>CM059599.1:145707500-147052500 GCA_030412105.1 Cyclura pinguis | reverse complement strand
TTGATGATGCAGGCAGATATAATGCCAAAAATAGGAATGCTAAGGGGAAATTTTGCCTCTCAAATGTTGTCTTAAGAATTTTCCATTGTTCTGTTTCTGTTTTCCCATTTTGTATAGAACCACTGTACCTGCATAGTTTGCTCTACATTTCAGTTCACTGGCGCCTTTTCCCCTGGCTTTACATTAACAATGTGCATCTGCGCAATGATAAAATATTGATAAAACAGAAGAGAACAAAACAAAAAAAACTTCATTTGATACCATCTATGGTTGTATCAGTATTCTTCACGTGTAATGCTTTATCAATGTGCAGGATTATATGTAAACATCAATAAAACTTCTTCAGAAAGACACTTGATGCAATCTTATATACTATGAAATCATGATTGCCTTTTGGTATTGTTTTTGTGAGTGTACCTGTATGTATTGCTTACTCTACAATGTACGTGACTGGGTCAAAGATTAGGGTGAATGAGAGGAATGATGAAAGAATGGAATAGTGGAAATCTTTGCATCCTTAGGCCTGAATGGGTTAGGAGGGACCATTATGTCCCACAGTCTGAGACTTCTGAAATAGCACTAAGAATCTTAAGATAGTTAGTGTACTCCAGGACAGATAAATGTTTGGCAAGCTCATAGTTATTTGTACTTAAATCCCATTTAACTCAGGATCAGCAAAGACAGAAATGTTAGCTGTATTTCCAAACTGATACTGTGTTTCCATGTAATTTTTACTTTAACAAGCCTGAAACCCTATAAAATTCATGGGGTTGCTGTAACTTAAAAGGTGGCTTGAAGGCAAATACACACACATGCTGGCCAAAAGTTTGAGCAGTTTGTGCAGGCTGGTAAAATGGAATTTAATTTATATGTAGTTTTAATTGGTTGGATGCAGACTTTATCATACTGAGATTCATTGAGATCAACAATGGCTAGTTACAAATATCTTAAGCCTTGCAGTGTGTCTTCTCCAAGTATAACCGAATCTGGGACCAACCCAAAATATTGTAGTGCACTTTTAAAATAAATATTTTAATTGCTTGTGTTGAGTCTGATTGAAAATACAAGGTACACATTTGGTCATCAGATTCAATACTGTTAGTATTAGGAATCTGCAAGTTTTGCTTTGAGGTGGCTCCTCTATTCTTTTTAGTCTAATTCTATGCTATATACTACCCAGACTGATGGAATAATTTATCACTTCCTTGGTACAGCAATCTAAAGCATCCAGTCCAAGTATTTTTACAGTAGTTACTAATGGCATTGGTGTTTACAGCTGGGGAAAGAAATAAAGAGAGGAGGCACTAGTTGCTGGATTAAAGTTGAGTCTCATTTATTAATGGAAACTAAGATATGCACAATGTGAGTACTCTGACATAAAGTAGGAAATTCTGAAAACTACCAGGCAATTAGCCTGCCAATTACCTCATAGGGAATTAGTCCTGAAAGAGAGATGGTCAGTCAGCTGCCCTCTTCTGGGTTCTACAGGTTTATGAGCAAAGACGCATTCTTATATCACCACCTCACATTTTACATTCCCAAAATGGGGCTTTCCTGCTTTTTCCCATGTGTGGACCACAGAACTCTATGTGGATAGTCTGAGTGGATCTCACGGGCTTGGGTAGCAATCGTAGTCCTGCCATCCCTGAGATGGCATGTTGCTAGTGGTTCAAAGCAAGCCATTTTCCTCCCTGTCTCCAATATTCAATTATCACTGCACTGAAGCTACTATGCAGATAGCAATCTCTGCTTATTCCCTGCGTAGCATGGATTTGTGTTGTCATAGTTTGTGGGCTTAAAAAAAGGAGAAGCTGACACTATCTTATTGCCACACTGTAAAGCTGTGGGTTCCTAATAATGACGGGTGCCAAATAATAATGGGGTTTTAAAGACAAAATGCTTGGAGTGAAAATGTATTGGTAAAAAATAATAGGGCTGTTGGTGATCCAGGTTTTCTTTAAACTTAGACATGGGAGATCGTTGCATTGTATGTTCTCCAGCTTTGAAATTCTTGAGTGAAAATGATTGGTGTGACATACTTTGGGATTGTTGTTGTGTGCCTTCTAGTAATTTTTGACTTGTGACAACCCTAAGGTGAATTTATACTGGGGTTTTCTTGGCAAAATTTGTTCATTCTTGTTTAGTCTTGTTTTCCTCTGAGGCTGAGAAAGTGTGGTTTGAACCCTAGTCTCCCAGGATCCTAATACAACCGTGAACCCACGCCACTCTGGCTCATAGTTTGAGACTCACTCCCCAATTTTTTTTTTTAAAAAACAACATTAATCTTTTCTAACTTTGTTTGGTGTTATTTCCTCTTGGTTAATGTATCTTCCTTCTTCCTGACGAATGGCTAATCAAAGGTAATCTGAGACCACATAATGACAGTATAGTGCTACATAGCCAATCATATTTGGCCATACAAACATGATCACATACATCACTGATGGAAATTATACATTCAGCAAGTGACGAAAACCATTAGTTGTATAGTCAAATGGGTGATTTCACCCAGCTGGGATCATACAGTGTGAGTGGAATGGCATCACAAAGTTATTTTGCTAATCAGATTGGCTATTTGATCATATCACCGAGGGCAAGAAAGTATAGCAATGCAAATGCATAGGAAGTTATTTTCTCCAGGAGTGCCAAAAATCATGGGAAAAGAGGCATTTTTAGATAATGTCATGAAAAAGTGTGAGTAGTTTTGGCACAATAATAGATTAGATGCTATCTTTGTGTGTTCATGGGCAAGACCTGCTACCAGCCAAAGAACTACAAGACACACAGGTATGGAAAGAAAAAGGCCACAACTTTATTTGGCTACAGCTGTTACAGGGTTGGCATGCATATGGGTCCTGACCCAACCCAGCTGTTGACCAGTGAGCCCGACCATCTGGCTCCAGCCGGAAGCAGAGTGGTGACCGGGAGTGCATTGGGTGCGCACACCTCCTGAGCTGTGAACTCCAACTCCCACCCCTACATACCTTACATCCCACAAGGGGACACCACAATTACCCTCCTTGGGGACACTGGTAACCCAAAGCTGGATCCAGGACCCATGCCAACCCCATAAAAGTTGTAATGAACAAGCATGACATGCAGTTACAACAAGAAACAGAGGGAGGGTGGGAGGGGTGATGCTCCAAGCAAAGTGAGTGACTGACCGGGGGCAGCCAGCTTAAGAACCCCCTTCTGGACCAGAGGAAAATTGCCATAAAGTTCTGGCCTGGGAAGGGAGCAGCCAGTGAATTTAAACCTAGGTTCAAATTCATTGGCTGCCAGGAAGAGCCCCCATAATACAAAATGGGTTCTGGAGGCCTCTTGGGAAAGCAGAAGAGCGGCTGGAGTGGGGAACTGCATAGAGAAGCACAGCCACCGTGAACCACAAAAATGGTGCCCGGTAAGTCGGGCAGCTGTATTTCTATGAATGGAACAATGTTAGCATTCTCAAAATGGAACTTTCCCATCTATTTCTATACACAGCCTAGAATGCTCCAGGAAATGAGGTTTGATGATTCTTGCAGAGGTGTTCAGATATGGTTCAGGAAGCTGTGAGAAAAAGATGGGAGAATTAGCTTTGCTGCCCTTTGCATGAATAGAGGACGAATGTACAGTCCAAGTTTTTACCTCTCAAGTAAGATGGATGCTTTCAGACTCTTTTGTGGACCAAACACATCCTCACAAGCTATATGTTAAAAGTATATTCCAGCATCTTTACTAGTTACCAAAAATGTGATGAATATTCTTTTCAATATAGCCAGAGAGGCCAAGATTTTTTTTTCTTAAATCATAATATATTAGTTGAATTATGTTGTTTTGTTCCAGAGATTTGAATATTTTTGAGCATTACCTTAGCAAACAAAATACAGTTTTGCCTAATTAACTTGTATTTTTATATATTTTGCACACTGCAAAACCCATTCCTTATCAGTGATTAATGTGTAGCATCAAATCTTTCCTCTGCAAACTCCATGATCAAATCAACAGTAATATGTTTCTTATTTGGAATATCATTGTTTGTTTGTTTTTAAAAAAAATAAATTTCTGCATTCAAGTGCAATTTTGATATAATTTTGGAAGATTTTACTTAATAAAATATGTTTATTGAGGAGGAGAAGGAACTGGAGAATAAAAATGTTTATGCATTTAGAGTTTTTTGGTTGAAATTAAGTTCACTTTCAAATGTGCAGGGTTTTTTTTAACTTTCTTGACATGATCCTGATATGTCAATATATGAACAGACTGAGTCCTGAAGCTGTTAATTAAATGAAATTTTGAGGACATTTCATCAGACAATTTGGAAAAGTATCAAAATTATTTTTTCTGACTGTTAACTAATTCTTAACACTCTAATTATCAGTTAGGTCCATGAACATACCTCTTATTAGTATGAATGGAAAGGAAGCATACAGTTCAATGCCACGATATAATTTGTTTTTTAGAACAGAGATTGTTTCCCTTGATCAGTGTATTACAAATAGTCTTTCTTTTGAATATTGCAGGTTTGTGGGAGCTGGAAACAGTGTAATTTCAAATTGAATCAGTATGAGCATTTTGCATTTTAAAAAAGTCAAGATCTTCAGCATATTCCTCATCTGTTAAAATGGGGACAATGAGATTATAATATATACTTTTTTTTTTTTATGAAAGACAACCTTTCCTTTCCACCTGCTCCTTTTGCCTCCAAAACATCTTTCCTTGCTCCTCATAATTCATGAATGTTTTCCCCACCCCCACCCCAAATCTTTTTGTGTCTCCTCCCATGCTCTAATGTGCCATTAAAGACTGCTTTGCAGGTTTGGTTGCTGCATCATCTCCTATGAGAACCAGCATGGGGTAGTGGTTTGAGCACTGGACTACGATGCTGGAGACCAGGGTTTGAATCCCCACTCAGTCATGGAAACCCACTGGGTTACCTGGGGCAAGTTGCACTCTCTCACTCTCAGAGGAAAGCAAAGGCAAACCCCGCTCAATAAATCTTGCAGAGAAAACCATGTGATAGGGTTGCTGTTGGGTGTCACCATAAGTCAGAAAGACTTGAAAACACAAAAATTATCTCCTACACATTGCTCCCTTAATCCTGCTATAAGCCTAAAACAAGGAATGGAAAACAGGAAATCAACCTATTCAAATGGTTATTGAAACCAGAAGATTTCTCTCCCTGCCTCTCCCTTTCTTTCTCTCTCAGACATAAAGAAGAAAAAGCAGAAAGGAAGGAAAATGTTAGATTATCACAGATAAACCTTAGGGTTTTCTGTTTCTTCCCCACCCTTTGCCTTTTGTGCACAAGAAGTTAGGATAGAGGTCATCTGTTTTAACCACACAAAAACTAGGAAACTTCAGAATCTTTTATCTCATAATGCTCTTATCTGCTTATTTAGACAGGATAGACCTTTGGTGTGATCCATCAGGGTTACTTTTGTAACCTAGAGTAACTGTGGTTTGTTCTAACCACAGGTAAGTAAACACCACTTGGAACAAACCTATAGCAGCTTCCTTTCTGGAGCAGATAGCAGGGACAGTTTTTTGTCAGGATCATAGCCCAAGTTGAAAATGAACCTCTCCCCATCCTGCCACTTCAGGTTACTATTTTTGTAGGTACATTCAATAAATTCAATACATGTGGTGTGGTCTTTAGGCTTTTACATTGCAAACATACTCTCTGTCCTTATTTCATTTTTGCCTACACTGTGAAGCAAAACGTTATTTGAGAGAGGAAGCAGGAACTGAGAAACTGTCTGTGGATGTTGCAAGACATAGTTTACTTTAGCGAAAATAAGTCACAGCAAGCCTTGGATGTACATGATCTACCCCTTTTCTAGGGCAGTTGTAAGAAGATGATCAGAAGGTTTCAGCTGCAGTTAATCAGTCTTTTTAAAATCATCTTCCAAATCCTAAAATGTCATTAATGCTAACTGTAGTTTGCTTAGGCAAACCAGATTCCTACGCCACTTTTGGATGGATACAGACCAACACCAGAATTTGTGGTTAATTTAAATTAGAAGTGAAAGATTCCACACTGTTCACAGTTCAGCTGAGAAAGACAAGTGTGAGTTCCTAAAGTTTCTGGTAGCTTTCTTTCATTATGCTAAACATGTGATATCTGAATATGAGTGTAATTCCCCCTAAAAATGAATTTCAAGTTGATCATGAGCCAAGGCCAATTGACTGAATTACACAGGCTTTACTACTGCTTTTATTATCATGACGATCCCCATCTTTTGCCACTACCAGCCACACCACAGCTTATGGTGAGGTTATATCATAGGATCTCCTTAGCTGATCAGAGACAATCAAGATCATACTGGAAGAGGCAGTCCTTAAGTTATCCCAGAACAAAATCCTTTAGAACTCTAAGCAACACCATAAACTGTTCATGCACAAGGTATGAGCAACTGTTATGAGGAATTCCAGTCACTTTCTCCCTTCATAATTTGTCAGGGGGTGTTATATTTTCTGGAGGAAAATGCCCAGTTTAAAATTACATAGATTACAAAAATTAAATTCATTTAAAAGTAATGCTAAAACTCACAATTCTTTGTGCCAGCAAACCAGGAGGCCTTGCTTTAGAAGACAGTCACCACTTTTGAAAGCTTCCAGGACTAGCAGTTTTCACTCTTTTTGACCCATCCCCTCAACAAAACAAAAAAATTAGCAGAGGGGAATTGAGAAGTTTGGGACATATATTAGGGAGGAGGCATGTGTTGTCCATCTTCGTGGCTAGCATTTGTATAATAAAAACATACACATTAATTGCATTTACAGAAAAATACCTCACACATAGAAACCCCCATTTTATCAGTGACAGAAACATGTTTTTTTAAAAAAAATGCCGGGGGAGTTTGTGAAACAATGAGAAAGCTATCATTTCGTTAGCTGTTTCAGAAACAATATTTCTTATTTTCTTTTCTGTGGCTTATTCATCTTGCCACTCCTAGGTTGTATAAAAGTACATATCTGTTCTTCTCATATCTTTTTAAACTGAGAATACGAAGTTACAAGATGGTTATCTGTGCATAGCACAGCTTTTGCCTGTACAGAAAGGCATGTACTCCACGACTACAAAAGGACAAGACAGTGTGCCCGCCCCCACTCTGATTCCATACCTAGCACTGTAAGTGCTCTCCTTTCCCTTCTCTTTCCCCATGAGCTGGCATTACCTTAAAGGAGAACCCATGCATGTACGTCTTATCCCTAGGATTGTGGGCAAGAGCCTCTGCTTTTAGCCTCTTAATCAATATGCTTTTCTTATTAGCCAATTTGATACTGAATGTCATATTTACTTGGTTGCTTATCTTTTTCTTCCCATTTATTACCCCCCTTTATAATGGAGACCTGAAAATTTGGTTTTCAAAAGTAAATACTTGTCAATTTAGTTTTTTACTTTTCTGATTTTTTTTCCCCAAAAAGAAAATGATGCTTGCTTTACTTTAGCATCCTCTTAAGTCTTAGTTAAACAGTTCAGCTCCAGATTGAAAAAATGAAAGGGCTCAAATATCTCTCTGTTATTAGAAAATCTTTCCTTATTAAAAAAAAATATTAAATTTTCTTCGGCTTCTCGTGCCATATTTCTTATTCTTCTTCACCTTCTTTCTCCCCGCATCCCAGCCCATGTTTCTTATACCTTTTCACCCACCAGTTTGATTGCCATGGCTGCAGCCGTGGGTGAATAATTGCCTGTCTTCACAGGAGCATGTTCTGGAGCTAAAGTCAAGTGCTTGCTTCCTGATGTATGCCTCATTTGGATTCTGCCAACAGCCTAGGGGCTGTATTATTCATGCCTTGACAGATAGCACTCACTAAAAGCATTGGAACCAGGCCAGGTACTGGCAGAGAGATAGTGGAGCATTGCAACTTGCAACAGAGAGAGGAGCATCTATAATACAGAGGTGGGGGTGGGGAAGCGAGCAATGGATAAGAAGAAGAAAAAATCCACATACCTTCCCTTTCTCTGGTTCTTATTTTTAGGTGGGGGGGATTCATTCACATCAAAATAAAAAAATACCCTAAAAATAAATACATTGCTTCCATCTCGTAGTTCCCTCCTCCACACTACCGCAATCCTTAAAAGCATGCTTGAAAGTTTAACACAATTTTCCACATTTAATTGCAAAGCTGATTTTAATTAGTAAGGCCCTGCATGTGAAAAATGAAGATTCACTTGGGTGAGTGTAACACATTGCAGTGTCTGCTGAATGCTCTAATTAATGTATGGCGGCTGTACAACGGGGTGCACTGTGGGATATTTATGAAAAATTCTGTGCACGCAGACAGCCTATCTGTATGTTCTTGAATCCACAAGAATAAATAACTCCCCCTCCCCTTTATTCTTTATGAGACATCATTGTGCATGCCATCATTCCATCCATAAACTTCACAGCATTTCCGTCCTTTTTACTGTTTGTCAGTGATACTATAAATCAGAAGCCAGGGCATGCATATTTCTACTTTAGTTTTAAAGAAGGATTTGGTTGGGCACTCTTCAAAGATCAGGATCCATTTTGGGGGGGGAGGAGGATGAGAACCTTCATTTGTACCATCTGCATTTCTCCTTCCCTCCACCCCCCCACTTTTAAAACCACAGTGAAAAAATAATGGGAAATCCTAGAAATGAAGCATATATGTATCTCGCTGGCAGTTAATCTTAAGGAGTGTATAAACATCTTGGTTTGTGGAATTAAAGTTAAAGTGCAGCATTGGGCTGCAACTTCAAATTTCTGATGGAATTTGAGATATATTTTCACTATATTTTCTCAAAACAAGAAACATTGACAAAATATAATAATGGAATTTAAGAAAAGGCCATTTTGTAAAAGTGTCAGATTTGTTACTTTAAATAATATTTTCAGTCCTGAACAAAAGGATTTTCAAGTGGAATGTGGCAAGCAATAAATAAATGTGCTGACAGAGAATCCATAATATATCCACAGTCTGAAGTGGCTGCTCTCTAAATATAACCATATCCCCTTTATCAGAATTTGTGATGAATGGGCTGATGAAGCATCAACCAATGTGTAGATTGCTCTTTCTCACATACACATACCAAAAAGTATCTCTGTGGTTTTGTTTGAGAATGAATTCCTTTCATGTTTCATTTTCAGCCTGGTTATTTGTGCCATTTGGAATGGAAAATAACCATTACAGTTACTACAAAATTACATGACTTTGGTTTTTCACGAATAGTAACCCAGTTAGCACCAAATTAACTATCATGCTGTCTATGCTAAAGAGCTAATAACGCTCTAGGCAAGCTGGATTCACCTGCTGTGATGTGATGTGCAGCTAGATAATAGTTTTTAGGGAGAATATATGTACTCTTCCTGAGAGGCAGCATGGATAGTGGTTTGAATGTTGGACTAGGATTCTAGAGAGCAGGATTTGAATCCCCACACAGCCATGAAAACCTACTAGATGATCTTGGCCAAGTCATACTCTCTCAGCCTTAGAGGATGGCAAAGGCAAACCCCCTCTAAACAAACCTTCCCAAGAAAACCTCATGATACGTCTGCCTTAGGGTGAGAAGGCACACAACAACAAACTTCCTTTAGGGGTGTTTTCTCAGGGAAACCCTAGAAAAGGGGCCAAAAAGAAATCAACCCACTATTAAATCTGGCCAGAGAGAATGACCCAGATTTGGGAACATAGCCTTTGGCAAAGAGGGAAGCTAGAGGGCTGTATGTGTGTGTGTGTGAGAGAGAGAGAGAGAGAGAGACCTGTGCCTTCACGCTGTTGTAAAGAGACAAGAAAACAGTCTAAAAGCATTTTAAATATCTCTTTGAACTTAGATATACATACAAAACCAACATGTTATTCTGTTTGCTGTTTTAATAAAGATTATACTGTATTTTCTTATAAAATTGGTCTTGACTGAATGATTCTCAGTGGCTTTAACTAGTCAGAACCACATTACCATAAATCTTTAAAGGGGGGGGGGAGCCATTTCAGTCTGAGACAAGGAAAAGCAAGGCCTTGTTGCCTTCGCCTAGTCATCTCTAATTCTCTAGGTGTCAGTAGGATACTTTAGGGTAGTAGGAGGAATGAGCAATTACTTTTTGTTAATAGCAATGTTTAAAAAAGGGAGTCAGAAATCCATACTAACGTATTGCAAAACACCCAGAAATCTTCTAGTTGAACTACACCTATCTGTTGACCATCACTGCTACACTGCATCACATTCTGCATGTAAAGAATGAGGAGGTATCTTTGCATGCTTCTGAGAGTCTGATGGATTGATCAGCATCAGATCAGGACTTAATCTGAACTAGGGTCTAGGTGTGGTGCAGATCTGTCAGTGACTCCTCAGAAATAGTTTGTAAATTGAACTCAATCCTCAGGAGCATGCACTTCTTTTCCTTTTGTCTCTCTTTCTCCCATAGAAGTTGAAGGCCTTTCGTTAAAGTTGTAACAGTTCATCACAGTTTGTAGTTACATGTGTATCAATTGAAACCTTAATTACTTAATGCTGACCACATTCTCAGCGTTTGAAATCATGCTTTCAAGTGGGTTTGCAAAAAAAAAGGTTACATTGGCAGACCTGCAAGTCAATGGAATTAATGGAGTTGGGTGAGGGGAGTGAGGGCATTGTGCCACAGAGGGAGGACAGATGTGTTTCTGAGGCTGCTTCCTTATATGAAAACCATATTTTGGCAAACTCTAAACCTGTTTACAGTTTCAGAAGTGAATTCCAGATCACATGGAGAACAAAGGACATAAGAATTTATACTTACAGAGTCACACAATTGGTAGATGAAATCATTTTAATTGGAGGAATCTGTAATCTTGTGCTTGTGGAGAAGATGTCTGTAAGGAAGTTCAGTCAGCTCTTCCCTCACTAGTGAGTGACCACAGTCTGTTCTCACACTCCTGGATACAAGACTTCCATGTCCAAACTGTAGACAGCCTTGAGAGGCCAACCACTTAAGAAATGTTCTTTTCAGTATTAGATATTCATTACTAAAGGATAGGCTTAGCAAAGAGCTCCTGTAAATGTTAACACGATGCTGAGCAGGTTAAAAAAGGAAAGTCATATCAGAAGCATGGTATCAGAAGGTGCTGAATGGCCCATCTGTGTGATGACAGTGACAGCTGATTTGGGATGTAGGATCTGCACTGAAGTCCCTGGCCTTGGCACAGGCTGGGTGTTTCTATGATGATAGCTCATTTTCTTTCAAATGGCAGGTGTTGGGCACATAATTCACCATTAGTGCTCTGCTTGCTGCTGCAATGTCTGTTGTAGATTGGTTTTCGAGGGGGAGTGGCAGTTGCGGAGAAGTCCCTATGTCACCCACAAAATAAACAACAGCTTCTTATATACTACAATAAAGGGAAGGAAAAAAAAGCAGAACCCTGTGAGATCACCCTTATAATTGTCCCTGCAAAAGTCATGTAACTTGTTCTCTTACTTACAACAGATTTTCTTTTCAAAAGTGAATGTCTGGCTTGTCTGAAAGTATAATGTACCCACTTCACTGATAGAAACAGATAGTTTGAGAGCAGCTTTATGAATTTTGCTTCTTAAAGTGGCTCCAAGAGATATATCAAGGCAATCTTCACAGGTTGAGTAAGCCATTTTCTGCGCCTCTCATTTTCTACATCTGAAAAAACAGAGATACTAAAAATTCATTCTTGTCTGTAAAACATTTTGAGATGTATAGATGAGCAGTGTGGCAAAAGGCTTATCATTACTGTGATTGGGCTCGGTACAACCAATTCAGCTTGACTGTTTTACTTCTGCATGTAAGTAAGGGCCTTATCCAGCATCCAGGACAGTCAACTGAAGACTTTCTGTTGGCCAAGCTGTTGATAAAGATTGGGCCTACTTTTACAAATCATAGTTTTGACATTTTAGTGAGAAGATTTTTGTGTGGAACCAATTTTTTATGAAGCCATTCAGCATACTCTTATCTGTAGAGTAGTATGCCAATTTTTGTATTGTAAATATCAGTGGTTCATTATCTAGATCAGGGATAGGAAACATCTGTGAATATGAGGCCAGTCCTCATCCCTGAAACCTAGTATGGGTAACAAATGTCTCAACATCTCAAAAACACATTGAGAAAATCTTTTTGGAGTGTAATTGGAAAACCAGAAACCCATTTCCTTTAAACAAAAATCAAATTGCACATTTTTGGTAAAACACCATCCCTTACATGAGAATTATACTGCCTGGAAGTTTCCAGAAATACACACACACACAAGTTTTCACATAAAGGGCTGAAACTCTGAGGGTTCCACGAGATCATGTTCTGTATATTGCCTTCTTCTGATCTAGAAGGATAAAATAACCCTGTTTTATTGTACAGTCAGCCCTCCACATTTGCGAGTTTTACCTTTGCAGATTGTATTATTCACGGATTATTTGCTGTCACCTCTGCTGCCTCCCTATGACATTTTTAATAGGGACTGCAAGCCTCTTGAGGCTGAGAAACTGTGAACGAGACTTGTAAATCCCTATTAAAAATGGTGTGGGGCAGCAGTGGAGGTGGCAGTAAGCCCCCCAGCCACCCACTTCTGCCTTGTGAAGGAACTCTGGTGCCTCAAAGGAATCAATGGTGGGTTGAATATGGTGATCATACTTTTTGTGTGTTAAATATGGTTTGAGAGGGCCTAAAGTTATTCATGTTTTTTTCATTTTCACAGTGGTCCTGTGCCCCTAACCCTAGCGAATGTGGAGGGATGACTGTATTTGTATACCTGGCATTCTCACGTTTGTATTCCTCATGCCCTTTGAGTGTGTGGCTCAGATGTAGGGATTTCCAATTCTAGTTTCACCACAACCTTATGCCAAGATAACAGACCTCAATTCTATGTGTGTTTCATATAGTATATAATATGAGGTGTAAACAGACTATATTGTTTTTATAAAACAACAAGACTGGTAACTTGATTCATATATTCAGTTCTTCATATTCCACAGTAGCTTCTTTTCTCACAACAAACTCACATAGAAAAACATCATGATTACAAAAACATTAATCCTAGAATGTTGTAGAAAAAGCAAAATCCCAGAAAAAGCAAATAACCATTATGACCAGGTACAAATAGAAGAGTTAGTCCTCAAAGTTGTACAGCAGCTGAATGTTCACTTGAATCTGTGATGTTGCTTGTGTAATTATACCACATGTAGCATCACTGGAACATGTGTGTGCATCTTGCCTTAATTGCTAATTGATTTTAGTCATTACTTTCGACTCCTAAGGAATGAATGGGTGAGAACAGGTGGATAGAATAGCAAGAAAAATCAGCAAAGTGAAAAATCTACAGCTTTTGGGGCTCATCCGTATATTGAACTGCTTCTCAGTTAGTTGACATTAGCGTAATTATAATAGTGATTGAAATCATGATAAATCTGACTTCCTGAGATGAAGCAGCTTATTATATGACTTCATACTAATGTTTGCATACATGAAAAGCAGTAAATATAGGAGTTCATGGCCATTTCCACACTAGATTATTATAGTGTTGTTATTCTACTTTCAACATCCTATGGACTCCTTTGAGGGCCCTCACTAAACTGCAAGCCCCAGGATTCCATAGGATGTTGAAAGTGGAATAATAGCACTATAGCAATCTAGTGTGGAAATGGCCAGTGTTTTAAAAAGAAGTGCAAATGTTCATATTCATATTAAATAATTGGCTGTTTAAAATGTTTTATTAGTACATCTCCAACATGTGGAGAGAGAGGATACTGCTGGAAAATGTGTGTGAGAAAGATGAATCTTTCTAGCAGAGTAAGCAAATTGGCAAGGCAAAAGCTGAACAACAATTATGATGCCTGTTCATCCACACAAAAGATCTAGCAGAGAAAGAAACAAGTTTTGTTTTCTTTGTAAAACAATTAAACCTTAAAACAATTAAAATTACTTTTGCATAATCAAATGCATGGTCTAATGGAGAGGGGAGAGAGAGAAAGAGAAACAAGAGTGATGCAAAAAGAAAGTGGGTGTGGCAAAGGTGTCTGCAAACAGAGAGTACAAGGCTGCAAGGGAAAAGATAATTATTCAACTATTCAGACTTTTCTTCCTTGATACATGGTGGTGGTAGTGTTGGAGGGATTGTTACAAGTGGAAGACATCATCCTCTATCCTGTTCCCTAAAATTCCATGAATGAGTCTGGATGATTGAATAGTAGAAATCTTATCTGGAAGGACCTTAAGGCATACTTCATCCATGATTGATGCCAGATGATTTCTTCATTGCATCAGCAAAAAATGAGAGTGGGTGCCTTTGGTTTAGACTAGAACAGTTTACAAAAAAATAAATACAAGAACTGAGAACTGTGGTCAAATGACCAGGAAGAGATTCTAATGCAGTGCTTTTCAAAGCGGTAATTTGTGCAGCCTTGCCAAATCCCAGAGCTCAAAAATGTCTGCTGGTACCACTCTTTCTCAGCCAAGACTCCTCAGAGAGAGAGAAAGTAAAAGCCTTCTGTCCCCTCTGCCACCAGGCAGCTCCTTTACCTCTCTCTCTTCAACAAGCTTGCAATTAACAAGTCTGCCAGAAAGGCATGTGTCTCTCCCCTTGCACTTGCTGGGTCTGAAAACTCCGTCTGTTGTCCCACCTAGAGGGGCACACTGCGAGCTCCTTTAGTAAGGCAGTCCTGAAACCCCGTACCTTATTTGTGTATTTATTTAAAACAAAAACAATTATGGTAGCCCTATTCTATTCTAGAGTAGAGTTACACAGGTGTTGACTTTGGTTTGTCCCCCATGTTTTGCTTTTGTAAAAAGGGGATGAAATGGGGAAGCCATGGAAACAATAAGAAGGGATTATGGGAAATCCAAACAAATTCCCAAGTTTGCTGATGTTAAGTTTTTTTCTCTCCTGCAGTCTCTTGACTCATAAACTGCAGGCAGGTGAGACAAATAAACTGCAAGCAGGTGAGGCATTTCCTTGTGATGAAGGGTGGGAGCTTGGTGAAACAAGACCAGATGTATATGTGCTAGATGCTAAGGGGGGCTCTCCAACTGTAGTTAACACAATGTTAACCTTAGTAAGGTGGAAAGGAGCTTTTGGGAAACACCTACCTCAGTAAGGTATAATTAACCCTTTGTGTTCATGTTTCACTGACCCAGAGAATAGGTCTTCCAATTCTACTACTTTTCTGTAGCTTTTACTGATCCAGGAATAGTGACCTTGCCCCTATTTTCAAAAAGTAACAAGCATATACCAACCTATATGTTTGTAAGGTGTTTAGCCCAGTCAGTCATAAGGGAACAAGCACCTTAAGCCAGCCCTGACCACACACTCAGCAAGTGCATTTGGATAGATACATATGCTCTCCTGCCACAACCTTTCTGCCTTGAAGGCTTGAGAAATGCATTCCTGTGATGGAATATTGCAGCCTGTGTTCACTATAGTGCTGAAAAATGTTTTTGATTTTTATTACACATATATATTTGTAATACATTTGTAAGGAGACTTTGCTGATTTTTAATATTACTTTTAATCTTAATTTATCTTATTGTACTATCCTCCTCCTGCTGTTCTGTCTTTTCTCCTGGAACTCAATGTGATATCATTTGTATATAAACTAAAGTAAATATTTCATCATTTGATGTTCCTAGTATAAATTAATATTATGTGAATGTGTAATAAAATGCTCAAAAATGGTATGAGTCCCTGGGAGGTTGAGAAAAAAAATTGCTGGTCCTCCACATCTTATAGTTAGAAAACCACTGCTCTAGTGATCTTCTCATCTCTACGGCATGTTACTCCTGGAGGTCTCATCTCACTGTAGCACGTTGCTATACCTCTTAGGCCCTTTCCAAGGGCTCCCTGAGCCTCTGGGGGAGGGTTTTCGGTTGGCATGAGGTGAGGACAGAGGCACCAAGAATTCCAGTTGTGGGAGCACTGCTTTTGGTACACCTTCATGGTTTGGTTCAAATAGGATTTTAAAGAATACGTCATGTGAATACAGATTGAGAACAGCAGAATCGTAAGCAGAACATGTTCAAACTTCAAGGATGAACCTTTATAGCAAGATTTCAGTAAGGCTGATTCTATTTTGGGAATAATTGGCCCTTGGTGGGACATCTCTGTTTGACCTAAATTCTGTATTTCCTAATTTTGGAAACAGTGCCAATTGTTGGCTTTTTACTGTTTGTCTGCAGGAAGCAATCCAAGCTGCCAGGGTATATTATTATTTTGTACTAATCAGTTGGTGGCAGTTGTAAAATATACATAGTAATATTCCTTGTTCTTCCTATCATGTGAGGAAAATATCACATTTTTATTTTAGTAAAGGTAGATAAGGTGTGCTACAATGACTTGTACCATTTTCAAAAATATATGACTACTTTTCCATCTATGGAAATACAAACATATGGGCTTTGTTCAGGTAGCATCATTTCAGTGCAATAAACTAGTTTGTTAGATTGTGAACAGGAGCTGGCATCCTGTTAGTGGCATATGCAAGTGAAAGTTAACCTTACATCTGTATATACCTATTTTTAATTGTGGTGGTCATTGGTTCCACCTCTGCAGCAGCTAAAGCTCTCCCCAGACCTACTGTAGAACCACTGAAGCCACCTACCCACGGCCATTTGTACCCAGAAGAGCCCAGAAACATCTGGTTATGTCCCTACATCAAGATGTGAAGCAATTATGCCATCCATTGAGACCTCTTGAAGACAGTAGTGAACCTCAAAGAATGATGTAATCACTTCACTTCTGGCTACAGGTTCTTAGCCAGATGTTTAGAGATTCCCTCCTCCCACTGTCCTCTGCAAATAAGTGGCCATGGATGGGGGGTTTCAATGCTCTACCCATACAGGATGTGGTAAATGAATCAGTGTGGCATAGTTCCACATGCAAATCTACTATGCTATCCTGACCCATGCAAAATTGTATACTTGGTGTGTTTGTGCATTATACACTCTCATTTTCCTTCTCCATATGCACATGATTTTGGTGCTTCTATTCTGGCTTATTCAACCACAGTTTCTCATGACACCAGAATGGTAGAACTCTCGTTTAATTGCCATATATAAATCAAGATATGAAACAAAGATTAGATATTGTTACATCTGAACAGCATGATTGGTGTATACATGATTTCTCATCCTTTGTGAATTGGTTCTTCTGCGAAACATCTTTATTAATAAAGAAGCAACACATACCACAGATGTAATAACTCAGAAGGCATCCCTAGTTGTTCTTTTCCATTTGGTCTGCTTGCAGCCAATTGAGATTGACAAGAAATGCCAGATATGCAAAAATTCTCATTTAATATCCAAGAATCAAGGTCCTTTCTATGACAGATTAGGCATACTTGTTGTGTGCAAATACACAGGAATGTAGGCTTAGCACATGCAACAGTAATTTCAATGCTGACTATATTGTCGGGGGTAATTTTCTAAAATAGGAATGGGGTGGATGGCTGCTCTGGTTGCCCCAATCCAAATTAGGTCATTGTGGGGGGAAAAAAGAGTGGTTTGGTTGCATGCCCCACTTCTTGTAGCAGCAAATGTAGTTGCGCAGAGAGAGAAATGAATTGCGAGTGGCTCTCTTCTGGCAGCACCACTATAGAAATCGGATGAAAAGGGCTAAAAGGGTACTGCTGCTGCTGTTGATTTCAAGACAATGGAAAATATAAGAACAATTTCTTTAAAAATTAAATGTCAAACTAGACATGATGTTAGTTTCATGAATCTAATTAACACACACCTTTTGGGTGACAGGAAGAACAGCCAGAGGGAAGCTGAGCACCCACAATTCTCAGTGGCTAAGAAGGGCAGTTTAAGTACTTCTTTCCCTATCAGTGCCCTGTCTAAAATCTCCTCCCTAAATTTTCTATGTTTGCATTTTAGGGGGAGGATATGTTTGCACCAATGGAAATTTCCCTCTCTGTGCTAATAACAGCTTTATAGAGGAGATGTTTGTCAGGACTAGGACAGGAAGAGAAAGAGGTCAGCTCTTCCCCTACCCCCATGGACATTCCCAGTACTGCTCTGGCTTCCCCTCTAGCTATTATTTACATGACTAAAAATGTGTGTGTTAATTTTGTTGTTGTATGCTTTCAAGTCATCTCTGACTTATTGCAAGCCCAAGGTGACCCTCTCATGGGGTTTTCTTGGGCTGAGAATGTGTGACATGCCTAAAGTCACCCAGTGGTTTTCTACAGCTGAGGGGGAATCAAACCCTGGTCTCCAGGATTGTAGTCCAATGCTCAAACCACTACACCCACTGGCTATCTCTGTGTTAATTACGTTTGTGCAATTATGTAACCTGGCCATGTATAGGTAACTTGGCCATAAAATAGGTCTGAAAAGGGACATGTTAAGTTTGATAAGCACAAAGTTACATGTGTGCATCTAGACTCCCACAGTCACCCATGACCAACCATTGTGCATACTGATACCTAATTGCCAGCACTGCACATAGAGATGGCTAGGTTTACATGTGCGTCAAAAAGCCCAATATGCAAATTTTTGAACTTACTTCTTAAGCTATTTCTGCACTACACTGTTATAGTGCTATTATTCCACTTTCAACATCTGTGGAATTCTGGGGTTTGTAGTTTACTGAGGCCAAAGAGCTTTCTAGCTGAAAATTCTAAATGCCCCTCCCTAAACTGCAAATCCCAGGATTCCGTAGGATGTCGAAAGTGGAATAATAGCACTACAACAGTGTAGGATGGGAATGGCTTTAGAAATGAGAAAAATTACAACTGAGCTCAGGAGTGTGGGCTAAGATCTCTATCCCTTCAGAAAGTCCACTGCCAATTAATTGGGAGGTAATTCTGTTGTCTAGGCAGAATTACATTAGATTTCATTGCATAACATTTAATTGGCTACTTAAAAGTTAATGGCTGAGCAATGACTGTAGATAGACTGTAAACCATTTCCATCTCTGTGTTAGTCTTGGTTCTCTCACACTGCTTTCTCTGTCCTGGTTTGCTTCCGTCTGACATTCTCCTTAGTCTTTCCTAGTCCTTGCCTCCTTTCTTCAGCCTCTTTTCCCCTTTTAGCTTTTAAAAGCAAGGCAGTAAGAAAGAAAGATGCAGCCTTTCCTCAGATGTTCTGGCCGCAGAAGGTTTGCTGGAATTTCTAGAAAGTGCGATTTCCCTCCTGCAATCATCATGCCATTTGAGGCTTCTACTCCCTTGGGAACCTGCTTCTGTTTCCCAAGGGAGATTTTTCTACAGACTAATGGATCGTATTGTCAAGCAGAATAAACAGCAACGTTCAGTATTTTTTTTCTTTTACATCCTGACTTGAGATTGCAGCTTTGATATTCTGAACTTGTGTGGCCTACATGCATACCTTACATTTGTGAAGCACACACAGACACACTTATAGTGTAGAGCTAGTATTTAAGCTGAACAACATTAACATTCTTCTCCCTCAAAATTCAACCCTTTCAATCCAGTTTTGTACCAACAGGTCAAAGTTACTGTGATGAGTGCTGCATCGAGTGAAACAGAGCTTCACATGTTTACTTAATGATGGGCTGCATTTTAACAAAGAATGGCGGCCACTGTGGCTGACTTCACATATTCTGTGTGCTGTACAAAGTTCCACTGTGAAAGGGATGAAAAAAAAACAGAGCAGTAGAAACCTGCTAATGCATCACTTTCAATCTGGATATAAGGTCAGATAGTTCAGAAGTCCAAAATCTGGAAAATATTTAGATGACAGATTTATAGAACTATCCCCAAATTTAGGCAAGATTCTATGCTTCATGGTATGATCATATTTTTTTTCTTTTCACAGAAACAGGTTCTCTTCTATCTGGTTTTAATAGCAAAGTTTGATAACTTAGGGCATAATATTAAAGACACAGCAGCTTTATTTTTCCCTTTTATCTTGTTTTTTTTTTAAAGGGGAAGAAAATGTATTGGGACCCTCTCATGCGGGGAGGAGAGGTTTTATATTTTCCTTCACAGCCCAGCTTTTATATATAATCATGCCCTACAATGCCATGACTGTGCAGCTCAGAGAAAACAATATCTGCGATTGGGAGAGTACTTTTCTATGTCCCATAGCTGCACTGGGGGAAGCCGTAAATTATATATGAAATCAGGGGAGAGAAGGATTAGGCCTTTCCACTCTCCATGCATGGGGAGGTCTAATAAAAATGGGGGAGGGGAGGTTTGCTATAAAAAGTGTTGATGCCTAGATACGTTGTTATCAGAATGTGTAATTAAGCCCTTATGTGTAATAGGGGTGTAAACCTTCATTTATTTTCTTCTCACATGCAGTAAAAAAGAATTTCAGAAGTTTTTCTGTGCTGTGAGGGGTTTTTGCGATTATTTTGATGATTGTTCATATTTTAAGGTCATTTTTGCAAAAATCTCATTTCTGCAAATAACCAAAAACTTAAAAAGAAAGAAGGAAGGAAGGAAGGAAGGAAGGAAGGAAGGAAGGAAGGAAGGAAGGAAGAAGGGAAACCATTGAGTTTTTTCCCCTTGCTGAAGGATCAAGAAAAAAAATCTTACAGTGGCTGACAGTTTTTTGACAGGTTGTCTGACTATGTTGAAGCACCTTTTCTTGTTGAAGACAAACACATTTGAGAATAATCTTTACTTCATTAGTCAGTAAACATGCTTAAGAATCCAGCAGTTATGTGGAGAGGCTCGTATTGTCAAGGGAAGAATGAAAAAAATGTTAGTATAGTGAATATTAGTTGAAAAATGCCTCCTAATACATACTTTATCTTTCAAAAGAGGCATACCCCCATCCATGACCACACATGGCCACACATGCATATACACATCACACAGCAGAACTACACAGTGCAGCTAGTCTGGCTCTTCTAAAAATGACACACCGTCATCTCTTCCATTGGCTTTTTACTGTTCCTGAAGAGGCCTGAGGATAGACTTCAACCTTTTCCTGGTATAGATAAAGACATGCCATGTACCCCGATTTAATTTGTCCTTATTTGTCTGTTTTATTGTTATTAGGGCCTTTCATGAGGAAATATATGAAGGTCCAGGAATTGTCATCTTTGCAGTCTCTCATTAAATTATCTGCAGACCTACAATAAACCTTCATGTGGACACTGGAAAATTTTGGCCATCGAGGATTGGTCATAATAGAATAAAATGGCTTCAGTGGGTGAACCATTGCCAGATTTGGTACATGTCTGTCTCAAACATCTATACAGTAGCCCCTCCACATTCACAAGGGTTCAGGGCACATAACCCTCGTGAAAGTGGAAAAACCGCAAATAGCTCCCCCACCGCGTGATTCCCCTCCCATTCCTTAGCCTCTGGCCCTGGTGTTGGGGAGATGGGGGGGGAGAAAAAAGACGAACTAAAAGGCTTATGGGTACTTTCCCCTCGGACAGAGAAGAGGGGAGTTCTGGAGTTCTAATTACTTGTGGTGACCATCTTGAGAAAGGAGCACCAATCAGCAGCCAATGCAGAGCAGAGTGTGCAACCACATGGCAGAGAGGCCATGCCTTCAGCAGTGGGAGAGGGATTTTGCTCATCCAAAAGGAAAAAAAATGTCCATTTTAAACACAAGCCTTGCAAGCTTAAGGTGAGGAATGGAAGAGATAGGAGGAGGAAAGGCGGGGGGGGGCAAGCACATGCCTCGCGAACAATCAAATTTGCAAAGGTCAAACCTGCAAATGAGGAGGGAGGACTGTAATGGTAAAACATACTTGAAAGACAATTTTTAAAACCATTTGCAATTAAGAAGCAATCTTGCATCACTGGACCAGGATAGAATTTTGAAAGAGATGCTGGAGATATGCCACCAGCTGTGTTGACAATATTAGGCAATAAAGGCCATTACATATAAAGGCCATCAGTATGAGACAAATCTTTATTTCCAAAGTTCTGTTGACTCTGAAAAATAAATTTCATAAGTAGTTTATGGCTGAAGTTTCTCATATAAAAACATTCAAAGGAGCAGAAATAATTTTTCAAATGATATTTGGCTTCAGCCAAGTTTTTATGTGAGCAATTATATTATAAAGCTATTAAGAAAGTACAAAAAAGGATGCAAGTTTTCAATGTTTGCTAAACCTACAGTTTTCCAGTAATGATTGCTAAATGTATATTAATAAAGTGTAGCATTTTAAAAGACCAGATTTTAGTTGAAGCATTCTAAAGTGCTATGGTACTGTTTTTTCTATAGTTTGAAAATAACTCCCTCCCATGCCGATAAAAGCTACTTTTTTTCTTGAAATCAGGAATGCCTAACATCTCAATCCTCTGACTTCTGGAATTCAGAATATTATACACTTGAATGATTCCTAACCAACCATGTAAGAGACAGAACAATGTCTTATAGTTTGAGCTGAATGTGGAAATCTTGTACCCCTGATTTAACTACAGTTTTTATCCTTTCTCTTTTTTATTACTTTTTTGCTAATAATTTGAGTTCTTTCTCATAGTATTCACACCCTTGCATTATGGAGAATTTTCATTCTGTTATTTTCCTATTGTTATTTTTTTTCTCATTTGGGCAAAGCAATAACTCTAGTGTAGTCGTCATGTGGAAATTACATATCTAGATTAGATACAGTGCTAAGGCTTGAATAAAGTTAATTTTGAGGACAATGTTGTACATTTATTGTGTGATCAGTGTTGATTTGGGGTTGATGGTGAATAAGCCTAGACCTGTACTGGCAATGCCATTAAATCCCAGTAAATTTTATAGTTCAATTTTGGTAAATTAACTATAGAATACAATTATGCTTTGACCTATTATGTTGAACAAGGTTTATCAATGCTGAATGTAGATGTCTATCATATTTTTATTAGAGATGCCAGGCAGAATGTTATGGTAATCTATTCATGCTTTGGAGGTACATTCTAACAACTTTCTGATTTTGGCAACTAATGAACTTTTGAGGAGGGGGGGTTGCAATGAACTAATGCTGTCATATTTCTTCAAAAAACTGATATGTTGCAATTCCTTTTATATGTAATACTATCTTAATAGGATAGTTTATTTAATTGTGTTTTAATTATTTAATATGATAACTTTCTGTATGTTTTTACCAGTACTTGTTTTCAAATAAATAAATAAATGATGTGCCATTGGATGCATGCATTCCATTTTCCTGTTCACCATGTTCCTTAAATACCATGTAATGCTATATTTGTGTCACCGCTAAGCCTTGTTATTGGCAATCAGAGTTCCTTGTAACCAGTTTTTGTAAACCAAACCTTGGTTTCAAGCACCTGTTAAGAGAGGAAGACAGATCAGCGTTCACCATGATTGGCAGTGAGGGGGGAAAAAAAAACTAAAGGAGGAAGGGAGAAATTCAAGAGTCTTTGATATATTCCCAACAGGCCAGGGTGTTTTCAGATTAGTTGTTTTGTTTGTTTGTTTGTCATTTATTGGAGCTTTGCGAATAAAATCTTACAGACAGCAACAACAAAATACTCAAACAGGCTTAGGATATGAGTTAACAGAATATACATTGAGGACACTTCATATTTTGTTCCAGTGTAGTAATTTTCAGGATGTTATTGGGTATTTCCAATTGAGATAAACACTAGATTCTCTAGGAAACTCTATCATGATGTAGTTCAGTCCGGACCAAAAATATCGCTCCACAAGTAGGCGTGTCTTGATGGTGATTGATGTGATTGTGAATTGGTGGTGATATAGTCAATAAAAATTGACCAGTCCTTGTAAAAAGAGTGCAATTTCTTATGTCCATTACAAGGATTCATATCATAAGAAAGTTTTTCAAGTAACCATGTATTCCAAACTCTTGTTCACCAATTTTCCAGGGCAGGATCCCCTACCTTCCAGTTGGCAGCTATTTCAGTTTGTGCTGTGGCCAGGAAGAAGAACGTGAGATTTCTGTTTTAGATTAGTGTTTCCTCTAGTATATATACAAAATAATAGGAATGCTGGCAAAAGTGGATGGTCTCTTTGGTAATCTGGTCTAAGACCACAGTTTTGATTTCAGGGCAATTCATCCACAGATGGAAGTAAGAGTCAATTTGTTTGTATTCTCTTGAGCATAGTGGTGAAGCATTTTTGCTAATTTTTTTTTTTTTAGCTGATCAGAGGTTAGCTCCCATTTGTGTATTATTTTGAGTATCTCTTCCCTTGTATTGGCTGATGTAGACTGGTAAGGACAGGAAGACCAAATCTGAGCCAATCTGATCAAATATGGAGCCAAACTGAGTCAACGATTGGCAGTTTAAGATGTGATTGCCAAACTAGTCTGGCAAAGAAGCCATTTCCATAAATGGCTTTCACTAAGGCCACACTGCAACGTTATGATGCTATTATTCCACTTTCAACATCCTGTGGAATCCTGGGAAGGGGGCATTTAGAATTCTCAGCCAGAGAACTCTTTGAACTCAGTAAACTACAAATCCCAGAATTCCACAGGATGTTGAAAGTGGAATAATAGCACTTATAACAGTGTAGTGCGGAAATGGCCTAAGATTTTATATATAGATGCAATCTCTCCTTTGTGTTATGAGTGTTTTTTGGTGCATAGAAGTTCATGGGAAATTAACAGACATGAAGTTTCTCCCTCTGCTGCCAGGCAGGCGGCAAAAGAAAGAAAACATATGCTTTTGTTGTGTTGTAATTGAATGGAAAGAGATTCCTTGGTTTTTGGTTTTACATTCATGAAATAGATCTTAAGTGTGATAAAGACCTTGGCCTTTCCAGTCTTTAAACTGATTTAATTCATCTGGCATATGAAAATGTGGATGAAGTACGAAGGGTCTCAAAAGTGAAAGATCAGGTCCCAGAACATGTCTTAATTTTTTCCATATTGTCAATGAGTGATGAAGAAATGGGTTTTGCAGACCTGTAAGTGCTTTCCTTGATATTGTGGAATAGATAAGACTGAATTTAGGCATGTAAGATGTGTTTAATTTCTGTCTTGGCCCATCTAGGGGAATTCAGATTAGTGTTTTATTGTTCAATCACCCTGTGTCATTCAAGACAGTGTAGGCTATTTCTAGATGGAGGGGTTCTAAGGGTAACCACTGACAAGGCAATTTTTTTCCTCACTAATCGATTTTCTGTGGAAATTAGAAATGAAGAAGTAGTGCAGAAACATAGGAGAGTTTGCAGTGGGAGGCAACATCATCTGGTCCCCCTCAATTATATTTTTTTGAGTGAGGGAAGATGACTGCACAATGAAACCAAAGCTGGAAGAATATGTTGGTTTCCACTTGTAACCAACCTGCGCCTTTCCATAGCTTCTTGTGTTTTTCCTTACCATATAAGAATCTGTTAAGGATGGAAGGGTGGAACAGCTTCACAATGCCCTTTGGCTGATGGCTGCAGGATCCATCTGTTTGCAACCACTCTTAATCATGGTTTATATTTCTGTGGAAATGCTACAGATTTTTTTTCTAAAGAACACAATGTAAGAGTCATGTGTGAAAGTGCTTTGAGTGGACAGAGAAGCACTTGAGTTTAAACTAGGCTCTTAATATCACTTGAACATCTGTTTCTGTTGTTCCAAGACAATAACTGTTGGCTTTCTTTGTCCGTGAAATGTATTACTGCTGTTCACTGAATGTACAATTTTTATGTGACACTCCTTTTAGCACTTAAAGATGTTTGTTATCCTTGTAACTTGCTTTCTCTTTATATAACCATTGCATTCAATCTGGCAAATATCACTTGTCACCTGTAGCATAAGACCCTTAGTTCTCTTGTAGATTCTTTGGAAAAATTTTCATAATCTTTTAAGAATAAGCTATCCTCATTCAACAGCAGGCTGTAACATGTTTCAGTGCCACAATTCCCCCCAAATTAAGCCGGTTTTGATGGCACTCTCTTCTTGTCCCATTTTAATACTTATAATCTTTGGGAGAGAAATATAAAACTTCCTTGTCCAATGCTTCAGGTGCTTTCACATATGTTCTTTTTTTTTTTTGTCTAATCCTTTTTTTAAAAAAAAATCTGTTTACTATAGTAGCCATGAATACACCCCACAGAAGAAAGTCAACAGATTAAATATGTATTGAAGAGGTAGGCTCTATGGAACATTCTGAGGTCTCTCATTAGTGGCTGTGCTCAGTAGCTATTTTATCTCTGTGTAATACATTTTTGGGGACAAGCTAGACATGACAGGGTTCTGAATCTCTATACAGAGGGGAAATAATGAAACAGAGACCAGAGGTGGTATTAAAATGGGCCAAAATTTTTAATGAATTTCCAGACTGCAGCTATAGACTGAGAGTATCATAGAGTCTCCTGGTTTTATGTTAAATTTTATTTGTTGTTTCTGTATCCATATAGCATAAATCATATATGCTGATTTACACAAGTAAGAAAATAGATAGTTTTCAGTCTCAATGGGAGATACAATACAACATAGTAAATGGGGGAGGTAACATAAGCATGGGAAGTGATAGACAAATATAGCAAGGCCATATAATTTGTAAATTTTGTTTCTCTAAATGTTGTTTCCATGGGCTAAGCTGTATTGATTACACTAGGGATGGAATGGAACTTCATAACTTCCCCTGATCAGGATTTACCATTCCTGATCAAGACTGATCAAACTGATCAAGATTTACTACCTCTAGATTACACTTGGATTTACTGTTGAGTAAACATACAAAGAACTAGAAGCCTTTAAAGGAGGAAATTGAACACCATTTCCTAATAATAAGTCCTGTAAAATACCATCCATTTCAGGATTTTTATGTTTTGATGCATCAGTGATTTCCCTTTGGATGCAGCTTTGCAATTAATTGCACATCTAAGTGGCGATAGTCGTTCTTATTTCACTAATGTCTCAAGTACTGGTCTACATGTCACACAGAACTATATTGTATGCCTTGCTGAAGTCCATTTTCTGTTTCAGTTGTTGTGTGCTCCTTATCAGCAAATCTGGTCCTTTTGAAAATGTGTCCTCAAACTCTGCTTTCAGAGGGTTCAAGTCAAAATCAAGAGGAGATGTGCTGTATTAGGAAATGTAATATTTATTTACCATATCTTGAATGAAAGAGAAAAATGGCTCCAAAATAAAATCATGGGGAAACTCTGGTTGACACCTTAGAAACAATCGGAAGTTAATGATGTGGAAAATTAGTCAAAAATGAGTTTATGAAAAAACTACCTGTTTGGAAAGTGGCTTTTAGAACTTAAATGGACATTTCATGACAAAAGTGGCTTTTAATTACGAAAAGAAATGATACTGTCTATAGTCTTTTAATTCAGTGCTCCATGAGGCACTTGAAGCATTATTTTAAAATACATTATTAAAATATAGCAGGAAGTATATATTATTCCATGAAGTATATAATTTTTTTCTATAAATCACTCTGGTTATGTGCACCAGAAATTATTAAATAACATCCTGAGGAGTCAGAATGAGCTGGGAAGAAACAGATGGTTGACAAATGATAGCTTAATCTAGACAAGAAAGTGGTATTCTTTGGGATAGTGGGTATCTTTTTCTGGACACATGTAAAAAATAGGGAGACATAACCTCTGCAAATACATTTGGTCTTAGTATTGTTATTTGGTATGTATTTTTAAAAATGAAGGCATTAGCTCTCCAATATAAGTTACGAAGAAAGCTGTTGGGTCATGCACACACTAGCCTTTCCCTCACCACCCCTTCTCCAGTGAAGCAGTTTCAGACCTCTGTGGATTCAGTGTGGAAGCCTAAAGAGAGCTTCTAAGCGTGTTCCAATGAAAATGCAGGTACGGAAGTTGCCTTCAAGAGCCTGAGCTAAATGCTGGGAGCTTTCAGTCCTTAGGAGTGGAGAAGGGGGGGGCTAATGTGGTTGGATAAACCTCACTCTCTCATTTCATGCATTTTGAATTCCTGGAAGAGAACTATTTATTTTCAGTTTCTTTCACACCATTAACAATTTTGTTGCACTTGAATAACTCTCACTAACTCCTGTGTAAAATCTGAAAATGTCTTTTCTTATGTTCAGTCCTGAGGAAAGCATCTGTTTTTTGCTGCTGTGCTTAGATGGAGTTCCAGGTATACATGTGGTCAGTTCTGTCTGTAAGAACTTGTTCCTCCTTTCTTGTACACTGTGTCCCATGCAATTTTTTAACTGCTGCCAGAATTGATTTGATTTTTCTGCTTGGCCCTGATCATTAAAATCATTAGTAGCCCAGTATATGTCATTTTTGCCCAGGGAAAAAGTTTTTGTTTTTTTAAGACCCAGATATTTAATCTTTAAACCATCAATACCTTAGTTGGCCTTCACTATTTTCCTGACTGCTTCTCTTCAGAAGCCTTTAAAAAATATAAAAGGAGCAGCAGCAGCAGGAGCTCTAAAAGTGGTCTTGGTTTTTCCAGAGTTTAACCACAATCTGGCACTCATTATAACAAACTCTTCATCAGAAAAATGGAACTGCAATCCTTTGTAAACCAAAGATTAAAGAAGAAAAAAGACAAAATTGTTTGGATGCAAATGAGTCTTGGAAAGCTCTGTTTTTGATACACAGAATGAATGTCATTCCTTGAGGTTTGGAGATTATTCAAATTGAAGTTTTATATTTAACAATGTGGGCCAATGATAATTTAAGGCTAAAGGGTACATTCTAGATGTTTACAGAGCTGCATATTGTAATTTCCTGTACATTTGTGTACTAACATTTTGTAAGTTAAAAAAAAAACTAGAATAACTTCACATGTGACAATTTTCTGCACTGAGACAATAGAGGAAAATGTCATGTAGCAAGAATATTTATTTTGGTATCAACACATGGCTCAAGAAGCTAGCATGTCTACACAGAGAAATATTTAAGGTCGCTTCTCAGTTTATTTTAAGCGCTCAAGTGCACTTTTGTTAATCACACCCATTTCTGTAACATGGAAGTGTTTAAGGCTAATTTGCAGTCCAGTTACTTAGCACCTATTGTGAATATCAGTTAAATAACAAACAGTGTTTGTGCAGTGAAGAGTACCTGTCAAGGGCCATCCCATTGTTAGCAACTGTAATAGCATAATTGATTTTTAAAAATTAGAGGCACAAATGGCCCGTAGTCCAAGGGAGTGGGGAAGGATGGGTCATCCTTCACTACAAGATGAAGGATAATCCTTGCTCAGACCATGGACTGCTTATAGTTTGGGAATGTAAAATTGACTTGGAGCCATAGCTTCAGCTGTGAAAAACTCAATGAGTCAAGCCATTTCCCAATATTGTTGGTGTTGTGTGCCTTCAAGTTGTTTTCAATTTATAGCAGTCCTAAGGTGAATTTGTCATAGGGTTTTCTTGGCAAAATTTAATCAGAGAGGGGTTGCCTTTGCCTTCCTCTGAGGCTGAGAGGGTGTAATTTGTCCAAGATCATCCAGTGAGTTTCTATGACTAAGCAATGATTCAAACCACTACACTACACTGATTTCTTACCCAATATTAGCTCATGGTATTCGTTGTACTGGTTGGAAATATTGAGGAATGCTTTGGCTCATTTCTGGATCTTTCAAATTTTCCTCTACACACGACTTGCTGATCTGAGGCCACTTTTCATCCATCCATATTTCTCACTATCAATAAATGGTTTTGTATTGCTGGGGAGGTTCTTCTTATCTGCATGAAGTATCTGAAGTAAATAGGCTGCACCTGCAAGAAGTTTGGGGGGAAGAGAATCACATATTTGTGTAGAGGAACCCTGGATGCAAGGGTTGGAATTATTTGGTTCTACACATATTTTTGGATCTTAGCTTCTAATCCAAAACATCTAGAGAATCAAATATTTATGCCTCTTCCTCAGGACAAGAGAAACCTTTCTGACTTGGTAGTTGCATCAGTTGCAGTAGGAATTGGTGCTGCTGATTTTATGGGTGCAAGGTCTCTGTCACGTAGCTCAGTCTATTGAATTAACATTGCTCCATTAGATTTAATTGGAGATTGTGGCATGCATAAAAACTGTTGAGGCAGGGAAGTCTTCCCTGTAAGGAGTCTTGAAAGATATGCCATGGAAGCCACCAGCTCCCACTGCAGATATGTTTTTTCTTTTTAATGAAAAAAGAAACATGTGCACTGTAACAAAAACAACAAGAAGATATGAAGAAATGGGCTTTAACCAAGGCTTCATACTTGATCTTTATCTGTAGGGATTTCTGTCACTTTTGACTGATGCTTGTGGGAAGGGCTAGAAGAAAGAGTTTTCTGTGGTGGGAGTGGACTTCTCTTAACCAGCCACTATTTTCATGGATGCATTCCTGTGATTTTCGGAGTCAGTCAAATGGAGCAAAATGACTGTGTTAAACTCAGTAAGAGAGTTCAGATATCAATAACAAATGGTGATATTTTCATCTGAGCTAGATGAGAACAAAAAAAGTGAATTTAATGTTTGCTTACTTTTTCTCTAAGACAAGCCTAACTGTTGATGTAAGGAATAGGTAGTTACCAATGTGCCAGGGTGGTCTCCATTTTCATTCATAAATATGGGAAGATATTTACTAAGCTTCTATCATAGCTAGACTGCCCTAGCTGCATCTTGTACCTCTGTCTTCTGGTGCAGGCTTATGATCATAATATCTGTCAATAGTGCCTGTATTGTAGTTTGTACATATAAGTTAATCAATTTGATTGGAATTTATTACTTTAACTTCATTTTTAATTTATATTACAGATATAAATCTTAATTAGCTAAGATGATAGTTTGTTCCTTCACTTGCTTTATTTGTTTGTAGTTTGTAATTTTCTGGGTGGAACAGAACTCCTCATGACAAACTAAGGCCATTTCCACGCTATACTGTTATAATGCTATTATTCCGCTTTCAACATCCTTTGGCATCCTGGGGTTTGCAGTTTAGGGAGGGGGCCTTTAGAATTCTCAGCCAAAGAACTCTTTGGCCTCAGTAAACTACAAACGCCAGAATTCCACAGGAAGTTGAAAGTGGAATAAAAGCACTATAACAGTATAGTGTAGAAATGCCCTAAGATTACAATCACTTGAGAGCATATCTATTGGTTCTCATAATGTTAATTAATTATTTGGAATAACAGAAGTGGACAAGGGCCTGACATCCAGATTTTAGTGGAAAGATTAATAGATCAAAAGAGGTTATTAGGCTAAGAATTTCATTTGTAACTTCTGAATGTTTCTTTCAATTCGCAATTTTTCTTCTTCTCTCCCTTACGGTTAAATGCTTTTGTTGGGAGAATATTTGTTTTAAGGGAGCAACCAATTACACCAAAACACTTTTTCCCCCTTGGCCATCTGTGCACTGGTGATCTGGCAGACAGATGGCATAATAACATGTGTATTTTTTTTTTTCTGAACAGTGTTTACGGCTGTCCTTTGGCAAAAAAAAGAAAGACACAAGAAAAACAGCCCCAAGAACCTGCTCCTAAAAGAAAACCCTTTGTAGTTAAAACAGACAATTCTTCAGTAGATGAATGTTATGAAACAGATGGAACTGAGGAAATGGATGAGAAAGAAGAGGAGGAGGAGGAAGAAGAGGAAGAAGAAGAGTATTCTGATGATAATGAGGAACAAGGGGATGAAGAGGAGGAGGAGGATGAAGTAGAAGATCGGGAAGAAGAAGAGGAGATTGAAGAAGAAGAGGAGGAGGAGGAAGAAGAGGAGGAAGAGGCAGATGAAGTAGAAGATGAAGAAGAGGAGGAAGAGGAGGAGGAGGAAGAAGAGGAAGAAGAAAGTGGTAATGAACAGAGTATTAGTAAAAAGTAAACATCATGTACATTTTGGGTTAATATTCCAGTGTGGTATGATGGGATTTAGCAGTGTGGCTTTCATTAAGATTAACAGAATTCATTGTGCTAAATCTTTCTCCGTGCTGGCAACCACTCTCACTGTGCTTTCTTTACAGTTATGTTCAGACACCCATCTTAGAAACAGCTCTTGAAAGAGTTAGCAGACCAGTGTTTGAAATGTGTAGCTTACAAACTTTCACGCCAAAAAATCCTGCAGAAATGTATGGCTGTATTGCTGCTTGCGGTTTCAGTGCCACAGGCTCAACCAGATGTTTGTGGAAGCAAATGGCTATGTGCGCACACATCTGTATTAACAATTAACGTCTGTGTTTGCTGTACTTGTCTGCTTCATAGTAGTTGCTTGCTTCTCATATGAATATGGCCACATGTTTGCAGGTGCTCTTGGCAATGCAAGATGAACATCTTCCCTTTTGAAAATTCTGACCCTACACCTTAGCTTGGAAGAAGTATGAATGATATATAGAGAAATAGATAGATATCTTGGTTCTTTGAGACTTGGATGTTGTGTACTTTAGCTGATGTTATAAAAACTATGGAGACACAGATTAACATAGATATGCCATTTGGAATTCTTATATGTATACAGAGCGCAATAAATTAAGAAACATTCTTTAGGCATTCCATGATATATTATCACAGCAATTAAGGCAGTGACATTTTTATTCTTTCAAGTATTGTGGACTTGTAAAAGCTAGTGTTTTTCAAACTGTATAAACACTGGTTTCAGATTATTTTAAGAGTCCCTACAGCAGATGATGATTTAATGACATGAGAATGTATATATATGCAAAAATTAATGTGCTATCTAAAAGGTATTTTGTTCCCATTCCTAGGCGACACATCTTGGTTTGGTATATTCCCCTTTCTAAACAGTATCCTCAGTTGATTTCCTCTTAAGAGCTAGGTATGAAAGTTGTCTGATTTTGTTTCAGAATTCTTTAGGTAAGAATTAGAAGGCAGGTTTGGCATACTCTATGAAAACAGGCAATAAAAGTATTCTTCATAAATTTTCCTCCCCAAATTCTCAGGAAAGGAAAACACTGAAACTTTAAGCCTTTGCAAGTGAGTGGTACCAAGACAAAGTGGCATGTTAAATTTTCTTAATTTGGAGTCTGTGAATAGCAGAAAGACATATAATCATTAAACACAACAGTTACAAAAACAAACTATACAAATAAAACATTTCTTGAACATAATACACTTTATCATTTTAGACTCTGCGTAACTTAGCAGTAAATAAGGCCCATTAAAGTGGAGCTTACTTCTGAGTAAACATGCACAGAGCTGGAATGAAAAAAAGCAAACAAAAAAAAGTATCTATGCTATCAAAAGTGATAGAAGAATAAACTAGTTTAGAGTTTATACAAGTCTGGTGTATTATATTTACTTCTAAAATATTATAAAACATGCTATCTTTACTAGTTCACTGCTGTGTAATGAAGTGACCTAAATCAGTAACCAGGAACTATTACTGCTTTATGGTTATTTCTTTTGTGCACAGCTGGTTTCTATTAAAAACAGGTAGTAGGGTGTATAATGATAGAGTAGTGCCTGCTTTAGCTAATTATAAGCAATAACGTTTATTTTCTGGAATTTTGGCAAAAATAATGCTTTAAAAGACAGGAGAAAGGTATTAACAACAGAGATATATTTAGTACTATAGAAAAATATTTTTATTCCTGGGATTTTGTAAGCCCTTACGGATATAAGCTGGACAACATAGTCATTGAGCGCAGTACTGTCACAAGTTGACTTCTTTTTCTTTCACTCAAGGAACATGAAGGTTTCGTTAGTTTTATTTAGGGCAATTTTTAAAAGAAGGAAATAGAGAGTAATGCAATTAGGTGCCTGAAATGTTGTTTTTAAATTGTCTGCCAAATTCAAGCCTTAAGTGCCCGTACGAGTATAATATTCCAGATCTCTAACCATGACTAAGAAACTGAAAGCAAGCTTTGGGATTGCATAGACACACTCCAACCACACATCGGTTATTGGTCTTATTGTGCTTAAGGCTTTGGTGGTCATTGGCTTTAACATGGTTACTTCTAGCCATGCTTTCCTCTTGACCAGGATTTAAAATCTGTGCCCAGAATTAATTAGTGCCTTTCTTTCGGAGGGCGGGTATTGGCAGTGGTTAAGGCCAGGAGGAAGCATATTCCCAGGCCATTTCTGCACTAGCCTGTTATAGTGCTGTTATTCCACTTTCAACATTCTATGGAATCCTGGGGTTTGCAGTTAAGAATTCCGTAGGATGTTGAAAGTGGAATAGTGACACTATAACAGGCTAGTGCAGAAATGGCCCCAGTTTTTAAATCAATGATTCTTGCAACTGGGTTCCCAGATGTTGTTGGATCACGGTTTTGAGAATCTCTGACAACTGGTCATGTAGGTTAGGGCTTCTGGAAGTGAAATCCAACAATACGTCAGGCTCTTCATTTGGGAACCATTGTTCCAAATCAGCTTTCCCCAGCCTACTCCTTTCCACAAATGTTTGACCACAATTCAGTTGTATGCAACTAAGGGGAGTTGTAGTCAATACATTTGAAAGATACAAGATTTGGAGAAGCTGCTGTAAACCATAGTTAAGACACTGTGAATCAACACTAAGAAATCTTTTCTTCCTGTTGATAATACAGGCATATAGGCATCTTGAGCCTCATTAAGCTGAGTGCTTTAGATGGTGTTTTCTGAAAATTGTTTGCATTTTTTTCTTAAACCAAAAACAGTTAAGAGTGATACATATTAGAAAATATTATAGTCAAGGACCTGTTTTGTTTAGAAAATTCCATAAAATGGTGTTTTAAGCCAACTACTGTGGGGAAAAAAATGAGGCATGCAGAGAAGCCCTGTGTGTGCTGCCAAGCCCGTCTGTCTGTTTATTGAAGCCTCACTTATTTCTGGTCTTACTTCAGCTTTTCTTCCTCTTTCTAAGGATACTCTGAACAGACCCCTTCCCCAGATTTTGAGATGAAGATTTCAGGCGGCACATAAAGCTATGTTATTGAAAGAGGCCTGAAAAATTCTAGAGGATGGAGGGCATATTCCTGTGGAATCCCATTGGATGGTTATTTCCTAAAGGAGTTTCAGTTTCTAAGTAGATAGAAATTTAGTTTATGGAGATATGAATTTTTGTAGGGTTCTGTAGGATTTTTGGAGGATAGATCTGGAGAAAATTAAATAGGACATATATTTCAAAGGCATTAGGGCATTTAGAAAAATTTCTCTCCTAGTCTCTGATTAAATATACAAAATATACTAAAGCAACACTCTTACAAATCTCAAAATACCAATTAAAGAGAACCAAAGACTCTTAGAGACAGACCGTAGACGCACACGGCAGTAAATAATTATATGGATGAAGAAGAATCCCTAAAATCTCTTTCAAGAGTTAAAGAAGCCCTCTTTAGTACAACTTTAAGTGTATTGAGTCTCTTTGATAGAATATATATAATATATATATATATATATATTTGTGTGTGTGTGTGTGTGTGTGTGTGTGCATATATCTATATATCTATTCTATCTATCTTGTTTTCAGCAATCTCTCTTATCCCCTTGAAAGGCCTTAACTGCTCCATCCCAAGAATGATTAATTTTTCCAGTTTCTCTCACATTTCCTAACACCACCCACCCACCAAAGACAAGTAAGCCCCTCTCAACTCTTTTGAAGTGACTTAACCTAAATTATATACAACATGGCAAAAAGAATCATGGTGGGAAAAGGCCTGTTCAAAATTGCCTTTCTCCATGGTAGTTATAAGCTTTCATGTCCCATTTGATTTGCAAGGCCAAACTGACTGACTGAAATTTTTGTCCTCCTTCAGAGAGGAGATCACATCAGATAGATGGTTCCCAAAGACTGTTTCACAAAGCTTTTCTATTATAGAAAGAAATCTCCGCTGGAGGAGCTCCAGGAACAGATGTTCCAAGGCATCATTTAGCCTTTATCATATGAAGACATTCAAGATGGCTTGTGCTCCAGGTATTTCATAATCCCCTCAGGATCAGGAAGAATCAGGCTGATTCTAGTACTCCCAAGAAAATGATACAGATGACGAAAAACCTAATCCATTTCATACAATCATGCTGTACAAATTTATGTATACTCATGTGGTGGTGGGCAAGTATAAATGTTTAGACCTAGAAATTTTGTAAAAATATATCTTTATAAATCTCACGTACATTAATATTTTTCCCAGTTCACAGTATCAGGAAAATGTAGGTTTGTTAATTTGTTTATTTAAAAACAGAATTTATAAATCTGATCAATATGAATTTAATGTCAGATATGGGGTAGGATTAAAGACAAGTTGATGTATTTCATACCACAGAGAATAGATACAACTAGGGGTACTACACTGTCACTTTTTATTCTGGCAAATTTATGAGCAACCCATCATATTAATAGAACATGAAAGAGATTTTAGTGTAACCATAATGTAATCATGTTTTCTAGTGACCCAGTTATAATTTATTTTAATATCAAATATAGAAATGGAAAATAGGTCACTAATGCTGAATGCTTATTGTATTCTTTTATTCTAATTTCCTAACCAGGCACAGCTTATAAAACAACACAATTTTTATTACGCTTCTAAGACAACAACCCAGCCTTACTTCTTTTGCTTGTTTGTTTGTTAAGGCATACTTACATGACAACATTTTCTGTCCTCAAAAGCTCTCATCCTTCAAATACAAGCTGAAGGACGGCCATATTGAAATCATATTTGAACACAAAAATCTGCTTTCACAAATTGTCCATAGCTGTTTTGCTTAATATGGACAGAACTTGCATTTATATGGAAACTCCAGAGAAAATTGTAGACCACTTCCAGTATTTAAAACAGCAGTGCAGCAGTTAAATATATAAAAAGGGAAAAGCTCATCAACATTTATGTTGTGGTGGAATGGAATCTACTTAGAACAGGTAGAAAGTGTTAGCTTTACTTTTGCTCATGCAAAATGACTGTTGATTTGTAATATTTGTGTTTCTAATATGTTACGGCAGAATAAGCCATGCAGGAATGCACTTATCTTTAAAGTAAAGAGACAGCTGACTGATTTGAATAAATATTGCAACATGTAGATCAAGGGCAGCCCAATCTACTCCCTTCAGAGATGGGCATTTGCACATCTCACAGGATGCATTTTCTTGAGCTACACAACATGACCTTGGATAAAAATATAGTGCATAGCTTGGTCAAGTAAGACCCATAAATTAGAGGATTTCGCAATGCTAAATGCAGTGGAAGCGTTTGAAGCCACTCTGCACAGTAGCCTCTGTCTGGTGATAGAAACAGTTACTTGTTTAGATAGTCCATAACTATATAGTCTTTGGTGCCAAAGCATTAAACTAAATCAATGCCTTCTCCTACCTTTCTGCATTAGAAATTCGCTCTCAGGGCTGATACCAGGTTTGGTGGGGTTCTTGGGAGCGCCATGCAGTTGGCCCCCAAACTGGGAAGGAGGTGTATATGAAAGTCAAAGACTAGGCAATGAAGGCAGGTGACTGAAGAGATGGTGCCAGAACTATCTGCTTGAACCTCCAAGAAGAATCCCCCACCAGAGGCAATAGATTTGTTTGAATTGCTTGCCCTTGCTTGGCAGGAAAAAGGAACAAAAACAGTGTTGCCAGAGAGTATTATTGCCTGACATTTTAATCACTTGCTATTTGTATGGCAAGCACCCCACAATCAGTTCAGCATTACACCAGCAGGCCACTGAAGACAGTAGTGGAAGTGGGGGTTTACTAGCAGCTTGCTGACTTAAACCAACTTTTCCTGCTGCTGGGTTAGTATTCACTTCCCTCAAGGTAGCAAGAGAAGACCATGGCAATCAATGACTAAATGCCTGCTGGATCGTCTTAGCTTGGCTTCTGAATATATGAAAGATGCATGACAATCCTGGTGGATCTCTCTAGGGTGGGTGTTCCACAGACAGGGTCCACTGTTAAAAAGGCTCTTTCTAATAGCCACCATTTGCGTTGTTTTGGGTAGTGGCACTCAGAGAAGACCCTTTCAAGAGAATTTTAATGATATGGCAAAAACACATGGCAGAAGGCACATCTTCAAATATACTGGCTTTAAGCCATTTGAGGATTTGAAGGTCAGCACCAACACTTTGTACTGAGCCCAGAAAATAACTGGTAACCAATGCAGTTGATGCAGCAGTGAGGTAACTAGTGTTGTGAGAAGCTTCGTTGTTCTGTTCTGCATTGCACTTTCTGGGCAGTCTACAAAGATAGCCTAACATACAATGCACTACAGTAATCCAAGGGTGTGACTTACCAAACCATAGAAAACTGGATTCAGGCTATCTCTGTCAAGGTAGTGTCATAGCTGGAAAGCTGAAGCTGATAAAGTGGCACTTCATGCCACTGAGGCCAGTTGGGCCTCATGTGACAGAGTTGGATCTATGAGTACCCCCATACAGTGAACATATTCCTTTCAAGAGAGGGCAGTCCCTTTTAGATTAGGTAGAGCACCACTTAACCTGCCATATGAACCATCTACATAGACTACCATCTTGCATGAGTAAGGTCTCAATGTATTGACCCTCATCCAGCCCATTACCAACTCAAAGTTCAGGATAACCACTTCTGGATGCAGAGTATCAGCCGCATATCAATGATTGTTCTGGACAGCTTCCCCCAACAGTCTCATACAGATGATAAATAACAAGCAAGACAGCCCTGATGAACACCAACAGTCTCCACAGGGCATAGTGACATTCCTTCATCAACACCTTCAGAAATTAACCATATAAATTAAGAGCAAAGCCACTGTAAAACAGTGCTTCCAATTCCCATTTTCAGACAGGCTCAGCACCAGAAGTTCGATCAAAACTCACTGAAAAGCCCAGGAAAGTGCACCCCCTTTATCTTTCTCTCAGAAAAACAATTTTACAGGGTGACTGACTAAGGCAGTCTCCAGTCTAAAACCAGGCCTAAACTCCAGTTGAATCACTCTAGGTAGTATGGTCCAGTTAGTAGCACGATATTACTCCGAGGGTCACTGGGATTGTTGTTCAGGTGCTTCTGAATGAAATGAAAAAAGAAGTTGGCAGCATCTTCACTAACCGAAATCTGGAAATATCAAGCTTTGCCCAAGCTCATATAGGGATTCCTTTTTAGTGTGTGTGTAAGCAGAACAACGTTGATAAGTCTGTCCAGTCTAGTTTCTCTGACTTCTGTTTTCTGCTGTGAAAGTACCTTGCATTTCTTCTAAGAATAGAAATGGTTCTGAGTAATGTTTAGAGTTGACATTTTCCAAAACAAGGAGTCACAAAAACTGAGCCACAAAGGAGTAGTGCTCATATAGACTTCCCCCAAATTCTTTCTTATCAGAAGCAATCTCTTCTGTCTTGTGAGGTTTGATAGTTGAAATATTTCAATGGCTGAGCCAGCCATTGTGAGTTCACTTGTCCTTTCCTCTTTGTAGTGTAGGAAAAAGTGCCCAACACAGGAAAAAGTGCAGCTCCTGCTGCGCTGCTTTCTGTCATCTCTTCCCCACTGGAAGATTGTAGGTGGGAGGGATTTTGTTTTGATTTCCCAATAGCCCTTCAAGGTTCATAAGTACCTGAGGCCATACCAGTTCCTACAGTGTTTAGTGTGAAATTCTATAGCCTTCTACTTTTTTTTATCATTAGACTGTAAACGCTTTTCCCCCCTCCCTCATACCTATCGATTTTGCTCTTTACATCTTCCCTAATCTACAGTCTGGATAACTTGGATGTATTATGGTATTTAGTGACCTTCCAGTTAGCCTGAAAAAGAGAATTAGCCTAATACAGTTATTGAAACAAGTTTCTACTCAATTTTTTTTTTTTTAAAGAAGCCTCACATTTTTTTCTGCCCAATAATCATCTGACTAATCAATGCCGGGCCTTCAAATACTTGAATTTATATTTTAATGAGATATTTTCTACTTGTGCAAAAATAACATTACTATAATTTCTAAAAATATAGGCAAAATACTAAAATTTTGCTATACTAATAGTGACTCTCTTACCAATCTTTCCTTTTTCAAAAGTAGTAGCTTAAATTGATTATGGAGGAAAAAGTATCTGATTGGAATAGTCTGTACTTTACAAAACTGGAAATTTTACAGATCTCTTTTTTTAAGAAAAGGTTGTTTGGTTCTACCTATTGGGACTCCAGCATTGTCAGAGATTCACAAAGGGATTGGTATTCTTTCATTTAGGTTCTACGTGTGGAAAGCCATATTGAACTATTTGGATAAAACATGGAAGACATCTCATTTAGTTACTTTAAAAATTTTTGTTTTAATGTGTTGCAGTCTTGTAAATCTTGGGTCACTAAATTTCATCAGTCACTGTGGGCTTATTCCATTCTACCAGATCTTCAGATTTTTCCCCAAGTGGTATGAAACTTTGAGACTGGATTTTTGATCAAGATTTCATACTTGACAGGGAAATTATTTTAAATTCTGTTTTTCCCAGATAGTGCAGGGAATAAAAATCACTATCTTAGAATTGTTACCTAGTTACTGTATTTTCCCCAAATTTATGAAGCTTTCAATGCTATTCTCTTCCAAACTGTGCTAACTTCTTGGGGATTCTTTGTATCTGTATCATTTCTGAGTTGGTGCAGAAAGTTGCATAGCCCATAGAATTTCCCCTTGTGGTGATGTAGCCTCAAGTATGTGAGCAAAAAGTATTTCAGACTTGTCAAGAAACTGCTAGGGTTATGCCTTAATTGGATAATCCCACCGGTGTATTTGGCCCTTTACGCTGCTCATTATTTTAAAATGTTAATTTCCAAGGATATTCTTTATTCTGAAATAGAACCTTCAGGAATTTGAACAGTGCACCATCTTCTAACATGACCTCTGCAGACATGAATGCAAGGTCCCACAAAATCTTGCATCCTATTATAGTTAATGAATGCAATATATGTGTGCCCATGCTGCCACAAGCACCTGCATACTGCATCCATTTACTACAATGGGATGTGATGCTTGTGGATTTTTTTCTTTTACATGGGGGTTCCTGGAATGGAAGCTCCACATATATGCTCAGCACGCTGTATATCTTGTGTTGTTTCAAAGGGTATTGGCTGAAAGCAATAAACACCTTTCACTCTCTTGTCATCTAAAGATTCAACCATGTCCCTGGACAGTTTCTTCTGATGTTTTTAAATGATTTCAATTGTTAGTCTTAATCAGAGATCAGAATCCTGCATTAATAGTAATCCAATTAAATCACATTTTTGAAAAAAAGTGAAGAGTGCATTTTCTGGAAAAAAAAAGTCAGTGTACTGTAGTTTTGATAGCATTTTCAGGGAAATAATATGTGAAAATACCATTTTGTTGCCCATGTTGTTCCCTCCCCTCTTGCTTTCATACCTGCCCTCCCTGTTTGAGTTTTTCATTCTATGCTGGATGGAAGCTGTGGTGCGTAAGCAACATACACAACAAACAGCAAAGGCCAAGTGAAATGAGAGGGGGAAGAAACGCGTTGGGCACTGCCTGGTGATGCAGAGGCATATGTGGAAAAGAAAGCTGTAGAGACAGAGAGAAGGTGGGAGAGGGTGAAAAGATGACAGGAAAGAAAAAGACAGTCAAATGGAGAATGAGAGGGCAGAGGAAGAGAATGACACAAAATGAGAGACATATAGTGGAGTGTAGAGGGTACTGGGAAGAGGGTAAGAGATGAAAAAAGAGTGCTCAGCCAGAAAGGCATGTGGGGAAGTGAGAGGGAGCACCTTGGGTCCAATACTGAGAGAAAACCAGTGCATTAAATAAACAAACAAGCAAACAATGACAGAATCTAAGAAGAAGGGGAATGGAGAAAGAGACAAGAAGTAGAGATGACCCATACAATATATGCATGGGGGTATGACTTTTAGTAAAGTAAAGTAAGATCAGCTTGAATGGAGGATTAGAATTAACATGAAATGGATATCCTCTTTCTGACATACATGTTATTTACATAAGTTTTAATGGTTTGTAGTATATATGTGGCAGTTTTCACTAACTTTTCTATCTCTGGTCTTAGTGTTTTTAGAATTCCTCATATTCTTTCCTCATTTCCTTTATTGTCAACTTGCTATTTGTTTGCCAAAGTTTGTGTTCCTATATGTTCTGTCCTTTGGTCAAAGAAATCTTACCATCTTTTAGGCCTACCTTGATTCTGCTAACCAAGCCTCTTCAGCTTGGCAATTCCATTTCCAGTTTGGGATCCATATTTTCTAGCTGAGTGTGGCCTCCTGTTCAACTTCATTTCAATTTGTTTTTTGAGAGGTGTCGTATTTGAAGTTAACTGTGATGGGGGAGCTTTCTCAGCAGTGATTTGTGTTAGGTGTGAGCAACATAGAGCCTGTGGCTAGATGTGGGTTTCCCACCTGCTTTTGAGAGCTCTGGAGACCATCCCCTTCTTAAAAACTAAAACTAAGGCCCTTTTCACATGTGTGTGGGGGGGAACGGTGTAGAGCGACCTCTCACGGAGGTCGTCTACACCGTAGAGTGGACTGGCGTGGGCTACTTTTCGCAGTTTCACACCAGAATCCACTCAGGAGTGGCCAGAACTAGCCGGGCTGCATGTTTTTTAAAAACCTCTTTTTAGAGGTTTTTAAAAAGCACGGAGCGCGCAGCCCCATGCCGCTCCGTCGCCCGGCTCTAAAGTGGATCTGCAGGCGCGCGCAAGTGTGTGCCTGCAGATCTGCCGGGGGCGGGCTTCCGGCTGGCGAGCTTCTCTGGTTGGTGGAGAGCCTCCACCAACCGGAAGCTGCCGTCTGCGACAACGGAGGAGTGTGGAGCAGCGAGCTCGCGCTGCTCCACGCGGCGACAGACTTACCTGGCTAGAGGTAAGCTCCGTTTTTGGGCGTTTTCGCCCGTTTCCCCCCGACATGTGAAAAGGGCCTAGGAGATCATTATTCCAAAAAACATGGTTCTCCTATAAAACAGCATGCATCTGTCCATGTACCTTGCTTTATCCAAAGTCCCATCCTCTGTCACTTCTAGTCACTTTAATTTCCAGAGGGTTTGGGCACTGTTTGGGGGTGTCAGGCTTGGAGCAGTCCTGGTTTTATCATCTTCAGCAGCTCTATAGAACAGTGGTTCTCAATTTTTGAGATGTTTTGGATTTTATCTCCCAGAATCCCTGACCATTGGCCAAGCTGGTTGAGGCTTCTGAGAACTGAAATTCAAAAAACCAGGGAGACCAACATTTGAGAGCTATTGCACTAGAGTAATCTTTCCTCCATATGTTGTTGTAAATCATCTCCTATCATTTCTGGCCATTGGTCATGCTGGCTGCACTTCACATGTTTTTCACCCTGGGCATAGGATACTGTAAATAGACACTGTTGTCTTTATCTAACAAACGTTAAAAAAAATAGTAGGAAGATACATTTTTATGAGTTGGCTGAATGTAGTCTTTTGTGATTCAGCTGATCTAGCGTGGAGTGATTATTGCCAGTTGTGCTGTGCACAGGCAACAAATTTGATGCAAGTGGGCCAGCTGGAAGGTACACTTGTGTTTATATTTGAGGCATGAGAAACGTTAAGCTGATTTCATTACCTATGAAACTATTATAAAATTAACAGAACAGCTAAGGGCCTTTCCAAAGAAATAAAAAAAATTACAAACTTCCTTTGTGTTGAAGTCTTGCTATTTTTGTCCTGGTAAAATAGAACACCATTTCCTTTCCTTGCATAATCAATAAGTTTTCACATAATCAATAAGCACAACTGCTAGAATAGCCCACTGGGATTACCCAGCTTCCCAAAGGAAGGCAGAATTAAAATGGCACTCAGAATAGCATAGCCAACAGCAACAGGGGTAAAATGCCCCTCGTCACAATAGATGCCAGTGACGGTATGACAATCACAGTCTAAACAGCTTTACCAACAGCAGTAAAGGTCTAGCTGAGCTGAAATAGCTTTCCTGTACTGCGATATATAATTGCTGTGAAATCCAAACAATCTTCCTAACTCCTGAAAATGGATGCTCTGACAAGCTGTTTATTAGCTGCACTGAATGATGATCCTCTAGTGCTGGTGGAAGGAGCACTGGAAAGACCCCCAGGAAGCTGACAGTAGAGGTCTGCTCATGTATACTACTTGAGAGCTGGTTATCTTCATTTCTCATTCATTTCTGTTCATGTATGACATGTTGTTCTTTTCCTTGACTTGTATTCCTGTTAGAGTTTTCTGACTCCAGCCCAAATCTTCATGATAGATTAAGAGCGCCATACGATAATGTTAAAAACAATGCATGCATTCTAATTCTTTTCATAGGTAGCAGTACTAGAAAATAAACAGTGCATGGATTCAAGTTAAGGAAGCATGAAAAGGAGCTGTTTCACTTTGTCCAGTGTTCTCTGTCTATTTCTCTCTTGCCATTAATAACTAAGCAGGAAGGAGGCATTGACACAGCCATAATTTGGCCTTCCCTGAATGCTTTGGCAGCACAGCAAAGTAATAAATTATTTATTCCTGTAGCAAGAGAGAAGGTCAGAGACATACATTAGATGTCCATTCCTAATAACACTGGGATTTCTCAGCCACATTCGAGTTTGTCCTGCCAGCTTGGTATAGTGATATAGCATATCAAATAGTCTACATAACCTAAACAATCTAGAATGTAATAAGGAAAAGAAAGCTGCAGCCCACTTCATGAAGACATCTTATCCTTCAAAGCCTCATATCTGAGGTGCAACACCATAGGATCTGCACTAACTGTAAATATTCTGTTACAACAGAGGACTTTCCTCCCTCCCTCCTTTCCTTTCCTTTCCTTTCCTTTCCTTTCCTTTCCTTTCCTTTCCTTTCCTTTCCTTTCCTTTCCTTTCCTTTCCTTTCCTTTTTTTTTTGGGGGGGGGGAGTCAGAATCCTATAACCTAAGACCATTGACAAACACAGAGGGCAGGGTTTTAACTGGCAATGCACAAATTGAATAAGACCACCACAAACACATGAAAAGATAAACAAGAACAATAAGTGTTGTGGAATGGAGTTGTAAAATATAATGAAGGGAATAGCTACAGCTTGTACAGGTAAGAAAATGATCATGAATACCAAAATATAAACCTGAATAAAATAGCACAACTTATAACAAGAAGGTCAACATACATGAAATACTATGTAAAGTTGTAACAAGACCAAAAATACAGGTCTGTATGAAATTCCACAAATTACAACAAGAAGGTCAACATGCATAGAACACTACCTAACAGGACAAAGGAAAACGGCTCACAATAGAGTAATCTGTAACAATTTACAAAATTACAAGCTCCAGTCTGTAGCTTCTTAAAACAATCTGAAATTTTAGCAAGTCTGATTAGCTGTTGTGAAGATACACTGTCTAATAGCTGGTAACAGTCTTCAATTGTTGAGAAGAAATCTGTAACCTAGTGTAAAAAAAAAATTAATTGCTGGTACGTAACCACTAATAGGAGCTGTATCCTTGTTTTGTCATTCATCTTCATCAATGTTCCACAAACTAGTTTCAAACAGTGCATCAGTTCATCCCCAAAATAACACACTTCAGTAAAGCAGCATTCTCAAAAAGGTAGGACTTATAGAGGAGAAGCAACAGATGAGAGCTATATTTTTGTTTTTGTCAGTAGTTCATGTATTTGTGATGGTATTATTTGGGTTGTGTATATCTGGACGTTGAGAATTACAGTCAGTGTCTGCTCCTTCATTAAGCATGGCATGAACTATAGACATGTCTATGTAACTAAGCTCAAACTGACATAATCAAGCTAGATGCAAACTTTGTTCATCTTCAGTGGATATGTTGGTACAGTGCAAATTTAAGTATAGCCCTTCTAATTGACACGTCTTGTTTCCTGTGCCTTAGAAAATTTCCAAGATATTTATACCTTTTCCTATAGCTCAAATTGGGCTTCCTTTTTTGTGAGAGCCACATTCCCTCAAGCATCATCTGTCATTGGCTACTTGCAGATGGAGCTGAAGCCAGCAGTGAACAGGGCAAGAGCGAAAAGTAGGAAAGCCTGCCACATTTTCTTTCAGCCACTGTCCCCCTTCTTCTCTCATTCTTTCTCTCCCCATCTCTCCATCTCTCTCTGCCACCCTCCCAGTGTATACCACTTATTTCTCTTTTTCCCACTCCACTTCCTCATGTAGGGGCTTCTGGAGAAAGGACAGGACACTTGTGTTGGGGTTGATCTGATCTCTTGCAAAGGTGAATGAGTGGTTGGTGAATGATAAAAGAACTGCAATTAAGGCTTGCCATCTTGGTGTGTATCACAGATACCTGGTTGGATGAGGCCAGGGAGTAATATCTTTCAGTTTTGCCCACAAGGGCTGTCTGTGCAGCAGCAGGTGAGATCTGGGAGACAGACAGGTAGAACTACAGTGGTCTATCAGGATGCCATCTCCTCTGACAATATACCCTGTTCTATGAGCTGGTTTCAGGTGTGTGTATCAGAAGGTGAGTGGCCAGGACTGAATAGAGATTCTGTTGAGTCTGTCACCCATCTTGCTACTCAACAATCTGTCCTCCTGCACTAGCCTAGGATGGTCTCAGGATTGGTGTTGGGATGTCCTTAGCTTTTGATGGTGGGTGACTTCAGCTCTATTCTATCCTGTCAGAGTGGTTCAGGATTTCCTATCTGCCATGACATCAAAGGTATATCCCAGTTGTTATCTGGTCCTGTCTATGCTGTTGGACCTCATTTCCTGTCCTGAATGGGGTGATAGTGACTTGGAAGTGAAGGAACTGTCTATAGGTCCATTGTCATGGACAGATTGTTCCCTTTTTTTTTTAAACATCTGCAAAGGTGGGAAACCAATTGAGATGATCCTCCCCAGATCTAGTGGCTTCCTAATGACTTTTGGGAATTTTCCTGTTGTCTTGGGAGGCAATTCTGTTGAAGCCCTTGTTGACCACTGTAATGGAGAAATAACAAGAGCACTGGGCACAATGGCTCTTGAATGTCCCTCATGGAAAGGAGTCAAACCAGCCTCCAGTTATTCAGGGAAAAGGAGCTGTGATGAAACAAGTAAGGTAGCCAGTAGAATGACACTATCAAAAAATTGGAGTGACTCTGATTGAACACAGACTTGAGTCTACCTGAAGGCCCACTTCATGGCAATTCAGGAAGGACAAAGGCAATTCTTTTATATCAACATCACTCTGCAAAGAGCAGACTAGCAGAACTGTTTTGAGTGGCCAGAGGGACTTTTACACAGTGGCCAACAAGAGGAGAATCCAGACCACTTGACAACCCACTGTGAATGACTTTCCTAGCACTTAGTAGGTAGAATTCCTCCGATCCACTGTCCTAGATGCTTTAGTTAATACCACTTACCTCCATATCTAGTGGAGGTAACTTTGGTTCCTGCTTATGCAGTGAAAATAGAGCCCAAGGATGTAGGTAAGATTCATGAAAAAGTGAGAACAGCAACTTATGTGGTATATCCTTGCCCTTCCTGAATTATTAAAATAGCCAGGGGAGACTGGCTGAGTGGGAAGACAAAGTGCTCAGTATCTTGCTAAAAGAAAGCAGAGTTCCGTCATGCCTAAAGGAGGCAGTAATAAGACCATTGTTGAAAAAACCCTCCCTGAATTCCACTATATTTGGCAACTACTGGCCATTTTCCAACACTGCATTTCTTCTGTAGTATGTGACAGTTTCCCAATTCCAAGGGTTCCTGGATAAGGCACATTATCTATCTCTATATCTATATTCATTTCAGCCTAGTTTCAGACCTGGTGAGTTGGGAAGTGGACAGCGGAGTGTGTCTCTGTTGGTTTTGCTGGACGTTTTGGCAGGTTTTGATATCCATCAAAGTGGGACTTGGGGACACAGTTTTAAAATGGCTTAGTTCCTTCAAGGAGATGTAAACCCAAAAGATGGTGCTAGGGAACTAATGTGTGATCACTTGGCTGTTGGCCTGTATGGTCTCTTGGACTTGTTTTCCCCCCCACTATGCTGTTTAACATATGCTTAGCACACTGGGAGGGGTCATCCAAAGTTTGGGAGTCTGGTGCAGATAATACCCAATTCTGTTCGTCCTTTTCACCTCAATACAAGGAAGCTGTTTCAATTCTAAATTGATGCCTGTCATCAGCTGAGGCATCCATCAGGCTACATGAGAGTAGACAAATTGAAATGTAATCCAAACAAGAAGAGGCCATCCAGGTCAGTCAAAAGGCAGATCAGGGAATACAATTTCAGCCTGTGATGAATGGGGTTACACTCCCTCTGAAAACACAGGTTCATAGCTTGAGTGTACTCTTGGATTCAACCATGAGCCTGCCTCCATCCCTACTCTCACCTTCCTCTCAACAATCTATTCCTTGTCTCTCCCAGCTGAGAAAAGTAGGATCTTGTGGCTCCATAAGCTAAATACCAAATACCTGCAAAAGGCTAAATACTGGCCAAGGGATACAAGCTGTCCATCTGTGCACTAAAAAGTTTAGGACACTATTCAAGAGAAAACAGACATTATGAAAAAACAGTCACAGCAAAACATCTGCACTGTTTTTACTGGAGATATAAAGAATATTGGCAGTTTTTCTAATCCTTGACAATAAGACTTGTCTCAACTATTTGAAAATCCCATCAAAAAAATTGCCAACCCACACAAGACTCTTTGTTCTTAATGAGTATTTTGGGGAAAGAGAGCTCCCCCAAAATTGTATTTTCCCCCAAGCAACATTGAATTTATTTTTTATATATATAGTGGAATGGGAGACGTTGCACAAATTTTTGACACAAGCTCCTAAAATAAAAAAAAAACTTTTAATCTCACCGAATTAGGATAAAAGCTTTGATTTTTTTTTCTTTTACCAGAGAATGAAATAAGGTAAGATCTAGAATATTTGAGTGAGAAATTATTTCTACTTTTAAACCTTGATTATGGAATTTCTTCCTGTGTTTCATTTCTAGAGTCCAGACTTTCACATTTAGGTATATTTAGATTCAGTTATTACACAATGATGGTCTAAAGCACTTTGCCCAGTAGTCCAGCAAGGGTTTTTGTTTTGTTTTTTAAAGCTAAACATTTACATTAGGCAGATTAGCAACCCTATCTCTTGGCCTTGAATTCCACACTTATTGTGTAGAGTGAGGTGCCACCTGGACGCAGCAGGAGAAAGGGAGAGAGGGCCTATGGAAGAGAACATCACTCAGCAACACTCAGGTGCATTATTGAGCTGTGCAGGACTGACTACTGCCCCAAGCTCTGTGATGTAGCTTCTATGCAGCACTCACAATCATCTTTCCTGCTCTACTTCCTAGTAATGTCTGCCATTAGCTGCACTGACCTCTTCTTCCCTCTGTCTTGCCTTAGTGATCAGTCAGCAACAATATTTCCTTGTATGTGTTTTTTTAAAAAAAAATAATTAATTAATTAAAATATTTCTATCCTACTTTATATCATGAGATCTTAGGATGGCATACAGTTAAAACAATGTAAGCAGTTTAAAACAATTCCTAGTACATGTACATTTTAAAAAGTAATAAGATTAAGCCCCAAAGGCTTTAATTAAAAAAAAAGAAAATGGGTTTTAACCTGAGCAAGAGGCCACAACTGACACCAACTAGGACTCCAAGAGAAGACATTCCATAAATAGGGCACCACAGGAGAGGGGGCCCTTTGTCATATCCCTCCATGATGTATTGTTCCCACTAGTGGGACATGGAATAGGGCTCCACCAGCAAATCCCAGTCTTGGGGCAGATATATAAGCATAGATGCCTTTTCATGTATCAATGTCCGAAGCTGCTTAATGCTTTGAATGACATTGCCAACACCCTGAATAGACAGCCAGTGTAATTCCTTTAAGACCAGTCTTTTATATTGTCTATATAACAGACTGGTAAACATTCTTGATGCTACAGTTTGCACTAGTTTCTGGGTCATCTTCAAAGTGTGCCTGTTGCATAGTTGTTTCCTTTCAAGTCATTCTCGTCTTATTGCAACCCAAAGGCGATTCTATCATGGGATTTTCTTGGCAAGATCTTTTCAGAAGGGGTTTTCCTTTGCCTTTCTCTGAGGCTAAGAGAGTGTGATGTGCTCAAGGTCACCCTATGGATTTCCATGGCAGAGTGGGTATTTGAATCTTGGTCTCCAGAGTAATAGTCGAACCCTCAAACCACTATACCATGCTGCCTAAGTGGGAAGATATCAGTTTGTAGACTACTGTGGCTAAGTTGTCCCTCTCCAGGAAAGGCCGTAACTGGTGTACAAATCAGAAGAGGCAAAAGCATGATGGGTCACAGAGTGTACATGGGATTCTAGTGACACTCTTGGGAGTGCTCCCAAGCTATGCACCTGTCTCCTCAGAGGGAGTGCAGCCCCATCCAGGGCATGTTGCTTACTCAGTTTCTGGGCTCAAGAAACACTAGAGCACAGAGCCTCTCTTTTGTCAGGATTCAGCTTCAGATTATTGGTCCTCATCCATCGCATTAAAACATCCAGGCATCAGTTCAGAACACGCACAGTCTGCATTGACTCTGACGACAGGGTGGTGTAGAATTGGGTGTTGTCACTATATTGAAGGCACTACCAGTCTACCTTACGACCTCATTTAGTGGCTTCATACAGTTATTGAACAGCATGAGAAACAAGATGGAACCATGAGGTTCTCAGCAGCTTAAAAGCCATGAGGCTTAGCAGGAATCCTTCAACACTACTCTCTGGAACTTTGCAGATAGGAGTGGAATTGCAACACAGGGCCCCGTACTCCCATACAATGGAGCTGGTCCAGTAAGATGCCAAGATCAATGGTATCAAAAGCCACTGAGAGGTCTAGGAAGATCAGCAGAGTAGCACTCCCCCAGATATGTCAGCCAGGTAGGTCTTCAGTCAGAGTGTTTCAGTGCTGTGCCCTCACCTGGTCTAGATAACCTGTTTCCTCCAAGAATGTCTGAAGTAGTCTAGCTAACATGTGCTCAAGCATCTTGCCCAGATGGGAGGTATTAATGATAGGGTGATAGTCATTCACATACATTTGGGTCCAGGAAGATCCTCTTCACGAGAGGGTTACCATCTCCTCCCTCAAGACAGCAGCCATCTCCCCCTGATGTAGTGAGGCATTTACCATGCCCTGGACCCACCTGATCAATTCTTTCCCACTAGATTTTCATAGCCATGATGGGCAAGAGTCACATTTACATGTGGTGGGATGGACTTAGTCAAGTATCTTGTTCACATTGTTAGCATTGTTACTTAGGCTGGAATGAGGATCATTGGGAGGCCTTCAGGGGACCACTGTTGTCTCCTGAAGCCTGCTGTCACTGCCTGTTGGTAAGGAGGAAATACAGTCACTGAGACTATGGCCTTTTCTGCAGGACGCTGTTGTCCTATCATGGGGACGGGAGAGGAGTGGGACTGTGCTGTCACTTCTGCATGACGTCATCGCAGTCCCATCTTTCTCCAGTCATCAGGCAGCACGATCACAGATTAAATCATTGACAGGGTTTTCCCTGTCAATGACCCCTGATTGTGCCACCATTCTGCACTTACCTGGCCTGCGGAAGCTCTGGAAGCATGATGGAGGCACTTCCTGCCCCAGTGCAGCCTAGGAAAGTGCCCAGATGCACTGCAGAAGGAAGAGGCATGTCCATCCTGCTTCCTATGGCGGGGAGCTGGTCCAGTGTGGAGAATAGCCTTCCCGTCATGCTCTCTTCCCAGCAGAGCCACTACCAGGATCGCCAGTGGGGCATGACAGGACAAGGTAGGGTGCAGAAAGGGCCCATGTTGTCTTAGAGCCCTCTTCACATTAGGAGCTGGCTCTGACTGCTACTGATATAAATTTTGCTAAGGGGGGATGTGGCAAAAGAATCTACTATAGTATTGAATTTCCCACACTTTTCAATTTCATGGCCCACTGACACAAATGTCCCACTGTGAAGTAGGTATTTTAACTGTTTCATTAGTAAAAATGTTCAGTATAATTTTGATTTAATGATTTTACATTTTCAGTATGTACACACACACATACACATTTATTATGTGCAGGATATTCTCAAGTGAAGATTCAGAACAAAAAAACTGACATGTAAAACATGGGTTCCTAACTGCTGCATAAAAATTGCATGTAACAAAGCACAGGGTCTAATGTCATTTAGTCAGATTTGAGTTACCAGAAAACTTGCTGCTACATAATGGAGAAGATAGGAGACCTGCAAACTTGATTGTTGCTCTGTGTGTGTGTGTGTATGCATGTGCACGTGCACGTGCACATGCTTTTGAGTCACATGTTGACTAATGGCAGCCCCATGAATTTTTCACGTGGTTTTATTAGGCAAGGACTATTTGGCCAGTTCCTTCCTCTGAAATATAGCTTATAGCACCTGGTAGTTGGACGTCTCTCATCCAAGTACTAACCAGGACTGATCTTGCATAGCTTCCAAGATCAGATGGAATCTGGTACATTTAGGGTATTTAGATCCTGTTGGTCACTATAATGTACGATAATTCCTAGATTCTTGTGATATCTTGTTCTTGAGTTTTAAATGAATATAATGTCATATGAATGCAGTGGAGAACTGTAATACTTTGGTTTTCTTTTCAAAACAAAGGGCCTTTCCACACTACCTAACTATTGCACTATGATTCTGTTACCCTGACTTCTGGGGCTCCCTGGGGGGACACCCAGATTTGCTCCAAAAATACAAAGATCGAGGAAATGAGCAGAGCACTACTTAGCAAAGTGGAGGGCAGGACAACACAGTGAGATCTTTAACCCTATGTCTACAGAGTCAGACCACACAATTCAATTAGAAGCAAAGGGGAAAGCCTCACATTTACACCTCTAATATTTCTAAATACACAGACACACATACACACACACACCCATGCTGCTGGAGATGGCAGTGTTGTTTAGGCAGGACTTGGCTGGATATCATGTCTGGCAACTGCAGCTTGCTTCTGGGCTGTATCCAGGAATGTTGGGTGTTTGGCTGGCTTTGCTCCCTTGGTTGGTGTGGGCACGTTCTGGTTCCTGTATGAATGCAGACTAAGCAAACTGATTAGTAGCAGAGTAAAGCATGCAAATCTTGAACCAACCAGAAAAATGGGGTATCAGCGGGATGTCTTACGGGAAGAAAGTTTTGACAGAGCAGAGCAAGCTCTGCGGGAGCCAAATTGAGGTTTCTGAGGGAAAAGTGGGGGATGGCTGTGATGCCTCCAGTCTGTCTGTCTGTCTGAGTTCTGCAAAGCTGAGTGGTGGTCGCCCTTTACTGTTCAGACAGCGGCAGCTGCTGGAGCGGCTGCAGCGAGCAGTTTCTGTATACATTTGAGGCAATGGATTTGACCTCTGGAGTCTGCTTCTTTTAACACTTGCCCTCCGGGCTTCTTTTGTGATCAAGACACTAATATCCTCTTCCAGGTACTGGAGGTCACACTGTCTCTGCCTGGAATGGACTTGGCTTTGACGATTTCTTTTGCTCTTTGCTCTGAAAGCGGGAGCTCCCTTTACTGGTGAAAAGATAGAAGGTTGCAAAAATACAGGCTCTGTAAGTCTCCAAGCAAGCAAGCCTGGGAACTTTCTGGCGCCTGTATATCTGTGGAGGTGCGGAAATTTCATTTTCGACTTTAAGCAGCAAATCATTGCATCGCCTTGTGGACGTATGCAAATTACTAAACATTAACAAAACAAAGCTTAACACAAAAAATCTCTAAAGTCTAAGGGGCTATTTAAACAAAAAAGGCATGGGGATGTTGCCAGTCACTTACCCTTCCATGATGACTCGGAACATGGATGCCTGAACTTGGGCACCCATGACCTAAATGGGTATTGTGGATAATGGGATAGAGGGTTCTTTGGCGATGAGGATCAGGGGTGGATTGGTACTCCAGAGCCAGTCCAATCCATCAGAGAGGTCCCACTCTAAGGGGGCCTTTCAGCTTATGAAATGGCGGCATTGCACAGCAGTCCCTCTCCCGAGAAGTCCAGTCGCCATGGAGAAGACCACCAGTTCTCGGTGTATCGGACTTGACTGTGGAGGTCCTATTCACTTCAAGAGTGCCTGGGGCTCTGACTCTTAATTAAGCCCTGCATTTTTAGTCGGTCCAGGCTCCGTCTGGACCCTTAACACTTCCCAGCTCCCTTCCCTTTTTCCTAGTAAAAAGAAAGAATTAAAGCTTCCAGCTCTGACCAAGCTGCCTAGATTGGAGCTGCAAGATCTGTCATCTAGCCCAACAAACTAAGCTAAAAAAGCATATCACTAATACGATTTGAAAAGCCAAAATGACTACCAAGGGGCTCAGGGCCAAATGTGCAATGGCGCTGCGCGTAGAGGACCAAGCAAAGGTGTCCCACCGTGACTCTTGTGCTATTTCTTCAATTTCTTTGGAAGTCTTCACAATTTGTTGAGGTGTGTGATTTACTCGGATGGAAATGGTCCTTAGTATATGTGAGACTTCCTGGACCTTTCTATTTAAAATAATCAAATTACAAAGCCAGCTGGATACATGCAGTTTACCTTCCAAATAGAACCCTTGTAACTCAGAGGGCGGAAGTATGTACACTGCTTCCCAAGTGTAATCCTTGATTGCTTCTTTTAAAAAGAAGTCTTGGTTCAAACAGTCTCTGATGTGCTGCCCACAAAAGTATGGATTCCCGGCTGGCCGGTTAATGGCAACAGGATGTTTTGCTGGCATAGTGTGTACCATTGGACATGGAGTCCTTAGGCAAAAACAATCCAGGCTGAGTTGGACAATTACAGAAGTATTAACAGGGACTGTGCTGTAGTCGGTTGTGTTCCTGTTGGGCTACTCCCTTCAGGTCATGGAAGCAATGAACGCACTGTCTAATGAACACGCATCTGGCTAAATCAAAGAAGTGCGTGCCATTTGATCACCAAAATTGTTGGTCCGGGAGGAGGGTGGCATTGGTCTGGGCTAAGGGGAGTCTGAGATGGGGTACAGGGTGCAACCGAATTGGATCTGAAACTTGTTCATGGAGAACTTCCACATGGAGAGTTAAATTCTTCCATGAGGCATGTCCTATTCTAGCCAATGCAGAGGGGTACCTTAAGGATTCTGGATATCTTTCCTGGAGGAGACTTAAGATCTCTGGGTGTAAATGACCCATGAGGCTGGACTGAATTAGTTGGGTGGAGAAAGCAATGACATTGCTCTGCAGTTGAGTGCACTGGATTGCTACGGATAAATTATGGGTGTTGTGTTGTGTTGAAGGGACTTCCCAAGATCGGCTATGATGTCTTTTTCTACCCCAACCCATTGGGGCATTAATTGTCCAATTAAGTCTATACCTTGTACCAGATTAGTCAATCCTATGGCCAAAGAAACTCCAACTTCTTTTGTCTTGGTCCCAGCAACTCCTAACTTGTTCACTAAAATTTCTGTATCTATAGCATTGAGTATAGCTCCACCTGTCCCAACACCTCCTAAAACTGTGCCTAGGGTGTCTCGTTTGGTGCATGAGTGCAGGTTAGAGAATGAGAGCCAGCGTTTTCCCCAGTGTTCCCACTGAGTCCATACCAGCTTGAGAAATGGTTGACATATGGGCAGAACCTTAGAAATGTTAACTACTGTGAGATTGAGCAGGATGGAAGGGCTGATGGGCTGAGTTCGGGAGTGAGCAAACACCTCTACATCTCTCCTAATTATGATGCTGCCTAAGTACATGGAAGGAGGTCTGGCTGAAGGGGGTCTTGCAAATGGAATGAAGGGACATCTAATCTGATCACATGAAACTTCGCAACTGGTGGGAGTTCGGCTTATGTTTGGGCAAAAACCCGGATGTCTACGTTCCTGTCCGGTGAACCTCTGGCTTAATAACTTTTTGATATTAAATATTACACTTTCCCGGGACTGGGTCTACTAGCAGGGGTTACAATTCCACTTTAACTACCATGGCTGCCTCCTATGGAATCCTGAGGTTTGTAGTCTTGGGAGGTACTAGAGCTTTCTGGCTGAGACTGCTAAATTTCCCTCCTCAAACTGCAAAACCCATGGTTCCATACAACAAAACTATGGAAATTAAAGTGGAATCATAGGCCCTTTCCTCACGAGGTGAGAGAATCGCTCCGTGCTGTTATCTACCGCTTCTTCTGGGGTCCGAAGCAACACGAACTGTCCCCGAAGCCCTTCCGGAGGGCTCCTCCTTGGCCCAGGGTGAATCAGAGCAGTGCGAGGTCTGTAGATCCGCACTGCTCCTGCTTCCAAAATGGCAGCTTCCAGCTTCCAAAATGGCGGCTTCCGGTCGGTCCTGGGTCCCAACGAACCGCTGAAGCTCGCCACGCCTAAAGCCTGCCCTCCATAGATCACAGGCTCGCATTGGTGCGAGCCTGCGAATCTGCACAAGGGAGCAGGAATGCAATGGCGCGTTGCAGGAAAATAAAGACCTGTTTTTTGCGGTCTTTAGAAAACACGCTGGAGGATCACTTGGGGTTGTTTTGGAGCGGACTGAGGTGCGGATCTCCGGTAAGTAGTCCACTCCTAGTCTGCTCCAAGGTGCAGATGACCTCCGTGAGAGGACACACTGCCCCGTTCTAATTGCCTGGTGCAGAAAGGGCCATAGTGAAATAGTTATGTAGTGCAGAAAGGCCCAAAAACGGGGGATTAAGAGCTGCTTATAAAATGAAGCAGCTATGTGTAGGGCCAGTCCAAGATATTTTGTTGCTTGGGACAGATTAGGAAATGGCATCTCCCCGCCCAACACAGACACCCATTCATCTCAAGGTATATGTAGTACTGAAAGACAAACAAGTTATTCGGGTAGAGGAGGCTCACAGACAACTCCCCCATCCACGGCAATAAAGTAAGACATTTGCCAAACTGTGATTTCCAGCATTCCTCAATTGGTTACACTGGCTGCAGTGCTGGGAGTTGGACTCCAACAAAAGACCTCATGTTTGCAACCCCTGATTTATGCCAGGGGTATTATACAGTTAGGGATATATATTAAAAAATGAAAACTTTAACTAAATAACAGTATCTGTAAATCAGTCACGATATGGCCAGGATTTGGGAAGTGGTGATAACCTCTTTGTCATAAACTATTTTTATATATAAAAAAGGAGGAAGGGAGGAAAAAAGGAATGTGGCAGCACCTTTAAGACTAACTGGCTTTTATTTTAGCATGAGCTTTCGTGGATACGAACTCACTTCTTCAGATGCAGAACACGGTTACTTCTTTGAAATCTGCTTTTATATACATGTGTATCATTGTTGGAAGCCATCCTGGTTGTGTGAGGATAGGAGTGTTACAAATGTTTTAAATAAATAAGCAATCTTCCGCCACACAGAAGTGTTCCTCAGTAATTTAAATCAAGCTTCCTGGAATGTATGAAGCACTTCATCCATTGAGACCTCAGAATTACTGAGACAGAATTTAGAAATTTTGCTTTACATGCAATTCTTAGTCCTAATAAAGAAAACCTACTGAATCAGTGAGAACTTTATAAGTTAACACTTATGTAAGTTCCATTGAGCCAATGGGTCTACTCTAGTCAGGACTGATAATTGTCTTTAGTCCACAGTGAATTTCATGTACTTCAAACACAGTTTTATTTAAGTGGGTATGGGAGGGGGAGCTAAAAATACTGTAAAAGTTCATATCCTGTCTAATCTTGGAAGCTAAGCAGGGTCAACCCTGCTTAATACTTGGATGGGAAACAGACAATGAGTATCAGGTGTTGTAAGCTCTATTTCACAGGGAGGAACTGGCAAAACCACCTCTGAGTTTTTGTTGTCAAAGAAAACCCTATGAAATTCATGGGGTTGCCATAAGCTGACGGGTGACTTGAAGGCACATACACATGTACATCGGTGTGTGAGGGTGTGTTGCAAACAACTGCATTAGTTTTTGTTTAATTGCTTCTTGTCAAAATTGTCTAACCCCCCCCCCCCCCCGCCAACACCTTTAGTGGAGATTTGTAAGAAAAAAGATGAAATTTTCACTCTTCTGTCTCTGGAGACAGCCCTTTGACTAACATAAAGTTTGTTTTGAGATGAAGAATGTGCTCATTTATTTCGGTCATATCTTTATATTCACTATTCCAGCCACATACACAGTAGCCTGGTTTAAGCTGTGTGTGCTGTATTACTGATGTTGTGATTATGATTATTGATGCTGAGTTTGCCTTTTCTAGTTGGAGCAGACAAGTAGCACACAAACCTAAATCCATCTGAGCCAAAAGTATTGGAAGAGCTTTGAATGAGCCATATGCTTATTAACTCTTTTCAAATTCATAATTAGAAGTCATTATCATATCTGCTTTTAAATGAAGAATTGAACTTGGCAGGGTGTGCTACCTGCGAGGTGTCTTACTGTGCAGCACAGAACAGATAGGATTGTAGTGGAACAGTGTCCACAGTTTACCTGAATTTCAGAAAGCATCTCGTTCAGGCTTAATAAATTGATTTTAGGAAATCATGAAGTATAGAGCAACAGCAATCACAAATGAATAAAGAAAACAAATTCGAGTGGAGTGAATTAGCTGTGTTGCCAAGTAAGTAGGTCAAATGCTACAGCACAAAGAAATTGGAAATAATGAGGGTAGGACCAAGTCTTACCATATCAGAATGAACAAAGCAGGTTGAAGAGTGGACAAAAATGCTGTTCTTCATTTATGATATATGAATTATTTTAAGCGAGGGCAGGGAGTCTACCATGCAGCATATGATGGAAGAATGAGCCTGGATTCTATTTTCAGTAGACACAGGCAAAAGACATTTCGGTACGCATGAATTGCATTGGGACTGCACGCTTCAGGGTGTAATCCTGTGCATGGTTGCTTGGCAGGGAGGTCCTACTGAATACTGCAGGGGAGATGAACAAACATAAATAGAAAGTACTGGGCTGTGAGTCCAATAGTTTTAATCGGGATTTAAGCATGCCTGATTTCTTTTGATTGTATCTTGCCTATTTACACTGACTTGACTTTATATTACGACCTGCATACTGACCTTAAACTTTGTGTTAGTATATCTTCTGTGTCACAAGTAAATAAACTTCTAGGTTTTAAGTTGATGTTAAGTGGGTAGAGCTGTTAGTGTGCACTTTCCTTCCTGTTTCCATGTTGGTGCAACAAGTTTTAAGATCAGCTGTAAGTTTGCAAATGACTTATGATGGGCTTATAAATAATACAGCAGGTTAAGTCTGTGACTGGTTTGAGCAGGATATATTATAAATCAGCACCATAATTAGAAGAAGCTTTAACCATAGTCACAATCTGTAAAAGGATTTTTTTAAAACTTTAGATTAAACCAAAGTGGGTAACTTATTTAGCACTAAAGTCCTCTATGGAAAAAAAGTGCAGCGAACTAGAAGGGGAAGCTAATTTATACATGATAATTTGCATGTCAAAGTTGAGCAAACCCCACAGATCTTGTGACCATGTATTCTGAAACTGCTGAGCTCAGATGTAAGAAAATATCTGAGTTATCTTTTAGAAATTTCGAACTGTATTTGGGTATCATGGTGGGTGGCTGGGAGGGTGTGTGTTAAGAATTAGAAATCCCCCCCCCTTTTTTAATGGTATTTTTGAGTAATGCTTTGGGTGATAGCCTGTCCATGGTCCACATATCGCTCTGGGTTAACTGCCATCTACCAAGAGAAAACAAAGCAATATTTCATTGAGTGTATTGTTGGATATTTTGTGACCAAAATGAGAATTCCAGTGCACTGAGCATTAGCAAAAGGGTTAGAGTTAAGATTATTTACGGTTAAGTCTCTAGTTTCATTTACATGTATTTCTTGGACCTAACGAGAATTCACTTCACCCTCAAATGACACCAACTAAAGACAACCAGAATTCTGCGTACCTGCAACATTGTTCACTAAAAAAGAGAGGATGTTCAATGGGTTCAATGGGTTGAGTCAAGAAAAGTATCCTAGTGGCAAAAAGCAAAACTAGGCTGTTTTTTGGTTCCCTCTGTTCTTTGTTCATAAAAAGCTCAGCTGTACATGTCAAGTGACTGAAATTTGGGGACGTTGTACACAGTTTTGCAGATGACAGTGTCCTAGAATACCTACATTGCAGATCTGATTCCTTGTGGATTCTGTGACAAAATATGACAGAATTTCTATCACATTTGAGGGACTAACATGTCCTGTCCTGGTGCATGAAGATTAAGCCAGCAATTTAAACATTGATAGTATTTTTGTATAATTTTAAAAATCCAGACTTAGTATGAATGCACTCAGAAACACTAACTCTTGTAACCTAAAGCAAGATTTAAAGCCTGCAGTAGAAATGACAGAGCATGCTTCTTTCTTTGCCAGTTTGATGATGGATGGCATCCTGTGAGGGACATATGCATGTATAAGTTCATATCAGGGCACATATGTCCTTTTTTGGGTGCTGCATGGGTTGATATTCCCCTTACTAGAACTCCGCTTGTGGCTTGAAAAACTGGCATTTTAAAATGTTAGAGAAGGTGCGTGCTGTAACCTATTTAAAAAGTAAATTGCCTCTCATCCAGGCTTCCAGGAAAGGAAGGTCACTCTTTTTCAGGTAGGGGTCCAGGAAGAATGGAGTCTGGAGATGTTGAGTATTTCACTTTTCTTTATCCCTGGACTAACAGCACAGTTAAGAATATCAATTCCACCGTGTTCATCTTTGTCTGCCACAAGAAGATAGCTTTTGGTTCTCTGCCATCAGATAGCCACTCGATCCATGCGTGAAAGTTGGCACAGCCCACAGTTCAAATTCTAAATTAAAAATAGCCAAGCTGGATTTTGAAGGGCTAGTATGTATCATCTAGCAATTCAAGCAATTCAGTCTTTATGTCACAGTAGCTTCCTGAGCGATGAAGATGTGTGATCCCAGTAGGGAAGTGGGGCACAAGAGAATATATTAATATGGGGCTGAACAATTACACAAGATCCAGAATCGGGACCACATCACTCACTGGAGTTTTGAGGTGCCACATATGCCACACATCCACTTGATTTCTGTTCAAATTGCCTTCTGGAGCCATGAGGACTGTTTTAAGTCCAGGAGAAGCCTTTTTCTGAACCAGGAAGTGAAAGAGAAGTCACTTCTTGGTGTTAATTTGGGAGGGAAGGCCTACCTTGGATTGAAAACACTTGGAGATATCTGTGGTGAAATTGTCCCCCAGAGGTCTTTTGAGTTAAAAAAAAGTAAAGTGAGGGCCACATAATAATCTGAATGGTGGATACAGTCTGTAGGTTGTACTTTACTCACTCCTGTTTTAATTACATAAAAAGATTTTGAATGAGCTAGTAGTAGTCAGTTGTCCAGTGCTCCAAATAAATGAACCAGGAGAGCAAAAATGTGACTGTTTTCCAGCAAAAATCAAGAACACATATGTACAGTCTGATTAAGGCAGCCTTCCTTCTAGGATGTTCCTGGTTTCTTTATCTTTTGCATTCTTCATTTCAAGCATTCCATCATTCATGCTCAGAATCTGGAAATTATCACCAACATACTGTTTGGAACTGAGTAGCATATTAAGATAGTAAATTGTGAAGAAACATTGTTTCATTGAGTTAGCTGTGCCTTACCGGCATAAAACATGTTACTCCATTATCGAATCCAGCCATTATCTTTTTTTAAAAAAAATTAGATTGCTACCTTACCATACCGCATCCCCACCAAATATGTGTGTGTGTGTGTGTGTGTGTGTGTGTGTGTGTGTCTATCTATCCATCCATTCATCATCTCCTGGTAGATTATTTTAGTACAATAAAATTGTGCTAAAATCATTCACTTCCCCTAACAGCCCATACTTTTAACTGTCTTTCAGAGAAGGGATTTCTGTAGCAGTGGAACATAACTGTAAGACATGAACTTAACATAAACTTAACATGAACTTACATGAACTTAACATCTGAACCTGCATTGACAACATAAGGAAGAAAATAGGTCCTAAGAAACTATACATGTCATGATGACTGATTCAGGACAAAACGAGAGAGATATTTCTCCATGACAGTATTTCCTATGAGTCATTAATTGTATCAAAATTTAGTCACCATTGGAGGAACACAGAACCTAATGATGGGATCTCCTGGTAGACAGGATGGCTTTAGTTAGCTCTGCCTGCTGGAGTTGAAAGGGATGATTTAACATTTTCTATTCCCCTGTAGTCCACATCTGTGTATATTGATCTCTGCTGCTTCACAAGCTTCGATCGCAAGCACAGATCAAAAAAAGTATCATGTTATTTTAATATCCCATCATTTTATCCCTCTCTCTCCCTCTATGTGTGTGTGTGTGTGTGTGTGTGTGTGTGTGTGTTTGAGAGGGAAAGAATATTCACTGTTACTCCTTTTCTGGTTGAGAAAAGGGTTTCGCAGCACTCCAGGAACTCACTTGGAAAGAATAATACAGGAGCAAGAATTTTGTATAGTTTTTGCTTAGTTTTTACACAACCTGAAGTCTTTCAGGAACTTACTCTGCACAGATATATATGGGGTGGCACTTGTACACAAACTGTGTGGGGATTATTCCAAGAACACATTTTTGTACAAAAAACACTATTTCCAGATACACACATATCCTTTTTGTGCAAAATTGTTGGGTTTTGCATCAGAAATATTATTTTTGCCTAACAAATCCACATGTGTTTCTGGAAATAATGGAGGGAGGTTGTGCAAAAATGAAAAACATGTTTTGTGGAAACCCCCACAGTGTTTGCACAGACAGCCCACAAGTATTTCTGTCTAGAATAATTTACTTTGACACATGCAAATACTGAACAAAAATTGCACAAAATTCCCCAAATTCAAAAAAGAATATTGACAAGCGGAAATGTGTCCAGAGGAGGATAATCAAAATGATCAAAGGTCATGTAACCAAGTTCTATGAGAAATAACTTAAGGAGCTTAGCTTGGTGGCATGATAGCTGTCTTTAAATATCTGAAGTGATGTCATTTAGAAGATGGAGCAAGCTGCTTTTCTGCTGCTCCAGAGATTAGAAAACAAACCAATGTGTTCAAATTACAAGAAACAAGATTCCACCTAAACATTAGGAGAAACTTTACTGTGAGAGTAGTTCAACACTGGAATAGACTTAGAGTGTGGTGGTCTTTCTTTCTTTGGAGGTTTTTAAATGGAACTTGGATAGTCATCCTTCAGGAGTGCTTTAATTGTATATACCTGCATGGCAAGGGGTTGGACTAGATGGTCATTATAGTCACTTCCAGTTCTATGATTGCATATTCTAAAATTCTCATCTCTGTGTTGTTCTTCCTAGCCAGGTCTCCTGACTGGAAGGAATCTCAATTTTTGATCAGGAAACAATAGCAAACATTCTTTCCATGCTTAGTATGTGAACACCAGGGAAAGTGATAGTTGTATGTGGTGGTGTCATCTGACCCCACACCCAGGAAAAATAGAACCTCTGTAAAGAGTTTGTAACAGAAAGCTGGATGTGCAGAGAGACCAATATAGTGGGGAAGGGGAGAATGGAGAAATGCTAAGTGTTCAACTAGTTGCTGTAGCTGTATTTTTAGTAGCACTTTGATATACAGACATTAGGAAGTGCTAGTGCTTACCTCCATAACATTAAAATCTTCTGCTGTAAAATATTGAAACAGCTTTGTTTGCTCCATAGGGAAAGATAAAAATAGCAAATTTTCTTGTGCTCATTAAGAAAGTATGTGTTGATACAGTGAGACACTCTGTCAAGGAGATAGCCAATCACCACAGGATTTTGTCCAGTCCAGGACTTTATTTGAAAAAATTGCTTCACAAGAAGCTCAAAAGTTTTCTGCCAACAATGAACATTTTCCCATAAAAATGATACATATTTTGCACAAAATTTGTGAGAAATTATTTAAGTGTTAAAAAAAATGACAAAAATGTACAAGTACAGTCAGACTTCTACATTCTCTGGAGTTAAAGTGCAGAACCTCTGCAAAGGTAGAAAAAATGTAAATATCAAAATGGGTTGGTGGGAAGGGGGCCAAGACGTGGTGGGGATCATGGGCAGCCAGGGTCCAAACCAGTTCAGGGAAAGGAGAAGGGAAAGGGGGGTGGTAAGGTGGCCCTATACTTCCACTCTCTCATCCATCTTATTCCTTGGGGGTGTGTGGGGCCTCGGGATCGGGTTTATTATACTGAGAAATTGAGCTGAAATCTGTCTTTAGCTGGCCAGGCAGTGGCTGGTGGAGGAGGAGGAGGAGGAAGAGGATCAGAGGCTGGTTTTTAAAGGGATGCATGGCCTGATCAGAGTCCCTGAGAGGGAAGGTTCCCCAGGAAAGGAGATGCTTGAGGTAGGGGACAGGGGTTGGAGAAACATGCAAATAATCAAATCTGTGAAAGTAGAACCCACAAATGTGGAGGGCCAACTGTAGTCTTGTAAAAGCAGAGAGGGAGCTTTTGAAATTATTTGTTCTTACATGCAAGAATGAATAAGTGAAGCTTTAAATGCGTGTTGTTCATTTGGTGATTCTGCGAAGGTGAAAAAAGTAGTAATTGTAGTTGACTGGTGAAGAAATACCTGTTAAGGGGACAACAGGGGGACAGTAGCAGAACATTATGTGAAACATTACCCTGTAAGAAGACAAATGGAAAAGCAATATGCATTCTTGCAACACAAGTGACAGGGATTGAGGTAACAGAATGAGCTATGGGGTTGGGACTAAAAGGGGGGGAAAAGTAAATGGTGACAGAGATAAGGTACAGCCATATAGAGAGCTCTGTATGGTAGATGATGGAAAATACAGTAGTTGTAGAAATATGTATGGAGTGTGTGAGAGAGGACATGAGGTAAAAAATAGGGACAGAAAATCCTGTGATGGTGTTAAAAGTGCAAATCTGTGCAAAGAACAAAGGTGGTGGATATCTGAAATGTGACTATAGAGAGATTTATGGGTTAAATAGAGGTGGAAAGGGCATAACTAATTTCTGCGTAAAGGCAAAGACCTTTCAAGGTGCAGAGATGAGCTATTATAGGATGGGGAAAGAGGAGAAAGGAGAGTTAATAAGGATCTATATACAAAGACGAAAGCTATGAAGTGTGCTATAAAACGCAGACAGAAAAGAGTTAAGAGGGTGGATTAAAGTACTTTTCACTCATATTTTTTTGCTTTTGAGATAATGGTGAGTGGAAACAGTTCTCACAGTCATTTTGGTTGTGCACCCTTGCTCCACAAAAAGGTGACCAAGACAAAGGTGAAAAGAGAAATTGGAGCTCACTAAAGGAGTAGAAGAATGGGTCTGGGAAATATAATATGGCTGGAGGCTACACTGTGTTTGAGGAAAGGCTTTGAGGAAGAAGCGGTGTTTGAGGAGAGAATCTACAGAGAAGAAAGTGTTGGCTTGACAAAATTAACGAAGGTTGTCCTAAGCACATTGAACAGCACGGGTGAAGGCACAAAGGCAAGACAAGACAGGTAGAGAGGATCAGAGAGACTGGTGGCAGATCAGTTTGAACAGAACTGAGCAAGCAACAAAGAGGATAAGGAAAGATGAGCAGAGAGCCTTGAATGTACGGATCAGGAGGTGCTTGAAGTTCTTGAAAGTAACATGAAGACAGTGCAGATATTTAAAAAGAAGTGGGATATGATTGCACCACCCAGAGGAAAAAAAATGTTTTTTTTCCCTCAGAGGTATTTCAAACTGAGAGGAGAGAGGTGGCATGGTATCGAGCAAGAAGGTTGTGGCCCAAGAAAGGAAAGAGCTGTTCTGGGATTCATGGGTGAAGCTTTTGATACTGGAACAGGCAGGGCAGATGACTGTGATGTTTCCAATTGGCTTGAACTGACTAAAAAATGTCCAGATATTTGAATGAGTGTGTGAAGTAAAGTGACCAATTTCTTATGGGTAGAAAGATAGCATAAATGTTATGCCATTTGGCTGTGACACAGATGGGTGCCTGACTGACCATCCATATGCACATGCATGTGTAATTGTGGCCAGAGGCTTTTTAGATTCTGTAAGGAGTAAAACACTCAGTTTGTGCAAAGTAAAGACACATAGGAACATGTAAAGAATATATTTCTCATTGTGTGTAGTGGAAACCCTTTGTGTAAGGAGGTTTCCCATTCTTTTCATCTGTGCAGACTGCTGCTGTTCAACTCATTGTACAAACCAGAAAACCACTGGCTGGATGATTTAACAGCTGATTATAAAAATCCATCATATGTTCCATTTCTTACCAACTCACAAAAAGCCTCTTCACAAGCCAGTCCTGATATATTCCCAATTAACGAGCTTTTAGAATTCAAAAGCAACTGAGAAAAATGTGTTGTGTTCCAATGTAATCGGAGTTACATTAAACCTGGCTTGGAATGTTCCACCCTATCAGTGAACTGTGGAATTGATGTCCTATGTTCAGTTTTTTGATAAAGAGAGATAATCCAATTTACATTATTGATGTTCCACTGCATTTCAGTATTTTCTGTTTTGTCTTTTCTGTCTTTTTTCCAGGCCTCCTTCATGGTGATTTTTAAAATATAAAATGTAGTTGCATCAGCAACATGTGCAGCTTGGTCTGACAGCATAGTCAGGGCTATTGAAGTCTCTTGCTATGGCAGTAGTTCACTATGGCAGTAGCACTACTTATTAACAGCTTCTTAATTACTCCTTAATTACTTAGTGTTTGTTCTCTGTCCTCTGTGTGTCTATTTCGCGCTCTCTCTCTGTGTGTCCCATCCCACATTATTCTTCTGTTTTCATTTTTGATTGCAGTTAATGCTTCAGAACAAGCATTCAGAAATTAAGGCCTAAATAAAAGTCTGTGAATCAGTGATGTCACTGTTACACCGAGCAGATGTCAAGTAAAGCAGACAGAGAGGCAATAAGGAAGTTACTAGCTGACATTATAGTTGGATTGTTTCTGAGCAGGACATAACGACTTCCAAATAAATGTTATAGAAGTTCTTGATCTTGGTGAAAAGTATTGTTGATCATAAGGTACAACGGTGTAGGGGCATTGCCTTAATTCCAATTAGTTTAAGAAGGTAATGCCCCAACTGTACTGTGGTAGTTACAGTTTCTTTTTAATAGAAAAAAACATCCCCTCAGAAGTACATTTTACTTAAAAGTGTCGATTTTACCACCATTGTCACAGTGGTAAGAAATACAGTGGCACTGGGGGTAGATTACCTCCTCCTGACCTAGGAGCTTGCCCACTATTTTTTCAGTTATATGAAGATACTCATATGATTCAGTCCTTAGAGGAAAAAAAAGGTGTTAATCATGATCAAGACTCTGCAAAAAACAAGACTTGAGTTTTAGAGTGTTTTTTGTTTGTTTCTGTCAAAACATCTGAGAACTTACACATTTTCAATAGGACTAGTGAAAAATTCAAATGAAAGTTCCACACATCCCTAATTCATCAGCAAATTTTGCTAAATCTGAAATTTCAAGCAAATTTCATTTAGACCTACCTCATGAAAAATATATGGTATATTGCTAGGGAAACCAAAAGAACTGCAGTAGAACTGTATTTCAGGGGAAATGTCTATGTATCATGGAAAAATATAATAAAAAATATATTACTAAATAATTATTTTGACATGTAGTCAGTACCAGGCAATATATGCAAGGAAGATTTGTACCGATTGGTTTTAACTTATTGTATACCATTCAGAAATCTCTGATAGAGAGCCATTTATCAATTCAGTCAACCAGTCAGTCAATCAGATTGTGGTCAGGCATTATTCATAGCTAGCAAAATGTTTTCAGAGATATTCCTGATGTGTGTTTTGAATTGGGCAACAGCACTTACTCTAGCTTTCAAAATACTTCAGAAATGATATATGGGCATTTTTAATATGTTGAAGTGCGAAAGATTTATTAGATTTCACATTATAAAAGTATGTGCCTAACTATATTGCACTAGTTTTCCAGGAGCCAAAGGCCATCAATGAAAATAAAATGTCCAAACCTTAGGGATTTTTTTTTTTAATAGTTGTTATCAGCAACATTTCAGCCAACCTTCACCTCTTTGGATCTCTGTAATAGCTATTCCATTGCTTTTTTTGTGCATGGCTTCTGCCCAGCTTTCTTTTCTAACAACAGAAGCTTCTTTCTAACTCATTGTATTGCACGAATCCATAAACAAGACATTTCTCACGCTTTGCTGTCTATGCAGACTTCCATCCCAATTCACAAGCATCACAGTTCAAGAAACTATCTGTGCAGATCAGGACCCTTGCAATGTATGTCTGTGGATAATGGGAATCAGATAAAAGTTTTCATGTTATCAGTATAAATTATGATGACAGCATGCTTGTGGCAGGTAGTATATTTCCGTGGAGGTACTTTAAGTTGTAAAATCCTAAGTCTCAATCTTCTGTTGAATGAAAGAATGAGACTACAAAGAAATAATACACATTTTCTAGAAGAAATTTTCTGAATTTATTTGTTTTTAGTAAATGAAGCTAGTTAAGAGAAATTATCAAGAGGAGAACTGAAGCTCAGTTCCGACCATTTAATCCCTGCTTCCCTCATTGAAGATTTATACTTCATACTTTTCTTCTCCTCCACCATTTTTTTTCTCTTTAGGGTTGAACGGGCAGGAGAGATGAAATGGATAGAACAAACAAACAGAGTAAACAGTATTATAGTTACAGCTTTCACCCAGCATCACCAATACTCAGAAAGGAATTTACATGTCTTCACTCATACAGTACGTGACTCATATATTGGGATGTGTTTTTCACTGCCATATTTAGGCAAAGTGTTGCATATTCTTCCCATTTGTAACCATTACACATGGCTGTTATTTAAAATATATTTGTGTATATATTGCCATCTACAGCATTCTAATGCACCCAAGACAGGGCTGTGCATTGGGTAAATGATAGCTTCTGATAATGTAGAAATCAAAATGGAGTATATCTGTCTGTGCATATTTGTAATATGCTCTTAAATTTAAATATGGAGTGTAAAGTTGGGAACCACAAATGTAATGGAAGCCACACGAGGCTCATGCTTTCATGGAGCTCCACCAAGATGCTGTTCAAGCTAACTGTGCTGATCAGGTGTTACTGGATGAGCATGTGGGCAGCAAGAGGGATACACAATGACTGCTGCCTGCCCTCCTCCCCCCATGCTATCAGAACTGGTAGTGTGATTATACCTTGAGCAAGGTGAATATGTTGCAGGATCTTTCCTTGTATAAACCAAATAACCTAATTGCAGGGATTACCTGTGTAAGTGAGGGCCAGGGTAGTGTAGTGGTTTGAGTGCTGGACTAGGACTCTGGAGACCAGGATTCAAATTGCTGCTCAGCCATGGGAACCCACTAGGTGACCTTGGGCAACTCACACTCTCTTAGCCTCAGAGGAAGGCAAAGGCAACCCCCAACTGAACAAATCTTGCCAAGAAAATCCCATGATAGGTTCACCTTATGGTCACCATAAGTTGGAAACAACTTGGGGGCACACAACCGCAACCTCTATAAGTAGCCTGCTTAAAATAGAAGATGCTCAGTGCTATCAGAACTCACAGTGTTGATCATGTCTGTGACCTACAGCTCTGTACTAACACAGTTCTGAGGGATGGATACAAGCTGCAACTTGTTTCCACAGATTGATTGGCTTCTTAGAATTAAGGCACTTGAAGTGACATTAGTTAAGCTCCCCACGCAAAAAACAAAAAAACAGAAAACCTCACCATAATGCTAATGAACTTTCTTAATATCAAAATTGAATCAGATTTATAATGCATGTCACAGAAATGCAAAATACATAACGAACCCAGTTTCATATGGACATAGCTTATGCAAGAGAGGATCCTGATTCTGAATGTTTTTTTTTCTGTCATAGTTCTTGAATTCCCAACAAATAACTGCATAGACTACAATATGACTGAATGGTTAGCTTTCCAGTTCAAGTTTTGATTTGTTCCTTTGTCCAATGTTCTAGGGAGATTTTTGTTCTGTATATAAGCAAAGATTAGTAAATTACATTATCAATGCCCTCCGTCCATCTTTCTTTCGTTCTTTCTTTCGTTCTTTCTTTCTTTCTTTCTTTCTTTCTTTCTTTCTTTCCTTCTTTCTCTTTCTTTCCTTCTTTCTTTCCTTCCCATTCTCTCCCTCTTTCTGTCATTCCTTGCCCCATTTTCTCATTTTTTGTATCTCTAGTTCCAACTGTAACAGACCTTAAACTACTAAGCTGTGTATTCAGTTGTTGTTCCACATATGCTATTAGACTGATAAGCGAGAATTTCTACTAGCTTTAAGCTGTATAATTCTATTGATTTCTTGATTTCAACCAGGTGGGAATTGGGTGAAGACATTCTAGTTATACTGATACTTTTTATTAAAGCAACAACACCCTGGGAATTCCTTCCTAAATATGATTAAAACGCATAGTAAAAAAAATCCTGGTGTGATGACATATGGGATGTATTGGGAATAGGGAAGGAAAGAATATTTAAAAAAAGTTCTAATAATAGAACATTTTGGTGTTCAGAAAATAATAGGCATGTCCAGAAAATAATGTTTTCTGCACAGAAGATAATGTTTTCATCACAGAAAATGTTATTTTTGCCATTTTTTGTTCAAAAGATTCAGAGATGGTGCTTTCACAAAGTAAATCTTGAACTGTAAGTAGTCTTAAAAAAAAAGTGCTGTCTTGAGGATTTTTTCACAGTGGGGAGAGAAATGGTAAGATTATTCTTTCTTGCTTATGAGAATGAATTCTGCAAAGATTTACTTCCCTAATATGGACAGAGTATTTGCATATTGCAAGGACTCTTGGATGTCCACTGTGTCAGATCCATTGTGCTGTCTTGTCAGATTTCTGTCAATGAGACTGATTGACTCACTGTCAGAGGGGGAGAAGATTTTGCTGTACTACAACCATGTCCCTAAGGACAATACTCCTCTTTTCCCTGTGGGGGTCAGTAGCGGTCATACTCTTTAAGTGTTTATGAAAATGATACATTTAGGACATCTCAGGTATGGTGGGCTAAAGTGTCTCCCTGTCTTATTGGTTATGACTTCAGCCACTAAGAATCAAGCATGCTTCATCTTGCACAGTCCCATGCTGGGTATTGTTCTTTGGTGACAGTAGAGTGTATGATAGAATGGTGTGGAATGGCTGTTATGAAGAATAGTCTAGGTATAATGGAAAGGAAAATACAATTCACATTATTTTCTTAAGAACAATTTTGGTTTGATTTATTTAAAGTTTGTGACAAAGAGTACATGATTTTAACAACTCTAACAGACATAAAAGAGTGAATTGTTTCTTAGGGAATAATTGCATGAACAGAATTTTAATTCATGATGATGTAGCATGTAAGAAAGTAGATGTTCATCAGTACGACTGTAAGTACTATTGTAAAAGACAGATTCTAGGCACACACTAAAAATACACTTTTTCTTGTATTTGCACATACAGTTAAAATGATTACCTAGAATGTATATGTATGATTAATATGATTGTATCTAAACAGAAATATTAAATATGCAACATAACCCCAACATCTCATTATCTGAAACATCCATGTACTACATCTCTCCTGCATAGCATGTCCCCCTAGTCCTCTGACAGAAGGCGTTTATATTGAATATAATGGGTTGAAGCCAGACTTAGTCAGACTTCAAACTGGGTGCATTCACAGAACTCACACAAATAAACTAGCATAAATAATCAGGTTATTTTTAGAACTACAAAAGAAATTTAAAACGCTACATAGAAGTTTATGAACTGTTTTAGATTACATTAAATAAATCTTCAAGAATGTATGTTTGTCAGAACTAGTAAAGATTTTATACCCAAAGTATTACAAACATCCTTAAAAATAGAGTCTTACATTTGTAGTAGTGTGGGCTTAGTGCTTATGAGCAACTGTATGCTAAAAAATAATTGACAGGCAGTTTGTGTCCTGTCCATGGTACTGCAAAAACAGTTCCAGTTCTAGCCACTTTTTTCTTTTCTTTTCCATTTCTCTTTTTTTCTTTGTTTCTTTTCTTTTCTATGCAGAAGACCATCAAATGAATTGTCACAATACTCGAATGCAAGATGCAGAGAAAGATGATAACAATAATGATGAGTATGATAATTACGATGAACTGGTGGCCAAGTCATTGTTAAATCTTGGCAAAATTGCAGAGGATGCAGCGTACAGAGCCAGGACAGAATCAGAAATGAATAGCAATACATCTAATAGCCTGGAAGATGATAGCGACAAAAATGAAAATGTTGGTCGTAAGAGTGAGCTGAGTTTAGATTTAGACAGTGACGTTGTTAGGGAAACTGTGGACTCGCTAAAATTGTTAGCACAAGGACATGGTGTAGTGCTTTCAGAAAACGTTAACGATAGAAATTATGCAGACAATATGTCTCAGCAAGAAAATAGGAATATGAACTATGGGATGCTGGGGAAACCTACAAACAATGGGCTTACAGAAAAAATGGTGGAAGAAAGTGATGAAGAGGTATGTCTCAGTAGCTTGGAATGTTTGAGGAACCAGTGCTTTGATTTGGCCAGGAAACTCAGTGAGACAAACCCACAGGAAAGAAATCAACAGCAAAACATAAATTCTCGCCAACATACCCGGCAAGAAGAAGATTTCCAAGGAAGGACACCTGATAGAAATTATTCTGACATGATGAACTTAATGAGGCTTGAAGAACAGTTGAGTCCGAGATCTAGAACTTTTTCTAGCTGTGCAAAAGAGGATGGGTGTCATGAAAGGGATGATGACACAACCTCTGTAACTTCTGATAGGTCTGAAGAGGTGTTTGATATGACAAAAGGAAACTTAACACTCCTAGAGAAAGCTATTGCTTTAGAAACAGAAAGAGCAAAAGCCATGAGGGAAAAAATGGCAATGGAAGCTGGAAGGAGGGATAATATGAGATCGTTTGAGGAACATTCTCCACGACAACTTTCTGGAGAGGACAGGAAGTCTAAATCCAGTGACGGCCATGTCAAAAAGCCATATTATGGTAAAGGTAATATTTCTATCTAATGTACATTGTATTATGATGAAGTATGGGTAGATTTTAACAAATGATGCACATGATTTTGTTGTTTGGAATTTTAAAAAGCACTCGTAAAATTGTCAAAGCATATGGAATATTTCAAATTAATGTTCTTTGTGTTTAGGCAGAAAACTGCATCATATTAGTAGAAACAAAGAAAATAAGGGTTCATGATGAAAGAGGCAAATATCTTGAAATGCTGAGTATGTTTTATGTTTGTGTTTGATGGTTCAGGATTACTAAAAAAGAAATACCCTGTATGTATTGCTAGAGATTTGGTGCAGGGCAGTTAGTAAATTAGCTGGAAAAGGCATGTTTTTATAGACTGGATATCCAGTGTGGGATGTCCTGATTTATAAAATTATCACCAAATGTTGGTTATTGATGAACCCTCTCCCGTACAAAATGTAGCGTTGCTTGACAGAAATTGAACAGTATTGGAATGACCGATAGCATAAGATAGGGGCAATGACTGCACATTAATTATCTTAAATAGTAAGGTAATGGAAACCATTTGCTATGCAAGGCATGCTGTGTCCGGGGCTGAGATCAATAGCAATTTCTTTCTTATATGCATTCCACTTCACTGGTTTCATGTCTTTGTGGAAATAGTTGAGGTGCTGCCTTAACAATAATCCATTATACAAAACAAAAACAGAAAAACAAAAAAACAAAAAAAAAGAAAAAAGCATTGTGAATTGCCCTAATGATGTTTTATGTATAGATGTAGGTATACAATATGCAAATATAATCATGATATGTTTAGGAATCTATGCTCTTGTAATATGTCTAATACCTCCAAGAGCTACAGAGCACTTTTCACTTCCATTAACTTTAATAGGAGTTATAACTACATTATTGGAGGGAAGTATGAACAATACAGGTAGTTATGGATGATGCTATACTTCTTGACATTTTATTCCTTTGTAATATTGTGTTTTTGTATTATGAACTTCATAACAGGGCTATAAAGTTTAATTATGAGGTTAAATAATTATTTTCAGGTACTTTTCTTAGCTTTTTTTTCTTAACAAAGTTTTTAAGATAAAGAAAAGACCCCAATGATTCCCATTAATTTACAAAACTGTGGCAAAAATTAGGAGCTTCCTTACCTTCCAGTTTTTAACAAGTGTTTTGTTATGCCACTACCTGAGCTACTAGTTGAGAGCCAGTTCAAATAGCAATTTTTCTGTGCGTACATTCCACTGTTGCGTATATGTTTCTATGAGCCAGTGCAATGTGTGCACCTGTAAATCACAAATAGGATCGGCAGGAAATTATATGATTAGCCAAAAAATTAACCACATCTGCACCCAATGTGAGGTTCCTGATTGCCTAGTTCACACATTGTATTTGTCCATGCAAATTCATATTCCAGATTGCTGGTGGGAGACACAGAGGGAAATATACTACAGAAAAGTAATGTGGCTTAGTTCAATATTGATGATATTGCTTACAACAATTAATGAAATATTTAAGTGGTGTGTGAATCAGCTGCTAAATGTTTTGGATAAAAAAGAAAACCCTGAATTTATTGTGTACGTTCAATTGAGATATAAAAATTTAAACTTAACAAAACTTACTTTGAACAGTTCTTAGAATGGGTGCTAAAGTCAATAATCTGAAGGAGAAATATGAAGTTTAATCTCAGATTTGGTGTCCAGACCCATTTCTTTTCTTAGGAGGACAGGAGTGCAAAAAGAAACCACATACCTTCTTTGCTCTTCTAGAAAAAGATTTAAAAGATTGAAAGATATATTCTTCTTACATCATTCATCATCCAGTATGTATGATTTACCCAAACATGTCAGCAAAGACTCTTAGGCCATTTCTGCACTATCCTGTTATAGTGCTATTATTCCACTTTCAACATCCAGTGGAGTTCTGGGGCTTGTCACGTACTGAGGCCAAAGAGCTCTCTGGCCGAGAATTCTAAATGCCCCTTCTTAAACTGCAAATCCCATAATTCCATAGGATGTTAAAAGTGGAATAATAGCACTATAACAGTGTACTGTAGAATGGCCTTAGAGAAGATGTGTGGTACATTCTCAGGGAATATACTTAGACTTTAATCTAGGCAAGTAAGAGCATCAAAAGAAATGCTCAATAATTCAGTTTCTTTTATGTTTGCAAACTGCGCTGTGATGATTCCCAGAATCAACGAGAGTCCATCCTTTCTCTGGGTACACGCTTATGCCATATTAGAACGCCTCTGGGAATCTTTATCTCCTTCACCCCACTGCTGCACAACTACATCATTTCTGATAAGATCGAGGCAATGGCTAGATAATTGTATCAAGAGTTGGGAAAAACAAACCTGCTTTCTCTGTAGGAAAAGGAAAATATTTATAATGAGTGTTGACAATGTGAAATTGAGCATCAAAATGTTGCTATTAAGCACACTTTCAATATTTTCTAATGCAAGATTAGATAAAGCTATTTTAAATTATTTACTGTTCAGACCAGAGAACTGTGTTGGTAGTAAAGATCCATCTGATCATCTGCAAACCAAAAGATTCTCCCCTATATTTCTGACCGATGGGTAACTGGAATATACTACTGTTCAGAAGTAGTTGGCATGAGCAGGCAAATTTGGTTTCAGGTAAAAGATGTGATCAAGTATGTTGATGACTAAATGCATTTCCTAACTAACTGTGATCAAAGATCTGTGTTGGCTGAACTGCCTCTATCTTGTTCTCCTGGAATATTTTTAACATGGAACAGCAATGACTGAAATACAATCCTATTGGCTAATTTCTTTTACCACAATATGACGTCTTAAAGTACTTTCAGCAAATAGTTGTGTAAAGCCTTATGTATGCAACTGAACAGAATGGCTGTCAAGATAGTCTCCATGATATATAGATAGGCATTAATGAGTTCTATTCCCAGATCCAACATCTGTTTTTTTCTGTGGTCTTGGGTTGAATGATCTACTTCACTATCTTGAAGCGCATAGACCTAGTCACTAATATGAGGCATTGCAGCATTTACAAAGCATTATTAAGGAAATGGGGAAAATGTTATGAAATGTATTGTTAATATTATATAGAACAAACAGTGCATACATAGTTGATCTTCCTCTTGTTAGGAAGCACTCTCATCCCAATTAGCAAAAAATAAAAATAAAAAATAAAAAAATTTAAAAAATCAGATCTAACTATCCAAGTATGCCTATACAACTATTGACCTATGCAGCCTCCTCAGCCACGTATTATGGTTTGCCAGATGTTTGATACTCTTGTGATTTGTAGTTCTAGGCCTGCAATAGAAGAAGGAGGTTTATGATCTCCTAGTACTCGGACTCCATACACAGTTGGTGTGCTGCATTTCATCATAACTTCCTGGAAGTCTAGAGGTGTGGCCAGTTTAATCTGCATGTGCAGTAGCTCCCAACTCATGGTGACCAAGTTGTGGGAAGTTAACTGCCAAATTGACCTGTTTGTATGCTATCACTGAGTGACACGACACATAAAACTCTGCAGATGCCTTTTCTCTTCTGTGAGCTGGCAGCAAATCCCAATGTAAAACAGAGGCCACATTTCTAGGACTTGATCTGCACTGGAACTTTGTGGTGGTTCAATATTCAATGTATCAATAATAAGAAAGTATGTGATACCCTGATAATGAGACATAATAACTTGGTTAACCTTTACATAACCAGCCTCTGGGATGAAAATCCTAGATCTGTTAAAATTGAGCTATCAATCAAATAGGTTTTGAATTGAATTGAGATCTGTGATATAAAAGGCAGTTGGATAACAAAACCTTATTCTTAACAGAATTACTGTCAATATGGAGAAAAGATTCTACCAGGCCAAGTTCAAATATGTAGAGCCTGATAGACATTTTCAATTGCTGAAAGAAAAAATAATTCTATAGAATGATTGAAGTGTATTGTCTTTTGAATCCTTTACAGGCCAGAATCTCATGTGCTATATTGTATGCACTTGTTAAATATCTGGATATAAATTAGTCCTAGTTTTCAAAATATTGGAACTGTGTAAAGGGTAATGTGCTGACCTGGCCACACAATTCTTTTACACAATAAAATTGTAGAGTCTGTTGCTTCCAAGTAGTTACTCTAACTACCCTACTGGCTATGCTGAATCATTCAAAAATTACTGAGTTTCTCTGGATTCTCTACACCTCTGGTCAGGTTCAAAATTAACATTTTTTGATATAATTTTTTTAATTATAAAGGGTGAATTTAACAAACGTATAGATAAATGCTCTTGTCATGGAGACAGGGTGGCTGCGGTTACTTGTTGGGTGTACTGTGCCACACATGGCTTTGCCAGAACACAATCTGTGAAATGTCTGAGATGCTAATCCTGGTATTTACACAACCATTTATCTTGGAATAAAACCATGCCCCCCTTAGGCAGTGCTGATTCCCTTTTAGCTGACTTCAACCTCTGATTGACTTGAACTTAACCAAAAGAGAGTGGGTGGGGTATGGGAACACATTCTTTCTGTAACTGAGATGCGAGGTTGATGCAGAGTGTTCTCTTCCACGTGCATCTGCACTTAATCTTTCTCCTTTCAGTGCTAGTCATTCCAAAGAGCGGAATACCCACAGAGCCTGGCTGACTGGCTCTTCCTCCCGTCTTACCCTTTTCTACCCCTTCCTGCTGGATCCTGCCTTTCTTAGGCTCAGCCAGATTCCTTTCTCTAACATTTGAAAACTTGAGGCTGTAGTGCTTCAAAGTTTTGTATAGCACTACTGAGGATGACATAAATAGGATGTGGGGAGAAAGGGGGGAACACAGGCAAAGAATTATGATTTACATTCCTCATGGCCATCCCTCCCTCCCCTGTCACTCTGGAAGTTGCTGCTATTCCTTTGCTTAGTTCCCTCAACTTACATCTTAGATCAGTGGTTGAATTCAGCTCTGGGGATGACAACCCAGGATAACTGATTGTGTAAACTGGAAGGCAAGGAGTATTGCAGTACAGAGAAAGAAGAAAAGGTTGCCATAGGAATTCCAGTTACCATTCCAAAGGAATTTCAGCAGTAATTTTGTTCCTTCCTTTGTAAACACTGTTTCTCAGATGAATTAAGATCACTTTCCTAGGCTGTGAAAAGAAAACAGCAAAGTGCAGTTCTTTGAATGTTATGAATATTCAAGCATTACAAATACATTACTGTTATTGGCCAAATTAAAAGCAAGTATTAACTTTTTAAAAAATAAGTTCTACTATTCTACTAAAAAAAAGTTTGAAAAAATGGTGCTACATTGAAAAAGAATTAATTTGCATTCAAACTTTGAAGAATTTTTGGTAAGGAGCTGGTTCCATAATTTTGAGGACTCTTACAGTAAATCTAAAGACTTCAATATATGAGTCAAACAGCACTAAAATGAAGACAGCAACAGAGCCAACTTCTACCCAGTAGCTAGTACTGTAAAGAAGTATTCATTGACAGTGGTGTGGCTTTCACGTGAAAGAAGTCACCATCCATTTCCCTCCATGAATGGAGACAGCTGTGATTATAGAAGTCTATGGTACAGAAGGAGGAAGCAGGAAATAAAAATGTTGAAGCCATAGCAGATGTGTTTTCTTCCAGTGTTCTTTAAGAACATTTTCCAAAGAGTATCTGATTTCATTAAATGAACCTTCATCCATTTGGAAATTTGAAAAACATCATTCACTTGACACATTTGTTGTAAATTATAGATCCCTCAAGAACAGAAAAGAAAGAGAGCAAATGTCCTACCCCTGGGTGTGATGGAACTGGCCATGTAACGGGGCTTTACCCCCATCACCGCAGTTTGTCAGGATGCCCACACAAAGATAGGGTCCCTCCAGAAAGTAAGTCCACATTGTTTCATGGAAACTGGGGATAAAACTCCACACAAATTTTTCTAGCATGCATTAAAAAGCATTTTCTTTCTTTCTTTCTCTCTTTCTTTCTTTCTTCTCTCATTTTCCCACTATGATATGTCTCAATTTAGCAACTTCTTTTACATTATATTTACCTTTTTCTTTATTTCATCATTTTCACATCTATACTAACCTTTATGCTTGAAGGAAGATGTTTTAAAGCTGTATTCTTTGATTCTGAAAGTATTAGGATATTTCTGAAGGGTTGCTTTCTGCTTCTGTTAATATTCTTCCGGCAATCAAAATGGTACTGCTTTATATCTGAAAAATTATAGCCATCATTTGAACAGGGTCACATTTGTTCAGATTAGGGATGTAATTGTTACTTTCAGTTTCAAAATATGCAGTTGAATCAATTTTTAAAAATTATATATAAAAACCGTGAGGAATGAGTTGACATATTTAACTTTTAAAAGTGGAGTTCACTTGCAATTGTACAATTTAGTATGTATGTTAGTGCAAACATGCTGCAGTTGCATGAGGAAGATAAAAGAAGAGAAACATCTCAAAGAACAAGCTGCCATTATGGGGAATTTGATACACAAACCACTAAAAAACATATGCTAAAGAACTGATTCTAAATAGTTGCATGACATGAAGACTGTTTAAAATTTGGAATACATAATATGTTCCCTAGGGAGCCAGCATGTTGTAGTGGTTTGAGCATTGAATTATGACCCTGGAGACCAGAGTTCAATTCCCCGCTTGGCCATGGAAACCCACTGGGTGACCTTAGGTGTAACACACTTGGAGCCCGAGAAAAACCTGTGATAGGTTCACCTTAGAGTCACTGTAAGTCAGAAATGACTTGAAGGCACGTAACAACAATTATACTCCCAGTAGTTATGCCCATGGAAAATACTCATCTGTACATGTTCTCCATACCCTATGCTGCCATTATATCTAGGAGTACTTATCATGTGATGTAGCGTTATCACATGCGTTTCAGTTCCCCCTTTCTATATCATGTTCTATCATGATAAAACTGCTTTCATTCATGACATGATTGGGGGTAGGTATGTCAGAATATTCCTTTATGGACACCAGGGAACCAAGTCAATTCATTCTCTTACTGTTCACTGAGAAATTCCATTACAATGTCTCTCTAGAGAAGTGGTTGCCAAGAAAAAGGGTGACTGCAAAGGACACAGTAAACCAATAGTGAATAAATGTGTGAGAGTGTGTAGTCACACACACAAAAACCCATAGAGAAGAGGAAAAAGACAGAGCATAAGAAAATTTTATTCTGGACCTCAAAGCACTTAGTCTGGAGTTAAGTGCTGTAAAGACTCCATTTCCAAAACATTGTCTATTTTCTACAAGATAGTTTCTCTTTTTAGAACCAAACTCAAGGAAGAGGAAATCCCTTTAAGGAAGCAACATCGCTTCTCAGCTAGTGTGTGAATTTAGTTGATCAAAGGAATTCAATTTCTAGTTTAGCAAGGCCTATAATTTCTCAAACACAAATGTTTATTCAGTTGCTCAAAGCAGTTCATCCCTCCCCCCATAAATGGTAAATATAAAGCATTTAGGAAATGTTGCTGATCAAAGAAGAATATAGCTTTAAACGGTATGCATGTTCAGTAGTGACAAAAGTGAAAAAGGTGAGATCATTTCTCTCTCTCTCTCTCTCTCTCTCTTTCTCTTTTTTTCCCTGACTCCTGCAGTGCTGGGCTTGTAAAGCATGTTTCAAGAACAGCTTTGAATAGCAGGAATTCCAGAGTGAAGCTTTCACATCTTTAGTACACTGCTAGTGGTGTGGTGATGGTGATGAATGATGGTGGTTGTGACTATTCTTTAAATCAATATGTACAGGTTATATTCCTGATGTCCTTGGCTTTTGTGTAAAAGTTAAACTTTATTTCAAGATTGGTTTCTTTAAAGTGTAGCATAATTTTGTGCTAGTTATGTAATAATGTGGATGAAAAACATGTTTCATGTTGCACACGTGCACACAGACTGGCCACAGCCTAATTTCTTTACATACTGGAAGAAAGAGTTTGGCACATAAATATTTCAAATAAGTCGTAAGGTCCTAGTTATGAGTCATTCCAAAAAACCTCTACTTTGACATGGTCTTGAACTAATCTAGAGAACTGTAGAATGAGATTCTTGACCTTTCCGTTCCCTTATCTAGAAACAGTGGAGGTAGAATTACAAAGTACGCCCCCATCACTCACTTTCAGCCCTGCCCCTTGCTTGGTGGTGGAGAATGACAACCTTGTTTGTACAAATCAAACCTATTGGCTCCTTACATTACTATTTTATCACTCCACCAAGCTCTTGACTTTAAAAGTGTGCTCACATTGTTTCTATTTGTTCTTTTTCTTACTCATTATGATTTACTAGGAGCTGTATATTTAATAATACTAACACTAATAATAATGATAATAATTCTTTTCACATCATTTTAACTGCCATTGAACTTTAACAAGCATTAGTCCCGTGTAACCAAGGCAGTTGTGGGCCTTCCTATCAACTTCTGTGAGTGCGTTTTTCTCTCTCATACCCTCCATTGTTGCACTGAGGTGAATTCATTGCCTCAGAATTTGCATATATTTTTTGCTATACTAACTCCAGATTCTGAAAGCCTATTTTGTGTACATAAATCAATTTATTCTTGCATATATGAATCTTAAAACCGCTTCCAACCTCCTACTTAACCACTTTGATACTCAGTGCTTTTGCTTAATGCTTATGTATGCTGCCTCTTGCTTCACTGTCACACAAAAGACACATTAATTGTTAGCTTCCCTTCCCTCCTAGTGTATTAACATCATCCTGTGTTCATGAGTATAGTTCCTACAACACCTCTTTCCCTCACCAGGCTTTATTGGCTATACCTGTCACATGTCTGTTCTCAGGAATGCTGATCATTAATTTAATCTTGCTTTGTACTAAAATGGCTTCCTACAAACTGGGACTTGAAATCTCTTTCTTCTTGTTGTTGTTTCCACACTCTGCTGTTTCCTTTCCTTCTCCTTGTCAAGTTCTTGCCATGCATGAAAACGTTCTTAAGTGTCCTACACCGGGCTGCACAGGCCGGGGCCACGTAAATAGCAACAGGAATTCTCACAGAAGGTAAGAACATATCCACTGAGCTCTACTGTAGGCAGATTCCATTTCACAGCTGCAACGCCTCTGAAAGTCTGTTTAGGATGTGTCATGTTTGTGGGCAAATGCTTTGGGCCTTTATTTAACTGAACAGATTGACTGACTTGTTTAGTTTAATTGTATTTTATGGCTTGCTATGTGAGAGGATTACCTTTGGGGCACAATTAATTCAACTAATAAGCTAAATTTCTAAGCATATCATTGCTTGCCCCCATTTGCTAAACCTGAATTATATGAACGGAAATTAAATTTCTTTACGAATGGTGTCATTTGGGTGTGGAAGTGGGGCTAAAAACATGGCCCTTCCTGAAATGTTTCAGACTATACCTAACTATTCCTCAGCCCTATATTCTTCATTTATATTTCTGGTTATTTTGGGATACAAAAAAAGTAACTACAGCAAATGTTCTTCAGATGTTCCCCAGCTTCACATTTAAACATACTAAAGCACAAGTATTTTCACCTTGCTATGGACTCTCTGCTGAAATCTCTTTTCTGTCCAGTGGAACCATAAAATGGCTCCCTTGAGAAAATCACTGTAGATAGTAATAAAATGTGTCATACCTAATCAGAACCTGCTCTAGTGTTCTGCCTAAAGTTAAAGTTAACCTGCCTACTTATATCCCATGGAGGGATGTATATTCCAGTGAATTTTTTAAAAAATATGTAGAATAGGAAATATCCGAGTTACTATACTATAGTTTAACAGAATGAACCATGGAAATAATCTCAAATAATCTCAAAATCCCACAGAAAAGGCAAAATTGCTTTCTGCAATGGTCATGTTCAAAACCACAGAAGAGAGAAAACAATTATACCTAAAAGGGCAATTATTGTCTATAACACTTAACTTTTAAAACATTTCTGTGGTCTTCTAACTGAAGATCATAGGGCAGCTTTTCAGACAGATACGAAAAATAAACAGGTGAGGAGAAGAAGCTATAAAGGGTTTCACTAGCTGAACAACTGCAGCTTTGATAATATCACTGGAGAAAGTTGAGAACATAAAGTTACATCTCTTTGCAATATATAGAAGCTGAAGCTTATTGGAATTTAATATCTCAGACCCATGGTTTTGAGGGTATCAAAGAAAAATTTTTGGAGCCCACATTTTTATTTGCATTATCCAAGAATCAACTCCAAGCATTTATTTTATTTATTGTATTTACACACTGCCTTTTCTCTCAAAGTGGGAGCCTCTTTGCCCTGCTTTCCCCTAAAATACATACATTGAGTTTGAATGACGCTAGCTATCAAAAATCTTTTTTTACCTTGCTTAATGGCACGGAGGATATTTACTTATGCCTCTACAATCCCTATCATAGACATCTAAGGAGCTCTTTGGGAAACATTCTCTATTGTATGCTTGCTTCTTTAACACCTCTGGAACCAATGTGTCTGGGGATGGACTCCTTCACAGAGATGAGAATCACTCAGCAGGGTTAAAAAAGATTCATTCTGGAGTCCTATTAATAATTCAGCCATAGAAAATACTGATGGACCTTCTAAAGATGTCAGTTGAACTTGTTATTTCAATTTAGTAAAGTTTCTTCAAATAATATGAATGATAACTTTTAAACTCCTCCTCTTTCAACAATATTCATACATTTTTTCAATTTTTCACAAGAATAGTCAGCATACTATAGTTGCTTAAATCTTGCAGATAGGATTTGAGTTTAAAATAGAATTCAGTATTTGAATTTTGGCATTAAAGTTTGATTTTAATTTCTTTTAAAAAAAATCATACATTTTTAATGTTACAGAATCTTTTATCCCAGCACATACAATCACATATTCACATTTCACAATAGAAACAAACTTTATAAAAGAGCACAAAAGAGAGATGGGGGAAGATGGGAGGAAATGCAGTGGTGGTAAAGGACAGATGACGTGATGATGGTGCTGGATTTTCAACCTCATCCTTCCTAGAAAATCATTAAACTCAACCACTAAATAGTTCTGGAATAACTCAAGACACTCTGTAGCCTCTCCATGACTAGAGTTAAAATTTTCTGATTTTAACTTTTTTTGCAGAGAAGTTGATATTATCATGTCACAAGATGTAACCAAAATATTTTCTTGTCTTTGCTGAGGCCACTCATAGTGTTCTAATGTGGTTATTTCCAGGATGTTGTTTATTTTTTCTGCCATTCTTTTTCAGCAGAAGTAGATCTGTTATTATCTGCTAAGTTCCATACCTTCTGTATTCTTATACTGATGCTTGGCTTATTTCCAAAGCTAAGTCTAACAATTTTAGAAGCAAGTGATTTCTTCTTATATGATGGATTGTATTCTCAATTAAAATCAGAGCAACCTGGTCAGTGCTGACCATATTTACCAGAATTAGGTCCCACCAAATTCAGTGGCACCTGCTTTCAAGAAAGCAGTTTTAGGATTTTTCCCTGAGTTTTAAAAAAACATAGCTGTGCAATATGTTAAGATGCACAATTTGACCTGTAAAGCATTGCCACTGAATAGCCAGTGTAGCTATGGTAAGTTTTCCAAACAGACAACATTGTTGGTAGGATTGCTGTCACATTTACTACCAGTATTACATCACTATTGCCTGGCAGATATCTTCTCCTGAACATTCACAGAAACATTAAATTTCTGGCCTATCAAGCCAAATGCAGCTCATCAGCTATTAATGATGGCTAATCAACAGCTCACTGAGCTTTGTTTCTGTGAAAACAGCAGGACAGGAAAAACAGTGATACTCAGGCACCTGGCATGCCACACTACATAGCTAGGAGACTGCATATCATTTGGTAGATCACAAGTCCATTAGAACAGTCTTCCCATGTACAATGGAATGGGAGGTTATTTTTTTTTGTGACATTAGCTCTGTGCCCTTAAAGGCAGAGTGATACACTAGAGGAGCAATGCAGAGCATCAAGACTTGTTTTTTTTTTCCCCCGGCAAGCTTCTTCTATATGCTTACTAAGAAGGGCTCTACAAAGCTATTCAGGACACGACAATTACATTTTCTTTCTGTAATTGCAGCCTCTCGGGATGTCCTATTGCTGCAGCAGAGAAACTGGCTAAAGCTCAAGAGAAGCATCAGAGCTGTGATGCATCCAAATCAAACCAGGCATCAGATCGTGTCTTGAGGTATAAAGAGTTGCTCTAACACTTAATAGTATATACCAGATTAATAGCATAATAGCACTAAAAATTATATCACCCCTGAAGAATTATTTAGAATTAGGGCTTCTGGATCCTGTTCACAGCATTTATCTGCCTACCAATATGCCCTGGGGTGGGGGGGTAATGTTTTTTTGGCAAATATCAATAAAGCTGAAAAGCTCATTTTTGTCTTAGGCATTGTTTGGTGTAAAGCTGCCTGCTGGAATTCTGAATCTAAGAACAGTGTGAAAAAAAGTTGATATCTTTGGGAAATAAACTAATATTTACCGGTAAGTCTTGTTTTTTCCAGCAGGCGTTTACTAGTAAATATCAGTTTAAATGAAAACCAGAAGCCCTATTTTCAAATTTTAATTTGCTAGTATGAATTTGTAATTCAGAAGTGTGTCATGTTATATTTAAACATTTAAGAAGACTCATTGAGTCATCTTCCTATTCTCTATATAAAGAACACTCAAGTATACGTTTGTGTGGTTTACAGTATACTTGGTGCAAATAATTCATGAATAATCTCATTCCTTGATATATAGGCTATAGTGTTTTCCCTCTGCGGAATCTATAGGCATTTGCTTGAAGTGGATTAAAAAGATAGGATTCCTGGAGAATCTGAGAATCCAGTTTCTAAGGTCAATTTAGAAGAACTAGCATTTTTAGGTTAATTTCTCCACTGTAGAGATCTTCTAACTGGAGTGTTTTGTAATGATTCTGAAAAGGAATGAACTTTGCCAGATATCATAAGAGAAATTTGGTCATTTCCCTCCAGGCATTATAGATCTGGAAACTGGTTGACTACAGACAATTAATAGGAAAACTTTATTAAAAATTACAGATTTAGTTTGTCTTTTCTTACCTGTTCGTGACATTTCTATTGACCATTTTTTAGGTGCTCCATGCAACTGGATCACTAAAGAAGCATAGCCAAAGCTGCTTAGTAGCAATCCTTTCCTCTGAAGCTCAGATTCTAAAGGCTGTTTTAATGAGCATTGGATCCATTCCATCTGTTCTGTTTCATATGTATCTTGACATACAGTGATATTAAAACCAGTGTTGCCTGGAAAAAACATCTTATCTTAAACCACATATAGAGTGTTTTCAGATGTCAGATTTAACTACTGTTAACTAATGTTAAATCTGATCTGATGACAAAAAAAACAAACAACATTTTAATGGTTCCATGCATACTTTCACAGTTACCTAGCAGAAATACATTCATGCCTCCACAGAAGTTTCCATTCATTCTTTTAGTTGTATCCCAAAGTGTACTTCACATTGCCTTGGAACTGTAAAAACCTGAAGTGGTTACAAAATTTTGTTCATTTTTTTCCATAATTTGAAAGACTGGAAGTACTAAGTACAGTTAATGGTTCTTTGTTCATGCTAACTGTAATTACTCAAAAGCTAAAGACTGCATATTCTCACTGATATTTTCTGTGGCATCTTAAGGTAAATTGATGGAAGGAAATGCTAGCAAAATTAAGTACAGATATATAAAGCATACAGAGGCTTATATCCTGTCTACTACCATATGTTTTAGCGTATTTCCCTCTTCCTCTGTTCCCCCTTGTAACTGAAGTAAAGATTATTGTCCAAATAAATTATGAGTGGCAGGTTTTTGTTTTTGTTTTTTTTTGATTTTCAGAAATATGAAGTGGCTTCTCCACTTTCAGAAACCATTTGGGAGAAATTGTCTTCCTGATCAAACACATTTAAAAAAGGGGGCTTTATAATTTGTACTACCAGTAGGAAATGAGGAGAACTGGAGTAGCCTCACCATTGTGTTAGAACCAGATTTTCTTTAGTGAGAAGTCAAATGCCATGCAGGAGGGATTTCTTGTCAAGCACAGCATCAGAGTTTTTGACAGACTGCTGAAATAGATGTTTTGGCAGTTTTGCTTTTGCCTCTGGGATTGTCATACCTTTCAGATCTTGATAGGTGATCTGAGTTACATTGTCACCTCATATTTGACTTCTCTGTTGCCTTTATCTTGTATAACTATTTAAGATGAAAATTCTGAAATCTGCTTCGCAATACTTCTATTTGCTATGCCCAGATCTACTGTTCCATTTCCTCCTTCTTGAATTATTGAGTAACTCCTAACTACCCACACTTTTTTGTGCTGGACCTGAGATAAGTGACCTAAGATAATTGAGAAATATGTCCCTGTAACCACAAAATACTTGTCGTCTACCTTGCATTTTTAAGATCTAGTAAAGTGGTGTTGCCCATGGCATCAGGAACTGCAACACATGAGCAGTCTGGTGGTAGGCTACTTAGTATTTACTATATGGCTGGTGGTTTTCAGGGAAATATGCCTTTTGTACTGCAGATGGAGTAGGGTGTATTTCAAAAAATCAAATTCATGGAGTATGCAATCAAATATAAATTAGAATTTATTGTGGTTGCATGGCATATGAACTGTACTTTTATAGTTTTATTGATTTGATTCCATATTATTATATACCTTGGCCAATATTTTTTTTAATATCTAAGATAGCATATATAAGAAAATCAAAGTATGCAAGTAGCAAAATTGATATATACATGTCTTAGACATAATCCAAGGAGCAAAATGTTTCAGAAACCTATTTTTCACATGCCTCTGAGAGGCACAGCCTGGGCCCATATCATTAGACTATGTTGTAGACAATAAACTGAGTAATACTGGAACTACCATAGAAGTTGATCAAATCTGTAAGAGGTTGTATTCTTCTCCATATCCCCTGTGATAGTGAGGGAGAGGGAAGGAGCCTTGGAGATTCTTACATTACATACTATAATCTGTGGTCAAAAGGAGCAAGAACTGTAGAGAAGATCCAGCTCCATAAAAATACATAAAGACCTAGGTATTTAAAAGACATAGGCGAGAGATGGATTGCAACTTCAGTCTCCCTCCCCACCCTCAGTGAATTGGCAATAATGACAGCACAAGCACAATGCTGTTGCAAGATCCAGTTTTTGATGTAGCAGCCCTGGCACTGAGAGGTTGGTGGATAGAGTAGATATCAGAGAACACATGTTACCACATGTTACCATTGCCCCTACCTTGATTCTTCTAAGATTTAGGCATTCTGAAGGCAGACGATATGCATAACTAGCTATGATAAAATTATGTTCTTTCCCCTCTCATAAAAGGAAAACGTACTTGTTGTTGACATACTCATTATATACATTGTGTGTACCTATTATTTTTATTTTTAATAGAACATTTCCCTATTGCTATTACAATTAGACACATATGGTGTAATTATAATTCGTTTGCTCTGGGCTTTCGTTGAAGGAAGGTGTCCCACTGAAATGCTGCTAAAGCACAAAACAACACTATAATAAATGGCTTCTTCTTGAATGCAGGGAACAAACTGATTGAAATTTTACTGTCAGGGCTATAAATTGTATTATGTTTCTAACACACTGTACATGTTTTTAATTTCTAGGCCCATGTGTTTTGTTAAGCAGTTGGAGATCCCACAGTATGGCTACAGAAACAATGTTCCCACCACAACACCCCGCTCCAACCTGGCCAAGGAACTAGAGAAATACTCTAAGACTACGTTTGAATATAACAGTTATGACAACCATGCATATGGCAAGAGAGCCATAGCTCCCAAGGTGCAATCCAGAGATATTTCCCCCAAAGGATATGATGGTATGAACCATAACAGTCTTTATGCATCAGAAACAGATTAATGTCAAACAATGTTGTTGAGCTTTATAGGTCATCTATATATTGCTCATGTTTGTGGCCATCTAATACTATGGACATCTAGTACTCTGAACTGCCCCCTTGGTGAAAATAAACCATGGCATAGGTTGAAACTTATTTGTGTGCCAGAAACAGTAGCCTTGGGATTTGCTTGGCTAGTGGGTGCTTTTACTACTGCTTGCTATATATTGGGATGGGAATTATGCAGCCAGGCACATCAGCCTAGACAGAACAGTCAGTGCTGAAGATGTCTGGGATTTACAGTTCAATAACATCTGGAGGAGTGTATGATTCCCATCCTTGCTATATAGAGAGATCTGATCCATCCAACTGAGAAAGGTGGAGCAACCATTTAATAATGACCATAGTCCTTAACTGCACAAGCACCCTGTGTTGACAAAAGACGTTGACTTGACCATCCAAAAGCATGAAGTGTATCCAGAAATGCAGCAAGCATAAGGAAGTGTTTGAAAAGAAAACAGATAAGCAGACTTCTGTGAAAGAAATCTGTTCAGATGACAGACAACATTTTCTTAAGCCTGCTTTAGAAGGCTGATTTGACCCCATATTGAGAGAAAGGCAAGAAATAAATTAAATTTTATTTAATATCATGCTTAATTCAGGATTTTGCATTGATAAAGGAGTATCTAATGTCTGAATCTATTAACCTCTAGGATTATGTTTGTGTGACGATCAAGCCTCTGGTCTTTTCATGTTGTTAGTATTTGTTTAATTTTATTTTGACACTATTGAATGCTTTAAGTATGATTCCTTTGGTACAAAGGTGGGGTAAAAACCCAGTAAATAATACCTTGTTTCTGTTTAGTTTGCAGTAGAAATTGACAACACCACCAGGGGCCAGAGTATAGCATCAATTGTAATTCTCTCATTTGTCTGACTTATGGGTGATGAAATGCCCCTGTAATTTCTTACAGATAACATGCTTTCTCCCTTGTAATAAGAAATGGAACTATTTTGAGCCTATCTTCACTTCCCATACTTTCTGTTCATTGCTTTAATTATATGGCAAATATACTGCCAAGTTCTTGGTGGGGGGGTTGGTGGATCATCTGAAATAACATTATGTAATCTGGCTCTGAATTTCTTTTTCATCTTCAAGTTGCTTCTCCTCCTCCATCATCATCATCATCAACAATCATCATCTAAAAATATAGTGATGGCAGTTCAAATAGGGCAGAGTGATGAAATCACATAGACTTGACATTTCTTGTGTACCCAGAATGTTGAGAGAAAGATGAATTTGTTTGGGGTTTTAATGTGAGTGCATTAATTTGTTATCACACTGTTGGATCAACAGTCTAGAATCTGTTCAGGGAGAAACTGTTTCTATCTATCTGTCAATTGAAATCCCCTTTCTTCTCTTTCCTGGACTAAATTTAGTTTTAGTCCTACCTAAAAAAGACTCCTTAAAATGAATGGGACTTGCTAGTCACAACCAACTTAACACTGATTGCAATAGTAGGATTGATATTGGATTTAGCTCATCTTTATTTATGTCTAATTGTTTTGTTGTTGTGTGCCTTCAAATTGTTTCTGACTTACAGTGACCCTAAGGCCAACCTATCATGGGGTTTTCTGGGGCTGAGAGTGTGTGACACACCCAAGGTCACCCAGTGAGTTTCCATGGCTGACTGGGGAATTAAACCCTGGTCTCCAGGGTCTGAGGTCCAATGCTCATCACTATACCAAGCTGGCTTTCTTGATTGGTGTATGACTATGAATTAAGGATATGACCATATAGTTAGATTGTTTTATTATTTGTTGCAGGCTAGATTTTGGCAGCCTCAAAAACTAAGTTCAATATAAAGATGTTTTAAATGAAATAGTTGCCTCCTTCACTCCCTGTTGTCTGGTTTATCAGAAAAGAACTATCCAGAATAACACATACGGCGGCACATGGGACTTTGAGCAATCATTGAACATCATCTGATTTTTAGATCAGGAGTGGGCAAAGTGTATCCCAAGGGCTGCATGGGGCTCCCAAACTCCCTAGATTCCCTGGACCACCTACTTTTCAATGGAAGCATAAAGGATAAATGGCCTTTTCTGAAAGTCTGCAATGTGGAGAATTCATCTTTACATAGACTTTGAGGACACCTCCGCCCACAAGAAGTGTTCTGGCCACTTCCAGGTCTTTGTTTTGTTTGGCATTTTTGGCAATCTGTGCAGTCCGTGCAGAATCCTGGGGGAGAAAACTGGCCCCTAAACATGCCAGTGTTGTCCATACCAGTATACCCAGAATTCTGTTTGTTAGCCATGAAGACAAATAAGGGAGATGTGCAATCTGCAAAAGGTAGAGTGTTGCTAGCTTCCTGGGGTAGGTGATGGTGTTGTGGTTATTTCTTCTTCCAGATGTTTTGGACTTATTCTGAATAATTCAAACTGTTATTATGGAGGGCCATATCCAGGATTCATGAAGCCCTAGCACAAGGGCTATCAGAGTTTCCTGCAGTGGGTCTCTATGTTGCTGGTGCTGCTACAGCTGCCTGAGCATGCTGGACATTAATGCTGAGTTTTTCAGTTGGTAAAATATCATATATGCTGGTGATGATGCATACACTCATACTCTACTCATCTTGTCCCTGGACTTTAAAACTTTTAGTTTGAGGTATGGTTGTCTGAGTCTGAAGAATAGTAAAGAAGGAAATGGGGGAACCCCTCACAGATGTCAAACCCCCTCCCATAATCACATCCTCCTTTGTCCTTTTTCTCTTGTAAAAAGATGGGTATATAATAGAATGCAAGTCTGAGAAAGCTGGTCTCTGTACCTTAATACAATAATACTGCAAAACGTCTTTCTACTCCAACAGGAATTTTGTATCCAGAAACAGGGCAAAAGATAGTGACCTCAGTGTGGTTTTGCTTTTTCATGTCAGTTTATACACAAATTTCAAAAACTGCTATCAAAGAGTTTTTGAAAGAACTAGTGGGATTTTGAGAAGGATTAGCATATTATACGTATGCCTTGAAGCCGTCATGCACTTCAGTTGGCATGGATTATGTCTTCATCGTTTGTATAAACCAAGGCATAGGCAGGACCAGGGAATTACCCTTTTAGGACCTCAATTAAGCATTCTTAGTGAAACCCAAACGCCTAAGAGTATGCTTAAGGTTTAGGCTTCTTCGACAGGGATTTCTTGAACTGGATTGTAAGTGAGGGGGAGCAGTGAAAAGATTTAAATGGGACTTGGGTACCTGCACCGTGTGGAAAGAGAGCACTTTATTGAAGAGTCTGAAGTCAAGCTGACCTGTATTGTATAGAGTATCAAACTGTATAAAGCATGATATGCTTATTTCAGTAATAATACTGGAATTAATGTTAAAGAATTATGCTTCAAAGTATGTTCTGAGCCACGTTATTTCTCTTATCCATTCTTCTGCACTGAAAGTTAGACAAAAGGAGGAAAAAAGCAAGAGCAAGGCAGAAGAATGGTTGCAATGTCATCAAAGCACTGTCTAGCTGAAGTTAGTGTGCAGACTAATCAAGCTGATCCCACTGCTATTGTGCTTCAACAGTATGCAAGTGGATATATAGAACAGGTGTGGCGAATGCGTGACCCACACAGTCAGTGATAAGGAATGATAGGGAGTTGTTGTTTAGTAACATCTGGATGGCCACAGGTTCCAAACCAATATTATGGGATATGGAAGGGACATTCTTCAGACTCAGGCCATTTCTGCACTATGCTGTTATAGTGCTATTATTCCACTTTCAACATCCTGTGAAATTCTGGGGTTTGTAGTTTACTGAGGCCAAAGAGCTCTCTGGCTGAGAATTCTAAATGCCCTTCCCTAAACTTCAGATCCCAGGATTTCATAGGATGTTTAAAAAGGGGAATAATAGTACTATAGCAGTGTAGTGTGGAAATGGCCTCAGACAGCTCAGGTTAGACCAAGTCTGTGCCGCTGTGTACTACAATCTGCCAGATGCTTATTACCCTCAATTTGAAGCTAAGCACAAGTTGCTAGCTTTATTTTATTAGAGAAAGGGAGTCAATTGTACAATACTGCTCAAAGGGGACTAGGCAACTCCATGTGTAACTGGCCATTCTCCCACTAGATGCTCTGAATGGGAAAGATTGGCAAGGAAAATGTACGTTATGTAACACTCTTTAGAACAGTGATATAAAAAATGCATCCTGTTTCATCTTCGACAAGGAAGATCTTTTTACATGTCAGGGTTTTTTTTCTTTTTTTTTTCTTTTTTTGCAAAATGTCAAGACTTTTTTTGGCAAAAATGTTTTTGCGTAAAAATTCAATTTTTGTACAAAAATAAAACCTTTTGGTGAAATAGTCCAATAGTTTGGTGAAATAAAACCCTTTTCGTGAAAAATGTACAGAAGTACCCATAATCTCTTCATCAGGGAGAAAATGTGGTTTATTTCGTGCTTGATGCAATCAGGAAGTGAGTAAAGATTTACATTCATGACCTGGAAGCACTTATAATGCCTGTGCTACTAGCTACATTCCAACAGGTCTATGCTGACAGGAAAGGAAGATGAAGGAGACAGATAGAATACAGCGCTGATCTGATTTATTCAAGGTGATTCCATCCTATGTTGTGAAGTCCCCCACCGTAAAAAATGCTGAGCGCCAGAACAAGCCCCAGGTGCAGAGGTCCCAACACTAGGTCTTAGAAGAAAGCATGAAGAATGGCTGGGGGAAAGTCAGTATGCAAATAAAACAAAATAAATCTGTCAAGTAAGAAAGAATTTTGTGTTTAAGTTATTAGTCTAAGCTTTGATGCTTCCCTTTCAATCCTCATTTCTTTCCTCCTGCTTTTTGACTGGTGGATATAGCATGTTTTCTATGTGTCCACAAAACTATAACCCCCCCTTTTTTTTTTGGCTAAAGAGATATCACATTGGGGTTGCATTTCTCTGGTGTTTCTTCATGACTTACAGTGAACCGTGAACTGACATTTTTAATGATGTTGATCTTGAGAATTAGAGATAGATAAAGAGAGGCAATATAAAGTCTTTTTATATTTTTTGAATTGAACCTACTGAGAAGTGTTTTTCTTTAAGCAACAGTCTCTTTTCTCTCAGCTTTTTTTTTAACAATTACATGCTGACCATTTAAAAAAAAAAATCTGTATTTTTTTATACAGTATTAGGATGAAGTCCTTGCCTAAGAAGTTTATATATCTCAGCATTTGTCATACCTTTACAATCTGCTTTTCAAACAGAAGATAGTGCTACAGAATAGTTTTTTATGAAATCAGTTTTATGAATAAATAGTTTAACATATAAACTGCTGGATATTTGAGCTTTTATTTAACTGTGAAGCAGCTTTTGTATCAACAATTCTTCAGAAAATGTCAGGTGGATAATCATAATTAACATGCAAAGTAGTGACTGACAGGTTTTTCTTCTTAAAACAATTATAGCATGCAAACAAGCACACTAGTAAAAAGATGCTTTAAATCAAATGATTTGATTCATTAGCGTTATTCTTTGAAGAATTTCATTGTTTGGAATTAACTGGGATGCTGCAGAAGTCCTATTAAATTTCTCTTTAGCTTTTTAATATTTTGGAATCACTTTCCATGACATTACTTCTACTATTGTAGAATGAGAACTAAAGTTTGGGTGGATCTTTGGCAAATGTGCTCATCTTTTCAAAAATAGACAATCACTCTTACGACCCAGAACAACTCTAGGTTCTAGAAGAATATCAACAATATTATACAACATTTGTGAAAAAAAAATCTGGCCTGATGTTTCATTTGGCACCAACATACCAGTAGAAGATAATATATGTAGGTTAGATTAAGCAAAGAGAGCAGGGTGGTGAAGTGGTTTGAGTGTTGAACTATGACCTTGGAGACCAGGTTTGATTCCCCACTTGACCTTGGAAACCCACTGGGTGACCTTGAGTGCATCACATACTCTCAGGCCCAGAAAACCCCGTGATAGGTTTGCCTTAGGGTCTCTATAAGTCAGAAATGCCTGAAGGGACACAACAACAACAACAGGATTAAGCAACTGTTGGATCCTCCCACAATTAGCACTGGTCCATTGGAAAACATGCATGCAGAAGAATCTCCTCCATGATAAGTCATACAGTCCTCTCCACCTAATGTTTCTTTTGACTAGAAGACTCATCGAACATGGTATTCCAATTCAGTTTTTACATTTAGAAATTGAAGTCAACTGTTCTTAGAATATGTTCTTTTTGAATGCCTCCTATGACTTAAATTTTATATTTCTTTTTACCTTCCTGATTGCCCTTTCTCTCTCAGATTCACTCAGCACTTTGATCAGGAAGTCAGTATTTCCCAACTCCTAAATTACATTTGAGTCTAGTATTACCATCCAGAGTCAATCTGTATAGGAATCTACCCTTCCCCTTCCCCCATCTTAACCATTTGATTTTTCCATCCAGGATAAATGCAGACTGTGGATTCTTTCCATTCTGTGGGTTTCTCGTATGCCCACTTATGTGTTTTGTCAATAAAAATGTTTGCAGGATTCAAAGGACGTAAAGGATTACATCAGTCCTTATGATAACAGGATATACATTGAAAAATTGTTTCTTTCCACATGATCTTCTCCGAAGACAGTCTGTTGAACTGCCCATTTTGGGAGAAAGGCACGATATAAATTCAGACTGTTATCATCATCATCATCATCATCATCACCATCGATCAAATGAGTGACAACTGGCAAAAGGAGCTTTTCAGCCATGACACTCATAATGGAATGTTCAATTTTAGGACCATGCTAAATCTTTTTTATTTGCCTGAGCATTTAGTTCATCTTAGCTACCGTTGCCTCTGATTGGCTCTGTTACTCTGTTTCATTTGTATATTTTTAGATATTGTATTTTTTTATTGTTGCATCATGTAAGCAGCTTCGAGAACTTTGGTTTAAAAGCAAGTTAGGTACTGCTTAAATAAAATATTGTGTCTTTACATCTTATGATACAGCATTTGTACTCTGTGCAGTTAGGAATCCGGGGTATAAGTTACATATTGGAAAATTACGCATTAGTCTGGTGAAAGAACATTATGTATTTAAAGAGGATAGCAGACCCACCCTTCAGATTATGGAGCTTCCACTCGCTATAGCATGAACAACTGAGTTTAGGAAATCCATGCACATATATTTCTATGTGAATAGACTTCCTTAGCATCTAATAACTTCCATGATCAGAGCTCCAGGTAAAGATATTCAAGGGTGCAATTTGATTCACCTCTTCAAGTGAACCCATGATTCACACTTTCTGAATTAATGTGTGGACCAGAATACCATTATTCTTCAAGTTGGTGCTTGTGCAAATTTTACAACACAGTCTTGACTAAAAAAAATGCTGAAATATGTACAAAATGCATGTTTTTCGGATAAATGCTACAAAAAATATTTCAATGTAAATAATGCACTTTGTTAAATGCAAAATTTGCAGACTGATATAGCATGGAACATTTTCGGATTTATGGGGGGTTTATTTATGGGAACACATGAGAAACCGAGATGGGCTGGAATTAGAGTGATCCCTCTACCCCTAAATCCAGATTATGGGGAATTCTCTACACAGCAAGATTTGCACTCTTAGAGGAAGAAATGAAAATTGTTATTTGCCGCACATTGAAGTACACTGCCCTAAACTTAAATGTGAAAAGAAGCTTTATCTATTAGATACAGCCATGTGCTTCAGAGATTGTTACAAATCATAAGCCAATATCCTGCATTGTCAGACATAACTACAGTGACAGAGCAATATCAGGATAGTTACATCTGTTGGTGGCACCTCGTAAAGACCTACTGTTTCAGCCTGGTAGCACTTCAGCTGAAGGATTTCCAAGGCACTGCAGATCAAGGTGGTGGGAAATGACATATATAGCACTCTTCTGTTTGTAGGACATGTTCAGAACAGGCAGCTGGAGAGATCTTTTGGGTACCTGCTACAACTGCTTGTCTCAAAGTAACATAAGATGTTGTTTCCTAGTATCCCAATCTGACAGTGCTTCTGCCAGGCTGAAATTGTAGGGTTTGGGAGTCACATTTGGTTGTTAAAAACCATAAATGTGAATCTTGAACACAGATCCAAAGTCCTATTTACAATCTTGTAACTACTGAGCAGGATGCCAACCATAATTTTTATTGCTGTACATATGACTGATTTTTTTTTCCTTTCCTGTTTTAACAGTATCTACTGAAGAGAGTTTTGTGTCAAAAATCAAAAACATCCTTTGCACTACTGAGTACTTTTGTCTTTGTGTGCTGAGCTATCATTCTGCTTTCCATTCAGCCAATATGTCCCATCTGTGTGCTGCCCAGGAATTTTGGGAAGCAGGTGGTAGATGTGAAAGGAGGATAGGCAAATATTCCCAGAAAAGAGATACAGTCTGTTAGTGGGTTAGATGGGTGCGAGAAGGCAACTGCAGAAGGTAGATTCCATCTTGATGTGTTTGAGACCTATAAAACTGTAGAACCTTTAAGGAAAACACTGAGATCAAGCTTTTTGAAATGTCACACACTTGACTGGGGCAGTACTGAAGAGGAGGTCTGTCTTCCTTGTGTCGGGTGGGCGTTGGAACCAGTTGGCTTTTACTGTGAGAAGTTGTGTTTGGGTTTCTCCTGCAGATTACCTTGAGGACCAGGGCTCTCACTAGTATGTGTAGTCCCTCCATTGGTGCATATTGCAGCTGTATCATGCCATCATTGTGCTCATTGCTTCCACAGCCAGTTTATCACCTACTGGTCAACCTTCTGTTGACAAACATCTCCATAGTTAGCTAGGCTGTCCTTGGATGTTAGACATGCTATCCACACCTGGGGCCATACTCAAAGTCTTACCACCTAGCTATATCTTACTATAGATTGGGCATAGACTTTGGAAGCCCAGGGTCAGCTCCATGCCATGATCAGGCAGCCACATGGAACTTTGTAGAGTGTAAATATTATTCAATAATTTACATTTCTATACTGTCTTTCATCACATGAGATTCTAGGACATAACATAAATAACCAGTTTTTAACAAATGTACTATGGGAAAAAATAAAACATGTTAAGCTGTAGTTTTATGCATGGTACACATTTTACTTGCTATATATCTGATCTGTATATCACTGCAGAACTCACTTGTCGATTATTACTTTGCTCCTTTCAATATTGCTTCCAGGTTTCTTATTAAAGATAACAATATCATCATGGGTGGGTTTCTCCCTCTATGAACATACTTTGCTCTCTGCAGGTTTTGAGCACTGGTCCCTGCAGATTTCATTGCCTTTTTTTCCTAGATAATGTACATAGATGCTGGCACTTTTGAGTCATCCTTGTCATATTCCTTCCCACAGCTAAACGTTACTGTAAGAACTCAAGCCCAACCAGCAGCACAACAAGCAGTTATGCCCCTAGCAGCAGCAGCAATATGAGCTGTGGAGGAGGCAGCAGCGCAAGCAGTACCTGCAGCAAGAGCAGCTTTGACTATACCCATGACATGGAAGCCGCACACATGGCTGCTACTGCTATACTGAATCTCTCCACTCGTTGCAGAGAAATGCCTCAGAACCTCTCCACTAAACCTCAGGATCTCTGTTCCAGGGTAAAAATATGTACAGATATATATATCTATATTGCTTTTAAATATTTATTATTACATCCAGATGTGTAACTGTTTACTGTATTAGCATATGAATCTATGATAAATTTCAGTATAATCTTCCAACCTTGCATAGTTTAATTTTTAATGATATCTTCTAGATTTGCTATGGCAGTCCACTGTGAACATCTAAATCTGATATGGAATACAGAGTTTAAAAACAGGCTAACACTGAAACAAAAGCTGGTACATAATTAATTATTGTCTTAACTGGTGAGATTTATTGAGAACACAAAGGTTATTTAAGCTATGCTCACTGAATTGTCTGTATTATAACTATAATGTGTATATTAAGAAAGATACAATGTTATATATACTAATATCAGTAGAGTAGTTTATTCAACTTAAAATATATACAAACAACATTTTTTTACAAAAGAAGAACTTGAACTGTACAAGGTTATAAAATACCAAAATACAAAAACAATTAAAATATTTAAAATACCATAGTCAAAACCCCTCCATTGAACTACATTCACAGAAGAACAAGGAGGAGTAGCAGTGATGGCAGTGATGTCGAAGAGGGTGGGGGTGGCTTTGAGGAAAAGAAAGAAAATTAATTTGCAGCTAACAGAAGACTAATAGGTGACACTGAGATACCTATTACTTGACAACCTGGCTTTCATATGTTGTTGGAGCAAAGGCACTGACGGGGTGGGGAAAGTGTGGCCAGTAGGCCATGTGCATCCCCAAATGGTCATTTTGAGGCTCTCGGGACCCCCAGCACCCCAAATAGCTCTCATATCCCCAGGTCTTCGCCAGCAGTGAATGTGAGTTCCAGATAGCAACTACCAAGGAGTTCCAGAGAGAGGGAATAGATACACTAAAAGTTCTACTATGAATGGTTTCTAAACAAACCAGCAGTGCCTTTAAAAAAACATTAAAAAGGAAGGAGGAACAATTTCAGATCTTGGACTTGAGATGTTTAGGGTTTAATACATCACTAACAAAATCTTAAACCTGTTCAAATAGTGGAAAGTAGGCAGTGCAGAACCCTTAGCAAAAGTGTATGCTGCAAATATCCCATGACAACAGTCAAGTTGCCACATTCTGCAACAGCTGCACATTCTGGGCCACCTTTAAGGGGAACTTCCCATAGAGCATGCTGTAGTAATTTAGTCTTGGGATTACTTGTGCCTATACCACCATGGCCAAGCTACCCCTGACCAGGAGAGGCCATAACTGACTTAACAGCTGAATCTTGCTTTCTACATAGAAATCAGGAATTCCGGCATAGCTAAACTGGATTTTTGATTTTTCCGACGTAGATCCAGTTCTCCAATGTGTTAGGCTTATGAGTAACTCCATATATGTGCTGAGCTACAATCCAGCCGGTCTTTCCATTAGCCATACTTTATAGGGGATGGAGGAGGTTGTAATCCAAGACATCTGGAAGGCAGTATCTTGAGGGAGACTGGCATATGTACTTTAAAAAGATAATAGAAATGTTGGTAAATTTGTCCCACAAATAGCTGGAGCAAACTTCAGCTCTGTTTCATCATATGATTCTTGTTTTTATGCTATGTGCCATTTTTAAGTGATGTTTATGTCACATTCCACATCTCTACTTTCACCCAGATGACCGTAGGTAGTCAGAGAAGACGTACCTGATGGCTATTCCATTGCTCTAGAAGACTGCCCCGTTGCAGGACTGTTACAAGTCTATCAACATACAAGCCAAAACATCTTTCATGGGAAGCTACGTGAAAGATGTTAATGTGCTTTCATGAATAAAAATTAGGCTTGAAAAGCTGTAAATTCTATATATAAAGTTCCTCAGTGTTATGGATGTTTTCCACCCTGAGCTAAAAGACAAGGTATACTATATCAAACTTAGGAGCTATTTGCCGTTTTATTATTGTTGTTGTTGTTGTTGTTGAGCTTGCAGATGAATGCCCTTTTGTTTTTTTTAACTTGTGATGATCCTCCCCAGGGTGTTAGATGACATCTGAGTTTTTTTTTCTTTTTCTGCATATTGAGTCAGGTTGAGACTCAAAATTAGTCCAGTTGTTAACTAGCATGCTAATTGGCTTTCTGGTAGTCCTGATGTCTGCAATTGCTTAGTTATATCTTTTGAGTCCAGCAGATGGAATTAATTGTGTATTGAGATGACAATGGGAAACTAACACAGTAGGATATAGGTGACAGGTATACTTGTTGCTCAACACGCAGGGTATCACCAAACCAAAGTTAATCTAGCCCTCTTTTGTTCATGTTCAGTAACTGATAAATCATACTATAAAATATATATTCATCTTAGATGCTTTCGACACTCATAGCTTAAAGACACTCTTGTGTACTAACAATGTTGTACTTAAGCTGCTTTATTTTTTTAAAAATAGCGATGACTTAATAACTTTTTGGAAAAAAAAATACTGTATGCACTAAAATAATTTATTGAGACTGAAAAAAAATGAATTGTGAAGAATTGTGAAGAAATGTGGCAATTTTGCCTTTTTATCCTGATAATTGATGAGATTTTGCTTGTTTGAAATGCATTTTCCAAGGGAGAGAGGAGTGGCTGTGTTTTTCCTGCTTGAGACCACTAGATGGCTGTGTAAACAAACACTTGGAGGAAGAATCAGGTGTTTGATGTTGTAGATAAACTTTGAAGTTGCCAGATATAATCCCTTATTTTACAGAGAAGCAAAGTGCCTCCTTCTTCAGTAATGATAAATAGATAATGTAACTCTGGAAGTAGTTATTAGAAACAATTGATGCCAATCCAGATAAATGGAGATAGTTTTTATTTACATATTCTTACATTAGTTAATTCCATTACTCTAGCGAATGGAAGTGAACATATAAGTAATCACCTGGTTTGGAGGGAAAAGCCTAGACAACAACACTGCAAAATGCAAAATGTTGCGTTATATAGAAGGAAAAAAAAGGGGGGGTCCCCTTTCCCAAATGTTTTCTTTTTTTATTAAAATCAAAATGATACTTATGGGAAGGTGTTTACTGAGATAATCAAGTTTAATCTGTTGAATAAGTAGAATTGTGATATATGATTTACCTATATGGTAATCATGGGGGGAAAATTTTGTCTTGAAAGGACTTCTGTAAGCTTTTATTATTTTGGGAAGAAAACAAGTTGTTAGAAATATGAAGAAACACTCATACTTGGCTAAGATTTCATGGAAAGGATGTTTCTCTCTTGAAATATGAATTGCTGTGTATATCTTGGCTTTTGCAGCAATCTCTCTTGCCCTATCCAGATATCTTATCACCTGCTTTAGCAAAACAAAGGGTTGAGGTAAAAAAAAAAAAGATTTTTTTTCTTTTGCTTAACTTGAAAAAAGAAAAGAAAAGAGGGAGAAGAACAGACAGATAGAAAATGCCTCACTTTCCCTACACACTTCCTCCATCGCTTCAGGGAATGTCAGAACCAGTTTCTTTTCCCCAAGCTGAGATGATTATAAAGGAGGACTTTGTAGAGTGTAAAGGCATGTTATAACTGAATGCCTGTGATGGGGTGTCTGTGATTTGAATGCATTTCCACTTTATGTGAAGGTAGGAAGCATAGTACCAAGAGGCTTGTAGAGGCCATCCACTGAAACTGTCCGTGGGTGTCACTGGTTCAGCATGGTATGTTGTGTATTAATATTTAAAAATTGCTTTTTCTGTGCTTGATTCTGTAGCTGTTAGGACTTGGAAGATGAGAGTGAGATTTTTTTTTACGGACATAGAGGTGATACTTTTCAGTTGTTTTTTTACACTGATACACTCAATTGTTCAGCAGGTACTTTAGGTCAGATCAGATTCATATGGATGTTAGCTCCAAAAATGAGTCAAGACAATGGAATTAAGACAGTGTTTTCTAGACATTTCTTACTATGTCATTTCTTATAAGGCAGTGTTGTCAAGAAGTGCAGTTAAAAATACTGCTTATACTTTATATAGGGGAAATAGTAATTGTGGAAGGTTGAACTATACTCTTTGGTGTGTTCTTGTTGTTTTTTAAAAAACAGAATCCTGATATGGAAGTTGATGAAAATGGAACGTTAGATTTGAGTTTGAACAAACAGAGGCAACGAGATGATTGCTGCACCATTTTGACGCCACTGGAACCAATGTCACCACAACAACAGGCTGTTATGAATAACAGGTGTTACCAGCTGAATGAGAGTGACTGTTGGGACTTGCCGGTGGACTACACAAAAATGAAGCCTAGTAGGATAGATGAAGACGATTCAAAAGAAATTAATGTATGTCTTTTTTATCTCCAGGGCTGTTTTGATCCACAAGATTTCTAAAAATTGATGTGGAAAACAGAAATTAGTTGCACTAGATTGTTTGCAAGAAAAGCTGCCTTTGTGCAGCTAATATCTTTTTAAATATTATGTCTGATTAAATTGTCTTACTACAAATTTCTTTTATTATTAATGCTGTATTTCATTTTCATATTTTTCTGAATTTTTTTTTGAGTATGTCTGTGTACAGCTTGCTAAAGTCAATTTCAGAATGAGCACTAGCAATTCAAATAGTGTAAGTATCCAGTGCGTTTCATATGAACTTAGCCTGCCACATTCAAGGGTATTTCTGGAACTTTTACAGAATGCACGTATAGGAACTGTTTCTTAAAGAAGATAGCATGCTCTTCGTCTTTTCACCAATGCAAGCTGTTAAATATTCACAATTGAAACAGGACAGGCAATATGCAGAGACAATGTGGAACAAAGAGGAGGCATGGATTAACTCTGGATTCTTGTTGCTGTGATAACTCTGCAAATATAGAAAACAGTAGTACATAAAGAAGATATTGCCTTATTGGTGTTGTATTTTAACACCACTTTTAACTCCAGTAACAAAAAAAGGTGTAATATGGTACATTTTAATTTGCTGCTTGAAGTGTCATTGGTACTGCTTTATCAGTGACACTGACCTCTCTCCTATTTCAACAGTTTATCGCCATGCTTCTGTGAGATAGATATAATTTTACAGTCCCCAGCTTTACTGTCAAAAAATTTGGTCCTGGTGCATTTTGATCAGCTGGTCTCATGTGCATTTCTCCTCAGTTGTCATATAAATCTTGCATCAATAAATGATAGCAGCTTTAAAAAAAAGTAAATAGAAACATGATAGGGTGTGCTTTGTGTGTATTACCACTGAAATAGGAGAAGATACATAAGGTGAGAATATATATGCAAAATAAGCAGAACTCTTAACATTTTTGGTTGGACCACCATCTACTGGATTGTCTGTGTTAATGCATTTGAACACACTGAACTGAATGTTTCCAAATTCAGTGCCTTGAGAACATATCAGAACTATTTATTTATTTATTTACTTATTTACTTGCTTGCTTACTTATTTATGACCTACTTTTTTCTCATGTAATTTGTACAGTTTCAAAAATAATTTATAGCCTAATTTTTTCTCCAGCACTGGAACTCAAAAGCAGTTCACAACACGATTTTAAAAAATACAGTGGTTGTGATTTCTGTCCTACAATTTTACTTGGTAGACAGATTCATTTATCGTTATTTTATGTATAACATTTGACCATTTAATTGAATTGTATTATGCTTTCTTCTGGGTAACAGCCTGTATATGAGAGAGATAGTAGTCTTTACATATGCTTTTTTTTAAAAAGGTGATTGTATTTCCCAAGACAAATACCTGTTAAATTATTGCATTTGGTGCTAGTACATGTAAAAAGAATTTTACAAAGAAAACCAATTGCAATGTATGCTTCTATACAGCAGAATTTCTGTTAGCCAAATTCAGTGCATATCATCCTCTCTTGCCATTTCATACAATCCAGTATTAGTATTCATCTATACAAAGAGCACACCTCTTTACCTGTGATTTTGATACTGGGGAAAAAAAATTGGGGTTTCCAATGAATTATTCAAATAAATGCGAGTAATTCTGCTTTGAAAATAAACCTATATATTATATATTACAGCATTAAATATGAACTTCAAATGAAAGTTTTTATTTGCACCTGAAAATGTTTTCCACATAGCAGACCCCCACGAATCAGCTCGTAGATTGGCCTCATGCTGGAGCTACTCCTTTGTTGAAGGCTCTGACAGACTTCATGCAGTGGCACCAATCTATAAGCTGCCTTACATCAATTATGGCATCTAGAATTTGGTGCAGTAATGACACTAACATGGTATGAAGTAATCATGACATGCACTCTTCAGATATTCCAAAGTGGTGATTTACTGGAGGCATGGAGCCTTCTATGCAGATCTGGATCTCTTCTATCCATTGAATTAAATCGAATGGCCACAGCGAAGAGGCTATGCACCTACTGGAAATAAATTAATTGGTGTATCTGTCTGTATCATGTTTTAAGTCTGATTTACCTGTTATCTCTTCTTGCAGCCAGAAGACTTAGATCCTTTCCAAGAGGCATTAGAAGAACGAAGATATCCTGGGGAAGTCACCATCCCAAGTCCTAAACCCAAATATCCCCAATGCAAAGAGAATAAAAAGGATTTAATAACGTAAGCATAATGTGAGGTGAAATTATTTATTTACTCCTTTTAAACTTTCTCTTCAATCTCTCTTTCTCTTTCTGCCTTTCTTTCTTTCTCTCTTGTTGTCCTTTCTGAATAAACAAGTACATATATGCCTTGCAGTATGAGCATGCAGCATTTGCAGCATATAAATGTTTCAGAATGTCAGTTAAGTTTAAGTGATGAAGCTAATATGGTATCTGCTTGTCCCTAATGATGCTATATTGTACTGAAACGCCATTTTCATTGAATTCTGTTCATTTTGCAGCTTTTTTGATAGGATGCTTAAATCCCCCTTGCAGACATTGCAGCTAAACTGGAAACAATGAAACTTTTAAAAGTTTTTTTAAAAAAACATACTTACTATTTTGGCTGTTTTTTGTTTTTGTTTGGTGGCAGATGTCCAACACCAGGGTGTGATGGGAGTGGTCATGTGACTGGTAATTACGCCTCACATAGAAGGTGTGACTTCATTTTTTTCATGGTGGATTCTGTCTTTTCAATTTATTGTTTTCAGCTTACCTCAACAATGCTGTCAAAGTAAAAATGTTGAAGTATGTGTTAACCCTTTGAGTAATAAATGTTGATATTAAAAGCATGCTAATTTGTGTGTTGTATAAACGTCTTTTTCTTTTTTAAAACTTTTACTAAAAATTTTAAAATTCTGAAAACTTTTTCAAATAGTTAACCCATGGATCTCTAATACTTTTTTGTTATACATACAAGCTTATAATGAAAAATAAATCTATAATATCAGAAGTAAAGTTTTATATCTAAATGTATTCAGAGGGTTAACTTGTATTACAAATTTAATATTGCAGCACTTGCCCGCCCCATCGCTTTTCTGCATTGCAATTTTTTAATTTTAATTTTTTTTAAACGTTGTGTTTGTTTGAAAGGTTCAATTTTAAAAGAAGGTTAACTTACTTGGCTGTCCTGACCTGTTTTACAGTTTGTCTGGCTGCCCCTTGGCTGACAAGAGTATTCGAAGTATGCTGGCCACAAGCTCCCAAGAACTCAAGTAAGATATAATGAATACCATTCTTTCTTAAAATACATGTGTAATTGTTTTCTTAGCACTTAGAGATATCATAATGTAAAAGGATGTTGAGTGAAGTTATTATGGATACACAACCCTTTCTATAATAAAATTCTAACATCAGTTATGTCTAACAAATATACAGCATGTCAGTGTTATGCTGTTGCAGGTAGCTGATTGCTCTGATACCACACCCGGAACAGAGTCGGCAGAAGTTCATATCAGTTAATTGCAGTGCTAAGGCTAAGGAAAACATATGATCTGTCCTGTTACAGAACTATTTCCAAGTCAATCTAAGTCTTTTTTACGGAACGGATGTTTTTGTTACTGAACAAATAACATAATTTCTAAGTATTCATTTCATAGATCCCAGTTAATCTATTGTTTAGTTCCATTTTCAAATGTTACCATGTATTCTTTGTATTATATTTTATATCTTCACTGTTGTGGAAACCTTAGAGTAGAAATATTAAAGCAACTTTTTTTTATCTAAGCAATTTAATTATTGGCTGCAATACAAGGAATGATAAATGTCACCATGCAGATTCACATATTGTAGCTTTTCAGTTTGTATTGAACAGTCATTGAACAAAATGAACCATAATTGCTGTTTCACAAGAGGACAGATTTTCAAGTGGGTTCTGTTTGCTTTAGGGTACTACTAAACCTATTTAGAGGAAAGTTAAGCAAAAGAAGGTTCTGATTTGTGAATCTTAGCATTCCAATTTTTAAAAGGTTTTTAATTATCATATTTGATACTATGATATTGGTGTAAACAACAGTGCTAAATCACAATAGAACTGTATGTCTCAATTGTGAAGGACAAGAGCCAAACTCCAGGAGACATCAGAACCCAAGAAAACAAAGGTCTGTAACTTAGAAAGTCCAGCTGAATTGTCTGTAACTGAGGTTACAAAGGTTACAAAGGTCTGTAACTGAGAAAGTCCAGGTACTCCAAAGATTTTAAAAGAAATAAAAGCCTACTTATCCTCTCTTCCAAAAGGGGCACCTGGGACTATATCCAATGGTATCTCCATCATCACGATGAATGATGTTGATGTAACAGATTCCCTGTCCTCCAGCAGCCTTCTGTGAGCACCTGACATAACTTCCAGATAGTTTTTAGGTAGTTGCAGATTGTGGTTGTATAAGCACAAGTCTGTTCACAAAACATTGGATGGAACATTTCATCTGTCTCAATTCATTATGGTTTAAACGTTTTGATCTGATTTTTCTGTTACCCAGATTGCACTTCATATAAAATCAGAAAGAAAACCTCCTTGCTTTCAGGCCATTCAGATCAGAGGCACCTGCTGTGGCTCTCAAGTTCATTTCCAAGGGGCATTACATTGAGCTTCCAAACATTCCACAGCAACTTGAAGCATATCTAAGAGTGAAGGTCTCAACCTGAAGCTATGGCTGTGAAGCCCTAGTCAATGTGGTCCCACTCAGACAGAGAGCATTATGCAGCCGCCATCTTCTGCCTGAGCATCTATTATCATTAGTACTGTTAGGAGTAAAGGAGCTTTTTAAAAATTATTTTCTAAGGGTATGTGTGCAAGGCAGACATTTTATAAAAGGAAAATCCTATTTAATATTTCTTTAAATTGACAGAATACTTGTAATTGTAGGGGGACAGTGATAAAAACTGAGCCTTCAATACCCAGAAAAAGGTTTCTCACAGAGTACTTCTCAGCCAGGTGAATCAACAGCATTTTATGAAATCGTGCTGGAAGGCTGGCACAATACCTGTATTTTAAGCCAAAACACTTGCCATAGTCAGAAAGAGAACAATGGAATGCAATGATATGACACCAGCTTCAGTCGGATTCTCTGTAATAATGAAGTAAATGAATGATGTCAAAGAAAATTGCTGATGTGGAAAAATCAGAGAGGATTCTAATGATTATCTTTATATGAAAGCTAAAGACTAAAAGAGCAACTTCCATTAAGAGGAGAGGACATGGATAAAATCATGGTTGTATTCATAAAGGGGAAACAGTTGACAACCCCTGTACTCATAGACATTTATTGTCTCCTTTTAATTTGAACTAAGACATGCTTTTTGTGACAGAAGGATTTTCAAATGCCAGCAAAATTGCTTTTAAACTTTTTTGATGTGATTCTTAAAACAAAGAGAAAATCACAAGGCATAAGTAATAGTAGAGGGGAAAGACCTCTCAAGACCTCCTGGTTCCATTGTTTCTTGTGCATAGGCAAGCATGGTCAGCTGGTATGAAAGACAAGACATCATAATAATAGAATAATTAGTGCAGTGCTTGGGGACTGGGAACAGAGAGACATCAGTAAATACATCATAAACTAAAGCCACTTGGTGTTCAGTCTAGCAGTGATCAGTGCTGAGATAGCTCAGAAATCCTTTCACACAAATAGTCCTGGCCAAAACTCTGGGAGACTACATTACTTGATACTAATAAGTATGCTAAGAATATCAGAGCTGAAGATGCCATCTCATTTGCTGAACATTTTTTACAATGTGATCTGAAAGAATGACAATGTTGGAAGGATTCTAAGCTTTCAAGGACTTGTGTGTGATGACACTCATCTTTGTATCAGTGAGGTAGAAATGGTAGTTCCCTGGCACCAATCACAGCACCTTAGATTTCATCAGCAGAAGAGGTACCTTTCTTGTCTCAGCCCAGACATGGGCAGGACTGGAACTCACTTGAGGAAATCATAGTGAGGGTGGGGGGTGCAATTTCAGCTGTATCTGGTCATCTTTATTTTGTCACTCTTCTCATTGTTTCTCTGGTTCAGTAGGCATTGAGATGTCATCTGTTTCAGAAAGGAATATCAAGCACTTGAAGACTGTGGTAAAGATAAGAAAGTCTTGTTCTTTCCTTTTGAAGCAGAAACAGGAGGAGCTCTTAAGTATTCTAAGATACCATCAGTCAGGATTTACTGCCTGAAGTTTGTCTTCTTCTCTAGTCTGAAGATCTGGTAGGAGAGATAATACACCTCTTCTATGATTCTTCTGCCCATATCAGTAGGAAATTGCCTCCTGGGTATCCTATAAGGGTACCTGATAAGAACAATCAATTGACAGGTAGAACATCCAGCTGCAGGTTTCAGCAAAATCAAAGTTCTGACGTATAACCACCAAGGAAAACAGATCACCACCTCTCTCTTTCTTTCCACTCTTCTCTTTCTTGCTAGCAAAATGTAATTTCAGTTGGCTTAGAAGTGTCATTAAAAGTCATACATATTAAAAAAAAAAAAAGGAACAAACAGCCAAGAAGACTGTAGGAAAAATAACTGGTGTGTAAACATTTTATAAAATCCTGACAGATAAGAATATTCCCAAGTCTAGTGTTAGAGTTCTTGCATCCCACAATAACAAGAACTCTTTGAGTTCTTGTCACTTTCCTAGAGAAACTGAAACAGAGGTATGATCACAAGTATTTAATATCAAACTAGATGCTTTGTGGCAAACCTGTCCTGGGAACAAGAGAAATGAAAGGTGACAAGCGTAAATAGGGGAAGCAATGAATGGGAGAGAGTGCTTAGTCCTCCTCCTCTTCCATTTCTCCCACTGCCTATTTCTTATACCATCTAGTGGAAATGTACCTTTAGGAAACCATGCCAAGGGCAAAACTTCTGTGTTTATATAAATGACTCTGCAACCTTAAATAACATTCAAAACAGGAAACATGATGGCACATAGCAGAATCAAATTGGCTAGGTGGATCTTTCCACATATATTTACTGCTAAATTAATTGATTTATGCAGAATTACATCCAACGGTTTCAAACTCAAAATAGTATGGAAATGCCACAAAGATTTATTGTGAATACAAATATGATAAAGATTATAGATAATATTGGGAAGGCTGCATAAGTGAAGAGTAAGAAACAGTCACCTCCATTTGATAGCAATCTGCTCTTTGTGGTCCATATTTAATGGTTAATTTTTCACTTGCACATATGTGGTAGAACGGTTTCCCACTCAAGTTTGTGTTGCCGACTGATTTGTGCACTGTGATGTTCATGATATCTCTGGCTGCGTTCCCTGCTTTCTTTCCCTGAGATACAAGGGAGATAAAACACAAGACACTTGATTAGCTTCTAATCAAATTTTATTATACATTTATCCATATAGGATTTAGTTACTGTTATTTGATTTAACTTAATAACTAGCTAAATGCTACCATTGCCTTTTCTCCATAATGAGACTGTTCAGTTAATCAAAAGTAAAGTGCCAGAAAGTACCCTGATACCTATCATTTTATTCTTCAGCAACAAAAGAAATCTACATATATTGATTTAGCTGTCATTTACTCCTTGCAGTTGCCACTGAGGTTTATATGAGAAAAAGAGTCTAATGGGTGGGAAACTCCCTGTAAGAAGGAATTACAGTCTCTTGTATTGGGATATAGTTCAAACAGACAAAATTTCTATGGGTAATCTGAGTGAGTACGGCATCAACATCTTGGCCAAGACATAATGCCAAAACATAATTGTAAGTGAGCAGAAGCAGGAACCACTGTAGTGTTCTGTTGCAACTCAATCACAGCACAACTCACTGGTGGGAGGGCGCTGGACATGTCATCAGCACCTCACTTGTCAGTCACACAGAACTCTGTCCGTCGGTATGGCTGCCTAGATTTTAAGGAAAGTTTGGGGGACATTTTCAGTTATAATAGTTGCATGTTCATAAATGTGAATACCAAGTTGTTACAGGATTGTAAGCCCAGTTTACGACATTGTAACTGCTTAACAGCCTTAAATCTCCCATGCCAACCTTAATCTCCAAAGGTGATCAAAGTGAAACCAAGCATCACAACATATACTTTGTGTACCCCTTAGTGAATTTAAGAGATACCAAGGAAGGGTGCAGGTCCCTGCATGTTTAGAAAAGAAAGATTTAACCGTTTGAATGCTTAATTGCTTGGCTGTTGAAGGACCAAGAGCATAGTACAGATCGCCCAGTGAAGATGTCTGGTAACTTCATTAGACTTAATTGCAAACAGCAGCTCTCAACATATTTGCCAATCTGTTGTTCAAGTTTCCAAAGCAGTTTTTTGGTGTGCTCTCAAGGACATAGACACACATCATCTTTTGTCTGTTTAACTGATTGATTGTTGTAACCTTGCATTCAGTTATCCACAGTTAAGGCAATTATCTATGTAAGTACTTAACTGCAGGCAACCTTATAGTTCAATATAACAGTCTAGTATGTAGGTACAAAATCAAATGGGTAGTATTTTACACATGATTGTGGCTAGTATATTGTGTGGCTTACATGTTGCAATTATATATGTATGTTCTAGGATGAAAAAAATAGTATGTTTTGATTCCCAGAAGGTTAGTCTAAATTACAGCTTCAATAATTTCATGCTTGATGTATTTTGGAATTTAATATGAACCCTTGGGTAATGTAGGTGCAACCAAGTTTGGAAAGATGTAGGAAACTAGCTTTCAGTCTGCTTTTTCTTGCAGCATCCTTTTCATGCACTGTATAAACATGAGCAGTGAATTCTCTTACAGTGGACTCATTTAACTAAAATGGAACCATCCATGTGCAAGAGGAGAGCTTTCAAAAGATTTGAAGAATTTCAAATACAAAAATACGAAAACTGTTAGGGGAAAAAAGCATGAGAGGGGATACAAAACAACCCAGAGAGGACTGAGAGTTCTCAGAGATCAGAGAATATTGATTTACTGCTGGAAGAAAAGAGGAAAACCAAGGAGAAATGGAGGGATATATCCTCAAAATGGGCCTGGCTATCTGGCTAGAGCTGTGAAAAACTGTAGTCTACACTGTAACATTTTGCTGCAGGTTCCATAATTCCATTATGCTTGCCAGGGATGTTGTTTAAGGAATATTCTCAGTCCAAGCGCATATAGGCAATGTCAGTAGTGCCCAGTGCTACTTACCAGCAGATACTACAACATGCTCAGTCTTTCTGTTGACTGTCCAAGAGGGACAGGAAGGGTTATGCAGTATTATTTATTTCCTCATTGAGAAAGCCCTAACACATAAATTGTGACTTCTGCAGCTAAAACTGTTGCCAGAGTGGCCCCTCCAGCAGACATTTTCCCTCTCTTTGCTTTATGCTGCTTGCTTCTTCCTCTATGTCCTTCTTCTAATCTAGCCATTCTTGACCTAGAGAATGCCATCATAGAGAAGCCACACCATATAGGGACATTAAAGTTGCTACCAGATTTCTGTATCTACTGCAATGACAGCAGATTCTCCATTGGATGTTGAATTGTGGCAACAACTGTGGCAATGGCAACTGGGATAGCATTTCAGCCTCCACTGTGTTTTGATGGGTCCTACCCAGCCTCTTGGGCTTGGAAAATTGCCAAGTCCTGTAGAAGGATTCATGTCTATTCAAAAGTAAATACCATTTTTCTCAATTTGGCCTCTTTTCTGAGTAAACGGGCATAGGATTGGAGCATTTGTCAAATTTCTGTTTTCCTTAAAATACCTGCAAATACAGTCATATGGCCATGATGAGGATTCCACTTGTTATCTTCAGGCTTTTGCTTGCATTTATTCTGAATACATTTTATATCCTTCAAAGAAAGTATCTTTATTTCAGTTGGAGCTGCCATCTGCCTAAAGATGTATACCACTGAGCTATCATGTTATGATTAATAAATATTGCTTTAAATGGAAATCGCAGTTAACAAAATGGAAATCTACTTCAGTTGGGACTTATTAAGGTATCTCATTTAGACCCTTTTTTGAAGAGAGTGAGAAGTCATCCTCTCAGCCTCTCAGCATTCCAGAGATTCCAAACTAAGTACCTGCTACTACATTCAGATATTACAAAGTCATTCTAAGATCACTGCATCATCACAAAGCATGGCATTTTTAAAAACTGTTTCACCAACATCTGAAGGTTTGTGTTGATTTCAGTATGAAATCAATCATAGGTTGACTCAGTACACATCTTTGTGTGTTGAATAACAGAAATTTTTAAAACTGTGTATATTTTAATAACATACAAATTAAAAATGAACAGGAATATTTGCTAAGAGAAACAATAATCTTAATAATCTCTCAATAAAAATTCTGTTCTAGTTATTGGACATATGAACCTGGTATTTGATCTGCCCTCCAAACTAAGCAGTTGTACACTTAGCTAAAAAATGTAACAAATTCGTAGACATGGCTGACATTAATGGGATTCGCAATGGGGATGTAACTCAATTTAACAAATGGCATTTTCCAAATGTAAGCAAGCTGATGCTGTTATAAGAAATTAGAATACAGACATTTCCTTCTGTTTGTATAGCTTGTCATTTAAATCTATACCAAAATAAGGTTTATTTGGTTTAATTTTTTTGGTCATGGTTTTAATTACAACCAAACCATATCTTACTCAAATGTCAATTAAAATATTAATTTAATGATCCATTAAATTCATCTCTTTATTTTATAAATTAAGCTGTAAACCCTCATTTATCTTCACCCTGTAAGGAAGAACAATTAAAAACAAAATCCCCAGGCAAGACAGTGAGATGGGAACACATTTTCACAGAAGTATTTGTGAAATTAAAATTGTACACATGATTTGTTTGTGTAAATAACAATTGTTGCTGCCTTGCTGATGGACTTTTGAAAAGAATAAGCATTGGATAAGTTGTTTGCATATTTTGTTTTATTCACGCTGTACTTATGTGTTTGCTGTTTATTGCTTTGCTTAACTGAGAAACTAGTTCTATGCAGAGGCTTCTTGAGACTGATTGCGATTGATGCCATGAGGAGCATTTGTCATTTCACTCTCCTCCAGGAAGAAACAAAACAAAACAAAAAAGCCTTGATGTGGCTACTGATTTTTCAACAGAGTATCTCACCATATCAAGACATCTTCCTGCACTGATTCAGAGGCCAGACTCTGGTGTATGGATAAAAATGACAGGCCATAGATATTAGTCAGATTTCAATACAAAATGCAAAGTTTACCCATGTATAGGGGTGGAGATAAACCATATGCCATATTGCCCCCTATGGTGAGCCAGGCAGATAAACTAAGTGCCTCGAATGACACCTAAGTAAGAATGAGCTTTAGTTTAAGCAGCATGTCACCAATCCGTTTAGAGACTAATCAGACATCCAGGGACTGGCAGTATCGGCAGTTGCCCTCCACCAATTTAGAGGGCTCAGTGTTATCCCCCCTCAATTCCTTACATTCCACTTGTGACAGAGCATAATGAAACACATGTAATACAACAATTATAAACAATAGCCATCCAAAATTCTCAGAGGGAGAAGCAGACCATGATGTGGCCAGACCCCACAAAACCCAGGGAAGGGGAGGCATGCATGCCATAATGACATGGGGAAAAATCCTTCCTAGCCCTGCTGATGGACCACCAGCAGAAGCTTGGGAGATCAAAGGGTATTATTATTATAATTATCATTATCATTTATTTACGTGACATCATAAGTGTACATGATGAATCAACAGACCTTGAGGGATGGGGGGAGGTTGGAAGTCAATGAAGACCAGCCAAAAATGGACAGACCACATGGCTACTGGCCTAATATAATGGCCAAGAATCAGAACCATCATAAGGCTGGCCATCTCTGCTCTAGATGAAGCATTTTTTGGCCACCCTGGACAGTCAGGGATAGACATCTCATTGAGGATGTTTTTTTTAGTGTGTGCGCTTTACCCATCCAAAGCATATGCAGCTGTGTGGCTCACTGGCATTAAGTCTAACTTATGTTTTGTAAGGCTAATGTGGCAGACTCATTCAGAGTGCAATCCTAAACATACGTACCTGACATCAAATCCTGTTGAATACAGTGAGAGTGTTGAGTAAACTCACATAGGATTGCACTGTAAAATGCCAAACTGTAGCCCTGAAATATCATATATTTGGCATTTATAAAAGAACACCTTCCTAACCAAATGCAAACAATATGTCCAGTATTTCAAATCGACAAATTCACATTTATTTCTTTTTACTCCTATCCTGAACACGTTTATTCATTATTTATACAGACACGTTATTCCAGTATTTATCTAGATAACAGTTCTACTTATTTTTGTGGAATATATTTCCAAGCTGAGGATCAATGTGCCCTGTAAATCACCGTTCCATTTATGCACAACTTAACGATATTGTATACATTCCACAACGCTTGACAATATTATATACATTGCACAAAACAGTAAATAAAACATACTTGGAAATCACTTTGGCTTAAAAGATCCTGGTTTTGACACATCAGCCATTCAAGCGTTAATGGTGATAATTTGCCCCCAGAAATACAGAAACAGTTTTCTGGGAACCAACTGTTCCCAGTTGGTTAGAAAGAGAGCATTGTGTGTCCAGTCCTAAAAGAGTGATGGGCTGGACCCAAGAAATTTTCATCCGGTACATCATTTAGTTGTTTTTTCCTCCCCGATCTGTGTGGTAAATATCTTATGAACAAATTGGAAGAATTGCTTGAAACAGGTTGTTTTTGACTTCCTCAACAATCTAGTGTCAGAAAAGGCTAAAGAGCAATTTACCATAGTGCAACTGTCAAGTATCTTGCTCAACAAAAAGCCCAACTAGGCATCCTTATGAATCTTTGATGGAATTAGCTAAAACATTTTATTCAGTTTATGACTGCTAATGATGCAAGTTTGAGAACATTAACACAGATAAACAGAGAAATCCTTTATTTATTTTAGAAGTTTCTGCTAGAATTAGAAAGGGATGCTGAGATCATCAGATTATGTAATTTTAAGAAATCAAGAAATCAAGAGATTGAACAAGGAAGCCCCTGCTCTAAAGCTTTTGCTTAATTATAATATTCCAAAGCTTTCTGGTCCAGGATACTTTTTTCCCCTCATTTGGTTCCTGAAGTATTTCTCCATGTTTTAAAAATGAGAATACAATATAGTTTTTCTGTCTCTCCTGTGTGTTGGCCTAAAAGGCTCTTGACCCCTTTGTTGTCTGAATCAATTGGTGAATATTGTCAAGGGGAAAAAATCTGTATTTATGCAGAAGCCACAGTTATGACCTTAGGGGGAAAATAATTCCCTTATGTCCCAGATTTTTACCCATAAAATTTGAAACTTCTTAGGTAGTGACTTATTTTCCAACAGGTATCCATGATTTGCTCAGCAGGGTATCCTGTAGAGTGTACAGGAGTGTAATCCAGAAAGAGTATAATCCAGAAAAGAATGTAAGAAACTCTGAGACCATTTATACAGAGGGGAATGGAGAAGAAAACAAGCAACATACCAACCATGTATACACAGGCATTTCTTTTACTAGCGCTATTATGTTACCCTTGGCAATTTGTAATGAAAAAGTTTGAATTTCATATTCAGCAACTATAGAAGCCCTGATGAGATGTGGAATGTTTAACAAATTCAAGATAAGAAATTGAAGTGAACCCTGCAAGAGGATATAAGAGAAGTTCTCCTGCCCTAAACCTTTGTCTAGTCTTCCAGGAAGCTTATACTCTGAGTGCTTTGTTTGAAATCAGACCTAGCTTGTAAAACGTCAGGCTCAGTACATGGATTTCTGAAAGTCCACATGGACAAATGGCTCCTGTGAAATAAACACATGGGGCAGAGAAGGCTTTTACAGATTTTAAGGGAATGAACACCCAAGGAATATGTGCTTAAGAGAATCAGAGCTATCCAGAAACATGTTATAAAAAAACTAGCTTATTGTGTATATCCTTGAGCAGGAGTGGGCCCACCATGGTTCAAAAAAGGATCTGGGGGACATTTTCATGTGCTTCCCTCTCCCCCAAGATCATTTTAGGTCCTTGAGTGTCCTTTTTTAAAAAAGGAAGTGAACAGAAAGTGATTTCAGCTCACTTTCTGCTGTTAAAAATGCCCTTTCGTGAGCCAAAAATGGCTCAAAGGAGCTAAGACCGTGGCAAAAATGCCCCCATGTCCCCTAGACAGCATTTGGAAGCAAAATACAGTTGGCCCTCCACATTCACTAAGATTAGGAGTGCAGGACCCCCACAAAAGGGGGAAACCTGCAAATATTGAAATGTGTGCCTGTAGGAAGGGGAGCAAAGCATAGTAGAGAGAGAGGGCACCCAGGGGCCATATCAAGTCAGAGAAAGGAGGGGGGAAACAAGTGGGTCGGCATGGTGGCCCCATACTTCCTCTTTTGCCCATCTCCTTCCTTGGATATGTGTGGGGCATTGGGAGGGCTTGCTGTACTGGGGAAGCAGGCTGTGAGCTGTCCTTAGCTGGCCAGGCAGAGGCTGGTGGAGGAAGAGGACTAGAGGTAGGTTTTTAAAGGGCAGGATAGCCTGATTGGAGCCATTGATAAGAAATGTTTGAGGTGGAGAGGGGCAGAGATTGGATTAACTCACAAACAATCAAATCCATGGAAGTTTAACCCACAAATGTGGAGGCTGACTACATTTTGGTTTTGTTTGTGATGGGATGATAGTAAATTGGGCCTATGTTTATATGTTGTTTTCCCCCTAAAAAAAAAGGTGCCATCATGATAAATAGCCATTGATCATTATTTTTTTTCCATTAATGTATCTATCTTTCTTTTGATATCATCTAAGATAATAGCCATTTCTGTGGCAGAAAATTCCATCAATTATTTTATTTATGTGGAAGATTTATATCCAGCAAAGTTCCCATAGTAGTTTACAAACAAACTCAGGCCCATTCCACATGTGGGGAAGGAAATGCATAGAAACGCTACTCATCGGCTTTTTCGTGGGTCTGATCAGGTCCGTCGGGACGAGGAGCAGTGCGAGCTCGTCGCTCCTCACTGCTCCAGCGTCCAAAATGGAAGCTCTCCAGCCTAAAGCCCGCCCCGGCAGATCTGCAGGCACGCACTAGTGTGCACCTGCAAATCTGCACCGGAGCGTGGGGATGGAGCAACACAGAGTCGCGCACTCCGTGCTTTTGAAAAACCTCTTAAAAGAGGTTTTTAAAAAGCACGCTGTACAACCACTTCCGGTCGCTTCGGAGTGGACGGAGGTGTGGAACTATGAAAAGTTGTCCGACCCAGTCCACTCCACGGTGCAGACGACTTCCGTCGGAGGTCGCTCTGTACCGTTTTAATTGCCCCGTGTGGAAAGGGCCTCAGCCTAATAAAATATAATAACGTCAAAGGATGTGTCAGTTGAGGGGACTTACGTGGCATACTTCTTTTTTTTACCCATACCATCACAGATATCTTTGCATTACTATCCCCATTACTTACCATTCTCCGTTTTCCTCATGCTCAGATCTATGTCCTCCATCTCATCTCCTCCTCACACCCCATGCCACAGAGCTCTCTGAATTACAGGTCCATCCCATAGCTCTCTTTGCACTTCAGCTCTGTTAATTACCACATGTTATGGTTATCCTCCCTCAGAACATAAAAATATAAGATCACTTAAGCTCCTGTTTTCTGCTCTGCCATAGCAATACCTTGTCCAAAAACCCCCTGCCTTATTGTATTTCACTGGGAAGTAAGCAAATGAATATTTACATATTTTTAGAGTTAAGTCTTGAAACATCTTTTGCTTTGGTTGAGGTCTCATCATTCAACCTGTTTACAGCTTTATCTCTGCCCAAGTTAGTATTTATTCACATGTTTGCTTAAAAAGTGAGGTAGCCCACAATTTTTGTTCTTGGACACTGCTTGGTTCTTACTAAGAGCATCTCAAGTGAACAGACCATATCTGTGACTTCTTTACGAACAAACCATAATTACTTCTGTTTTAGCTGGGTTAATTTTAAATGGGTGGGAAAAACTTTAAACCAAGATAATGCAAAACATTTTAAAATTCTACAAAGAGGTTTATTTGGTAGCTAGATTCAGAGTAATACAATGAATAGCAGTACCCCAAGTAGCATCTATAAAAAGGTTCACTATTGCCATGCAATGTGTGATGTAAATCCACAGTTACTTCATTCTTACATGTAGGAATAATAATTTCCAAAGAATGGTCCCGCACTCAGTGAGATTATGAGAGTACTTTTTCAATCACTAGTTTCCACTCCAGGATGCTTTATGAAAAATATACAAAAAGGTTGTGGGGATTTTTTAAGCACCAAAGGGTTTTTTTTTCCTCTCCCAATAACTAAATACTCAATTCTTTGGGGGGAGAGAGTCCTAAAGTGCAAAAAATCTTGCAAGAATTCACCGTTTTTTCACCATGCTGTCTAAATGAATTTCAATTTAAACTTTCAAGTTTATTTTTCTTGGCAAGATAACAATTGCATTTTGATTTCGTAGCTTTGTAACACAGACCATTTCTGCACTACACCCTTATAGTGCTATTATTCCACTTTTAACAGCCTGTGCAATGCTGGGGTTTGCAGTTTAGAGAGGACCATTTAAAATTCTCAGCCAGGGAGCTCTTTGGCCTCAGTAAACTACAAACCTCAGAATCCCACAGGATGTTGAAAATGGAATAATAGCACTATAGCAGTATAATGTGGAAATGGCCACAGTCTCACAATTTCTATTAGGCTTTGAAGAATGAATAGGCATAAAAATACATACTGCAACCTGAGAGATATTGACTTGCTGAGTTTTGTTTGTTTGTATGGTATTTGTATGCTGCCCCATAAACAGATCATCTCAAGGCATTAAAAATATAAAGCATAATAATCACAATGCAAAGAAGCATAGCGTAAATACACTGTGAAAAACACAGATGGATTTTTAAATTTTAAAAGCTAGAAAATCTCAAAATCTTTTAACATCTCCTTTACCCCTCCCCCAAAAAAGCCCTTTAAGAACTCTTAAAGATTAAAGAAATCACTTACGCTTTCTCTCTCTCTCTCTCACACACACACACATATAAAAATAAGTTACTAGGCAAAACTGTCTGACAGTGTCTGGCGGCTGTCACTGGGAAGACCTTAGTAGCCATTTTCAGGAACTTATTTGGTGGTGGTACTTTGAGAAGGACCTCTTTTGATGATCATATGGTAAATATGGAAATAAGTGATACACTAGGTGGATTGGTTTCAAACCACTTAGGGTTTAAAGCTTAAGACCTGGAGGTACTTTAAAGTTTATAACTTTGAACTGAGCCTGGAAATGGACTGGAAACCAGTGAGGCTGACAAATTACTGGTGTAATAAGTTAAAATTGTCTAATTCTATCATTATTTTGGAATAGCTAAGGTTTCCAGGTCATTTTCAAAAACAGGCTGGTGTATAGTTCATTACAGTTACTTAAGTGGGAGGTTGACAGAGCAAGGCTATATTTGTCAGGGTTGGGTCACAGGTGGTTTATCAGCCACATGAATAAAGGGTACCCTGAGCCAGTACGGCTACTTGTGCCTTCAGCAACAGTTTTGGATTCAAGGCTGCTTCTACAACTAAAACACACAGGGAGTGCAGCCTACTGTCTAACAGTGTGAACAATACTCAACTAGGTAGATAAACTATTCTCTAAATATATTTCCATCCTATCACTACTGGGTTATTAGCTTCATCCAGTCCGTTCTTGCATCCAGGCAGTGATTCAGATAACCCACTTTCTCTCCTGGACTGATAAAAAGGAAGAGACCTGCTGATCGTCTGCATATTGATGACTCTACAGGTATCTGTGTGATCTCACTAAGAAGCATCATGCAGACTGGGGTGATCAATTGCACAAGGGGCAGAGACCATTTTTCATCCCAGTGCTTGCTCAGCAGACCATGCTAGCACGTTTAGTTCACTCAAAGTGATGCCACCTCACTTCCTGTCTGAATTTTGGTCAATATTTGACTGATTTTTTTTTTTAAAAAATCTGTGTTTGGAGAAGTTTTGGGGGCCTTTGGAGAATTAGAGGAAGCAGACTGCTGCTGTTGAGGCAGATTTTGGCCAGTTTGATGGCAAAAGAACACCTGAAAATCAGTCTCTCCCCCCAAAAAAATTAAAAATTGGGGAAATTTGGGGGGTTCAGGGATTACTTAGGGGTCCCAGTGACCACATACAGATCACATGCCATACTTTGCCCACTCCGAACGTAGTTGTTACACAACTTCAGAAATAAGGCAGAATTCTGCATGATTGTAATACAATACACAGTTTCCAAGAAGTCAAACAGAGATCCCCCAACACCATCTTCTGGAATAGCCCAGAGTAGAACCATTTCAAAACAATGCTTCACACTACAAATCAGGCAACTTATCTCAAAGAATACCATAGTGAAAGTTATCAAAAACTGCTAACACATCCAAGAAATCAAGAGGGTCATGCTCCACTTGTCTTTCTCTTGACAGGCATCATCTAACAGAGCAACCAAGAAAGTTTCAGTTTTAAACAAAAGGCTAAACCTGGACTGAAATGGATGTATAAAACCTACTTCATTTAAGAGTGTCTGAAGTGTTTAGTAACCACCTGCACCTTACCAAAGCAGGTGCCATACATGTTAAATTCTGCTAGGTCCTGTTAGATTTCATCAGAAGTGCTTCAGGCAAAATGGTGCCATTCTATTTCTCAAATGGACACATCCTCAAACTGTGTTTTCCCTGGACTTCCCTTCTCCTGAAGTGTTCTCTTAGTTTGTGCCAAGACAGACAATGACAGCTTCCATTTTAAAAGTCACAACTGTTTCTTTTTTTAAAAAACAAACAATTTAGGAATAGGGCTCTAAGACCTATTATGAACAGGGTTTAAATTCAGTCAATAAAGTAGCAAGGTAAAGGGAAAACAAAAGCCTCCTCTGGAAATGCTCTCAAAAGTTCCCTACTGTGGCTGATTTTTTCACAGTCTTATACACCCTAAATTACTTAAGCCATTCAGAAAGAAAGCAGCCTTTGTAGTACCTAGACCCTCACAGAGGACTTTGTTTTACATTTTGATTTTAGCCATAATCTCTGCCCAGCCAGCAACAAGGAAGCCTGATTGTTTGTATACACTCCAACTGTCATGATCTGGTAGAGACAGTCCCAAAAATCCTGCTATCTGACTTTTTCCATTGCTTTTTAAATGTCCCAGTTTCTCTTTCCCACTCTCACTTTCCTCCTTTATCCTCAGCTTATGTCAGTTGCTGCAAACTGACTTCCAAATGCAAAAGCAGTTCACACTCACTTAACTCAGCAGAGGGGGAGCAGAATCCTGCCCTTCCCAGTTGGCTCATGGAAAAGCAAGCTGCTGTAGCCACTCCTGGCTTGCGTGTTTTTCCTCATTAATAGCTTTTGCCATCTTGAACACACTCTGCTGTTGCTTGGCCGCACGTCCTGGTTTTATGTTGGACAATATGTGTTTGCCTGCAGTAAGAAGTAAAAACAGGACTGGAAGCTTATTGCTAAAGGGTAATATTATCTTTGAGGAGGGATATCTATTATAGATTACACTTTCATACTTAAAAACACTCACAGTACTCACAGTCATAGCCTCTATGCCATCAGTCTTCTTCATCTTCTTCATCATTTTCTTCTTTTTTGCCTTCATCTTCATCTTCGTCTTCTTAATTTGATGGCAGTAGATGAAAACAACTTTAGAAGAATATAAACATTACTTCCAATCAGTTTGTCCTTTATACAGAAACTAGTTTATTTCTCTTGATTAGCTAACAGGAATTAAAATCTAGAAGGAGGGATCCTCAAGGAGGACTTAGCAATAACACCCTGAAGTATTTATTTCCTGTCAGTCCTCTCCTGCACTTGCAGCATGGACAAATGGACGATTCAGGTGGACTCTAAAACTGAGATACCTAATCTAGCATTACAGCCAAGCTCAATAACAACAACAACAACAAAAATGCCAGTCATTTAGTTCTTGGAATTCATGTAATTCCATACAAAATTTTCTAACTTTTAGATAGCCCATTCTGTAAACTAACACATTTGCTGCCTGGAGAATGAATGAAGAGGAATGTCATGTCCTTTACCTTTCGTTGGTCTGGCTCTCATATCCCCTGCATGGAAAATAGCCATTGACATGTGCCTCCCTGAGGGGGAAAATGCGCCTCTTAACAAAGGTGGCTGGCCACAGGACTGTTCATTCTAAAACTTTCTACCCTGTCTTTCTATTTTGAGATTGTGATCATATGACTTTCTGCGTTTGCTTCTTCTTACCTTCTATGGCTGCTTTCAAAAGCACCATCCTTACATGAAAGTCAAGTTTGCTGCTTTTGCTTGGGTCTCTATCTCTTACTTCATTTTTACAATCATTTCAAATATGAGCAGTTTGTGGCCTCTCTTGCCCAGATCTCTCTATGTGTGATCAAAATCTGTTCAGAGAGGTTATTTGGAATGTCTTAAATAATTCACATCCAAAACACACACGCACACACACAAAACATAATGTGACCCCCTGGAAATAGTGTTTCACGACAGAGGACAGCCTCATTAGCTTATTTGCTTAGTGGACATTGTGTGTTAATAGTATGAAAAGAGTGTCACCCAAGTAAGCAGTCTTTACCTAATCAAACACATAGTCTTATTGGAAGGAGAGGTGGATAACCTGACTGTTTTAGTGCTTTCTCCTCTTCTCCAGTAATTAAAATTAAAGCAAACATCATAAATAGAGAATTCAGTGTATTGCCATTGTGTTACATTGTGAACTGTGTTTTTATGGTATATCTGTTTCTAGTATGTACGCTATATTAACCTTGTCCCTCCCAATTACCTCACCTGTTTCGTTGCTGTTCCTTCTTCTATCTTTTCCTCTAAGTAGGAAACCACACTTCCTAACCATCATATAGAAGACATTTGTGCAGCTTCTGTCTCAGATAGCTGGGGTGGGGAGTGGTAGATCATAGTCTAACAAACTCTCATCATCAGTAACCATAGCGGTTGTATCTTACAGCCTTGGGCAGTAAATTCACTCTGTCTCTAAATCTGTGGTCAACCTTTTTTTTATTTTTTTATTTTGGGACTGAGTTGCAGTTTGCTTGATTTGGAATCATAATATCTGAGTTCTCAACCCAACTATGAAGGATTTGCAGTGGGTGTGGTATGGCTTACAGTTAGTTTGATTTGTGGTGATGCTTTTAATAGGACATGATCATCACAAAACAGTAAGATACTACACATGCTGTTCAGGCAAAATAACATGGCTGGGGCAATGTATGATTCAGTCAGTATGATTCTGCCTTCCTGTCTGTTCCTTGGACCTTCATTCCTCAAGCTTTTTGAACTGTTCAGTTTGCAGGCAGGAAAAGTGTGCTTCATTTTATGTTCTTTCAATCCTATCCATTCTTTGAAAAAAGTAGCTTTTTTTCAGATGACAAGGTGTGTGGTGCTTTGGCTAATAGTCCCTTTAGGCCCCATCTCCCTCCGTTTCTGAGGGTATGAGCTCCTCAGAGTGGGCAATGCTGAAGTGTTGGTGGATTCCAGCTTTGGTCCAGGTCTTTAGGGTCTGGAAGTAGTGTTTCAGCTTGGGCCAGGTGGGCCAGCATGAGTAATGAGTGGTGAGACTGAATACTGAGGGCCAATTACAAATTATTTTCACTACATAACAGCCCCAGTGAAGCTCTGTAGTAGTAGTCACAACAGACTGACCCAATACTGAGGTTACATTCAGTTTTTTCTTATGTGCTAATCCAGTGTCAAGAGGTCTAACAGATTACACCGTTTTTTATGCCAAAAACTTAATTAGCTGCATGTCGCCTAAGCATTATGCTTGTGATTATTGACTGTAACTTCACAAAATTGCTTCCAGTAGGTCTTATACTTAACCAGTCACTGGATAGCTGTATAAAATATAGCTGTACAGGGGTAGTGGTTTAAATTAAGATTTCGTTCTATAGTAATTGGTTGATTTTAATTGGTTATATTCTTTGTTAATGTTAACCTTTTCCCACTAATACACTAGTGTAGCATATGTTAGCAAACCTCTGCAATAAATGGCTTTCAGGTTTATGCTGGCATATATCTCAATTAAAAAATTATAATTGGTTTTGGGGTCTGTATATTTTAAAAAACTAAAAAAAATGGTAAATTTTAAATGAACAGCAGTCAGGGTATATCAGTCAGCAGTCAGTATAAAATCCTATCCTAAAATCCATATTAAAGAACTGGTATGATAGCCACTTCCTAAGTTGGTCAGTTTATTTTGTCTCTTCCCACTGACACAATATCTTGATTTAGTCTGAACTGTGGTGATAGGAACTGAAAGTAGTGCTATATGAACAAGGCACGTGCCCCTCCTCTCATCTTCCTCCTGAAAATCAAATTGTGGGGAAAGGGTAATCTAATTCTCAGATTTAATCTAATATTTGGTTAATAAATTAATCATGAACTGAGAAAATGAGTCCTATCCCTTTCTTTCTCCCCCGACCCTTTTAATACCATAAAAGGGAGCTCTTTGCTACTTAATGGAAACTTGCCCTTTAAGTCAGGCCAGGATTTCTGAACTTGTTAAGGAAGTTTAGTTTAGCAGAAGGCTATTAGTCATTATGGTATATATCTGAGACCTTTGAAACTTCAGCCAGGGAAATTTAAAGCTGACCTGTGACACAGGAATGCTTTATGGGCATTGGTATTTCAACATCTGAGACTTTTCTAGGAACTGAAGTTTATCGCCACTGTTCACGTTCAGAGGAAGAAAACATATAAAAAGTAGAGAATGTTGTCCTGAATGAAAAGTAAACCACATCCTTTAACAGCTAGCATGTGAATAACTATATAGTGCATTGAAAATGTGTGCTAGTTCAGAGTAAGAACGGTGGTGTCGGAGGAGGCGAAGCAAAGAGCTAAGCAGAAGCCGCAGGAGCGGTGTCACCGTGACAACCCAGCAAGAGTCCGGCCTGCAGGACTTTCTGCCAAAGCGAAGGGGATCGCTCTCACAACGTGCGGTCACGCCCTCTGACGGTGGAAGCTCTGTGTACAGATCCATGGGTTGTAACTGCGTTACACGACACACCCTCAACTTAGAGAGAAAGTAGAGAGGGTTATACTTTATTACGGAGCCTGACGTCTTTCCCCACAATTCCAGCTGACACTGCTTGATCAAGGAATGTCATGTCATATTATTTGTGGGAGGGGCTCCTTCTCCCATCTCCATTCCTCCACAAATCCTGTGTGCTACATGACAAGGGGGTACTCATCACTTTTCTGTTATTTTTAACCTGTGAGAATGGTGGGGGGGAGGAAGAGAGGAAAAAGGGTATTCGTGTGTGTGTGTGTGTGTGTGTGTGTGTGTGTGTTTCAAGTCTCAGCCCTATGAACTTTTGATTTTTAGGCTTAAAAAATATTGAGATGAGCACGAAAACAGAACTAACTTAGTAAAGAAGAGAAGTGTGTCCGTTAGATACTAGGACTTGAATTTTCTCCACATACTTGCGTTCAGGAGTTTTCAATAGCTGCAGAACTTTGTGGGTTCAGTCTTATACACTGGATTAACTTCCGCAGGTCCCAGAAGAAACTGGGATTTTCAGGGAAATTTTGTCAGACAAACTGGAACAAAATATGTTAATAAATAGCCTTATAAAAATGAATTTTGATGTTGCCACAAGAGGGCAATGTACATTACTTTCTTTCTATGTGTGTAGCTTTTTGCAAAAATATTTTTCCTCTGGTAAAGAAATCATCCAGGTTAATTAACAGGATTCATTGCTTGGCAGCACTAGTTTTTTATGACATTGATTCATTAATCGCCTGCAAAATATGTCTGATAGGTAGACTTGTTTTTACATTAATAATAGTGTAAATTTTGTTATTTTATTGGTAGCGTTGCCAAGTCAATGGCTGACAGTTTGATACTCGGGTGCCACTAACAAGTAATTCTGGAAATTTCTCATTCAAGTGATCAAGAGATATCCACTAGCTGATAACTGGGAAGGTGATCTTAGTCTAGCATCAAGTGTTGGCATCCTGAGGCACCTCCAAAGGCCCACACCCCAACAGGGACCCCACCTTACCTCCCTGGAACCTCCTGTCCCTACTGCTCATTCTTGTTGCTCTTCCTGCCTCACAGCTCCATGTTGCTCTCACAACGACCTCTATGGCATGTCCTTTCCTTGGGGAACATGGTTCAGATTTTTAAGAACCCTGAACACTCAGACCTCCCTATTTGAGACAATTTGAGATGGTTTCCTTTGTGAGAGTAAGAGGAGGATTTTCTAAATGGAGAGAAAAATCATACTGCCTTTGTTTTATTCCCTTTCTGTTCCAAGTGGGGCGGGGGGGGGTAGGCACTGATATCTAACCTGATGAGCTTAATTTGTTAGGGTGCAGAATCTTCCTCCTATAACATCTAAGTACAATAAACGGACAACATGACTTAAGATAATCATTTTCCCCCCACTCCTTTTTAAAACACCTTTGTATGGTGAAGAAACTTACACAAAGATTTGTGTGTCTTTTTGGCTCTCTTAATAAATGTATTATCACACTAGATTTTGGAACATTTCTGTTTTTGATTAATAGCAATTTGATCTCAATTGAAGAATCTCCTGGGATTTCTGCAGCAGGCATAGCACTGCAAATACCAAAGTTTGCGATGATGGGAAAATGACATGCAGGCTTTCATTTCTACATACTAAGTTACTCAATTTTTTAAAAAAATTTATTTTAGGTGTCCCACACCAGGTTGTGATGGCTCTGGGCACATTACGGGAAATTATGCTTCACATCGAAGGTATGTTTTTAAAAATGTTGAGTTTTCATATCACTGTAATTTCCAGTTCATGGATCATGTTGGGTTTATCCTTAAGTCAACAGGTCTTCCACAAAAGGGTGTCAGGGGTTGCGTATGTCATGTCACATCAAGTTATTTGTATACCCCTTTTCTCTAGTTACTGATCTCAAAGTGGCTTCACAACAGATGCAACATAACAGGTACATTGTAAAGATGATTCATTTATCAAAACAGCAATCCATTTCCAAATAATTCATGATCCTAGAACACTATAATGTGATAGAAGTACATAAAAAGTCACAATTCATTTACCCAACTGGGCAAAATTCACCAGCAGAACATATTAAAATGCTAATATAATAGGAGTAAAAATGTAAAAATACCCGGAGCAGTGACATACTTAACACTAACCCCTGACAAAATCAATAGCTAACAAATATAAAAAAGAACTTAGATGTTTAAGTGTATAAGCCAGACTTAGACCTAGAAGACATATAAAGCATCCCACAGCAGTCACATATTTTAAAAGAATGAACAACAATTCCACTGTCGTGTCTAGTACAAAAGACAACAATCAGATTTCATATAAGTATTCTTGTAAGTACTGGCTGCACAGATCCCTCCAGATCCTATGTGGGCCTCAGATTAACCAACTGTATCGCATCTTCCCATCAGGAGAGTAAAGTATGATGCTAGGGGGAAAAACAAATCAGGGATGTCTGGTGGGTTTATGGGTCCAGTGGGTGGGTCATATATGGTAGCAATAGTCCATGATAAGAATAATTTAGAGATTTACAGTAGGTCCCCTGAGGGAGACAGAGAGGAAGAAGAAGCAGCAATGAGAGGCATTTGGGCACACAGTAGTAAACTGAGGGACGAGGCAGCAGAGGGAAGCAGAGCCAGCCAGCTATGCACTGCCAAAAAGCTGGGTCAAAGGAAAGAGAGAATGGGAGAGGGGAGAGAATAAATACAAGAGGGTGAGAGATGGTCAGAAACAGAGGCAAGGGAGACAAGAGAAGAAACTGGCTGGAGACAGAAGGAGGACAGAAATTGTGAGGAGAGCCGTGGAGGAAAGAAAGAGAAGGAAAAGAGGGCTATGAGGTGCAAAAAGGGAAAAGTGACAAGACTGCATTGCAGCATGTGTAAGTGAAATAATGTATAATGGTCACGTGGATTCGGGGGACCTATTTTATAGACATTTTGAGAAAAGTTCATACTAAATGGCACATTGATAAACAAGATACACCACTGCTATACCACCAGCTGATTTTCAAAGTTCAGATGCCACACTTTACAAACATGTGCATGCACACACACATATTCACATATATCGTTATAGAGTTTCTTGCCAGTGCCTTTTTAAAACAATGTAATTATCAGTTTTAAGAACTGGTAAATCTGTTTAAATTGGGAGCAGTGGTAAAGGCTGGAAGATGCTATGCAGATATTATGGAACATAAGATCCCGGTTTTCCAACCTGATAAACCAACTCTGTCTTTGAGGGAAATGTATAAAATATTTTTTAAAATACACATGTAGGGTTTGAAATATCATAGTAATAGAAAGTAAACTAGAAAGAAAAATAGAAAGTAACTATTTTTAACAGAAGTAACTATTTTTAAAAGAAGCCAAAAACTGAAATAATGTTTATGTTGAAAGATCAAAAATAATACTTAAATATATAATATAGATCTATCCATATTATTGCTCTTGAAGCACACAGAGCAGAGTGTGAAGTAATTCTGTGTTTATAATCATATTTTACTGGACTGGACGAAAATCATTCATCATGCCATAGTGTCTGTTAACAATAAAGGTGTTCTACCTGTGCATGTAATAAGCAGAGGCAGAGTATTTTAGGCTGTCGTGAAGTTCAGAGCTAAATTATATGTGGCAAATAGCCATGCAAGTCACCCTCATAGGCCCTTTGCGCATGAGGCGCATGAAGCAGTTCATGTTGTTTCTTACCGGATTCAAATAACGTGAGCTTTCCCTCATTTGCTTCGGCACAGCTTCTCCATATGTTTTCTTTTGATTCAGAGGAGTGTGAGTTCATGCATCTGCATTACTTTGGCAGTGACCACTCTTACTACTCCCCTCACCCTCCCCAGTGGCTGTGATTGGCTTATTTTTTTTTCTTTTGGGTTATTATGTTTGTATGTACCTATGTAGGTATGTATTTGCCGGTGTATAAGAGGCAGTTTCCCCGTCAAAATGCCTTCTGAAAATGAGGTGCCAATATGGCAAGTCCCCCCACCCGGGCAGATCACCCGGCAGAGCAAAGCTGGGAGAGCAATCTCGTGCTCCCCGCTCATCTCCGCCCCGCCATCTGCACAATCCTGCCCCAGGAATGGGGGGAAGGAGCTTCTTACACACACACACACACACACACACACACACACACACGCTCCCTCCCTCCCCTTCCAACCTCGGCAGGAAAGTTTCCTCATGAGGAGGAGAGGAATGGGGAGAAGCAGTTTCTTACACACACACGCATGCACGCTCCCTCCCTTTCCAACCTTGGCAGGAAAGTTTCGTCACAAGGAGGAGAGGAATGGGGGGAAGGAGCTTCTTACACAAACACATACACACAGTCTCTTCTTTCTGCCTGGTTAGGGAGGTCCCCCCACCCAAACAGATAGGACAGGAACTGGGAACAGAGTACTAAAATATTTTTTCGTAAATAATATAGTCCGAAAATAGGGTGCTCTTATAGGGCAGCGTGTCTAATGCTGGCAAATACAATAAAACATTTGCAAAATAGAAAACAGCTCTCTCCTTTTAACATGCCTGTGCTGTGTTTTGTCCGGTTACTCCATTTTCTAAAGTTCGCTGAACAAAACAAAAAATGGCGCCTGCCTGTCCTTTGGTGGGCGCGGACAGCTGGAGAAGGTGAGTACGCCCACAGCCCACCCTCTGCTGCCCACCAATTTGCATCGGTGCAAATGTGCGTATCTGCACCACTGCGAAATTCCAAATCTGCTCAATCTTAAAAATTGTTTTGGATTTTTTCTGGTTTCCATGTAGCGTGCTTTCCCACCGCATGGGGGCGCATTAACTCAGGATTACGTGCGGAACGATGGTAAATAAAGCAAACCTAGTTCGCTCTCATGTGCAGAACAGCTCCGTGCCAAAACACATTGACCCATGTTAATAACCCCATGCGGAAAGGGCCATATACCACAATAGAAAAAAAAAAAGAAACTTGCACTTAGTGAGTTATCGGTGATTTTCAAAACTCAGTAGGAATTCTGGTATATTAATGGTTAGGGTTGTCGAAAGGGTTTATCTCACCTCAGTGAAAATTCCATTGCCTCTCCATGCCAACTTATCTGCAATGAGAGAACACTTGTTCTGATTTGCTGTAGTATAGTTCCTTCAAGTATAGCTAAAGACATTCTTTGTCCCAATATTTTATATTTGCTGGTACAAAACATACCGAAGAGCAAAGAGCAATAGATTTCTTAGGACACTCCTTTTCATCCTGGCTCAGTTAAAAACCTCTACATGACAATTATCAGTATCTGTCACTTGACACTATCAACCACCTGTACTGAAATATCTGAAATTTAATACAATTGGTTTTTCAATGACCAGATATTTCTGATCCATGTTCAACTCATTCCAATCCACGACATGCGAAGATCTTGTGAATCTTAAAGTTCTTTACATGTGCTAAAGAACACAATACTAGCTAAGGGCAGAACTACACAGAATATGCAGCATAGATCCCCAACAAAATGCAGTATCTCTAACTTCCTATTTGTGCAAAATCTATATGTGTACAATCTGTATGCATATGGACTTCATGTGATCAGGTACCTGCATTTTTCTCAGATCCAGATTGCATGTACAAGTTGCACACAGGGGCACAGTCAACCATGTACATCAGAAGTGGGAACAGAGGATTGCAAAGGACTATCTTTTTGTAGATAATCTGATAATTTTTTCTCACTTAGATTGCTATTTCCATGTATATTGTAACTGATGTAGAGATCTTTGAACTGGTTTATGTAATACAGATGCAGAGAACAGTAGGTGTCAAAATACTTTATTTATATTGCCAATTGCTCCTGTGGAACAGGTGCTTGAATATAAAAGACAAGATTTAGCTTTCTTGTAAGCAGCATATATTAAGACAAGTACTAGGATTATGTTTTGAACTCATAACAATAGTGAATATCTACAGTAGTGGTTATCTGTTCCATAGCGCCAGACATTTTGCTGTAAGTGAAACAAAACAAACATTGACTATCTTTAAAATGCAATGATGTTTGATTTGTGCTTTATTAATTATTCTGTTTTCAAAGAATGAATGTGTGATTTGTTCCTTTGAATTATGTGCTTTGATTGTAGTAAAGAAAACCTGAAGATGTTCCCATGTGTTAATAAATAATACCACATACAGGAACAAAGATTAGAACAAATTTTTATCTCTCCCTTATAAAAAGATTTGTGAATTGTTTACCTCTCCCTCTGTGTGTACAGCAGTAAGCTACACTTAGCTTTCTATCTCAGCCCAGGTTCCTACCTGTTAAAGCTGGATATCTCATTAACCAAGACACTTAATCATCTATTATCCTTGTCTTTCAGGAGCCTCTGCCCATAGTAGACATAAGCAGTATTCCTAGTTCTTGGCTGTAATTTCATTTGGAGAGGGAAATCATGCTTCATTAGCTCCCTCTCGTGGCTGAATCTTGCCAGTGCTCATTAATGCACAATCTATACTACTACTTCTACTCCTACTCCTACTCCTACTCCTACTATTAATAATAATAATTATTATTATCATCATTATCATTATTGGTATACCTCAGCTAACAAAGAAATAATGTGGAAGAATAGAGATAAGTTCGCAAACTTTTTATCCAAAACATTATGCCCATGTGAAATGAAACAAGGATGTCAAGTAGCCCTTGTATGAGCAAACAAAAACATTTTCAGCCTAGAAACCACTTCAAAACTTCTACCCAAGTGCATCCAAGAATATTTTTTTTTCTTTCGCCAGCCTCCACTTTTCTTATTTTTTCCATTTTGGTGGCCAAACTTCCAGATCTATGTTCTAAAAAACAAAACCATACTGGAAGGAGCTGGTAAGGCAGGCTTACCTGTTCTCCCCCTTTTGTATTTCATACATGCTCAAAATAAAGTTCTGGCAAGAGTTGCTGTTTACCTTACCTGCTATAGATAGCCACCCAGCTACAGTTGAATTGGCTAGAACAGAATCCCACTTTTTTCCCACCTTAAGCTGCATTGCCTTGTTTACTTTACTACAGACATGTTCCTGCAAACTGACACTGAAAAGCTGTTTTTCTCCATTTCTTGTTCACGGTGCATCCTAATGCTACTTAAAATCTTCTAACTGAGATATACCTGTAGTTTGGGATTCAAGGCAGCTTGCAACAGTTAAACTTAATTAAAAATTGACAGCATATTTTTTAAAAAAGAAAAACTAAAGCATCATAAAATTAAAACTAGTTAAATTAAAAAGAATAAGTAAAATCCAGCATATTATCCAAGATGTGTCTTCTTGAAAAACCAGTTTTGAAAGGCTTGCTGGAATAAACAGAAAAACAGAGGTTTACTTACTTGCGGAACAATAGCAAGAACAGTACCAGTCACACTGTCTGGGACGGGAGTTCCAAAGACTGGGAGCAGCCATGGAAAAGGTGGTCTTCTGTGTTTCCACCAGATGTACAAGTGAAGGTGCTGGGACAGAGAATAAGGCCTATTCAGAAGATTTCAAAACTTAGTCTTGTTTGCATGGGGTTTGTTTTGAGCTAAATGAATAGATTCAGGATGGAGCCTGCAAGAAATTTTTGCAAAAAGTCTATTTCTTTAGAAAGTTCTCTGTTATATTTAGATATGAGAAGTTCCATCTTGAAATATTTTCTTTCACTCAGTCTTTCTGGTTGTCCACGAGCAAAGAAAAGTGGGATCAGGATAGTACAAAGTAAAGAAGATAAGGAAGATCAAGAGCCAATTAGGTAAGTATAGTTCCAAGCAGCTCCATATGTGTGTGTGCCTTAATTAGCTCAACTGTATCTTCTACTGTTTTTAAAAAATCATCTCAATGACAGTAACAACCCCAAACACATTTATATACATTTGTGGTTAAATTTGTTTGCCTTGAAATCACTGAGACTCCATAAACTCATGAGTAAAATTTTCACCATCTAGACTGTTCAGTGTCTTACCAAATAGTTGTACTGAAGACAGTGAGCAATTGCATCACTCTGAAAACTAGTGGAAGCATTTCCCTTTTGTTCAAGCATTTTTGCCTATGATTTTCTTACCTGTCAGCAGACAGATGGATTACCTAGGCATCACCTATAGTCTAGAACAGTGATACTCAAAGTAGTGGTCCATGGACTGATGCTGGTCTGCAAGCCATCAGCTGTAGGTCCTCAGTGAGATTCCAGGAAGGGAAAAAAAATCCAGTTTCAGCTACTAGTGACAAATATGGTAACAATCCTGTCATATTAAAGGAAAAAGCTGCTGCTCCCCAAGCTCAGATAGCCTAAGAAACACTGATCTAAAGCCCTAGGCATGCTGTTGCGGTTCAGTCACAGGCCAGTTCAGCATACACCCTTGTGTTTTCTATGACAGAAATTTTGAAACTACGTATTTTAATAGAGAGCCACCGTCCCTGTTAAAATCGCTATTTAGCCATGAAAACCCACTGGCTGACTTTGGGCAAGTCATACTTTCTCCGCTTCAAAGGAAGGCAAAGGCAAGCCTCCTCTGAACAAAACTTGCCAAAAATACCCCAGGATATGGCCACCTCAGGATTGCCATGAGTCAGAAACAACTTGAAGGTACACATAAACAACTTTGGGCCTTTCCACAGTACACTGTTATAGTGCTATCATTCTACTTTCAACAGCCTGTGGAATCCTGGGGTTTGCAGTTTAGGGAGGGCCATTTAGAATTCTCAGCCAGAGAGCTCTTTGGCCTCAGTAAACTACAAACCCCAGAACTCCACAGTATGTTGAAAGGGGAATAATAGCACTATAACAGTGTAGTGTGGAAAGACCCTTTGTTTTTTTATACACTGGTTGCACACCACTTGTTCCCCCTGCCCTTTGATGCTTTCTGAAATCCTGCATAGCTCTCTGCAAGTGGTGATTTTTATTTAGGAAGATTTTTCTTAAAGGAACAACTGCATGAGGACTGTTGAGAACACAAATGGAATGCCAAATTGTTGAATGTGAAGAGAGACATTGTTGCTGTTTGACCAGTAATGAAAATAAGATTAAATAGGAGGCGCAATTCTCAGTTTACTCTTAAGCGTGAGTGGTGGGTAGAGGGCCATCATCCAAAGCTGTACTACTGGTTTACTAGTCAGTATATTGTTTTTCTGTTTTAGAAAATCAATCAGCATAGTATGAATATGGTAGCAAAATATAAAATCCACATAAACTCAAACTGGGGATATTGTCAACAATTAGAATGTTCAGGGACTATTGTCCAGAAAGGGGCAAATCTGTTTCCACTAAAACAAAACTGCCCTAGATGGTGATGTATAATTCCATTATGTTGACATTACATTATTGCAGATACATTCTTAATTTCTTGTGCATCTTTATATTTGTGTTAATGTCGTGTTCATTTTGTTTATACCATGAAGCATGTTTGTTCTTTTTTTTATGTGAGATTTATTTTGACTTTGTTGTAGAGGCTGCCAGGTATATGATGGCAAGACAATAAAGTTTATTTCATCTATCTGCTATCCAGATGTCCAGTTCCTGGTTGTGATGGTCAGGGTCACATAACTGGGAAATATGCATCTCACCGTAGTGCATCAGGGTGTCCTCTAGCTACTAAAAGGCAAAAGGATGGGTACTTGAATGGTTCCCAGTTTTCTTGGAAGTCAGTGAAGACAGAAGGCATGTCATGTCCAACTCCAGGATGTGATGGCTCAGGACATGTCAGTGGTAGTTTTCTTACACATAGGAGGTGAGTAATTGCACTTTTTGTACTGCAATCTCTGTTCCTCAATGTAACTTGGTTTCTATTGCTGTCAGTTTATGTGTCTATTTTCATTTAGATTTATTTTTTTATGTCTCAATAAAGTGGTCAGCGGAGATATCTAGATGAGAAGCTGGATGGGACTTTTTGTACCACAGACATAAAAATGAGTCTTAGGCCAGAATAGAATGGTATACTACTGCCAGCTCCCACTGCCTCTACCCATATACGGGCAAAAAACCTTCCCTCCTGCAACTCCTTTTGCACCCTAAAACCTGTCCCAAAGGGCTAGGTAACCTTCTTTTTGTGTGTGTGTGTGTGTGTGTGTGTGTGTGTGTGTGTGTCCCATAGAGGACTGAAGTTTGGGATAAGGACTTGGTATCAAGGTACGCTATGGCCACATAGACTGCTATTCTAATAATAATGCCTGAATCCTGTTATTGTTTACATAGAGCCAATTAAGCAGAAAGTCTCTTGTGCTGGCCACTGGTCTTCTGTAAATATGGAGTTCAGAGGATTCCACTGTGTACAGATAGTTCTGCAAAACCCCATTCACTTCCACTTTCTGTGTATGCTAAAATATATCAGGAGCTGAAGTTCTCAGCCCCTTACAAGTTAACTCTTATAAACTAGTCCATTAAAGAGACTTGGCATTCAGATTAAATGTAGAAGGTGAATACTTTGCTACCAGCATCAGAAACCACATTTATTCAGGGCTTTCACATATTTGCACTGTCTGTAGTGGGAAGCATGCAGGCATGCATATTATTATGGAAAATAAGTATAAATATAAAAAGAAGCTTCCTATTTTGAACAAAAGTTAACCTTGCATGCTACCACATTACACTTTAAAGACAGGCAGACAGCCCTGTTAATCTTCCTCTGTCTGAAAATGTATGAGAATTATTAACACAGCTAACTAGTTCAGAGCAAGATTAACCCCTTAAAAGTAGCTTAAGAATACATATAATTGGTCTCTTTCTTCTTACTTGTAATCCTCACATGACATTTGTGAACACAGCACTGATCCACAGAGACTGCCCTTTTTAAAGTTCAAATGTGGGAAGAGAACCCTACCCCTTAAATCTTGTATTGTATTGCCTCAGAGAAGCACTGTGCCACATCACGCACTTCGTAGAATCCCCATCCCTTCAGCATCTGTTTGGCCTCTGTCAATATGCTGAAGGCTGCATTAGAAAAACTCTTGGGGTTGATCTAAAACAGTTCATACTAATGCATTTTGCTGCCACCAGAGGCAGGATCACTTTGAGCTCTCAATGGCAATCTGCATTAAGAGAACATTATTCTATCCCATCAGCTCATGTGTTTATTTTCAAAATGTGCCACTCTGTTAAAGAAGCTCATTTCTAAAATATAGTGAAATACAGGAAGAAGAAACTCAGGCGTAAACATGTTTGAAAAGGCATTATCAAATAGGACATAGATTCTGCACTTTCTAATTGATTGAGTAAAAAGAACCTAAAGGCTCAGCAACATGAAGTTATTCTTGTTCAATGCATTTTGAAGTTCTTTGTTCATAAAAGGAACTATAGCCAGAAAAAGTTGGTGCCAGTATCTTGTAAGTTAATACAGGTGTGATTTTTTTTCAGATAGAGAGGGGGAGAGAAATCCATTGTCATGGGAATAGTCTTCCATTCACGCAGTGTTAATTATTTTAACTTTGTATTTAATCAAAAATTAATAATCATATCAACCAGTTTTTTTCTATTTCTTAATAAGGTTTGCTACTATGGCAATTGTAAATCCAGACAAATAATTATTTTAGAAGACAAGTACCTGCTTTGAGAATAATTTCATTCACTAGCTGACAATACTGACATTGCAAAATGCTACTTGTTAACATAGCATAGGTTATGTAAGCCCCCCCCCAAAAAAAGACTATAAGGGGAAAGCTGTTTAATAATTAGATGCAGGTGTGATTTTTTAAAAAAAAACAACACCAAATTATAGAGACAATATGTTGTTTACAAAGATTATTTGACAATGAGCCAAAGAGGAAGTGTGAAAAGTACTATACTAATGTAGCAGTCTTTGTAACTGAGAATCCTAAAGTAGATTTGGTGGGGACAAATGGAACTACATTGAGTCTTTGGTATATTTTGTAATTCTTTGGGGCTTTATCACAGGGATGAGAAAAGTGTGGCCCCGTGGGTTATTTTGGGGGCCCCTAGATATATTCTAGAAGACATGATGTCAGAAACAATTTTTCCAATTTTTTTAAAGAAAATATTCAACACCCCCCCCCCGCAAATGCTCCAAAATGTACACTGGGGGGCATGAGAGGCATACCTACCACTTTTTGTGTGGCCCCTGGGCCAGTTAAGGCCCGGAACACACCTTATGCCACATCCAAGAGAAGCAAAAAACATTGATTTTTTTTCTCAAGCTGGTACATAGCACCAAGGTCCCTTAGGGGACTAACGTGGCCCCCTAGACTTCCACAGTTCCCCAAATCTGCTTTGTCAGATGAAGCCATATGAGAACTGTATTTTGCATGGAGAAAGTGACTACAGAATCTAGGATGCATCAGAATTCAGGCTCATATGTTGTTAAAAATTATGCAATCCAGTTTCGAAATGGAGAACCTCAGCTGTTCAATCAGTGATAGTCCCATGTTCTCCTATTGCTTAAGAGTAGCATATTTCCATATTTTGGAATATTACTTTTTATAAAATCTGAACTTTTTACATCATTACTTTCTAATTCAGCTTCTCAACTGTCACAATGTTGCAGTACAGAATTAGCATCTCTTGTCCATTCTGATTTAATTTATTTATTTATTGATAGATTGATTGATTGAAATATCAGCTGTTAGTAAGTGACTGGCCAAATGCTTTTCTGCATGCAGTCTAAAAGCCTAATCAAAATCACTGTGAAACAGTACAGCACATTGCTAGTTGATACCATGCTGAGTTAAGTAGGTCTAAACTCATAATTCAGTGTGCTTAGGCTGCTTATTTTTGCATAGCATCAGGGTAGTGTGTAAGTAGTTTGTTATGACTTGCCAACCTAAGAAACAATGTGCAGAAGTATTTAGTATTATCATTAGTATTGTTTAAAATAAGCTTATCTGTGCCATAGGTTTGAAGAAATCCAGTTGCTCATCTAATCTTCTAATGTGAGTTGGAAAACTTTATAGTCTGGGACATCAGCACTTCCTATCCACCAAGATTTGATATGCTCTCAAGCCCCCTGGTTTTAACCTGACAGGGAGTCTGCAGCTTAATACAATTTATCTAAATCTGAAAAGCAACCATACACCATCAGTTATCAGTTTTCTTCTAGATGAGAATAGTTACCCTGTGCATATACTTCACTTCTCCAAATGTCTTTTAACCTGGAAGTTTGAAATAACCATAACATTGGAAGCAACCCAATGAGGAATGAGCTCACCTACCATAAGACTTCCAGCTAGCTGTGCCTCTGCAGAACAATTAATGTTTGCTAATTAGTGTTGCCCTGATGATAATGCCAAGGAACTGTCAAGAAGCTTATTGACAGCTCATTATGGAAACTGTTGATTATGAGAACATGGAACATTTCTATGTTTTAGGAACGTAGGCATTTCCAAATGTAATCCTTAATGTAGAATGCTTTGAAGCAAAGTTTCCTCGAGGAAGGAAAATATTAGGCACTGTTGATTAGTGTTCTTTATAAGGATGCATACAAAGCTGTATGCCTTTTGATATACCAGAGCTTGGAATGTTACTTTAAAAAGAAAAGTTAACACCCCCAAACAACAACTTGTTATCACTCTAGGAGCCCTCAGAGCCATGTCTTTCATTACTTGTTCCATTACAGTTACATTTCCTAACTGGAGAGTTGGAATTGAAGAGCAGTGTTATTACTTACCTTATCTATTTCACATGGGTAGAGGGTTATTTTTCTGGGTTTTTTTATTTGAAAATTACTGTTCTTTATAAGACTGTCTAATGGAATAGATTAGATTAGATTCCTTCTAGCATTCTAGCAACTGGTTTGTTCTAGCCCTTTAGCTTAATTTAGCCAGCACCCAGTGTCCTGTTCTTCTCTGAGTAGTATAGAGCCCTTGTTAAAAAGTTTCAAGTTAAATCCATGAACTATGAGATACATGAGTCTATAGTATCTTAGAACCTTCCCAGTCCCACATTTTAGCAGATTAGCGACAGTAGCTCATACTCACCTGTTTTTAGGATAATTTTATATAACGCAATAGAATAAAAAAATATGTATAATAGTGATTATTCAGGTATTAGCATTTTAATCTTATGAATTCAAATAGAGAAATAATTAGCTCCTGTGAAATAGATATTCCCATATATGTCAGATATACAAGAAATAGGGTTAAATAGATAAAAACCCATAAAGCAGAATTTAGTATGAAGAGATTAGATTAGAACTGCACTTAATGTTTTAAAGGAATGGACGTGAGGGCTAAAAATTAGGGTTAGTAGTTATCAGGAACAGGCAACAAGGTGTCTTTCAGAGTTTTTGACTGTAATTCCCATTAGCCACAGACAGCATGAATGACGGTCAAGATTCTGGGAGCTGCAGTCCAGAAGATCTGGAGGGCACAGATTACCTACTCAGTCATGGGTGTCTAAAACTTACTGGAGTGGATCTTAGTTTCTGCGAGATTCCAAGGGCTGTGACTAAGTCATTCAATGTTCTAGGGAGAAAAAAAAGAGAAGAACGAAAATTCTCCAAAGCAGTTTGTCTGAATGCAGGCAAAGTGTAAAAGCATTTTTTGCACATGGTCACTATCTAAATGGAGTAGAAACAACTGAACTACATACCCTTTCTCCAGTTCCTTGTGGGCCATCAAGTCCTTCTGATGTTTGTTCCAGCTTCCTTCCCTCCCAGTGGAACACAAAAGATAGAAATAAAAGAATGACAATGATCATTTCCACTGACTAATCAGAGAAAGACTGCATTAAAAGCAATCAGTCTTTTGACAAAACTAATTAAATATAGAACTTAAAATCTTTTTATGAACACAACAGATAGAAAAGTGGGTAAATGGATGGAAGCTACAGTGCATATGGTAAGGACCTCTACAAGACAATAGCATTCCGAGAGTTGTTGTGTGTGTGTGTGTGTGCACCACCTTCAAATCACCTGACAACTGATGGTGACCTCATGAATTTTATGGGGTTGTCTTAAGCAAGGCAAAAAATACTCAGAGGTGGTTTTGCCAGTTCTGAAATATAACCTACAGCATCTGGTATACGTTGGCAGTCTCCCATCCAAGTTCTAAGCAGGGCTGACCCTGCTTAGCTTCAATTATTTGACAGAACCTGGTATCTATAGGATATCTAGGGTCTATTCTGACAGTTGCCTTCAGAAAAAATACTGTTTAGTTTGCTGGAGTAACATTGGCTTCTTCCAGAGCCTTATTAGTATATTCTCCCAAAGTCTGGCTTGCTAAAATCCAGCCTCCTCCTTCTGAAACAGAGTTTCATTAGTCTGGCTGTCTTGGGTCATCTCTTGTAGCAGAAGAGATACCTTCATTCCTGCTACAGCAGTGGAGAGCCTCCACGAGCCCAAGCTGCATCTTCAAGATGATTCTACTTGCACAAACTTTGAATTGTACCTGGAAGCAAATTGGCATCCAGAGCATTCGTCACAGAAGAAGTATAACAGGTGGAATTCTATTAGGAACTTGCATCTTTGTAAGTGGATTTATATGTGTGGGGATTAGAATTTAGTATCCATATCCATAAGGGGCTGCTATTACCTTACTATGTAGGGAAGCCGATGAAATGACGGATGCACATTGCGACTGATGCACAACTGGACTGATGTACATCAGTCCCATTGTGCATCAGGATGCTCTTGCCACCATCCTGTTATGTACCTTCACAATTCACTAACAGGGTTTCTTAACAGCTCTGCTATGTAACTAAGTATATGTAACATTACATAACGTACACGTCATAGAGGATTCTGACCTCTATGTTTAATAGCTACATAGCTAGCTCATTCTGTTTATATGAGTGAGAAACCACCAATGTCCTTGCCGCTTTGTTCTTTACCAAATTAAAATTCAAAACACACTTCAGAGGTAGTTCTTTGTAGAATGAATTTCAGTAATCCTGTTTTGATATAATTAAGGCAAGTCTGACATCATCAGGAATGGATACAGTTAGAGCACTAACTTAAGCTGGCAGATGCTCCTGACCACAATTGCTGTCTGAGTATAAAGCCACATATAAAGCCAAAGGAATGCTTGTAAGTTATAAATCAGGTTCTTCAAGAAGAGTGTTCCCCAACCAAAATAGGCTGAATCCCTATTCCAGAGTACCATCTTTGTCTTAATATGTTTCAGTTTGTTAGCCCTTTCTAGCCCATTGCAGCCCCCAGAGACTGACTGAAGACATCAACAGTTTTTATAACAGAAGATGAAAATAAGAAATAGAGCTGCATGGCTACACATGTTGATGACAACTCACCTTAGGTCCTTAGGAAATCTCTGCAAGTGGTTCAGTGTAGCTATTAAATTACATAGGGTACAAAAGCATTACCTGACTAGCACCATTTTTCATTGGCAGGACAATAAATCAGACTTCCCCTCACTACCTTCTAAAAATAGATCTAGAGAATAGTGGGAATGTCTCTAGAACTTCCTCCTGGCCCACTATCAGGCAGTCTAAAAAAAAATGCTATAGTTGAGACTGAGAAGTCCAGTTTACCCAACTGGTATTCACTTGTTCTATCTTTTTCCCGGTGTAGAACATCTGTCAATCAAACCTAAACAGTCTTTATTCCTAGAAGTGACCAAAAGCCCAGCTGAAATTATTCTTAATAGCTCATGACATCCAAGAACCCTTGGAGCTCCAAGTGTATGTGTTCAGCCATCTTCTACAAACATACCAGATTTGGAACTCTAAGGAAATGGTCAAATACAACAGGATCCAGAGAGAGTTCAGTCCATGAAAGCCTCACAATCATTTACTCGCTTCTTTCCTTCTTGACCAGGCCTCCTGCAACAGCCAGGGAGAGCGGTATCAAGTAAACAAGCAGCCCACATCCTAAGGCTAAACATACTGAAAACATCTACCAGAACAGGACAAAGGGGGCCAGTGTTACATCCTTGGGATCCAACCCTGGAATCTAAGTTGGGATGGATGTGGGAAACTTCATCTCTAAAATGTCTTAACAAAATTTGTTGTAGCCACTAAATGCTACATCCTTCATTCTCTCAAGTCCCTGAGAACTTTTCACTACTTGGAATACTTCTACCCTATGGCTGTACGCAGATCCAGTGGTGGCAAAAAAGTAAGATTTCTTTCCAACCTACTTGCCACAATATACACATTAATACATGTGTTTGATTGAATTCGCCCTAACCTTTCCTCTGCAATAGTTGTCATTTCTCTTGCTTCCATGCCCTGAACTCCTGGGGGGGGGGGGGGGGATTAAGACTGGCTGGCTCCATTAGCAGGGAGTGGATGATCAGCTGTGATTGTTTCAACTGCCTGGTCATTTCCCTGTCTCAGAGGCTGACCAGGCCTTCAACAGACTAACCAGTTGAAGTGGTAGAGGAGATCCCACCCACTACATACAAATGGCAGATAGGAAACAATTCAGATCCCTCAAACTTCAAAAATGGACCTTTCTAATCAGTTTCTCACCACCGTGAAGGAGTCTGTGTAAGTCTTGGTTACAATTGATTCTTATACATGGTTAGAATAGGGAGCTATAAGATCAAGGACTGTACAGTGTCCACTTCTTATATATATATCATCTGTTGAGCTTTATTTAACAGCCATTTCTGTGGTATTTTTGTTGGAAAACACCTTTTCTAAGAACCAGAAAGATCCAAACCTGAAACAAATGTCGAAGCCTGCTGTATTGCTGAATAGAAGTTTGCTAAGTACAGCAACACAGCAGTCTGTTCTGTTAGATGGGTTTGTGTGTTTGGTACACAGTATTTATCAAGTCTCTGTGATAAATCCATTCACAATATTATTTGTCACTAATGTATATTGACAAAGAAAAAGAACACTCTAGTTCACCATGATGCATATTCCTTGCACCAAACCATGTGAATATTCCTTCTAGAGCATGCAAACTGTAAATCTGTGAGCCTGTATGAAAGCCAAAATAAGGTTTACCAGGCATTAGAGCATTTGAAAATGAGCTAAAGTAGGATTACAAACTAATCCTGCTTGTAACCTGAGACCTATGATTCAGGAGAGAATTATAAAGGCCTTCTATCTGATGTGAGATGATGCATATTATCCTATCCCAGCCACCAAATAATCTGGTGAAATGCTATTTCTCTTCAATGGAATTATTTTTAGAACAATGGATGACTACAGGGGTTGGAAAAGTTTTGCCTTTAATTTCGTACAGGCTAAAGACACATTATTCATAGATTTCCTTCAGGGTGAATGCACTATATTTCTTCTCTTTTCCTGAAACCAAGCTTGCATTATTCCACTGACTCTCTGTATTAATTGCCTTTTATTCATGTCAGAAACACCCTTTCACAACTTCTATGATGTACCTATCAAGCTTTTTTAGATATATTGGGAAAAATAGAGTACAGACTGATCCACTCATCCCAGAATATTTATTGTAAATAGGGATAGAGATCTACACTTCACCAGACGGTGGTTCTCAACGTTCTTTAAAGATATCATGACACCTATACTGGCATAATTGAATATATTGGCAGGATTGGTATATCCAACTCTCCTCGCCTTGGTACACACATGCACCTGTGCTTCATGTGCTTGTTACATCTTCCATCTCAGATCCTCAAATCATTTGGCAGGCCTTGGCTATTCGGCACCAGGAATGAATGAGAGGATCCTTGCTGCAAATCTCAAATATCAAGATGACTTTGGCTGGTTCTACCCTTCAGCAAAGCAACAGAGTGCTTTCTCTATTGCTTTGCCTACAGTGTTGTTCTGAAAAGCTGCTCCTCGTAAAGTTGTCGTTGACTTGGAAAATCATTTCCATTCTGTCAAACTTCCCAAAACATAGACTATTTAAAGCAACAGAAAGCTTGCTAAATCAGGGGAGAGGAACTGTGTCACCTCAGACATTGTTTGACTCCAACTCCCATCATCCTTGACCATTAGTTATGTTGTCTGGGATTGATGTGAACTGGAAAATTGGAAATTGTAAAACAACATGACATAATGGCAGAATAGCTATGCATGTTCTGGAGATATTGCTGGCCAGTGCTGGAGCCTTGGCAGATCTGGATCCCTTATGCATTACAACTTTCATGTAGGGGTGAGTTATAAGAGAACTCAAATAGATATAAGGTTGCAGTTCTGTATTTGTACAGTCCTTGGTGGTTACTGGTGTCCAGTTGATAACAGGTTCACATTCTTCATCCATTTCCAGCAACATGCATCATTATGGGAGTAAATTCCATTCCATAAGATTTCACCAGTTGACAAGCACTGTTCTTCTTGTTGAAGAACCAGAAAAGTGCCATTGAGTAGTCTGGCCTATGAACAAAGCAAATAAAATCTGATGCATCTTCATTAGTCCCCCCCCCCCCCAAAGCACTATAAACAGAAATGAAGTATGTCTAAAAATCTGTCTCTTTATTGTACTCCACCAGACTAATTATTACACTGGCCTCTAGAGCCTGAGGAAACTGAAGAACTGGTGGGGTAATGTAAGATCTCCAAAACAGAATACTGTATTTGCTGGCATATAAGACACACCTGTGTATAAGATGCACCCCATTTATACACTGGGAAATACTATTTGCCAGCGTATAAGATACACTGGCATATAAGATGCATCTCATTTTCAAACAGTATTTTTTAGGGAAAAAAAGTGAGTCTTATATGCCAGAAAATACAATAATATGAATTTTTAACTTTCATAATATATGATATAATGGCCATTATATTAAAGACTGTAGATGAGATCCTTAACATAAGACAACACTTCCTGATTTAAAAGGAAAGCTATCAAACTGCACATGAGATTCAGGTTCCCTAATTTCTTAACCTTGTAAGTATTTATATGTGCAAACCTCACCCAGTCTTTAGAATGGTTCAGCTCCTATTTCCACCAGTATAAATACCTTAAAGGCACCAGATACTGTTTGACTTTGGAAACTAAGCAGGGTAAGCCCTAGTCAGTATCTGAATGGGAGACTGCCAATAAATACCAGGTGTGTAGGCTATATTCCAGAGGAAAGAACTGGCAAAACCATCGCTGATTATTCCTTATCTAAGAAAACCTTATGAAATTCATGAGATCACCATAAGCTGACAGGCAACTTGAAGGCATATATACACACACACAACATCTGACAGACTCTCAGAATAAACATTGATACAGATGTGGAGAAAGGGGTGAGGAAAGTGAATCCCACTGGCCATCTACAGCCCTCCAAAGCTATTTTTGTGTCCCCCGGGGCCCAAAATTTTAGCCCCAGAATTTCTCCCCAAACACCCTCAAATAGATTGTAGGGTTTGTTTTGCCACTTGTTTGCTGCCCAGAAAGACCTTTTTTTCTAACAGGAAGTGACCCAGAAGTAGGAAGTTCCAGGTTACTTCCTATTATTTAAAAAAAAAAAAGGCCTCTTCTGGACCTAAGACAGTGGAAAGAGTACAAAAAGTGCTGCTGAAGGGACATTTGGGGCAAAACAATTATTTTGAATATTTTTTTTTTTCTGGGGGACTATAGTTTCCCAAGACCAATATAATCCACCAATTCGCAGCAGTTGCCAAATCCTGTTTTAGGCAATATTACCCCTCTTCTAGCATACCCTTTCATTCATAACACAATTGGATTGGATCAAAATTCTGTCTTCCACTCACACATGAGTTGCACTTACAGAAGATAATTGCCAAAATTGGGGGGATTTCACCCCTATCAGCCTCGCTGCTCATCCCATTCAGCAAAGTCCTGTGTAGTATTTTCAGGATCAATTGCTTTCTGCCAGACCAAGTGGATCGCATCTTTCTATCAAAACCTGAAATCTAAATCCAACATGGCCTAAAATCCATCAGCACAATAGGAGTTCCTTTCTTTCATTGTGCTCTAGTTAATTGTATTCTGTTAAGATTAAACAATATTAAATCTCATTTTCACGCAATTGTTACATATTTCTGTATGTGCCAAGATATTGATTGGTAGGGAGACAGGTTGTATTTTACCAGCTTACTTCTTTTGAGGAATAACAGTTCCAATGGGCAGGCTTCATGGTTACAGTTCAAGATTGTTTATTAAATACTTTATTATAACAAAACAAAGTAATTTCATCTTAGCTATCATGCTTTTCTAGATCAACCATTCTGCATGCTATCATTGCTATCAAACAGGTATGTTGTTTCTCCATGTAAATGGGATCTGGGTCTTCCATCTGTCCAGTCAGATGTGCCTAAATCTGGGCCCAACACTTTGATTTAATACAATAGAAACTGGAGGGTGTTAAATACAAAAAAAGGAACTTGTTGGGGAAGAGTACCTTTTCTCTTTCAGAAACCAGCAGCTTATCAGGTGGCATTTGGGAGAGACTTGACTCTGTTTCCGTAGAAGCATTAGCTAATGGATTTATCATCAATGGCCTATTATGATTAATAGCTCTTTCCTTTCTTATTGTCTACAGTCTATCAGGATGCCCCAGAGCTACATCAGCAATGAAGAGAGCAAAGCTGTCAGGAGAACAAATGCTTACAATAAAGCAGCGGGCTAGCAATGGTAAATAGTTAATTTTTCTGGATTACAGGAGACTTGAAATATTACTGTTACTTTACTCTTGCTCTGTGGCAGCAATTTACTCACTGTGCTATTATTACTAAGTCCTTCTGAATGCAATTTTTGAGTCCTACTGGAAGCTGTAATCATAGTGTACAGTCTGGTATGATTCTGTTACTGGTAGTACCTGAGTTCTTTGTATCACCTGCAGGTACTGTACAAAGACACACAACAGAGAAAATGTATGCTTTTGTTTTAAGTGATAAAGTGAAAATCCCACGCACAACACAGTCCCATGAACTCAGATACAAGTCACACCATGTCCAGTGGAGCTTACTCCAAAAACAGTATAGATAGGATTGCAGACTGCATTGGGTTGAATTTCACTAGAGCTCCTCTCTGTCTGAAGTATAGATTTGTCATTTAATTTCTCCCTTCACACAGTAGATGGCTGAAAGATTCAGTAGGTATAATGATAATGCTTGCATAAAAATACTTGAAACTGGATTCACAAGACAGGTAACAGTAGCAGCTATGATACAAAACAAATAACCTTACAGTGCACTTCATGTGTAATAAAATTTTGCCCCTTTCCACATGGGGGGGGGGAACGGGCAAAAACGCCCAAAAACGGAGCTTACCGGCAGCCAGGTAAGTCCGTCACGACGCGGAGCAGCGCGAGCTCGCTGCTCCGCAGTCCTCCGGCATCCCAAATGGCGGCTTCCAGAGAAGAAGCTCGCTAGCTGGAAGCCCGCCCCCGGCAGATGTGCAGGCATGCACTTGCACGCGCCTGCGTATCCGCGTCAGAGCCGGGCGACTGAGCGGCATGGGGCTGCGCGCTCCATGCTTTTTAAAAACCTCGAAAAAGAGGTTTTTAAAAAACACGCAGCGCGGCTAGTTCCAGCCGCTCCTGAGTGGATTCTGGTGTGGAACTACAAAAAGTAGTCCACGCCAGTCCACTCTACGGTGTAGAAGACCTCCGTGAGAGGTCGCTCTGCACCATTACAGAAGCCTGGTATGGAAATGGCCTTTAAGGGCATCCAAGAAAAAGCATAGCAAGAAATTAAAGTTACTCAGACCAAGACGTTAATATTAACACTTCACAAATATTAATGCAATTTATGAAAAGGTTAAAGTTAGTGGGTTGGAACCAGAATCGACCTTCCACTGGACACAAGGTACCACTAGCAAAGGATTTGGGGGAGGATCCCTTCTCATCACCCATAATACGGCTGACTCCATTGAGTAGATTCCCCAGGTAGCCTGCTGCTTAGGATTTGCAGGGAGTAGAGGACTACTATCAAGAAAAGGAGAGGGGAGGTCTGTTTCTGCCAGTTCAGGAGCTTGGACCTATATCTGGATATAACACAATGAATATTGGGCCTATAGAGAGTGTATTTTCCTTCTACAAAATAAACTAAGGGTTTGGCCAACTTAAGTTCAAAAACTAAACCAGAGAGGAGAAATTGATATGTACCTTCTGCAATATAGATAACCTCATGACTTTCAGATATAACAAATAATGATTGTGAGCTGCTCCCCCCCCATCACTTTTTGTGGTCACAGAAACAAGTGTGCTTGCTTTTGTGTACACCCATCTCAGTTCACTGAAGTCTGCCAACAGAATCACAGAAGAAAGTAGCTCACACTGCCTATATGCATGAACTTTAGAATTTTTTGCTTTTCTGCTGTACAGGTGACTCTGCATAAGCTTTGAGCTAGCATATTCCATCCTCACCTTCACATTCCACCCTCACTTTCTTTTGCACAAGAAAGAAGACCGGAAACATCCACTGCCAGTTTTAAACAAACAACTTTTCCCTTACATCTGAACTCAAGCAATGAGCAGTGATTTAAAACAGAAGATGGGATCATGTTGTAGTTTCAGACAAATCAGCAACAAGCAACTTGCAACGTCCAGATGTCAGAGGAAGACTCATGTTTAAGAGAAGAAGCACATGCTTCTGCTCTTCACAGAAAAAGTAGGAACAGGGAGGGAAACATATGAGCTCAAGGCTTGCTAGAGATCATCTGTGTAGCAAGAAACCATGGTCTCCCATTATGCCTGAACTAGCCAATAGTCATGAAGATTGTTTTTTTCATAATAGCCTATTTAATTGTTTTCTGTACTCTTAGGCTGTACTCTTAAATGATCCAGTTCATCAATGGTGCGGTTTATCCTAATCCAGGAGCTCCCTGTTCATGAGAGAGCTCTGATGCGCAAAGCATTTCTCCATTATGCTTTCATACTGGACTTGCTATCAGTTCTGAAAGAAGGGAGAAGCTTATTTAAGCACAGGTTTCATGCATACAACTGAAGCTTCCATTGGAAGTCCTGAGTGGGCCCAAAATCCATATGTGTGCATTTAAATGGGACCTTTCAGGACACAATTTAAGGGTAACTTCTGTCTCTGATACTCTTGGCTCTTGTAACCTGCTCTGATGTACAGTGTTATGTGGCTTACTTCCCCTTAAAGTGAGGCACAAGTCCCAACTATTATTTCTCACAAATACCCTTGCAACAGTAATTTCTTCATACAAACAGCTATTCCTAGAAGAGTAAAGTGAGCTCCACTGTCCATAGAGTGCTGCAGCAGTGAATTCTGGCTGCTCTACTTTCCTTTCCTTTTATTTTACTGAGCTTAACCTCAGTCTGGGAACTGACTCAGGGTGCTTGAAGACTAATCTTGTACTATGTCCTGCCTCTTTCATGAAATGTTATGGAAATGAGGGAGGATGGTGGTTCAGATAATGTTGTCTTCTATTTGTAACTCTTCCATGTTTTCCCGGAATGTCTGTCTTTTTTCTTTCCACCAAAAATCTATTAAGAAGGGAAATAACTGCAGAGCTGACCATCTGGAAACAACAGATCTATAAGTTGTTTACTAGATGTCTCTTTTTCATTGAACAGGTATAGAAAATGATGAAGAAATTAAACAGTTAGATGAAGAAATAAAAGAACTAAATGAATCCAACTCCCAGATGGAAGCTGATATGATTAAACTCCGAACTCAGGTAACAGTTTTATGAAGCCCTAAATTCAATGGCTTTCTATGCAACTTGCATTTTGTACAACTTTGATATAGATATAAATACAGATACAAATAAAGATCTTCTAGAAAGATACAGGGCTCTTCCAGATTGGTCTTAAGAGACATGACTTCTAACGACATAATTCCATGGATTTTGCCAGGTTTTGTTGGTTCTTGTTGCCTCCCTGTCCTTTTATTCCTTTTTTGGGGGGGGGGGGGCTCATTGTAGCCATTTCTTGGATCAGCACTAGTTCAGTTGCAAAGATTTGAAAAAAAACTGGAGCATGGATTGCTGAGGTTGTCCTTTGATCGGAAGGGAAATTTTTGTCCATTCTGGATTTTTTAAAAAAAATCTAGTTATAGGCCATTTCCGCACAAGGGGAGTGAATCGCTCCGTGCCATTACTCACCGGATCTTCTGGCTCCTCGGTCCGGTCCAGGGTTAATTGGAGCAGCGCATGGTCTACATCCGCACTGCTCCGGCTTCCAAAATGGCGGCTTCCAGTTGGTTGTGGGTCCCGACCAACCGCTGAAGCTCGCCACACCTAAAGCCTGCCCCCACAGATCGCAAGCTCACATTGGTGTGAGCCTGCGAATCTGCAAAAGGGAGCAGGCACGCAGTGGCGCGCTCCGGCACTTTGAAAGACCTGATTTTTCTGGTCTTTCAAAAACACACTGGAGGACCACGTGGGGTTGTCTCGGAGCAGACTGAGGTGCGGATCTCTGGTAAGTAGTCCGAACCCAGTCCACTCCAAGGTGCAGACATCCTCCGTGGAGGATGGACTGCACCGTTTTAATTACCCCATGCGGAAATGGCCATAGTGTCATAGTGCAAAAGTGCAGTTTCGCTGATACATTGAGGCACTATAACACTCTTAAAAAATTGAAAGATAAGCATGGAGAAGAGAAGGGAACATATTGTTCCAATATGTCTCAGAACTTAAAAGAAACCCACTCAATGGTATGAATAAAATGTTGCAGTTCATACTGGGAATTCCCCCCACCCAACAAAAATCCAGGACAACAGAACTGTCATTTGAATACTTAAAAAAAAAAGCAAGAACTACAGCAACAAATACCACAATCTTCCACAACCCCCCAACAGATTTGGACCATCCAAAGGAGCCCCTATTTTCTTTTTCTAGATTTTTCGTTATATTGAGATTGTTTAGAATGTTAGAAAGTTGCTTCCCCATTAGAGTTGCCAAAGACATTTTATATTTTATATTTTTTTCGAACATCAGCATCAAAGCTATCATGTCAGGAATGATTTTGTTCTGTATAGGTATGTGCAATCTTTACTCCTTTGGCTTTGACTGGAGGGAAAGCGGATTTAGTTGTCTGAAATGCACAGTAGTTGTTACCTTGTGTTATAATAAGGGTTGCACACTCTAAGCCCCAGAAAATTCTGCAATAGCTTTGCTTTAGGGTCGCCATAAGTTGGAAACAACTTGAAGGCACATGGCAACAACAAGGGTCAAACTAGACATGACTTCTGTTACATTTCTTAATCCCATCATGCAAGTCTCCACATCTCTTGCTGTCCAAAAAAAAGCTGCAGGATCTTTGATCTAGAATAGGATCAAAATACAAACAAATTAGCTGGTTGGTTGGTTTGAATATTTATGTCCCAAATGCTAACTACAGTTTCAAGTCAGCTTGTAGTATATCTACTATATAAAAGTCAATGCTTGTCTGTGAGTTTGTCTGTTTGTCTGCGCCAGGCAGGCAAAGATCTCATATGATTGGCTGAGTGAGGCGAGAAGAGCTCATATGATTGGCTGGCTGTGAAGATTTCATGGAATCTAGGGGTTGACAGTTTAGGGAGGGGCCTTTAGAATTCTCAGCCAGAGAGCTCTTGGGCCTCAGGCTGGTTGCTATGGAGATGAGGCCATCAATAAGGATGCCAGAAAACATTTGGGAGGCATATGTGAGAAAAATTAAAGTGATATACACAACATAATTACAAGGTCTTCTTGCCTCACACAGTAGATTGTATGGGTTCCATATGTGAGGAATCTTCAAGTTGAAATTCAAAACAAAAAATGCTTCCAGAAAAACAAAGCCATTGCACAAACTCAACAGAAAGCAAAAAAATCAAAAGCCAGTACATCAACGTCACTAGAGAAGACAGCTTGGATTGGGGACTATAGGGAAAAGTTACAGGTACTGGAATAGGCCAGTTGCTATGGAGAGGATGCCTAGCAGCAAGGAGGAGGACAGTGTATTCCTGCAGGAACCTAGCTTCTGTATGTTAACAATTATAAATACCGATTGGACTGGGGGATATGAAGGTAAGTTACAGGGACTAGAGTAGACTGGTTGCTGTGGAGACAAGGCCTAGCAGCAAGGAGGAGAATAGTGTATTCCCTTAGGAACCAACCTCTGTATGTTAACAACTCTGAATACAGGTTGGATTGGTGAATATGGGGAAAAGTTACAGGTACTGGAATACGTCAGTTGCTATGAAAATGAGGCCTAGCAGCAAGGAGAACAGTGTATTCCCTCAGGAACCTAAACTGTGTATGTAAATAACTTTGAATACAGATTGCATTGGGAAATATCAGGGAAAGTTACAGGTACTGGAGAAGACAGTTGGGTGAGTTCTTAACAAAACAGCATCCCTGGCAACACCGGTAAATATGCTAGTTTAAAATAGAATAAAACAGATATGAGATAGGAAGAAGGGGCAAATGCGTTTGCCTAAGACTTCATATGTTCCAGCTGCCACTCTGCTTGCAGACCTGGTCCCTGACAGATCTCAGATGAAATGGCTGCTGGAGCAGGTAGGTAGGACAGGTTTTCTCACTTGAGTTGCTACTTGTAATGTCTTTTGAAGGCTGGAGCCAGTATGCAGTACTGTCGTGGTGCTTGCAGAAGCAGTTTCTGCAAGCACAGGTGGGAGGAGGCAATTTCACCTCCCTCATAACAGCTTGCTCATTCCTTTAAAACCTTACAAATCTGCTCTGGAGGGCTAGAAAACTCTCAAGAGTAGGTTTTTGCGCTGAAGATATCTACAGATGAGATGTAGGACTGAAAATCCCTATAATGTTGCAAGAATCACATTGGATCCAGAGCTTAGCACCTGCTTGAGCCAGAATAATGCAGTAGGTTGAGTGTTGGTTTAGGATACTGGGAGATGAGGGTTTGAATCCCCACTGAGCCATGGAAACCTACTGGATGACCTTGGGCAAGTCACACTTTCTCAGCCTCAGAGCAAGGCAAAGGCAAACTCCCTCTGAACAAATTCTGCCAAAAAACTCCCAAAAAAACTGTAATAAGTTCACCCTAGGGTCACCATAAGTTAGAAGTGGCTTTAAGGCACACAATAACACCTAGCAACTGGTAGAAGAAGCACAATTGGAGCAAAAATAATCACAAGCTTCTGTAGTCCTTAGATGTTTCCATGGCCAAAAAATTTCACCATTGTGTTTGCCCCTTTGTTCAATTTTAAAATTGTACCAGTTTTAAAACTGAGGCAAATAGCAGTTTTGAGGAGGAGAATACTGATGAGAAACTAATGGGAAGGGGATAATCAGCTCCAAGAGCATCTTTTGTGTGTGTCTGTGTGTGTGTGCTGTTTCCCTTTCTTGTTATTTCACAGAAATTAGTCAGAAAGTGTCATTTTTCCATCCACAAAAATAAACATGTACTGATCCAAAGTAAAACCATTTCAAGGTAAAGTGATTTTCAGATGTTGGCAATCATTTCTCACAAATTTCGCGCAACCCTATTGTATTGCCTGATTGCCATCTTTCCATGCGGTTGTAAAATACACACAAGAATTACATGTAAGATAAAATAGGTTCTCAGCCAAGTCTATGTAACACTGCTAAATGTTTTTATCTTCCTGACGCGTGTAAATTTCCATAAACTTGTCCAAAGAGATGTAAAATCTGATATATTTTTTATGAGACCTAGAAAGAAAGACAGGTGGATAGATATAGAGATAATCACCTCATAAGTCTAAAATGCAGATAAGACAAGAATATATGACCTCTTTCCCTTGCAAGTACTGCTTCTCAAAAATGATGTAAAAACCAACCATTAACTTTATAGAAAAAATAGCCTGACCAGTACAGAAGATTGTTCATTATCCAATCATCTGATAAGCAGTTTTTTAGAAACAAACTGGGTACCTAGAAGTATTATGGAGTTATTGTTACTACAGTCTAAAACTGATTTTGGGGGAATTATGGCCATTAATTGAATGCCCCTCTCAATGATATCTAATGAAACATGATACATGAAGTGATAATATTATACCTGGAATTCCGTTTATTCCTTTCATTGGGAGGCTTTCATTTGAGAAGGGAAGAGGTGGAATGGCTGAACAAATGCATTCACTGTAGTGGTATTGCATATTCTGTTTAACTGTTGTATAAAGACGTGTTCTTGAGCTGACTGTGTTGAGCCTTAGTTCATTGTGATTTAGAGACAAGATTTGTATTTTCCTTTGAAAAGTGGATATTTCTAGTACTCACAATCTTCATTTTTATTCTCATTCCAATTAGCATATTATGACATACATATCTTAATTTTTTTAAAAAAGAAAGCCTTTTGTGAATCATTGTGAATTTCCTGTGTGTCACATTGCTGTATGATTATTTGAGTTATATGGAAGTACCTACCAGAAAACAGTTCTAAATCATACATGCAAAGAATGATGCTCAGATGACATAGGGCTTCTCCACACTACAGTGTTACAGTGCTATTATTCCACTTTCAACATCCTATGGAATCCTGGGATTTGCAGTTTAGGGAGGGGCATTTAGAATTCTCAGCCAGAGAGCTCTTTAGCCTCATTAAACTGCAAACCCCTGAAATCCACAGAATGTTGAAAGTCGAATAATAGCACTATAACAGTGTAGAGTGGAAAGGCTCATAATTTCTCCATGTATCTGGCAGCAGATACAAATTCTTAGTTGTAACTGGTATGCTAAATTCAGATTCATTTATATATATGTAGCTTCTCCTGTCCAGGTATCCCACTGATTTTCCAGGAAATAGGCTGGTTAAAATGTTATTTGGAAGGAGCTTTTGTGGCCAGCAACCCAATTCATCTCTGATTCTCTGATTAAGTGGGCTGCTGTCTTCAAAAGCTTATGTTGTTAAAGTGCCTTTTGTTTTTACTGCAACAGAATAACCAGACTACTCTGAAAATGTCAATATAGTTATTCAACCTTTTGCTTTCGGGGTGGGTGGACAGATAATACTTATGCTGCTTTATATTTTTGGCCTCCCTCGTATAAAGACATGTTCTAAATCCTCCACAGCCATATCGTTTGTAACTCTAAGGATAGATTTACACATATAAAGTGAAAGGAGAGAGACTGTACAATTTAAAACGATATTTTATTTTTATTTATTTATTTATATATTTATTTAATGTATATCCCACTTTTCTCCTATATGGGGCCAAAAGCAGCTAACACCATACCTTAAAACAATACAGTTAAAAACAATCTGGAATACAAAAATTAAAAAGAAATCATTAATACAATCATCTTAAAGCATTAATTTAAAACAACCAAAGTCACATTAAAACCTACCTATTGCACTATCCCAATCAGATAAAAACTGAAGGCCTGTTCATTAGGAAGGTCTTGGCCTGCTGGTGGAAAGAGAACAGGGAGGGTGGCAACCAGGCCTCCCTGGCAGGGAATTCCATAGCCTAGGAACATCCACTGAGAAGGCTTTCTTCACCAGCTGTATTTGTGAAGGTGGTGGCACTGAGAGAAAGCTTCCCCCAAAGATTATAAAACTTGAGTAGGCTCATATAGAGAGATACAGTCTTTCAGATACCCTGGGCCCAGGTCATATAGGGCTTTGTAGTTCATAACCAACACTTTGAATTTGCCTGGAAATGGACTGGTACAAGAATTCCATTTTTGGTTGCTGTTGTTGTTGTGTGCCTTCAGGTCGTTTTGACTTATGGCAACCCTAGAGTTGAACCAATCATGAGGTTTTCTGGGGCTGAGATGTGTGTCATGCCCAATGTCATCTAGTGGGTTTCCATAGCCAAGCAGAGAATCGAACCCTGGTCTTCAAGGTCATAAACCAATGCTCAAACACAGTGCCACACTGACTCTCTCATTATAAAAAGAGTATAAGAAACAGGAATATGCTGATATACTAATCTTTCTAATTGAAGGGGATTATATACTTGAGGCAATATTTCTTTTTTTTTTTAAACTATATCTGCCAATTGAAATGGCACCATTTAAGGATACATTGTACAAATCTGTTTTTAATTATGAATAACTTTTTATTTTTAAACAGTTAACCATAAACTTTCAATACGCTTTATGTTATCCAGCTGACAGTACTTATATTGAGTAACATTTCCAGAACCAGCAGATCCCAAACTATTGAGGGTCAAAACAGGTCAAGACACTAAACCTGAAGTTTAAAGGGGTACTCCCTTAAATGCTGAGAGCCATCTGATTGTGGGGGAAAACCACATTATTCCTTTTCAATATGCATTCTGAATTTCCTGTGCTTTGTTTCAGCTGTGTGATCAAACAGTTCCACATCTCGGTTTCTTACCATAGAGTTAGAAAACAGAGCACTCAGCCTGTCCCGACTTCTGCTTTGCAGTCTTCTAGCATTCTTGCAAAATGCCTCTTCTAAAACCATCCTTTATTTCTTTGCAAGAGAAAATCTTCCTTTTGTGGAATGGAGATGTGACACTTTCAGAGCCAATTTTCACTTGCCCAGCAAGTCGAAAAGGGCTACATTCTGAGGGATATAGGATTTGAGGGAAGAGGTAAATCAAACTTTTCCCAACAGTCCAAATCATGCTGGTAGATTATTTGTGTAATAAATAATCTACATAGCATGCCCATTTCCAGTTACCTATGGGAAGGAGCATTCTCTCTGATTGTCCAGAGGCATCTTCCAGTTTTTGCTTTGCTCCACTAGCACTATCTCTCGCACACATGGATTTAACACACACACACACACCAAATTGGGTGGGTTTGAAATATATATACTAAGCTAAAAGGTTGAGGTTTAGATTCAGAACTAGCTTCTAAACTCCTGATCAACACAGCTGTCATGTGTTAGCAAAGAAAGAAAGGAAACTCCTTCAGTATCTTACTCTGTTTCACCTGATCCCAAAAGTGGGAAGTAAAGGATGGTGGAATGGACAGGCATGTGAATGCACACATGCAGAATAAAGACTAAGAAAACAAGTCATGTCCTCTGGTCTAAAATAAAAATTTCTCTGAACAGACGATATCTGTGCAAAGTTTATTTATATACCTTTGTAGTTTCAGTTTGTCTTAGAAGTGGGGAAGGAGTCCTGATTCCACCTCCCCTTTCTCCCACATGAAAGCTTCCACTATGCAAAGTAAAATTGATTAATCTAGAAAATAAACATCCCCCCTACCTGTCTAGTTTTCATAGAAGAACAGGGAATTATTTTAATGTGAAACACAGAACCAGTCCATCTCTTCCATCTACACCCCACCCTCATGCTTGTTCAGGTTCATCTTTACTGAGGAAAGACCTTTCTAACACATCCTAATTATAAGATCAGTATCTTATTTGTTTGGACTGTCAGTGGTTCAGATTATAAAGCACAGTGGGGGGGGTGCCCCTCCTGCTCAGACTACAGGCCACCTGAACTACAAAGACAACTTCTAAACTGATTTTGAAACATTAAAATTGAATATATATTTAATATAAACAAACTGAAATATAATCATGTAGCATAATGGCTTTCATCCAGAATTCCTATGAGTGACTCTGCTCACAAGATGTTCCTGCTGAAGGAAAGGAAATGGGAGGACAAAATAAGACAAAATAATTTTTCACTTTTAAAGTGATCAGCCATGTATTACATTGTACACTCATCTGTTCCTTTTAGATTACCACTATGGAGAGCAATCTGAAGACAATAGAAGAGGAAAACAAAGTAATTGAACAACAAAATGAATCTCTTCTTCATGAATTGGCCAATTTAAGCCAGTCTTTAATTCATAGTCTAGCTAATATCCAGCTACCGCATATGGTAAGTGACTGAGGGCACAAGTTAAGGAATTTGGCAGTCTCCTTCACCTCATGCAGTAGATTTCTTTTTGTTTTTATGTTTATGGCTCCTCAACCAGATGGAGATTTGCGGTATCAACCCTGAAACCATAAAGATAAATTTAACTGCTAAAAAAGACACGGTGGGCCAATTCTGATGTCTCCTGTAAAATTAAGTAAGCTCTGAACTAGGCTGTCTAATGTGTTAAGAAAATGGTGTCAATGTGCTTTGATATTTGTTTTGCATAAATTAATATACTGTTAAGCAAATAAAAGTTGTATATGAACTACTATTTAATATCTCGTAGGAACCAATCAATGAACAAAATTTTGATGCTTACGTGACCACTTTGACGGACATGTATACAAATCAAGATCGTTATCAGAGTCCAGAAAATAAAGCCCTACTGGAAAATATAAAGCAGGCTGTGAGAGGAATTCAGGTGTGAACAGCTGATGTAGTGGTGAAAATCTTACCTTTAAAAAAAGATGCCTCTTGTTTTTTGCTGCTGTAATTTACCAGAAAGTGTTATATATTTCTTTCTGTTTGAAACAGTGTTATGCTTACAAGACTTCATAATAATTTTATGTCTTGCTTTAAAGATAGTAACTGCAGAATAGTTTTTTGAATACATTCACATTTTGTACGTTTTCATATAAGCTGACATAGTGTGATATGCCATGTAATGTTTATAGCTGCTAATGTATGCACATTTTTGGGGTAAATATATTTCTGAAGAGGTAAGCTGATCAAAATAAATAGAGTGTAAATTCTTTTTAATGCTTTAGTGATTAAATGTTTTAGTATTTTGAACTGAAATGGACACAAAAAAAGAAAAAAAAAGAAAACCCGCTTTGAATGACAATGTTGCAGTCTGCGACCACTTTTTAAACACTCTCATTTTGTCTCATGCTGAAGGATTTTATGGGATTTAAGAAATTTGTGTGCATATTGTTTCATAGCAAGAATTGGTTGCAAAAATGCTTTATTTTTGAACAATGCTTGAAAATATTGTGACTTTTGTTTTCGAAGATGGTATGTGGTGGGGGCAATAAAAAGGGGGTTTTGGAATTCCAAGTAAAGGGCATGAATTAGATGTGAGATGTAAAATGAGTAATTTATTGTAAGACAACATCAAGCCATGGAAACTTGACAGAAGATTCAAAGCAGCTTAAACAGCACTTTTTAATTAACTTCTAAGCATTACATGGTATGAATATGGGAACTTCCATATGACAGGAGCTCTATCAGAGGTGGACAACGTGAAGATTTCAACTTTTCTTTTCCAATACACTTTGGGACCAACATTCTCTTATCTCTCCAGGACTCTTTAAAAGTGTCCGTCTGAGTTATCTGTTTCAGCAATGTAGTTCATCTTTTCAGAAGTTCAGTCTTTCCTTCTTAAGGCAAAAGGCAATAGTTTAAAAGAAATATTGCCTTTTTTAAAAAAAAGTTTTTAATTTGGGGATGAACCTAAAAGTTTTATCGTTACAGCAGTTACTGACCTGGATTCATTGCTACTTTTGTGTAGGAAATGCAGTACAGTTCAGTTAATCTGATCTTTTCACTTTGTTCCCTTTAACTGTTTAGGTTCTGCTCATTTTTGTTGGCGTACAATCATCGTTATTGTGGCATTTCCATATGCTATCTATTTGTTCTACTGTTACCTATTGCAAAAAAAAAATGAATGCAATCAAAATTTTAATGTAACTAAATATACTTTGGCACTTTTTGCTTTAAATTGCATCATTTCAAGCTTAAAAAAGTATTGTACTTTTCAGATTTGATTGTTATTTCTTCAAAATAACTGCACTATATGTATGCATAAGACCACTTTTTCTTGCGACATTTTTGTTTCCCATTTAAAGTAGTAATTCAGATGGTGTGTTGTGTTTGTCAGATGTTAAATTAATTTCAATTTGATAGCATATCTTTTCCTTCCATGTCTTGATGTTATGCAGAAAGTACAAAAGTACTTTAAAAATTTTGTTATGAAAAAAGATGGGTTTTGTAAAAAAAAATAATAATAAAATAAAATATTTTTAGCAGAACAGGACTTACAGGGTCATTGTCCCCACAATGTGCCAGTTGACTATTTGCACTTACCTTGCCCTATATATCCATACGGAGGTGTGCAATTTCTTGTGTCATTAGCGTTGTGACACTAAATTTGAACAAATTAGAGTGGAAGCCAATGTGGCTAATCCAATAATATTGCTAAGGGGAGACTACAGGGATCTCACAACAAATATTCTGATACAATACTCAACCTCGGTATATATATATGTATAAATATATGTATATCCCAGCGGCACTTTATACTATTCACTGTACAAAAAGCTTACAGTTTTCCACGAGGACTTTAATAACTAGCTGGGAGAAGATTATGTAATTACTTTGGGGCTCTGCAGTATCTTCTCTGTATAGTGCCCTCATTTTTGTTGTGCTATTAGTTGTAGCTGCCATGCTCAGAATTGCCTTTTTGAGAGCTGAAGCAAGGTGCTTGTTGTTCACCTTCTGCCATATATATTGTACTTTTTGCCCTAGCCTCCTTTTAGGGCTCTCATTGTTCATAATGGCATATGCATTTTTCCACTGCATTGTGTCTGCAGCTTCTTTGCCAATATAGTAACGCTTTCCGTAGAGTAATAGATAGTATCAGTTTTGGATTCTTATTGTTATCACCTATGTACAATGGAAAAGGGATTTTAAGCACAAATCCGCGCTACTCATCTAATGTTGGTACATAATATCAAATCAAAAGTTATCTGTGACTATTATATAGGGATCACAAAAGTGTCACATATTAGAATGCTGACCTTTCATCTGAAATTATTGTGAGTCATCAGAGTTTATTTATTCTAACTTATTGTTCATTTTCATTTCTAAGTTTAATTTAAGTGATCATTTATTAAGACAGAATTTTGTATAAACTACTTATTGTGCTCTCTGTGGAACTGAGGTTTGATTTATTTTTGTACTACACAGCATGGGTTTGTTGACATTTTAATTTTGCTATAAATGTGTGAAATCACAAGTTGCTGTGATAACTTCATTTTTAAATTGTGAAATTTGTACAAATTTTGTCATGCTGGATGTGAACACATCTTACTCTAAATAAATAAATAAATAAAAATGTGTTGCCACATTTGTAGCACAGCTGTTCTCTGGTCAGTTGTTACCTTTCTTGCTTCCGAGTACAAATTGCCACTGCGTTAAATGACACCCTTTTTTAAAAAAAATCCCTCTTTTTAGTAGACATTAAAGGCTTTTCATAAGGTTTTAGTTTTTCCATTGTCTAACCAGATTGCTAATTCTTCTGTAGGGCCGTGTTCAGTGGCATACAGACCCTTAACAGCACCTAGGGCAAAGGGGCAGGATGAGAGGAGGTGGGAGGGGTGAGTGGCAGCCAGAAGTGGGCGTGGTGAGTGGTGGAAGTGGGTGGGGTGAGCGCAGCAGGCAGAGAGGGGCAAGTGGAGGTGGGCAGGGCAAGCGGCAATGGGCGTGGGGCAAGCAGCAGCGGGCAGGGGAGGGGCGAGTGGAGGTGGGTGGGGCGAATAATGGGTGGAAGTGGGCAGGGCGAGTGGCAGTGGGGGCAGGGCGAATGGCAGGCAGGGGTGAGCGGGGCAAGCAGCAGTGAGAGGTGCCCCCTGACATTGGAACCCGGGACATGCATCCCAGTTGCCCCAGCCTAGATCCACCTCTGGCCATGTTTAAAGGCAGCTGAGTTTACCAACCCAGTGTAGTATAACCCAAGTGACCAAAATCCATTTTAAACATCTCATTACAAAGAATTCGTCACACTTACATTTGTTATGAGCAAGGATTATTTTTATTATTATTTTAATTTACCAAAGTGATTTGATCTCCATTCACAAGATTTGGTTTACTTATCTTTCTTTTGCACTTCTGAACACAGTCCACTATACACATTTAAGAGTCTCTAGATTATATAGCTGATATCTATTAATCTTCTTCAGAGTAACTGATCGTTCTTATCTTCCATGTCCTAATTTGTGTGTAATGCATAATACTTCAAAGGTACTGATTTTGATTTTGTAGTAGGGAATTTTTATATTATTTTAATTTGTCTGTGAGAGTTACAGTTGAGACACTGAAAGCTGATAACTGCTTCAGTGGTTCGTTACTCTCAAATCATTGCCAGATCAAATGATTGATTTGGTACCACCTATGCATAGTGCTAACTGAAATTGTAATTGTACCTGCTAGCTTCACCATTTGGTGTACCATGCCTCCAATATTCCCGGCACAGGAGATTTTAAATATAAACACATAACTGTGTGAGTTTCATGTATGTGGTCTGTACCTTACAGAAGTGAATTGTATAGATTGTTATATAGGCAGCCTATATGAGTAGATCCCAGGATGATGATATCAAAAACATGAAAGTTAGGCATACTTAAATGTATGGAACAGCAGGCAGAAATCTAAACCACCATCCTAACAATATTTAGTCTTCACCCAAATTCCTACTGCCACGGGGTAAATTAACACTGCAGAAAGCTCCTCACATCTTACTTTGATTTACTCATTTATAACGTTTCAACCAATTGTTATAATATACTATCAATTATCAAATAAGTAGTATTTGAACTATAGAAGTATAATTTACAGTCTTGTGTATAAGTCTTGCAGAAGCCAGTGGCCAAATCAATTAGTGACAATTTAGGGAAAATACATCTATATATACTTATATAGATACGCATGGAACAGCATACACATACAGATCTCATGCGGCTTGGAGTTCCACTATGCAGCTATATGTATCCAGGGGGGAAAAAACAATGTAGACTGGCAACCTACATTGCAGTAATGAAGTCACAGATTTCTAACCTAGACTTACAAATCTGTAACTGCTCCCTATTCAGCCATGATCCATATACATGCTTGTGGCAGTATTAGTATTACCATGATCACAAATAACGCCCCTGTAACCTGCCTTAATAGCCAGCAGTTGCACCAAACAGTGGAGGTCTGTTCTACTGGCAATCAGGGTGCAGCAGGATAATGTTCCCAGCCCCAACCCCATTAGCAATCTCTGGTGGGACAAGAAGGTCCTGCTTCTGATTGTCACACCAGGGAACATTGGTGGAAGTGGGTTGGAAATGTTATCATGTATCATCCTGATCACCGGTAGACGGACCTCCATCACTTAGTGCTATTGAAAGCTGTTAAGATCAGTTTGGGTAATCAGGTTGGAAGTCAAGGTGTAGTTAAGCACTTGTAACTATGGCCCTTTCTGCACCATACCCCATTAGCGCGTTCCGTTACAATCCCAGCATTGCCATTTGCATGATGGTAGCAGGTTAGAAACACTCTCTTCTGCACCCTTCCACCTTAAGCGGGTGAGTACGGGTATTCCCAGCGGTGCTCCTTCTGCACTACAGCATCCTTGGCCACTCTCTTTCCCTGTCTTCACCCCATCCCACTGCCCTGATTGGTCAGGGTTTTTATGGGAGGGAGGGGAACCATACTAGTGCAGCAATGTTGTAAAGGCATGACACACCAGTACACTATTGCACTTTTGTGCTATAATGTTTATAATGTTTAAAAATATATTTAAAAGTAGTTTTATCTCAAAGGAGAAATTTAAAATAAACACAGAGAAGTGATAGATTTTGAAGTTACCATGCCATGGGAGTAGCTGTGGGATGGGCAAACTGGGCCACCCACATCCCACCCACTTCTGGATCCAGGAGGACAGGAAGTGCTATCAAGCGCTATTATGGCACCTCACTGAGCTGGCTGTTGGGATTGAAGCACTAAAGGAAGCTCTTAATGAATTTTGTTTGGAAATGGTGTAAGGAAGTCTTGCAATGCTTGGGGACGGGATAGCAGCTGGATAGTGGTCATGTGGTAGCACAACTCCTGGACTGGAAACAACCCACTGCTGTTGTGGGATAGCAATGTCATGTGGAAATGGCCTATGTCTCTGATATAGGACCTTGGTGACTATCCCACATTATTGTGAATTTTTAAATATTTTATATTATTCCAAAGGTTTAATATTCTTGTAATACCAGCTTTTGTATACTGACAATCTTAACAAACATTTCCCACTTCAACTCCATATATAAGACTTCATGCGCTTTTGGAGCAAATTGTTACCAGAATCATCCCATTACTTTCCCATAACTCAATTCTGCTAGTTGTCAAATCATACTAAGTTCACAATCCTGAATAATCTGTGTGTGTGTGTGTGTATGCATGTATATATGCATGTGTGTGCATGCACATGCACATTTGAAACTTACATCCCTTTTCTTACAGGTAAGAAAAGTAGTTAAACATAAGAGATTTTTAAAAATCCCCAAGGACGTTAAAACTTTTTATGGAATGTCTTCTTGATAAAGCCATTTTTGTAAACATACCATTAACCAAACCAATGTCTGTTGGCAGAGCATTCCTTGTATTAGATGCAGCCAGAGGGAAAGCTCCATGTCTTGGGTTGCTTGGAGTTCTGACATTGTGCTTCAGATGACAAGAACCCATGGAAGCAAACATGAAGTGCTACTCAATTCAGTTGCTAGAGTCCACTGATCTTGTTTCTTCAATGTGTGTGCATAAAGCCCTTCCCAAGTTGATTGTCAAGTGTTTCAGCCTTCATGAGTAAGATCACGCACAAGCAATTGGTTTGGTTTCTTTCTCTTTCTTTCTCTTCCTCTCTCTCTCTTTTGTTTTGTTGTTTTTTGCAGTGACATGCCAGTTCTAAAAGGCTAAACCCCACACACAATGAAGGAATTACACAACAAGCCTGCTATAGGCAAAAACAAATAGTAACTAAGATGAAAAAGATTTCTTCCTGTGGTTACTGTATGACCAGGTAGTTGTGTGACCACCCTTTAATACTTCCAAGGGTGAAATCTTTTTCCTTTCCTTTTCTTTTCTTTACTTTCCTTTTCTTTTCTTCTATGCTGATGGAATAACTTCCATCAGTGATATCGGGGAGGACATTTCCTTTCCCTCTTACAGCCCCCTTTGTATCCTCAGAATCTATTCGAGAGTGCAGAAGGCTGCAGGAGATCTGAGAGAACGAGGAAAATCCCACAAATCAGAAAAATTTTACTCAAGCACTGTTGTCTTTTGCTCCATATTTTCTGAATTTGATGGTGGTGGTGGTTTGACTTCTACCTTTTCTTCTTCATAACCATTATTGAAAAGATGGCCCATCAACTCTTTGAACTGCAAAACTAAAGGCTAATCTAGACACAACAATAATGGCAGCTTCTATGCCTTTTCTTCAAGTGGCAGATTCTCTTTCCTAAGAACTGATACTTAATCCACGAACTGGAAACTTTGAGTAAATGGCCATCAAGTATGCAAGATGTAGTTACTATGCACCAGCAGACAAAACTGCTAGTCCTCTGGTGCCCAGTAGTAATTTGAGCCAGAGGTAGAACTAAGGCCTTGTAAATGAATTTGAGAGGGTGAAGGATTGAAAAGATGTCCCCTCACAGTGTTACATCAACATCAGCATACCACTGTATTATTTTTCTAGAAATATTGTAGGATTGTATACTGCTAGATAATTGTGAGGTTTCATTTGAGGCAGTATTGGAAGATCCTCATCAATGTCAGAGCTAAACTCTGGAGCACAGGAGGTAATAAAGACAGTATCTCTAAACATGAATAAAGTGTCTTTAATGGACCACCAGCTAAACCAAGCCTGTTTGCAATGAAGCTGCCGTGACCCTTCAAACCTCCCACTTTTAACTATTCTGCTTTGCATACAAAACATCTGAGGTTCCACTCATGGTGTTTTCTCCATACAGCGGGAAGTACTTTGACTTCAAACTCTTCAGAGCTTCTGCCTGTCATTGTAGACAACAATGGCCATTTCCGCCCTACACTGTTTATAGTGCTGTTATTCTACTTTCAACCTCCTATGGAATCCTGGGGCTTGTAGTTTAGGGAGGGGCCTTTAGAATTCTCAGCCAGAGGCTCTCTGGTCTCAGTAAAATACAAACTCCCAGGGTTCCATAGGGTGTTGAAAGTGAAATAATAGCACCATAACAGTGTAATGCGGAAATGGCCCACGATACAGCTTTCTATGTGCAGAGGTCCTTCTTATGCAGCAGGCATGTGAGACGTTTTTGGTTTTTGGCCCAGTGGTCAAATGTGGGGAGAGTTGTGATCTCATGACATCTGGAGGGCTGCCAGTGCTCCTCCATCAATAAACCATCACAGTTGCTGCTAGTTTGAAGTGAATTGCCCAATTTTGAGGAAAAAAAGGGGGAGTTAAGGAGCCTCTGTTTGAAGTCCCAAGGGCTGCATGAAATTCACAGGTTGCATCTTGCCCAACTATACCCTAACTTGACAAAATACGCGAGTGTCCTCTAAAATCAACAGTAGTACAAAATACACCCCAGCAAGTGTACCACGTAAAAGGACAGGCTATGCATTTATTTATCCAAGAAATGCAGAGATAAGAGAATTTACGGCTGACAGAGGAAAGAAAAGGAAGCACTGATACTGAATGTACTCTGTATACATTGTTCCTGATGTAGTCCTGTTTTGCATTCATATGTCCTCAAGTCACTTTGGCACAATCGTCGTTCAGTAAACTACTTATATTGGAAGGTTGGTAGTGAAAGCCTTGAGTATATTACAAGTGGGTAGACTCAATCAAGGAAGCCAGAGCCCTGGGTCCGCAAGACCACGGCAGGACTCTTCACGACAGGGTGACTTGGAGATCTGTTATATATGGAACTTCCATAAGTTGAAGCCACCTTGACGACAACAAAGTGCCAACTTGATAATCACAAATAGCAACAGAGTAAATGTTAAATCAATATTTTGTTAAATGTTAATGTTAAATCAGATATTTATGATTTACTTACGAACATTTTAATGCTGCTTTTCATTTTAAATACCTCAAAATGGTGTACAATAAAAACAAGATACAAAACCAATTGCTAAAAATGGCAAAACAGCAATAAAACACTAGCAACAATAAAACAATTGATTAGAGGCAACAAACTACAGTTAATTGACCTCATTAACAATCAGGAAAATAATCAGGACAACCCATCGAGACTTTTTTGAAAGACAGTTCTCTCTCTCCTTTTCAAATATTCAGATATGGCTCTAGAACCAACTTTCTTGTGTGAGAGGATTTTCCTCATGGAAAGTGCTGCTCCTTAATTTTCATGGATTTCTCCATCATCCTCTGATCCACAGTTCACCCCAGTCAGCAGGATCCCCTAACTCTTTATGCAGAATTTTAAAAGCGTTTCAAGGGCTGCACTGGAGAGGGGCCATAGTGAAGTCACCTTCAGTCACCCCTTGTGCATGTGCCTAAATTGTGATCCAACCTGCTGGGGAAAGGACAGACAGGGAGAAATTTCTACAAATTAATAAATACTGGGAAGTAACAGAATACCCTTATGTGGCTATTCTCATATTTTTATTAGAAGTGAGGAAACTGTGAGAATTTTAAAATACTGATTTAAATTAATCCTTGGAGTTTTTCTATACGTAAGAACATTCAATTTGCTTCCAGGACCTACCTGAAACAAATCTCAGATGATTTATGTCTGGAAAGTCATTCTATATGATGACATCAACCATGTAAAATTAAAGTTATTGTACTTCCATAAGCCACATTCTTTAAATGGCTGTAGTACTAGATCAGTCTGAAACCAGCAAGTGGCAGTATTTGACAAAAATAAAGATGTATTGAAAAGTTTGGAGAAAGCTACATTTCTACATGGTGTTAAAGTAGGAAAAGTCAGGACGGTTTTGTCTTTATCTGCAAGAAATAAAAACAACATTATTGGTTTCATACCAAATATCTTTAATTGGCAATCACTTATGTCCAGATTTTAGATAAATAACTTTAAAGAATACTTATTCGGAACAGAAAAAGGAAGCAACTTCTCAGCATGTTCTTCCTAATGACTGGATGCTGCTGTTTCTATACTTGGCAGAACCCACATGTTCCACTATCTTGAAAAATTATCAAATGCAAATAATGGAGTGACATCAAAATGTTTGTTTCCTTTGGATTTGCTCCAGCATATTTTTCACACTGATTCTTTGGAAGCAATGCAAAGCATTGTCCTGCACAACATGACTGAGCATTGCCTCTACTTGTGATGATTATAGGTACTGCTCAGCATGAACAAAGTTTTACTATCTTGCTTTCCCAGAAAGCAAGGAATTAATCTCTCCTTCACACTTGCAGCCTACTTCTCAGAAGGAGGGCTGCCAACAAAATTGAGTCATAAGGCTGAGTGGCAAGAAATCCCATTGGTCACGACTATGCCGAGACAGCTGGCCAGCTCCTTCACCTTTGGGTTTTGCTTCTGCCAACTGCACTTTTAGTTTCCAGTTGCTCTACAATGTCTTGAACAGTGCCTGGAAAGCAGTTGGCTTCTGTAAGTAACAATTGATTAAGGAGTTTCTACTCCAAAAACCAAAAGCTATTTTCCCAAAGCCAATTTGCATTAGGATGAAACAATTGTTAGCAGTATCATGATCCTCTTTACAAATATTTAATCATAAGCTCACCATCTTTCTCAATACAGAACATCCTATGTTAGAGCAAGTACATCCAGATGTCAATTATGCCTTTTTTTCTCCCTTTCTTTTACAATTTCTCAGCATGCAACATGCATCTCTTCCCTTTTACTCTCATAGTAGCAAAGGACAGAAGTCAACTTCTCTTAGGTACTGCCAGCAGATTATGTTAAATGTATAAAGATATTACAAATGGGACATACCTAGTACTCCATTCAGATTTTTATCAGCACACTTATATACACAGTAATAGTGGCCATCCCAGGTATGCAGGACTATGATGAAGAAAATATGTGGACAACAGTGCTGTGGTGTTCAACTTAGCAGAATAGTGTGTGTGTGAGTGAGTGGCAGAGAAAGGAAGAGAGAGTGCTGTTGGCTCTCCACTTCTTTTATGGGTTTTCCTTTCATGAATTTGATTATTCACAAATTTGTAGCTCCCAGCTCCCCCTTTCTCCTCTTTCTTGTGCACCAGCATGCCTCTCCTAGATTGTCTGAGCAGGCAAACTCAACCCAATCTGAGTGAGACCACTCCCCTCACTTCTCCTCCTTCCACCCTCTACCTCCTGTCCTCCCAAAAGGCATCACTCCAACTTCTTGCTGTGTGTCTTGGTATTTTCACACCTCGCTGAGATTGTCTGGGCAGTCAAAATCAACCTGGTTTTAGCAACACCACCAGCAACAGCCCGCAATCTAGTCCTCCCTCCACATCTCCCATCCTCCAAAAGGCACCAGCCACGGCACCAGCCAGGACAAGTAATAAGAGAGTTTGGGGCTGGTGCCTTTTGGGAGGATGGGAGACAGAGGATAGAGTTGTGGGGGGAAGAAGTGGAGGGAAGTGCTTGATCGTGGGCTGCTGCTGGTGGTGCTGCCAAAACCAGGTGGAGATTGCCTGCTCAGACAATCCGGGATGGGTGTGAAAGTATCAAGGCAACAGAAGTTGGTGCCTTTAGGGAGGACAGGAGATGGGGAAGCAGGGTACGGGAAGTGAAGAACTGGATTGGTCACTGCCACGGCTGCTTGTGTAGTATGGTAAAATTGGCTGCAGTTTATTTGAGATATTTTGACCTTTATGGAGGTTCTGCACCCCTAACTAATTCTTGTGAAAGTGGAAGGATGACTCTGCTTCCTGATGAGCGATTGTTGTTATGTCCCTTCAAGTAGATACCAATGTACAGTGATCCTGTTACAGAGTTTTCTTGGCAAGAGGAATTCAGTGGAGGTTTACCGTTGCCTTCTTGTAAGGCTGAGAGCGTGGGATTTGCCCCAGATCACACAGTGGGTTTCCATGCTTGAACAGGGACTAGAATTTTAGTCTTCTAGAGCCCTAATCCAATGCTCACACCAAAACACTACACTGGCATTCCTGACCGCCTGCTCATATAATCTGTCACTGAAACAGAGATAACAATAATTTTGCTATTGATTATATATGCATGTTGTTTCTGATATCATGCTGCAAATCTTCCAGTGAATAAAGCATGCCATTGTTTTGTTACAGTTTACTGTATTTTTTTAAAAAAAGAATTAAAATTCTAATCATTAGGTGCTAGCTGTAATCATTCCTTGCTGCCACTTAATTAGTCCTCTCAATGGTAACTTTTAGGGTGATACTCAGATGTAGTCTCCAGAAGTCTAAGGCTAATGTGCAGATGCCACTATTTCTATGTGTATTCTAGTTTGCTTTCACTGGGAAACACTAGGGGTGCACAATGCACAGGCAGCATCTCTTCCTTGTGGAATTCACAGGAGTGCAAGTCCTCATCTGTTGTGTCGTCTGCACAGACTATTGCAAAAGGAGTCTTTGAGAACAGACTGCTGCTCAAGTGAGAATTGCACCCTCCACATATTTGCAAGTGAACGTAAGTCGGACACATTCTTTGAGACAGACCCTGAGCTTTTTCCTGCCACAGATTTCTTTTTAAACAACTGTTCCCAAGAGTGGGCCATGGTCCCACTGAGGCAAGTAGCCAGGCAAACTCAGATAACCTTCTTGGATGATCACAAAGTGAGAAATGTTTCTAGGGCTCAGTTTGAGCCAGGCCTCACAAAAACTTAGCCCTGGCGTTAGTTTTCAGCGCAGGGCTCTTCCTTGTGGGTCCAAAGGGACGCCAATCACCAATCCACACTGGGGCGGCAATACTACAACAGAGGAGGGGGGATGTTGCCCCCTAAAAATCTGCCACCTCGGGGTCCTGGAATTCTGTGGTGCCTCAGAGTTAAGGTGTCCCCTGAGCATATTCTGAGTGCTAAATGTATGTTCGGTAGTAACAGTTAATGGAGGACATGTAAGGTTTCCTTCTTTTTAAAACTTGCATCGTCCTTTTCGTTTGCTTTCGGCGGTCCTGAAGATGAAGTAACTATTTAACGTCCACAACCAGGCATGCATGCCTTAAGCCGGTTTAGAGTTTCCCCCAGCAGAAGACATATTTCTGTCCCATACTCTGTCCCTGTGTGTGTTGAAAGGACACGCACGTGTACACGTATGTATATTCCCGGCGCCTCACATACAGAAAAAGCAAGGGTGCCGGGCGAGAGAAAGCGAAAAAGAGCTCCTCTCCCGGCTGTGCCGCCTTAGTAGCCTCCGAGCTCCGCCTCCCCGGGAATCTCTCGCGCCTCCCGGTTTTCCCTTAGCCAGGTGTCCGGGCAAGGCGGGGCTGGGCGGGGGAAGGGGGTGTAGGGAGGGAGATTTCTTCCCGCGGCCCCGCCCCCGCCCCTCCCCCTCCCCAGCTGGCGGGAAAGCACCGTCCCCTCCAGCCCCCGTTTCCCCCCTGGGGGCGCCGGGCGCGCGCGGTGGCCGGGGGGAGGGTAAGAAAGGGGGCGCGGGGGCGTCCCTCAAGTTCTCTTTCCAAGCAAGCCCCGGCCCCGGCGGGGGAAGCTTTGGCTGGCTGGCTGGCTGGCTGGCTGCGGGCTGGGGCGGTCCCTTCGCCGTCCCCTCTTTCTCCTCCCCCTCCAGGCTGTGCGCTGGGGACGGGCTCGCTCCTGCAAGCCCCCTCCGTCCGTCCGTCCGTCCGCCCGCCGCCGCCGGCTCCACCACCGAAGGAGAATCCGCGCCGCCGCCGCCATCCGCCTCCGCTGCTCCCCTTCGCTCCTTCTTTCCCTCCCTCCGTCCCTCCTCCCGCCCGCCTGCGCCCGCCTGCCCGCCCGCCTTTAATTCCTCCTCGTCCCGCTCCGGGCGCTCGGTGGCATGGCCCGGCGCCACACCGCCTCTGCCTTCCCGGGGTTTTGCGTCGGAGTCCTGCTGTGGGGCGGGAGCCTCCTGCCCCTCGTCGCCCCCCAGCCGCAGCCGCCGCCGCCGCCGCCGCCGCCGGCCCCGTCCTCGCCGCAGCGGGGGAGCGTGTGGTGCCCCAGCCGCTGCCTCTGCTTCCGGACCACGGTGCGCTGCATGCACCTCATGCTGGAGAGCGTCCCCGCCGTCTCCCCGCAGACCACCATCCTGTAAGTGGAGGCCCCGAGCCGGGCCGCCACCGCCGCGGGCGGGAGCGGGGCGGCGGGCGGGATACCTGGTGCAATCATGGCGGAGGAGATTTGGAGGGAGGGAGGGAGGGAGCGCTGGGACGACTTCCACTTGCTCTGCGGAGCTAGAGCTGGCCCCGCAAGCCTGGCCGTTTTCGCCCTAGACTGTTACCGCGCCATTATTCCACTTTCGGCATCCCGTGGAATCCTCAAAGGCCCCTCCCTAAACTGCCAACCCCAGGATTCCGTAGGATGTTGGAAGTGGAATAATAGCGCTACAACAGTCTGGTGTGGAAATAGCCTTTGTCAGCAGAGGTGTTTCCCCGCCGCCTACTCCGACTCCTACTGTCTGAGCCGCGAGCTTGCTTTTGTTGCCTCTCTTAACTTTCGTGTTTTGTCTACAGACGCTTGGCTGCGGTCCACGCTCTGGTTAAGCTGGGCGGCGGTGATATTGAAGTGATAGGATTTAAGCTGCCTTTTCGCCCCCCCCAGAGAATTCGGAACGGATTGAAAGATTGGCTTACGTCCAGGGAAAGAGTCTTGAAAAGTTAATTATATCATGAGGTTACCCTGTTGACTCCACGGAGTCCAGTTCTGAACCCTCTAGTTGAACCCATTGATGGATTTCGCTCCGGGAGGCCCTCCCTTTCGACAGAGCGAGGCAGGCGCCTCAGGCGGCAGATGGGGTGGGTCGGACACACAGAGGTGCTGAAACGCTGGCCGATGTTGCTGTGTGTGTTTGATGGCCGGTCCTGCGCTTTTTTGGCTAGCATGCCACGTTTAGGCGTAGCGGAGAACTCCGGTGCCTTAGCAGTACCAGATACAGAAGTGCCCCCTTCTGTGTATGGAGTGAGAAAAGGAAGCCAGAGCTGGCCCTTCACCTCAGGCAGCCAAATTTCTTGGGCCAGCAGTGATGTCGCTGAAAAACCTTCTGTATCCAAACAACTCTCAGTGGTTTGTTTCCTCTTAATTCCTTTGCCCCTTCCCCCCCCCCCCGCCTCCGCACCTCTTTCTCTCCTCTTCATCCTTGGGAGTTTGATTCTACAGCTTCAGGGTCTTTGTGTGGCTTTGTGCTCTTCAGGAATGTAACCACTAGCCTGAGCTCTGTGGCTTTTCCAAGTCGCTGGTCTCTGAAGCCTCTTTGTTGTTGTAGCTGCCCAGTCATCCTACAGCTCCCTTCGGTTTCGAATCTCTGGTTAAAGGTGTTGTGGGATATGCTAAGAATGCTCTAATTGGGGAGCACTTCCATTTTTATTGTTTTTGATACCTGTTATAACTAGGAATCTTGCCTTTACAGAGTTGTGGTTTGTATTTTGGATGGGGAGATTGTGGGTAACTTGCGTGTTTCCTTAAAGAAAATAAACATAGGCTTGAAACACAAATGCTTATACATGATTTTTTGAAGTGGGTTCTCCCTTCCCACCTTCCCCCCCACTGCAACCACTTCTGAGAGGTTTGAAAACGTAATTCTTACTAGTGACTTTAGCTGTGGCATACTTCATCAGAAAGAAGGGTCTTTCCTCTTTGTTTCTGCTTGTGTAGCCATGAATATACAAGAAGGAGCCTGTGCTGAATTATACCAGGAGAATACAAGGTTCATGATCCTGCAGAGATTTATGGACATGTTTAATGTTACATAGTGTGTGAATCGCTGCATGTTCGCTGAGAATTGAGGTCTTCCAGGACATAAAGTGGGGCACGCGAAAAGTTCGGACCCAGTGGCAGCCAGTAAATGGAGGAGTGGAAAGTCCTGTTATGTGAATGCTTGACTTCACTGTTTCAATTAATCATGTACTAATTGATTTGTGTGACATTATTTTAAGTTTGTTTTACTTGAATGTGTTTTGAAGTTTCACATTACTGTAAACTTCTGCTGCATGGAAGTAAAGGAAAAACAGCTGAGATGAGTCTTTTCCTTTTAGTGAAGGGTTGCATAAAACCTTGCCCCTTATGTACTTAATGTACTTTTATAGATGTAGAATGGACCTAGTGATATATTATTACTGGATCACTGTGACAGAAGTAATACAGGGTCTTCCATTTGCTTTCACACAGATAGAACTTAGAGATATTTAGAACACAGTGATACTGCATGAGCACAGAAGAATTTGCTTGGAAAATTATTTCAGATTCCTAGAATCCTGAACTGAATTTGTAGGAGCCAGCCCTTCACAGGGCTGTATAAACATTTTAAATTTCCAGGCAGCCAGGTGCCTGGGATTTTCCAAGGCCTATATTTTGGCACTGATATTTTGTGTGTGTATTTTTAAAGTGTTCTTGGGGTCTTGCCCTTTACTTCAATAACAAAATCCGTACAAAACCCACACACTTTTCATACTTGCAGCATTCATGTTCTTTTAAGTGACTATTCCAGCATTTCTGCTTATGTTTTTCTTGAGTTACAGGAGGACTACTGGGAGGAAAGAATAACTAACACTTGATCAATACATATTGACTCAGAAATAAGTCTGCTGGGTGTTACTGGGGCTTGTTTCCATGTAAATGTGTTTAAGATCAAAACTTAATTTTATAAAAACAGGTTTTGGCTGTAAGAATTTCCTGTGACCTTAGTGTTAAAATCTGTTTTATACTTTTTAAAACCTTTTAAGAATGTCTTCCTTTGTTTCAGACAAAAAAAAATACTACAAACGAAAAGTGCTGTTATTTTGCCATTGCTGAATCTTTGGCTCCACATACAGCCTTTTGGCAGGCTCTGGTTAATCCTGCAGAAATTGTAAAGAAATTAACTGACTAGTGCAGGAAGTGGGTGGCTAATGTTTCTTGCATTTGAAACAAAGCATATTTGCAGAGCACTTTTATATTGGTCAATGTTCCTTATTCCATTTCCTGTCATTCCATTTTCTGAATGCTGTTCATGCTGTTCTTCTCACTTTTTTTTTTTATGGGAGCACATGCGTGAAGATTTAGATAGACGTCAGAAACTTACTGTGCAGTTTGATTTAAGTTCAGTGTTTGAATTCAGTGGCCTTCTTAGTAAATCATTATTAACGACAGCATTTTAATAAGGAAAAGTCTATATTAAGTGGGGTCAGAAGAGATTCTCTTCGTTTGGGCTTATGACCCTGAGATGGGAAGGGAGTCTTACTGTGTGTGTGTGTGTGTGTGTGTGTGTGTCTTTAAGTTGCCTGCCAACATATGATGACTTCATAGGGTTTTCTTAGACAAGGAATACTCAGAGGTGGTTTTGCTAATTCCTTCCTCTGAAATATAGTCTACAATACCTGGTATTCTTTGACAGTCTCCAAGGGCTGACCCTGCTTAGCTTCCAAGATCAGACAGGGTTCAATGCCTTTAGGGTATGACATTTCCTGATTTGTTTAAACCTTTAAGAATTACTATGGCAAGTCTTATGTGTATTGAACTACTGTGGACCCTTCATATCTGCAGTGATTTTGTTCCAGGACTTCCTGTGAATGGTAAAAAATGCAAATGATTGCATCCCATATTACTAAATGCTGGTGATGTGCATGCTTTAGCGCTTCTGCATTCATGTTGCTGCCATTTTATACGTAAAACACAAAGCTCAGCAATTGCTAGAAATCAGAGATCCAGAGGTCACAGTTCTAGAAGGCCTGTTGTATATGGTGTGCTCTGTGGAGTATAGATAGCTGCTTCATGGGAATAAGATGAAGTTGTAGTCCATCTACCCTCGAGTCTGAAACAGTCTCGAGTCTCTCTTCTACGATATCTGCTACCCCAGATTTTAAATGCCGGTAGTATGTGGTGGGTGAAAGTAACATTGATTATTATTTTTGGTGTTATTTTGTCTTGGTACCAGAGCAGTGTTTTTGGAGTTTGAGCCACGTGTGGGCCATGAAAGATTTTTTTTTCTCTTCTTTCATTTCCTCCTTTTTTCGTTTTTGAACCTTTCTGTGTACAAACATTGGCAGAGGATTGGGAGGCTGGGTGTCTCTCTAAGGACGGTTCATTGTATTGGTCTAAGAAAAGGGACAGTAATATTGACTCTAGTTGTACTTTGTATAGTTACATATTTCAATGTTTGTCTATTTGATTTCTTTTGAATTTTTTTAAAAAAGAAAAGTAGAACAGAGGGATTGCTTGAGGACTATAGCAATGAACTACCTGCATAGAGGAAGAAATTGTTATGCCAAGATGATTCGTACTCCTGCTCTGTCCCCAGCACTCTACAGATCTGTTCTGGAGGACTGGGTATGCCCTGGAGTAGATTTGGGGTGCCTAGGAAGCTACAAAGCGGAAGGGAGGACAGAGAATATTCCAGAGTAGGCATCTGCACGTAAAAACAAGCTGGTGGTGAAATGGGCATAATTTTAAGAAATAAAAATGCTCCCTTGTTGTTCATTTTGCTTCTTGTGATTAGTAAAAATTGTACTTTTCCTTGTCCTGGCTTCTCAGCTTTCAAAAATAAATCTATATACATTACTTCAAATATTTCTTTTAGATTTAGATTCAGTTGCAATCCATTAGATATTGCTGATCCAGATTCATTAGAAGTGGCTGGCTATTCTGCAATCCATCCTTTTTGCTCTACTTTTCATCCATCCTACTTCTTAGTTTTAAGAACGAAGAACTTGGGTCACTGTTTGTTTTTTTATTTAATGAAAGGAGCTAATGAGATATTGAGCTTCTTTTTATTCCTTTGTAAATCAAATTGCTTTTTCGCAGAACAGTGGGTCTATAGTTTTACCGTTTGTTTTTATTGGTTCCTGTATTCCTTTCCTGGGTGGATATCTTTTATTCTAAGCATATCTGTCTTGTTTTGCGTGTCATGCTGTTCTTTTACTTTTATCTTTATTGGAATTTCATGTAATCCTGCCTTCCAGCTGTCGGGTCATCACAGCCTCCTTTGTGCATGTGCTTAGTTTTGTTGTTCACAGTTGTCTTTTATAGACCTTTTCAGGCATCCATGCTTTGATTGGAATATGTTCATATGGGATTACATGCATATAACCCAAGAAACACAAAGCTTCTGGATAAGCCATTTGTAGCCTTATAGGATACACATTCAGCTTTCAGAGTCTATAGCCAAAATCCTGTTGTTAGTTTCAACTAGAGTAGAGCCATTTAATAAATGAGATTTACTTACATGTTGATGTAGCATTCAACCATTAAGTCAGTGGGTCTACTTTAGTCAGGATTCCAATCAATATAGGTTATGGTGTACATGACCTTAGGCTCCAGTGTGTATTCTCAATCAGTGTGTGGAATTTGTGAGTATGACCAGCAGAAGTGCAGATAAGATCCTTTTCTTGTCTGTGCATTTGGTTCATCTTGACTAAAGATGTCTAGGCTAACAGCTGACAGAGTGAATGATCATTCTTGTTGTCTCCTGATACACATTCAGCTTACTTTTGTTCCTGCAGAGTGGTGTCTGTGCATTCTGCTTATTTGGAAAGTCTTTTCTGCTTAATTCATGTAACGTGTAATGCTTATTTCTCTCTGTGTATTTGGACTGATAAGGGATAGTGTTTGTGATACCCTGGGCTGGGATTGAGAGTTTGTTCTCTGTTCTCTTTATCACTTCTCTTTCAGAAAATGCATTGTCTTCCATAAAAACCAGGAAGTGCATTGCTTCTGTAAAAGAAACAAGCAGACACCCAAACATCTTTATGGACTATTCCAGTCCTAAAGATGTGCACACAATTGCTACAGTATGCAGAGTTCTTGCACTAGAATTATGGAATTCTCTTTTTAGGGTGAATAATACAGACTGGACTCAATGCTGTTTTTAAGACGCTGAGTTTATAGAATATAGTGTGTGTTTTTGTGTTCCAGGCACGTATTTAGAATTCTGATGTATGGTAGTTGTATTGATGTTGGCTATCGTCTTATTTTGTTGTACAGTTTTCATTGCATTTTTATATTCTGTTGATCTTGTTAGCCATCATGAACATATTTTTAGAAAGCAATTTATAACGATAACTAATAAATTCGTTGGAATAGGGGATAAATTGATTCTGCTATATCACTTACCATTTGTGAACTCAATATAAAAGATGCCATCAAACTATATTTGTGATGTTGAATCCAGAATCAATGCATGTTTTGTCATTGAGAAAGCATTCCCAGATATTTCAATGCTGCATCTTCTTCAGCAATCACTACTGCATCACGTCTGATATAAATTGTTCAGAAATATTTCACTGTGAGTCTGTCTACTGCATCAGAAGACATGTCTCAATCACGTAGCTAGGTCTTCCAGGTTAATTCTCTCAAAACACACCTTTTCAGTGTGGCAGATCCCTTGAGATGGCAATTTCTATATTGGTGGAGAATTGGGAAGAAGAAGAGATTTGTTCTATCGTTGGTACATCAGATATTCTCTGAGATCTCTGGGTGTCTCTGGCAAACCATGGGGATGAAGTTTATCCAGATGTAGGAAAATAGCTGGATGTTTCTTTGCTTTGCTTTCCACTGATGTGGAAATGCCCGTCTCGCTGGGGTGGTGGGGAGCTGCAACACTGCAGGAGTTTCAAGGAAGGTCAGAACAGAATTCCAGCCTCCACAACAGCCAAAAAAAGTGGGACACAGTGGTGTAACTCACTAACAGAATGTCAGCTTAGGAGATGGTTCACTGTTCAACTATGCAGATAATGGACTGGACCCATACTTATCCTTCTGTGAATGGACAGCCCCCTTCTGTTAGTGGGATGGAGTGGAAGTTTCCTGCTGGAACAAGGGGGCATGGGCAGTGACTTCTTCTTAACATCCCTATCTCCTTGCAGTCTCTGGCACCACCTCCTATTCAGTTCCAGAGGGTTGGTTGTCCACCTGGAACTACTTGGCAGATGGCACTTGCAGTGGGACATGGGAATGAAAAAACTTTCAAAAAATAAACTTTCATTGAGCACAAGACTAGCTCCAATTCTCTCTGTTTCTAAAACTTTGTTTTTGTAAAATGTAATAGCACAACATACTTCATTCCTTTATGTATGACTGAATTGTGAGCTGTTATTATTTAAAGGTGATATCATGGTATTGCTCATTCCCACTTCATTACAAATTTTCTGGCATGTGTATTTTCATTCTCATTCAGTTCTGTGTCAGAAGGAAAGTGAAGAGTGTGAAAGCATTTCCATGCAGAGAGAAAGAGAGAGAAGGATGTGCCACTAAGTTTGCAAAGGTTTTGTCTTGTCTAATATGTCTAGTTACGGCTGGTTACTTTGTTTTAACAAAAATTAACACAGCAAGAACCATAATAAATACTGCAAAACATTGCCACAAATCAAAAGGCCCTGTTGCCATTGTTTCAGTTAGAATTTAAGAAAAGAGGGGGATAATCAGCTGTTTTACTACATTTAGTTGTGGGTATAAATTTCAAGCCAGCATGGAGCAAGAGAGGAGAGTGAACGCTGGCTCAGCTGAAATGGAATGTCTCGAATGTTTCGGGGCGGAGGGGGAGGGGTTGTGTGTTCTCATTGGTTGCCAGGTTTGGATTCTTGTTGCTCTGAGGCTATTACTGTTGCTAAGAGCCAGCTGATTCCTTTGAAAAGGAAATTGAATGAACATTTAAGACTCGACATTTAATGGCTTAGAAGCTGGAGAAATGTTTTTAGAGTCTGCAGCTTTCCTTTCATTGGTCCTTGACAGCTGCAAGGATGCAGTTGTTGCCATCATGCCCTTGCTCCTGTCTGCTGTATTTATAATCTTCAAAAAAGCATTTCTAACATACTGCCGAAAGGCTTCTTAATTCCTTGATATGGGGGGAAAAGAGGCTGTATTTATTTCTGATGCTGAAAGCTTCTTATGAGGCTTTCTGACAAGTAGGAAGTCTTATACTAGTAAGAATGTGTAAGATTTTAGGGTCACACGAACATTAAGAGAAAAAGAAAACATGACTGTTCCCTAACTACCCAGGTAGAATGTAAAAAGCCACATCTGATGTACACTTCAAAATAATGAGCGTGTTTTGTTTTTCATCACAGAAGGGCTTGGGCAGGAAGAGATTGGGCTGCTCATGGGCCTTGCTGCTCAGCTGCATCTGTCAAATGTCATAGTGGAAAAAGATGTCAAGTCACTTTTTGACTATTGTTTTATGGTTATTATTCTTAAATCTGGCAGTTACCTCCCAGATGAGATACTGCCTTTGAATACTTGTTTATATAACTAAATATGTCCACATCCCTACCAAAATGATAATTTTTTAGCAGTAGTTTTCTGAATGTAGAGAGTCATACTCTCACCTCCATAACCCAGTTGCTAAGTGTGCACCCAGAATGAGGCCACCCCATTAGATCACCTCCAGTTCAGAGAAGAGAATCATTTTTAAAAAATGAGTCTGAAGTGTGGATGGAAGTTCTCAATTTTCCCACTTCTCGACAGATGTTTAGGAAAAGGCATTAGTATTTCTTCCTGTGGCATTGAAACATTTGGGATTTTTTTTTCTTGCAAAAGATAGAAAACTCAACACAGTGTTTAAAAACCTCACATTTTCAAGAAGCTCACATAGGTTTTAATGTACTAGAATTGTGCAATTTTAAGAAGAACAACCGTGCAGTTATAGGACTGCTTTTGGCTGTGTCTATTTCATTTTGCACAACTTTTTGAGAAAGAGGGACAAGACAGCAGGATTAGATACCAGGAAATAATAAAAGTATATCACACCCTGGAGTTTTGGGGCTGGTTTTTAAGTTTTGCTTTGTAGAAGGGCCAAGCAAAAATCCTCATCAATCCTCTTTCACCTTCTAGTCTAAGGAAACGCCAACCAGTGGACTCTCTGGGCTCTGATTCAGACTCCTCTTCTTTCTTGATCTGCTCACCTACTCTGATTCCCTGGTTTCCTCTCATCTCTGCTAATTCCTTTCATCCCAACCAAGGCTGCTCCCTTACTGTCACTTCCTCTCTGCCACCTGTTTTTTTCTTTTTTTTTTAAACACTGCTTGCTCCCTGAATATTCTGTACTCTTGGGTCTGCACTTCCCTTCTTTCTTGACCTGCCTACCTCCTCCTGATTCCCAGATTCCTTATTATCCCTACTGATTTGCTTCATTTTTGCCAATGCTCCTCCTCCCGTTTCTCTACCACTCTTTCTCAGCTGCCTACCCACAACAGGCGGTCAGGGCAAGAAAGAAGCAGAGTGCATAGCCCAGAGAGTTCAGAGAGAAAATTGTACCAAAGCAAACAAACAGACAAGCGCCAGCTGAAAAGGAGTATTGGAGGAGGAAGTGGTGGGAGAGGAGCAGCCGTGGCAGGGATGAAGCAGATTAGCTGAGAGGCAAAGGAATCTGGAAATCAGAGTGGGCAGGTGGTTCAAGAAAGAAGGGAAGCACAGTCTCAGACCTGAGGGAGTTCAGGGAGCAAGTTGTGCCAAAAGAAAAAAACAACAACCAAACCCTAAACGAACGAACCAACCAAAAAAACACAACATTCTTGAAAGAGTAGTGGAGGAGGCGGCGGCAGGAGAGGAGTAGCCTTGGCAGCAATAAAGTGAATTAGAGGAGAAAATAGTTTCCACATTTAAGGTGCACAGCTTTAGGGGTAAACATTCAAGGAGTATTTTACTCCATTCTCCACTTTTCAGTTGCTTATAATAATTGTGCAATTTTAGTTAATACAGTTAGTCCTCCATTTTTGCAGGTTTGGCATTGCAGGTTTGATTATTTGTGGTTATTTTATTGTGCTTATTTAATTTCTTTATTAAAAAAGTTCTTATTGTATTTGTCCCAGCTCACCTGTCTAGGAATCTCAAGGTCCTTCAGTGTGGTCTGTTGTCCCCTTCTGCCAGAAATGGACCATACAGTAATGCTGGAGGACCTAGAGATTCCTAGAGCGGACAGTTCTCTAGACATTGCTGCACACTCGAAACAGACCACAGACTTGTGCTGCAGCACCTAGAGATTCCAGAGAAGTGTTCTCAGTTTTCTTAAAAAAGACATTCATGATTTTTATTTTTATTCACAGTTTTTCCACTTTTGTGGAGTCCTATGCCCATAACCCCCACAAAAGTGGAGGGCTGACTGCATAAGTGTGCAACTTTGCCTTGGAGAATTGCATTCTATTCCAGTTGCGCCGCTTTTAAGGCTGCACAGAGTTGACAGATTGGGCCTTGTTGCTGTGCTAAGAACAAACAAACAAAAATCCCCACAAGTTGTGGGAACTTTCCAAGTGCTATTTTTCTTCCCAACAGTGTTTCCTGTGTGGTCAGCAACACCAGATTTCAACCACATGTGGGAAATTGTCATATACCCATTCCATCCCTAATCTGAAACAAGTATATTTGAGTATGTGCCTTCAAGTTGCCTGTTGACTTTTAGTGACCCCATGAATTTCCTAGTGTTTTCTTAGGCAAAGAATGATCGAATGTGGTTTTGCCAGTTCTGTCTTCTAAAATGTAGCCTACAGCCCATGGTATTTAGGGTCTTTACTCCACAAAGCAAGTATACCTCTACTTTGATTTCTTGAAAAGAGATAATAAGGAACAGTGACAAAAAGATCTGTCTGGGACTGAATGTACTCATTTAGAATTTTTAAGTTGTTTTGGGAGAGGAATAGCATGGTAGCATTAGCATGTGTATTTCTATACCACTTATTAGCTAAGTGCTCTTTAATTGGTTTACAGTATGTTAGCTAATTACCCCCAACAAGCTGGGTACTCATTTTACCAACCTGCAGAAGGATGGAAGGCTGAGTCAACCTGGAGCCCAGCAGGATTGAACTCACAACCTTGTGGCTGCAGTACCGACATTTAACCACTGCGCCACTAGGGCTCTCAGGAGGAACTTTCTGGGTTTATGTGATGACATTTTCTATCAAGAATACTTCATTGTAATTTTAACAGCTGTTACGCTGCTGAATTGTTTTCCCTAATTCATTTTGGAAAAGAGAGGCATTACTCTCCTCACCCCATTCATCCCATCATCTGTTATTGGCTTTGAATATATTATCTACACCACAAGCCATTTTGCATATCATTTCCATTAGGAGGGAAATGAAATCACATCTGTCATTCTGTGAAGAATTTGATTTCTGGTAATAATCTTTTAATTTGGGAGAATGTTCGCTTTCATCACTTAGCAAGCTTGGTGTGCATCTGCTGCAAGAATGCCCAGAATGTAAGGGATTTGGGTTGTGCTGAATGATAGGAGTGGCTTTGGCTCAAGTGTGGAAGGGCCATCTGTCCCAGGTTCATAGCCAGGAAATCTTGAGAGGCTTCAGCCCAAAGACCTTCTCAGGGTCAGTGGGCAAGATCTCTTCTTTGACCTTTTTGTGTCAGCTGCTCACACTGCAAGACAAATTAAGTGGCAAATCTCTACTTTTTAAACTGTTAGAAGTTTCACAGGGAAGCCTTGGAAGCAAACACGGCCTGTGCAAAGTACCATCAGTGATGCACTTCCAAGCAGAAGTCTCGGCTGCCCAGTAGAGTAGGACTGGCTTACTTCATTCTGAAGAAAGTGAAGCAATACATGTTACCATCTAAAAAGCCGTCTTTAGTAAGTTTTGAACCTTAACTGCAGTGCTGGACACTCCTGTCTTAGCCCCTGTAAATAAGTTCTTTGGATCATAGTCATAATTGCTTTGATTAGGATTCGGAACCTCTGACCTTTCTGTATCCTGAATGGCCAATGGAAAGGGATTTGTGGGAGCTTTAATGTAAAGCATCTTGGGGGCTCATGGCTCGTTTAATGTATGGAGACCCAAAGTGGAGCTGTAACAGAAAAGGGGGCTCACTTGACTTGCTAAGTTTTTAGGTTTGGGGAAGGACTGTTTAATCCTTGTCTTTTCTGACATATCTCTACATTTGTTTCCTGTAGTGGAAAAGGTGTGAGCATACCTAAGTCACCAAAGCGTCTAACAAAGAAGTTTCTGTTTACAGTGCCTTTTTTCACCTAATCCTCCCCTCTTTTTGTTTTTGTTATCTTTCTAGCTGGAAGGTTTTTAGCAGTATCGGCAGTGGGAGGATGGTGAAAGAGTCCTGGCGAAACACAGACATTCATGATCAGATTTCAGAAGTGCAGTGTCACTTTGCAGTAAAAAACGCAATAACGTTTGAGCTGGGAAAGGGGGATTCTGTCTAGCCAATCATATGTAGCTGCCTAGAACATTTGAGGTAATCAGCAGCTGCTTCCAGAATCCTTTAATGAACATGCATGAACAGAGGGAAAGGGGAAAAGCAGATAACCCTGGCTTATCAGCCATCCCTCAAGATATTCAGGGACCGTGGAATCAAAAATCAAGATCATAACAAAAGTGGAGGCTGGTGAAAGAATAAAAATGATCCCTGGACACATTTTGGAAAAAACCTTGAAGTGGTTTCTAGATGGATCAAAATGTTTCTGTTTACTTATACAAGGCTTATCTAACCTGGTTGTTTCATTTCATGTGTGCATATTGTTAGTTTTAGATAAAAAGTTTGTTGAAACATATTAAATTACTCTTTTTTTGTGTGATGAAGGAACCTATTCCTATTTTTCCATATCATTTTTGCCTCTAATACTAAATGTTTTGTTAAGTAATGCCCAAGAATACATCTGCTTCGTTAACTGAATTATACCTGTACTTGTTTCTTTCTTCCATAGATGGGTAGGTAATTAGTTTTGTTTGGTGGCTTTTTTGTGAAGAATTATACCCATTAGGAAAGAGTTATGAACCACTTTTCTCGATTCCATTCCATTCCATTCCATTCCATTCCATTCCATTCCATTCCATTCCATTCCCTGGCTCTTGAGACTGATTGTGTACGTATGTGTTTGTGTTTAAAAAGCTTTTAGGGAAAGATGCTTGTGGGATTGCAAGCTTAATTTGGATCTGAAGAGTTTTATCTGGGAGCTAGTGATACTCTTTAAGTCTCTAAATGCTATAAATGAAATTATTCTTGTCTTTCATTACAGTTGTTTTTTCTGTTGCAAACTATGTTCCAAGATTACCTATTGTAAAAAGTGTGTGTCTTTGAAGAAATAAAGCAAATATGGATGACATTGGTATAATGAAGTAGTTACCCCAGGCAGCAGATGCCAAGGAGTAGGAAGTGGCAGCAAGATGTTTGACCTATATGTGCCAGGTGCCCTACTCTACATGAGTATTAAGAAGAGATCGGTGCATTTCTGACACAAGCAAGAACAAGTCTTGTGGTACCTTAAAGACTGGTTTATTATGGCATATAAGCTTTTGTTAGACTGCAGTCTGTTTCATCAAAGCGTTATCAGTTATGAGCTTTGGGGGAATCCCTTATCCAAGTTGGCCCTACAGTTCCATCTATAAGCCTCCTACCACTCACCTTGCACTTTTACCCCTAAATCCCTTCCTGGGACTGGTTCATGCCTCCCAGAGTGACATTTAAAATGAACAGGTGGATATGTTGATCGGTGGGTCTGATACAGTAATATGTGAGCAGTCTTCCTTATTAATTATTAAATTAAAACATCTCAATAGAGATGTGGAAAACAACAGTAGATTTATTGTATAACAAACATCTAATCTTAAACTGGCTCTATACCCAGTTTAATATAACACTTCTATTAAAACAGAATAACATGTCTCCCTGATCTTTGTCTACACTCTCAGCTCCCATCAAACCAAAGTCTCTATTCAGATCTTATCAGTTCCTCTCTTCCTAATTGGCCCTGTCTCATCTTCTCAAGATTTAATCTGTTCCTCTCTGCTGCTGTCCCTATCTCTAATTCTACTTGGTCCTAACTATCAGCTCTCTAGCCATTTGACAGGGAAGCCTCTCCTTTTTATGTTCTTTCTCCATAGGCCTCCTTGACAGCATTCTGATAGCTATGATTGCCTGGCTCTAATTAGGCATACCTCACTCTTCTGGTCTCACATAATGGTGAGGGAGGGAGTTTCATTGCAAATAGCAAGGTCAGAAGAAAATGAAATGCAGAAAGGTCAGATAGCAGTCATTTTGTTATTGATAGTGGCCATTCACAAACTACCACCTCTCTACACAGTTTTTGGTAGTAGCAGATAACCTGGCATCAGTCAAATAACAAATGTAATGTGACAAGAGACTTTTCCTATGCTCAATTTAAGCCACAGTTTATAAAACTTAATAGACCACTAGAGTTCAGTGGTTTCCTGATACTTTCTGCCCCTGACTTTCCTTTGTTCTAGGATGGCAGTTTTAATCTGTGAGTTACGGAGTATGATGAAAAGTTGAAATAATTATTTCACAGGTTTATTATTATTATTACTTTTATTGTTATTTCTAATGTCATTTTTGGGTCTACTTATTCACTTGTGTACGGACATTTCCCCCCCCATTTGGATTCAGCATGGTATTTCTTCAAAGATGGTGGCATGTAGTGTAAGCATCAGATAAAGGAACTCTTAACATCACTAGGTCCTGTGACAGTGTTGCCACTATAGATTCCAGGACAAAGTTTGCATCTTGATCTGCCACAGAAACTGGCCCCCAGGACTGTGGGTATCTGTTACGTTGCCTGTTGTTGCTGGTGAATAGCTGTTTTAGGTTCAGGGACTGCCTGTAAGCCAGTACAGGCCTAGCATTCAAGGTATTTGTGGGAGAAGAGTAATTAACCAGATTGGAGAGTAGTTTGTAAGATTATTCCTTTGGTTTTAATTTGTAAATAGATTGCGATGAGTGCTGTTCTGTCATTTCCCCTTCTTGATGTTTCCTGAAGTATTATTCCTGGGTACATCCTGATCTTGTTTGTTTGACCCACCACCCATCTTTTAGGTGAATATTGTAATCTGAAAAATGCTTGAACTGAATTTCCTAAATTTTAAATCTCTAGCAAATTTGAACAGATACTGTTCAATTATAGAATTCAGTGCACACAGTGGAGTTCTTGGTATAATATGAGTGCAAATTGTATAATGCTTGTATGTGTTGTGGACAGTAGGTTTCGAACATGAAGGTGGTGCTTATATGTCTACATGGAGTTGTATTGGAGTGCTGAGATCTTAAATTTGTTACATGGCCTCCTCTAAGTTACTGTATTTGGCTTCCTTTCATGAGTCTTGAGGATACATTTGTCATAATCTGGACTCACAGAGAGGAGGCAGTTGTGACATCTGCAGACCATTTTTCTGGACTTAATCCACTCCCACAATCCCTTACCATTGAACAGGGTGGGTGCAGAACTCTGAAAGATCTAGAGGGCCACATGTTCCCTGTCCGTGGTTTAGATTTTTTTTTGTCTTTTCAGACATAAATACATTCATATTTTCATTCTTTATTTGCCACATATCATTTGGTGTCTAGAAAAAAAAAACTTTGTTTTGGAATTAATCAGTGCTTATGGCATTGGAGTATGGAAATCACTGAAGTCCCCTTGAAACTCCTACAGGACTTTCTTTCTTCTTTAATAATGTGTTTCAGTTATAAAGCAGGACCTGTCAAGAAAAGATTGGACCAAACCTGTAGAAAATACTTTGCGATCTGGGTCGTTAAGTGCACCTGTGGAGAGCCATGTGACTTTAGCTGAGTCATGCTGAGTCATGCTGATGAGCAACCAGGGGAGAAGGTTGCATCAGGTGTGGGGAGAATGCAAAGGCTGGCAGGATTGCATCAGCTAGTGTGAGTATAAATGTAACTGAGAGCTATCCAGCAAGGTGCATACGGTGCCTGATGTGTCTGCCGGAGGCTCTGTCAGAAAGAGCAAGCAGAGGGATGCTGGAATGCCTTCTGGAGATTCTTGTAAATATGTACACATTGTAACTGAAGAATAAATTGCCTCCTTGATGGAAGAGAACAGTTGGCGTGGGTGAGTTTTTCCTGGCTACAGTGCATTGCTGCTAAGGTATTCTCTGCTGCTGGGCACGCTTCCAAAGCTGTGGGAGCAATCTCTGCTATATTTTGGGCATGACGGAACCTGTTGGAGAGAAGTTGTTAGAGGGATTGTCAGAAGAGCAGTTCTCATCCCCTGATTGTTTGGACATGATTGCTAGTAACAGTCCTAAATACAGTGGGCCCTCCGCTCACACAACCTCTGCATGTACAAATACTGTGAAACATTCCATCCCATTGCAGTCAATAGACTATAGTGCATATGTTGCATCTATTGACTATAATGAAACACAATGCTTTTGTATTTTTTGTTTTATGCATGGATTCCTGGAACAGAACCCTGGCATATATGGTGGGCACACTGTAATCCGTTTTAGTTTTTTATTTTGTTAGATTTTCCACTGTAGGGATGGACAAAAGGTAGATCTGGATCTATTGGTTGAACATTGGGAGATCTGTAGTACATTGGCAGGGATTTGGGGCATTAAAGAATTGTTGTGTATATTCAAGTTGTTCCTGACTTACATTGACCCTAAGGCAACCCTATCACAAAGTTTTCTTGACAAGCTTTACTCAGAGGGAGTTTGCCTTTGTCTTTCTCTGAAGCTAAGAGATTTTGACTTGCCCAAGGTAGGTTTCCGTGGTTTAGCAGGGATCTGAATCCTGGTCTATAGAGTCACAGTCCAATGCTCAAAGCACTGTGGCCCTTTCCGTACCATATCTGGATCCTGTGACTTCCCAATTTCATCCTGGCAGTGCCGTTGCCGGGATGAGAGTGTGTCCTGAATGCTCCCCTCTGCACGCAGCCGGCTGCCAGTGGATGGGTGGCATTCAGGACATGCTCCTTCCTTCCTCAGTGCAGCTGGCCTCTTCCGGCACTGTACTGAGGAAGGAAGCACTTGATAGCACTTCCACCGTTCCCGCATGGCCTCAGCCGACGCAATTGTCATGCAAAAGGGGCCTATTACTGGATTTTTTCCTGATAATAGTATACAGTGCAATTGCAACAGCTGGGGATGAGATAGGAGCAGGACCACGATGACATTGTGTAATGGCACGCGTCACAGACTGGCTTCAAGGCATCCCGGTGCTAGGATGGTGCCATAGTGCAGAAATGGCCTATATCACGTTGCCTCTTTATTAAGAATTATCACCAACAAAGTTACCTAAACACTTCACCTTCCCCAGTCATACTCAATTATAATGCTGAAATGATGGGAACTTGGGGGTGGGATAACCAATAATATGCGTTTGTGTAAAATGGTGACTCATGCCCCCCTTTTTTCCTCAGGATAAATTCCCAGGCTCATAATTCTATAATTCTATGCATGTATCTTTTGAATTAGTTTCCTGTTGTGGATATGAGGATTTCAATAAAAAAAAGTAGACCTCACAATACTGAAGTCAGCTCACCCTCTTCTTATGCATTTTTCCAATGTGCAAGCAGAGATTTTGGGTGTAAAATTTCCCACAGAAAATTATTCAAAAGGCTATATATTTTCACACACACATCACACATGCACACACATATTTTCCCCATAGTTATATGTGTTGTAATACTGCAACCACTCGTGTTAAATGGGCTAAATACAGCCTATTTAATATGATTAGTTCTTGGAAGGGAGATTGCCAGGGAATACCACAGGTGCTATAGTCTGTTTTTCAGAAGAAGGCAATGGCAAAACCGTCTCTGAGTATTCTTTGCCTAAGAAAACCCTATGAAATTCATGGGGTTGCCATAAGTTGACAGGTGACTTAAAGGCACATAGACACACAATGTGAAATCCTAGTTATTCTTAAGGAGACAAGCATTGGCAAGCGCTAGTGCTCAAAGGAATAGACTAATCAGTGTATTGCTAAGATTGCTTCTTCTATGTAGCAAAGTCTCTTGCTTCTTGATCAATCACAAGTAAAAGTAATCAAGACAAAGCATGGTAAGTTGCCTGTGCTAGCTGACTGACATCCAATGAAACAGAATGTTCAGTTAGTTGCTCTGGATCAGATTTTTGTCAACTTGAAATGGAACTGATGAGCAATACAGACTGACTGAGAGAAGCAGAAGGTATTACACAAAGTACCTCAGCTAAAGAAAGCTAAACTGCTGATAGAGAATGTACAAGGTACATACCCTTAGGTTAGTCCTAAAAGAACAATTGAAAGAATACACTTCTTTCAAGTGTAGTCATTTTTTGTTAGATCTAAGGAAAGTGCATATTCTTTTTACTTTAATACAGATGCTCCATTAAAATAATTTCCACATTAAGCTTTGAGTGTTTTCGAATATCACACGTAAGCCAAATATGCTAAATCTACATTTTTCTGGAAAACCCTCATCGTGGTGTATAACTTTCCTATTAAGAGCCCAATTACATGGTACACAAAGGTTCGAGTTGTGCCATCTTGCTATCATTTAGGACAGAGAAGTTTCAGTGAGGAATACAATTTTGAGTAGAGAATAAGGGCAGAAGCATTTAATCCTATTCCTGACCGCTGTTTCCAACTCCAGATTGTCCCATGAAGTATATTTCTTTTATTTTTATTCCATATTAGCGTATTTACCTGGTATTGCCTGGGATTTTATGTTCTCATAGGTAACTCTTGTTAGGAATACCTTAGGAATTACCTTACTTTATTTTAGAAATTAGATGCGGTTGAAATACACAGATTTGATATCCTGTGTCTCTAATTCTCCAAACTGTCTTGTCCAATACCTGTAACTTTTCTCCTATTCCCCAATCCAATCTGTATTCTGAGTTGTTAACATACAGAGGTTCAGTTTCTGAGGGAATATGCTGCCCTCCTTCTCCTTGCTGCTAGGCCTTGTCTCCATAGCAACCAGCCAGGCCCAAGAGCTCTCTGGCTAAGAATTCTGAAGGCCACTCCCTAAACTGCCAACCCCAGGATACCATAGAATCTTCACAGGCAGCCAATCGTATGAGGTCTTCTTGCCTGATACAGCCAATCATATGAGGTCTTTGCCTGCCTGACACAGACAAACTCACAAACTTTGACTTTTATGTATTAAACATTTAAATACTGTTTTTTGCAATAATTTTTAATGGGTTGGATCCAGAGTTTCAACTGTGGAAGGAGCAAGTGGTTGTCTTCTCTGCCTTCAGTCTGCCAGCTCCCGGATCTTGGTTTGAGATGCTCCACTGAGAGATATGACTCCTATTAAATGCTCGGGCTGTAGCATGGGACAAATGAAAGAGAAGTTCCCTTCCCCCAAATATCTATATTTTCCCTTTTCCCTCTTAGCCTCTCTGTCATAGTGCCCCCATTAAAAGCAGGTTTCTTTCCCCCTTCAGGCTAGCACTTTTAGGCCACTGTGGAGTATGGAGGCAGAAGGAGTGGATGGGATAATAATAAGCATCCATTAGTGACCTTCTGCTTGCTTCTGCTTTTTGTAGAAAACTTAATGTTTGTATTTAGACATTAGAGTACAAAAAAAAAAAGTTCCTGGAAAGATTGTTTTTTCTGGATATCTGAATAAACTTTCAAAGCCTTTAAAAAAAATCTTGGATATTATTTTTATTTGGCCCACAATCTACAATAGAGCGGGTATGGTATAGCAGTTTGAGCATTGGATTATGACTGGGAGACCAGGGTTTAGATCCCTGTTTGGTCGTGGAAACCCACTGGGTGACCGTGGGAAAGTCACACTCTCTCAGCCTCACTGGAAAGCAAAGACAACCCCCCTCTGGACGAAGCTGGCCAGGAAAACTCTGAGGTAGGTTAATCTCAGGTCACCATAAGTTTAATTTGAAGGCATACAGCAATACTTTCCTTTGAATTAATTTTGAAGGCACACAACTATGCTTTCCGTTGCATTATTCTTCTCCAGTTTTATGGGCTTTTAAAATAGCCGACTATTTTTTCTTTCTTTTTAATACAGAATCCTGTGGTTTAATTTTTAATCTGTTCAGAATGACAGAGACAATACAGACTCAAATTCTAGGAATTCAAACTGACATTCATATGAATATAATTTGTCTTGTAGTGAGCAGTTTTCAAAGAACCCTAGCTTGCTGCGTTCATATGAATGTACAATCCTAAATTAAGCTGAGATCCTCCCTCAAAACGTCTCCATGGGTTGCTGTTCTTTGTGTAGTCTTTCCTGAGCCAGCTAATCTTGAATTGGAAAAAATAATTACATGAATTGACCCTCAGACTTTTCAAGGCAAAAGTAGATAGTGAAATGCTTCATTGAGTACCACTGAATTCCAAGCTTCCGGTGCACATCTGAAGAAAATATTTTAATCCATGTAAAATGCAGTTCCTTTGGGTGCAAAGCCAGGCCATCATGTCTAGTTCATCTTGTTTGGCTAACAAGCCTCATTCAGTCAGTCTCTCCATTAAACAGTCTCATTTCCATTGTATTCTTTTTCACACTGTCAAATACAAATCCACCCAGACTCTGACTCAGAGAGCTTCCTTCCGTTCAGCTACTACATTTTACCCATTGGGTCATGGTCCAGAGGCTTTTGCAGGCTCCATTCTTTTATTTGATATTCAGAAGCAGTAGTTTGTCTTTTCTTTAAAAATCAAGGACAACAACTAAATAATACCACAAAAGTGTCTGATTATACAGCTGCATCATCCTGGTATATCAAGTATCCTTTTCTTTCTACAAGAATGCCAGAAGTTCATTGTTTGCATTTTAAAACTAAGTTCTCTTTTCTCTCTTTTGAAATCAGAAGACTGAATGTTCTGCCTTTTTTTTTCTTTGACAATCTTAATTGTTACCAGAAGGCTAGTAATATTATCTGAGTTACACGCCCTAATTGTAAGAATGCACTGAGGCCTGATGAATATAATACTTGTGTGCTGTTAACAAACATATATGACTTACAAAACAGTCCTGGAAATGACAGACACAGCTGTGGAATTTTCAGCAGTCAACTTTTCCATCTGGCTCTTTTTCTGGGGCTAAACATGGTCGATGGATAGGGAAATTAATGATCTGCAATCGTTGTACCTATTTTGTGCAGTTTTGAACTATTCACTGCATTTAGTCTGATGGAAATGAATGTTACTTTATGCACGAACAAGAGTTTCAAGGATCAATATCACATGAATTATAGCCTGTAGATTGTGAAGGTCTGATTTAAAACATTGTCAAAATTTACAAATTAAATTCTTAAAACTCACTCCAACCATAGGCCACATTTTTGGTTAGATTCATTTTAAAATCATTTGATGCAGTAAACAGATGAAGTTTCTTAATTTTCAAATACTGTCCATTCTACTTTAATCATAGATGCTTTTTACAACAGAGCATTGGCTAGTATTGGATGAGGAGCTACAGTAAAGAACAGGATACAGAACAAGGTTGTGCAAAGAGACAGAAGGAGAAGGACTGACCATTTTTTGCAAAGAAGAAGGAGAATGCTGGCTTGGGATTTTATTTTATGATAAAACAGGTTCTTGGTGCTCTTTAGATCTCAGCAGAGGACACGAACTAAATGCATCTTATGGTTTTGTTTTGTTGTCATTCCACAGCTATGTGTCACTATTCAGGCTAATAAGGAGGATATCTATTTGGGCAGAAATTAATATGTGAGCATTGTCATCCTAATGATTAATTAATTTATGAACTGATTGGTTCCCTTCAGTTCTGCCCAGTTATGCATATTGGAATGAGATATCTTTATGTACACTGGTAAGACATGAACTGTGGGTGACTACTGATGAAAATATAATTTTATGTAAGGCAGAGGTCTAAAAGGCAGGGTCTATTCTTGGGATTACGATTTAATGTTTCTACAGCACTTTCAGAACCAGCATGGTATAGTGGTTTGAGCATTGGACTATGACTCTGGAGACCAAGGTTTGAATCCTAGCTCGGCATTGGAAACTCAGTGGGTGATATTAGGGAAGTCGCATGCTCACAGCTCAGAAGAAGGCAAAGGCAAACCCCTCTGAACAAAGCTTGCCAAGAAAACCCTGTGATTGGTTCGCCTTAGGGTCACCATAAGTCAGAAATAACTTGAAGGCACACAACAATGACAAATAACACTTTCAAGTGAGAGGACACAGTTTCCATGCCCTCTGATTCCCAAGCCCAGTAGCTGATTATGTCACCTATCCTGGATGGTCTTGCACTCCTGGAAAAGGATGTGGGGCATAGTGAGGGAGTCATAGCTTGAGAGTAGTATTCAATTCATGGCCATCATGTTTCAAAGTGTTTTTGACAATGTTTTGGCCAGCTATAACCATTCCTAGACAAGGATAACCTGGCTGTTAAAACTAATACACTTGTAACCTCCCATTTAGACTACTTCAGCCTGCGCTAGATGGGGCTCCCTTTGAGGATGATGGTTAGTGCAAAATGCTACTGGTAGATGCCAGTTAGAACATCACACAAGAACCATACTGTACTAGTTCTAAAGGAGCTGCACTGACTTGCAATATGCTTTTTGTCCACGTTCAAAGTGTTAGTGATGACTTGTAAACTCTAAACTGCTTAGGACCTCTGTACTTCAGGGAGTGCCTTTCCCTATGTACACCTGCACGATCATAAAAATCTGTCCAAGGAGTGAGTGTCGAACTGTGGGCTTTCCTCTTGTCTCACTGTTTGGACAATACACTGTGTGGAGATGTGGGAAAGGGTCTTCTTAGTCTTCTTAAGGGTCTTCTTAGTGGTGGCATCCTAGCTCTGGAATGCCTTTTCTCTCGGAGGAATTAATGACAATACTGGCCTGATTTTGTTTCTGAGTTAAAACAAGGCTTTGCTGCTTAGTGGTCATGGTCTGTTTTTGAACTCACGCTTTGTTGTTGTTGTTGTTGCATTAGGTTTAAAATGTTTTCAGTTGTTTAAAAATGATTTTATTGACTGTATTCCTGTCATGAGATCTTCAGATGAATGATTGGATGGAAATATTTTTAAAAAATAAATACTTCTTAATCCTTACAACTGTCTCGTCAGGCAGGTAAATATTTATTAACCTCATGATACAGCAGGGATGACTGAGGTTGCAAGAGAATGGGAATTCATGGCAAAGAAAAGCTTCAAAGCAAGGATATCCTGTTTTGTATTCCAGTTAACTGCAATGTTGCGGAGTCCTTGATAGGAAAGAGATTTACAATTAAACAGCAAATGTGGAGGTTTGGATCCAGAATACAAGGCTTTCTCTACTGTGTTGCCATCTCAGTTGAGGAACCCCATTTTTCTGCAGGCCCAGTTGAACCAAGCACTGGCTTCATTCTTCATTCCAGATCAAAAAATGACTTTTTAATCAAGTTCTAAAGATCTTGTTTTCAAAACTGTGTAGGTGTATTTTCAAACCATTTTAAATGGTTTTAAATAATTCACTTTATTTTTTATGCTTTCAGACTGTTTTAAATTGTTTAATTTTCTCCTTACTGTTTTAAATTGATTTTTGTTGTATTCCAGTCTGAGATCTTACAATATAGTAGAGGATATAAATATTACAATAAATACATAAATAATTTGGTTCCAAAGAAGAAAAGGGAGTACTACCTAGAGGTTTTTCAGGGAGAGCAAAAGAGTTTGCAAGGGGAAGCAGTACTTTTTCTTCTAAAGGGACGTGCTTAAACCTTTACCAGCAAGCATGGATGTTCCCTTGGTCACATAGGATGGCCTTCTCCCGTGCTAAATGGAGCTTTCTGTGTGCTTCCTGAGAGATTATTGGACCACCTAAAGTATATCAAAAGTGGTTGTGGATAGAGACGTGCTGAAAGTTGTCTTTGGTGCCTGGTCAAGCTGCTGCCAAAAATACAAGGAGCAAAACCTTCCAATGTGAGTTTGAAGAGCTGGGGAAGGGGCCAAAGGTGCATAGTTGTAGGCAGAGGAGGATCTAGAATGGGTCCAAAATCCATTCTCTTGGCACATGCATGCATAGTGTTCTGTGGGTGTTTGGAATATTGGCAGGAGTTATTCTCCTATATACCAAACTCATGTTATTTCAGCTTTTAAAAGCCTATATTTATTTGTTTGCACCTGTGTCCTGTTTATATAACAAGAGGGAAAAAAAATCTGTACTTACACGAATCACAAATTCTTCCCTCTTCCTTGGGTATCTTGTGATTTGTAGCCTGGAATTGTCTGTTTTTGATTTTAGGATCTGTAATTTTTATTTTGTTGGGTTTCTGTCTGAGCAAAACTACTATGCAAAAAATGATAACGTAGCTGATAAATCTTTTCACTTACCCTTCTTTTGAGAAGAAAGGAAAATGAACTAAAATTAACTTGCTGAATGAAGACCTAATAGGACTGGCCAAAACAAATTAATGCCAAGAACAGATATGTAATATACTCCTAGTCTTTAAGGTGCAAGTCCCATTGGAAGGCTATGTTCTGGAAAGTTGACTACTAAATGGAATAAATCAATCAATACATAGAATCATAGAGTTGGAAGAGACCACAGGGGCTATCCAGTCCAACCCCCTGCTATGCAGGAACACCCATCAAAGCATTCCCAACAGATGGTTATCCAGCCTCTGCTTAAACATTTCCAAAGAAGGAGAATCCACCACACTCCAAGGCAGCATATTCCACTACCAGACAGCTATGACCATCAGGAAGTTCTTCCTGACGTTCGGATGGAATCTCCTTTTGTGTAGCTTGAATCCATTGCTCCTTGTCCTAGTCTCTGGAGCAGTGGAAAACAAAGCCCACTCCCTCCTTGACATGACATCCCTTCAAATATTTAAACATGGCTATCATGTCCCCTCTGCAGACTAAACATACCCAGTTCCCTAAGCCGCTCCTCATAGGGCATGGCTTCTAGACCCTTCACCATTTTGGTCACCTTCCTCCAGCTTGTCAGTATCCTTGAACTGAGGTGCCCAGAACTGGACACAGTATTCCAAATGAGGTCTAACCAAAGCAGAATAGAGTGGTACCATTACCTCTCTTGATCTAGACACCATATTCCTATTGATGCAACCAAGAATTGCATTGGCTTTCTTGGCTGCTGCATCATACTGCTGACTCATGTTCAGCTTGTGATCTAACAAGATTCCTAGATCCCTGTTATCCACCCATGTGTCCTCCATCCTATATTTGTGCATTCCATTTTTTCTGCCTAAGTGCCAGACCTTACATTTCTCTCTGTTGAAATTCGTTTTGTTAGCTTTGGCCCAGCTCTCCCATCTGTCATTTTGAATTTTGATCCTGTCCTCTGACATATTAGCAAGCCCTCCCAATTTGGTGTCATATGCAAATTTGATCAGTATGCCTTCTACTCGGAATAGCACTGGGCCCAGGACGGAACCCTGTGACACTCCACTAGTCACTTCTCTCCAGGATGAAAAGCATCCACTGGTGAGCACCCTTTGGGATCGGTTGGTCAACCAATTACAAATCCACCTAATAGTAGCCCTGTCCAGCCCACATTTTACTAGCTTCTTTGCAAGAATGTCATGGGGAACTTTTTCAGAGGCCTTATTGAAATCAAGATATGCTATATCTACAGCATTCCCTTCATCTGTCAAGCTTGTAATTCCGTTGTAAAAAAGGGATAAGATTAGTCTGGCATTACTTGTTTCTGAGAAATCCATGTTGGCTTTTAGTGATTGCTGCACTGCTTTCTAAGTAATTACAAACTGACTATTTAATGATCAGCTCTAGGATCTTTCCTGGTATTGATGTCAGGCTGACTGGGTGATAATTATTTGGGTCCTCTTTTTTTCCCTTCTTGAAAATGGGGATGACATTTGCCTTCTTCAGTCTGCTGGGATTTCTTCTGTTCTCCAAGAGTTCTCAAAGATTATTGCGAGTGGTTCTGAAATGACTTCTGCCAGTTCTTTTAATATCCTTGGATGTAATTTATTTGGCCCTGGAGACTTGAATTCATCTAGTTTAGCCAGATATTCCTGTACTACTTCTGTACCTATTCTGTGCTGCATTCCCCCCCCCCATTCCTGCTCCCCACCCCCTAGGTTAAGTACTTCTATCCTTTTGGGAGAAAACTGAGGCAAAGAAGGTGTTGAGTAGTTCTGCCTTCTCTGTTCCCCTTGTTAGTAATTGGCCAGCTTCTCCGTGCAGCAACCCTATCATTTCCTTGTTTTTCCTTTTGCTGCGGACATATCTAAAAAAGCCCTTTTTTCTTTTTAATGTCTCTGGCAAGCCTGAGTTCATTCTGTGCTTCAGCTTTTCTGACCTTCTCCCTACATTTCCTGGCTATTTGCTTGAATTCCTCTTTGGTGGTTTCACCATTCTTCCATTTCCTGTACATGTTTCTTTTAACACTGAGCTCAGCTGAGAGTACTTTTGTCAACCATTCTAGTTTCTTTAGACACCTGCCATTTTTCTACTTATTGACACAGTTTTAAATTGTGCCTTCAGTATCTCACTTTTAAGAAACTTCCGTCCATCATGAACTCCTTTCTCTTTCATTTGGGCTGAAATTTCTAATGCAGAATTATACCCCTCAACTGTCTGTATTTGTCAAGACAGTCCTGATTAACCCTTTTTTGTTCTACTTCTTCAGGTCCTTTTAGAATGTTCCAGTTTTTCTTTCCTTCTCCTGTTTTCCCCCTTTGTCCTCAGATTATATGAATTGCTGCAAACTGAGCTGAAAGCACAAAAGGGGAGGATAGCCAGGGAGAGCGTGGAATCTTGCATTTCCCAACAGAGTCAGGCAAAACGAAACCACTGCAATATGTCTTAGCTTGTTTGTATGCTCTTCCTCATTAATAACTTTTGCTATTTTGACCATATGCTGATGTTGCTTGGCCACATATGCCCCTATTTTCATTTGTGAAATGTTGGAAGGTATGCAGTAGAATATCTTACTGGAGTGCGGCAGTGGAGAATATTTGGACATCCGGATGTTATTTGACTCCATCTCCCATCAGTTCTAGCCAACAAGCCAATGGGCAGGTATAACGCTGAATTGTAGTTCAGTTGTATCTGAGGGCCTACGATTCCACATCTCTGCTATTGTGTGTAAGTGTGAGTATTATTGGGAAAGCAAGTAACCCTGTAGCCAATGCAGTTGGGACAAGTGATAAGAAGCAAATTCCAGGAAAGCAGCTGTACCAGCCAATCTTTCAAGCCAGGCTCAGGATTGAATTTCAGTGACTCCTGAAAGACAGAGGCTCTAGATGCCCTGAAATTCTTTCCTGGGTAAGATTAAAATCTGAGCCTGAGAACAATTCCTGGCTTTCCTCTATAAACCATCCTTTCTCCATGCTCCCCACTAATCGCATCACAGTTCTAATCATAAAATAGAGTCCCCACTCATGCAGTTAGGGTGGAAAAGGGCTAAATTATTTGAGTAAATTATCAGAAAAGCTAGTAGTGGAAGGGAATGTAAGAAATAGAGGGGAAATATGTAATATATGTTACTAGTGGGGGGGGGGGAGTCCAATTTAAAACTTTAATGGAATAGAGGAAGAGAGACTGATATACCTTCCAGAGAATAGAATCTAATATTGCACACAGGAGAGTATTCTCATTGTATTCAAATTTACAATTGGTGCAGCATAACTTTCTTTACACATGGTGCCAAAAAGTGAAACAAAATAAAAGTTAATCCATTCATTTGTTGGAACTGTACCATGCAAATAACATACTGTGTGTATCTGTTGGAATTTCCTGAAGTTAGCAAAGTCCTGGGATTTGCTCATATCAGTAGTGTATGAAATAATTGTACAAAGGTTTAAAAAGAAGCAGAAATAATATTGGTGGCAATTAGGTAAAATGTGCATTGCAAAAGAGAGAATGTTTCTTGATGGACTTTGGTAATGGCAAAATTGTCTGTGCCGGAAGGTGGAGACTGAGTACAGTTCCAGAACTGATGGAGAAGTTGACTAAAAGTTTGACAAGTCTCCAAAATGAAAACACTGGCTTGCATATGGTGAGCCAGGGAAAGAGGTAGGAAAGATTATTTGGCTTGGTTTGCAGAACATTGGTTAAAAAACCTGCACATAATATAAAGAATGAATGAAGGAATGCAGGATTGTAACAGTTTGATAATATTAGAGAAGTATTTTGTGGCATAGACTAAAAAAGGTATCAAAATGCCTTTAAAAATACTATTTTCCCAAAATGTGTGCAAAACCCAAGCTATTTGTGTTGAACGTGTGTGTATGTGTGTGCTAATTACAACTGCAGGTCTTGTCAATTTTATTTAAAACTGGTGGTTATAAGTTAAGTAAGACTTAAGTAACATTAAGTAATCCAGTGAAATTAGCATTACAGTACTAGTGACACCGTACAGTCACTGCATGGACTTGTTTTGGTGTATAGCTTTTGTGAGATTTTTCAAACTTTGTCCTCTTTGATTGTTTTTGCTCTGTTGATGTCTGTTTCTCATTTCCTCTTGCATTGACCTTTAATAATAATAAAAAGAGATTACGAATAAGGTATATACAAGCAAAACAATCTTGCTGGCAGTTGCAGGCCTTTCGTTAGTCACAGGGAAACAGCGAAGAAGCTTAATGTTTACCATTAGATGCTGTTGAGTAAACTGGGGGCGTGGAGGGGTGACAGCTGCATCTCATATCCATCTATTTTTAGTTGTTGTTTCTTCCCTCACTATGCTCCGTACTCCCAAGTGGCAGAAATTTGACTGAGGAAACTTCCCATTCATACTCCCTCTGTTAAAGTATACTTTTGTGGAAGGTAGTCCAGAAGGAGGAAAGCATACAATGGTTGTAGATAACTTATTTTATTCATGATGAATTTCTTTATTTTCTGCTGGTCAGAAATCAGCTTAGGCAGATGTACTCAGAAGTAAGCATAACAGCATTCAGTAAAGTTTACTCCCAAGTAAGCTTGGATAGGATTGTGTTACTGTTGTTGTGTGCCTTCAACTTGTTTCCTACTTACAGTGACCGTAAGGTGAACCTGTCACGGGGGTTTCTGGGACTGAGAGTGTATGACGCATTCAGAGTCACCCAGTGGTTTTCCACGGCCAAGTGAGGAAGTGAACCCTGGGCCATTTCCGCACTAGAGTGTTATAGTGCTATTATTCCACTTTCAACATCCTATGGAATCCTGGGGTTTGCACTCTAGGGAGGGGCCAGCCAGTTCTAGAATTGTACCCTAGTAATGTTTTAGTGTTTTCCATGTTAAAAGAAAGTTAACTGTTGTTTTTTTTAAGTTGGCATGGAGAAATTTAGGGAAAAGGTTTATTTTATTTTGCTTTTTAAGAAAAAATAGTGATAGCACAATTGTGCCATCTCAGGAATGCAGAGTAGAGTTGTTGTTCTGTGCCTTCAAGTTGTTTTCAACTTGTGCTGACCCTAAGGCAATCCTGTTGGGGTTTTCTTGGCAAGATTTGTTGCGGGTGTGTGTGTGTGTGTACCATTGCCTTCCTTTCAGGCAAAGAGAATGTTACTAGTCTAAGTTCACCCAGCAGGTTTTCAGTGGCTAAGTGGAGATTCAAACCCTGGTCTCCCTGGTTCCTAGCCCAACACTAGGATTCAACACTAAAATTAAGAATGGTGATGTCTCTGATGGGAATTCATTAGAGCTGCAAATGGTAAATGTATTCATACCAGATACACCAAATGTGATGACAAATGCCTGTCATAGATTTCTTGAACTATCTATATGCTACGTGTGGCACAGCAGAACCTGCAAAGCTTAAATTTCTACTCTTGGCCTGAGGATAATGAATAATTGAAAACTGTTGCTTCTTTTCCTTTGCTTCTGAAAACATGGTTGGAGGAGTAGGGAGAAAGATTTCTGATGAGCCTGTGAAGTTGCTGGGGAAGATTTGTCAATTTCCGGACTCAGTTTGCTTTATTTGGACACCAGATCGACACAAAGGGATGTCGACCACTTTTGTGATTATGGTGTATTTAAGTCGACTGAGTACTTCAGTTCAGTCTGACTGCTAGATTTATCACCTCTCCCCTTGAGTAAGTTTTCATGGTATTTGTCATTTTTTTAAAAATGCACAACTTCATGAGATTTAAGAGAATGAGCATAATCCTCTCACTCACAAAGATTTTAGGAGTACGGATTTTACATATCTCAGATATGCTGACATTTGGGGACTGGTCCACAAACCTGCCTTTTCCCAAGTTCTGCCAGGACAATTGTTGCAAAGGTGATATTTTGATTAGAGATCAAAAAGAGCTAATTTTGGAAATGCCTGGCTGCCTTTTTCTATTTTTTTTGTATAATTACAGTTCTGAACTGAAGAAAACTAACTAACTAACTCGTTCTTTCGTTCTTTCGTTCGTTCCTTCCTTCCTTCCTTCCTTCCTTCCTTCCTTCTAGCAACCTTTCCCCCCCGGTATTATTTTCCAGAATATACTTGAAACTGAGACAATAAACTTGTTTTAAAGTTGACTGTCAGTGAGTAAAGCAGGTAAACAATTTTTTAAGGATCACTTTTGTGTTGATCCCCCAGAAATGGGACAAAAGCAAGAACAAAAGAAAAGAGATATATCAATGTCTCAAGCTTGGCATATGCAGAAAGATAAGTTTGCCCTCCAGGCGTTTTTTTTAAATGGAAGAACAAAGAGTGTCCAGAGAAAACATAAGCTCCCTGATTTACTTGGTTCCAAGATTTTGAAGATATCATTATGTGGAAAGTATGTTGGTGCATTCCAGCTGTCATTGCCAAAAGCTATATATGTTTCCCCACATTTTGTGTTGTTATTAACCTCATGGTTGTACTTAAAGATGGACTAATTTGAAGTACTCATGAATGTACTTCTGTATAGTTTCTAATACTCCTCTGTTCTACTCTATCTATTTAAAATAGTACCTCTCTTTGGCTGCTCTTTTCAAACCAGGGAGATATTGGCTGAAAGTAATCGTGTGAATCTTATTTTATAAAGTACTGGGAACCATCTTTTTTGATTCACACTTTAGAGCCCTGGACAACATATATTCAGCAAGTTTCATTATTCAGTTTTAGCACGCAAAAAAAGAAGATGGCTGTTGGGAAAACTAAATGTCTGTTGAACCCTTCACAAAGTACATTACCGTGTATACTTTTAATTATTTAATTTTGTCCCATCTTTCTGCAACAAAATAGTGCTGAAATCAACTAACAGCAATAAAACAAAAAATTCTAGCAAAAGGAACATCATTAAAAACATACGTATAAAAAAAGAAATATTCAGCATCCACAGGTTAGACTTACTTCAGTGCTGAAATCAACTGAAAATCCAATAACCTGTATAAATATAATGTCTGTGCCCACTGGCAGAAGGACTAAATGATGAAATTATCCTGGCGTCCCTTAAATGTCAGAGACCTACCAAATGTGCCTCCTAGGGCCGAGAGACAGAGGAAATAGATCGTAAAACCTGGGCGTGTTCATTTATTGTTATATGCTTTCAACTCAACTCTGATTTCTGGTGATCCTGTTCTAGAGTTTTCTTGGCAAGATTTATTCAGAGGAGATTTGCCACAGCCCTCCTCTTAGGCTGAGAATGTGTGAATTGCCCAGGGTCATTCAGTGGGCTTCCATGAGTGAATGAGGTTTTGAACCTTGATCACTGGACGTCCTAGTCCAACACTCAGATCAGGACACCAGTGCTGTTTCATGAGGGAGAGTCTCTCAAATACATTGCTTTCAAGTTGTGCAGATCCTTATATGCTGTAATTTGTGTTGTCTCTGGGAACAGTCCAATAGCCAATCAGTCTCTTGTGACAAAGTAATTGCACAGTCCTTATAAACAACCTTGGGTGAGTAGACTGGCTGCACCATTTTGGACCAGGTTGGTTCCCAAATCTTTTTGAAAGGTAGCCCCCCACAGAGCACATTACATTGGTTCAAATGAGGTGCAAGCTGTGCAAAGACACTTCTGTCTACAACCAAATGTTGAATGTCCGGTTTTCAGGATGAATCCTGGTGAGTTCCCTAATTCCATACTAAAATCTTCAGTGGAAGCTTAACCTCATTCATGATAGACTGGATCTCTGGTTGCCTGTTCTGCCTTTTGACTGAACAGGAATACCTCAGTCTTGTTTGGATCAAACTATAATACAGTTCCCCTCATCCAATCTATGAGGTAGCGATTTAGAACGTCAAAACGGTTTCCTTGGATTTAGGTGGAAATGAGAAAGAGAGTTGAATGACAGCGTGCTAGCGGCACTAGGCACCCAAACTCCCAGTATTTCGTGTCTGCTTTTAAAGTCATGAAGGCAAGATGAGACATACAATCACCAAGTAGTCATGGCATTAAACAGGAATTTTTCAGCATCACTTTCTGAAATTGTCCCTTCAAGAAGAACTGGAACTCTCTCATTTTAAAGAGGTAGCCCAGAAGGATATCATAGTTAATCTATCAAAAGCCACGGAGCGGTTCAGCAGAATCCCTAAACGGAAACCACAGAGGTTTTGCAGACACACTTCCCTGTCTGGTTCATGGTGTAGGTCATTCACCCAGGAGACCAAAGCCAGATAGATCTAGATCATGCATGTAATCCGGAAGAACCTGTTGCTGAGATGCTGCCACAGACTCCAGCAGCTTGCCCAAGATCAGCATGCTGGAAACTGCTCCCCAAAATATCCAGTATGGTGTGTTTCAGGAATGGTTTTTTAAAAGGTCTCACTATGCCAGTTTTTTTGACTTGTTGATGGAATCCTTCTATAAAGAGAAAATTACTGTAAGCTGTCTTGGGATAAAATGCCTTCCAATATAGGTACCACTTCTGTAAGGCACATAGTTTCATTAGGTTTAGCCTGGATTGTTTTGAGCTGAATTGTATACATTTAATGAGACACATTATTGTCAAGGTTGTTGCCAGGCAGGCAAAGTTTTCCTATGAGTGGATGGCAGAAAGAAGAGGCAGTGTGGCCAGACAGCCAGGTGCAAGGCCAGCAGGATTGTTATGGCTATGTCTTGTGTATTAGAGAAGGCCACATGCCAGAGCACTGATTGGGTCACCCCACTTGTTCCAGGGTGACAAGCTAGCATGAAAAGGCAGGTGTTTGCCGTGACCAGCTGCCAGTTAGATGCCCTAGCTGGACCTGCCATGGCATTGGCAGTATACTATTTGTTAGGGGAGATGCTGCCCGATTTTTCTCCGTTATCTTCTGTTTTTCCTCTTTGTATAATGCTGGAAAGCTTGCATGTTTTTGCTAAGCCTTATCTTAGAGTGCGGCAATAAATCAGTACTCTTAAGTCTTACTTAATGAGCCTGTGGAATTTTTTCTGCTACACTGGGACTCACTGCTGTGGTGAAGCCTTGCTTCACAGATAGCACTCTGCTCATGCTCAGAGGAGCCAAATCCTGCCAACTCTGACATTATTATTGTTGTTACTACTACTACTACTATTACTGCTACTACTACTATTGCTGTTATTTCTACAAAAGGATTCCAGCAATGAGGCACAGGGAACCAGCATGGTGTAGTGGTTTGAACATTGGACTACAACCCTGGAGACCAGGGTTCAGTTCCCCGCTCAGCCATGGAAACCCCCTGGATGACCGTGGGCACGTCACACACACTCAGACCCAGAAAACCCTGTAATGGGTTTGCCTTAGAATTGCAGTAAGTCAGAAGTGACTTGAAGGCACACAACAACAGCACATGAGATACATGAAGCCTGATTTTCCTGAAATTTCCTTGAGAAACCAGATGTGAGCTGTTTTAGTTACTTATCTGTGTGCAGTGTTTAGAACAAAAAGTTAATCGTCTGTGTTTTGCATTTAGTCTTATTGTGTTCAACTGATGAAGGGGTTAAATTGTAGAAACTGCTTGCTTGAGTAGAAAAATAGAGAAAAATAAGTCGGGCAGCTGCGTTTCTTATCTTATCAAGAGCTTAGGTATGCGGTTTGGCAATGCATGGAATATAGGGAGTTTGGGAATCGATGAGGCCAAGGGAGAATACTTCCTGGTACAGGGATACTTCATTTTGAAACTGTAATACATCATTTTGAAACTTAAACTTTTGTAACCTCTACTCTTTTCATATATGGTAATCATTTCCTGTACTTATTTTTTAGAAAGTATAAATGTATGCTTGAACCTAAGACGGGGCTCTCAGTCTTTTGGAAACTGATTCCACTGAGATCCCTGCACAGTATAATAAACTCTTGTTTTCTGATCTGCTGGTCTCAATTCACTGGCTCACCACAACATTTTCTGGTGCGTTGGCTGGGAATTGTGAAGGGCGTTTGCCCACTTTGGCGGACGCCAGGGCGTCCGGACCGTCGCCCCCTTCCTGATACAACCCGGGGCGTCCTCGACTTTCTTTTGTCGGAAGGATTGGTTCGGAGTGGCGCGACGGCTCTGGCGACGGCGCTCCAGCCACGGAACCCGAGGTCGGAGCAGAAAACAGAACCCTCCCACGACTGTTGGTGAATGACCTCCCCGCAAACTCGGGGGAAAGAGGGGCCTGATCAACCCCTTTCAGCTTTGCCCTAGTACCCCACTGTTTTTGTGGGTGAAGCCGCAGAGCTTTTGGGTGTGGTATTGAAGGTGGGAGGTTGTGTGTTGGTGTGAATGTGTGAAAGGATGGTTGTGTGACACCGCAGTTTCCAAGTCATACTGTTGAGTTTCCGGGTGCTTGGGTCGGCGTGGTCGAATGCTGTCTCTCCCCCTTTCTGTCGATCTGTGGGACCTCTTACCCATGGGTCAAATCCCCTTTTCCTTGTGTGTGTTGTCCGCTTTGGGAGGAAATGGGAGGGTGGCAGAGCCGACAAACCCCTTTAGGTTGTATGCTGAAAAACTTTAAGAAAGGATTTAGTGGGGATTATGGAGATCCCCGAATGACGCCTGAACGGTTGAGGACCTTATGTGAAGTAGAATGGCCATCCTTTAAGGTGGGGTGGCCCCCAGAGGGAAGCCTGGAACACGAATCAGGGCAGTGTACTCAGTGGTGGTCGGCGAGCCTGGCCACCCTGATCAATATCCATACATAGACTCATGGGACACAGTGGCTACTCAAAACCCCCCTTGGTTGCGGAAATGTCAGGAGCAAATTAGTAGGGCTACCGTAGTAATGCAGGATCGGACCAGACGAAAGTTTGGAAAAGGACAGATATTGGCGGAATCAGTTCCGGAGGAACCTAGCGCTCCCCCTCCCCCATATGTGCCACCGCAGCCAGCTCCGCAGCCACCAGTCTTACCCCCACCGCAGCCAGCTTCACTGCTGCCAGCTCAACCCTTGCAACTGGACCTCCGGGAGCAGGAGGGAGCCACGACCGGGGATTGACGGATTCTAGCCCAGTTGCCCAGGGGATGGTGGAATCTCCCAAGCTATAGTCTTAGAACAGGACCGAAAGAGAAAGCCAAGATTAAGAAGTCCAAGCATCAGAAAGAGATGTATGAATCAGATGATACAGACGAGGAAAGTGGGGATGTGGTCGCACCATTGCTACAAGTTATTCAGATAGTGGCAGGCCCCAATGAAGAAGGTGGATACCGACGAGTACAGAGTTACCAGTACACCCCTTTCACCTTTTCAGATTTATTGAACTGGAAGACCCACTATGGATCCTATACTGAAAAGCCCCAAGAGATGGTAGAGCTGTATACCAGCATTATGGCGACCCATCTCCCCACCTGGCAAGATTGCCAACAATTGTTGTTGACTTTATTCACTACCGAGGAGAGGAAGAGAATATTGGAAGAAGTGGAGAAGGTAGCAGCAGCAAGAGCGGGGCCAGAAGTGCAAGATGTAAATGCCTGGGTGCGGGAACGAGTCCCTACTGTGGATCCACAGTGGGATCCTAATGATAACCGACAACAGGACAGGTTAGCAGAATATCGGGCAATATTGTTGACCGGAATGAGGAGAGGTGTGAAGAAGTCTATCAATATGGCCAAAGTACAGGAAGTGACACAAGGACCTACTGAGGCCCCGGGGGAATATTTAGAAACGTTGTTAAAAGCCTACCGGCAGTACACCCCCATAGATCCGGACACTACCGAGAACCTCCGAATGGTGACTGCGGCAATTGTGACAGGAAGCTACCCTGATATTCGGAAGAAGTTGCAAAAACAAGAAGGGTTTGAAGGAATGAATCTCAGTCAATTGGTGAGCATTGCTCAGAAGGTGTACATAAATAGGGAGCAGGAAGAAAAGAGGGAGCGACATAGGAGAATGCACAAGAAAGCGGAATTATTGGCCGCAGCACTAACGGCAAAGGAAGGATATCAGAAAGGTGGAAGAGGAAGGGGAAGAAGCGGACTTCCATTGGGACGCAATGAATGTGCCCTCTGCCGTCAGGTGGGGCATTGGAAAAACGAATGCCCTAGACGGAGGGAATTGGCAAACAGAGGGAGAGGAATGGACCAAGGAAGAGGAAAAGGGGCAAATAGAGGGAGAGGAAGAGCAAGAGTGATGAGTGGAAGATATGAGCCAGAGGTGGATGAAGGATTCGAGGATTTCATTGGGCTGGCTGGACTGGAACTTTACGATTAGGACAGACCGGGCCCCCTTGCTCTCAGCCCTGGGGAGCCTATGGTCACAGCATAAATTGGGGGCTGAGCCATCCCAATGATGGTGGATACGGGCACCACCTGTTCCGTATTAAATTCAGCAGTAGCTCCAAAAACTGAAAATGCCATAAGAATTGTGGGAGCCACCGGAAGAACAGAGAAACACCCACTTTTGGAGAAAAGAATTGTGGATTTAGGGAGACACCAAGTTACTCATAAGTTTTTATATTTACCAAACTGCCCTGTACCTTTATTGGGTCGAGATCTGTTGGCTAAACTGAGAGCCCAGATTTCCATTGAAGAGGATGGGGTGATGGAAGTAAATTTTAGAGGACCAAAAAGCATCTCAGTAACCTATCCAATGGAAGAAGAATGGCGAAGGTATCAGATTATGGTTTGTCAGGAACAACCCACTACTTTTGGACCCCCAGGGGTATGGGCCGAGGATAATCCGCCTGGGCTAGCCCGATTTGTGGCCCCCATAGTAGTGGAATTGAAGCCAAATGCTGTTCCCATTCGTGTAAAACAGTATGATTTACCCAGAGAAGCTCTAGAAGGGATTCAGAAACATTTGGATCGGTTGAAGAAATACAACATAATTCGGGAATGCCACTCTCCATGGAACACCCCATTACTCCCTGTGTTGAAGCCTGGAACGAAAGAATATCGCCCGGTTCAAGATTTAAGGGTGGTGAATGAGGCTACAGTGACTCTACACCCAGTGGTGCCAAATCCGTATGTTTTAATGGGACTAGTTCCGTCCACAGCTACGCACTTTACATTGTTGGATCTTAAGGATGCTTTCTTCTGTATTCGAGTGGCCCCACAAAGTCAAGAAATATTTGCCTTCCAGATGGAAGATGTTGTTACGGACCAGAAAACCCAGTTCGCTTGGACTCGCTTGCCACAGGGTTGGAAGAACTCGCCTACAATTTTTGGGACATCCCTAAGTCAAGACTTGGGAAGATTCAGATCAGAGCCCGAGAAACGAGTTTTGCTGCAATATGTAGATGATCTGCTGTTGGCAGCCAACAGTGAGGAAGAGTGTAAAGAGGCTACAGTGGAGTTGCTCCAGCTTTTGTGGGAAGCAGGCTACAAATCATCTAGGAAGAAGGCCCAGTTGTGCCAGACAGAGGTGCGGTATCTGGGATTCCAAGTGACTCAGGGAAAGCGAGCCCTAGGCTGAGAAAGGAAGGAGGCTGTGTGTGCTCTACCTGAGCCCCGGAGTCGGAAGATGGTGCGAGAATTCTTGGGTGCAGCTGGGTTTTGTAGAATTTGGATTCCTTATTTTGCAGTAATGAGTAAACCTTTATATGAAGCTACCAAAGGCCCGGAGAATTCTGAATTTACGTGGGGAACAGAACAGAAGAGGGCCTGGGAGCAAATAAAGAAGGCATTGATGGAAGCTCCAGCGCTAGGTCTGCCTGATGTGACAAAGACATTCACTCTTTATGTTGATGAAAAAGGAGGAATAGCAGTGGGAGTACTGACGCAGATGTTGGGATCTTGGCATCGCCCTGTGGCGTACCTCTCTAAACAGTTAGATCCTGTTGCCAGAGGATGGCCTGGGTGCTTAAGAGCAATAACGGCAACCGCCTTGTTGGTAAAAGAAGCAGACAAATTAACCCTAGGCCAGAATCTGACAGTGAAAGTTCCACATTCTGTGTTGGCTTTAATGGAATACAAAGGCAATTATTGGTTCACAGATAGCCAAATGTCCAAGTATCAAGGAATGTTATATGAGAATCCTAGAGTAAAGTTGGAAACATGCACCACTTTGAACCCTGCAACGTTGCTCCTAGTAGAATCTGAGGTTACACATCATGATTGTCTTCAAACCATGGATGAAGTGTATTCAAGTAGACCAGACTTATGGGACACCCCGTGGCCCCATCCTGATGTTAATTATTATACAGATGGAAGCAGCTTCGTATGAGAAGGAAAGTGAAAGGCCGGATATGCAGTAGTCACAGCGGATAAGATAATAGAGGCCAGAGTGTTACCCGTTGGCGCTTCGGCTCAGAAGGCGGAACTCATCGCCCTTATTAGAGCTTTGGAATTAGCTGAGGGACTCATTGTGAATATATACACAGATTCAAAGTATGCTTTTACTACTCTATATGCGCATGGCGCACTGTACAAAGAAAAAGGATTAATCAACTCTGCGGGACAGGAGATCAAGTACGGAAGAGAAATAGAGCATCTATTAGAAGCTGTGTGGGCCCCTCGTAAAGGCGCTGTAATCCACTGTAGAGGACACCAGAAAGGATATGACCCAGTGGTTCGTGGGAACCGAAAAGCAGATGCGGCTGCAAAGGAGGCTGTGGAGAGGGAATTGGAAGATGGAATGGAAGATTTGCCCCAAGAATTGGTAATGCCACTCTTTCAAGTATCATTGAGTGACCAGACCCCTAGGTACACCAAGCAAGAAAACGAGAGGGCTGAAAAAGACCTGAAGGCTATGTTGGACAAAGATGGCTGGTGGGTCTTGCCAGATGGAAGGCGATACATACCCCAATCTATGGGATGATCAGTTGTTCAGAAGGTGCACGAAGCTACACACTTGGGAAAAATGGCGTTAGCTCAGCTATTGGAGAAAGATGTGTTCATAGACAGAATGGGCCAGTACAGCACGCTAGCATCGTCGTGGTGTCAAACTTGTGCTCGGAATAACCCGCGCCAAGGACCAAGATTGAAGGGGGAAATACAATATCAAGGATCTACTCCTTTTGAATCCCTAGTGGTGGATTTTACAGAAATGCCACGGACGGGACAGTACCGGTATGTGTTGGTAATGGTATGTACCCATACCGGATGGGTTGAAGCATATCCTACCAGAACTGAGAAGGCAAAAGAGGTAGTACGAGCCTTGCTTCGGGACATCATACCGAGGTATGGATTGCCCCTCCACATTGGATCCGACAACGGCCCAGCTTTTGTGCATGGAGTAATCAAGATTCTTGCAGAGACTCTAGGAACCACTTGGAAGCTACATTGTGCATATAGACCCCAAAGTTCTGGAAAGGTGGAGAGAATTAATAGAACATTGAAGATTCAGCTTGTGAAATTGTGCCAGGAAACAAAACGCAAGTGGTTAGATGCGCTCCCTATAGCACTTCTGAGGATAAGATGCACCCCCGATCGGACAACTGGGCTAACTCCATTTGAAATGCTATATGGAAGACCCCCGGCCATCCTAAAAGGACTAAGAGGGGATATTCGGGAGTTGGGAAGTCTGGCCCTTCAAGAAGAGGTGCAGGCACTAGGAAAGGCTCTAGAGAAGGTTAAAGCACACGCTTTGGAGGTTAGACGAGTTCCGTTCCTCACAAAAGCCCATTCTTTTCAACCTGGGGATGAGGTGTGGGTTAAAGACTGGAAAGGAGAGCCCCTATCACCAGGGTGGAGGGGCCATACCAGGTGTTGTTAGTTACCCCCACAGCAGTAAAGGTAGTGGGACTGAAACCTTGGATACATTATACTAGGGTAAAACGAGCATTTACTGATTGGACTGTGATCTCATCACAAGAAAACCCTCTCAAATTGAAATTGTCTTGATGGAGAGAGGGGAGAGAAGGTTCGGACTAGACTCTGCTGTGGTCATACCAGGGAATTGACCACTCTACGCACAGTCAGATCCGCAACAGGTGAATGAAAAAATCTAGGCTAGACCCTGCTGCTGCCACACGTCTGGAGGCTGGTAGCTCTACGTACGGTCAGACCTAGCGACTGCAGAGGAAGGAAGACCAGGACTAGGCCTTGCTATAGTCACTCCGGAGGCTGACTATTCTACGCACGGCCAGATCCCCTATGGAGGATGGTGGTGAGCAATGAATATTAGTGAACTAGTAATAATAGTAGTGTGTATACTCTTTAGAATTTTAGCTCTGGTGTATTTCTTGTATATGTATAGAAGGTACTGGTGTGGGATAAGTAGGTTTGGACCCCTAATTGACTCTTAAGATGAAGCGGATAATGGTGATAGGAGTGTGGGGCATGATGTGTGGAATAATTGAGGCCAACTTGTTTAAGCAACACGCTGCACATATGTTCTAACAACATGGACCGAATGTCACTCTAATTTATGAACAGCCACAGACCGTGGCGGATTTTGGTTTTATGCCCTCGCTCATTAATGAACCGGGAGTGGTTGTAGGAGCCCTGCAGTCAGCATTAAAGGGAAATCCCAATATGTTTGCTAAAGTTGACGGTAGTCTAAACAAAACTTGGTTCAGACGGCTGAAATTTTATACTTATTCCCCCGGAATGTGTTTTTGTTGTTACCATGGTGGAAACTGGAATTCTAAGTGGAAAGGATATATACAGCACCCCTCATTTTATGCTAAATTGGGAAATTATTCAGCCTGTAGTAATAGATTTTATTTGTATGGCTCATATGACAAATCCTATCAATCCGAGAAAGATTTGATTGAAACCAGTCTCGGAGAGTTGTATCCGGAATATCCTATGTTTATTCCTAATTATACAGAATCTGGCAGTATATGCTCCAGATTGATGGCTCGGGATCCAAATTTATGGTTTTATTTTAATGGATGGGCCACCAGTTATCACCCAGGAACTTATCAGTGTGTGGGAATTGGGTATATGACTATACCTGTTCAAGTTTTCCTTTCAGGACGACCAAAACGGGCTGTTAGAAGAAGAAGGAACCTGGTGGGACCACTGGGTAGCCAATGTGAAGATCTGGTCATTGTAGGAGGGAAATTGGCTCAGACTGAGGCCAGTAGAGTAGGAGGTGGACTAATAATGGGGGTCCTTACTTTGGGATCCTATCCAGGGATCATAGCTCAAGAAAATTGTAAAAGTATATTAGGATTGACTTGTAGATTGGAGAAAACTATAAATGCAACTAGGAAGTTGATACGAGCCCTTCAACAAAAAATTGAAGAGCTCAATCAGTTATTGTTACAACATCGGATGGCCTTGGATTACCTATTAGCCAGAAAAGGGGGGTTTTGTTCTATAGTCAAGGAAGGATGCAAAGTCACCTTCCATGATTTGAACAAGACTATAGAGGACGAGATACAATACCTACAAGGGCTAATACAAAACAATGACAGTGGCATTGGTAATCCTTGGGATTGGTTGACTTCCTGGTTACCAGATTTTGGCTGGCTGAAAACTTTGTTTTTAGGCATTATAGTTTTGATTGTAGGAGGGTTTCTAATGATGATATGTATTTCCTGTGCTATGAAATGTGTACGGGCCTCTCTCTCTGAAGCTATGGAGGGAAAGGCAGCTCATTTTGCTGTTATGGCTCAAAAGCAGGCTTAAGCAAATTATGCTCAAATTGCAATAGAATTTGGCAGAAAAGGGGGGAATGATGAAGGGGTTAAATTGTAGAAACTGCTTGCTTGAGTAGAAAAATAGAGAAAAATAAGTCGGGCAGCTGTGTTTCTTATCTTATCAAGAGCTTAGGTATGCGGCTTGGCAGTGCATGGAATATAGGGAGTTTGGGAGTTTGGGAATCGATGAGGCCAAGGGAGAATACTCCCTGGTACAGGGATACTTCATTTTGAAACTGTAATACATCATTTTGAAACTTAAACTTTTGTAACCTCTACTCTTTTCTTATATGGTAATCATTTCCTGTACTTGTTTTTTAGAAAGTATAAATGTATGCTTGAACCTAAGACGGGGCTCTCAGTCTTTTGGAAACTGATTCCACTGAGATCCCTGCACGGTATAATAAACTCTTGTTTTCTGATCTGCTGGTCTCAATTCACTGGCTCACCACAACACAACTATGTTAATTATGTGAAGTGGAAGCACATTTATATCAATTTTTAGCAATTAGCTTTGCAAATTCACTGTGTTCTCACTAGGCACACAGACTTTACCAAAGTGTAGTAGGATTTGGAAGTGGAAACGTTATTTTAGTAGGAGTATGCAAAGGCATTATTCAGCTCACTGTTGTTATAATAGTTTGCATTTTTGTCAGCAAGGTAGATTTCTGAATTATATGTAGACTAGTGTATTTACCCAGCGTAGGCCAGGATTTTATTTTCCCCTTAAGAACTCACCCAGCTGTCTTCTCCAGTTCCTGTAACTTTTACTCATATTTCCCAATGCAAACTGTATTCAGAGTTATTCACATACAGAGTTTGGGTTCCTGAGGGAATACACTGTCCTCCTCATTGCTGTTAGGCATCGTCTCCATAGCAACCGGCCTATTCCAGTACCTGTAACTTTCTGCTGAGTTTGTGCAATAGCTTTACGTTTTTCTTGAAGCATTTTTTGTTTTGAATTTCAACTTTAAGGTTCCTCACATATGGAACCCATACAGTCTACTGTGTGAGGCGAGAAGACCTTGTAACTATGTTGTGTATGTCACTTTAATTTTTTCTCACATATGCCTCCCAAATATTTTCTGGCATCCTTATTGATGGTAGGCCTCATCTCCATAGCAACCAGCCTGAGGCCCAAGAGCTCTCTGGCTGAGAATTCTGAAGGCCCCTCCTTAAACTGCCAACCCTAAGATTCCATGGAACCTTCACAGCCAGCCAATCATATGAGGTCTTCTCACCGCACACAGCCAATCATATGAAGTCTTTGCCTGCCTTACATAGACAAAGAGATAAACTCACAGGCAAACTTTGACTTTTATATAGTAGATTAGAGTAAATTTGCTTTGCTTTAGCCCATAGTTTCATATGCAGAGTGACAATTGTCAGAGTATATTCATACTTTCACCTCTGATAACTGGCTTTCAGTTTAATACTGGGCTGAACTTTGGTTCCTGACCCGAAATCAGTATTTCTAGTTGTTTATTGTTTTCTTTACATATCACTGTGTTTTGATTAGAGTAAGAATGTATTATATGTGTGCATAGAGTTTGGTACCAAGGTTTTGTTTTAAGGTTGTTAAAATATTGGCTTGAAATAATAATTTTTATATGGCTGAATATTTTTTTTTCCTAACAGGGACCTGCGATTTAATAGAATCAAAGAAATTCAACCTGGTGCATTCAGAAGGCTAAAAAATCTGAATACATTGTAAGTTTTATTCTTGACAGAACTTATTTTCCTTTTGGAACCTAGTTTAACTATTTATTATTTTCACCTTCAGTTAACAAAATTAACCTCATCAAGGCTACTGAGATTTTTCTCCATTTATTGTCACATAATTTTTACATTTTTTTTTTGCATTCTCCTACTGAATGATTTTTTTTTATACTTGGTTAACTTCCATAGTTCCATAAAGACCATTAAAAAGTCTAATGTTGAGAAGTATACTTTATTATTATGAAAAGGAGGAAAATAGAAATTTAGTATTACTGCAGATCTGTAATTTCACCCAATCAGGGCAGATTTGGTTGTCAGAATCCATTGGTGCCTCAGTGAATTCTGACTATCAACATGTATTAAATATTAAAAAAAAAAATCTTAGTGTTTCAACTGTTAAATGAGCTTAGGTATGAACTGCTGCTTAAGTACCTTGCTGGATCACATCAAACTTTACCTGAGAAATGTTTTTACAACAGTGTCCATCAGACATAGTGGATGACAAAGCCCAGAGTCCCCAGTCAGCATGGCCGGGTGAGATGTCTGGTCCCAGCTGCCAGATATGCTGGGCTAAGCCTGCTGCTAGAAATTCCCTTGTTCCTCTCAACCTGTTATTCACTATTTCTCACTGTTAAACAGTCATAGACACACAGTCACCTCACACTCATTCCCCTGTTACCTTTTTACACATCAGATCTGACTTCCTACAGCTTGACTCATGTGGGCAATGAAGAGCTTTCTTTCTGACAGGACAGAGAGTTGTTCTAGCTGGTGTTACCCTGTGGTTTCTTATGCCATTTCCACACTACACTTTTACAGTGCTATTATTCCACTTTCAAGATCCCATGGAAACCTGGGGTTTGTAGTTCAGGGACATACCTTTAGAATTCTCAGCCAGAGCTCTTTGGCCTCAGTAAACTACAAACCCCAGAATTCCACAGGATGTTGAAAGTGGACTAATAGCACTGTAACAGTGTAATGCGGAAGTGGCCTTAGATTCTTGAGAGAAAAACCAGAGAACTAGAATATCTTCTTTCACTCTAACCCACTGTCCTTTCACCATGTTTTTTTGAAATACAGTGCGCAAATAGTGAAAGATGTTCTAGCCCTTTGTGCTCTGTTTGCTCAAGTATCTGAAATAGAAACCACGAAGTACAGAGTGCTAGAGTATATCCTTTTACTCTACTCCTTCTTTGCCTACCTGGGGATGCAGGGAGGAATTTGATGGTGGTCATGTGGAGATATTAAGGTACAGGAGGACTCCAGGAGAGAACCCAAGAATATCAGCACGCTGTGATCCGTGGGTTGCTCGCATATGCTGTAACAGATATCACAGGGCAAAAAAAAAGCAAAGGAAACCATTCCACTCCAGTTCTTCCACTGGAAAAAAAACAACTAACCAAAATGCCACATTCATTTTAATTGGTTTGGTAGCTTAAAAAAAACCAAAACCCTGTAGAATCCAAATTAGATGGCATTACTTAGTGACTGAAGGGAACAAAAGCCTCAAAAAAGTGAGTCCTCTCTTCAAGCTGGAGAAAATACCATATTCACCAGCGTATAAGATGCACCCCATTTTTGAGGGTTATTGTTTGGGAAGAACTTTTTTAGTATGAGTACATCTTATGTGGTGGTTAGGTTCCCCCCTCCCCTGTTCCCTTCCATTTCGCCTCTGCGGGAGTGCTCTCTATCAAAGCAAAATGCATAGGAAAGAGAGGGGAAGGTCTAGTGAAGCCTTGAGAGGTGTTCCTTTCACCCTTTAGACCCTCCCCTGCCTTTCCTAAGCATAAGGAAAATGCATAGAAAAAGCAGAAGGGCTGGGGGTGGAGCCAGCACCCACACGGCACTTCCATGGCCCCTCCCCTGCCTTTCCTAAGCATTTTCCTTATTCCTAGAAAAGACAGGAGAGGGTCCAGGAGGTACAGCCAGTGTCCGCTTATAAGGAAAATGCATAGAAAAGGCAGGACAGGAGCTGAGGGCAGAGCCAGCACCTGCACAGGGCTTCCCCTGATTCTGCCCTGCCTTTTCTAGGCATTCTGCCCAATAGCAGGGAAGAGAGGTGGACACAGCCTCATGGGAGTCCTACTTTCACCTCTTCCCTTTCATATGCATTTTGCCTCAGTGCAGCAGGGGTGTGTGTGAAAGGAGGTATAAGTTGCACCCCATTTTTAAGAGCTATTTCGGGGAGAAAAAAGTATGTCTTATATGCCAGCAAATACGATAATCCTCCCCCCCCCCAGATTCTAAAATCCCACTCCTGAACAACTGTTTTTGCTGTTCTCAAAGATGCAGAAACTCAGAAGGAAGTCATGTTGGTCTGCCCCCTCAAAAACAAACAAATGCACACCTGCTCAGGACAATATCTTTATTTTTTCCCCCTATTTATTATAAAAACTAGCAAAGTCAGCTTTCAAAAACCAATATTCCACACACCATTCTTTGTCTCAAAATACACATGTTGACTTCCCCCGACAGTCTTTCATTGATAAATCACATTTAAAGCAAGCAAAGCCTTTTCAGTAGTTAAACATGTCTGCTTCTAACTTATTTGAAATGAGGTTATTATGAGTTGTCTAAATTACAGTACATTTCAACTGAATTATTCTGTCTTAAAATCTTTCTGGTATCTCTAATTTAATAGAAATACATCCTCAACCCAAAAAACTAGCTACTGCTAAATCACTCCATATATTTATTAGAAATTTGATAACTGGATCTCAGTCTCTAGAAAATTTCTGTGTCTCTTATTAAGTTGTCAGTTTATCCATGGCAGCCATATCAATTAGTTTTAATATCCAATCTAGTGTCAGAAATGTGTCTAATTTCTAGTTTCTTGTGAACAACAGTCTTGCAGCAGTGGTCATATAGAACAGGATTTTTCCATAAATTTTTTCCAATTTGTTGTCACTCATGCGCAATAAATACATTTCTGGGGTCATTTGCAGATTAATACCTAATATTTTTTTCTATTGACAAATGGATTGCTTTCCAACCACCAAACATGATAAAAAGTACCTCTCTCTGTAATGCATATCTAGCATCTATTGTTGCAATTTTTGCAAATCTTGGAAAGTTTGTCAGGAGAGAGATACCATCTTTAACGCATCTCATATACATTCCCCTTTATATTTTGATTTGCTGTGTATTTCAATCTTCTGTTCCAAGTTTTTTCCCATTGATCCAAATTAATTGGGTGGCCTATATGTTGAGCCCATTTTATCATTTGCCAGTATCTTCATTAACAGTAACCAAAATGTTAGGAAAGTTAGGTAAGCTATAGGTTGTCTCTTCTGTTTTATTCATAAACAAATTTCTTGTATTTATTCCACATTTTAAAGGTTGTTTCAGTATAACATACTGAAAATGCTTTTTTTCATCTCTGTTTTTGTAAACATGCCTTTCCTCATAGCTTTTAAAGAACATAAAATTCAGATTATAATTTTATGAAATTACTTTAAGTATGTTTTGATTTTGTGGACTCATGGAGTGAAGCTGTGCAATTTTTCATGTAAATACATGTGGGAAAAATAAGCAAATAACTGTTTTTTAACACTTATTTTCCAGACTTCTAAACAACAATCACATTAAAAGAATACCAACTGGAGCATTTGAAGATCTTGAAAATCTAAAATATCTGTAAGTTGAAACATTTTTAAAGAGGGGTAGATATGAGGTATGGGCTAAGTACTGTGGAAAAGCTATTTTTTCGTATACAAAAGATATATGGAGGAAAAGTGGCTAGGGTTATGATACCATTTTATTTACTTTCATCATGCCCACTTCAGTTCATCCAGGACTGAACATTATTGCACTTTGTTGTATTAAAATTAAGAATAACTTGATAGGGACTTTGAAATATATTTTAAGCATAGGATCATCAACACACCATAAGATTTAACATGTGGCAAACCCACACACAGGGATTTATGATACAGTGTATGCAATCTTAATAATATTCATGTGACCGACACAGTCTTGCAAATCATATGGTTAAACTGATACTCGCATGTGTATTCACAAGTTCTGTTTATGGTATCAATCACCACTGTGGGTGGGAAGCTGATTGTCCATCAGTGACAATACTGTATATGAGAAGACTAGAAAAACAGTGGGTATTCTTGGGAATCTAGAGGAGAACAGGATAACCTCCATTTACTTCTTTGTATGGCTGCATTCACAAAATGCTAAGCCAGAATTTCTGAGAATTCTGGCCTATTGATAATGAGCAGTGGAGCAGATGTAATCCTCTGCAGATTGGTTTGAGAATCCTTATCAAAATCATGGCCAAATGTTATTATCTGTCCAGTAGAATGAGAAGAGTTATTTTGTTTTCAGTTGTATAGATAGATTATTTATATGGAAGACTTAGCAGTTCATAGATATAGGAGTGACTGGGAACAGATTGGGAAAATAAGCCTTCCTGTTAACAACTTTCTTGTAAGTTGTGGCACCTGGGACAAACCTTCTGGGACTTTGGGGACGCCTCTACATATCACACCACATCTTTAACTCCGAGCTCTGCCTGCGGCTAGTGTTGGGTGCTATACCACTTCCCTACCTTTGATTTCGGGATATGATTGTGTAAATCTACTGCTGGATAGCTAGCAAAGACGTCCCTGTAAGGGGGAAGCAAAGAATATCCCCCATACCACTGATACGTAGGTGAAGCTGTGTGTGCCTGCCTCTACCACACTGGCAAAGAGTGAGGCAGGCTACACGCATTTTCTCCTGCCCTCTCTCACCTGTTCATCATGCATTTGTGGCAGCTGAGATAACTGTGCTTCCGCTGCCAACCCCCCTCCCATTTTCCAAACCAGAAGCATCAGTACCACACCGCCATCAAACATCACTCCTCAGTTTGCTGTTCAGGCTTAGCTTCTGAGCTGCAGTTGCTGCTTCGCCTTCTCCTCCAAGCACTGATCTGTACACAGCTTTCTCTACTGAGTGTTGCCATCCAAAGGTGAGGATGCAAGGATAGAGCAGGTTTATTAGCACTCCTGGCAGGGTTGCAGTATCTCTCAACCTAGCACACAGATTTGCTAGCCTCCATCCCTTCCTAAATACCCTATGGGTACCAGATCTTGTCTGATCATGTAAGCTAAGCAGATTTGGCCCTGCTTGGTAGTTGAATGGGAGACCATCAATGAATACTAGGTGCTGTAGGCTATATTTCAAGGGAAGGAACTAGCAAAACCACCTCTGAGTATTTCTTGCCTAAGCAAATCCTATGAAATTCATGGGGTCTCTATAAGTCTACAGGCAACTTGAAGGTATGTGCATGTTCCTTCCAAAGCCAGCAATGATAGCCCCTCTCCTATAGCCACAAGCGAGTTTACAGGTTTGGGGCTGAATTTTATTTTCAGTAGTTCCTAATAGATGGTTCATGCTTGACCCTTGTAGTTCAAGAATATAGAGGCAACTGGGAAAGGATGGTGGAAATAAATCTTCCTGTTAGCAACTTCCTTATACTGTTCTCATATCTCCTAGGGTGGAAAATGGGTCACAGTTGCACAGTTTGATTCCTTTTTTTGGCTGTGCTCTAACATAATCCTATGAATCAACCTTCCAGTTCTCTCACCTAGACATGTTCATCCCAACCAAGGGGAACAGTTGAGGAGATTTGCATGCAATAAACTGAGTAGATTTTGTTGTTAAAAGGTCCAGTTCTTCTACCACTTCTGTCACTTATGTCTCTGCATCTTCTTATTGACTGTCTTGCACTTGGTATTTCTACCAATAAAGCTTATCTTATAGCAGTAATGTGTCTCAATCTTTGGTCTTTTGGGGTGACCTGGAACTGCAGCCATTTCTGCCTCAGAACAAGGAGCAGGCTAGTGTGTGCTGCCCCACTGTTACTGCTGTGTGCTTCAAGTATCCATAAACCTGCCACACTGGAAAAGCTTAACATTGTTCTTGTACCTGGTCTTTTGATTTGACTACCTTCTAGGAAGTGAGAGTTGGAAGTTATAAATCCAGGCTTTTGAGAAAAGCAGCTAGTCAGGGCTTAGGCTTAGACTTAACACTTTTTCTCTCTGGCAAATTTCTGGTTGCTTTTGCCATTGTCATTTGTGGGAGAAACCAAGTAGGAGTGATGGGACACTGTGTATTGTCTTCCTGCTCATTGCTGATAAGCCAGAATCTCAGCCAGTGTGAGTGCTAAAAGGTTCTCTCATTAGGTGTGGTGTGATAAGCTATTATTCTGTGACTCTATATATACTTGTCTTGGCCAATACACTTCTGACTTTGCAAGAATTACCCTTCCATTGGAAATGGGTTTTTGAGGGAGTGGAATCAGGTTATACACTGAGACTATTCCATTAGAGGCTCTTTGCCCGTATTTTAGTACCTGCTCTCTCTTACTTCCTCAGATTCCATATGCAGGTGAGATTAGAAGTTAGTGTCTGCCCTAGTGGATCTCTGTATAGGTGATCTGGTCAGAATGACATAGCAGCTGAGCTTCCCACACTGTCTTCCAGAGGGCTAAGTATGTGTGGAGGTAGAACTCACTTTCTTTTGGTAGACTTAATGAGACTAGCAGGGATGAAATATACAGCAGGGCCCCTACAATCAGCTAGTATTGTCAGGGTGGCTGACACCAAAAGCTTAAAAGATGTCATTGTAGAATAAGTGGTCAGTGGTAAAACTGGTAAGTTATCAATTAGGTGAGCAGTGAAAAGGATAAAAAAGCATAGGCTCACTGTGTACCAGAAAATGGATTAATGAACTGGGGAGTTTCAAATTGACAGTGTAGATTGTAATTGGAAGGGGCTGGAAGGAATTTCATAGGCAATGCAATATAGTCTATTACAGAAGCCAAGGAGTAGGGGGGAAAAGTGTGGAAGAAAATGAAGAGAACAGAAATTTTTTTTTAATGTTTTGTTTGCTGATCAACTATACATTGGAGGTTGACTAGAAACTAGGAGTTTGCTAGAATATGAAGGCCTAAATAGGGCTACTAGAGAATCAGAAGCTGAGAATGGAAACCAGTCAGGCTTTAAGAAATTCCAGAAATATAGAAGGTAGTCAGAAGGTTTTATTATCTCCACCTCTGTACTAGGGGTAAAGAGAAAAACAACAATAGCAATTGTAAGTTCTGAAGAGGAAGAATAATTGAATAAAAGAGTGAATTTGAAAGTGAGAGGCAGAGGGAAACGAAACAGGGAAAACTACTGCTTCATTCCTGAACACCCAGTGTTATGTGCTTGAGAACAACTTTAGTCCAGAAAGATGGGTGTTGAAAGATTCTGCTCTTGCCACTTCTTTTGGACATGCTGCTCAACTGGTTCCACTTTCAGGGGGCAAATGGGTGTGGTTTGCATAATCCATTTGTAAAGCTGATGTAACATTGAGTACCCTCATGGGTTAAGATTACAATTAAGATTAGATATATTTTTGTTTTGAAGTATCATGTAAGTGCTAAAATGTAAATAGATATCTAAGTTTACACTAGGAAATAATTTCAAAGGTTTGTTCTTAGGATCTTATCCAATGTTTATAAATACATCCGTGTGAGACATTTTTTTTTAAATGTTTACGGGACCTGGTCTTTTGGAAAAACTTTTAACCCATACTTTTTTTCTTTATTCTGTTTGAGATAATATTTGCATTTGAACAAGTAACTAATAGGGCAGGAAGCATCTTAAGATATTTATGTGTACCTTTTTCCAGAAGGTCAAAAGAAGATCCAAATATATTGTGTACTAGTATGTCTACCCAGCTACTGTAGGTGCCAGTCTTGTTCTCCCTCATGAACATAGGATTAATATAAAGTCATCCCTCCACATTCGCTAGGATTAGGGGCACAGGACTCCCATGAAAAACCATGAATAACTCTAGGCTCTTGCAAACCATATTTAACACACAAGAAAGTATGCTCACCATATTCAACCCACCATGGATTCCTTTGACGCATCAAGGTTCCTTCCCAAGGCAGTAGTAGGTGGCTGGTGGGGCTCACTGCCACTTCTGCCCCACACTGTTTTTAATGGGGACTTAACAAGCCTCATTCACAGTTTTTCAGTCTCACGAGACTTGCAGTCCCTATAAAAAATGACATAAAGAGGCAGCGGAGGTGTCAGCAAATAATCCGTTAATAATCAAATCCATAAAAGTGAAACTTGCATTTGTGGAGGGCTGACTGTATTAAAAACTGTGACAGATCTTTTTGTGTGCAGGAATACATGATAGTGTTTTAAATATCAGATAGATAATGTTCGAGGGGAGTTCTATAGTCTCTATAATTTAAAATAAAAAGAGGTTGAAAGTGATAATTGAAGATAAAATATATTTGCAGATATTTATGCAGATTTTTTTTAAAAAAAGACCTATGAAGCAAGACATGAGAAACAAAAATAAAGCCTTTAATTTCAGGAAACCAGTTTTTAATGTGCTGGTATCTTATGTTTTGTTCAACTCGTGTTTAACTTTGTATGTTATCTCTTTTGTCAAATCTATAGAAAAATAAATTGAATTTACAAAATGTGTTATATTGCTCTTGTCATATGTTTGGTTTAAATGTTTTAGTCTTTGAATTGCTAATGTTTGTGATCATGTATTTTATGTTAAGCCAGAACTTTGGGCGCAACCTTATGATGAAGCAGTAGTTGGTTAATATATTAGGTCTGTGTACAACTCAGTTCATTAACAAATTTGCAAAACTCTAATAACATTTACTTTGTTGTGTAGCTTCTTTAACCTTGCAGAGCTACATTGTCTTAATCTGGGGGCTTTGATGCAGTAATACTATCTATATTCAGGTTGTGCGTTCATTTGGATATCATTTTTATCTGCTAACGTTTTGAGACCAGAAGAGCTATGATCCATTGTTTAAGATAAAATATATTCTGCATGTTGAATAGCAGGACAAATATTTTTGCAATGGATCATTGTAATGAATAATCCCAGTTTTATAAGCAGCTATCCCTGCCGTAGTCCTCTTCATGACAAGATTCTTTCTGTATTTCTGGTCTGCAAGGACAGACATAGCAAGACTGCAAATAGAAGTGAATGCCATTTTGATATATCATTTTAAATCTTTCACAATCTCTGTTTGGATCCTTTGGGCCATGGCACACAGATTCTCAAGTAATAAGTGTTTTTTTTTGGTTGTGTATACATGTCTTGTTTTGTTGCTTTCTAATGTGTATTTGGAGGACTGTCCTCATGTGTCACTTTAATTCTTTCCCACATTAATGTAGCTCTTGTTTGTGTATACTAATATTACTGATTGTTTCTTGTTTCAGCTATTTGTACAAGAATGAAATCCAATCAATTGACAGGCAAGCATTTAAAGGACTTGCCTCTCTAGAACAACTGTAAGTGCCTTTTCTCTTCTGTGCTGTCATCTGCTTGGTTGCCTCAGAGGAAAAGTGCACGTTTTGTTCAACATTTCTTGCTTGCATGCCTTGCATGTCCGCACAGAATGGGTCTTTAGTCCAATGTGGTTGCAGTCACTGACACCCAGGAAACATGTTTGTCAAGCTCTTTCTATGTGTTTTCTCTTTCGCATCGTATTTGTGGATTATATTTCAAGACCATCAATCCACTTTACAATGACTGTCAAGGGCAAGCACAATTTGAATGACCAACATTACATATAGGGCTGTATCTAGCACAAGATATCTGCTCATGCAGTTGCAGAATTCAGTGTAAATGGGGGTGCATCTCCAGTTTTCACTGGGTCTCATCAACCCCTCTGGAACTGTTTTGGAGGAGGAGCAGAAGGAAAGAAAGTTCCAAGACTTTGCCAACATGTAGGATCAGAACTGTAGTTTCTTACACAATGTTTTTTAGTGGTTTGACCTCCATGAAATTAATTTTTTGATCTCCACAAAATAACCAAAAAGAATCATGGCTCTGAATATGATATCTGTGCTTTTACAAGTGAAATACTTAAATAATTGTAATTATACTTGCTTTTGCCTTGTTCCATTGGAAGAAAACAGTATGTAATATTCAGGTGGCTGAACTCTTTGTAGAGTTCAGGTATGCAAAGGTTCCCCTTTAGTATTATGAAAGATTCAGGCTTAAGTCAAATTGGTAGTCCCAGTTAGTGCAGACTCGTTGAATTATATAGTTTTACATAAGTGTTGTCTTACCATTCAGCAGTTAATTTCGTGGGTCATTCTGTTTTGGACTACCAGCTGGATTTAGGTAACTTACATATTATAGTTTGATAAGGAGAAAAAGCAGTCCGCCAGTTCTTTTAATCAGTTCCCAAGGCAGTCACAGGAAGTATGAACAATGAACGATGAAAAATAATGCAGACTAGGTTTTGGAGTACAAGACAAGGAGGCAACTCAGATGTGTGAGTTTTAAAAATTAATATACTGCTTAATAACCCAGATACTGTATTTATTGGACTAAGCCATGGCTTTTGACTCAAAAATGTCCACCTCAGCTGAAATTTGATTATGGCATTTCTTGACAAGTCTTTGATATGAACAAATCGTCATAATCAAATTAGCTTGCACTGAAAAACTTTCTGAATGTTAAATTTTACTTGTGCTGTAGACAGCAGGCTTCTATTATGTTAATACCATTCTGTCAGATACAACTGAATTCATACCAAAGTTGTCATGGGGAATTTTGAGGTGCTACAGTTAAACATTTTGGTGTGAATATACTAACCAGCAGCCATGACTGTAACAGGACTTTCCTCCTCCTTATAGCTCCACAATGATACATTCAAAGGGATTTCCCAAACTTCTGGAAAACATTTTGAGAGTTTTCAAAACTTTCAAAATGGTGGGGGGAGCTAACCTACTTCTGCAAGTTCCAGGAGTGGCATGACCATGTTGAAGTCTGTAGAAATCTACAGTTTGAATGTAGTTATTTGTCCGCACTAGGGTAGACCAGTTGGATTAACAGTATTTACATAAGTCAGATTCCTGTTAAATTGGTGGGTCTATTCAAGTTGATATTAAAAACTGGAATTAGGCCTACATATATTAATTGTACCCATGCCTAATCCTATGTTTTACATTTTTAATGAGCACAATATTAAATTTTGTCAGAATAGCAGTCATCTAATAGTCTGAGGTATGCTGTACCTGATCTCATAGCTCCAGTTAGCTATTGTAATCAGTCATCCTGCATAGATGACTGCATAGATGATGTAGATCCTTTTATCCTGCATAGATGACATAGATCCTTTTAAAATTTCTCTTAAAGATTTGATTTGATATGGACCATTTTGTGTAGTACATTGTGCTAAATTACTGACTTCTTGAAACACATGCAACTTCTTTTTGCACAGCACTTGGTGAATCTTGGTTTACTGTCAAAAAAGCTGTATACTGGACATTGTTTCTTTGGCATTTTGTCCAACCAAGATTCTTGACTTACTATGTTTTTTAAAAACTAGGATTAGAAACCTGCCTTTGGAACCAGTTCTAGGATCCAATGAGGTACAACATTTCATTGTACTTTTTTCATGCTTCTGTATGGAGACCTCCAATACTTTCTTACAAGAGACATCCAGTTCTTGCAGTTCCCTTCATTCACAACAAACTGGTACCTGGGCATAGCTCCCCCCCGAGCCAGAACAACCACTGATTAGCTTACAGAGTGCAGTGGAAGCCTCTTACTCAGGTGCTAGAAATGCCACTTCCTGGCCCATAACATCTTTCCTCTAACATTTTTCAAGCCCACATCCTACACCAACTACACTGGTGGGCCTTTTCTCTCTGATGGCATTAAATAGCCCAGGGATGGTTTCTGACTTATAGATACTTGCCTTGGGAAAAACAAGTCCAGAACTTAACATTTGCCGAACATACTAAACAAACCATTTTAGCTTCTCATCCAAGCAGGAAGAACCAAGAGTGAACAAATGGACTGAACGCACCAGTGTTGACCTTGTTCATATTAAGTTAAGATTTGCCAGGATCCTGGCTTAGCATTCTTTGTGAATATGACCTCCCTCCCACATACATGGTTTATTCATAACCATCTTCTAGCAGTGCTGCAAGTAAAAGTTTTATTTCAAATCTATGTAGAAGAAAGCGTTGCTGTAACTTGGAAATGAAATTCTGTATTATAGTAAATTAATACATTGTCTGTATAGATAGTTGCCAGTGTCAGTAATGTTATACCAGTTAATATGCACTTAGGGAGTCACTTGAGATCTTCAGCTTCATTTCTGATGAATTTTTGCTCAGTCTTGAATGGATACTTAATACTGGTATAGATGGTTCTATGCTTTAGATATGAAGCTAAAAAAGTTTGAATGTTTTTGCTAGTCCAATCACAGCAACCACTTTTTTCCAACATGTTTTGGTTTTGGGAGACTTATTGTACTTTCTTAAATATGCATGATTATGCTTTTAAAAATTGCATGTGAGAGCTTAAAATTAACATCCGTGGAAAATTTCCTCATATATTTCAGGTAGTAGTACATTTTAATTGATGGTGGCAGATTTAAAATATTTGGGCCTAAATCCAGTTGTTAGTCTCAGCTATGGTATACACTCAAAATTAATACTTTGTTAATGTATGTAAATATTGACGTACACTGTTTCCATGGAGCTGACATCTCCCCTACCTAGCACTAACAATTGGATATAGTCTTCTGATACTATTCATATTATTTTGCAACATGCTGTTTCACTGTACAAAGAATGACGCGATTTTCATTTTTTTTCTTAAGAAAATTTCCTTCCTGAGTTTATTCATTGTGGCACTTTAATCATGGAATAGCTAAACTTATAACAGCTGTGTCTGAGGGATTTGTTTGCAGAATATGCATTTAGTGTAGTTTAATACAGTGATTATTTCAGGTGATAATACTGTTCCTTTTGACCCTTCTTCCTTCTGAATGTTGGGAAGGAAGCAGGCAGATTGTATTCTGAAGTTAGCCTAATATGCCATGTGTCCTCTCATTTGCCACAGCATCCTATTATACTGTAAGATGGGTTTAATAATGCATTTTACTGTTATCGCTTTGGAAAACAACACCACCACAGGACATCTGCAGTTCAGCAACATTTGATTATGCACTGTCCCACAAATTATAGTCCCTGCTTTTTACCTCAGCTTTGGTTGTGAACCCTCAACTTCCAATTACATTTTTTTATTGGCTGTGATTGAATTAGGATTTAGCTTTACTAAGAAACTTGTTTCAAACAAAAGTACCACAGGAAGTGCAAAGGCCAGGTCTGCATTGATTGGTTCCAGACAATTACAGATGGGTCTGTCTCACCTCCCCCATATCACTACACATTGAATCTCCATTATCACGTGGAAAGCGAGGCCTGAATCCTTCTCTCTACCATCTAGTTTTCATTGTAAGGAATATTGGTTTTAAGAGAGGAGCCCTCTGTCAGGTGAACTTCTGTCTACAAATTGAAATGGTAGCATTTTAGCTGTTAGTGACTACTAAGCCAGCATGGTACAGTGTGTTCTCAACTTTCTATCCCTTGTAATATTAGAGACAGAGGAATGCTTGCAGGAGGAAATTGGCAGGCCAGACTTAGCCTTCCCCCACCTTCTCTGTAAAATAGATACATGAGTGATTAAGCAACCTTCCTTCCTAGCTATCAGTAAGTCCTGCATTCTTGTTGTATCATCAAACATCCCTGCATTCCTGTTGTCTCTTCAGACACAAATCTGGAAATATGTTTAGCTTAGATTACTTTTTCTTATCCTTACCAAATCCATTTCAAATAGCTATTTGGTAGTTCATATGTGTGGGCATGTTAAAAATTAGTATGTGGCTAGTAGGATGTCCAGTCCCTTGACATTTTTAGGTACTCTCCGTGTTTGCTACCGGTGGCCATTAAAATGAAGGGTCTATGAATAGAGACTTAAACTTTTGGAGTGTAAAACAGTGTTCCACATTGTTGTAGTAATAGTTACTGAAATAGGAATGCAGTGCATGTTGTGAAACTGAACTGCATTTCATAGTTTATTCTGAACACATTTTTTTTCCTGAATTCTACTTCCTGCCTACTGTTTTCTAGAAGAGTTATGATGGACTTGCTTGACATTTCATAGATAATGAGTATTATGTACTTGTCCTTGTGTGCAGGAGTTAGGCCCTTTTTGCACGGCCTTTTTGAAGCGAAAGGGCCCCTTGAGCGTCGCGTAAATGTGAGGAGCGGTCTGCATGACGCACTCACTTTTACACGATGCTCAAGGGCCTGACGCGGACCGCGCATGCACCTTTTCATTTTCGGCTTAAAGCCGAAAATGGTGCGCTGTCGCGCTTTGCTCCGGGGCCCTGCGCGCACTTACCTGGCGTGCGGTGCCTCGGGAGCCGGGCCAGTCGCGCGTCCTCTCCTCAGTGCAGCCTGTGAGGTCCCAGGCTGCACTGTGAATGGAAGAGGCGGGGCGTTTGTGCGAGGAGGAAGGAGCTGCGGAGTCGAAGCAGCAGGGAGGCAGCAGCGTTCCTTCCAAGCCTTCTCGTGCAAGAACCCCAACCCAGCAGTGCGAAAAGGTGAGGTGTGAAAAGGGCCTTAGACATTCTCTGGTTATACACGTGAAGTTGAATTTTCTGGTCAGAGGACAAAATGTACCATTATATCTCTTACTGTACTCAAGGAAGAATTGATGCAAGATAGGGTGAAGTGAATACTGCAGCAGGGCAGTTTTGTGTGCAGAAGAAAAATGTCCACTGTAGATAATGTAGATAATGGCTAAAGACGTTAATCACAAAGTAAGTGTACATATGTGTGGGGTATGTATGTATGTGTAAGTTTATTCTTACTTGGCTGCAGAATTCTCCAGTATTTAATATGGATATGATTTCCCCTACCGTTGTTTACAAAAATGATTAATTAGGAATCTGTGGATGAAAATAATAGAGCTTCAAGTGGTCACAATCTGACATGAAAAGTACACTTACAGGACTTAGGATTTCACCGTCTTAATCCTGAGTATAGACGGTGTCCAGGCAAAGAGAAAGCAAATTGCACAGCAGACAAAAAAAGAGACTAAATCTCTTTATTGGTTCCAGCTGCAGTAGGCCCATTAAATCAATTGAACCTTAATTTACCCAGTTCCTATTGATTCAATAGGTCTATGCTAGTTTGAACTAAGAATTGGAATTAAGTGTAAATGTATGAATTTTACCCTAATACTGTTTTAAGTCAATAATTATGTAAGTTCTATTGACTGAATGGGTCTGCTCGGTTGGTTTTAGAGTTGAGGTGAGAACTATGCGGCCCTCCAGATGTGATTGGACGGCAGCTGCCAGCAGCCCTATCTGGAATAGCTAATGGCTTGAAGTTTTTCCAGCAAAATATCGATGGCAAAATGCTTCATACTCTCAATTTAGACCGTGGTACTTAATGGAGATAGGGTTTATCCTCTTCCTTTTTTGTTCCAAATGATGTAGAGAAGCTAAAAATTGAGAGTCTATCTGAGATTTTTAGATATTCTTTTTTTTTGGGGGGGGGTGTATCTATTGCTTTTGAGTTTAATTTTAATTAATCTACAGTCTTCATTAATTTACATTCCAATTGAATGTATAGTTGGAAGAAATTTTCACTGAGTAGTGGATTTTCCTCCCATTTTAAGTGTACATTGGACGATGAGACCCTGAGTATTTTTTAGGAGCATGTACTATTGGGTTTAGTGTGATTGCCTTGCTAGTAAGTACGTTTAAAATTGGAATCCTAGGCACAATCCTATACCCATCTATCTGATAGTAAGTCGAATTGAAGTCACTAGGATTTGGTTCTGAGAAACTTACAGTATTGGTCTGAAAGAGTGCTTTCCTAGATGTGTATCTGGGAACAAACTCCTTTGACAAGTGACATTTAAATTCGGAGTAAACATGTATGTGGCTTGTAAGTTATTAATTATTCAAGACAAACAGTGATTTTGTGTAAATATTAAGATTTTTTTTTTAAAAAATAAAATCTTTCAAATAAAGTATGTCAAATGAAGTTTATTCTATTAGACTTGGTTATTCTAATTTCTTTATTTTTTTAATTCTTTCTTTCCCTCCCTCCCTCGCTTGCTTCCTTCTTTTTTTTTCCTAACTGTATTGCTTAAAGTTTAATGAATGAAAACCTTGTATTATATATGAACATAATGTTTTTCTATGATCCTTAGGCTTGTTCTAAAACTGTTGATGCTGCTTTCTGTGCCCGAGAAAACAGGCACTGAGAATTTGTACTATCTGAAAGTTGGTACTGGATGATACCAGTCTGATCTAACATGGTAGTCTCTGTTTTTGTATCATATTTGCTGCTTCTTGTATCAAGACTAGGGCCTTACATTCAGTGCCAGAAGACTGTTGGATCCATGTTAATTCTGGATTTTTTTAAAAAAAAGTTATGGCACTCTTCATTAAACACCTATTCTTTGTTCTTTCCCTAATCCCAACATTTTAACAGATACCTGCACTTTAACCAGATTGAAACATTGGAACCAGAATCATTTACCCATCTTCCCAAACTTGAAAGATTGTAAGTTGGTTTTTCCTCTCTTTTAAAAATTTATTTTCTTAGTTCCAGGTGGCAGGGGTTTTTTTCCAGTCAGTTTTTGGACATTTGATTACATGGAGGCTGACATCCTCTCATGGTGATTCCTTCTGTCCTAGTTCTAGTTGAGAGGAATAGAAGCTTAAGTAGCAGTGACAGAGCTTAAAGTGGTGAATCTGGGCACAGTGCCACCGAGCAGCTCAGTACATCTTTTCATGATACTGCTTCTTTCTGTAAGAGAAGTTGCCATCTGGATAAACACTTAATACTGTTATTCACACATACTGATAAGAATTTTGGCTAATTCAAGTGTCGTGTTAGGCCCTTTCCACACCACCCTCCCAACCTGCCATGGGGACGAGAGAAGGATAGGACTGTGACGACACTTCTGCATGACATTGTCGTGGTCCCGTCCTTCTCCCATCTCCAGGTGGTACAATCATGGATTAAATCATTGATAGGTTTTTCCTGTCAGTGACCTGCGATTGTGCTACCATTGCAGACTTACTTGTCCTGCAGAAGCCTGGGAAGCTCAATGGCGGCGCTTCCTCCTCCAGCACAGCCTGGGAAGGTACCCGGCTGTGGCGCTGGAGGAAGAGGCGTGGCTATCACATTCCCTTCTGCAAGGAGCCAGCTGGTGTGGAGGGGAGCGCTCCTGTCATGCTCCCCTCCTGGCAGAGCCACTGTCGGGATCCTCACTGGTCATCTTTGCAAAAAGGTAGGGTGTGGAGAGGGCCTTAATGAAAGTAGCCATATTATTCCTGCTTGGCTTTTCCCATCAGCCTAGGCAGTTAAAATGTCCAGGAATAGAAAGCTGCTTGTTACCAGGCCTCATGGCTCGTTCCTCTGACAAATCCGAATGTTCAGCCAAGGTTTATTCTTGGTTTACAAGTTTCAGCTTGTTCAGATGTAGTTCTAAGCTTTTAGGTCCTGGTTAGTTTAACAAGTTTCACTCATTGGAAGAACCCAGCAAGATCAAATGAGCTGTGTCAGGTAGCATGCAGCTCAGTCATAGTAAGACAGAATATCTGCAGTTACCAGTACCGTGTAGCTTTGGCATGATGTAGAAATGATTTTCTGATACTGAGGTCCTTTGCATGCCTACCTGGGGATAAGCCTCACTGAATTTCCTGGGACTTAATGTCTTTAAGAAGCTGAAACATAAACCTTGATTTATATAAAATATGTAATACATAGCAAGAACAGTAATCTTAAAAAAAAAGGGAAAAAATAGGAACCATCTATATGTGGGGAAGCAATTCAGATTAATAAATGCAATATGTCAACAGATTTTTGCACAACAACAGAATCTCTCATCTAATTCCTGGGACATTTAGTCATTTGGAATCTATGAAGCGACTGTAAGTAAAATTATTTTTTTTCCTTAAAACATTTGTCAACTTGTTTTGTAATCTGTTGTGTCTACTGCATTATCACCAAGCAAGTATCTTATTCTTTTTCTGAGTTTACCAGAAAGGCACACAATGTAGATTATGCACACATATGCATACACACATACACACACACAAGCTGTTTTAGCTCACACTGCTTTGTTTGACTGCAGTGAATAAGATTCACAAATCTGTGATACTATGTCCTTGCTCTAGCCTCATCTCTGTTCCTTCTCTTGTACTGACTTCTTGTATTCCTGTGCAATGAGTAATAGAATTATCACCATGAGTTGTGTAAACTGTGGACTAAGCTAATGAAAATTTATAACAAGAGTCACAGCTAAACATAAGCTGAACTTTTCTTTTCATAGCTTTAAAATATTGCTTCATTTGTAGGGACTGAAAAAAAACCCCTTTAGTTCTAAATCTTTAGCTCATCTTGATGGCTAAAACATTCTAGTGTGTAGAATAAATAATCATAGCTTTTAACAGTCCTGTGTCCTACTGGATGCCTTATATATGGATTTGTTTTATCATTTTTATGGTGGTTCAGGAAGTGTTTCTAAAGATCTGAATGAACCATGAATGCTATAGTTATCTTCAGCCAGATTTTAAGAAAGTAGTAATAACATTATTAATTTTGGAGTGATGATAGGACAATAATTAAAGTTTATTTAATCATTGATTAAACTGTGGAAGTGAAAACGTCACAGATTTGCACTTTTTACCCTCTTAATCATCTGCATTTGCAAATACCAGAAATGACCTCTGCGTCTCATTAGATATGAAAACTAAGGTGAAGTTTGGAGTTGATGGTAGAATTTTGATTTGCTTCTGGGTGAGATACCCTACCTTTTTTACCTTATACTTTTTAATGGTATATCACTTGATTCCAATGTTATTTCCTCAGTGCTTTTCATTTAATAGCATAAAACCAATGCTGCTTCTTCTCTTCCTTCTTGTTCTCCCTGCAAACCATGTAGCCACCCAACAATAATTCAAAAGTATTTCCCAGCTCTACCGAACAAGCTTTTGGGCTGCATGCTCAGTTGAGATAGGAGGTTGTCACCTCCCAATTTCACTGAGGGAAGCTGTTTGCTCAGGAGAGGTACCCCATTGGATTTAGACAAAAGCTTGCTTCACTGAGTGCAGGAGCCATGAACCTGAAACCTGAAATACCATTTTCTCTTCATAATCTAGTGAGTTACTTGGCCTCATTAATATGTGTAGTGAAAGCTTCTTATCTCATTCAGGCGTCTGGATTCAAATGCGCTTCACTGTGACTGTGAAATACTGTGGTTGGCAGACTTGTTGAAAACATATGCAGAGTCTGGTAATGCACAAGCTGCAGCTACTTGTGAATATCCAAGGAGGATCCAAGGAAGATCAGTAGCCACAATATCACCAGAAGAACTTAACTGTGGTGAGATGTGTTTAAAGATATAACTGTGCCTCCTGCCATCTTGTCATTAAGGACTTTATGTGCAGTGCTGTACATAACTATTCATCTCAACTATTCATTCAACTATTCATCTCATGGGTTTGTTGTGGAGGTTTTGATGGAGATTAGTTGCAAGTGTTTTTCCAAATGTGTTCTTGGTACAGTTGTTTGATAATAGCTTCCTCATTTGAAATTATCCTGGAAAAATATTTAAACATTGTATAATGTGCAGTATAGTTGTTTGTATTATAAACTCCTTTATTAGTTTTGTGCAGCCTGCTTGTAAATTAAATTGTAATCTTAATTGCAACATCTGGATGAAATTATTTTTTTACAATGTATGTTAATAGGATGAACTACAGTCAGCGTGCCACATTTGTGGGTTTCACTTTTGTGGATTTGATTATTCACGGATTATTTGCTGTCACTTCTGCTGCCTCCCTAAGCCATTTTTAGTGGGGACTAGATGCCTTGTGAGACTGAGAACCTGTGAATGAGGCTCATAAGTCCCTCTTAAAAATGGTGTGGGACAGCAGTGGAGGTGGCAGTAAGCCTCACCAGCCACCCAGTTCTGCCTTGTGAAGGAACCGTGATGCCTCAAAGGAATCCATGGTGCATTGAATAGGGTGGTCAAACTTTTTTTGTGTATTAAATATGGCTTGGGAGGGTCTAGAGTTATTCATGGTTGTTCCACTTTCACAGGGGCCCTGTGCCCTTAACTCTAGTGAATGTGGAAGGATGACTGTATATTGTTATTTTTAAATCACAATTTTGTTAAGTGTTTTTTTCCCCACTTTGTTTCGATACAGAGAGGCCAAGAATTACGTCAGAGCCTCAGGATGTAGATGTTACCTCAGGGAATACCGTTTATTTCACCTGCAGAGCTGAAGGCAATCCCAAACCTGAAATTATTTGGCTTCGGAACAAGTAAGACTTAAAAAAACAAACAATGAGACAGTTACTCTATATAGGTTTGTAAAAAAGAAGGATTAATTTAAAAAATTTCAGATTGCTTGCAGAAATTTTTTGCAATAATGTGGATTGGCACACATGTACTGAACAAACCTATTTAACTTTTATTCTTTGATATGTTTGAATATATTTGTGACTTCAGAGTTTTAGTGATAGAATTTTATTTCCCATAGTAATGAGCTGAGCATGAAAGCAGATTCTCGGTTAAACTTGCTTGATGATGGCACTCTCATGATTCAGAACACTCAAGAGACAGACCAAGGCATTTACCAGTGCATGGCAAAAAACGTGGCTGGAGAAGTGAAAACCCAAGAAGTTACTCTGCGCTACTTTGGTTCACCAGGTGTGTGAATTGATACCAGTGTCAAATGTTTTGAAAAATGTTATGTTGCTTTAATACTTCTTACTTAAGAGATAAGATTATAGTTGGCCCTCCACGTTTGCTAGGGTGGGGGGTGCAGGGCCCTCACAAAGGTGGAAAAATTGAAAATATCAAAATGTGTGTGTGTGTGTGTGTGTGTGTGTGTGTTTGTGGGAATGGGGCCAAGGCATGGTGGGGAGCGGCCACCCAGGGTCCAAGCCGGGAGAGGGAAAGGGGATGGGTCAACACGGTGGGCCCTACACTTCTCTCTCTCTCCTGTCTCCTTCCTTGGGTTGGGGGAGGCATTAGGTGAGGGTTTGTAGTGTTGAGAAATTGGGCTATGAACCATCCTTAACTGGTCAGGCAGCACTGCTGGTGGTAGAGGAAGAGGACCAGAGGCGGGTGTTGTGCAGCCTCATAGGAGGTGGTAAGTGGGAATTTTCCTCTGGAGAAGAAATATTGGGAGGGCAGGGGTTGGAGAAGCTCACAAAGAAATCCATAAAAGTTAAAGCCGCAAATGTGGAGAGCCAACTGTATTACTGTAACAGTGTTAGTGCAATCTGTTGCAAATCTAGGACATGAAAAATAGACTGTTCAAAATAGCCTGCCGAGGTTCCTTTGCAACTGACCTTATAAGTCGAATGGAATCCTCTACATTGGTGGAAATTTTATTGCTGATAGGCATAAAACGTGAATTCAACATAGTAGCCTAAAGCCAACTGAAAAGCCCAACTGGAGCATACTCATTGAATCAATGGAATGTGTATAAGTGATCATTTCAGTTCCTGTTGATTCAATGGGTCTAATGTAGGTGGGACTGACTTTTGGTTTGTGGCCAGTGTGTGCTAGGCATAGTTTGGTTTCCTTACATTTGGACCCAGAGCACTGAAATACAATGTGGCAAAACAACTTTAAAACTTATATTAATGCTTTAATATGTTCTTTTGTTCCAAAAGTGGAAAAGACAATATCTTAAACATGTTTCTTCTTTAACAGCTAGGCCAAGTTTTGTGATTCATCCACAAAATACTGAGGTCCTGGTTGGGGAAAGTGTGACCCTGGAATGTAGTGCAACTGGTCATCCCCAACCGCGTATCACATGGACAAAAGGTGATACAACACCACTACCAAGTGACCCCCGCATCACAATAACTCCATCAGGAGGGCTTTACATCCAAAATGTGGCTCAGGAAGATGGTGGCGAGTATACTTGTTTTGCAACCAACAGCATAGATAGTATCCATGCAACTGCATTCATCATAGTGCAAGGTATGTTTCATTTAATCTGTGTTCTGAAGGTTGTTCAAAAGCTGCAAATCATTAACAGGTAGTATCCAGAATCTGTCTACTGTAGATGGAATGGCTCCATTAGCCTACAGAATGTTTCCTTCTTAGAAGGTGCCTCCAGTTAATTTTCTTTTTTTCACCTCTTCCTCTTTTCACCAAGGCTGGGCAGAGGGGCAGCTAGTCAGGGTGTCTGTTTCTGCCAACCCCGTTCTGTGTAAATCCAGGTGAATATTTTTCTAGGCAAACAATAGCATCTTGTGTGGAGATCTAAAATTTGAAGCCATGGGGGTGAGAACCCTTTTTTCTAGGTTTTCTCTTTCTTTCTAAAAATGATGTTTTTTATAAAAATTGAAAAAAATGTGATATTACTATTGCTTACTGCATTGAAAACAGAAAGAACGGCAGCATTAATAAAACAAATGAAATTATTTATTGTTTTCTTTCATGTGGTCCTCCATAGTGTGTGCCTTCAAGTTATTTCCAACTTATGGCACCCTAAGGCAAACATATCAGAAGGTTTTCTGGGGCTGAGAGTGTGCCCAGAGAATCACTCTGAGTGTGCCCAGAGAATCACTCTGGGTTTCCATGGCCGAGGGCGGAAATTGAACATTCAAACCACTACACCGTTTTGGCTGTCCCATAAAACACTAATTCCCATAAAAAGAATGGAGAAGAGACTCCAAGATCAGAAATTACAGTGATTTGAGAAACTGAACATAACCTTACATACATGTCTGCCTGGGATACGGGGGAAGCAAATTTTTCCAGTTTTTTTTTTCCTGAACCTTCACATCTCTAATCTTACCCCAAGCAATAATAAAGATAAGGACGTGGCTGGTATCTATCAGTTGAATGCTATTTGGATGAAACGAACAATGTTTTTTTCCCCTAAATACAACTATTCTTAAAGTCACTAAATTGTTATTGTCAATTCAACATCTTCAATTTATTGAAAATTCCTTCAATTCATTGTTACACATGCTTTTCATTTTCCATTTTTTCCTCCTGCTATTTGGTTTTATTTCCATTGTAGTGGAGTTAGACAAGATGGAACTTCAAATTTTCTTAATATTTTAGTGATCGTTTTAATATATATGTTTCATGCATGTGCACAGGACTTGAATATATTCTAGGATTGGAAAGAATATTTAAAAATATTTGAAAAACGATTGGAAAGTGTGTTTCCTGAGTGTCAGGAAACCCTGATGAGCAGAATCCTGGACCGATGAAAATTTTTGCAGCTTGAGACTTATTCTGCAGAAAATTCATATTTCTTTTCTGCATAGAAAACAGTGTTAGAAGTATTATATTCTGTGGAGAAAATGCTGTTTCCTGTGCACAAAATGCCTTTTTCAGTGAAAATGTGCAAATTTTATGCTGAACAAGTCTAGAACTGTAAATACTCTTTAAAAGCTGCAGTTTTCAAATTCTTTGTTACAGTGGGAAGAAAATTTCTAAAATTATCTGTTGCTTCCTTTGAGAATGAAATTAGTAAAGAATCACTTCCTTAATATATTTCCTAAGAACTGATTTTTTTGGGGGGTGGGTAGGGGCAAAGCCATTAATTATTAAGGGCTGCTTCTTGGTACCACTTACTAGAGGTAGGCCAACCAAATCCTTGAATCCTGGGCGAGGATTTGAGATTCGGGGATCCAAATCCCCCCGCCAAAATAGGCGAACCAAATCTTTTGAATCCTGCTGCCTGGGGCAGGTGGAGAAGGTGGTGGGTTTTTAAAAATTGGCATCTCTGGGGCCCACCAAAGGCCTGATTGGCCAGCGGGCCCCTGCGTGCGCGAAAATCACAGCATAAAGCCATGTGCGGCAGGCTGCCTGTGCCTGCTCATGCTGCCTCTGCCCACTCGGGCTGCCTGCCCTCATGGCTGCCTCCCTCTGCAAGGTAATAGTCTCTATTCTTTTGACTTGAGAGTTATGTACTTCATGTAGAAGGTGAACATGTCAATTGCATTTATATCTTCTTTATAAGAAGTATGGATATGTCTTAACTGAAAACTATTATTTAATTTGTTTTTCGTTAAACAAAGATGCCAAATTCGGCTTCAAAAAGACTTTCAGTAGAAGTGCTTTCTTTCCCTTAAATTCTTTTTTAAAAAAGGATTCAAAAGATTCGAGATTCGAGGATTCCCAGAACCTTCCAGGGATTTGGATCTGGATCTGGATCTGGATTCGGATTCGGATTCGGAAAATTCTGGATTTGTCCCGTCGCTGCCACTTACCCATCTGTTAGATATGAAACTGCAGCAGCTAACATTTTTTCATGTATTTACTCTCGTATCCATCACCTTATATTTGAGTGTCAAATTAATTATGCCAGTGCTTTTAACATCCTATCATCACGTTGGAATTGACCTACATTTCTTTTACTGTTAGTACTTTGGAAATGCACTTTGTGTGTTACCACCATTATTTCAAGCTGATAATGATCACATTTTCTTCATAATGTAGTTGAGTATTTTTAAAGAAGGAAAGAAAACAATTTTGAATCCAGAGAACATTTCTGTTTCATTAAATCATTCCTAAAATACACTCTGTTTTGGATTTTGCTTTTATTTGTTTGAAGTCCCATAGTACCTAGAGGCTTTAGATGAACATTCATTGTTGTGCTTATCTTTGTGTGTGTGTACGTGCACAAACATATACACACACAGAAAGTGATGGATATTATAATCTGAAGGACTGTTTTTTTACAGTTCGCAGAGCAACAAAAGTAAACATTATGTTAAAATGTACATTACAATGATTTATATCCTAAGTGTTTGTTGTCTTTTCACATAGCTGTACCTCAGTTTACTGTGACCCCTCAAGACAGAATAGTGATTGAAGGACAAACTGTTGACTTCCCTTGTGAGGCACAGGGATATCCACAACCTGTCATTGCCTGGACTAAAGGAGGTAAGATTTTAAGAGTATTTTTAGATTTTTAATTATTTTATACCCTTAAAAAAAATCATAGTCTTTTGAAACAATTAATCAGAACTAGAAATTTGAAGTGACTTTTGTAATTCTTTAGAATTCAAATATATTTTTCACTCACGTTGCCACTGTTATTTCTGGAAAGTTTTATTAATAGTTCTGTTAAGTGACTGAACCGGGGAAGAGTGGTATGTCTATGTGTGGGACTAAAAAGCTCAATAATTTGCTTCTCATTTGTGGTGGCCTTTGAAAAGCCCTTGAAATTCATTCATGACTCTGGCTTTGCAGCATGTAGCTGGCGCCTCTAACTGCTGTTAAGTAGGACCAGATTTTCCCCATTCCATTACTATTCCATTTGCCCACATTTTGACTTGGAGAATTTCTAAAATAAGTTTCAAAATTTGGGCATAAGTAGCTTTCATTTGTTTCCTTCATTTCTTATAGGTGGCAGAGCTGTATCTAGGGTGGGGCAACTGGGATCATGCTCTGGGCACTAGGGGGGCACAAAAATGCAGAACCCTCCCACTCTCCTGCTTGGGCCTGGCCTGCTGCTGCCCGCCACGCCCACCAAGATCTTCCTTGGCCTGGTGCAGGGGGTAGCAGCAGCTGTAGCCCTCCCCCTGCCCCCACCCCATGCTTGCCCCACTACTTCCTGCTGCTGCCCCGCCCCTGCCCACTGCAGCCCCACCCCTGCCGGGGTCCTTCCTGGCCCAGTGTGGGGGGGTGGCAGCAGCAGCAGCAACAACCCTCCTACCCGCACCTGCTGCTGCCCCTCCCCACCTGCTGCCACCCCACCCCCACCAGGGTCCTTGCTGGCCTGGTGGAGAGGGCGGTGGCAGCAACACCTAGAGGCACAACTTCCATGCTTACCCTAAGCACTCGTGGGCCTAGATGTGTCACTGATAGGTGGTCACCACTTAGAAGAGGGATGTGGAAAGTGCGTGCTGTGGGTCATTGTAGCTTCCAGTGCCATTTTGTGATCCCCAATGAGTCCTCCTTCTAAATGTTGATGTTTAAAAAACTCCAGATATAGCCTTTTCCTTCTAAGTGGTGTGAGGGTTATTTGCCATTTTTTGGCCTGCCCGGGGCAGTCTTCAACCCAGGCAGACCGTTTTTCCCCCCAACTCTGCAAGTGCCTAAAATATACCAGGAGGGAAACATGATGAAGTTTCCCCCAATGATTGCTAGAGGGCATTCAAATAGAAAAATCTCTAAAATCTAGTTTTGGAGTGGAGATTGTGGCCCTTTGGTTCCCATCAAGGTCTGGAAAACGGTGTTTGCTGTCTCCAGACCTCAGGTGGGATTCCTAAGCTAGATTTAGCATGATATACTTTATGATATCTCTTAGATTTACTGTGACTTGTAGTTTAAATTGTGGTGTTAATTAGACATAATTTATGCAATAGAAGAATGATAAGAAAAACATTACAACTTCTAAGTATATCATTTTAAGTTTTTATTATATAATGGTTCAAATGCAAACTTTCTTTGCAAGTCTGTTCTTAGTCATTCTTGACTCTCAAGCCACTTGTGATTACATTATTGTTCCACTGCTAAATATAGCATCTATTATACATATTTGCAGGTGCTTCTGTTCTTCTCATTCATTGATTTCTTCCCTTTGTTTTCTTCTGCAGCAGCTGCAGAGGAAACAGGTGGAAGAACTTAGATACACACATGCTACTGTATACATTTGCTTGCTGGATTATGCTGATTATTTTGAAACATGTACCGTTGACTTTAGTGGAATATATTTCTAAATAATAAATTAGTGATCACAGTCACATAGTTACAATTTAGTCTGTTTTTTTTTTAAAAAAATGTTTATGTTGCTTCCTTATGTAACATGAACACACAAGCAAAGATAAAGGGCGTAGTAGAAAGCATATGCAAAACTAATACCTAAGTAATGATGGTTAAATTTAAAGATGAGATAGGAATCTGTAATTGGAAGAATCTGAATTTGGCCTAGGAATACATTCCAATTTGAAATGACCAATCTCTGGGCCCATATTCCTTTAAATTCAGGTGAAGGCGAAAATGCTTAGGCCCCAGTTGCTACTAATCCCCTTGTGCTAGTCCTCTCCACCTTAACACCCTCTGCCAAAGCAAAGATTAGCCTGAAGAAATGATAGGTTTGGGGTTAATGAAAACAAGAAGAACTTGCTTAACAAGCATATCACTATGGGTCCTCAGTATCCACTAGGATACCAAAATTCATGGATGTTCAAGTCCCATTGTGTTCAGTGGTGTGGTAAAATGGTGTCCCTTATATAAAGTGGCAAAATCAAAGTTTGCTTTCTGGACTTTTTAAAAAATATTTTCAGGCTGTCATTGGTTGAATCCATGGATACATAATCTGCAGATATGGAGAGCCAACTATAGAACAATTTCTTATAAATGAGCCTGAGATTTACAGCTTCTCATGCCTCTCAGTTTAACTCATAAGCATAATTTTCAGTTAAGCCAAGGTTGCCGATACCTGTGTTGTATGTATTGAGCCTCACCAGCCACTTCCAGCCATCAGCTCTCTGCTCACCATTATCAAAGAGAAGGCTTTGAGCTTAAAAGTATTGAGGTATCCCCACAGCATTCTCTGCAAAAACTTTAAAACAAAACAAAAAAAAGTGAATAGTACTAAAAGGAACTGTAAAGAGAATACTTTTTGCAAGCACAGTGATAATATTTCCATCCTTTTTTTCTGTAAAAATTAAGTTGTCAGAACTAAGAAAATTTAAATATACAAGTTTTGCCCTTGTGTTTTCTTAGTGGCGCATTTTTTAAATCTTTGGTATGTTTCAGGAAGTCAGCTATCTGTAGATAGAAGACATTTAGTCTTGTCAACTGGAACTCTGAGGATTTCCAGAGTGGCTTTACATGACCAAGGCCAGTATGAATGTCAAGCTGTCAACATTGTAGGATCTCAGAGAGTTGCTGTACATCTAAGTGTACAACCTAGAGGTAAGTCCACAAAGAGTATTATTTTAGTTTAAATATTTGATATCAGCGTAGATGTTCCCCAATGTTAATATAAAATTTGGAAAGTTATATAGACTTTGCTTCTTTAGTGGCTTAGAAAATAATTTGGACTGCCGGTTATGACCTTTAAAGTCTTATACAGCTTGTATTCAGACTATCTGAAAGACCACATCTCCCTATGTGAGCATGCCCAAGTTTTAAGATCTTTAGGGGAAGGCTGTCATTCCATCACCATCACAGGCATGTTTGGTGAGAACATGGGAAAGAGCTTTCTTGGTGGCTGCTTCCAGGTTGTAGAATTCCAGTCGGCTCCCTTTCTCTGCTCTTTCCACCAGTAGGCAAAGACCTTTTTATTCAGGCAGGCCTTTGGCTCACGTTACTGAAGGAGTTTTTAACTCGGTTGTGCTTTCTTTTTATCATGTGCCTTCAAGTTGTTTCTGATGTATAATAACGTTATAGTGAACCTGTCATAGTAGTTTGTTTGTTTGTTTATTTATTTAGCCTTCCTTTGCCTTCCTCTGAGGCAGAAAGTGTGATTTGCCCAAGGTCACCCAGTGGGATTCTGTGGCTGAACAGAGATTCAAACCTGGCTCTCCAAAGTCATGGTCCAACACTCAAATCACTACATTACAAAACACTGCATAAATATGAACACTAGATTAAAAGAGGGGCAGCAAGAGAATGAGAAGAGGAAGGAGGACTTGAAGTTTCACATATGCTTCCTGGCAACTGTCCATTATGACTGGACATACACAGAAAAGAAGGGGTAATAGGGTTGCCTTTCTCCCATCTGTACCCCAGAACTCCTATCTAACCTGTGCATTATAAAAACACTGCTTTCCCTTACAAGGAATCTGATTATTGTTGCTAGTGATGGTGTTGGTAGTGAAATATCTTCCAGTTGATTATTTATAAGTAGTTCTCTTTTGTTGTCAAAATGCATATTGTTGTTGTGTGTCTTCAAGTGATTTCCTACCTATGGCAACCCTAAGGCAAACCTATCACAGGGTTTTCTGGGGCTGAGAATGTGTGACATGCCCAAGGTCACCCATTGAGTTTCCATGGCCAAGGGGGGAATTGAAGTCTGCTGTCCAAAATTCTGCTGTCCAGTCCAGTACTCAAACCACTATACTACAAAGTGAATTTACATAGCCTCTATTTGAAACAAACTAGGAAAATGAAGTTTGACAGATCTATAATTCGGATAGAGATAGAAGTGGAAAATCATAAACAATGTCTCTGAGATTTAAAATTGAACATACAGTGGTCCCTCAACTTTTATGAAGGTTCAGCGTGCAGAATGTTCGTGAAAGTAAAAATCCAAATAACTCCCCTTGCCTGAGGGAGCACTCCCCCTCCCTTTCCCTTCCTGGGGTCTCTCCACCAGTTCACTTGCACTTTGGCAAGTAGCTCTGCCTTCCTTCTAGGCACCCATAAAAAAGTCAAGTGAATGAAAGGTAGCAGCCCCACACCTGGAGAAGGCATGTGCATATCTTCTTCCCCATATCCACGTGCTTGGAAGGAAGGCATGGGAGTGGGAGGGGGAGAATGGTGGGGAGGCAAGGGTGCACCTTGCAAATAATCAGATTTGTGAAGGTCAAACCTGTGAATGTGAAGGAAGGACTGTATAATACTTTTTTAAAATATGTGTGGAGAAATTAAAAGCTTCATAGAAAATCATATGAAAACAGGTTGATCCAGAAATAATTTCGGTGATTAGTAATCTTTCAATGTTTTAGAGTTCAATATATAAAATAGGCCCAAATGCATTTTAAAACAGTATTAGTAGGCAAAGTCTGACCAAGAAAAGAGGGCCTAAATGCCTTAAAGATGCCAGATCCCATCTGATCTTGGAAGCCAAGCAGGGTCAGCCCTGGTTGGTGCTTGGATGGGAAATCACCAATTAATATTAGATGCTGGGTGCTGTAGGCTGTATTTCAGAGGGAATACTGGCAAAATCCTCTGAATATTCCTTTCTTGAGAAAACCCTATGAAATTCATGGGGTTGCCATAAGTTGACAAGTGACTTGAAGGCATGTGCGTGTGCGTGCGCGTGCGCGCACGCACACGCACACACACTGACCAGCAAACATGTAATGGTTAAAAATATCTTAGGGAAAAAAAGTTGTTGGATTGAAAACTTTACATATATTTCCTTACATGTGTACTCTGATATAAGTTCTATTGGGCTTGGTGAGGCTTGCTTCAAAACATATTTTTGTAGCTTCCCCATCATGGTCTCTGTGCCCTCACACATATGGGGTTTTGCACCTGTGCAGAGACCCTTCTCAGAAAGTTCTAGACCTGGACAGTTTGGCAGTGCCTCCGCTTTCATTCTGCACATGTCCCAGCCTGCCATGATGCTTCTCAGTTTCTCTTTGCATGTGTATCACACATGTTCCTGCATTCCCCTTCTTATCCTGGTCCCAGAAATTGCCAGGGAGACACCACTACTCCCACTTGCCCAGGAGGGAGCACTCCCTGATTGCCTAGGAGACCTCTCAGGTGTCTTAACAGGGGTTACCATGGTACCATGAAGACTTCCTGTTTGCCTTGGTCTCCTACCTTGTCCAGTATCATCACTAATACCTTTTGAGAGAGCAGCCTGGTCATACTACTTGTACTTTCCATCTTACTGTGACTGCTACCACCAACATTATGGCCCGCTCCAATACTAGTACTCCTCATCTCATTGCTACCAATCTCCCTCCCATTCCTCTTACCACGTGCTGCTGGTCTTGCAGCAGTGTGGAGCTTTGCATCACTGTTCACCCATGCCACTTCCTAGCCTCACCTCCGTTTCGTCTGGGAGACACCAATCAGTGTTCCCAGCCATGGTGTCCAGGCCATCGGCCTTGCCAGTTTCTTCAGGTCCCTCACTCATTGTCCGGCTGGTACTGGCCACCTTGCCAGCTAGCACATCACTGACCTTGATGTCTGCTGTCCCAGTGTCCCAATGTCAAACATGCTGCTCTCTTTGCGCCTTGCCCTCACACAGCTCTTCTCGACAAAGGCCTTGACAACACTTGGCAGCAGTAGTAGCACTAGTACCAACAACCACCACTGCTTCTCCTCCAGCCATAACCAAGGAATCTTCCAAAGGGGAATACTAGACTGAGTTGTCATCTCCGGATTTGCTATCAGCCCACATGCCTTTCCCACTAGGGTTGTAGAAGAAACCATGCCAGCCTTGCCACCAGAGGATGTTAAGATGTTCTCAGACATCATCCAGATGGCAAAGTATATTGGCCTTGACTTCATGCCTCCCCTGAAGCTGATGGTGGACCCAGTCTTCACAGTGATAACTCTCAGATTCCCAACCCAGCAATAATCCTGCTACTCCCAGCACTGTTAAGGGTACTCAAGCTATTCTGGACAAAGCCTTCCACCTTCCTGCCAGCGTCTCATCGATTGGAACCCCTCTACAAGATTAAGCAGGACATCACAGTTCCTTTTCAACCATCTGCTTCCAAACTTGATTATGGTGGAAGTCTCCCAGCCCAGAGGTGGAGGAAGGCAGCATACCACCTCAGTAGACAAGGAGGGCAGGTGCCTGGACATCGTTGACGGGTGCTTCTACTCCTTGGCACTGCTTGTGAGGGTCACCACCACACAGGCTTGCATGGCAGCATACCAGGGGTTCCTCTGGGAGAAGATGCTCTCCTTCATCCTTCACCTTACAGAAGAGTACCATAACACAGCCCTTGCCATCCAATAGAAAGCGCATACCTTGACCACACAAGAGATCGAATCCACCAGGCATTCTGTTTAATGTGCAGCCAAGATCATGTTGCGTGCTGTGGGCCTCCATTGCTACTTATTGCTTTGACACCATTGCAGTGCATTAAAGATCTTCCCTTCAATGGCGTGTGGCTCTTTAGTGATTCTTCCAAGGCCATGGACCATATTGCCAAGGCCTGCTTAATGGTCAAGAGGATGGGTTTCAGGGCCCTACAACTACAGTTGAGATCCTCAGAGTCATCTTGAAAGAGGTTGTTTGAATCCTTCACGTAATCCAAGTCTTCCTCTAGGTTGTACAGGACCTAGTCCCGGTATTCCTCCAGCCAATACAAGTGCCCCCTCAAACAGCAGTGGTTCCAACACTCTTTTGTCATGAAACAAGCAGACATGCTAAGGTCACCCCTTTGACCCCTCTGCTTGGATGACATCTCAGCTGATTCTCCACTTACTAGATGCCAGAGCTCTCAAACAGGAAAGCTCTACTGCCATTACTCCACCTGGTGGAACATCACCACAGGTACCAAAGTCCTTACCATTGGTCACCTCAGCTACATCATATCATTTTCATAAACTCCTTCTGACAGTGTATTCTGGAGTACCACCACCACCACAGGAAGCACACTCAATGGAAGTCACCACCCTCCTCGAGAAGGGAGTTGTGGAGAAGATCCTGGACTCCTGCAGGCAAGATGGCTACTTCTTCTGCTACTTCATAGTACTGAAGAGAGATGGCAGACTTCACCCAATCCTCCAGGGGGTAAACAAGCACAAAACAAGGAAGTTCAAGATGGTAACCCTCTAAACCATTCTTCCCTTCCTGTGAGAAGGGGATTGATTTGTGTTGGTGGAGTTATGAGGGACTTAATTCCACATTGCAATTGGCCCCAGCATTGGAGTTTTCACCAAGTGTGTGTCCGTAGTGATCTCTTTCATTAGAATGCAAGGTGTCCAGATCTTCCTGTATTTGGATGATTGGCTTCTGGCGCTATTATCCTGGACTGCCCTGTACCGGCACATCCACTTTACCTTCATGCTACTCCATGATCTCAGCCTTGATGTAAACCCAAAGAAATTGGTCCTTATTCCGCCAGGGTGGATCGATTTCATTGGAGTTACCCTAGGCTCCCGGCTGTCCTTTGTGTACCTCCTGACTGAAAGGGGTATCATCTTACACACCAATATAAAAGATCTTCTCAGACAGCCTTGATGCACAGCTCATCACATCCAGAAGCTCTTTGGTCTTATGGAAGCACATCCACTTTCATCCACCATTACAGACTGGACTACAGATCAAGAGTGGATGTGAGCTTCAGCCGTGCTATCCACTCATCTGTCCTCCAGTGACCTGCCCGCCATCCAGTGGTATGCTGTTCAGTCATCCATATGTGTGAAGCACAGAGACCACAATGAAGAGGAACAGGTTGCTTACCTGTAACTGTGGTTCTTCAAGAGGTCATCTGTGGCCTCTCACATTCCTGCCCTCCATCCCCTCTTTTTTGAAGTCCCTGGATATTCACTGTCAGACTATGAAACTAAGGAGCATCATAGCAGGCTGTGTGCAAGAGGGGCAGGGACACCACCAAGCTGCTCAGCTGTAGAACTTTCTGAGAAAATTCTCTCCACAGGCAGGAAAACCCATATGTGTGAGGGTACAGATGACCACTTGAAAAACTACAGTTATAGTCAAGCAATCTATTTAGCCTCAATGAACTTAAATGTATTTGTTTAAGGAGTTTTGAGGAGTTTTACTCACTTCTCTCTGCTTTTGTGTAACTTTCTTTTAGTAACCCCTGTGTTTGCTAATGTTCCAAGTGATATGACAGTAGAAGTTGGTACAAATGTGCAAATTCCATGTAGTTCTCAAGGAGAGCCTGAGCCTGTAATAACTTGGAATAAGGTAATATACTCATGTTTTCATTGATTCATAATAACAGTATGTTCCCAGCTCCAGATATTGCTCAGTATTTGCCTTGCATTTAGTTTCTCCTCTGTTTCACAGTTGCTTCTCCTCTGTTTAAAATATTAGCTTTGTTTCTGTCTGAAGTGATAATATCGTAAAAGTTGCATTCAGTACCTGAATGGATTTTGAATAGGTGGTTTTATCATCTTTTGATAGAAATCATCCTCTTGAAATTTTAGGGAACATGGCTGGAACTTTACAGTGGAGATGTGAAAAAGTTGTTCAAATAGGGGAGAGTGATGACAAAACTGGTCAGTTGGACAAGGAGGAAAAGTGATTGATGTCCACATATATCATGGTTATGTTGACTATGAATATGAATAAAAAATAGGAATTGAGTGGTCCAAAAGGAATATCTATCCCATGTATTTTTCTGTATCTAGATGAAGCAAACTAAGTTGTTTCAGTAAGATGAGAAGAAAGCATCTTTCTCTGAGCTTTGTCAAACCTCTATATTTCTCATTTCTTCAGGTAGCTTTAGCTCTATTCAGACATTCAACATCAGGGTTTAAGTAAATGTGAGGAAGAGAATATGATAGCTCTAACCCCTTTGTCATTGCTCTGCTCATATAAGAGCTAAAGGTTCTTAAATGCATACTTCTTCTGTGCATGGAAATTTTCTCTAGAAGAATTAAGTTCTGTCTTGCGTGGAGATACTCCATGTGTAGAGGAGGTTGTTCTCTTCAGAATGAAGAATTCTCACATGAGCAAGGAAATGACACAAGGGAGTAGGCCAGAATAATGCCTTTCTCGTGTGTTTACCTAACCCTAATGTTAGAACACATGAGAACAGCTGTAGTTATTTGCAGGCAAGAATTGTTCATATCACAAGCAGTGGATATCAAATCATAGGGATTACTTGTTGGGGTGGAGAATGGCTTCTACTAAAAATAGAAACATTTTGAATGCATTTAGGGGATAATACAGAAACCTTGGCTAAGAACCTACATCAGGAAATGTACAGGTATCACATAAGTACATCTCCTGATATCTATCTATCATCTCCTGAGGCTACTGAAAAGAATTTCATCTGGTAAGCAGCACAACCCTCCCTTACATGGCTATTTTCTTGTTGTCAGAGAGCAGGGGCTGAGCAGGGGCACGTCCACCTATTTTCCTGTAGCTCAGGGTTTTCCAAATGATATGCCGTGACACACTGGTGTGTTGCCTGAAGTGTGTAGGTATGTTGCCTACAATCTTGGAAATGTATGTTATTATTTATAAGTCGTATATTTTAAAAAATATATGGAAAGTTTTCATGAGATACGTTGTGTCTCCATACATTTTGTTATTACAATTTATGTATGTGTCTCTATCTCTTATAAGGGGTTAGTTTAACTTCTGGTTTGCTAGTACAACAGAATTACTGTGTTGCAAAATGATGCACGTCTAAAAAAGTGTGTCACCAACATGAAAAGTTTGGCAAGCTCTGCTGTACCTGGATACACTCCAACAGGCATCTGCAGAGACCTCTGAGGGTCCTTGCAAACTCTCTGCAGATGATATCCTTGCAGTGTATCCAATTACAGGAAAACAGCGGGACACGTCTGTTTATCCCCTTGCTTTCTGACAATGTTGAAATGGCCGTGTTGGACAGGGCAGCACTGCTTACAAGATGGGTTTGGGGAAAGGTTTTGGCCATTAAATGGTTAGAACAGAATTCAGACTTACACAATGACCACAGAAGTAAGTTGTGATGGTGTAAGTCCAACATACACCATTGTAGTTCACTAACAGGATGCCAGCCTTTATTTGTGTATTCCTGGGATCTCAGTTGCTGCCCAGTTATTTTTGAATATACCATTATAGAAAGCACAAGTGATTAAGGTAAGAATGCTAAACTGTATGTAAGATTCCATTTTGAAGTTGCATTGAAAAGTATTTGTAAAGTTTTGAGTCATCTGTTGTTGCCTAAAACTTAACTTCACGTAGTCTTTCAAAATCAAGGAAATCTTTAGGGATTAAATAGGTGATTCTACATTGGCAACTTTAAAACCTATCTAAGAGGGTGTGAGCAAGAGGAAATAAAGCTTTGTTTTTTTCTTTCATGATAGTTTTCTCCTGAAGTTCTATCCAGCCAATTGCTTTTCCTCAAGTCTGGTTCTAGATCTAGGTTCATAGTAGAAATAATGTATATGGAACCCTGACTGGTGGAAAGGCAGCTAGTAAGTGAGGGCGGCTGGGTATCAGTAATGGATGAGGAAAGAATAAACCTCAGTTTCCAACAGAATTGTTCTCTGCTTTCAAACTGAATTTTCTAAGCTCCACTTTGCAACAGCCAGGTGTAAGGACATGATGTTAAAGTGCTGAAGTGAAGAGTACACAGTCTAGATGGGCTTTTTCTAAGCCAATCATGCATGAGTTGTTGACCTAGTAAGTCAGTATAGGCTTTCAACAACATTATAGTATCTTAAATCCACTGGGCTGGATCTTGACTTAGTTATGTTTAGTGTAGACCTACCAAACTCAGTGGGACTTAGGTGAATCATAGAGAGCTTGTCCCATTGTTTTAAATGCATGTACTCAAAGCATAATTGAGTCTGGCTCCAACACCTGCTTTAGAAATTTGTCTTGGAAAACATAGAAGAAGATATTGAGTACCTAGTATGTGTTTGATGGGCTATATTAATCTTGGTGGGTTGCTCTTGTCTGGGCTAAACTCTTCAACTCTGCCCTGGTGTTGTATTCTCTGTGCTTAAGTAGTCTTAATGAGGGACTTAGAATTCTAAAAGTTGAAAAATAAGATTTGTACTTCCACAAATTAAAAATGAAGAATTTAATATAATCTAAAGTACTACCAAATTATCAAATAATGTGGCATTCTGATTTGCTGCAGGATGGTGTTCAGGTCACAGAAAGTGGGAAATTTCATGTTAGCCCTGAGGGATTTCTTACTATTCGTGATGTTGGGCCAGCAGATCAAGGCCGTTATGAATGTGTTGCAAGGAATACCATTGGATACTCTTCAGTTAGCATGGTATTAAGTGTGAATGGTAAGATTTATGCTTTACAGGGGGCAGATGGAGATGAGTTATATAAATATAATGTTATCAAGCTCTGTAAAAATTCCCACTATGTATTATGTGTATTGGAACACAGGGGTACCTTGACCTGAATAATTGGCAGAGTAGCTCTATTCTGTTCAATGACTCTTATCAGACCCTTGACTTTTCTGAGGGTTCAGGGCACAGAACCCCTGCAAAAGTAAAAAAACATGAATAACTCCCTCCCCCATCAAGTGAGTGCTCCCTCTCTCATTCTCATTCTGGGTCTCCCCTCACGCATTTCTTTGCCTTTTGCCTGGGTGCACAAACCTTCCTTCTCTGCACCTGGACAAAAAGCAAGGGAATGAGAGGGAACAGCCCTGCGCATGAAGAAGGTGCAAACGAGTGAGCCTTCTCCTTCATTCTCCCACTCCCATTCTCTTGCCTTTTGCCTGGAGGCACTTTCTTTCTTTCAAGCACCCGGGGTGAAAGGTAAGTAAATTGGAGGTGGAGAATAGAGGGTAAAGCTTGCTCACGTGCACCTTCCTTTTCCGTGTGCAGGGCTCTCCTCTCCTAATTGCTTGCCTTTTGGCCCAGGCATGTGGAAAGAAGGTGGCATGCCTAGGCAAAAAGCAAGGGAATAGGAGGGGGAGAATGGGAGGAGGCAAGTGGGCACCTCACAAATAATCAAATTTGCAAAGGGAGGACTATAGGATGGGGCAACATATTTGCTGCGTGTGACCTTTAAAAAGGGGAGAAATATTCAAAGCCATCAGTCCTAAACATAGTTTCCAAGGAGTAAATCTCTGCAAACAGAATATGGCTTTAGTAAACATGCAGCTTATCAGGCTTTCTCTTCCATTATTTGTGAAGTACAGTTTTGTGACTGTATGCCTCAAGCTCCACATCTCTCTTGGCCAGCAGATGGGATTATCGATGTTACCTTCATACTCCCAGTTTCCAGTAACTTTTACAGAATCTAATTACATTTAGCATCTTCTACAAAGACAATTTTGGTAAATTCAGCTTGGGTCAAACACAGTAGTTAGTTTTAGTAAGTTTTGAGGGAATAAACTGACAGCTAGACTGTGTTCTCTGACGATATTATGCAGAAGATGCAGAAGGGGACAGAATTTGGTTAATGGATAGGGTCAGGGTGAGGTTCAGAGTATTAGGGTAAGGATGATTTTTCTCAGATCTCTAATTTTCTTTGATTTTACTGGCTGTGTAGATTAACTAGAAGGCTAGGTTGAGAACAAAGAGGGGTAGAGACAGAAGTACCAATTATCATTAATAGCAGTGTTATTCCAAGTGAGAGACATGCAACAAAATGTTGTAGTACATCTTCTCTTTGAAAATAAGGCCATTTTCATGCAAGCAGGCAATTTTACTGGCCCCTTACGACTACCTATGCTCCAGGTGTTATTCTGTGTTCCATGGCCACTGAGATTGCTCTGTCTGATGATGACGTTCGTCACTTTTTTGCAGCGGGGGTGGTCTTTAGCCCCATAGGGTTTATTTTAGAAACTTCACACTTCTAAAATCTTTGGATTTCCTATCGCTCATTTCTCAGGCCCTTTCTGCACCTTACTGTTTTCCATTGCCATCCTGTCACAATCCTGGCAGTGCCACTGTTCGTAGTAGAAATATGAATGGGAATGCAAGCCAAACACTCCCTGCCATACTCTGCCCGCTGCCTGCAGAAGGGTAGCACGAGGGACACACAGTTTCCTTCCACAGTGCAGCCGGCCATTTCCTGTGCTGCACTAGGGAAGGAAGCGTGTAGATCATGCTTCCGCCATTTCTGCACGGCTACCGGTGATGGTAGTGTAGCATGATCGGGGCCATTACTGGATTTTTTTTTGGTAGTGGAATATCCTGCAATTGTGATGGGTGGGGATGGATTGGCAGCAGGACAGCAACAACGTCATGTGAAAGCACGACTTGCAGACCAGCAGCAATGCGTCCCCATCATGGGACAGCAATATAGTGTGGAAATAGCCTCAGCCCTCTTATTTTGGCTACAGTTCTGCTGGTACTGACCACTTGAATTCAGTGTTGTAAGAACAGTATGGATTATATTCGCTGTTGTGTTAGGGGATGTTCACTCACACGGTGGAACATTCCTGCTCTTATCTCCCACCTATGCCCTTTCAGTGCTCTCAAAATCTTCTCCCAGCATCACACAACCCTCTGAAGCAGATTTGGATGGCTACTGGATTGCTTCAGAGGAGAGAAGAGTATGTTAAAACTATGTTAAGAATATTAAATATTTTCAGAAGCTTGAATCTGTTTACATGAATCTGGATTGTGTTGCATGTAAATGTTTTGCTTATTTAAAAATATATGTTTTAAAACTGTAACTTTACCATCTTAGTTGTCCTTTTTTGTTAGGTTCGAATTTATCTGATAGTATTGGGGGCTTATGGATAGTTTATTAACAAGCAGTGGTTTATGAAAATATGTGCTAGTATATTTTAAATTGCCATTGCAAAATAAAAGTTCCTTCTGGAGTAATGTTCATATTTTCACCATATTCCCAAGAGATACTAATTTTCAGGAGAAAAAGACGAGAGAGAGAAGTAACATTTTCAGAAAGTGGTTTTCTTTGTATTTCCAAAATGGTGTCGTGTCTAGACTTTGGTAATACTGAATCCTTTTTTTTGTGTCGGTGATTTAAACTTTTCCTTTTTCTCTCTGTAGTTCCTGATGTTAGTCGAAATGGAGATCCATTTGTAGCAAGTTCAATTGTTGAAGCAATCACTACTGTAGACAGAGCAATAAACTCAACACGTACGCATTTGTTTGACAGGTATAATATTATCTGAAGGATTTGTTTTCAGCAGGACAACATATTTACTTGTTTCATTTTGTAATTATACCTTGAGCAAAACGGCAGCTTAGCTTAGAAGAATTGGATATTCTAATTCTTGTAAACTGAGTATTTAGAAAAAAAAATCTCTCTCCCCTTCTTTCACAATCACTCCATTGCCAATGTATCCAGCTGCTTGTTTGCCTGCTTGTTATTTATTTGTTGATTGATTGATTTACTTACTTATTTACTTACTGCTTGCAATTTGGGATAAAGTAATTGAGGTATGTATTTATCAATTAATTACAGATGACTTAATATAATATCTGGAGCCTTTATGGACACAGCTTAATATCTGTAAGTTATATAAGTAATTTTATTAGTCTGTAAATGAACAGTGTTAGGATTAGGCTATTTCTTCTTTATTTTATGTTTATCTTTTATTTTTATGTGTTTTTCCTGTTTTATCTATTAGCCGCCCTCGTTCTCCAAATGATTTACTAGCTTTATTTCGATACCCAAGAGATCCATACACTATTGAGCAAGCAAGAGCTGGAGAAATATTTGAAAGGACATTACAGCTAATCCAAGAACATGTGCAAGATGGTTTAATGGTTGACCTAAATGGAACAAGTCAGTGTCTTTTCCTTGTATGCTCTAAGTATGCATGAAACGAGTCCAGAGTGATAAAACTCTTCACCATACAATCTGTCATCTGAGTTACGGCTTTTGTGTTGCAGCTTTACATATATGTCCTGATCTGCTATTATTCAGTGAAGAGTTACTCCATATGCTGCAGTCTGCCAAGATGATCTGAACAGGACAAGACAGTGATTTTAGTCATTTCTCTCCCTCCCACACCCTCAGGTTCAGTGGGATGGATTTTTCTACTGCCAACTTTGTTTTTAGGATAAAATTCCACTCTCCATAAAGTGTGGTTGGTGGGAAAGAAATACAATTCTCTGTTCCACCCATGTTGGTACTCTGTTTTGATGGTCTAGGTTGTTTTTGCTGTGGTGAGTCTGCTGGTATACACTGTGATGGTTGTGTATTGAACATTCCTCAGGTATGGCAGGACTTTCAGCATAATCCATAGCACCCCAGGTGGAGTATTTTGAATGTAGGATTTCACTTTAAAATAAATAAATGAAAGTCACAAATAAGCTTTAAAAAATCACTAGATGAGGGAAGTTCTTTAATCTAAACTGCTCTTGGCAAACTGAAAAGAAATGGTAGGTAAGCTGGTTTCATTTTTGCTATTTTTTTGAAAAAGGAGAGATTTTGGAGGGTTAACTGTATTATTATGACAAAACCATGTGCGTTCAGAGAATGTTGCTCAAATTTGAAGCTGCACTGGATGAGCAGCAAGAGGTATAGAATACAGAGCTCATGGGTTTGAACTGGAGGAAAAGTTTTGGACCTCTTACATCCAACATTAATATCATATTAAGGAAAATACATTTTTCCATTCTCATTTCCTTTGCTGACTCTAAATGATTGGAGGAGGATACTTTGGAAAGGATTTCCCTTTTCTGATCTAGCCCTTTAACTCAAGAGTGTTTGCTTCATTCTGAAAGCAAAGTACAAGATGTAAGTAGAACATTTTAGGCTTGTGACAGCTGATCCACAGTTTCATAGCTGAAATATGTAGGTCTTCATATTTTTGTCCTTGTAGTGTTGACTGCTGCTTGTTGATTAGAGCAGTTGCATTTCTGCACTGCTTAAAACCTGGTCTACAATGGTCTTTTTGACAACAGCTAATAATTGCTCTGTGGAATAGCCGTATTCTCAGTCTGAATATATCAGTGCAAGCTACAATTGCAGTTATAAAGCAATTATGTAGTAATCTTCCCCAAAGTCTTGTTTTTGGCAAGTTACCTGTGCTTGAGACATGTTGCAAAGTATTTGGAAGCTGCACTGAAGTTTTAGGAAGGCAGAACAGCTGGGACCTGGCAGATAACCAAATGCTACAGCCAGATTGATCATGTGAAAGGAAATACTTAAGCATAGGATGGTTCTTTTCTTTTGAGACTCTGTGAGTTTTATTAAAGCATGATAAAAACTTAACTTCTAACTTGGAACTGTGCAAAATAAGCAAAGTTTTAGACTGTCTGCTTTGCAGATTTGGAACATTACCACCTTAAATTTAGCAACGTGAGTTTCTCTGCATAACTACTGCTGAACAAATCATTTGTCTTCAGTTATTTACCAGATATTTGCAATCCGCAGCCAAATACTGACTTCAAAAATTTAAAATACTGTATGTTGTGGTTGTGATACATTTGACTGTAATCTTGGGGGGGGGATTTACTTAAGCAGCTTTAAAACAGTTTTCAAAGCAGGTTGTATATGCAGTCTTAAGGTTCCTTTGTTAAATAACTAGCAGACCCCAGCTTAGCCTTGGTTAGGAAACATTTAGATCCCACCCTGTTTCTCTTCTCTTCTTCACCCACCTGATTTTACTTCTTTCTCGCTGGTCTTTTTCTGCCGCCAATCCACTACCCCTTTCTTTTGCTAACACTTTCCCCTCCCTTAATAAGGATCATGTCTGTCTTCCTCTCCCCCTCCCCAAGGAGTTTTGGGGCACTGCAGAGGAAAGTCCATGTTAGGGAAGGTCTGGTACCAAGCAGTTTAAGATACTATAGCAGTTTACAGACTGATTTTAATGAAAATTAATCAATAGTTTGAAACAAAATAACGTCAAGATGCATCTAGGCTTCCTTCAATATCCATGCCAAGCTGCAGATGTAAATTTTGTCATTCTGGAGACATAAATGCTGAAAATACACATACAGTGTTTTATTATTATAGATAAACAATTCTAATAAAATGAATATTTTAATTATTGTCAAAAGGTAACGCCTAGGTCATTTTGGTAAGAGTGGTATATCAGATATTGCTGAAAAAGTTGTCTCATTAGAACTAGATCTTCATGTCTTCATAATCCTTTACTACCACGCCTGTCTTTTGGAAACATGTCCTGGGGAACTTAAAATGTGATTTGGACTGCGATAGAAGTCCAAGTCCAGGTGTGAGTAGTGAGAGATTAGGTTCTTGCCAGAATAGGACAATTTATTCTCTTCAGTCTGTAATGATGATAATTTGCAGGAAAAATGGCAACATTTTCACATTAAAATAATGATAGTAATAGTAATGATGATGATGGTGATGGTGGTGGTGATGATGACGATATAAGAAATCTGAATTATGAATGGTTACATAGGGTTTCATAGTAACTTCCATACATTGTATATCAGGTTGTTAAGATGCTCAGGATTTAAGTTCAGTTTATCTGCTGGTACTTTTAGTCAGTCCCCCTGCCTCCCCCAAACTGCACATTTCCATAAAAAGGATAATTTTGTGGTATATCATATGTTTAGGCTGCAATCATACATCTACTTACCTAGAAGTATGCTCCAATATGGGATTTATCATCTGATTGTCTGTTAATAGGATTGTACTTCATTGAGGTTATTGAGTTGTCAGTTAGTTAAATAATTTGATTTGATTAATCATATTTGAACCAATGCATTCATTAAAAATGGTAACGTCTTTTGAGATATCAAAAGGCTAAGAATTATAATAATAACATCTGCATCTCCCTTTCAGAAGAAAACTTCATTTTTTTCATTCACCTTGGCTACCATAGTAATACATCAAAGCCAAAAAGCAAAGAAATGTACTCTTTAAGTCTTAGTGAACCAGTGAATTTATCTGTGTCTCTGATGTGATTTAAGCACTCAGTTTCATCATTTGAAGTTTCGTTCTCAGACTTTAAAAGTGATTATATTTTTTTTAAATCTCTCCCTCTCTGATCTCTTTCAGGCTATCACTATAATGATCTTGTATCTCCACAGTACTTGAATCTGATAGCTAACCTCTCAGGCTGCACTGCCCATAGGCGTGTAAATAACTGTTCAGATATGTGCTATCACCAGAAATACAGAACACATGATGGTACCTGCAACAATCTGCAGCATCCAATGTGGGGAGCCTCTCTGACAGCCTTTGAACGCTTGTTGAAGTCAGTCTATGAAAATGGATTTAATCTACCAAGGGGCATCAGAGCAAACCGGCGATACAATGGATACACGCTCCCAATGCCACGCTTAGTTTCGACCACTCTGATAGGAACTGAAACAATAACCCCAGATGACCAGTTTAGTCATATGCTTATGCAGTGGGGTCAGTTCCTGGATCATGACCTTGACTCTACAGTTGTTGCCCTAAGTGAGGCCAGGTTTTCTGATGGTCAGCACTGCAGCTCAGTTTGCACGAATGATCCCCCATGTTTCTCCATTATGATCCCACCCAATGACCCTCGGGTCAGAAATGGGGCACGGTGCATGTTTTTTGTGCGTTCAAGCCCAGTCTGTGGAAGTGGTATGACATCCCTTCTGATGAATTCTGTTTACCCAAGAGAACAAATCAACCAGTTAACTTCCTATATCGATGCATCTAATGTCTATGGCAGTTCAGAGCATGAGGCACAGGAAATCCGAGACCTAGCAAGTCACAGAGGCCTCTTAAGACAGGGCATTGTACAGAGATCTGGGAAGCCTCTTCTTCCATTTGCTACTGGCCCTCCAACAGAATGTATGAGGGATGAAAATGAGAGCCCAATTCCTTGCTTCTTAGCTGGGGACCACCGTGCCAATGAACAGCTGGGGCTCACCAGCATGCATACATTGTGGTTTAGAGAACACAACAGAATAGCCACAGAGCTACTAAAACTCAACCCACACTGGGACGGCGATACAATATATCATGAAACACGTAAGATTGTTGGTGCAGAAATGCAGCATATAACCTACAGCCACTGGCTGCCTAAAATCTTAGGTGAGGTGGGCTTGAAGATGCTTGGCGAGTATAAAGGTTATGATCCGAATATTAATTCTGGTATAACTAATGAGTTTGCAACTGCCGCTTTTAGGTTTGGTCACACATTGATCAATCCCATACTGTATCGATTGGATGAAAACTTTGAACCTATTCCACAAGGCCATATACCTCTTCATAAAGCATTTTTCTCTCCATTTCGGATTGTAAATGAAGGAGGCATTGATCCACTTCTGAGAGGGTTATTTGGTGTTGCTGGTAAGATGCGTGTGCCATCTCAGTTGTTGAATACAGAGCTGACAGAGAGACTTTTCTCCATGGCACGAGCAGTAGCTCTAGACCTGGCTGCAATGAACATTCAAAGAGGCAGAGATCATGGAATCCCACCTTACCATGATTTTAGAGTTTACTGTAACCTTTCTTCAGCTCACACATTTGAAGACTTGAAAAATGAAATTAAGAATCCAGAAATCAGAGAGAAACTGAGAAGGTGAGCTCCAGATAAGTGTGTTTTTTAAAAAAAATATTGCAGTATTGCTGAAATTAGAGTCAACATCTTAATTCAGAGTCTTACGTGGCTTTCTGAGATATTCATGGAAGTCCCTTGTGAGTATACACAACTCCCTTGTCAGTATACCTAAGGAACCAAACTCATTTTTGTACTTCTTTTCTGAGTACTCACAAAGGAAGTACACTTTTCACATGTTATACATGGGAAAGATTAAATTCATACCTGTGGATGGTTATATGATTTCTGGGGAGTGGAGCTTCACTGCTGGTCTATCCTGAAGATTGGCTGGCTTCTACCAGCTCTGTCCAGAGATTTGTTATGAACAGATGTCAGCAGAAGGAAACCTACTGCGAACATCTCAAACCTTCCTGCTGCAAACAACCCAGAGCTTGGAAGTAATACTATTCAAGTAAAAATGATATCTAACATGTTAAATTTTAGTAATAATGAGAGCACATTATATTCCTTTTATGAAATAATGAAACAACCAATAGTGCTATTAGTGCACATAATATTTACTTTCTATACTTTGGTTTGTGTGTGTGTAGAGGGATCAATCTCAGGATTTGGGAGTGGTTTTTTTTTTCAATTTAAAGATAATTTTTTAAAAAACAGATTAGTTAAAAAGTAGAAGTTTTACTGAAAAAATAACAAACAGTGACTACTGTATTTCTTTCCCTGTCTTCTTTGTTCTAAGCGATAATAATGTACTAGTTTTTTGAAAGAACATTGGAAGCTCTGAAACATCCACACCTTGTACTTGACTCTTTGGTTATGGCTTGGGAAAATGCATGACTATGGTGGTGGAGTCAACAGGGGAAATTCATAGTTGCTGTATGTAGAGTTTTAAAAGATGGGAGCAAACATTTATTTATACCAAAAGGGTATGTAGCCTTGCTTCAGAAATCAGTTTGCATAAGTTTGGTGATTATTGGCAAAACAGAAAGAAACTAATGCTCAAAGGATTTAAAAGTTCTGGTATTCAAAAGAGATTTCAGAACCTAGTTAGCACAATGAAGTTTTACATGCAAATATCTAAAGACAAGGGAGCAACAATTCAAAAACTGAGCAAGAACTGGGTTGAAATCCTCTTGGTTAGTCCCTTTGGACTCATCACATAAGTAAATCCAGCTGATTTGATGGCTCTATTTTAATCAGGACTGACAATAAGATATAGGCCTTGATGTTCAGATTGGTGTTTTGCCCACCTTTACTTATGTAAGATTTCAGCTGTTACTCTTCAACACAGTATGCTACTGAATTCTTTTTTTTTTTTTTGCTTATCCACAATCCTTTATCTTCCATCTCGTAGATTATATGGTTCACCACTGAACATAGATTTGTTTCCTGCTCTTATGGTAGAAGACTTAGTTCCTGGCAGCAGATTGGGACCAACATTGATGTGCCTGTTGAGCACACAGTTTAAACGCCTTCGAGATGGAGACAGGTAAGTTTTGTGTAAACGTAGTAATTTTACAAATTTGACAATAATCCGTTATGGTAGTTCTGTGTCTCTTCTTTAGTTAGACTGCCAGTTGCCATAACAGACTAGAATTTGCAAGTTCTAGTTTTAACAACAGTAAAGGCACTCTCTGTTTTGCAAAGCAGAAAAAGCTAATGGAAGCAGAGAATGTATGGGATGGGAAGATGGGAAACTGATGTTTTCTACGTTGGCCTTGAGCTCACTCATCCCAGGCTATGGCCTTGAGGTGCTCTTGGTAGTTGTTGTCATTCAGCATTTGGTACCATTCCCCAGCAACAATTCTGTATCTGGTTCTGGTTGATGTGTATAAAGGAGTAACATCTTGAGAAAACAAAGTAGATCCCACAAGCTATCAGTCTACCTACTCCATATGTAGAATTCCTTGGCTCTTCTTCTTCATGCATTTATATTGGTTGCTCTTTCCTTCCAATTTTCCCTGTTTATCCTATGGAAACTATAATACTTCCTGCTTCATTTTATATATACACACATACACCATCAGCTAGTCTAGCACTTGACATCTAAGTCAAATGGCCTATCTTCCTACAGGGCAGCTTAGTCCTGTTTAGCTGGAATATTTTAATACTGGCACTAAGTTCCAGCAGCTGGAAATGACAAAACAGCTAAGTGATGTACGGTATTAGCCATGCCTAATGAAGCACCAGAGATAGAAGCTTGATATCACTCAGCATGTAATGCGTTGTAATGGAATCTGATTATCAGTCATTTGTGAGTCAAATGCCAGACACCAAATGGTGTGCATACATACATGAACTGTTGCCAGTGTGAGTTTGTAAACAGAGCAATTAAGATGTTTGACTGTATTAAGTAGGTTAGTTTTTAAGAAAGCTGTGGAAATACTGCTTTGCACAAGGTCTTAATGAGCATTTGTGACTTGTATTTACATCTGTATTGTTTAGATTTATTCATACAGCATCATAGGGATAAAATATCTACTAGAGTTATGAGCTGTGATTTTAAATGGTTTTGTAAAGTTGGCTGAGAGAATATGATTACTTCTACAAATATATCAAGAGAAGTAAACCTATACAGATTTATCATAAGAACCAACTCTACAATTGAATGGATGAGTACTTTCTTGATTTTATTAATATTAGTATACACAAATCCATATTGTGTTTCAGATCTAACAACTGTTGTCTATTACTAAAAATCTTTTATCATTAATTTTCAAACGGATTATTGTCTGAAGATTATTCTTCGTGTGAAATTGCAGGTTATGGCATGAGAATCCTGGTGTGTTTACTCCAGCTCAGTTGACTCAGATCAAGCAGTCATCCCTTGCCAGAATTCTGTGTGACAACGGAGACAATATAACCAGAGTCCAACGTGATGTTTTCAGAGTGGCTGAGTTCCCACATGGATATGGAAGCTGTGATGAAATTCCTAAAGTTGATCTCAGGATGTGGCAAGATTGCTGTGAAGGTATAGTTACTTATGCACACATATGTCCCTTGAAAAGATTTGAAAAAGATACTGTACATTTTTATTTATTTTATTAATACTTTTATTAAAAAAATAGCCAAGAATAGTAACAAAGTCAATCCATCACAATAAATTAAAATACAAAACTTTGAGTTAACATTGTTTTTCTCATGAATTAGTACATTGTAATTGAAGATTACATTTCTTTTTATCTTATTCCATATTCCTTATCATGTTATTTCTATACATTATTCAAATAAAATCATATAATTGTTCTGTATAGGTATTAGGCAAGGAAACAAATTCCAGAATATGAGTTAGTTAGATTAACTAACTTAACGACATTCCGAAGCTGCTGTTATTATTCTTGCACGAATTCTGTGGGTGTTTTACAAAAATTACCAGACTTGGACTAAAGTGTCTTAGATTAAAGTCTCTGCTTAGCCATTAAGCTCCATGGATGCCCTTGGACAAGACTTCAGTATCACAGGGCTGGTGCTGGCAGGGGCAGACAGAGTTGTAATCCCAGATAAATCACCACAGGGTCCTTTGTAAAAAAGTAGTGCATACACATCATGCAGAAATGTTTATCAGGCATTGTACCGTAGTTGCCCATATTCTAAAATCACATTCATAATGCACACCATTGTTAATCTGAGATTTTGGATTGCCAACATACATTATCTGACTCTCTTTGGCCTCAAAGTGAGAGTTCTCCCTTGCTCTCATCCAGAACAAAAACTGTGGTATGTCCTATTCACAGTGAAGTCTGTCTTAATGGTTGCCTTATTCCCCTTCTAAGTAAAGAAGGGTGAGGGAAGCAGTAGAAGGGTGGGCTCATGACAGACAGTTGGTGTCATCTCTGTAGGACATAATGTTCCTGAGGCAGGCATGACGGTGCACGTAGGATTCGTAATTTCTTCTTCGTGGTCTCTGTACCTCACACAATGGGATCTTTGCGCATGCGCAGTTACATTTCAGAAAGTTCCAGAGCTGATTAGCTTGGCGGGAACCCCTCCCTCATTCAGTACTGAGCGTGCTCATTCCCACCAAGCTAACAGTCTCTCCTCAGCTTCTTTTCCTCCACCAACCAGTTAACAGCTGGGAAGGCTTCCTCTGCTGAGTAGTATTCTCTCGTCTTCGTTTGGTTTTTTCTTTTTCTTCTATATGGAAACTGTAAGAACCCCTTCTTTTTCTTAAGTCTTTTTCACTTTTCAAACTCTCTAACTTGCGACCGCAAGGTTTCGCTCTCCGACGTAGATTCAGAGTGTTTGTTCTGCCTCGGAGAGGCCCATAATGTACAGGTCTGTTCCATTTGCAAAGAATTCACTTCACAAACTTTGAAGAACAGGGCCTCCCGCTTGAAATCCCGTTGCTGGGAGCAAGCTCTTCACTTATAAGGATCAAACGGCCTCCAACATGGCTGTCTTTACTGCTTTGATTTTGACTTGTCCACGTTGAGGCCTGTTGGTATCGAAATCCTCCTCCGTACTGACTACCTCGGTACCAACCTCGGCCTCGATACTGACGTCCTTGGTATCGATACTGGGCTCTTCCTCGGCTCTGCCGCCCATTGCCTGTCTCCCGAGGATTCTGAAACTTTCCAAGTTGCCGGTGCTACCTCAGTCTTCCAGCTCTGGTGACACCACGCCTTCTACCTCTCAGGCAACTTTGACCCAACAGCCTCAGACCATTCCCACTCTGGCCGAGTGGAAGCAGCTTTCTTCACTCCATTCCTTGGTGGCCCCGAAGAAAAAGAAAGAGAAACACCGTTCTCCCTCACCACTGCCCATACACCGACCGCTCGAGCTGTCTCTCTTGGGCCGTTAGCCACTCCGCCACCAATGCAAAATGAGCCTGTACTGGCCACTCGTGAGGAGAGACAAGCCCTCATCCTCCCTCCAGCGCCAGAGGCTCTCCAACACCCATTCCTGCCCTCGCCGGTACCGACCGACCCTACTTTAGAGCAGGAGTGCCAACCCTCTTTGGCAACATCTCCTTCGCCACAGGATCCTTTGCCACAGGATCTGGCTGTTCAGAGGCCTATACACGACCTGTCCACTCCAGCTATAGCCACTCATCCACCTGCCATGGACTGTCCACCACTTCTGCACACTCCTTGGGCTACCTCTCATGACCGATCCCACCTTAGTGCGGTCCGCTCCCCAAGTTGTCGGGACTGCAGTAGGTCCCCCCATCACCGAGTTTGTTGGCACCTCGGTCCCTACAATCTTCCCCCAGCCGGGGAAGATTCACCATTTTCCTCTGCCTCTTACATAGCTCACTATGGTCACGAGCACTTGTGGAGGGAACAACCCAGCTCCTACTACTCTTACTTGCCAGTGTACCGCGATCGCTAAAATCCTGACGTTTGTCATTGATCTCCCTGTAGGCCTTGCCATTCTCCATCACCGTCATGCTCTCTGTCTTGACCATGCTACCACCACTCATCTCAGTACCGTCGCTCCCGGTCCCATTCTCGATCCTGTTCTGATTACTACCAGCATTCTCCACTGCCTCGTCCTCACCCCAGCTCCTGGGATCGCACCCATGAATACTGCGCCAACTCTCTGCCTTTGCCTGTGACAGCTACGGTTTCTAGGCCTCCACCAGCGGAACGTTCACCCTCTACCCATCCACCTGCTTCGACTGCGTCGCTCCCAACAGAGTTGCTTGTCGCTCTGATCTCGACCATCCTTCCGATTTTGTCGGCCTCGGCCTCAATACCAGTCTCGGTACCGACATCCGTTCCGGCTCTCTCCGTACTGACATCGGTCCCAGCTTTGACTGCTTTACCTTTGGCCCCTCTGGAGCCTCGCCCACGCCCAACCTCCCTGTCTTCCAGATCCTACGATTCTGATGGGGATTCTTCTGACTCTACTCCTCCATCGCACAGTTCTCCTCCACTTACTTTCAGAGAACCAACACCTGATACGGCACCCGAGGATGTCAGGCAGTTTTCTGACATCCTTGTTCACATGGCCAATGCCTTCGGCCTCGACATCTCTGGACCTGCTCCTGCAGTGCAAGACCCAGTGTTTCGCTATGTTGACTCCCGTCCTACTGCTACAGTACTGATTCTGTTTCTACCACCTCTGCAAGAAGTCATAAAACACCCGTGGTCTCAGCTGGCTTTGTTTCAACCGATCCCTCATTGTCTTGAACATCTCTATCACACTCAGCGTAAGGATGTGGAGTTCCTTTTCAACCACCCCACTCCTAACTCCATCATCATTGAGTCCGCTCAAACCAAGGTAGGTAAGAAAGTCCATACCACCCCTCTTGATCGCGAAGGGTGCCGTCTGGACATTTTTGGCCAGCGCTTCCACTCTGCTTCGTCCTTGATTGCCAGGGTTTCTCATACTCGAGCTTGTCTAGCCGCCTACCAGTGTAACATCTGGGACAGGCTTCTTCCTCTGTTTTCTCATCTCCCTCATGATCACCAGGCCATGGCCCTCCAATATTACAATGAGTCAGTGGCTCTTACTAATCAGCAAATCCAGTCTTCTCATCAGTCCTTGGAGGATTCAGCGCACATCATGGTTGGCGCAATTGCCCTTCATCGCTTTGCTTGGCTCCACTCCGCCAGCCTGACCGAGGATAATCAGAAGAGGACTGAAGACCTTCCCTTTGACGGTCCAGGTCTCTTCCATGCCACCACGGATGATGCTATGGATCATCTCATGAAAGCCCGCCTTACGGCAAAGAAGATGAGTCTTCACCCTTCCACTCAGTCTAGAAAGACCACCTCATCCTGTTCTTTCTGGAGATGCACCTCCTACTCTTACCAATCTCGGTTCCCACGTTGGTCTTCACAGCAGTCCTTTGCTCCTGCCTCCTCATCGTGTCGCTCTTTCTGACACTGACAGGCCTCATCTAAGAAGTCTTCTGCTGCTAAGTTGAAGTTTTGACTGCATCAGCAGGTCGCCACCTCTGCCAACCATTTGTCTCACGGGCCGACTGTCCTCCAAGGCCCCCGACCTTTCTCACCACTACAACACCTGGCGTACCATCACCTCCGACTCTTGGGTGCTGACCATTATCTGTCTTGGTTGTGCCATTGAGTTTCTAAATATTTCACCAATTGGCGTTTTCTATTCCACATCTTCCAGTCCCGCTCTTCTCAAGGAGATAGATTCACTTCTTCACAAATTGGCCATAGAAGAACTGTTGCCCCACCAGGTATGTGGTTCCGAAAAGGGACGGCATGCTCCAGCCCATTTTAGACCTCCAAGCGGTCAACTCCTTCATCCCGCCTTGGAAGCTCAAGATGGTCACGCTGTCGTCCATCCTTCTTCTTCTCAAGCGTTGGGACTGGTTTGTGTCCATAGATCTACAAGACGCCTACTTCCATATTGCCATCTGCCCTCAGCACAGGCAGTATCTCCGATTCGCCGTCTAGGATACCTGTTACCAGTACAGGGTTCTTCCCTTCAGCCTATCCACAGCGCCCAGAGTTTTCACCAAGTGCCTCGCTCCAGTGGTATCTTACCTCCGCACAAAGCACATGAGGATATATCCCTACCTCAACGATTGACTATTGGTAGCGTTCTGCAGACAAAAATTCTTCAAGGACGTTCATCTCTCTCTCTACTCTCCGACCTTGGCCTCAAGGTCAATCCCAAGAAATCTCACTTGGAACCTTTGTGTACCTTCAACTTCATCGGGGCTACTCTGGACTCTGTTTCTGCGAGGGCGTTCCTCCTGGAAAAACGGGTGAGGGTCCTCCAGCGATCCATCTCCATGATCCTTCACAGTCATTCTGCCTCTGCTCACCAAATCCAATAACTCCTCGGTTACATGGCGGCCACAACCTCCATCACTTACCTGTCCCGCCTCCATGCCCGCCTTCTGCAACACTGGTTCCTCAGACACTTTGATCCCCTTTTTGACGATCAGTGTTGGAGGTTACATGTTCCACATCTGGTCAAGGACTCTCCCATCTAGTGGCTTTTGCCACGTCATCTATTCTCCAGGATGCCATTTACCAAACCCCATCCGTCCATCACTATCACCACCGATGCGTCCCTCCTCAGCTGGGGAGCCCACTGCGGTCACCTTGCCATCCAGGACCACTGGACCAGGCTGGAGAAGCATTTATATATCAATACCCTAGAGCTTCTGGCAATCTTCAAAGCTCTCCAGACCTTCTGGAAATTCCTTCTCAGATGGACGGTGCAGGTCCTGTCTGTCAACATAACAGCTGTCCGCTGTGTAAACTGCCAAGGAGGCACCCATTCCTCACTACTTCTCCACCTCGCCCTGCAGATATGGGACTGATGTGTTCCACTGCGAATTCACCCGGTTACTATACATCTAGCCAGACGGGACAATACTACAGCGGACACTCTGAGCAGGGACACGATCTGCCACCATGAGTGGTCCCTCTCTGATCTGGCTTTTTGTCAGATAGTGTCTCGCAGGAGCACCCCATCCATCGATCTGTTTGCCACCTACCACAACCAGAAATGTCCTCACTATTACTCCAGAGCCGGCATAGGCCGCCATTCACTTGGAGACACCTTTCAGTTCCCATGGAACAAGAGGCAACTCTACATTCCCGCCCCCTTTCCACTCCTGGGCTGAGTGGTGGCCAAGATTGCTGCAGACAAAGCAGATGCGGTTCTCATAGCCCCGTTTTGGCCGAGGCAGCACTGGTTCAGTTGCCTCCTCACCATCTCCCAGGGTTGTCAGATGCCCCTTCCGCACACCCCAGACCTCCTCTCTCACTCGGACAGTTGGGTGCTTCACCTGGACCTTCCTCGTCTCAACCTGCGTGCATGGAGAATAACGTACTAGACTCCCCTAGGATCCTGGTGGTCCTTACAGCCCCTAGGAAGGAGTCTACTCATAGGTCCTATGACTACAAGTGACGTAGGTTCACTGCCTTCGCGGACGCCCAATCAGAGGCTTCTTTGCCCGCCTCTCTGTCGACTGTCCTCCACTTCCTTCTGTTCCTTATGGAGCAAGACCTTGCCTTCTCTTGTCTCAAGGTGTACCTCTCTGCCATCGTTGCCCACCAACCACGCAACTCTCCCTCTGCAGCTCTTTTCAGGAACCCTATGCTCAAACAGTTTCTTAAAGGCCCCCAACATCTCTACTCTCCAACCTCTCTGCCTCTTCCTCCCTAGTCATTACTGTTGGTCTTTTCCCAACTCGTGTGTCACCCCTTTGAGCCCATGGCTACATCTGATGACCGCCTTCTTACTCTATAGACAGCATTCCTTGCAGCAGTGACTTCAGCCAGGAGAGCGGGAGAGCTGACTGCGCTTCGGGCAGATGAACCCTTTCTGGTATTCCGTAAGGACAAGGTGGTTCTCTGCCCTGATTTGTCCTTTCTACCAAAGGTGGTTTCTGAATTCCACCTGAACCAAGATATCATCCTTTCAACTTTCTATCCTGATCCATTTATGCCTCTGGAGCGTTCCCTCCACTCGGGTGTCCACTGGGCACTGGCCTTTTACTTACAACGCAGTTCACCTTTTCACCTCCTCACCTTTTTGTCTGCTGTGGTGGGAGGTGGAAAGGCCACAAAGTCTCCACTTAGCATTTCTCCAAGTGGGTCGTTGAAGCAATTTGCTTCGCTTATGAACTGGCTAAACAACCGCCTCCTTCTCCTCTTCACGCGCACTTTACTAGGGCTGTGGCCTTCTCGGCGGTGCTCCTTAAAGGAGTCGATCTGTGGGAACTTTGTCAAGCGGCTACCTGGTCACAGCCCTCGACCTTCGTTTGGCATTACCGCCTTGACTGCAGAGCCTGCTGCGATGCTCGCTTTGGCCACGCTGTGCTGTCCTCTATCATCTAGGACCTGACCCACCCTCACACAGCCCCGCCCAGCCTTCCCTCCTTCAGGTCCCTTCATTGGCAGACCTCAGAAGTGAGGAGAGATCGTTAGCTTGGCAGGACTGAGCATGCTCAGTACCAAATGGGGGCGGGGTTCCCGTCAAGCTTCTGAGCTCTGGAACTTTCCGAAATGTAACTGCGAATGTGCGAAGATCCCATTGTGTGAAGGCACGGATGACCACTCGAAGAAACACAGTTACAGGTAAGCAGCCTGTTCTTCTCTGCCTTTCCAGTACAGTGTCTGAGACAGGCTCTGTTTGGAAGGGTAAATTTTGAAATGGGGAAACTTTGTTCCCATCACTATTCAGCAGTACCGTAAATGATTGTTACTTTGCTTTTTTATGCTTTAGTGAATGGATGCAGTTCATGATTACTCTGATCATTCTGCACGCCACTATGTGTGTATGTGCCTTCAAGTCGCTTGTTGATTTATGGCAACTTCATGAATATCGTAGGGCTTTCTTAGGCAAGGAATACTCAAAGATAGTTTTGCCAGTTTCTTCCTCTGAAGTAGAGCCTACAACACGTGGTCTCTCATCTAAGTACTAATGGGGGCTGATTCTGCTTAGCTACCATGATCAGATAGGATCTGGTGTCCTTAGGGTATTTAGCCTGCCTGTACGTCATTATATTTCTAGTTTATATATTAGTAAGCTTGCCATAGTTATTAGTCAACCTAATGTTTGGGTTTGTATGTTGTGAGTTTATATATCAAAGAGACAATTTTTGCTCTTTGAAGAAGCATTTCTTTTTCTGGTACAGTTTATATTCCAGAGTTTGGGGAAAGTTTATACTGCAAAAATCCAAGGGAGGAGTTGTCTTTGTACAAAACTGTATATCAGAATGTACTTTTTTTTTTTTATAGTCCAGCTTTCTATTTTTCCAGGTAAGGTAGACTTAAATTGTGCTTGTTATTGAAATTAATCTTCTTCTGGAATTGAAATTAATCTTTTTGTGGGATGATTCTTGTGGGTTTTTCGGGCTTTGAGACCGTGTTCTGGTTGTATTTTCTCTTGACGTTTCGCCTGCATCTGTGGCTGGCATCATCAGAGGAATTTTTGTGGAATGTTTAACAAAGTGGTGGTGGTGGTAATTATGACTATACAAAGCAACTCTTCTTGTAATAACAGAACTTGAATATTGCTGTGGCTAACATTTGTCACCGCAGTATGATTGTTCTAAAGTGGTAAACAAAATTAATTTGTCTCAAATTTGCCAAGCACTTCAGCTTCTTTTTCTTTTTCTGTAATTATTGAAATCTATTTCCTATTTCCTTTTTAAACTATCCCTATGCTCCTTAATCAAGGAGCATCAGCCTTTTCAATCAAGAGCTCTAAAAAGTGATACAGAGAGGCACTGGTGACGAATTGAAAACAGCTGCATATGCTACTGAGAACATCTAGTGAGTAAAGTATTGCTCAGAGCAACTTAGGACCCTAACCATCATCATCTGTGTTTTTGCCCATCTGTCTCATTAGCTTTGGGCCTCCTGTCTCTTTGTGGGATAAAATACTACACCATAAACAACACCATTCACTTTTAACCAAGCCTCCTCATCCGTATTTATTTAATTTATAACCTGCTTTTCTTCCCAGCAAATGCCCCAAGTGGCTTACTGCAGAGTTAAATAAGGCACAACTAAAAACCTGATAATTTTCAGTCTTCTTCATGTGACCTATAACATCCTGCTTAATTTCAGACTGTAGAACTAGAGGACAATTCAATGCGTTTTCTTACCACTTCCGAGGAAGACGTTCTCTTGATTACAGTTTCCGTGAAGACAAGCCTCAAAAGCTTGTGAAAATTTCAAGAACAAGGTAAATATTTTTTTTTAAAGTAACTGGAATGCAGTAACATATATTGGATGGTCCGTATAAGTGACCTCCAGATCTGTGAATTTAAATGACTGCGGGACGTTGCATCCTTTACCTAAAGTGGCAGATATGTATGGACACCATTCAATAATAAGAGACGTAAGGTTTTAGGATTTTTCCCATTTGTGGGGTTTAAATCTCTGCTCAGTCATGGAAACCCACTGTGTAATCTTAGGCAAGTCACATACTCTGAGCCTCAGAAAAGGCAATGGTAAATCCCTGAATAAATCCTGCCAAGAAAAAACTAAGATAGGGTTACCATAAATTGGAGTTAAATTGAACGCACAAATCAATAACAAACTTTATAACAAAGAGTTGTCAGTTCATTTTGCTTCTTCTGTATGTGGATTTTAGAAATGTGTCCATAGCTTAACAAAGAGGAAGTCATTTTGTCTTATTTGTGTGCAAGTTACATGTATTGCTTTTAAAATGTTTCATAAATCCAGAAGGAATTTCATTTCTTTAGTTCCTGTTATTGAATTTCCGAAGGGGTTGCTAATACGCCAGAGGACAGGATCAAAATTCAGAATGACCTGGATAGATTGGATTGCTGGGCCAAAGCTAACAAAATGAAATTCAACAGAGAGAAGTGTAAGGTCCTACACTTAGGTAGAAAAAATGGAATACAGAAATATAGGATGGGGGACACGTGGCTGGATAGCAGTATGTGTGAAAGGGATCTAGGAATTTTAGTAGACCACAAGCTGAACATGAGTCAGCAGTGTGATGCGGCAACCAAGAAAGCCAATGCAATTCTCAGCTGCATCAGTAGGAGTATGGTGTCTAGATCGAGGGAGGTCCTGGTACCACTCTACTCTGCTTTGGTTAGACCTCATCTTGAATCCTGTGTCCAGTTCTGGGCACCCCAATTCAAGAAGGACATGGTCAGGCTGGAGCAGGTCCAGAGGAGGGCGACCAAAATGGTGAGAGGCCTGGAAGCCATGCCCTATGAGGATAGACTTAGAGAGCTGGGTATGTTTAGTCTGCAGAAGAGAAGGTTAAGAGGGGACATGATAGCCATGTTTAAATATTTGAAGGGATGCCATGTAGAGGAAGGAGAGGGCTTGTTTTCTTCCTCTCCAGAGACCAGAACAAGGAGCAATGGATTCAAGCTGCAGGAAAGGAGATTCCACCTGAACCTCAGGAAGAACTTCCTGACAGTCAGGGCTGTCCGGCAGTGGAATACGCTGCCTCGGAGTGTGGTGGAGTCTCCATCTTTGGAGGTTTTTAAGCAGAGGCTGGATGGCCATCTGTCGGGAGTGCTTTGAGGGTGTTCCTGCATGGCAGGGCGTTGGACTGGATGGCCCGTGTGGTCTCTTCCAACTCTACATTTCTATGATTCTATGATTCTATGATTCTAATTTGCCTTTATTCTTTGTATTGGTCTCAGTACTGAGATAGTCCATGGCCATGACCACACTTGAACTTGAGGTTCCTCCAATTTGAGAGTGACTAATCAATTTAGACAACCTTAATAAGGCAGAATCTAAGTGATCACTAACAACTCCAGTTGAGGATGAACCTTGGAAGAAGAGGAAGGAGGTAAAATAGAATGATGGTTCTGTCCACACAGTCTCATAGGAAAGCTACTGTTTCATGCTCATCAGTAACTCTTAATGATGCTTCAGCCTCCTCTCTTGCACTCACCTGTCACAGCACTGAAGAAAATCTGGTACGGTGGTAGAGCCTTTGTTTATGTACTGGCTATTGTGTCCTTCTTGGAGAGTGAAAGTTGTGAAAAATATATGATCGTGAGAGCTGTTCACCAAGCCCCACTTCTTTATATCAGTGGTTACCATGTCAGTGAGTAGAGTCCCCTCCATTCCAAGTTCTCACGGATGTGGGATCGGGTACAATCCTGTCAGACTGCACAAGATGAGATTGTGTACCCAGGTTCCAGGAGAAGGATGACCAGTGTAAACTTGAGTGGCTCCTGATACTTAATTATTTTATTTTAATATTTTTTGTTGTCATCAGAGTTTTCTAGAGAGTCCAGCTGGTGGTGGATCTGTATCAGTTTTCCTCAGCAACTGTAGCTACTTTCCTGATAGTTAACAGACCACTCTGTGCCTGACATACAAGTTGACAGTTAACTTTACCAGCATCTGGCTGAGTTTTCTGCATTTCTGTATTTTCTGGAGGCTTGGACACTGTTTCAGTAGCTACCTGTGTGAAATGATCAAAAGCTGCTGTTTTTGCTGCTGCTAGAGAGTTCTAAAGGCTGCGTGAAGAAAAGTTTTCTATTGTGTGAGAACATTCTTTGCTGTTTTTAGTGGGAAATTGTTGTTGGTGCTACTCTGTTGTTTGCAGCATGCTGAGCTATCATTTAAAGAGCCTTGGCTCTGGAGTTTTGAAGAGACTATGGACTGAGAAAACTTAGAGTGCAATTTTTGTTAGAAATTAAATTTCCTGGTCAATGGTAGTTGATAGTTAATGATGTTGGTATAAGACAAGCTGTTTGGATTATAGAGAACAGTAGAGAACACTAATCCTGTGAAGGTCTTTGGTAACATAAGTCAGTTGTTAAACAATTGTTACAGCTGTTAGAGATGGTTTCCTGAGGAGTGTTATTTATGAGAATATTTTTCCTCTACTTGTAAGAGGGACTGTAGAGAAAGAAAAAGAACAGAAGTGGAGAAGGACAAAACTTTTTGGACAGACAGAAAATTTGTGCAAAGAAAACACAAGGAGAGAATGTTTTGTTGTGATTTTGCATTGATTTCATTATTTGCTGCTAGATAATTAATCTTTGGTTAAGAGAAGGAAACAATTCTTTAAGAATGTGGGACTGTTTCTGTTGAGTAGCCCTCCATATTTTAGTTATGGGATATGTAGTAGGAGTTAAGTAGCAGCGTGCTTGTAACAAAGTACAAGAGACCCTTAGGTAAACAAAGCTAGGAGTGTAGTGATAAGCGCAGCCAGGCTACACCAGAAACTTCAAGGTCTCTTGCGGACGGGATGATGTACTCTTTGCCTTTTATGTTTTGAATCTTGCTAATTGCTTCCAGTTCACTTACTGAAGTCCTGTACGATGTATCACGCTCCTAATGAATAGTGTTTATGCACTGTTATATTTGTGTGTGTGAATTCAGTTCCTGACAGTTTCCTTATTGTATATGGGGCTCTCGATTTGCATGGAGAAGGCTTATGCTGAGAGTTCAAGCTGGCTAGGTGAAAGAAATCAAAAATTCTTTGAGAATCTGGCCTATCCTTTATTGTTTTTAAAGACAAATTTAAGGTTAGGCCACTATGATGTGCATTCAAATGAATTCTGAAAGACTGGAATCTTGTTCATACCTCTCATAAATAAGAGGTGAAAAATTTATACTGGGAACAGCACATGATTTATTTCAAAGTTTTCCACTAAAGATTATGGGGACAGATGATGATGTGAAAGGGCTTTTTGAATACGTTCTTTGTTTTATCTTCTCAAATTTAAACTAAAATAGAGACACTTAAGAACTTGATAGTAGTTTTGTGTTTTCATGGAAGAAGTGATTTAAGCCCCCCCCCCAATTCTAGAATGTGGAGATATTAAAAAGATGAGGAAGATAAAATAGGAAACAAAATTAATTAAATGGGAGTTGGAATGAAATGTAATTAACAGAGTGGGGACTGGACTGGAAGAATAATTGTTTGGTGGGCAATTTCCTTTGTTGTCTTATGTTACCACTGTAAAACCAGTGTCAAACAAGAAGCAGTTGCAGAGACAATAAGAGTAGTTCTTCAAGTGATCATCTATATATTCACTCAGTCCCCTCTCCATCTGATAGCTTCTTCATCCTGGTTGTGGCAGATATAGAACTGAGAATAGAATGCATATGTGTGGATAGAATGCGTATGTGTGGAACTGTTTGGAAATTACTGAAAGAACTTTAGGCTTCATAAGCAGCACTTGTATTTTGTTATTCAGGTCTCATTAAACTGATACTGGTTTCTAACCATTTTTCATAATTATTTCTATAGTGCAAGTATAAAAATTCACACACCACCCTCTTTTATGCTGGTTTTCATCCCATTCCTTCCTAAGAGTCATCCATTGGATACTAATCTAGTGTTAAAAATGTTTTGATAAAACAGGGATCATTGTATATCTAATAGCAAGAGTGGCTAAGGGAAAAAAAGATAAAGAACAGTGGGAGAACCATAACTGTGCTGATTACATTTTGGCAATACTTATATATTGATACTTAGGAATTACTGAGAAGTTTGTGACAATTGTTTGACTGCTTTGCTAAACATATTTTCAGAAGGTGGGGTGCATAATGTCAGAAGTAACCCTGAAAGTAATGTGAAACCATAATGTTAATTCATATCAGCTGAAGAATAGATTACCTAAACATAAATTACTAGCTTTTAAATGTGAAACTTATTAGCAATATATTCATAGTTCTCTACTATGGAGGAAGGGTCACAGAAGTAAATAAGGTCAGAATATAATTTCATGTACAGGATTTTTTTAAAAAAAAATTCATCAATTCAGTAGTCACTATTCAAATAAATGTTAATCACAGAATTAAAACAGAATTTTACTTACAAGGACAAAATTTCTTTTATGCAAGTAAAAATATATGCTCCACACATCTGCAGGACTACTTTAAACATTGATATTTAAGGTGGCTCCAGCTTTTTAATGGCTCACACACTGAATAAATTTATTCTGCTATCTACTCTTAACCACCCCTGGCTATCACAATGGACTGGCTTTCCTAGGAGTTTCTTATCATGCTCTTAGTCCACAGCACACTCCTAAATTACATCTTGTCCTTTCCTTCTTTCTCCTCTCCTTGCCTTTTTTAGGGAAAACAATGAAAAGGCAATATAATATATAAGTATATTACTTATAAATAAAGTAGTTGCAAGTTCTGCTTTTTTTCTGTGTTTTGGTTTGGAGTGGGTGAGATGGTGGTCCATAGGGTATGGTAATAAAATAAGTGGGAGACATGCCTAAAAATGGTGTGGTAACATTCTGTTGTAGTCTCAGCTTTGTAGATTAGCTAGCAAATTGCAAATCTGTGATATTACATCATATTTGAAAATTAGCCAGTACAAACATACACTAGCATTTTGCATTTTTACATTTAAAAATCCTAATCAAGACATTCAAGATGTTTTTAATCTTCACTTGTTTCCAAATCAATCTTTTAATATTCTTGCATCTGTTGATAAGCAAAGCATTGCAGAAGTTCAGAAAATAAATATCTTAATGTTGCATAACACCACAAGGTAACCATAAACTAATCTTGTTTATGTTTACTACTTTTTTTTTTTTTTTTTACTTACAAGGTGATTGTTTTGTAGGATCTGAAGGGTGGAATCCAGCATCCGATAAGAAAAAAACAACTTCTTTTTGTCCTGCCACCCCCTGTGCCTCCTCCATCTCTCCCTTGGTATTCTACCTTTTCCCCAGTTTGGGACTCAAGACAATTTACAAAAGTTAAAACAGATGCAGCTAAAAATTCATAGAGAAGTTAAAAATGTAATTAAACTATCAGTAAAGTTAAAACCAGTTAAAAACTGAACCCTTACAAAGAAAACAATTGATAGACAATATAACACATTATGCAAGGCCCTTTCAACCTGAACAGTTAGTCTCCAGAGGCCTACCTTTGTAAAGCTTGCTCTGTAGGGTCTTTCTATCCCTATGGGGCAGAGTTCTGAGCAAGTCTGTAGGACTGCAGAGGGCAGGAGGAATTGGTCCCGTTCATTCTTTTCATAGAAGCCATTCCATTGATTTGTAGAGATAAAGAATGCAATCCATTTTTCTATAATTGGTGGACTCAAAATTGCCTAAGATACTTTCTAACTAAAAAAATAAAATGGTTATATCTTTCAGAGATGGGAGGTGAAGTAGTCATGAACTAAAAGTAGGAATAGTGTGCCTTTCTGGTTGTGCACACACGCACCTTCAAGTCACTTGTGGATTCATGGTGACCTGATGATTTTCATAGGGTCTTCTTAGGCAAGGAATACTAAGAGGTGGTTTTGCCAGTTCCTTCCTCTGAAATATAGCTGACAGCACTTGGTATTTATTGACAGTCTGCTCCATGTGATATTTGATTACAGGTCGACAGCATGCAAAGATTTCATATACTTCAGTGATGTTTAAGATGATTGCAAGTGCCAGCAGTCTCTACTCCCTATTCTCCCAGCTTTCACGATACAGAAGGTATAGAAGGGTCAGCGTCTGGCATCCTGATACAATGGACTAGTTTGCAGACTGGACAGTTTGTTAAAAAAAACCATGGAGCAGTATTAGTGCTTAAACAGACCATGTTTTTTGCAGTATATCTTCCAAATGTGACTGCAGCTCCCTGTGTGATTTGTTTCTCCACTAACAAGCTTGACAAGGAATCCAGGTGTTACAGGCTATGCTGATTTAGTTGCCAAGTTTGAAGCCTGGAGAGAGCACATATAGAGCATAAGAGTACAGAGTATAACATATAGAGAATAGGATATAATGTAGAAAGCTGTGTGTGTGTGTGTGAGAGAGAGAGAGAGAGAGAGAGAGAGAGAGAGAGAGACTAATTTCAGGCAGTTGTAAGCAAAGATATGGCCAGATATGACCAGTAATAACCTCCTAGCAGATGCAGTGGTAATAATCTGATAGAAGGTAGCCAAAAATCAAGAGCTGAGTATACCCAAGTTTGTTTATGTTATCTCCACAAGTGTGATTGAAGGAGAAGATTGTTGACATAAACAGAGTACAGTTAGCATCTTGGTTTTGATTGGACCAGATAGGACCAGGTGATAGGCTGGGTAGAGGCAAGAGAGACAATAAAATAAGAAGAGAGAGAAATCATACTGCTCTGCAATCTCAGCCAGAGGAGAGGGACCTCCAAGCTATGCTGTTTCTTACTGATAAACTGTCCATACATGCTGATGCAAATAGATACTGCCTGTATGAAGAAGCCACTAGGTTATGCTAAATAGATATATTTCCCATTATGATACTAATAGATGCCTGTTATAGATGTTCATAGTTAGGTAATGTATGATGATAGATCTAGCAAGGATATTAACCCTTGGATGACAGTGAGTTCATAGATGTCTCTTTAAAGATGTATGGTTCCTCAACAGATGAGATAATATGGCTGAATTACAGATGGTAGTGTTCCTGTAAGTGTTATCTGTTACCCTGATTTCTGGGGGTCCTGGGAGGGACACCTAAATGTGCTCACAACAATGGGGAGGGAATTGGCAAAGAGCACTAGTTAGCAATGCGAGAGGCAGGGCAACGTAGCGAGATCTTGAACCCTATGTCTACGGGGTCAGGCCGAGTCAATGATAAAGCAGAAGTTAATAATAATAATTGTTTTATTGAGATACAGTCAAACACGTGCATGCAACACACTCACACGAAGAACTATAGAAGTAAAAGGTAGGAGTTGGATAGAGGGATTTTGAGAGGAGGTTTCGTATGGGAAATACTACACCTGTCCTGAAGCCCGGTAGTAGCAAAGAAGCTGGGGAGCATGGGTTCTCAGCACGTGAGGCTGAGGGGAGGCTCGTCAAATGGAGAAGCGGCAAGTCGGGAGGCAAGTCACAAGCGATCTGACGAGACGCTCAAAGTCAGGGGTTCTTATAGGGAAAATTGTGGCCGCAGGCTAGTCCGTACTTGGGGATAACAGTGAGTTTCGGGCTGGAGAGAAAGCCTCCGAAAGGTCAGTACTTTAGATGATTGAATTATGACAAGGTTGTCAATAGAGTAGCCAGTATGCAAACGCGAAGTGCCTGAGCGTTGTATAGTCCGCTCATCAAGCTGCCTGCTCGGGGCAGGGGATCTTTTGTAAGTAGCGTGCATACATAATGTGGTACTTGCCTTGAGATCTCCTAAAGCTGCATTCGGCAATGACTGGCCTGCCTGGATTGGGATTTGAATGGTTCAGCTATTTTCAGCCGCGCCTGTGTGCGTGCTTGTCCGGGGGCCTCGCAAGCACGTGGAGAGGAAAGGGCGAAGAAGGCCAAATTATTGATATCAGATGGTATCTTAATATCCCACAAGCTCAGGCTAAAAACAGCAGTAACATATCTATCACACAAATGGCAAGTGGAAGATCACATCCCATGTTATTAAATGGTTGTGATGTGCACATTGATTCTTCAGCATGTCTGCATTCACATTACAACTATTTTATGTATTCCACCCTGATCACAGATCCAGGAGTCCACTGTATTTCTTTTTAGGACTGAATCATTCCAGTACATTAAATATTACTGCATTAAGTCTTGATAAATAAAACTGAATTAATTTGTTTAAGTCCAAGCTTTTGCTGGAATAGGCAATATTAATTCTGCGGCATACCAGTAATACATTACTTCTTAGAGAATAATAATGTATATACTATATGAAAGTTAGACACTTCAAAATCTGCATTCTTTTCTCCTGGCCTTGGCTGACTTTTTAAATCCTTACTTATCTCAAGTAACATGGTGAGGAAAAAGATTAAACCATTTATTAGACAAAACAGTTGCAAGTGTAATGAGATCCAGAAATAGAATACTGACTTTTATTTTACATCAACAGAATATAAAGCATGATAAAGAGAACACTTGCCAACTGGTGTTCTTTTCAAGTTAATGCCAGATCTTCACACTGTGAAAGGATTCTGTATCAGACCCATCGATACTTGACATTTGATCTGCACTGTATGCATTCTTATAATTTATGTTAATTTAATGAATTCAGCATCTTGATCAGCATTAAAGGGTTTTTTTTTATCATTGTGGGGGTCAGGGGTGGCATTTTCTATTTTTTCTATCATTTTGCATCCTCCATTGTGTTTTTGGAAGATTAAAGCCCTCATTTTCTATTTAATGGCAAAGACTAATGCTGTAGAATTGTCAGCAGTGCATTGGTTAGAATAGCCTACGTCCCTTGAAATAATCTTTAGCCAAAAAGATGAATTGACATAAGACTTAGGACCCTCCTGTTTGCCAAAGCAAAAGATTTAAGCAGTATCTGCAAAACTAACTTTTCCAACTTCTGGTGTTAAGCTCTTCTTAATAATCTGTGCATGAATGAATGCAGATAATTGTATAATGTTAAATTAGTCAGTTTTGCATGGGGAGGAACAGATTCCCTTTTAGACAAAATTTTTCCTAAAATACAGAGGCATTTTAGTTGAAATGTCTGCTTCATTATCTGTCTGAAAATGGGAATGCCAAGCAGGAAATAGGAAAATCAAGATTTACAAGATGCAAGAGGCTTTTAGAAATGTCTTTTCAAAATGATATTAAAAACATATCTCCTGAACTGGAGTAAGCCTAGTGTATCTTATGAAGGCATCAGGAAGCAGTGAAGAGAAAATGGCAGAGATTGGGTCGGCTTCTTGTTTGTGTACAAATGGCAAACACTGAGCATTTGAGATTTCCAATCTCCTGCAATATTCAGTACCTCAGAGGTTTATGCTAATAAGATTCTCTACCCCCACTACTAATGAATGGTAAAAGCAAAAAGATGGCATTATTAGTTTTGCATCACCCAGCTTATGTACTCAGATGTTACTGAAGAACAGTTCAGAGGCTTAAGTCTGCTTGATGCTTTCTTGCTTTTGTGGGTTTTTAAAATGGAAGTCAAAATGTCCAGTTGCACTAATATAAGATAAATCGTTACAGCTTCTTAAGTCTCTGCAACCAGCATCTTATACTTACAACCTACTCCACCAGTGTCTCTCCTTCCTTCTCTCTGCATACTTAAAAGAAGGCTCCAGGTTGGTGAAAAACTTGATCCTTTGGGTCACAGTAGCAGATGCCTATAGTTTGACAGGGTAGCATGTGATTATGAGTCCTGACAAAGAGCTGTTGAGCCTGCCCTGCAGTCTACAGCTAGAGGTGCATGATGACAACTGAGCTACATTCGGTTCTGTTATCTCAGCTATGTCCTGGTTGTTTAAACTAGTGAGAAACAAACTTGTCTTAGTAGATTGCACTGGTTCTGCAATGCATGAAAACCTTGGGTCCCATCATTTGACTGAGGTTTCATAGTTGTGAACGTTTCTTTATAATTTCGTTTATTTAATTTATCCCACCAATATGGGACCCAAGGCAGCTTACAATATCATTTAAAACAAAATATAGCTCAAACAATATATAATACAAGGTTAAAAAAAATTAAACAGACAGTCCAGTTATAACACTTAAAACAGCTAAAATACATTCAAAGCACAGTAAAGATAAATAATACAACAAACCCTATTAAAAGGTCTTTTATTGGTCCTGGGGACTTCCTTCTCTTTTAGTGATAAGGATGGGTTACATTTCAGCAGTTCTGGGACCTCATAATGTCTTACTGGTTATCATTTACCAGTGGTGGACACCATCATTTTATTCCACCAATGTTCCTGGGAATAAGGCTACACATCCCAGGGTGGAATGATACACAGGGCATTGATGTAAGGAAGAAAAGGCTGGTGCCATTCTCAGTAAGTTTCTAACTTCACAAGTTACTGAGATTTCCCCCACTGTGTACTGAAATGGATGCCTGAGAATTGGGCAGTGGGTTCAGAGTAGCCATTCAGTCCTGCTGCAACTGTCACATGGTCCTCAGAAATGGATGCTTTGGGCTTTTCTAGGAGCATAGAATCACAAAGTTGAAAGGGGCCTCGTAGAAAACTGAGTCCTAGTAGACAAAGGCTCATTTAACAAGGAGAAATCTAGGCTATCATAAATGAACCAAAGACCTCACACTGTGGGAATTGATAGCTTATAATTAATAGCCATGCTGATGGCTGTACAAGCACTGAGGAATGGTAACTCAAATTCATTGCCATGGTTTGAGAACTGAATGCCCTCCATCTTTTCCAATTATTTTGTCATGCTTTTATGCAGTACGAAAAATATTATGGTGGCAAAAATATTAAATAAAGAATGTTAGAGTGCTACATTGCATTACAAGAATGTAATGTGCACACATCTGCTACTGCAAACGCCAGCAGTTTCCTTCAACAGTTAAGAACAAATCTCATTCTTTTCCTTTTTTGGTTATGTGTGCATACTGTGTGTGTACTACAGAGATTTTCAGTGAAAACACAAGTCTCCACTATGTGTATTACTCATGTTTGTTTGTCTGTTTAAATATAATTGCATTTCTGTCTTGCAGAGAATTACACTGATAAACATTTACCCATCATTCTTGTTCAGTATAGGAAAATGTCTCAATGATTTGCTTAAGAGTGAAAGCTACTGTATATCCTGCTGTACTCCCCTTGACAGATTATTTTCGTCACAACAGCCCAGTGAAGTAGTCTTGCTTTGAGTGGCAGAGTCTTGTGTAAGTGGGAGGGGGAGGGAGACTGAGTTACATGCCCAAGAAATTTAGCATTCTACCAAGACACTAGACTACACTAGTTGTCACTCCTGCATAGCTGTGTTCTTAAGATTAAACCGTTCTGTCTCGAAACCTCCAACTCTTAGCAGTCCAGAGAGGATGAAATCGATGCGGTGTTGGTGGTTATATTCATTATACACAATAATCCTTATAGGGACATACATTTTTTAAAACAAATTTGATGCCTCTTTTCTGTAATGAGCTGGTTACTTTTTTCTCATTACAGTTTTACCAGGGAGAATGTGCTTTTAAATAGCTCAGTTTCATCCTTTGATGAGCGCAAGAGAGGACCCATAATGAATGACTTCAAAGAATTTGTTGGAGACATGCAAAAAACTATTACAGACCTCAGAAAACAGGTGAACATGAAAAGTTCTTTATATAATAATTGACTGTATGGCGTAGGAAATATTTATACAATATAGGAGAAAAACATTACAAATGCAATCCTATGCATGTGTATACAACATTTAAGTTCCATTGAGTTCATTAGGGCTTCCTCTTAGGTACATGGATATAGCATTGCCTGTTGGTTTTAATAAAGTAGAATATGCTCCTGGCATTCATTAGCAGAAGTTGGCAGTTCTCAGTCATTCCCCCTCTTCTCTGTGCCTCTACATGTCTGACTCTCCAGAAGAGCATGGGAGGCTCAGGGAAGGGTTTGCGGACCTGATCCTGCAGCAGCAAGGGTGAATCCCTCCTGCAACCATGGACCACTGGTCGGGAGGGGGTGGGGTGGGGAGAATGGTTGGAAATTGTTTCATCTGCTGCTTATAGAACACAAACAGTATCCAAGTACATTTTTTTTAATGTTGTGTATGTTTTAAATGACTACAGTTTAAGCATGCAAATTTATCTGCCTTGTGAGGATTACAATACAGAGTATGGGTGAGGAAAGACATGTATACTTCCTTGCATTCCTTGGAAAAAAAAACAGGAATATGTTTGCACTTTACTTTTGCAAAATACTAAAATTTCCAGTTCTTGGGTTCTGTTTCTTGAAATGATGAGAATTTTTGCATGAGGCAATTTTTTTGCAGTCTGTTGTTGTTACTGTGTGCAAAAGAAGATTTCAGGTTGATCATAGCAATAGAGTGGCCATGCCTGCCACTGCTTGTTTTCTGGCTGATTTGGAGAGTGAAGTAGGTGGCAAGCTAGAAATAAAGCAAGTCAGTGGGAAGAAACTCCTCCTCGTTCTTCCATGTAATTTTATTCCTTCCTGTGTCAGTACCAGATGAACTTCAACATCTGGAAAGGGGTTGGGGATCCCAAAAAGGTTGTGGATCTTTTCGCCTTACTCTTCTGCCCCGTTAATTCCCATTTAGTATCCTGTGCCAAAAACATATTACATGGGAAATTCGTGATTAGCTCCTGTTTAATAAAATGCAGCTATGAAGATATTTCTAATTTTGTCTTGCCATTCACACACCTTCAGCTGCTTACATTGCTTAAATCAGGAGGAAATGGACACATCCTCCGTGAAAATCTTCTGCTGCCAGTAAGATGGGCAGTCTTTCAGCAGGCATGAGTGGCATTCTGACAGCCCTGGTTTTCCCATAGAGCAGCTTGTCTCATGACATTTTACGCATCTAAAGCATCCTGCCCAAGGTGCCTTTGCCACAAGGGAGAAAATGCATTTACCTGTATTCCTCCTTTCCTTCCACTTGAAAACAGTAGCCTGAGTGATTTTAATTGGGAAATGGCATGATGCCTGTAAGGGAGAATGGATAAATATTCCTGTGGAGATGTAGAAGTGAGCAAACAAATGTAGAAAGGTACAGCAGCACTACAGAAGTGAATATGTGCCTGCACAAGCAACAGAAGCTGAGGCTAGTAGTCAGGCTCATTGTCATTCTCATCTTGTCTGCTGTGTTGATTGATATTTTCAAGCCTCACTTCACTTTGTCCCCGTATGTCCTCCCACCAGTCTCTCTTCTGCTCATGTAGCTGTGACAGTAGGCCCTGTCTTTTCTCTTACTTATATACTTAGTAGTTCACTCAAACTCATTTTTGAGGGAGAGCAGAGTTTGTTCATGATTGCAAACCCCAGTTTCCATATAGGGATACTAAAAACACCCACTAGCACTTCAGAGTGCAAGCCTCTTATTGCTATATTTCCACAGAACAAAGACATGCAGAAATATTCAGATCTCCATATAAAAAATTAGTTTGGCCTTCAAAAATGTAAGCAAGAAATAAAAACAGAATATCCCATGAAACCATCAGGAATTGAATAAATAATAGAATTTCTATTGATCTGCAAATAGTCTGGGAGAACAAGATACTGTAGCATTGTAGCTAAGCAGGTGTTGAATTTTTTAACAGTCTGAGAACATTGGGAGCAAACAGCAGATAGACAGAAAACAGTGTTTTCCTGTCTATAATGCTTTTAAGGGTTAAGAACCTTTATAGCACTGTCATAATTTAATATTATGCAAAGTATCTTTGAATATGTATATTGCTTAGTATGTAGTGTCTTGGTATATTTCGTTGGCTTTGTTGATCTACACACAAAGAGGTACCGGAAATTCATTTGGTAGAGATGAATAAACACAGTTTTCCTGTCTTCAGATAAAGAAACTTGAATCACGGCTCAGTAGAACTGAATGCACTGATGAAAATGGCAAATCTTATTCCAGTAATGAAACCTGGAAAAAAGATCCATGTACCACATGTGAATGCAAGGTAAGCAGGCAGGATATTTATGTTTATCATTTAACATCGCTTAAAATACAATCCTGTGTATGTTTGGTTGGGCATATGTTCAGTGAAGCTTCCCCTAGACAAGTGTGCCTAGGATTATCATCTTGTACTAATTTTGCAGTGTGCACTTAGAAAACTTCTTTCAGTTTCTAAATAAATGGATTTGCTGGCATTGTTGTCAAACTCATTATCTGATGATATGACAGGGATATGCAGAAGTTAAGCAAATGTACAGTTACAGCTTGCTCTTTTGGCTTCAGCAGCTTTCACTGGCAAAGAGACAAGCTGCTGTTCAGTTTATTGGCTTGTTTTTTCGTCAGAAGAAATAGTTCCAGAGAGCATGGATTGAGCACAAAATTTGGCTGCTTGAGAGAATTTCAGTTCTTCCATCGTTTTAAGAGCAGCATTTAGCCATTATGGCTGTGTCAGTATGTTTGCCAGTGTTTGAGTACTGCTAACAAGCTGTATTATCGATGTCAAGAGTGTCATTCTGTCATCAGCATGTTTTTACCATTTGCAGAAGTCTATTTTCATCAAGTATCGGATCTCGTACTTTGATTCTGCTTGTGCAAGGCATTGCCTAACTATTACAGCTTGATTCAGGAAAGTGTTTCTTAACGTAGAACAAAATTACGGCTGTAATTTTCTCACTAGCACAAGATTGGCTACAAACAGTGTTTCAGGGCCTTTCCACACCTTACCTTTTCACAGAGGTGGGGGGTGGTGGTCACGCAAAAAGCCTCAGCAGAAACGCTGCTGCTTCCCTGCTGCTTGAGTTCTGCATCGGCTTCCTAGTCATGCAAACGTCGCGCAAACGCCCCGCCCCTCCCTACCGCAGCGCAACCTGGGAATTGCAGGCTAGCGCTGAGGCAGGAAGCGCGACTGGCCCGGCTCCCGACGCACCGCACAGCAGGTAAGTGCGCGCGGGCCCCGGGAGTATTGCGCGACTGCGCACCATTTTCGGCTTAGAGCCAAAAATAAAAAGGTGTGTGTCCGCTCTGCGTCCGGCTCTTGCGCGTCGCGTAAATGGGAGTGCGTCATACGGACCGCTCCTCTCATTAACGTGACGCTCAAGGGGCCCTTTCGCTTTAGAAACGGCGTGCGAAAAGGGCCTCAGAAACCAGAAGAATAGTTGACTTCACAGTGTTTATCTTCTGCACCTTCTCATGACTAGGAAACCAGAATAACTTATGTAAATTACAGAACAACTTGTGTAGTTTATGTAATTTATACTGGTTGGAGACTGTGGTCCTTATTGTAAATTTATTTTAATAAATTTTCAGGATAAATCAGTTGTTAGTTACTGTCTGCAGAATTTCTGTATAGACATGGAGTTGCAATATTGCAGTAGCCTTCCTATTTGTTGTGTCAACCAAACTAAAGAAAGGTGTCTCTTAATCTTTGATTTCAAAAACAAATCTGTGAGTTAGGGACAAATTATTTTCTATAGACCTCACATTAATAAGAGCAACCAGTTTAATTTTTACTGTGGCTTGGGAGGAAATAGATCATATTAGTTAATTTTCCTGAACGCAAAACTGCAGTAAGAATTTACCAGCAGTTCAGGTCCTAGTACCTGTTGTAGGGCTGAATAATATGAATATTGAATCTCTTCGCTTATTAAGCAGTGTTTATATGCTAAACTGTTGCTGCGATTTTCCAAACACAGGTCAGTCAGATAACCTGTTATGTGGAATCCTGTCCGCCCAATGATTGTGCTACACCTGTGAAGCTCAAAGGAGTTTGCTGTCCTGTCTGCTTAAAACAAACTATTAGGAAGGCAAATAAGCCCTAAGTCTGCTTTGCAATTGTCACATATCAAGTCATATGGATATCTGCTGATGGCAAATACAGGTAACAGTAGGCTTAAAACCACAACAGTGAATCAAGACATTACAGGACAGCATTCAAATGATGGTGTAACAGTATAAGAAAATGTATGATTTTACTTGCTAGCCCACGAAAAAGCCGCAGTGTAAAAGTATTGAAAGGGAATATACAATACAGATCAGGATAACTTTTGTTAACATTTCTCAGGTTCAACACACTGAAAACTGGTGGTGCTTTTTAAAAAGAAGCCTCTGTCAAGTGGTTTGAGGCTCCCAGCGTCATTTTTATTTCTGCATACACTGGTAGGCAAAAGCCAGGTGCCATTCCATTGGATGAAAAAGGGGACACAGCTTTGTTGTTGTTTTTAAATAAAACAGATTCTTTCTGGCTCAGTGTTGATGCCCACTTTGCCAGCTGTCTCGTATCTTGATGAAAATGGTGTCAGACACTCCTGAAACCAACATTTTACTAAGGCAGCTAATTTCGCTATGATGTTACTCAGTCAAACTCTCTTTCTGTGGGGTGCCACATCGAAGGAGAACCTTCATTTTGCAGTAGACTCTTTCTGCTCTACTGGCAGTATTAATGTCTTACCCTGTCCACTGCCTGCATTTACCCTCTCTTCATTTTTAAAAGAAATGCCTGAGAGATGGATTCAAAGTACATGTCTGATTATAAGTGAACAGCCCACTGAACCCCACTGCAAACATTTATACAACACACAGTAAATTCACACTGCACAAGCCTATATAGTCATGGGGAAAAGGACACTTCTGGAATGCACACAAATGCATCTTTTTAGCTGTTTGGCTGTGGGGAAGATCCTTCCCACACTAATAAACAAGATAACTTTCTTGACTGCTGTATAGTTTTTGCCTGAGCTACAAGGCTCTGTGATTTTTCTGGATCCCCCTTTGCTTCATTGAAATGTTTGCTCTTTACTATGAGAGCATGTTGTTTGTATTGGTCATACAGAATGTCCTCCACCTAAGCAGATGGGAATAATGTTTCTCATCTCTAGGACTGCAGAGCAGAGGATCTTCTGAAGTTGAATGAGCAAGCTGCTTCACCTATGACCTTAATTTTTAGGAGAAAAAGATACCAGAAGTCAGGTCTGCCTGGAAACACCACCATGTCCCCTACTTTATGTGGAGGTTTTTTTTATAGTTCAAAGGCAGGCAACTTTTAGTCCCTCCAGATGTTGTTGCACTTCAGCCATCTGCTCTAAGCAACATAGCAAATGGTGAAGAATGGTGAAGGATGATGGAAATTGCAGTCTACCAACTTCAGGGTTAGAAGGCAGAAGTCCAATCCAGCTCTTGTTACCCTTTCTAGATATATTCCATAGTTGAGCCCTGCTGTTGATAATGAAGTTGAGGGCTGAACTTTGTCAATGCCTGGCCCAAATGAAGACTGCCCCTCATAGGTACAGTCCCTTTGTTCATTCCAGGACCTTCTGTGCTGGGCAGCCATTATTCTGGAGTCACTGAGTAAGCAAGCAGAGGTATGGACCCAGAATGTTGCTGCTCTTTAGCTTTTCCTACAAGATACTGTAAAATCAAGGTTGAATTAGAGAAATCCATAAACACAAGATGTTTTTTGGCATTCTCACCCAAATCTGAGTTCTCCATTCTTTTTTTGGATGATGCTAATATGTAAAATCAAGACATCATGTCTGTGACAAAGATAGTTCATTGTCACGTTGTGTCACATTGTAGGTTATAGTAGATTATAGTGTCACATTGTCACTATATGGTATCCTCATACCATATAGACAGTAAAAGCAAACAAAATTTCTTTAGTACTTTCTGAAAGGCAACAATATCGACACAAGAATAAATCAAATGGCCATTTAAACAATGAAATCTGTTGCAGTAAGATGCCTTGATTTTAGGAAAAAGTATAATTCTCCTTAGAGCATTCATCTGTAAGCCAATCAGATCTAAATTCAGGCTCAACATCGTATCTAGAGTTACCACCTATTTTTCCTGGTTAGTTGGTTGGTTTAATGGCAGATGTTTTGTACCTTTAACTATTCTCTGTCAGTGCATACAACTTTTTTTGGTGTTGTGATCAAAGAATGGGGGAAAAAGACTTCAGCAATTATATTTCTGGCTGTTCTGCAGAGCCTGATTCCTTCCCAACTTAGTACAATGCCAATTTATTTTTCATACTATGTTTTCCCCTTTCTATGCAAATACATAAGGCACTGTGTAGCACTGTCTTGGAAATGTGAAAAGTGAAAACCAATGTTACACACCAAATCCTTATATAAAAGGTGTAAAGCTTTTAAGTGCTTTAAATTAAATCCTTTAAATTGTAGCCCCTGGCATGGCAGGGTGAAGTAGATTAGTATTCAGTGATGTCTACCGATCTACTCTAAAAACATGTTCATAGCTATATTGTGGCATGATTTGTGAAAAATACATAAGAAAGAAGCCTTACCAAATAGGGATTAGCTGTTCCTTTACATTAAAAAAATACTAGTTTGATTTTCAAAGTTGAATTGTTTTACATAGTACCTGTTTTCCCCCCCACAGTCCTTGTATGAGAATTCATGTAAATCATTACAATTATGTGAATTTCTGTTCCTAGTTAAGATTGTTTGAATGCACTGTCAAATGTGTTTCTGTGTTAATTTGCCATTGTTTACTTTTTTTTAATCTTCCATATTGCCTCTTAATAACCAACATGTATTATTGCATTAAGTGAAGGAAAACACTCATACCTCATTTGACAGACATGTTTGGTTTCATTGGTGGTGCTGATCATTGAGAACAAGTCTTAGTTTCATGGAATTTAGCAGTGTTCCCAAGACATTTTTATGGTAAAAATATAGGTGAAGTAATTTGAGTTTAAATCTTTAGAATTTAGGAATTAAGATTGAAAGAATTAATGCCATATGCAAAAAAAGAAAAATAAATAAACCTTTTGAAATTACTTGTTTAATTTTTATGATAGCACAGATGTGTATTTAATAATCTTCTCGCATTAATAATTTTTCATTAAAAAAGAAAAATGAATGAAAAAACATGTTTGATGGTGTAGGAACACTATCAGTAAATGATTCTGGTAAACAAAATGTGTTAGGATCATGTGTGATATGACAAATTGTATTTTAATGAACTGTTTAAGGCTGCAATTGTAAATGAACTTACTTGGAATGAGTGACATTAAACACGGAGGGAGGGATCTATGTCCAAGTAAACATACACAGGATTACACTATAAGGCAGTTTTATAGATAAGGTGGCCATGCATTCAGAGGCATGCCTTTGAGTATCATGAATGATTTTAGGGGTTATTTCTTTTAAGCTTTCAATACACATATTAGGTTTTATTGAAAATCCACATACGCTTTTGTTTTCTAAACTGTTACCTAAAATTTCCTACATATTTGGAGAGATTTGGAAATGGGAATAGTTAATATTATTGAAACACATTGCTAGCTTTAGAAAACCAGATGAACAAACTGTAACCATACTTTATTTCCAATGCTGTGTTGTTTCAAAGAAACTGCTCAGGTATTTTGCAGCTCAATCCTATTCTTGTCTACTCAGAAGTAAGTCCCATTCAGTTAAGTGGGGTTTGCTCCCAGGTAAGTGGATATAGGATTGCAGCCTCAGACATATAAAAATATCTTTTCCACTTAGGCATTAACCAAACTTACCTCTGGTTTTCCTTGCTGAAATAAAATGGAAGTCTGATCAGTATTTCTTTAGATAGTATGTAAAATGAAATAAATTTCAGCATTTATTGCTACTAAGCATCTGATGGTAAACTGGATTTGGAAATAGGTCTGATTCTAAAATTTCAAAGAAAATAAACATTGTAATTTTTTTAAAAAAATGTTCTGTGGATTAAAAGCTCATGTAACATTTTTTCAGACAGTAGCCAATGGCTGAATTATCATTTTCTTGATATTTCTTCAGTTGTGGTTGTTTCATATTTATTCTTTTTTTAAAAAAAAAACCAATCTCCTACCAAAAATGAAATCTTAGTTAATTTTTATTGTACTTAAGTAAATCTACCAAAGAATTGTTTGCACTGTTATGAATGCTTTTCATTTACAATAAACAGGTCACATTTTTAGTTGGAGTCACTGTAAATTATTTCAACATTGTCGCAACCAGCAGTGGAGACTGGTGTGTGTGTGTGTGTGTCTGTGTGTGTGTGTACGTGTCTTCCAGTTGCCTGTTGACTTATGGTGACCCCATGAATTTCATAGGGTTTTCTGAGGCAAGGAACCCTCAGAGGTGTTTTTGTCAGTTTCTTCCTCTGAAATTACAGCCTATAACATCTGAGATTCATTGGCAGTTTCCCATCCAAGTCCAATGCTCAAACCATACACCATGACTTTAGGGAGGGATATTTAGAATTCTTGACCAGAAAGCTCCTCTCGTGCCTCTGATCAAAGTACAAACCCTGGCAGTTACAATGGAATCATGATTTTATAACTGTGTAGTGTGAAAGGCCCCTGGTTTCTCAGGCCCTTTTCACATGTCGGGGGGGAAACGGGCGAAAACGCCCAAAAACGGAGCTTACCTCCAGCCGGGTAAGTCCGTCGCCGCGTGGAGCAGCGCGAGCTCGCTGCTCCACACTCCTCCGGCGTCGCAGATGGCAGCTTCCGGTTGGTGGAGGCTCTCTACCAACTGGAGAAGCTCGCCAGCCGGAAGCCCGCCCCCGGCAGATCTGCAGGCACGCACTTGCACGCGCCTACAGATCTACTTTGGAGCCGGGCGACGGAGCGGCACGGGGCTGCGCGCTCCGTGCTTTTTAAAAACCTCTAAAAAGAGGTTTTTAAAAAACACGCAGCCCGGCTAGTTCCGGCCGCTCCTGAGTGGATTCTGGTGTGAAGCTACTAAAAGTAGTCCACGCCAGTCCACTCTACGGTGTAGACGACCTCCGTGAGAGGTCGCTCTACACCATTCCCCCCCCCATGTGAAAGTGGCCTCAGTATGGGGAAGCAGTGAACAATATCATCAAGAATCAGACAGTCAGAATCTATCAGCTGCTTTAAAGGGTCCTGTCAGCGTGTCCGAGTAAGACAGCATCACAAACCCTATTATGTTCACAGTCTTGTTTAGGGGATATCTATTAATATTTTGCTTAGGGTCGGGGAGACACTTTGACTATTATTTTGTTAAGGATGACAATATGCCTCCAAATTATTTCTCTCTCTCTCTCTCTCTCTCTCTCTCTCTCTCTATATATATATATATATATAACTGCCTCGCTAGATCGAGCTTAAACCCATGTTCCCTGTCTTTTGTCTCCTGCCATTCCAAACCTTTGTGAAATTCCTGAGGAAGAACAGAGATCCCTTTATTCACAGCACGATTAAATCTCAAGAGCTTGTATGATTACATGTAAGAAGCACTATGCTGCTGACGTAAATATAGAAGGGAACTGGATGTAATCCTCCTAGGGATCCCTTCTCAGATGTCCATCCCAGTTCTGTTTGGTTTACTTCAAGGTACATACATACTGGATTGTTGCCTTAGAGCTTAATGTGCTGCATTAGAATTGTTCATAAGTGCAACTCAGGCCATTTCTGCACTACGCTGTTATAGTGCTGTTATTCCACTTTCAACATCCTATGGAATCCTGGGGTTTGCAGCTTCGGGAGGGGCCTTTGGAATTCTCAGCCAGAGAGCTCTTTGGCCCTAGTGAACTACAAATCCAGAATTCCACAGGATGTTGAAAGTGGAATAATAGCATTTTAACAATGTAGTGTGAAAATGGCCTCAGACTTGGGGAAAAACACCCTCTAGAGAATGAATCTTGCTATAAACACATCCCCAGTGCCATATAGACCCTTCCATACCTGGTTTGTCCACTTCGAGATGCTGCAGTTATAGTTTGGGCACTTCAACTCATCTGTCGTCTCCTCCGTCAAGGAAGAAAACGTTTAATCGGATACTAAGCAGATCACTTCTGATGACTGAAAGGAATATGCAGTCCTGTTTCATATTCCAATTGTTAGGTATTCCCCTTTATTTTCTACTCCATTTAAAGCATAGCCATTAAGAAACCTCCATGGGCCAAGAGAAGCCTTAGTTCTTACTTCTTTTTCACATATGAAAACCAGAAAGTAACCTAATCACTGTATGCCTTTTGTCTCTGTTGGCCATGTACAGTGACAAGCATCTGTGGGATGCAATGACACTCGGGTGCTCCTAACCTATTGAATCCCCCCCCTCGCGCATTTTATATGGGAATAATATGTCAGCTGACCAGGAAAATATGAAACTGCCTAGATTTTCATGTTTTAGGACAGGCACTAGAAAAAAAAGTCTAAGAATTTATTTCCTTCAGGCTAACTTACTTGGCTATTTTATGTGCTGAGACTCACTCCTGATAAGGAAATGCAGGCCTCTCTGCCTGTGAGAGGTGCCTTAGACGGGATCTCATCTTGAGATATGTTGTGGACCCAAACTGAAAGCCCTGTTTAAGTATCAGGATATTTTTGAAGAGATAGTGAGATGCATAGTATCTATTTTTAGACAGAGACTGAATGTGCACTTTCATTCATGCAGCCCTCTTGTTGCAGTAATCGCAGGGGTGGGGTAGCCATTCAGGGCCAAATAATCTAAATAGGAAAGAAAAAAAAAAGGATGCAGCTTCTTAGAGGTGCAAGAGAACTGAAAGAACAAAACTGTAAGTTTAAATGGCTGTAAAAGAAGCATGAAATAAATGTGGGGGTGTAGGAGGACGGCACAAAAAAAAGAAAAGAAAAAGAAAACCCTTGAGTTTTATGGAAAGCTACTTACTCTTCATAACTTACTGCCACTATTTAGATTCTGGATTTCTGTGAGATAATATTTTTATCTCCATTATAGCCAAGCTTTGTTTAAGGAAACACTTTATGTCTTTGCCGTGTGCCTTCAATTTGTTTTTGACTTAGGGAAAGCTTAAAGGGAGGTTATCATAGGCCATTTCCGCACTAGCTTGCGATAGCGCTGTGATTCCACTTTCAACATCCTATGGAATCCTGGGGGTTGCAGTTTAGGGAGGGGCCGGCCAGACCCTCCCGAAACTGCAAACCCCAGGATTCCATAGGATGTTGAAAGTGGAATCATAGCACTATCGCAAGCTAGTGTGGAAATGACAATAGTGTTTTCATGGCAAGATTTGTTTAGAGGGGACTAGCCTTGGCTTTTTCCTGAGATTGAGAGAGTGTGACTAACCCAAGGTTACCCAGTGGATTTCTATGGCCGAGTGAGGATTTGAACCCTGGTGTCTCAGTGTCCTAGTCCAACATTCAAACCACCACCCCGTGCTGGCTTGTAATAGCTGGTTATACCAAAAAAGTTACAAAAAAGGAAAAGAAAAAAATAAAATAAAAAGTACATTAGTCAAACCCCTGGCCCTAGTTCATTATAGTCTCCTACTAAAATATCCCTGAAGAGGCAGAAATAAAACCTAGAAAGAGAAGGCACAGCGTGTTATCAATAGCAGGATTGCTGTGCACAACGCAAGTCCAGGTGAGGTCTCAAGAACAAGGTAAAGCGGGCAGCTAGGAGTCAGACTTCCTGCTCCACAGAGGGAAGTTAAGAGCAGAAGCACCCCTAGCAAACAGCTGTGCAACCTCTTCTTGAAGACTTCTAGTAAGAATTCCTATATCCCCTAGATAAGTTTGTTCCACTCTTGAACTGTTGCTACAATTTTCTCATAGGATTAATTAAAAGATATGACTGTTTGGCATAGCAGATTTACACAATATACCTCACAACTGCCATTTGGTGTTGAACCACTGTGGAACTTGTGAGAAACCTGCCAGGGCCAAATTCGGCTGTCACCTGGCATGCAACCTGCAGCAATGTATTTTCTTTCTTTCCAGTTATAGGCAGTGGGGACCAGGCCCTTTTAGCTCAGCTAGAGGGGAGGTGTGGAATTCACACAGGGCGGACAGATAAACTTCACTTCTCTGCATCTTTCATTCCAGAACACATTCCATTAATTAAAGAAAAAACTGTGTAGCTGCATGCTTCATGCTTAGCCAAAGTCTAGTTTGAGCCTAAGGTATATTTCACTTAATAATTCCACATCTTTTTAGCTCTTCTTACCGCAGAATTGCAGCCAACAATCTGAACTTCCCCTCCCTCTCTGCATTATCATTCCCTTTGTGCTACTTGGCTTTCTTTCTACATGTTTTGAACTATAACTTCAGTGTCCTTTGCTGCTGGTAAACTGCAGAGATCCTTTTCCTCTGCCTCCCTTTGGAATGTCTGGTTTTCTCATAACATGTTTTCCACTCATCCTAAGAACAGTTTTTTGCTCCAGCTGTTGCCATAGGGATGAGGAAGGCTTTCAACAAACCACTGCTGTAGCACGGAGCCAAGCGATTTCTGCACCACATGGGTAAGAGGATCCTAGAACTATCTGTATTGTTAAAGGTCTTACCCCAGGGCACTTGGATTTATTGCCAAATATGACAGGCGGTGGACATCTTTTCATTGGCTTGTTCTTTCCAACCTTTCTCCAGTACTTTGAAGAAATACAGCTTCAGCATTGTTCTGTCTTATGCTGATCTGAAAGCTGAGATTCCCTGAAGCACAGTTACTCTTGTCAGCTTTCTTGTCTTACCCACTGTGCTTCATAAGATCTACCAGATGTTTACCAGGCTGATTCAAATTTAATGCAAGTCAACATCTTCAACCTCCTCATCTGTGTGCCAAGAGCCCTGTGCAAGGAAAACCCCTAGCAGCAAGAAAGCCATCGGATCAAAGGTACAGAATTGAAGAAAGCAGTCTGCCTTAGTTTAGGCGAACTTTTAGATTTGGATTTCTAACGTGCACAGAACACTTTGAAAGGGCAGCACCACAAAGATAAGCAGGAGGACATGCTGTTATGACTCCAAGCAGTAGGTGAGTCCAAATGCATTTTGAAAAGTAAGCTCATCATGAGAGGATGAAAGCAGTTCACTTTTGTTGCAATATCTATTTCGCACAGCATTTCTGATGCGAAAGGGCCCCTTGAGCATCACGCATATGTGAGGAGTGGTCCACACGACGCACTCACATTTGTGCGACACTCAAGGGCTTGATAGGGACCGCGCATGCATTTTTTCATTTTTGGCTTGAAACCGAAAATGCTGCACAGGCACGCATCACTCCGGGGCCCCGCGTGCACTTACCTGGCGTGCGGAGCCTCAGGAACCGGGCCGGTCACACTTCCTGTCTCAGTGCAGCCTGAGAGGTCCCAGGCTGCACTGCGAAAGGAAGAAGTGGGGCTCTTGCGCGAGCAGGGAGCTCATGCAGAGCCGAAGAAGCAGGGAAGCGAGAGCCTTCCTCCGGAGGCTGCTCGCGTGAGCCGCACACCCCAGCACCGTGAAAAGGTAAGGTGCGAAAAGGGTATAAGATGGCTGCTTACAAACGAGCCTGCTCATCCCCTACAGTAGAGGCTTTTAGCTTAAAATGTGTCCAAGCAGATTTATTTGTCTCTGCACCTTATATTCTTATTTCTTAAGCAGCCATAGCTCTGCAACAACTTTGTTTCTTGTTTGACAGGCTGCTTGTGTCAAGGTCCCAATTCCATCTGGGGAAAGACTGACTTTTCCTAGTAGCAACCACACCTCTAGGGTTGCAAGTACGGCTTATCGGCAATTCAGTGGGCTTAGGTTTTAGATAGATGTGTGTGAAGGGAGGGGCTGGGCAAGCCTGGCTGAAGGTAGCCAATCACAGTGCAAGGAATGCTATGTGGGGAGGAAATATTACTGCGGAGAGGGCCTGTGGGGAGGAAATGTTACTAAAACTGAGGGTTGCTGTACCAGAAAGGGAGATTAAGAAAAAAACTTACATGGAGATAGGGGAAAGATGGCCTGGAACTAGGAACAAAGACAGGAAAGTTAGATACAGAAGAACTGACTCTGGTTTTGGGGAGCTATGAATGATTGAGAAGTTCAAGGGTTAATGTGTTATTTTCTGTGGTTTGGGCATTGGACTACAACCCTGGGAACAGTGTTTGATTCCTGGCTTAGCCACGGAAACACATTGGGTGACCTCAGGTATGTCGTGTATACTCACCTCCCTGAAACCCATGATAGATTTGCTAACTTAGGGCCTCTGTAAGTTGGAAACTGATAGATTTGCTAACTTAGGGCCTCTGTAAGTTGGAAACTGTTAGAATAGCAACCTTTGCGTGCTCAGATTTCACAGCTAGTTAGGTTGCATGATCATTGTAGGTTTAGAGGCAAAAAACCGAAACAGACTAACTTCCTGTTTGTTTGTACATGCTCACTTCCTCCTGCACATAGGCATTTCTTTGTTCTCAAAGGGCCTCTCTTGCTGTTTACTAGCTCTCTTTGTTTTTCTGCCTGCCTTCCTGTAAGCATGTGGTCTGAGATGCTTTAAAGGAGATGCTTCCCTACAAGCATGTAATCGCTTATCCTTTTCTTCTTACTTTTCTTCACAAACAGGAACCTGTCTAGATTATGCTCCAGTATCTATAAGTAAACTTTTGTTATACTTTTAAGCAAACTGTTTTTGTGTTTACTTCTCAGCTAGAGTTAAGTATGTTTGGGGGAGACCGAGGTGGGGCTGGTAAGGTGTTCAACTTCTGTCCGCGCATTACCAATGCTTTGTTAAATGGGAGATTCACCAAATCTTTCTCATTTCTAATAGAACTGACTTGAAGTCACACAGCAACAACAACAAACTTCCTCCTGTTATTCCTTGTTTAAACTGTCTCTGGCTGTCTCTGTCAAGCCTGATAGTCACAGTTACCACAACGAGCCCACAAAACAACACAGCTACTGGTTGACAAAAGGGAGTCATCTTGAGGTCCAGATATCCAATCTAGGAAAGAATTAAGAGGGGGCAAGGGCAGGATAAGTGACAGGAACCCAGTGTTGGAACTCTGGGCACAGCTTGGCAAGGGGTCCATCGCAGTGTGTATGTCAAAGCAGAGACACACACCCCGTTTCTTTCAAAATAGAGAAGAAGGATGGGGGGAGTGATCAGTTGACCTGTTTGATAGTACTGTTGTGGTTCTGAGGAGACTACGGGGAAAGCAACTAATCAAAAGAAGTGCTTTTAAAATACTGTCTTAGAACAATATGTCAGAGGGATGGTGGATGATGGGAGCTACACAAAACCCCCGGTAGCACTTCCCTCCAGCACTGAGCTCTGGCAAAAAGACAGTTCACCAGAGTCAAGTGTTTAAAAATCACCATACAGCAGAGTTTACTCACACAGCTTGAAGCGTCCCAGCAGAGTGTTTAACATTAGCAGCAAAGCCCTGAAGCCAGGAAAAATACTCCCACGCAAATGTTATCTTCCAACAGGAGGCTTTACTCTTGAGTTACAATACATACAGTATATACAAGTCTCCAACGGAGTATTCAGCATTCAACATCATGCAGAACATAGCCTCCGACCACTCTCCAGACAACAAGAGGGCATAGAGGGCTAGAACACCCCCCTTATATACAGCCATTGCTGATGCAACTCTAGCAGCCCTTGCTAGAGGTATGATGCAATCTTCCTGCCTTGGTTACACAACCCAATGACTCATGCAGGTATTACTTGGGATTGCATCATCCACTGTCATTCCCAGGTGCAAACTTAAAGGTACATCATTTATATTTTATTTGGACTTAGGTTCTGTCCAACCTTTCCTCACACAATATTTAGTTTGTGCCTTTGGACTTGCCCTTCACATTATATCTTGAACAAAGTGTATTTACTTCTCTATCATTAATCTGTATGGCATGAAATACTTTTGATGCTACCCAAGAAACTTTTCTGTCAGAATACATTTCTAAATATCTAAAACACCCTCACAATGTTTATCTGCAAATATATCTGCTCTTCAGTTTTTAACCCAATTTCAGTCTCCCCACGTCCAAACTCATCTCTCTTAGGGTATCATTTGTAAATCCTATGCCAGAGATAGACAGAAGGTAGATCAGGATCTACTGTCAGATCTCTGGATTGCTTTTAGTAAATCAGTAAATGTTTCTGACTCCATTTGCCAAATCCTAACAATATCTCAATGGCTTCTTGCCCACCTCAAATGATGATGTTGGAATCCCTGGTTTGTATCAAGATATGCAGGTCATCCTAAGCCTGGTTCCAAAATTATGAAGTTAAGTAAAATAATGCTACAAGGAGGAAGAGGAGGGAGCAACCTAACACCATTCCCTCCATTATCACTTCCAGTAACCATCTCACATAAAGAATGATTTCCTGAAAAGAATAGCCTCCTCTGCATGTGTAGACTCTCCACAGAGTTGGAAACACTGGCCGGAATCCAGTTGGACAATAGCAAATATGTAACCTACAGTTACGCTTTTGCAACTGCTATGTATTCATGACTCCTATCCAATCCCTCATTTAGGGGCTATGTAGGGACCATGAAAGTCCCCCAAAAAACCACTTACTGGTAAGTAGCTACTGGGATCAATGGGAATCCATTCTCCTGTTGCCTTGGAAGCAGCTACCTGATGTTCCCTCATATCCTGTTGCAATTCCCCCTCCAGTATAAGGGAGATTTGTGACAGAGGCCCTTTTACTGCTTGCCACACCAGAGATCACTTACAGGAGGGTTTTCCGCCTTCATTTGGGTCAAAGTTCTATTCTCCTTTATGCTGATGACTGAGAATTCTGATAATACTGATGCTGATAATTCACTGACTCGCATAGATTTGAAAAGGCTGCTTTCGAAGCTCAGCGTATTTTGTTCTAATGAAATGCTGAACATTAATTATGCCAGAATAAAGGTGATGGTATTTGGCAAAAGACACTCTCACTTCCGATGGTCTATCAAGGGTCACCAAATTGAACAATGCCGGGAATTTAAGTACCTCGGAATCCATTTTACAGAAAACCTTTCATGGAAGTCCCATATTGAAGCTGTTAGAACAGTAGCTCTGAGATCTATTGGAACATTCCTTAGATTTTACAACACTGCAAGAGGCCACCTGGTTGTTCCAGCCCTGAAAATATTTCAGAGCATTGTTACGGCCCATTGTTATGGTGCTGCTGTCTGGGGATGGGATGGCTTTTTGTTGGGAAATGGGAAGCCCTGCAAAATACATTTCTCAAGACAATATTAGGACTCCCACCTGGCAGTCATGCAGCTTTCGTTCAAGCTGAAGTCAGTTTCCCCCCATTAAATCTTGTATCCATTTTATTTTATTTAACTACTGGAGAATCGTAAAAGATTCCCCAAATTATGTTTTGAACAAATAGCAAACTTTAAAGCCTGGAGTTCAAGATATTATATGTTGTTAAAATTGTATCCTACCTTATGTGATAATTTATCTATCTTGAATTCAAAAGAGAAACTTTATGACTATTTTTTTGACCATGGTGTCCAACTGGACAGACAGGTTATTAACCAGTCTAAATTTTCAAAATGGTATACATTGTACGAATTCAGCCACCAAAGGGCTATTGACTTGACAAAGCTTACATACTCAAAACTTAGGCAAGATTTTACAGCCCTTCGTTTTCAAACTATGCCTACAGCCATATTGATGGCAGATATTTTCATGTCCTGTTGGCCCTTTGTTTATGTATTTATGGAGCACCAGAAATTGAGGATTTGCCGCGCTACTTGTTCTCTTGTTCACTATACTCTGAACCGAGAACTAGGTTTTGGGGAGCTATTCTGTTTTCCATATTTGCAAATACTGTCTCAGAAAAGATTTTCTATCTGCTGTCTGACATTGATTCTACAGTAACCCGCCAGGTTTCTCTTTTTGCCCTGGCAGCAATGAAAATTAGGGCAAGATTCATTACGGATATTGCAGTTGATTGTTCTGGGGATGATTCTCACTTATTTTAGAGTTGTTGCTTATATTTAATGTAAATATATTCAATGTATCTTAATTGTATTAGATACCTCTTTTTCTTATAACATGCGAGACTTATGTGCTCTTTATTTCATGTTGCATTTTTATACTGCTGTGTTTTATTGTGGTATCTTGAGAGTGTATTGATTGATTTTATTATTATGTATGCGAATGGCCTATGGCCCAAGCATTAATAAAACTAAACTGAAACTTACAGGAGGGGGTGGGAATGTCAAGCAGCTGCTTCTCAATCAACAGAGGAATGGACCACTATCAGTCTTGTCAGCTGCTTACTGGTAAGTGAGATTTGAGGAGGGATTAAGCTGGAATTCACTACGTAGCAACATTGCTACAATACTACACATAGAGAATTCTGATGACTCTCCCTCCGCCTGTCGCATGCTCCAAATTATCTGGAAAGTCACCGTGCATAGTCAAAAAAGTCTTCTACTTTTAGAACTTGGTCTATGCCCAAAGAAAGCAATGATGTAGCAGAGAGAGTTAGCATATTTCCCTTTCTTGTGTGTGTATCTAATTTGAGAAAGCCTGAGCAGGGCTGTAATATACGATTCATGGGGCTCAGTAGGTAATTGGCTCTGTACCAGGCCCTCCCTCACCCCCCGTATTTTATAAGGTTCTATTTTTTTAAAAAAGCAAGTATATCCTGCAAGTCTACCAATTTGCCAGCTACTTGAGCACACTTCTGTTTTTGGGGGTCACAGACAGCGTGATCTAGAGCTTTATTTATGTCCCAGTACACCCTCAAACAACCACTGGTGGGCTATGCTTAAACACACTCGTCACATACTATACTACAAGCCTTTCCTAAACTACTCAGGCAGTTCTTGGTTATAGAAGTACCTATGTTCAGAAAGTCCATTTCCTTCCTTGTGCTGGATACGCTTGAGCCTAAAACAAGTGTGGGCCACTGTGATTGTGCAGAAGTTGTGTTTTTGGAGCGTTTTTGGTGGTTGGTCTGCAGCCCAATACATGGCCAGTATTGAGGGATGTGGGGAGCTGCATTCCAAAGACATCTGGAAGGCCTCTGATGCCCACACTGTCTGAAAAAATAGGCAGAAAATCATAACTCTATCCAGTTTAAATTGCTTGCATCCTTTTATCATATGCACATTTTTATATCCTTTATTGCACCGTACAGGGTGTCTTACCAGATGATCCAGCCTTCTTGGCACTGCCAGTCCAAAACCACTGGTGTGAACTTTGTCCGCCGTTAGAGCAAACAATATAAGCAATTGTGCGTTGGGATGAAAAGCTACCAGTTTTGTTCCGTTCTGTTCTAAAGCTCTGACTTTAATAAATATGTACAACTAATATAAAACCACTCTATAGAGAAGATTCTGCACAGCAATGTGGAATCTGTTCAGGATTTTGATATGTGGAATGTGTAGAGGTCAGAGAAAGAGAGTATCTACAGTAACACTCGCCCTCATTGTTGCAAAGAAAAGGTTAGGAAACTACTGCAGAAAGGAAAAAAAAAATAGCTGTGTGAATCCATTATGTTGCACTGTGTATTTTCTAATAGCGTTTCATGGCTTACTTCAATAGGATCAAGGCATTAGGAATATCTAGTAAAAAGGTGACAGAGAGGATTGATGGGGAGGAGGGGATGTCAAAGCCACTGCCGCTGGACAAATAATTGAATTGACTTCCCTGACATCCATATGGACAAAGGGATATTTGTTTTCCTTTCAATCCCCTTGGTGGCACAGCTTTTATGAGCATTACAGGCCAAGGTTACAGCTGTATGGGATTGGCAGCCAGCATTAGCAGCCAAATGGCCTGAAGTGATCCATGAGAGCATAGCTGTCACCCTATACAATGAAGCGCGAGTTACATGATGAATGGCTTTCGGGGAGGTCGGCAGGAGGAAAAGATAATCAAGGGTATCATGGAATGCCCATACAGGGGAGCTGACTTGTTTAAATTACTCTCGCTTTCAGAACTAACTTATCGGATTGAAGAGACCAGAAACGCGCGCGCGCGCACACACACACACACACAATTCTAGTCTCTTCAATCTGAGAAGCTAGTTCTGAATGCTGGACAATTTGAATAAGTCAGTCCCTCTGTATAGACATTCCATGATACCCTTGATTATCTTGTTTCTATTACCCTGGTATTCAGAACCGGCTTCTCAGATTGAAAAGAGCCAAACTGTAGCCTCTGGCATTTTCCTGCTCGGCCCTTTGCAAGAGGGTTTCTCCTTTTCCCATGACCTGAGGAATTCTTGGATTAGAAGTGCCACTCTGACTCTTGATGGGCACAGAATTGCCCATTCTCATTAACAAGCCTCTCGATTGTCATCCTCCTCTATCCAATGCCTTCATGGGAAGATCATGGGGAAAACAAAAACAGCTCTTCCCCACTGAGAGAAATTTGCAGAAAAATATTTTGGTTCCAAGCCTTAGAAACTGAGACGCATACCATTCCAAAAAGACAGAAACACATTACTAAATTAACCAAAACCTGGTGGTCTTTAAAGAATGATTCATAATGATTCTATAATTTGGTTTATGTGTGGGATATTCTTAAAGGTCTAAAGGCTTGCATTGGCAGGCAATGAACATACTGGTTATAATTTAAAGAGAACATCCATCCTGCTTCCATTTAGGGACTATTCTGAATGCAGATAATTACTCCACAACCTGATGCTGTTCAGCTGTATCTGAATAAAACTCCCATCAGCCCTTATTTTCTGGCAGACCAATAGAGGAACCTGTAAGCTATCAGTCTCCAAAAAGAAAAGAATTCATGTAGGCAATAGCCAAAATTTCATCTCTTTCTTTCTCATATAGTGTTTCCTTGCTACTGTGGTGAAAATAAGTTCTGTGTTGAATGAAGACATATTAGGATACTGAATACTTTTGCTAAAACAATAAAATGGACGATTTATAGGGTGAAGCTTCATATTGCACATCTGCCATCCCATGGTTATTTCTTTTTAAGAAAACCACAAAATGGCTGTTGTGTATCATGACTGGCTCAGGGCCAGACATCTCATTCTCAGGAGAAGAATGCAAGTCTGAACTCCACATGAATTTCCATCACTCTTCTGGTCCTGTAGATATTCCAGCCTCTCATCACCACAGATACACACTTGTGGAAATGCTAGAGCAGGCCTTTAAGGAATGGTATACTTGGAGCTATGCTGAGGAGCTCACCTTGCTTATAGAGGAAATATCAGAAGCTACAGCCACAGCTGGACTCTCATTGACAAAGGTCACACCTGAGAGACTAGGACGCTCAGGAGTAAAAGAACTCTTCTACAATATGATCTCTGCAAGAACAGGGAACATTACAATTTTTCCCAAGTGCTTGCTTGTGGTTTTGGATAGAATTTGATGTGGCATTTCCCAATCTGATAAGTCTTTACCACCCGGCTCTACCTTCCCACGTTGTAAAGCAACCTTTGTGTACAAGGATGAAGATTTTTCAATATTTATTTAGAACCACTTAATAATTTTGTGGTGGCGTGTTTTCTGTTTTACTTTATATACTGTATATGCCTCTCCACATTTGTGACGGTTTGGGGTGCAGAACCCTCGTGAAAGTGGAAAGATTGCGAATAACTGCCCCCCCCCCAAATCCCACTCCCATTCCCTTCCAGGGCTCTGATGTGGGAGCCTTCCTTCTCCACACCTGGGCCAGAGGCAAGGAGTGAGAGGGTGCAGCTCCAAAGGGAAGAAGAAAGGCGCACTTGCACTCCCCTAACTGCTTTACTTTTTGCCTCAGTGCAAGTTCTCAGTGCTGGGGCAGTGGCAAAGGAATGGGAGGAGAGAGCTCCGGAGGGCACAAGGAAAGTGTGCGCATGTCTCTTCCCCTGCCCCATTGCCTTACCTTTTGCTTCAGTGCCAGTTCTCAGCAGTGGGGCCAAAGGCAAGCGGATGGGAGGGGGAGCTCCGGAGGGCAGAAGGAAAGCATGCACTGCCTTCCTTCCACCCCATCCCCTTACATTTTGCCTCAGTGTGAAGTCTCATCAGTGGGACAGAAGCAAGGGAATGGGAGGCAAGAGCTCTGGAGGGCAGAAGGAAAGTGCACGTGCCCACACCTCGCCCTATTGCTTTACCTTTTGCCTTGGCACGCTTGTCTTCTTTTTCCATACTGGCAAAATGCAAGGGAATGGGAGGAGGAGAATGGGGAGAGACATGGGTACCTTGCAAATAATCAAATTTGTGAGAGTCAAACCTGCAAATGTGGAGGGAGAATTGTACAACTCAGCTGAGTGAATGTTTACAAAAATAAACTGCAACCTATATTAATTTAATAATAATAAAGTAGTGTTTCAGATTTTAAATGCGGGTTGATATATTTCCTTAGTGCACTTTTTAGACAGTTCAATTATATCTTTAGACTTTCATATAAAGCACAAGTATCATATAACAAACCTTTGGATAAACTCCTGCCAAAAGCTCAACCCTCAATATAGGTCAAACTCTCCCACCAGATTCTATTAAGATTCAATTACTCTTCTGCCTCTCGCTAGGCTTCCACTGAGAATTAAACCTCCCAACACAGCCAAACTCTGTGACTGACTGAGGAACTCTACTCTGTTACTGTGGTAGATACACCCTATCCCAGGGTCTACAATTTAATATTAAAAATATCTCCACATGCTTGAGAGGTCCCCCGAACGAGCATGTAGGCAGACACGGTTGAACGGCTGAAAACAGGAAAAACCCAGTCAGGCCAGTAAATCCATAGTCATGTAGCTCCAGGAGACCTCCAGACATGTAAAACATAAAATACAAAAAGGGTCCTCAGCCCCGAGGAGCCAGCTTGAAGGGATTAATGCATCTGACACACAGCCCATCAAGCGAGGACAGTTTGCATACAGCGGTGGCTTTGACAACCCTGACAAATCCAATCATGCAAAGGACGTTGACATATTGGAACTTTGTTCTAGCTCCTCTACCTATTGTTCTCCCTGGGAAAGGATTAACCATGCAGGTACCTTTTCCCCATAAATAGACCCGGTTTTTGAGCGGCTCTTTGGACCGCTCCCAGATTCCCAGTAGACCGTCACTCTGTCCGTTGAGCTGTCCCCTCAGCCGTCCATGTGCTGAGTCTCATCTCTCTCTCTCTCCACTGCTGTCTCGGACCTCTGGACTTCAGGACCAGATGCAGTATTCCCCAGCTGTAACCCTCCAAAGCCCCCCTATCCAATTTCCTCTCTTTTTATTCCTTGCTAGGTCTTGAGTGAGTAAGTGCGTAAGTGCGTACATATGCAAGCCTTTATTTTTAATAAAATCATTTATTAGACAATTTTGCTTGGTTTTTGACTCGGTCTGACCCTGTAAAAACTGGGTAAAAAGATCCCGCTAGGTTACCCTGCCTCTTGCATTGCTAGTGCTTGTGCTCTGGCTAGTTTCCATTCCCCATCACGTGGAGCACATTGAGGTGTCCCCCAAGAGACCCCAGAAATCAGGGTAACAACTCTCTAGCTCCTCGCTAGGCTCTCACTGAAGGAATAACAATACTCCCTGCGTACTTGGCTTTATGTAAGTTTTTCTCTCAGCCATAAGCCCTTCCACACAATATTGGGCTGGGTTTCTCTCTGAGGTGCTATTCTGGTTGCCTAGCAACCTGCTCCCTGGCTGCCTTGGCATTTTAGATAGCCAAACCGGCAGAACTCTGTCTCACCAAATTACTTAAATCTTCATGCCTAGCCTTTCCACTGCTGGAAAAATACAGGTCCTATTTCTGCATAATCAGCTGTACGGTGGAACCTGCCTATTCCTGACTCCTATTTCCTGATATCTTTGTTCCTGAACCGTGTGTCCTATTCCCTACATATAACCTTGGCTACTCTCCTGCCTCAGTCTTTGGAGTACTATCACAACTGGATTGCTTTTCTGAGTTTTGCTATTCAGATGTCCCTAGTGATCCAGGACAGCTTATTACTTCCAAGTTGCTACAGAACATTTGTGGATCTGTATAGTCTAACAGACATCTTTCATTTTAATTTGCACTTCTTAAATACAAAGATAAGATAATTGGGTCTTCCTGTTTATGTGTATCATTTGGAAATTTGAGAAATCATATCTCAGATACATACAGAAAATCATAAGGGTCTGGGTTCTTTCATCACCTAATTGTTGTTGTGTGCCTTCAAGTCATTTTCTGACTTACAGCAATCCTAAAGCCTAAGATCACAGAGTTTTCTGGCAAGATTTGTTCAGTGAAGGTTTGCCTTTCCCTTCCTCTGAAGCTGAGAGAATGTGACCTGCTCAAAGTCACACAGTGGGTTTCCATGGCTGAGGAAGGATTCAGACTCTGGATTTCAGAGTAGTTCAATCCTCTAACCATTGCTGACTTTCTAATGGTACAATGTGCTAAATATAGTAGTGACTCTAAGATAATTTTACTGATGAAACAAATGGGTTCTATTCATTTACAGGTATCATTTGTGACAAAATGAATGGACATTCCCTGAGAGATAATAAAGTCCAGTTTTTATATTTAATAGTTGCTAGAGCACCTATTTTACAAAAAATAGAACAATAAATGCTTTTTCTTTCAAGCTGGGCGTTTCACAGTTGCAAGACTGAAGCAGTGCACCAACCTAAGATGGTAGCAGTAGTTGCGAAGAAATAAATCTCACTACTGTATCTGGAGCTTGCTTATGTTTTGTTTTTAGAAGCAGCAGCACGTTACATAAACACATGCTGGAAATGGACACTCATTTTGAGGAATGGAATGAAGCACTCTCAGAGCAGTCTGAGCCTTTGACATCAGCCTCACATTTTCACTTTGTGTTTGCCAAAAGTAAAATAAAACAAAGTTGAAAGGAGCTGAGTATTAACAATGGACTTAAACAACACAACCCACAACTATCATATTTCTTTTCTGACTAAGTCAGACCACAAAATATAATGATTAGCGAATACTCCTTGCATAGCCAAAAGTACTCCCAAACTCCTACCTTGGAATTTTTAGATGCTGCTAATGAAATTATTAATTTATATAGTAACAGTTCTAGTCCTCTCTCCCTCCCTTTCAGACACAAACATGCAATCCAAAAACTAATGGACAGCCTTTGAAAAATCTATTTTGATAAAATAAAATGACTCTCTTTGTGTCTTTGTCTATCTTAGTCCTAAACTATTCTGCTATATATCTCAAAATCTGTGCATTTTCGGTCATCACTGAAGTTGAAGTGCTGAGTTTCAGATCAAAATTCCAAAGGAAGGGGAAAAAGGGGTAACCATAATTCATGAGGAAATCATGGTGGATATCTCAAAACTGCTATAGTGTTTAAACATGATAAGAGGATAAAATTGAAAAAAAAAAGAATGTCGATATATGGTGACAGTGGCTAGAATAATATTTGTGTAATATTGGCGGCTGAGATTTCCAAAGATGAAAAAATGAATAGAGAAAATGATGGAATTAGCTAGAATGGATAAATTAATATGTTGGTTAAAAGTTAATTCTACACAAGCCTACCTAAAAATTATGTTGCTATGTTTTGGGTTGTACCTGTGCTTAGATGAGTAATTAAAAAAAAAAGGCATTTCTCTGGATGCATCACTGATCATGATGCTAACATCCCTACATTACAGTGCTAACAGAATGATAATGATGGTTTGAAGCACAATATGACAAAATTTTCAAGAGATTGTGTCTGCAGAGTCTTTTTCAAAGGATGAAGGATGAGGATATTTTGCGCTCTTCTTTGAAGACAAAGGGGGGCAACAGATTCAAAGAGAGATTTAAAAAAATTGAAAATTTATGTTTGCTGTACTCCAGTTGTTAGGAATCTATGCTAGGAATCTATATTCATGTAATCTTTTGATATGAAAAAAAAGCATTCCTATGCACAAAAGTTATTTTATATGCATTCTCATCTATCCATTGTCCCCATTTTTGCACACATTGAGCAGCTTTCCCTAGCCTGGTGCCCCAGAGGGACTTAATTACAACTCATATCAGCATTAGCCATTGTTGGGGATGATGGCAGTCATAGATCCAAACATCTGGAAACAGCAGGTGCGGGAGGCAGGCTTAAGGGCATTCCCAAAGCTGCCCACTGACCCTCCCACACTGTACACTCCCAGCACTATAAGTGTGTGGTATGAAAGGGCCCCTAGAGTCATAACCTACTTTCACTGTCAGGCCTACGATCTATGGAATCATGGGGTTTGTAGTTTAGTCAGAGGCACTAGAAGATGTCTCTGGCTGAGAGTTCCAAGTACCCCTCCCTAAACTGCAAATCCCGGGATTCCACAGGATGTCGTCATGGCAGTTAAACTGGTGCTATGATTTTATAGTGTAAAAGGGCACCAAGTCTTCTTAGTCTAACTAAAACACAGAGGTATAATACAAGTCTCCTGAACTGAAAAACAAAAACACTCACTTTCCGAAGAATTGTAACAACCTGGTAATTGACCTTTATTGTTAACATAAGACCTGAAAGATGTGATATAGTTATTCCCCATGGCCATGCCTTGAAACCAGTTTTTTTTAAAATCTGCAATTAACTTCAGTGTTCTTTATTGCATTACATCATTCTATGAACTACAAAGATTCTGAACTACATTCTATGAACTACCTTGGACTGGCAGCAAGTAGGACAACAGGCAGTATTTGAAGTGATTCAGCAGAAACACAATTACTCTGAAATGCAAAGCTATGTTGCTTGTTATTATTATTTTAATCTTCACAGTCTGCATTGGTAATTTTGCTCTTAGGTTTCCTGCTGAAAGTTTGTGGAAGGGAATTCCAAGCTCCGTCTCCTTGAGTATTTTCCATAATTATCAAAGAACGATCACAACTGCATTAAGGTTTATGGAAATCAAGCCTGCCAAGATAAATATCTTTGAAGATATTAAAATGCTTGTGAGGGAAACATTTGCTGCTATATTTGTGCAGTATTCTGGAGGCTTCGTGCCTTTCCTGGATTTGTGTCATTGGCTTGTCTGAGCAGTTGTCATTTAATAGCACATAAGCAGGATTATATCATGTGAGTTGGTTACTCTTTCACAGCCGTTAGGAATCCTGCTGCAATTGTAATGGGGGGAGCAGGCTAATGAATTGTGAGAGCTTGGAGTCTTTTTTGAACCTTTAGCACATGCATAGAATTGAGTAAAAAGCTGTAATGCATGTATATTTAGCCATTTATATTTTTAAAATGTACACCTTTTGGAGTGATTTCTTTTTTATCTCTTGGAAATGTACGACAAACTTCACGAATGTGTGGATTCTGAAGGCAGGATGTACTATTTTTCCCAACAAGTCTCAGCAGGTATAAAATGGATTTTGTGATGGGGGAGAATCACTTTCTATCTGTAGCTATTGCAGCACTCCTATCCTCTTACTAAATCTCGGCTTGATCACTTGCTATCGACACCAGGACGTTGCTGATGGCTTTTCTTTCTCTGCTGTGTTCATGTACCTGCACTGGATTTTCCTCACTCTGGTTTGAAAAACAAGGAAATGTAGGTTTGTTAATTATCCTACCATCTGTGATGAACAATTCAGAGCAGCTGCAAGTTGTGAAATGGTCGGCTATGCATGTCCATATGCATCCGTTTCCATTGGGTACAGACTAGAAATGTGATGTGAAACTTACATGTTTAACTCATAGAGTCCCTCGTGAAAGAGTGAACCCTGGAGAATGAGAAAGTTAGCATCTCTCAGGAAAAGTATAGTAAGAAGTCTGCAAGAAACAGAAATGGAAACTGGGGAAAAATATGAGTAAATAGGGACATTTAGGTATTGTGTAATGAAATAATGTCCCCAGTGAGTGGTAACAGTTAATTCTCTGGAAATGCTACTACTTTGCCCTTCTTCTTCTTCCCCCTCCTCTCCCTTTTGAAACTGTCTTATTCAGTGTTGCATACCCTCCAAGCTTTCACAGAAGAAAACATAACATGTGTTACGTGGCCAAACAAAATCAGAATGTGTTCAGTATGATGAAAGTTATTTATGAAAAAGAATCCCAAGCTGGGACAGGCTGCAGCAATTTGCTTTTGCTGGGATCTACTGGGAAGGGAAGATTCCATCTCCTCTTCTCTTCTCCTCCTACTGACTTTTGCATTGTGAACACAGTTTGCAGTAGTTAATGTAAGGAGAGGACGAGTGGAGAAAGTGGAGAGAGAAGAGAGAGAACTGGGCATTTTAAAAGCATTAATCTTTAACTTTTCTATCTCAGTCTGTAAATCCATGTTGTTTGTATATCCAGCAATATGTTGTTGGTATATTCTAGAAATATAGTCAGTATATTCCATGTTGTTGATATATTCCAGAAATATGGACAATCGCAGGTCCTTTCCACACCCTACCTGATCCCAGTGGCGTCCTGCAGGGATCTTGGTAGAGGTTCTCCCAGGAGTGCTCCCCTCCGTACTGGCTGCCTGCGGGAATGCAGGAGGCATGATGGCCACGCATCTTGCTTCCTCAGTGCAGCCAGGTACTGTCCTATGCTTCCTGAACCTTCTCAGCTCAGGTAAGTGCAGGAGGGCGGTGGGATTGGGTGTGATCACTGGTCATTCACGGGGAAAACCTATCAATGATTTGCGGTGTGATCACACTGCCTGGGAACAGGAGAAGGACGGGACCTGGACAACATCATGAGGAACTGTTGTCTGGGTCCCGTCTTTCTCCCATCTCCAATGTGGGATGATGATGTCCTGCAGAAAGGGCCTCAGTCTCTATAATATCTTTATGTTTACAAAAACAAACAAAGAAATAATAAAAAAAAGACACCCAAAGAAAGGGATAGTGTTTTTGATCACATAACATCTAAGGGAAATAATCCCATCACTTTTAAAGGCTGTGGATGCAACTTGTCAACTGTTTCCAAAGAGAGAGCATGTGTATTTTGTGCATGAATTAAATCTAGCTTTGTAAAAGCCCAGGCTCTGGCAAAAGTACAGTGTATGCATCTGTGGGAGCGGGGGAAGCAGATTTATATTATGAATTACAAAGAAAGCATTGAGAAAACTTATTCTGTTTAGCTGAGGACTAAGAAGGATTTCAAGACAGGCTATGACTCAGTGAAACCATTAAACAAATGTATCCCACAGGAAATGCATTGTTTCTTACACACATGGGAGACTTGCACAGAGTGATAGTGGCTTCACTTGTAAATGTGAGGCTGGAGAAGAGTAATACACTGAATTCATAAGGTGGGAAACAGTCTCTGTGTGAAGTGTCCTGACCACCCTAAGGAATGTGAATGAATCTGCAGTTTCATAGTGATGCCTTTGTAGAGTTGAGTTGTCAATCCTGTATTGTTTAATTGCTTCTTTTTTAATTTCTTGTACTCTCAGTACTGGAAAACTTAAATGAAAGCAAGGAGAATCCAGAAAGAAACTTGGCATAGTTCCTTTTCTGTTTCACAATGTACCTGTTTTCATTGCCAAAAATAGTGATGCAGACAAGTTTCAAACTAACATCTGGCAGATTTTTAACAAGGTTTTTTAAAAGTTGCAGTACAATTTTAAAAATCTGTGCTTTTTAATTAGGAAGATTCTTGATGAATGACTAAAAAGATTAACAAACACATAAAAAATGACTAAAACAACTACCTATAATAAAAATATTGTGCATCTGTGTGCTTTCAAGTCACCTGTCAACTTATGGCAACCCCATTGATTTCTTGAGGTTTTCTTAAGCAAGGAATACTCAGAGGTGGTTTTTGCCAGTTCCTTCTTCTGAAACATAACCTCTTCTTATTAACTGCTGTCAAGTTAACTTTGACTTATGGCAACCCTATAGATGAGAGACCTCCAAGTTACCCTATCATCAACCACCCTACTCAGGTCTTCAAGGCCATTTCCTCACGACACAGTTATAGTGCTATTCTTACACTTTCAACATCCTGTGGAATTCTGGGGTTTGCAGTTTACTGAGGCCAAAGAGCTCTCTGGCTGAGAAATCTAAAGGCCGCTCCCTAAACTGCAAACCCCAGAATCCCATAGGGTATTGAAAGTGGAATAATAGAACTGTAACAGTGTAAGGCAGAAATGACCTCAGATTCAAGGATGTGTCATCCTTGATTGAGTCTACTCATCTGGAATGTGGTCTTCCTCTTTTCCTACTTCCTTCCACCTTACCAAGCATTATTATCTTTTTGAGTGAGTCAAGTCTTCTCATGATATGGCCAAAGAATGACAGCCACAGTTTAATAATCTTGGCTTCTAGGGAGAGTTCAGGCTTGATTTGCTCTAGGAGCCACTCTTTTGACTTTTTAGCAGTTTAGGGTGTCCACAGAACTCTTCTCCAGCACTACATCTTGAATGAGTAGATTTTCTTCCTACCAGTTTTCTTCACTGTGCAGATTTTACAACCATACATAGAAATTGGAAATATAATGGAACTGACAATCCTAACTTTAGTATTCAGTGATATATCTTCACACTTCAGAATTTTGTCTAGTTCCTTCATAGCTGTCCTTCCAAGTCCCAGGTTTCTTCAGATTTCTTGACTACAGTCCCCATTCTGATTAATTACTGAGCCACAGCATGGAAAATCTTGTACTATTTCAATGTCTTCACTGTTTGTTCTAAGGTTATGTAAATCATCTTGGTCATTATTTTTGTTTTCCTAATGTTCACCTGCAAACCTGCCTTCCTTAACTTTGTTCAGTAATTGTTCTAAGTCTCTGCTGATTTCTGCTAGTATTATGGTGCCATCTGTGTATCTTAAATTGTTGATGTTCCTTTCTCCAATTTTCATGCCTCCTTCCTCTGCATCTAATCCTGCTTTACATATGATAGGTTCGCCATACAAGTTAAACATAGGCTCTTTCCATAGGAACCTCCACTCCCGGCATGGGAATGGGAGAGGAGCAGGATCACGACAACACTTCTCCATGATGTCATTGCGGTCCTCTCCTTCTACCGTTGCCAGGTGGCATGATCATGGATTAAATCATTGATTTTTTCCCCCCATGAGTGACCTGCAATTGTGCCATCATTCTGCACTTAGCTGGCCTGCAGAAGCCCCAGAAGCACAAGGGATGTGCTTCCCGCCCCAGTGCAGCCTGGGAAAGTGCCTGGCTGCACTGTGGAAGGAAGAGGCATGTCCATTACTCTTCCTTCAACAAAGAACCAGCCAGTGTGGAGGGGAGCACTCCTATCATGCTCCCTTCCCAGCAGAGTCACTGCCAGGATCGTCACTGGAGGAAGATGGTATAAGGTGGGGTGCGGATGGGCTGTAGCTTCTGGCACCTGATATTTGTTGGCAGTCTCCCATCCAAGTACTAACCGGGGCTGACCTTGCTTAGCTTCCAAGATCAGATAGGATCTGGTGCCTTTAGGGTATTTAGTCCCTGATGTAAAAAATTACCATCCATAAAAATGTGTAACAAAATGCCATATTAACATTAAAATATTGAAATATATTTAGAACAGACTTCCCCAGTATGTCCATTCCACATTTGCAGGTTTGACTTTTCACAGATTTGGTTATTTGCAAGTTTCTTAACCCCTGCCCCCCACTCAGGTGTTCCTCTTCTGGACCCCCCCCCCAAAAAAAGCAACTCCCATAAAAATATAAAAAAGGGAGGGGGGAAATCCTGGTAATATTTGCAGGAGTAACCGCAAAACCTCATTTAAATTCAGGACCCCTAAGCTGTTTGGAACAGGTGAGCTTGATCAGTCAACAAATAGAGGTTCAATACTTATAAACTGTGTTTGGCATGGTCACATTCTACACTGTAAATCCTGCACAAAGCAGAATATTTAATTAAATGACTTCCAGCACCAAAATCCTATGATTGCACATACACGTGCTCTATGAAACAGACCACAAAATGGCTTTGAGTATATTAGGGACTGCACTCCAAAGCACACATTCTTCAGGAGAGCTGACATTTAGCAAGGCTGTAAACAGATGTACAACATAAAGGAAGGCCAAAGAAGACACCAAATACTTGAATCTGAACAAATGTGAGTGAGGAGAAACAATGACAGCCTGAAGAACAAAAAGAACTATGTCAAGGTCAGAACACAGGATGTGCACTAACAGTCTCTGGAGTATGCCTGCATGAATGGTATTCTTAGCCTTGATTTGAAGAATCCGACTTTCTTGTTACTGGTTTTGTATTAATTTTGCTCCCCCACAAGATTGTAAATAAAAGGGAGAATGGAAAGCCATCCCTTACATCCCTTATTTTAAAAAAATGCTTAGTGATCTTGCTTGCAAAATAGTGGAAAACTGCACAAATATAAAAACCACATGTGGAAAACACACACAGAGAAATGGATTGCAAAGTGTAAACAAGTGTCTGCAACTTTTTCAGTCTAGACAGTCTACGGAAGTTGAGATTTGTTCTTAAGGGGGCAGTTTCTGCTGCTCTACAATATTCAGAGCATTATAGTAACAGGGATCCTAAATAACATGCTGATAGTATTAGTCAAGGGTATTGAGACCTGGCACAGGAATACCCTCCCACATTTCACAGATAAAAATCGGGAAACACATGGCTGAACAACATCAGAGTGTGGTCAAGATGGCAAAAGTTACTGATGAGGAACAATATACAAGCTACGAGAGGCTGCAGCAGTTTGCTTTTGTCTGAACCTACCGGGAAGGGCAGGATTCTGCCCCTCTCCTTTCCTCTCCCCTATTTTTGCACTTTGCATTCAGTTTGCAGCAATGGAAGTAAGTTGGGGACAAAGGAGGAAAGTTGGAGGAGGGGAGAGACTGGGCTGTTCCTAAAAGCAGCTGAAAAGGTGGGACTGTACTTGCCAAATTGGGCTAGTTGAAAGGTATGCACTGGGCCTAGAGCAAGAGGCGTGAGTGTACCCTCCTCCCTAAATTTAGTAATAGTGTGCTGGTGGAAGCACAATTTCTAGAATCAGCACAAGGGGAAGGATCCAACACAATACTTCCATTGTACAACCAGTTGCATGGGGAAAAAAAGTATGTGTATACTGTCCTTTGTGTTACTGCTTATTCCACTAGTGTTAGGCCCAGGTCAAGTATTTCAGTATTCCAGAATGCTGGTAAGTGTCCTGTCATCTCTTCACTGAAAGGAAACAAAACCCAGGTAAGCACCATAGTCCCAGGAACTTCCCACAAGGAGAAGTGGGGCATATGCGATCATGTACACCTGAAGTGAGCGGTCTGAGCCCGAAGATAAAAGGTCACAAGGCAAGTGCAAGGCTGAGTGGGAGCTGTGGGCTGGCAAATCTGGAGTCCAGCAGCCAACACACTAGAATGTTGCTGCAAGAGCTACATCACCACACCAGGTCTGTTTTAGGAAAGGAGACCTGGAACAGAATGGTTTCTGTTGTTCGTCATTGTCCTAAAGCTTTCAGATTGCCCAGTTTTAACCCCTCAGTATTTCTCTGCTGTGCCTCAAAATTTTTACAGTACTTTTAAAAGTAAAGCACGCAAAATCTGAATTCATTTTTCTCCCCCATGCAGTTGCTTTCCAACTGGCTGCACTTGTTTTGGATTAAACGATGGGAAATACCTTTCCTACTGTGCGATTTATTGGTCCTAAAATGTCTGAGAATGAATTTTGGCAGACTCTTTTCCATGAGGATGCCAATAATAATAATTTTTAAAAATCCAGAGGAGTATCCATGTTAGACTGTGGTAACAAAAACAACAGAGGCCCTTTTTGCATGGCATTTGCCATACCAAAGGGCGTCTGGAGCGTGGCGCAATTGTGGGGAGCAATCTGCACGACGCACTCACAATCACGCGATGCTCCAGGGTAGGGCAGGTGCCGCTCACACACTTATTCATTTTCAGCTTTCAGCCAAAAATAGTGTGTGATTGTGCATTGCTCCAGGGCCCCATGCACACTTGCTGTGCGTGCAGACCTCCGGAGCCACGGCGGTCATGCTTCCTGCCTCAGCGCAGCCTGGGAAACTCCCAGGCTGCACTGCGGAAGGAAGAGGCAGGGCTCTCGCGCTAACTGCTCGGGAGCAGGCAGCTCGTGCGGAGCTGAAGCAGTGGGGATGCGAGAGCCTCTCGCTGGAGGCTGCTTGCGCGATCCTCGCACCCCAGCGCCGAAAAAAGGTAAGGTGCGGAAAGGACCAGAGTGTTGTGTGGCATGTCTCAAAGACCGAATGTGGTGTGCACACTACAACTTGACTTTGGCTATTTCTGCACTACACTATTATAGTGCTTTTATTCCACTTTCACCATCCTGTGGAATTCTGGGGTTTGTAGTTTACTGAGGCCAAAGAGCTCTCTAGCTGAGAATTTAAATGCCCCTCTCTAAACTACAAACCCCAGAATTCCACAGGATGTTGAAAGCGGAATAATAGCACTAAAACAATGTAGTGCAGAAATGGCCTTTGTCAGAGGCATGAAATATTCTTTAAAATCTGTATAGAATGGGTTTGATTCCCCATTCAGCCATGGAAGTCCACACATTCTCAGACCCAGAAGACCCCATGGTATGGTCACCATAAGTTGGAACTGACTTGAAGGCACACAGCAACAACAAGAATTTGTAGACACAGGTTCGTGCACAGCGAGAGAGACAGAGAGATTGAGAGAGAGAGAGAATGGACTAACTGGCTAACTGTACTGTTGGAAGATTGGGGCACACACTTCTCAGAGCAGATGTTGGTGGCTGAGGAATATTGGTGAAATGGCCATTTCTGCACTACACTGTTATAGTGCTGTTGTTCTTCTTTCAACATCCTATGGAATCCTGGGGTTTGCAGTTGAGGGAGGGGCCTTTAGAATTCTGAGCCAGAGAGCTCTTTGGCCTCAGGAAACTACAAACCCCAGAGTTGTGCAGGATGCTGAAAGTGGAATAATAGCACTATAACAGTGTAATGCAAAAAGGCCCTGAGTCAGCATGATTTCATGGTAATTTATGAAGAAAGTAAAGAACTCCAAACTACAAACCCTAGAATTCCATAGGATGTTGAAAATGGAATAGTAGCACTATAATGGTGTAGTGCAGAAATGGCCTAAGTTTCCATTGTCAAGATGGTTGTCTTCCTCATGCTACATAGACATGCCTTATTGTCTTTGGCCTCAGTCAACAAAATGCCTTGAGGGGGCCTGCACACATTCACATACCTATAAAGGCTAGTCAAACCTTTTCCTCTCAGCAAATCCTAAGAGCATGAGATATCAGCGCCCTGATTTCTCAGTGTTGCCAATTGGCAAAATTAGTTGTAAACCATGGACGTTTTGAAATTGTGAAGTTTAACAAAGAGATATGGCACACTGAGGGAGATGATAATGCATGCAACGTTTCTGCCATGTTTTTGTGATCTCTCATCTCCTCCGGCACCCAAGAGCAGTCATATTTGAATGAACAATACCAATTTTTAAGTACAGCTACTCCACTTAATATGTCTATATGCTTAGTTGTGTAAACACATATTCATTAGTTGCTTCTAATTTGCAAAAGGGAATGTTATGTTTTAAGAGATTTCAAGGGCAGGTAGTATGCTACAGGTTTTTTAAAGTTTAAACAAAGTCCACAATAAAAATGAAAACACTGGCAGAACTACTGACTTCAGTAAGGCCTTTGACAAGATCCCCCATGGTATTCTTGCACGCAAGCTAGTAAAATGTGGACTAGACAATACTAAACTTAGGTGGATTTGTAACTGGTTGACTGACCAAACGCAAGGGGTGCTCACTTCCTGGAGAGAAGTCATTAGTGGGGTGCCACTGAGTTCTATCCTGGGCCCAGTGCTATTCAACATTTTTATAAATTATTTGAATGAAGGAATACAGGGCATTCTTATCAAATTTGCAGATGACACCAAATTAGAAGGAGTAGCTAACACCCAGACGACAGGATCAGAATTCAAAATGACCTTAATAGATTAGAGAGATGGGCCAAAAGTAACAAAATTAATTTCAACAGAGAGAAGTGTATGGTACTACACTTGGGCAGAAAAAAATGAAATGTGCAGATATAAGATGGGTGACACCTGGCTTGACTACAGGATATGTGAAAAAGATCTAGGAGTCTTAGTAGACCACAAGCTGAACAGGAATCAGCAGTGTGATACGGCAGTTTAAAAAGCCAATGCGATTCTGGGCTGCATCAATAGGAGTATAGTTTCTAGGACAAAGGAAGTGATAGTACCACTCCATTCTGCCTTGGTTAGAATTCACCTGGAATATTGTGTCCAGTTCTGGGTACCGTAGTTCAGGAGGGATATTGACAAGCTGGAACATGTCCAGAGGAGGGCAACCAAAATAGCCTGGAAACCATGTCCTCTGAGGAGTGGCTTAGGGAGCTGAGTTTGTTTAGCTTGGAGAAGAAAATGTTAAGAGGCAACATGAAAGCTATGTTTAAATATTTGAAGGGACGTCATATGGAGGATGGAGCAAGCCTGTTTTCTGCTATTCCAGAGACTAGAACACAAAGCAATGGCTTCACATTTCAGAAAAAGAGAATCCATCTAAACATTAGTAAGAACTTCCTAATGGTAAGAGCAGTTCGGCAGTGGAATGCACTACCTTGGAGTGTGATGGAATCTCCTTCTTTGGAGGTTTTTAAACAGAAGTTGGATGGCAATCTATCAGGAATGTTTTGATGGTATGTTCCTGCATGGCAGGAAGTTGAGCTCAATGGCCCATGTGGTCTCTTCCAGCTCTAAGATTCTATGATTCTATTTGCTGATAGTGCAGCATTTTAATGTTATCTGGGAGTGACATTTGCAGCTAATGTTCAAACCCTGGAAGGCTGGTGTGCATCAATGCACCCGTCCAGCTGGAGTTTGCCGTCTTTTATTAAGTCTCAGGATTTGCCCTGTACGTTGTGTTGCAGAATCATCTGTCCCTCTATTTCTTGGCTAGGTAATGCTTGCTCTTAATGTTGATTTACTTGTTAGCAAACCTCAGTAATATTCATGGAGTTTATTTCTGAGCAGGCAGGTATAGAATTGTATCATAAGTCACATTGCTTCCTTATCTAAATCCAAAAAATCCACAAAAATGAAAACAAACCTTATGCTAGTACGTGTTAATTTAATATTTCAGTCCTTTATGGATGGTTAACTTGCCAAAATCTTGTAGGCAGAGGAATACAACCTTGCTGTATGGTCATGTTTTATACAGTGGGGAAAAAAATAATTGAAATTGTAATAGGTGCATCTCAGCTCAATTTGGTTTACAGGATTGTTGTGAATATAAAATTGCAGGGATAGAAGCCCAGCAGTGCCAGAAATCCTAGAAAAATACAGGATAGCAATCAAATGGGCTGAAAGGAATGAACCCCTATCTTCAAGGAATGTATGCACAAGCATTTCAAAGATTATACATATTTGCTCCATTTTCATTTTTTCTTAAAAAAATGAACTCCCCCCCCCCCTTGATACCTATTTGACATACAGAATCAGATAGTGGTGTGTGTGTGTGTGTTACCGTAAGAGATGGGGGACTTTGAGATCTACCCGCAATGCCAGTATCTTCTTAGAATTTGAGGGAATTATAGCTCAAAGGAGGCCTGCAACAGGAAGGTAATGGCAGGATCTTTTCACCTGTGTATACCAGTACTAACCGTAGAGAGGACTCCAGTTACAAGTTAAATTTAGGATATTTTACTGTGAATTAGCAAACACACAAGAAATCAGACAGTCTTGAGAACCATAAAAGACCATTGGAAAATGAGGCAAGAAAGGTTGAATAGAGAGAAATTGAGTGGAAAAGGTGGTAGTTATCAATCCTGAAGCAAACGGTTGAAGCAGAAGGTTCATAAGTCTGAACTGATGACCTGGTCATGTCTGTGGTCATCCTGACCTGGCATATACTTACGGCCAACGCACTTTCAAATGTGTGTTCCAGTCATGAAATATGAGAATAGCACATCCCACAGAGTGGGGGTTATGGTGTACCAGGAGCCAGATCCAATGTTGCCCCCTTGGTAAACCCTGTCCCAGGGTCTACAACTTTGATGTAAAATTAATCTAACCCACCAGAGAGGTCACCCAGATGAGCACATAGGCAACAACGGTTGTACGATCGAAAAAACCAGGTCAGGCCAGTAAACTCCCCAGTCACATAGCCACAGGGGACCTCAAGCTGTGCCCACCCACGGTGGACAAAAGGTCCTCAGCCTTTAAGGAGCCGACTTGAAGAGATTAAGAGTTTCCCCACAAAGTTGAGCACTGGAAGCAATAAAATCTTATCAAGCAAGATCTATCTACATAAACTCACACTGCAACCCAAAGCAGCGGAAGATCCTGATACTTGGGTAACACCTTGTTATCTTCCTATATCAAAGAAGATGCTGGTGTGAACTTGTTTTCCATTGCTGTCCCCTTTGTTCTCCCCGGGAGAGGATTTGCCCTCAAGGTAAATTTTTCTTACAAATTGTCCCCATTTTTGACTAGTTCTTGGGATACCTCTCGGTCATACCAACTGACCGCTCCCCCCTCCCAACAGCCGCTTGATACCCTCAGCGTCTCTTCGCTGAATTCCTTTTCTTTTGCTGCTTTCTGGACTAAGGACTTCAGGAAAAGGTGCTGTATCACCCAAACTACAAATCCTTCAACAATCCCTCTATCTTATTTCCACTCTTTATTTCTTTTTAGCCCTTGGATGTGTGTGTGAGTGTTTGCGTTGATGAGTGCTACTACTGTTTAATAAAGTCATTCATTGGACCTTTTTGTGTGATTTCTGACTGAGCCTGGCCCCGTAAAAACTGGATAAAAGATCTTGCTAGGTTACCCTGCCTCTCGCATTGCTATTGCTTGTGCTCCGTTCAGCATACTTTCCCGATCACTTGGGGCATATCGAGGTGTCCCTCTGGGACCCCCAGATTGTCAAGGTAACACCAAGATGGAGTAGGGTTTCTCTGGAGCACGTTTGTGCTGTGGGATGAGCTGGAATGTTTTGCAGATTGTTTGCAGGCTAATTTGCACATGGACAATAGCTTACTGCAATACTATGGTGTCATGCCATTATGCCACATTGATGCACAGCCCTCTGGTCATATGTGGAACAGCTTCTCTTACAAAATTGCTGACACAGCTGTATTAAGTGAGGGTTCAGTGTTCCAATTCAATTCACAAGTAGCACCAGGGTATTGGATCCTGGAATTTGGCAGAATCCAGATGGAAAGTCAGGTTTTGTTCTTTCCAGAGCATACCAATGCAGGATTTAATTTCTAGTAGAAAGATAGGATGTTACAGGAATTAATATGTACACCTAATACATTTTGCTGATACTAAAACATGCCTGTCTCCTATTGCAGAAGTAACATGTTTTGCTGCAGTGGTGATTATTAGTACTTAACTTATGTACTCTTTACTTTCTTTAAAGCAGGGCTTTCCAAATGGTGTGCCGCAACACGTTAGTGTGTTGCTTGAAGTGTGTAAGTGTGTTGCCTACAATCGTGGAAATGTATGTTATTATTTATAAATCATATATTTTTAAAAATATGTGAAAGGTTTCCATGAGATATGTTGTGTCCCCATACATTTCATTATTACAATTTATGTATATGTCTGTATCTTTTATAATGGGCTTAGTTTAACCTCCAGTTTGCTAGTAAAACTGAATTACTGTGTTGTGAAATGATGCATGTCTAAAAAGTGTGTCACCAACATGAAAAGTCTGGAAAGCTCTACTTTAAAGAGTGGAACGCAACTTTCTAGAATGAATATATTTGACAGTGTTGAAAGTCAGAAATCGATGTTCTGGAAGGAGCGAGAGGAATATAGCTGCTCTTTAAACATTGTGTTTACTTTGATTTGATCGTTACAATCATAGCTTTTATGCCTCACACAGAAAGAGTGTGTTTATCAAGCCGTATTTTTCCTTGTTAAGGCTTCAGAAAAACATTCCTCATTAAGTATGCTTTGCCTCCCTTGACCTTCCTCCTTTCCAGTCAACAGTCATTTGCAGAAACAGATAGCTTCTGTTTACCATTTCCTTATCACTCTGAACCAGGAATTTCTTATTCCCAGGCAGACTGTGGTTAAAGTAACCTCACTGGATGATATGAGTGCTCTGAAAAGTTAACTGGGAATGGTGCCATCATTTCCGTAGCACAGTAATCAAATGCGATTTAGCTGTCCTGGATGTATGTAAAGCATAAAGCAAAAATATACTATTCAATTGTTCATTGGAGTTACACAGTTTATGCACAAGCATGGTTTTAGTTGGTTGGACCCAAAACACTGCTTTCACCAGCAGAAAGCACCTACACGTGTGCAAAAGGGAAGGTTCTTAGTTCCTGCTAAATCCAGCTGCAGTAGCTCAGCAATTTGTTGACAACCATCCCAAACAATTCCAAAGGGCTCCTTGACCCCTGTTAAACCACTTTTTGGAGGGATACAAGAGGAAGGAGTGGTGGTGGGGAATGTTGCATGCCATGAGGTGCACACAGTGCTTAAAGTCCAGCTCAATATTTTGTTCTGATTTCACCTTTAAAAAGAAACACGAGAGGATTCTTCAGAAATTGCCACTGTTCTTTGCACATTACAGATTTGAACTGTTTCTGTTTCCATGTCATTTTCCTTAGGGGACTGTATGTATTTGTAGTATTTATAAATTGCTTTTATCAGCATCAGGGCCTCAGAGCCAAGTATAGTAAAATATACTATATAAAAACATTGTAACAACAGAACAGAAATGAAACATTCTTTTTCCAAAAACAAAACAAAACAAAAGACTACAGAAATGTTTAAAGACTAAATGGCTGGTAAAATAGCACAGTTGCAACAGCCTGTTACAAACTCAATAAGGATGCAGCCCACCTGATTTCCCTTAGGAGGAGTGCCGCGTCCAAGGTTTTCAACAACCTACAAGGTGAATCGCCTCTGAACAAATCTTGCCAGGAAAATCCTGTCATAGGTTTGCCTTAGGGTCACCATAAGTTGAAAATGACTTTAAGGCATACAACAGCAACGAAACAGCAGTATGTAGTTCACTAGGGGGCAATATGAGCCTCCCTCTTGTTCAGATCATAAGCCCTACTGTTTGGTAGGTGGGATATATAACCCTCTGTTGAAGATTTGTTTCTTTTCATATGGAAGGAGGTAGTATTTCAGGTAACTCACGCCCCTTTCACACTATATAGTTATAGCTCTTTGATTGCATTTTAACTGCCATGGATTCAATGGAGTCATGGGAATTGCAATTTAAGGAGGGACATTTAGAATTCTCCACCAGAGAACTACGATGCCTCACCAAAGTACACATCCTAGGATCTCATAGGTTGCACCTACGGCAGTTAAAGTGGAATCATAGTGCTATAAGTGTGTACTGTGAAAGATCTGAAGCCATTTAAGGCTTTATATAGGTTAAAATCACAGCTTCAGAGGTGGTGGTGGTTGGAGGAGGAAGAGGGAGAGCAGGAAGAGGAGCCTTTGTAGACTGAAATCAGCACTATAATTCTGAGAGAACAGGAAGTTACAGCCCTCCCTGGCCTGAGTAATGGCAGCTGATGGTTACATGCTACAAAGGTGCTGATTCTACTCCAGATTTTACTCTGAACTGTAAAAGAACTATCCAAGGTATTGACAAGACTCAGTAAGCCTATCAATAACTACATCTCATTCTAATCCATATTGGAATAAATTATACTGCAAGACATAGCCTGCAACATATTGCAAAGTGCCATGACACTCTGGAAAGGAAGGACGTGGCCCAGAAAGAAGAAGAATACTAGAGGGGAAAAACTAGAGCCACAGATGGTGCAATTGGAAAAGATTAAACTTCTTGGAACATGGTTTGTGCATTCATGAAGAAGGACTTTTTGCAAGAGATGGGTTGCACCTCATAGTAGTTGGTATGAGGTGCTTCTAGTAGATGCTAGAAGCCTCACAAGTCTGATCAGGAGGGCTTTAAACTGAATTACATGTGAGAAGGAGATGGTGTTTCATTGGGCAGAGGGACCCCAAGGACTGGGGACAATAGCCTCAATGATACATTGAGCTAATAATGCAGGAACTCAAGAATAAGCAGAAACAGAAGAAGGAATCAGCCAGAGAGAATAACCCATAGTTTTATATGTCTCTACAGTAATACACAGAGCATGGGGAATAAACAAGATATACTTGAACTCTTAATACAGGAAAGCAAATACAATTAAATAGGCACCACAGAAACCTGCTGGGATGAGTCTCATGTTCAGAATCTAGTAATAGAAGGGTATAATCTATTCCGAAGAAATATGTCAAGGATGTGTACAGCTGTGAGGAGATCCATGACTTAGACCATGAAATGCAGATGCAGAGCATTTGGGTGAAAACTAAAAGTGAGCAAAACAACTCTGACCTCATTATGGGCAGTGCACAGTAGGCCCCCCAAACCAGATTTGACTGATGCCCCTCTAATATAAACGAGCAAACATTCAAAAAAGTAAAGATTTAGTAGTAATGGGAGACTTCAACTACCTGATATTTCTTGGAAGTCAAACTCTGCCAAGAATGTATGGTCCAATAATTTCCTCACCATCTAGAAACCGTGTCATGTAGAAGATGGAGAGAACTTGTTTTCTGCTTCTCCAGACACTAGAACACAACCCAATGGATTCATACTATAAAAATAGAGATTACACCTAAACATTAGGAAGATCTTCTTTGCTATAAAAAAACTATTCCCAGTGGAATAGACTGTGCGGGGGGAGGAGGAGTAGATTCTCCTTCTTTGGAGATCTTTAAACAGAGGATGGGTGGACACCTTTCAGAAGTGCTACAATTGTGTATTGCTGCATGGCAGGGGGTGGGACTAGAGGGCCCTTTCGTCCTTCCAACTCTAAAACTCTATGATTTTCTGCTGAACCCTGTCCCCAAGATAGACCCATTATATTGGATGTTACCATTAATGTTCAGATAAAACCAGGAATTGATTTACTGCCCTGCTGACATGAAAGCCAGCAGCTGACACTGCCCCCCCAGCATTTCCTAGAGTTCTTTTGGAAAGCTCTGACAGTTTAAACTTATGTAAACCCACTATATATTCATAGTGTGGGTATACTATTACTATTTTGATTACAAAAGAAGAAGGAATCATGCAGGAAGCCTAGAATTTTATGTGGTCTTCTACTTAAATAGTTGTTAAAGACAATGGTGACTTTTCTTCCTGCCTGCTTTCGTGCTTCTTGCTAAAAGGTTTACTGTCTGGAGAAAAGAATCTACTTCCCTGTTTTAAATTGCTTTTTTAAAAGTTAAAAAGGTTTATTTTAAAGCATTACATCATATCTGGTAGTAAAAGAAAGCAGAGATTTTAGGGCAGAGAATGTCCAGTGCTCCTAGGTTCCTTTCACATATATAATCATATAATCACATACATAACTATTCTATATGAAATACCTGGGAGTCTTGTTACCCTGATTTCTGGGGCCCCTTGGGGGACACCTCAATGTGCTCCAAATACTGGGGAATGGGAATTAGCCAGAGCACAAGCTGTAGCACTACAAGAGGCAGGGTAACCTAGCAAGATCTTGAAACCCAATTTTTACAGGGTCAGGCCAAGCCAAAAACCAAGCAAAATTGTCTAATAAAATGATTTTATTGAGGGGAATTCACTCATGCATGCACACAAGATACACACAATCACACATTCACACAAGAGCTAGCTGAAAGAGAAAGGAAGAAAAATTATAGAGAGGCTGAGGGATTTGGGGGGATTTATAATTACCAGTCCAGAAGAGTAGCGAAGAGCAGAAATGTATTTTGGCTTAGGTAGGATCTAAGGACAGTTCTCATTCAGGAGCCGGACAGACAGAGTGGCGGGTAGACCTTCAAGAGACTGCACTGGGCATCCTCAAATCAGGGGTATTTGTACCCTGAAAATGGCTTGCGGTTGTGAAGGTTCCAGATGCAAGACAAAGGGAACCTGTTGTGGACAATGGGTCTTTCGCCTGTTGATGGGCTTAGTGCTTTGATTGACAAAGACATGATGGGTGTTGTAATAGCTGTCTATTGTGGGTGCTGTGAGGACAGAGGAAAGAATCCAGGTGTACAAGGGATGGATATCTGTCAATCAGTGTCCTGGTGGGCACCTCACAGTTGGATTTCCTGGAAAAGTCCAGCTTCTATTTAAGCCTATTATCCACAGGAATGATGTGTATTTGCCTGACAAATGACTCAGTCTTACCTGGAGGAATTTTGGAGTTGATCTATGCTTCTCACATTTAATGTCAAATTCTTTCCTTCTCTCAGTTTGACTTCTCTGTCACCTTTCAGGCTTGAATTTGATATCAGAGCCAATAAAATGTGTTGCCAATTACATATGATGCCAATTAGGTATGGTGCCCATCCAAACCATACTGATATTGGGGACCCCCCAAGCGGGGCCTTACAGTCTGATAATTCTTAGTTGATCTGATGTGCAAAACAATGCAGTCAAAACTTGAGAAATTTACCATACTGACTAACCATGGTGATAAAAGTAGCCATGCTTGCTGGAGGAGTCAAACAAACTGTCAGGATGCATGGCTCCTGTTGTAAGCATGCTGGATGTGTGTATGTAATAGAATAGTTTTATTAAATTAAACAGGGCTATAGTTTGCTAAGTGCTATACTGTATATATTGCCAATTGCTACTTGCAATCATATATCTGGTTGGAACTTCTAAAGTATCCCAAGGCAACAAATAGTTAATTGCTGCATTGCTTGATGCCATTTTGTATCTGGCAAGGAGGAAAAGATCAGGAAGGTGAACCTAAAAGTAGCAGAAAGGTGTTATGGGAACAGGCAGTGCGAAGATAAGGAAACAGGAACTTGGCCCATCTCCAAGGAGGAAAGTTATCTAAATAAGGAAGGGTCTGGGAAAGTGCTGATGCTGGTGGAGTGATGTGATATTTATGACTTCCACCAATCATTGCTATGCATGCCCAAACTTGTGTGGCAAGGTATAAAATCTGTAACCATCCAACATGCTGTAGTCTCAGCAACTTCTCAGGAAAGTTGCTGTGTTGCTTGCTTTGCTCCAAATAAACACTTCTGTTTAAGCTCTGAGTGAAGTTTGTGAGCACAAGTTAGCCAGGACATGACACAGACTAACTGATTAGGAACACGGTAGACAAGCACCTCTATGGATACCATGGTCTACCAAAAGGATACATAAATGGCTCCAAGAGCAAATGAAGCTAGAACCCTTTCTAGAAGCCAAAGTGATAGCTGAGGCTATTGTATCTGGATACGTCATGAGACAACACTGGGCACACTGGACAATGCATAACACTCTGGAAAAGACACTTTGTAAAGTGGAAGGCAGCAGGAAAAGAGGAAGGGCACGTTACAGATGGATTGACGATCTAAGAAGCCATCTCCCTGAGTTTTCATGACCTGACCAAGGCAGTTGATGATGGGGACTCTTGGAGGTCTTCATTCATAGTCCAGCCATAAGTTGAAGCCAACCTAATGCAAAATAGTAACAATAGCAATAATACCAACAACAACAGAAACAGATCCCCGTTTACTTTGTAAACCCCCCTTTATGTCTCCACATTACAGTCAACAGCCCCAGTAGAAGGGCCATTTAAACATTCATGGCTAACCATCACAAACAGCCACCTGGCAATGAATGTGAAGGCTGAGTGCCAAGTCCCAAACTGATGAGCCCTACTTCCTTGTCCTTTAGAGCTCCCATTTCCTCCCTCTCTCTGCATGCAGTGGTTCTGAGTAGTTCTTCAGGCACAAAAGTAAGACTTGCTGGCAGAATGATACTTGGGTTTTTTGACAGGAGGTGTAAAAGGGCATCAGGAGATGCAAACAACAACTATATAACTGATTTGGATTGATCTGCAACCTCCCCTATGCTGTCAGATGAAAAGTGTCAATGACGCTTTTGTTGCAAAGATGATTTTGTTGCAAAATACATTTTCTCATTTTATTTTCATGTCTGGATTTTATTTGTTTTCCTAGTTTTTTTTAAAAAGCTATTCTACGTTATTCTTTTTAAAAATGGTTTTATTGTAAATTTGTTCCAACGTTCCATCCAGTGTGGTGATTAAAAAATGTATATTTTTTATTTTTAATATTTTTAGTTTACTGAGTTATTCCAGCAGCAAATTGCCTTCATTTCTGCCTTTGGTTCTGGCCAGGTTGGAAAATTACTTTTAAAAATAAATCATTACTATTATTTGTTCAAGGTGTTTAAGAAAATAACTGTCTGCCATTACTTGTTGTAATGCCGGAAAGGAACCATGACTTCTTACAGCAATAATTTTGCACAGTGCAATTCTGCACTTATCTTTTTGGCCAGTATAGCCCACAAAGTGTGCCAGTCAGAGTTGAAATTTCATTATGGAGAAAAACACTGCAGACACATTGGACAGAAAAGTGCTTAAGCATTTTAAGAAGCTTGGCAAAGTTACTTTATTAAGCTACAACTTTCAGAATCCTGCATTGGCTAGGCTGATTAGTGAAGTCTGGGATCTGTAATACCCAAGGTAAGGTTCCCAACTCTGATTTGCTTTTGAATCTCAGGTTCAACAAGGTCAAGAGACTTGCTGGGAATCTCTGGGCTAGCTAAGGGGGCCCTAAGATAATGGACTGGATGCTACAGTCCCCTTTGAGCCCAATGGTCCGTCTGGCCATCCTACCATTTAATGTGTGAGTTTAATTATGAGAGTGCATTGGTTCAGATTTCCTTTGACCTTTTTTGGTGTGCCCTGGAACACTGTTCATGTGCTGCTATGCTAACTGGAGAGAGTTGCCAGATGAGTTGTGATTTCCAGTATGGACACACATACTGTGTGCATATGAGGGGTATGAGATGCTCTTTTATGTATGATCACAGTCTGTGTTTTAGTAATACAGGATTTCCAGTGAGTACAATTACAGTCCAGCATTACCTTAAGGTCTGTAGAAACTGTGGGGCAGTTATTGGCACTTTCCACAGGATGTCGTCCCACACTGGGCGGAAGAAGGACAGGACCCAGATGTCACTTATGCACGACATCGTCCCTACCCTGTTGTTCTCCCATCCCCAGGTGGCGTGATCGTGCCGCAAATCATTGGTGGTTTTTACCATCAATGGCCACACATCCTGCCCCACTGCAGTCTGGGACAGTGCCCGGCTGCACTGCGGAAGGAAGAGGTGTGGCCATCATGCCTCCTCCATTCCCACAGGCTCCTGTTGTGCTCCCCTCCCGGGAGAGGTTCTACTGGGATCCCCATGGGATCCGGTAACCTGCGGAAAGGGCCATATTTTTGAAAGTGGCACTTCTTCTAAGTACAAGGTTTCTTAGAGACGAATTGGGCAAACTCATTTGAATCAGTTAGCTCTGTGTGTGTGGCCTTCAAGTCACCTGTTGACTTATGGCGACTCCATGAATACCATAGGATTTTCTCATTCAAGGAATACTCAGAGGTGGTTTTGCTGGTTCCTTCCTCTGAAATACAGCCTAAAGCACCTGACATTCATTGGCAGTCTCCCATCCAAGTACTAACCAGGACTAACCCTGCTTAGCTTTCAAAATCAGATGAGATGTGGTGCCTTTAGGGTGCTTAGCTAATGGCCATCGATTGGACAAAGTAAGATTGTATGCAAAATACAATGACACAGCCAACGTACAGCCACAAAACATCGAACACATATACATATATATATATATATTCATTAAATAAATGAATGAATGAATACAAAATGCTTAATCAACAACAAGTCAATTTACAGTGATATAAATAAAGGCTAATCATCTGTCTCTCTTTCACTGCCTGCCTGCCTTTAGGGGGGACTGTAAATATGAAACCTTCAGATGTGAGCTTATGGATATTGCTGGACTCCAAGCACTATCAGCCTCTAACCAGCACAGCCAGTGGTGAAGAATGCTGGGAATTGCAGCTTGACAACATTTGAAGCCATTTCTGCTCTACACTGTTATAGTGCTATTATTCCACTTTCAACATCCTGTGGAATTCTGGGGTTTGTAGTTTACTGAGACCAAAGAGCTCTCTGGCTGAGAATTCTAAAGGCCTAAACTGCAAATCTCAGGATTCCATAGGATGTTGAAAGTGGAATAATAGCACTATAACAGTGCAATGCAGAAATGGCCTGAAAGTCCACAAGATTCCCACTCCTACTTTAGAGAGAAGAAATCACTGGCCATTTCCGCATGTGGCGAGGGAATTGCTCCCTGCTGCTACTCACCAGATCTTCTGTGGGTCCGGTCCGGTCCAGGGTGAGGAGGAGCAGTGCGTGATCGTAGATCCGCACTGCTCCGGCGTCCAAAATGGCGGCTTCCGGTTGGTCGTGGGTCTCGACCAACCTCTGAAGCTCGCCAGCCTAAAGCCTGCCCTCCGCAGATCGCAGGCTCGCATTGGTGCGAGCCTGCGAATCTGCATCGGAGAGCAGGCACGCAATGGCGCACGCCGGCATTTTGAAAGACCTTAAAAATCAGGTCTTTCAAAAACACGATGGAGGACCACTTGGGGTTGCTCTGGAGCAGACTGAGGTGCGGATCTATGGTAAGTAGTCCGGACCCACTCTGCTCCAAGGTGCAGACATCCTCCGTGGAGGACGCACTGCACCATTTTATTTACCCCGTGTGGAAATGGCCACTGCTTTGCTTTCCTGTGAATTGTGAAGTAAAAGTGAGACAGGTAACAATTAGGAACTGTTTAGCATACATAGCCAATTTTTTAAGGCATCCATCTTGGCTTCATCCCCCCCCCCCCAACTGGCACCTAGCAACTACCGCCTACCAAATATTTTGTTTCTTACAAACACTCTGATTCATCTAATGGTTATTGACTTTCGTTTCTGCTGTATTGTAATTGCAGTTAAGCTGTTATTGTTCAGTTCCTATGGTGAGAAGAATTACAACTATAGTTCTTGTGCGGGCACAACACCAAAACGCCAGTTGAGAATAAGCTGTTTTGATGAGTCTCAGAACAGAAAGACGAGAACTATTTTTGTGTGTGTGTGTTTGAGGTAGGCAATTGGCCAAAGGGTAGAACTGGAAGAGCACCTTCTGTGTTTGCCAAGGTCTGCGGTATCACAGTGCTACCTCTTGGCAGGCTGCCTCTTTCACAAAATAGTTTGTGGACAGAAGGTCTACACACAACAATTATGGTGGATGTAAAGTCTCTGATTTGCTCAAGGTGATGGAAAAGCATCTATGTAAAATAAGTCAGCAGTGATAGCAGAGTGGAACAGTGTTATTCAAATTAAACTTCACAATAGTATTCAAAACTGTTCCTTCAGAGGGTCGTCAGCCAGGGACTAAAGAAATTACCCCTGGGAATGGAAGTTAACTCATGACATTGCTGGCTGCCTTTTTTTAAATCTTTTTTTTTTCTAAGAGGGAAAAGTCCTTAGGAGAAATCAGAGAACAACATAAAACTTGAAAAATTCAGTTCAACATGCCCCAAGCTTTCCTATAAAAACTATGAGAAAGAATTACCTGTTCCATAAAAACCTAGTAGCTTTGTTCCTAATCAGTTGTGGGATTGCCAGGTGAAATGAAGAACGGGGCTCTTGTAATGTTTGTGTAGAAGAGAGAATTTCACTGGGTGTAACCTGTGAGACAAGCAACAGCTATTGAAATTCTCCTTTCCATACAACCATTCAGGGACAGGAACTCTGTCCCTTATTTTACCTGGCAACTCTGGTTACTTTCAAAATGTGCTATCATTAGCAAAAAAGGTAGCACATTAGAGATCTGACTATGTGATTTGTAAGTGATTACTTCCAAGCACTAATTAAAATTTGCAGTTCAGTTCTGGGAAGTATTATAAATGAGTGGCAGAGCACTAGCCCTGGCATGCATTCGTATTTATTTCTAAATAGATAAATATTTCTAAATTTAAATTCTGCTTCTCTGTCAGGTATACTAGCAATCCTATACAAGAATTTGATTTTAAATAATTCATAAATATTGGATTAGAATATTATTTTGGAAGTGGAATTTTTGCAATAGGAGAAACACAATGGTTAATGTTTTATAAAACAAGGGGATCCATTTGGATGATCCACAGAGACTGATGATTGAAAATGGAGTTATCTTGTAGAGTTTATTACACTCCATTAGTAAATGAACCTACCAGAAAATACAAGTAATATCAGGGTCCACATTAAAAAAAATTAAGTTCTGAGCTGGATTTTGAAATATTTTCTTTCCACACTCCTCCTAGAAGTTGGTAGTATGTCCAAAAATTTGTGGCTAAGAATTGAAATTACTTCCCAGATGTTGTAACATAAAAATGCCTAGGCAGAACAATGCAGAAAACTAATTCTGTCTGGAAATAATTTTCTATGTATTAGGAGCATATTTCTAACTTCTTGTGAAATGTACATCAGAGGCACATAAAGCCGATGGTTAATGATGTTCCTTGACTTAGAACAAACAGTTCAGGTCTTGCATAATGTCAGAGGATAGAATTAGGGAATTGCATAAGGCCTGCCTGCACAAAGGCAGGTTTGACATACAGATCATGTAAGAGTTTCATGGGGATTTTAGGGGGAAAAAACTACAAAAATTAAAAACATTTTTTAAAAGATGTAGCTGAGCTTCTTTTAAAAGACAAAGCAACCTTGTGTGCATGTGTTACCCCAAAATGTGGGTGACTCAAGGGTCCACCCACAAAGTTCCATGTGACAGAGGGGAACTAATTAGCTCAAAATTAGGAGGCCTGAGAGAGGGGGGTAACTTAATGCGATCTTCCACTTATGTTTAGGGGGTCATGCAGGAAAGAATCAGTCAGAGATTCAAAAGTACACTAAAAATGTGTTTTATTGAAGGGAATTCACTCATGCATGCACACAAGATACAAACAGTCACACATTCTCACAAGAGCTAACTGAAGGATAAAGGGAGGAAAAATTAAGGATAGTGAGGTTGAGGTTTTTGGGTTATAATTACCATTCCAGAAAAGTAGTGAAGAAGGAGCGTAGTGGCTTAAACTTGTGTGTCTAAGGGCAGTATATAGCTGGGAATCAAAGTGGCAGGGAGACATTCAACAAGTGCTGAACTGCAAAGTTAGTTGCTCAGAACTGGGGATTTTTATACTTTACTTCCCTCCCTGAAAATGTGCAAGTTAATTGCTTTCTGGTAGAGTCTGGAGTGGATGGATTTTTTTCAATATCTTGATTGGGTAAGGTTTCAGTAGGAAATACACACAGCGGGGTGCTTGCCTGCTGCACCTGAGCTGCTTATTGTTTTCTGAGGTTGGGCAGTTGATAGGATTAGCTTACTGCCATGAAGTCAGGCTTTCCTAGCCAATTCTTATGACCTGGTCATGCTGAGTTCTGTTTTGACCTACTCGCAGCCAGTATCCCTTTTCACATGGTCTTTCAGCCATAAGTATGTATAATTTGTATTTTATTCCAATTAAACATATCTGCCAATTAATATATTTTGCCAATGAGACTATATCAAAGCATGGAGGTGTATGGCCACTGATACATGTGTTCTACACTTCATGCAAAAGAATGCTAAGAAGGTTGCAAAACCAAAAGTTTTGCAGTATAGTTGTGGAAGTAAATGTTTTGTTGAACAGCAAAATTCCACTAGCAAAACAAAATAATAGGAACTCCATCTAGAGATATGCTACAGATTGCTACATGCTTGGATGGGGAAGAGAGGAGGTGGGATGAAGAGGGGAAAGGATCCAAGTCATATTTGAACTTATCAGTTTATTTGAAGAAGTGACTGACTGCATAAGACACAAAGGAACATTCAGATGCCCCTACCTGTCTCCATCACTATTGCCTCCTGCAGGCAAAGAGTTCTTAGTGCTAGCTTTGTTTTACCTTTTTCTTCTTATCACCTAACCAACCTGAACTCAACTGATCTTGTCAGCTTTCAGAAGGTGAACAGGTTTTGGCCTGGTTAATGCTTGGGTGAGAGAACATCCATAGACCTACAACCTGGAATGAATCCTGTCAACCACAGTGACAGTACTAGAGTGGGTGGGTCAATGGCTTGACTCAGTATAAGACAGCATCCTCTGTATCGTTGCTTAGTTCAACACAACCTACTCTTAGTAAGTGTGCACAGGATTGCAGCTTCATTGAACCCTTCATGGACAATCATATTTGGCTGATCAGCTGCATTCAGTTTCGTGGATTACAATCTGAGCTATTCAGGGTAGTGACAGGTCTGACCCAGGCACCCTCCCCCCCACAAACTTAATCCTAGAGCCTTCAGTAGTTTGCTGTGATGTCTTTAATTACCATTTTGCAGATAAAAACCTCTCACATAAGAGTCGACTTAGATGCCATCTTTGGAGTGGAGGTCAATAATGGGGAGTCTAGTGACTCTGTCAGTGGGATTACACTGGATCAGTTTCAATTGGTGGGTACTGCTGAAGTGGACAAGCTGCTGGGGCAAGTACGGAGAACTGCTTGTTTTCTAGATCCCTGACCATCTTGGCTGGTCATCCAGGGAGGAGATGCAATTAGCCTTCAAATACAGCGTATTATTAATGCATCTATCAGGAAGGAGAACTTTCTACCCTTTTTAAAAGAGGTGGTGGTTAGTCCAATTTTGAAAAAGCCTTCTCTGCATTTCTTGGACCTTAATAATTATAAAGTATTATCTAATCCTCTTTTTTTTAGGCCAGGTAATCAAGAGGGCAATTGCCTCCCAACTCCAGGTGTTCTTGGATGACAGATACTTTCTTGACCCATTTCAAACTGGACAGGAGACTGCTATGGTCATCTTAGTGGATGATCTTTGCCTGAGCACTGAGAGGAGGAATGTGTCCCTGTATTTCAGTGGTTCTGGTCTTATCTCTCAGGTAAGTTCCAGATGGGGATTGCTTCTCCTCAAAAGAAGTCTTTTGATAAGGATATTTTGATAAGGATATTTTGATAAGGATATTATGTCTCTTGTATGAATGCTTAATTGAAACTGAATCTAGACAAGACAGAGGTGGTTACCATTCAAGGTCCTAATCTGGGTGTTTTTTTTACTTAAACCAAACAAGACTAGACAGGCAACGGTCACTCAGAGGACCTTGTTGTTCATCACCCCTAGACTGTGGAATGAACTGTCAAAAGAAATTAAAAAATTAAACATGCTGTCTGAATTTTAAAAGGTATTAAAGACCTACCTCTTCTGGCAGGCCTACTCAATCAATTTTAAACAGTGAATTTGAAATTGGTTTATTCATAAATTAATATAGAGAGGATGTTTATGTGTATTGGTTGTGTTTTAATCTAGATTTATATGTTTAAATGGTTTTATGTGCTTATGGTTATATATTGTGTTTTAATCTATGTCATACCCTACTTTGAGCCTTGGGGAGAGGGAGGTAAGAAATAAAATGTTGTCATTGTTGTTGTTAACCAAGGGTGGACAGTGTGTGACCCAGGGTCACATGTAGTCTCAAGGCCTTTTCGTGCCTACCACCCTCAATCTCCACTTGCAACACTATAATTGGCCAACATTGGGTATTTTCTACTCCTGGATGTGCTCCAAAGCGCTGGTTCAGTGCTCAGTCAGGTGGGGTTTGTGTGTTTCTGACAAACCTGATACCCTCCCAATAAGCCAAAACACAAAATTGAGTAATGAGTATCCAGTCACTTCTAATCTTGAATTCTTTATTTTTTTTAATTCATAGTCATCTTGGCACTGGGGAAGGTTATGGTGAGTTCTGTGTTAGGGTGAAAATGTAGTCCCCTCAGTCCTGCCATAGTTGCCCAAGAACTCTTTAAACAAAGCCCATACTAAAAGAACAAGCAACAGTCCTCAAAGTGGCACTAAGAGTCCCTCCCAACAATAAATCCAGCCTGTTGCTATGCTTCTTGAGTAACTCTAATGAGCATGAGTCACGTTCCTCTGTAGCTACCTGCATCCTGTTGACATCTGGAGAAGGAAGGGTCTGAAATTAATTAAGCAATGAATGCATGCACAGTCCAGTTTTATCTTTTGACTCTGTTTGTGGTCTGACTGCACCACAGAGGAAATTATTGTTATTTTATTTTCTTACACGGACACCATATCCCACCTTTTGTGAAGCACAGTTCCAGGATGCCACATATTGGACTGAAACTCCTAAGAACCTTCAGTAGCATAGCCAATGGTGAGTGAAGCTGGGAATTCAGTCCAAAAACATCTGGAGGGCCACAAGTTGCATGTCTGCATTTTAGAACAAGCTCTCCTTAGTTTTTAGCAGTTAGTTTCTGCAGTTTTCTGGATCCATTCTCAGATTATGAGATAGATTGTCTTTCCTCCTGTTTCCTTTCTATAGCACTGGCTTTACCTTTTATCAGTGGCATCACTCATATCCCCACCACCCACTCCATGGTATTAACTTTCTTCTCTGCAGTGCTTTTTCTCTTGACAGCCACTCCATTCTGTGGCTGTGCAACTTTCTCCTCCTCATCCGTTCTACTGCTTCACTTCTCTACTCATCACCGTTCCTCTGTACTGCATCCATCAGCTTTCCTCTCTGCCTCTCCTCACCCAACTCTCTTTTCCTGGTCATTGCCTTTCTCACTCCACAGTTCTGCTTCATCATTTTACAGTGCCTTTGACCTGAAACTGAAATGTGAAATTAATAAGCATTGTTACCACTCAAAGTATAAAGGATACTCAACACAATGTGGGTGATAAATATTTGCACTGTGCCATAAAAGTTAAATAAACAAAACAAATAGGCATTGGTTGATTTTCTTGAGTATTCACGCACACACGCACATCTTTGATGCAACATGCCCAAATAAGCTCTGGAACAACCCAGTGACTCTAGATGTCCTATCTGTAGCTGAATGGAGCCCACCTGGCCACATTTCCAGTGTCACATAAACTCACATGTAATAAATATGTTTCTGGAATGCCCCAGAGTTTTGTTGGAGAGCATATCAGACTCGTGAAGTTATTTACAGGACTTAGGAACAAGGGGCTGCTCAGCAGTGGAGTTATGCAATTCAAGGCTTGAGGGTAAGGAGGACTGTTTAGATAGTAATGTGTATTACTTCAATATCTTCAATGTATAGTAAGACAACTCTACTCTATTTGGGCATCCTCCTACTCATTCTGCTGAGCTAGTGCCCTGGACTTCTACTCCTTACTCCTGCTCCAGAGTGCATCACCGGTGGTACCTCAGGCTGTGTTTACTTCCAGGGCTTCCCTGTGGAACTTCTAACAGTTTGAAAGGGAGAGATTTACCACTTAGGAGCGTCTTGCAGTGTGAGCAGCTGCCACTGAAAAGTCAAAGAAGGGATCCTGCCCACTGACCTTGAGAAGGCCAAAGCCTCTCAAGATTTCCTGGCTATGAACCTGGGACAGATGGCCCTTCCATGCTTGAGCCAGAGCCATTCCTATCGTTCAGCACAACACAGATTTCTTACATTCTCGGCATCCTTGCATCAGATGTACACCAACCTTGCCTCCTCCTTTTATCTCCCTCTCTTCCTCCTTTGGCCTAGTTTGGGACTCAAGGTGACTTTCAACAGTTAAAGAAACAGGTAGAAATTAGCAACATACAAAAGTTAAAGAATTAAACTATCCAAAATTTAAAACCTGTGAAAAATATAAACCATTGAAACATAAACAGCAAATAGAAAATCTATCACATTATGGAATGACTGTTCCCTTTGAGCAATCAGTCTTTTGAGGGCTCCCAGATGAATAAAGCTGTTGCTAGAAATCAAATTCTTCACAGAATGACAGATGTGATTCATTTATCTTTTAATAGCAAAGATATTCATAATGGCTGATGGTGTAGATAATATATTTAAAGACAACAAGAGATGATGGGAGGAATTGGGGAGGAGATTAGCACCCACTTCTCTTTCCTAAATGAATTGGGAAAAACAGTTCAGCAGCAGTACCCATCCTTCAGCTGCCGTCTTTCTCTCTCTCTTTCACACACACACCCCTTCTGAAACTTCACAACTAAGAATAATATTGTTCTGATTGTTTTTGGAAAAGATGCTTGTTGTGCTACCCATTTCCAACAGAAGGTGGTGATGTTTGACAAAGAATATTTCTATATTGTGTAATAGAGACCAAATTCATGCACATTTCCCCCCTTGACACCATCATTCGATGCACCATCTTTCCACACTGCCTTGATGGCTACCTCTTTCACTGCACTGCATCACCTTTCCCCTCTGGTTCCACTCCATTCCACCAGGGATATAAAGATTATTTGCAAATATTTTGTTTACAATGAGAAAGGGTATTTCTGCAGATCAAAGCAGCCTCTTTAAACAACTAACTAACTAACTAAATATTTATTGTCACCTACTTTAAGATTTTTAAAAATTTTCTATTATATGAGAGTGAAAAGAACAGCACTTTTAGGGGAGGCTTTATTTGTACAAAATCAATGATGCTTGTGCAAAACAAACAAACAAAACCTGAAATTTTTGCAAAAAACTTTTTGCAAAATTTTTTTTCCCAAGCTGCGAAAAAGCATTCAAACTATCAAAAGTTTTACTAGTTTGCATTATGCATGAATAATTATGCTATGAATAATTTTTTCCTCATGGGGTGAAAACTTTTGAACGTTTTCTGTTCTCACATGGAAGAACGAAATAAGCCAAGATTTTCATCCTTCCTCCGCTCTGCTGCACTGCCTTTCCTTCCCACATCCAATTGCATCACTTTATCCTTGCCTCCAGCCATTTCCCTTTCCTGTATTGCCCATCCTCTTTTGCCCAGCCTACTCTATTCCACCATGCCAGCTTTTAAGAGGACAGAACTCTTTCGCTGTGATTGACTTTGGATAGCATGCTTGCACTTCACATTTTTCCACACAAGGTGGTGATGTTTGATCAAGAATGTCTGTGCCCCTTATTTGGGAGACCAAAATCATGCCTCCTTTTACATTTCTATTTGATTTCTAAGTGAAGAGTAAAAATAGGTAGCTAGAAATAGATATGTGCATGTACGCTTAGACATACAAGTTACTTTGGAATTCATTTCTGAATATTTCTTTAGCACTTTGAAACAGAGGTAATAGACCACTAAGGTCCTTATGCTTAAGTGAATCTATTAGCTGCAAAGTTCAGTGGGTTCTGTGGAGATGTCAAAAACACTGGCTGCTGTTGATCCATTTGTTTAATAGCTGTTCTGTGCAGCACAAACCTAAGCACATCTAGGCAGAAGTAAGTGCCAGTCTGCAGAGTGGAAACATGGGACCAGGTCAGATTCCTGATGCCTCTAGCTCAGATATGAGCACCTATGAAAGGCTAGGGAGTCAGATTAGCCACTCTTGGATGGCTGTACCTCCACCACCACATACACCCTGCCCCCACCAATATAAATAAAAAAAGAAATAAAAATCTAGGGGCATGATGGGCTCTTTTGCCATTTTTCTAGGCCTCCCTGTATCATCTTAGGCTCAGGAAAAGCCTGAGGCAGGGCAGAAACATGTGAAAATGCCCCCTTTCCCCCAAGAGTGCATTTCGGGGATTTTTGATCCCTGGGAAGCCCTAGTGGCCCCCACCATGTGAGCAAGTGGCACACAGATCACACTTTGTCCACTCCTGATCTAGCCAATATTGGCAACAACTCTTCAAGGTTTCAGATAGGAGTTTTTCCAAGTCCTACCTGAATACGTTGGAGACTCAACGTGAGACCTTTTGCATGGGAAAACAATGATGAAATCCATTTGCTGGTACCAACTAGAATAGACACAATGAATCTGTGGCATGCCTATAAGTGCTGGTTCTTTGATTCTACTCCAGATGAGACCAGTATTTTCATTTAGACTCAAGTGCTTCACTAGCGAGCTGTGAATGGTCTATTGCAACAAATAAGATGTGATGTTAAGATTGCTGGAAGGACTATAGGGATCTCAATAGGTTTATGCATGTGCACATAAGCATACTTTCAGCTCTTCCTGGTAAAATTTGATCTTCTGAAACTGTAATTAGTATAATGCAGAAATCTACCACTGGTGTCATGTTTGGCTTGCATCCTTTTGCCAAAATCATGAAAATTGCATGTGCTAGTGTAACGAGGGGTCACACTAGCATGTGTACTTTTAAGAACTCTGCAGAAAAAGTTATCAAATGCAGCCTTGGACAATTCACCCAAGTGAAGCCACAGACTGATAGTGCCAGGGCAAACTCCAACGGCCAATTAGTGGATAAGAAAAAGCAGGGGTACCTAGGCAGTGTCAGGCTCCTGTTGTGTAGCCACTCTCCTGGACCCCCAAGGTACATTGTTTGTTGGAGATCCTTTATCACAGCTGCATGACTTAGGTGGGTACTGTTTTGGTGACTCTGCCCTGCCACTGGGCATTTATGCTGTTTTTCTGCCCCTCATTAATGCCCAGTGGCAGGGCAGAGTCACCAAAACAGTACCCACCTGCGAAGTACACTGGGAGAGCTGTGCTCCCCTTCAGGGTATTACTAAATTGGTATCAGTGTCTTAATAAAGGCAAGTTTAGCCTAAGCAGCTAGCACAGAACAGGCTTTTCTATTTAACACAACCTCAAATGATGGCTGGCATTCTGTTGGTGAATTATGATGGCATGAATTGGACTTAATGCCATTGCAACTTATTTTTTGGGTTGTTGTGGAGGCAGGAATTGTCTACTGACTTCATAGTGACCAAAGTCCCTGCCAACCTACGTTTTATCAGTCGCAGTCCCCCAAACCCAGACATTTCCTGATTGGTGGAGTGCTGGGAGAGCAGCAGACAGGCATCCAGCTCTTTTTCTATACCTGGTTGCACAGAAATGTTATCATTTGCAAGGACCTACAGAAAACATCTGGAGGTCTTTGCGGATACCTATCCCTGTGTTTTCCACTGTGGGAGATGAACTGGAATGCTTGCCTATTGCTTCTCCCTGCAGTGTCAGAGCTAGGAGTGCAAGGAGGGGGACAGGTGAAGGGTGGGGGCATGGCTATGGCACATGGGGGCGTGGCTACAGTGCACGGCGGCAAGGCTACGGTAGGGGGGTGGGGCTTTGGTGCATGGGGCGGGGCTACAGTGTGTGGGGTGGGGCTACGGTAGACAGGGTGGGGCAATGGCACATGGGGGTGGGGCTACGGAGCATGGGGGGCAAGCAAGGAGCTGCGGCGCCCCCCCAAATTGCCACGGAGGACCCACCTCCCCCATCACCTCTGTCCCTATGTCATTGTCCCCCTGCTCTCCAGTAACCAGCAAATGGCTTGGTTGAGAGGCTTCAGCTGAGAAAAGTTGGGTTTGTGGAGTTGAATAAGATATTATCGTAGCTGCCTCTCATGGTTATGTCTCCTGGTGCAGAAGCATGACTGATGTCATAAGCCAAGCACTTGTTAAAAGGTAAGTTGGGAACTGATTGGGGAACTCAATCCTATAAAATTAGTTAAGAACAGGTTTCTGCTTTCATTACTCTTTAAGTCATTCAGATATCTCTATTCATGCTTGTGCAGGCACCATTTTCTAAAATATCTGGCTTTGTAGTTGTTTTCTTTAAATGTCCCCAGTATTTACCAAATTTTTTAGGGATTTATAACCTTCAGATTTACCAGATTTGAAAGAAATTTATGACCTTAATTTTTCTCTCTTCAATTTGGATTGTCAGTTTTATTATTATTATTTCTGTAAAACTGTATCCATTATAAAGGTGCTTGTATCTCTCTGCTTCCTCAACACAAAGTTAAAATTGCGTAAGTAAAGTCCCATGGAAATCAAAGTACTTGAGTGTGCTCGCACCTGTCTGGATGGCTGTTGGTATTTTCATTTATGCCTGCATCTGGCATCATTGTTATGCCTCACAGTGATTATGCTTTGTTGTAATTTTGATGCCTTTCTAAGGTCATTTCCGCACGGGGTGAGGGAATTGCCCCGTGACGCTACTCACTGGACTTTTGGGCTCCCCGGTTCAGTCCACGCTGCTCCGGAGCAGTGCGTGGCCGCCGCTCCGCACTGCTCCAGGGACGAAAATGGCGGCTTCCGGTTGGTCGAGGCTCTGAACCAACCGCTGAAGCTCGCCAGCCTAAAGACCGCCCCTGGCAGATCGCAGGCTCGCACTGGCGCACTCCGTGCTTTTGAAAAACCTCAAGAAACAGGTTTTTCAAAAGCACGCTGGACGACCACTTGGGGTCGTTCCGGAGCGGGCTGGGGTGCGGATCTATGTTAAGTAGGTCTGAGCCAGTCCGCTCCCAGGTGCAGACGTCCTCCCTGGAGGATGCTCTGCACCGTTTTAAAACCCCCGTGTGGAAATGGCCTAAGTCTAAGTGCTTGGACATTCCTGTCTTTGAAAGAAATGGCCTCAGACCAGATTTCACATGTTGTAAACGTGGAGTGCAGCATACCTTCATGATACAATGTCAGACACAATATGAATAAGAGGGAAAAAAAAAAGCAACCTTCCAGCAGACTTTGGCTAGTTGTAACACCCAGGTGTCCTAACACACTCACTTACAAAAGTGTGCAAATCTTATTTGGAACAATTTTATACCATTTAACCAATACATGTGTCCTTACAAATGACAGTGCATGAATGGGAACCGGCAGATTGCTATAAGAGGAAAATACAGTATTTTAAAGACAATCTCTGCTTAAGACAAAAATTAATGGCTAAATGAAGCTATTTCAGACAAGCAGCTCCTAGCCCAGAAAGGACACGTATGTTTAAAAGTACGCTGCTGGTAATTCCTTTGCATGCATGTGTTTTTGTGCTGATGTTAAGAGAGAGAATAAATTCTGAGATCAGAAAATACAGGAATTTTACAGTCATCCCAATCTAACTGTGCACATGCTGGAAGAAAAACTTTTTCATATAATTTTTGATTATCTATTGATAGTATTTCTTACAATACCATGTATGTGCATGCTGTTATCTTATTGACTTTTTGAGTTAAATACCAACCTTCCCCACAAGCCATCCACTAGATGTGTAGGAATACAAATGTCATTACTCCCAAATACAATTTACATGATGGATGTAGCAGTCCAACATATTTCAACAGCATCAGGATAGAGAAGGTTGTACTGAACTAAATCATGGTACTTGAGAATTGCTATGTAGATCATAGGTGAATTGAAAAGGAGTGAGGACTGAAGCAAAATGTGAATGAATAATAATCTATGCTAATAAAAGCATCGCTTATGTGCTTTTGTATGCATATGCATGTGTCTGTCTCTACCATAGTTCCAAGGCTATGAACTGTGGACCTCTGAAATTTACAATGGATGTTGAGGGAATTTTAAGACTGTGCATCCTGGTTACTTTTTTTAAAGAGTGAATTTAAATAAATTAAAATTTGTTGTTACCCACCAATACCATCTTCAGTCACTAGGTAGCAGATATCTTAACGTAATTAGGAAGATGCGGTCAGCCGTTTTATACACACACACACACATTCCAGAGGCTTCTAGGCAGCACCTTCCCAAATGCTTTGTCTTGAAGGATCCTTTTGGAAAAGAGGCATTAGAGAAATAAGCTGCTCAAAACTGGCAGCCTTTCCCCGCCCAGTGATGAGGATGAAGACTTTACTTTCTTTGCAGCTGCTGTGGCTGTAACTTTTCTCATTGAGGAGAATGACCTCATTTTTCTTGTTCCAGTTGAACATCTGCAGCTGGGACAAGCTGCGGTTCCTACTGCTTGGTTGTCTTATTCACTCCCTTGGCCATTAAGTGGCCATAGTAGTGCCCTATAGTGCTTGACAGCTGCAGAGGGTGAGGAAAGGGCAAAGAACCTCACACATGGAATATTATGCTTTGTATGTGTGATGCAGAATCTTGGTCTGTAGGCCTTTGGAAAATGTTTAAATAAAATCCCATGTATTGCATACCCAATGGTCCTGCTATTTATTATGTCGTCTAACATTAGTCCATCTATCTTGTGTAAGACCCTTGCTATTATTCTTTTTAGATACTCTGTCTCCATCCTATTCTATCGTGCTCTATTTGGATGGAGATAGAAAGTCTATCTCTGTCCAAAGTTGCAGAGACTTCAGTATTTGGTTATAGCCAGTTATCAGTGAAGTATCATGGTACTGCTATTTTCTTAGTGTTGCATACAACTAGGAGGCTGTTTTATGTGTTGTGATTCAGCCATGCTTTCTTGGTGTTAGCAGTATCTCAGCCCAATAATTAAGGTTTCACCTTCCCATTTTAATCTGATCTGTTAAGAGATGGCCAAATTTGGAATGATAGAAATACCACACTGAAAAAGTAGATGTATTTCAAGGCTGCAATCCTGTGGTACCTAGAAAGGACCCTCGGAACCATTTGATGCTGTAGGTTTTTCTCTATGTGGGCAGAAAAGAAGAATGTTGGTGGATGATGGTTGGCTTTTCTGCCATAAAAAAAAAATGTTGGGGAATATAAGGGGCATTTTGCATAGCCTCCAACATTTCACAGATGAAAACTGGGACTCATGTGGCCAAGCAATGTCAGAGTTTGGTCAAGATGGCAGAAGTTGTTAATGAGGAAGCATAGACAAATTAGGAGAGATTGCAGTAGTCTGACTCCTTGTCCCTTTGTCCCTTCTCCCCTCTGCTGAATTAACTGAGGGCAAACTGCTTTTGCATTTGGAACTCAGTTTGCAGCAAGGGAAGCAAGCCAGGGACAAAAGTGGAAAGTGGGAGGAGGAGAGCGAAATGGAGACATTTTAAAAGTAACTGAAAAAGTGGGGCAGTAGAGGATTAAGCAGGACTGTCCCTGCCAAACTGGGACAGTTGGGGGGTATTCGTTGGAGAATACCAGGATTGACCAAGAACTTGCAGATGCAACAGAACTAAAAACTATGCCAGCTTGAAAAGTGGTATAGTAAATTTACTTTCAGTGGATGGAAAATGGGTGGTAAGGACCTGAAAAAGGTGTCTCCTCATTTTCTGCTCCCCAGTTCCTCCATCACAGATCTCCCTTCACAATTTATGACTGCTCTGCGGGCGACGTGTGAGATAAATTCCACATCAGGATCCCAGAGAGCATTGTGTTTGCTGCTGAATGTTTTATGTGTATACCTTGTAAAATATTGTTTATATTATAAGCTCCCCTGAAAAATTTTAAGCAAGAAAATGGGGTAGAAATAAGTATGAGGTTACAAAGAATATGCCAAATGAATAGGAATGCTGACCTATTCACTTAAGAATTTATAGGCTTTTCAAAAATTCTTGTCTGCTGCTACTCTAGCACTCCTTTTGTATTTATCATCCTTTTACATTTGAGATATGATGACTAGGAAGCAGTGCAGTGAATTGGGCAGGAAGTTTTCAGGCCAACAAATGGTTGATAAAGAGTGATAAAGGGGACCTTTTCACTAAAAAAATAAATAAATAAAATCTAGGTTTAATTTCTGGCAGTTCCTAGGATATGGCTACCTGAGGGCAGCAGGCTATGTGGTAAACATTATCTATAGCCTTCAGGATCCTGCTGTTAATCCCTACTTCCCAGCACCTTTTCTTTGAATGGCTTGGTTCGGATTACTAGTGATTGCAGATTGTTGCTAATATATTTGAGTCCTAGTTTCATTGGGTTGTAAGTAGCTGGTTCCAGATGATGTAATGTTTAGCTGGATTGTCTGCTTGCTACATGTGCGCCTTCAAGTCATTTCCAACTTATGGTGACCCTAAGGCAAATCTGTCAAGGGATTTTCTGAAGGCTGAGAGCAGTGATGTAGACTCCAGTCGATTGACTCAGATTCAAGTCAGACTTAAGTCACTTCGGTGACTCAACTCAGACTCAACTTAGCAATAAATGAAGCACTGACTCGACTAGACTTGAGACTTGTATATTTTTAGTAACTGACTTGCTGCTCTTGGTTCAGTAACATACCACATTCATCAGAAACCTTATGACTTTGCACAATGCTTCCATCTCTTTTTTGCCTACTGGTCACATGATGATGTCTCAAGTCCAAAGTGTGGGCGCATTTCTCAGAGGGGAAGAGCAAACGGATTAGGCAATGGGCTTCAGGCAGGCTTCAGGTCTGCTCAGCAGTCTGTCCCTGCTGCAGAAGACAAGACTCACCCTCCAGAGTGCAGGCTGCATTTCTCAGAGGGGAACAGCAAATGTGTTAGGATTGAAGAAGAAGGATTCTTCCTTCTAAAGCTTTTGAAGCTTCAGTAATGGGAAGTAGAAAGGATCCTATTCTTCTGGAATTCACTTCTGAAAAATCCTCCAGCTTTGGAAATGGGAAGTAAGAAGGATCCTGTTCCCCACTTCTGAAGCTGCAGATGGCAAAATCACAGATGTGGAGGGCTGACTCTTCTTAAATTATTAAAACTGACTTTATTTGACTCAAGTTGACTTGACTTGAAAGTATCTTTCAGGGCTTGAGACTTAGCTTGAGACTTGGAGTAAAAGACTTAAATATATCACTGACTGAAAGGGTGTGACATGACTAAAATCACCCACTGGTTTTCCATGGTGGAGTGAAGAACTGAAACATGGTCTCCAGGATCATAATCCAGCACTCAAACTACTCTACCATGCTGCCTCTTCCTACATAGCCTACCTTATTTAAACCCACTTCCTACAGTCAGAGCTGTTGCTAACATATGTGTACTCATCAGGGCCAGCCCAAGTAAACAAGAAGCAAACCTTGCTCCTATTCCATGTGTAAAAGCCAACTGCATTGGCAATTGAGTCTTTCTTCAAGAGTGAGCACAAAACAGCATCCTGTTGCACCCAGCAGGGTAGCTTAAAAGGCACAGTTCTCTCCCAGAATACTTTGCTGCCATCTCCCAACAACTACAGTCTGCAGAGACCATTTTATGGGACAGCTGGCCTTGGTGCTAGTCTCAGCTGGTAGAACACACATGCACAGTAGCAAAAATAGCTTTGAAAGGGACTGGAAGCTGTACTTGCCCCAGAAGTAAAATGCTTAAATAGCCTTTTCAACTGACTGTATTATTATATAACTGTGAGACAAGTGGGGAAATGGTACCTCATCCCATCTTCTCTCTTTGTTGGAAGAAGGAAGAGAGCAGGAGAAGGCAGCGGATGTTAGATAAACACTGGCACTAAACTAGAATTATTTGGTGAAACAGATAATGCATCAAAATATGCCGAATGCTCTGGCACCACATATAAAAATGTGTTTGGTTCCAGCATTTTCACTTATTTATAGCAGACACATTGCTTTCATAAAAACAGGCAGCTTGAATTTATCTGAGATGAGCTCCAAGCCCTGCAAATTCATAAACCATCAAAATCTCAAGGGAAATATGAAGTTAATTCTCATCTTCTTGCAGAAAGGGTGGGGGGAAGGTTAAGATTAATAGTATATTTGTGAGGTAGGGTGGGGTGGGAGCTGTTACATTTTTCTTCCTTAGTCAAGAAGGCATACTTATTATTTCAAACTGATTAATTGTGAGCACCAGGAATGTCCATAAATTTGTACTGTTATGCAGTAGGTTACCATTTTTATTTTGGGATGAAGGAAGAGACAATTGTTGCATCATTCTTTCTGAAAATGTGTCATTACTAAAAACAAGAGAGAAGATCTAAAAGACTATGATGTATATAAGGAAGCCAGTGGGCAAGGGTACAAATTTGCTCCTCCTTAACTTAAAAGCACTAAAGATTAGAATAAAACTTTAAGAAGAAATCACACCTCCCCAAAAAACTCCCATGCTTATCATAGGTCTTCAGATCTTCTGTCTTGCTTTTAGTATTCCACAAATATTCTTACTATGACATAAGCTTTCATGGATTGCAGCTGAGATTGTCAGAAGCATCAGGTGGCACTGGTTCTCCACAGTATGAGGTAACTTCATCAAAGGAAAGCCACAAAACCTATTTTGCTTCCGATACTTAGCAATTCAGCCTTTTGTTTTTAACTTGCATTGTTAGGAAGACTTAAGGAGAGCTAATTTTCCCCACCCACATGTAGAGGCTGGGAGCATTTCTTCCTCCTGGTACAATTTAATCCTGTTAAAAGAAGTCCCATGGGAAAAGCATTGAAGCTCCTTTTTAAAAACAGCATTCAGTAAAGCAACTGCACTGCTTGCTATCAGTCAAACAAGGAAAAATTCCACTTTCAGAGACGTTAGTGCTGTTAATTCTGATACTGAAAGCCATTGGCACATGAATACTTGAAGAGTTTTTCATTCTTCTCCCTCCTCAGTTTAAGGCTTCTGAGGTACAGGCAAACCCTCTGGAGAGAAATAGGAACCATCTAAATGACTGATGGTGTTACAGAAAAATGAATAAGGGTAGGAAGTTAAAATACTGCTTTTTAACTGTAAAGAATTATGGTGGACTATTTGAAGGGAGAAACACAAGGCATTCCAGTTAAAATGAACTCCATCAGAGTTCATTCTTTTAATTGGGGCCAGAGTTCAAAGAGTGATGGGCAGGAAATACATTAGGGATTCATGCTTTTGAATCTCCTGCTAGCAAGCAAGAGATAGAAAAATCACATTTCACACATGCAAAATTCGTACTCATGGGCCTAAATGCAGTCCTGACAAAAGTAGATCCATTGAATCAGTGGAGTTCATATAAGTGTTGGCTTAACAAATTTCTTTTTTAAAAATATCTTAATTAAAGCATATTTTAGATATCTAAAAATAACATACAAAGGATTACAAAGACAGACAATAAACAAACTTGAATAACTAAACTACTACTAAGATATCTAAAACTACCTAAACCAAACAAAATAAAGCTAAACTAAAACTGAGCTAAGGATATCTATAAATGACCTTCAACTCACCAACTTTTGGTTCTATAATAAGATACAACATATACTTCTTCTGATATTTTTAAGATATCTTCTTAGAATACAACCCCAGATGTAATTTCTGAAATTGTTAGCAAAGGCCATTATTACTCCAAGGGAAAAACTTACCTATTTGCCATCTCCCCTGGTGTATCTGGTCTCTCAGGTTTTTAGGCATCCCGGACTCCAACAAACTATTTGGTTGGTGGATTCAAAAGATTCGGTTTGCCTATTTTGGCACAGGGATTCGGATTCGTGATTCTCGAATCCTTGCCCAAGATTCGAGGATTCGGCTGGCCTATCCCTAATTTTTATAAAATGATGTATAGATGGTACTTACAGTCAGAAAAGTTATGTAAAACATATAAAGGTTTGTCAAATGTTTATTGGAAATGTGAGCAAAAATATGGAATTTTTATCACATGTGGTGGACCTGTGAGAAAACAAAGAAATTCTGGGTGTTGAGGTACAGATTGATAGAAGATATTCCAAAGATAAATATTCAATTGAAACCTGATTTTTTTCTGCTGGGCTTGATAGATGAGCAGATTGATAAGAAGTTGGGAAGAATCTTCCAATATATGATTAGAGCTGCCAGAATACTCTATGCACAGAAGTGGAAAGATGTGGCTAGTCCTTCGCAAGAAGATTGGTTGTTGAAGTTGCTGGACATGGTAGAGCTGGATAAACTATTTTAATTAAGGAAGGATCTTTGGGTGAATTTAAGAATGATTGGGATAGATTGATTGTGTACTTAAGACATCTTTGGGGGAGAAAGTTAATTACTGGGTTTCAAAGTTTAACTTAATAGTTCTACTAATTTGCAGTAGTGTGATAATGATAGTAAAAGAATGATAATTGAACATTTAATATTTCAGTTCAGCGCTTGACTGGAAGGTACAGGCTTGAGATTTCAAGGACAGCTGAAACATTCCTTTGCACAGTTCCCTTGCAAAGCTCTTTCATACACAATTCTGGGGTTTGTAGTTTTACAAGGTGTCACAGCCTTCTCTCCCCAAGTGTGCGGGTGCATCATCAGACTACAAACTCCAGGATGCCATAAGGAGCTATGCAAAGAAAATCCAGTTTTGACCTGGATTATCTCTCTATTGTAGTATCTGGCCCTGTTTACACAGACAGGAACATGTGGGATTAACTACATAAGTTCTTATCCACCTTAAACCTTTCAATTGTCTATAGGAAAACCAATGCACATCGTTACCTTCCTGGATTAATTCATCATTTGATTTCATTATGAATTGCCCTATTTCCATCACTAACAAATCTTTATAAGTTAACCAACTATCTTTAAAAGTTATTTCTCTCTTAAATAGTCAGTCAGTCAGTCTATTCTAGTTGGGATTAACAATTGGATTTAAGGTACTCAAGTGTGAATATTTTGTATGCTCTGAAAAAAATGAGCAGAATAACCAACCATCTATGCAGATTCCAGGCAAAGAAGCCAGATAGCAATGAAAACGCCTGCATAGCTAGTCCACCTATGGCCCTGTAGCCAAATGTAAAATGTTTATATCCTTCACTGAAGTCTACTGGGGTCTTCCAAAGGTCTCAGTGGATGATGTGATCATTTTGTATCTGGCTACAGGGGCACAGGTAGATACTTCTTCAATCTCCCACCACTTTCTCTAGGCATAGCATGGTCATGGGAGGGGAATGTAGTGACTATATGGTAGGTCTGGGAGTCCCTTGGTTGGTGTAGAAGGAGGAAGGGAATACCAATCATCTCATTGACCCAGAAGAGAAATATAAAGGTGTAAGGTTGCCTTATGTGTGCATGAATCATTGTTAACATGGCGTAAGATGGATAAATAGAAAATACAAGCAGAAACTTCATCTGCATGCATAGCATTCTATCTTTCTGAATAATGAGCATGACAGAGCAGTTCTAGTGATGTCATCACTTTTCAATTGCCTTGTTCGAAATATGAATTAGTCCAGCTTGTAATGCTCAGATATTATAAATCATGTTCCGCTTTCTCAAGAAATCCCTGTCTAGCTCAGAAATATGACACAAGATTCTGCACAAGTGTTTAGCCCAACCAGCCTTTTTGCAGCTTCATGTACAACAGGTCCATCTCAATGAAACTCTGATGAAACTAGCCTTGAAACTACCAGTGGCTTTGGATCAACAGAAATTACATAGCCAGCTGCTTTTTAGGGACATGTCAGTGTGAGCATGTTATATTTGTTAACAGTGTTAAGAGCTGCTCTTGGCATTTTTTTTTTATTTTATATTTTTATATGCACACACACACATAGTATGAATAACCACTTTTATAGCATTTCCATTTGAGTTATAGGCAGTGTAAGCTTCCAAGGTAGCTAAAGGCCAAATGAAAAACATTATAATCTCATTTTAAAGCTTTTAAAGCAATTAAAAAAGGAAAAACAAACAAACAACTTAAGGCTACCGTTCATATACTCCATTGCATAGGGTGAAACAAAATATGACATTAACCACATGAGTGACTCTTGTTTGTATATTTTTTTTCTTTACAAAGTAGCAGCTGCAGGTGTGGGATTTGGATTAGAACCATATTGTACAGGAGAAGTAGTTAACCCTTTACCTCTACTGTAGTTCCAGGTGAGATGCAGAGCTTGGAAGAAGCTTATTAAAACTAACATAGTTAACTCTAATGCTTGCCCCCCCTCTTTTTTTCCAGTTAGGGCATGATGGAGTTATGTTTCACAAAAAATGAGAGAGAAAGGAAGTTGCCCTCCTTTTACAATGAGTAGTATTTATTAAGTTCATGTTTAGATATTTATAGAGGCATTTGGACAGGAATATTTCAGGTTTTCTGCCATTCTCTTACTAATTCTAGGGATTCTTGCAAAAATAAAAAAAATAGCAGTGGAAGTAAAGATGGTATCATCTTTTAGGACCTCCAGAAGACCCCCCCGCAAATGCATGTTTTGTTTTGTTTTGTTTTGTTTTTTGTTATGTATTTGGTTGTACAAACATAGCCGGATGCTCCTTGTCTGCCCCCTGACCTTCTCGAAACACTAAATGGCTGTGTTAGAGTGAAAATCCTGCAAGATGAAGGAGAGTTTTTCATGCAGGAAAAGCAGATCAGGACAGAGCTCTGTCTGGTGGTACTTTACACTCTACCAAATGATAAAGGATCTCAGCCAATATCTAAGCCCTTGAAGGACCCTGCCTTGTCAGACACACTGGTGTCAATGACCCCCTGCAGCCCATATCTTAAGCCAGACAGTGCCCCAACCAAAAAGTTTTTCAAGGCTCTGCAGATTGGGCCACTGGGAAATGATGATGCTGTGATGCCCTAGTCACAGAGTGCAGCTGGACAGACGCCATGGGATCCTGCCACAGCTGCTTCTCTCAGTGTGCCCTGTAACTTGGAGATGCTGCAGTCATAATTCTCCAGCACCCTGATCAGCAGTGCCTTTGGAAACCCTTTGATTGGGACACTGTGTGCCTTAAGAGGGAGATTTTGGCAATCATGTTTAGCTATGAATGACCATAAATGTGAATCCCCAAAGTTATGAGATTTTAAACCCAATATTGAATAGCATGCTAGCCCTAATTATTAGTCCCCACTAGACGAGACCCATGGAATGAATGGGACATATTAAATCAATAGTTCTATAATTCCCATTAAATCTACTTTATTTGAAACTAATGGATTCAGTCAATATAAACATTGTTTATATTCAAAAAGTGACTAAAATTAAATGCTATCAATTCCAGAGTTAAAGGTGAAGTTTGTTACTTTTTTCATCTATTCTGTCATTCTTTGTTTCCTTACTCTCTCAAAGTTTTTCATGGCAAGGAAGTAGGAATGACAGAAGATCTCTTGGCACTTTGAAAGGCAACCGTCATAACAGAAGCTATACATCTAAATTTGTTATATAAACCTGATAGATTAAAACGCAACATCATTGAACACAGTGTCATAATGGCCATTTCTAAATGAACAAAAGAAGATTACAGGTGTTACAGATTCTTTTTTAACACTAAAGATGGAGACAACTGGCACAGTTACATCTTTGTAACTGTTTATTCAGTTGTTCTGATCTAAATTCTCCTTTGCGTCCGGTTGCAAAGCAGAGCCTAATCGTATCTTCCATGGTGTTTTGGAACAACTCACATGCACAGTAGAATGCCTGGACTACTGGGAGAATCCTAAAGGGAAAAAGAAAACAAAAGCACACATTAATTTCCCATTTAAGTTTGGCCCCAGTAAACAGAACACTGAGATGCATTTGGTGCTGTTCAAAATCCCTGACAATCATGTAAGAGGTAAATGGGAAGGTTAATCACTCATATGGAACAACACTCCTATTCTTATGTCCAAAGTAAAAATATGTGTTTCTGCTCTGGCTACTATTTTGTGCTTGCTATGTCAATCCAGTCTAACTTCCATGCATTTTGACAGCATAAACACAAACTCCCCTACAAGTTTATGCAGATTGTAAACAGACTCATTTTCCACTATTTGCCCTGCTCTGTGATAGGTTTTGACTTAGCTGTCCTAATAAACTTCTCTTGCAAATAATGGAATAAAATGGTGCCTAACACCCATAACAGTATCAGTCACTTAAAATCTGCCGTTAAGCATGATTTGTTTATTCAGTTTTGGCAGATCATTGCTACAGTGACTTCACTTGGTTAAGGGTTAGCTCAGAGATGTAAATTAATCATCACTCTTGATCTAGCTTTCTTTTCTGGAAATAGCCACTGCTAGAGAGCAAGAATGGGATTGGGCTCTTGCCCCCATGCTCTGCTTGTGGGAATCGTGAGGGCATCTGAGCGCCCTCTGGGGAAACAGGGAGCTGGACCAGATTTGCCTCTGGTCTGATCCAGAAACACCCTGATAGAGAACTTTGGTGAAAGGGTGGTTTAAGAAGTACATTAAATAAATTACATGCATAATTTTCTTGTCATTTAGAATGTCTAAGAGGGAAGGATGGTGAAGGCAATATCTGTTCTTCCTCCCAGTTGGTGATGGTTGCTGGCTTCTGTGACCCAGACTCTCCTTGACTGGTAAGAATGTTCATCCCAGAGAGAATGCTGCTATTTTGTACTTGCTATGTCAATCCAGTCTAACTTCCTGGAGTTCATGCATGACTCCATCATGAGGTTCTGAAGCATCCCTTTCTCTATCTCTGCATGCAAAGGCTGGCAGCTACATCAAATTGTGATTTAATTCTTGCAGAGAAATTCAAATGTGCAGTTTTCAAAATAATGTATTTTGGGACATATTTTCCAGCTGGATACATTTTTTTTGTATGCGTTTTCTCACTGACTAAGCTGTGTTTGTGTGCATTTTTGAATTACACATTTCCCATGTGCATTTCTAAAATATACACAAGCTGAGTACTTTTATTGGATGAATGAGTTGCATAGCAATGTATGGACTTTGAACAGCAAATCAGATTCAGGTCCGCTTTCAGCTCTTGGGGTGTGGGAATTGTGTATCAAAATCTTGACACGATTAATTTCTCCCATACCCATATTAATAAATAAAAAGCCAGTGGCAACTAGCACAAGTAATCTATGCAGCAGAATACTGTTACTCCAAAACATGGGTGATTCAAGGTCCACCCATGATGCCAATGCCTCCGCGAAATGTCAGGAAATGTTAGCTCAGAGAGGAGGCCTGTGAGAGGCGGGTAACCTTATGAGATCTTTTACACCTATGTCTACTGGCATTAATGCAGAGAAGAACCAGGCAGAGATCCAAAAGTAAGCTTATTTGTTTTATTGGGGAATTCAAATCACACACACAAGGTCCAAGCAGCCTCACAATCACACAAGGCTAACTGAAGGAAAAGGAAGGAAAGTTTTGGATAGCAGGATTTTTATGGTGAAGTGGGTGTTATTTACCAATCTAGTAGAGAAGCAAAGAAGAAGCAATGTGGCTTAGGCCCTTTCCGCACGAGATGGCAGAAACGCCTCATGACGTCGTAGGAGTTTATGGCTGCATTTCTGCAATGTTTCTGCGACATGGCATTCTGCACCATCCTCTGCTTGAGGCGAAGACTGCTTTCTCGTTCTGCACTACAGTGTTCGCCACTACTCCCCTGCTCCGCCTATGGCCTGCCCCAGCCCATTTAATTGGATCCCCCCTTTTTTTTAGATCTTGGGAAGGACATCTCTATGCAGACACAGCATCAAGTGTGCCAAGCCAGGTCCGCCCTGAACCTGCCCATTCCTCTGAGAATGCACTTCAACGGTTCCACATGTAGTTGTGGAAGTGGTCTCAGGGAATGAAAACACATTTTTTCCGTTGCTCAAATACAACGCTTTAGCAACATGCAAAGGCGCGCCAGCAACTTAACATCAACTTAATAGTGATGATATCATGCAGATGCACGCCTCCTCAAGCCGTCGCAGCTACGCAGTGACTACACCGTGCAGAAAGGGCCTTAGATGCAGATTCTAAGGACAGTACACAAACAGAAATCAGAGTGATAGAGTGGTGACCAGCAACCAGGGTACTGTGAGTTGGCTAGCCAAAAATTGGGGTTTAAATACTTTATTTCTGCCTGAAGGGCTAAGGTGCTAACGCCTCTCTGGTAGAGTAAACAATGGAGTCTGGAGAGTGGACAAAGGGGTCTGGAATAACCTAATGTGTTAGGTGACAAAAGGTTAGTGTTAGGTGACAAAAGGCTAATGATAGTCCTGATAGCTCTTTAATTACTGGATGGGTGTGGGGGCAAAATGGGAGATTGCTGGTCAGAGGAAGATGGGATAAGACAATCAGCCATCCTGTGGGAACACTGCAGATACTATTGTCTCTAAAGGTTGAGTTGTTGAAGGCTAACTGTAAGTCCATCATCACTGGATTTTCCCTGATTTTTTACTGACTATGATCTGGCTATGCCTTGAGATCTTTCCTGACCTGGTTTTGCATTGCACATGTTTGGTCAGCTTTTTCTCTTAGCCAGCACGGCCGTGTAGCCATAGCAGAGTATAATTTATATTTATGTCAATTAAATATTCACCAATTAAATATATATGTTTTGCCAATTAAACCATATCAAAGCATGGGAGTGTATGACCTATTAACAATACTAGGGCTGGAATCCTCCTTGTGTCTCATGCAAATGCAAGTTCCCCTTGGAAGTGGCTGGACATTTTTTGTCCAGTGCAGAAGAACTTTATTTAGTTCACGGCCATGGAAGGGAGTTATGTGGTCCCATTGTGCCTAAATGTGTGTTGCGGATGGATGCACATGCACATTATGCATGGATATATGTTGTGAATGATGTGCATGCAGATGTCCATGCACAGTCAGTTGCACAATGTTGCATTTTGCTGTTGAGGCAGAGGTTTACAATCACTGTAAAACTCCATGAACATAAAGTTATGCTCTATCTCCTTGGCCTAGAGCTGTCAGAAAGCTTCATCTTATAGCAGTGGTGAAGAAACTGTGGCCCTACAGATATTGTTGGATTTCAACCCCTGCTGGACCCTGGAAGGATAGCAAATGGTCAGGGGATGAAGGGTGTCGTAGTCGATCATATGTTCCTACCCATGCCTTAGAAATAAATAAGCATTGTGACAGTGGAACCAAAGGTTCTAGCAACAAGACAACTGTGTGTTAGAAATAGCATCCTGGCATTCTGCCAGCAATGGAAATCTTACTGAGAAATTGAGTGGCTAGTAAATGAAGCTTGTCTGTATTAAAAATGAAATCTATTCTTCTGAATTGTACTGATACATCCAAAAATATCTAGATGCTTTTCATAAATATCAGTAAACTGTGATCTAATTTTAGGCCTCAGGGCCTGATCTGAAAGCACCTGCTTTAGCAACCTTATTGATGCTCAGCAATTCAAAGTCTCATCCATGCCCGGATATGATGGGAGATTGCCTCCTTGGGAATTCTGTGTTCATCATCGTGAATTCCATAAACAAAGTGCGGTATATAAATGTATATAAAATAAAAAGCTTAAACATTTCGAAAAACAGTAACTCTGCCTGATCTTCTGTGAGGCTCACACATTATGAAACAAAATACCCTTCTGAACGAAAGTTACATGAAAACAAAACAAAAATTGAACTGAAATTCTCTACCAACACTCTGTGATATTTTGACAAGCCCATTCACATTGCACCCATCTTTCTTTTAAGATACTTCTGTTTATCTTCTATACTATATTCTATCTCTTGTGTTTTTATTATTTCTAACTGAACATTTTCTTTTTAAAAAAACAAACCCTGAAGTTGTGTCTAGTGAGAAATTTTTATTATGATTGTACACATAATCAGTCCTATTAAGTGTGTCTGCCTCTCTATTGCTAAATATATTGCTGAATGAAAAGTGCTTGTGCGAATTGAAGGACATAGTTTTAAAGGACATCGGGCATCTGTGCACCAGAGTATAATAAATGTAGTGTTGAGTCTATGGCTCAAAATGAGGATTAACAATTCTGGATGTTTGTGGCAGGATTAAAAAAAAAGAAAAGGAAAAATTTTCATTTATAGGCTCTTTCTGCACCCTACCTTTTCCCGAAGTTGTCTAGTGAGGATGCTGGCAGTGGCTCTGCTCAGAGGGGAGTGCGATGGGAGCGCTCCTCTGCAAACCATCTGGCTCCTTGTGGAAGGAAGCGCGATTGCCACACCTCTTCCTTCCACTTTCCCAGGCTGTGCTGGGGCAGGAAGCATGGCCATTGTGTTTCTGTGGCTTCCACAGGACAGGTAAATCCAAGTTGGTGGTGTGATAATGTGTCACTGATGGGGAAAACCCATCAGTGATTTAATCCATGATCACACTGCCTGGATGGGAGAAGGACGGGACGGCAACGATGTCATGCAGAAGCGTCATTGCAGTCCTGTCTTTCTCCTGTCCCCATTGCCATAGTTTCAGGAAGTCCAGCCACTACAAAGGTGGATGTGGCTACCTCCCTTTCACAGAAAGGAAACTGTAAATGCTAATCAATGTCCTCAAAGGAGGAGAAAGTAAAGCAATTTAAATAAATGATCACCCCTCAAAAAAATCAAAATACCCGAGTCCTCTTAGCAATCAGACTGTTCCTCTGTCCCCCTAATTGGTTATTTGTAACATGCACTGATGATTTTTTTTTTATTTCCAACAATATTTTGGAACATGCACCATACCTTATCAACTGGTTTAACTAATATATTTGATTGTGGTTGTTGTGCATTAATCTCCAGGCAGCTCTTGCAATCTACTTCAGGAGAAATATTTCTTTCATCATTTAATACATGCAAATTAATTGAGACTCTAGGTGAATACGACCACCTGTTAAATACAAACAGACATAACCCACCTATCAAATGAGCATATACATTTGCTGCACAGAGGGACATAGTACTGATATGCCTACACCACTTTTCCCTTTGTTGACTCTTTATTTACTCTTTAAGAACACAGATAGGTGTGTTTTCCAGATCCTTTCAAATGAACCTGTTGCCTTGTGCATGCAAAACATGTACTATACCATTGAACTATACACCCATGAGGAGATATAGAAAATAATGCATGTCTTAAACTAAAAAATTAGTGGGGGTTTTTTCCTCTTGTGTTATTCCTCTCACCACATCTTTAAGAATATATTAATTTAATGCAAAGTCAGAAATGGTGATAAACTGTAAATTGTTCCTTTAAAAAGTCATGGAATCAGTACTTATGTAAGTATTAAAGAAGTCTGAAAATAACAATAACATCTTATACATTGATGATTTCAGTGGATACATGTCTATTCAGAAGTAAGCCCCATTGTATTTTCCCTGGTGAGTGGTATAAGATCATAGCCTGAAAAGTACTGAGTGCTGACAAAGTATTGCTAATTCATTGTTTTCCCAGATTTGTCATTGCAATGATACTATTAATCATGCTGCTCATGCAAAGTGCTCAGTCATTAGGTGAACAGAGGTGTTTCATTGTTTCTTTCCACAGAGCCCTACTAATGGAGACAGGGTTTAGACTAACCACAGGACAACAGAGAGATTTAATCTCAGGGAAGTCTCACTTATCATCATTATATATTATTTGACAGGTGGAATAATGTAACAAACCTCAGTCAGGCAGAGTGTGCTTTATGGATGAGATTAAAGAGACGCATTTAGTGGTAGTGCCACGTGAAGTATTCAAATGAGAGGGGATAAGAGCAGATGCAAGCTTAAAAACATTCCCTCCTCTGCTGCAAGTTCATACAGAATGTACATCATGATGTTCCAGAGATGGACTCTGAGCCTGACAGCTGTTTTCACCTTTATGTGTTAGCCATCTCAAGTGACTCGAGACATCAAAATCAATTTAGTGCAAATTCATTTTGCAAATGCCCGTTTTCTCCTCCAAAGAATGTTCTGCTTTGCAGATTAAAGGCCTGATCTAGTTTCTGTGGGCAACACATCAAATCAAATATACAGGCATTACTCCCAATTCAGAGAGGCAAGAACATAATAGGGTAGGGAATGCACCTTAAATTATTGTTTATTCAACCAAGCTCTAGCCAGGCTGTACGGATGTTAACACTGAATTATGTCTCAATGGAATCAATGGGACTTACACCCAAATAGGTATGATACCATTGCCATCCTTATTGAATTTTGGGGTTGGTTTCCACTTCTCTTTATACTATATTGATGAGTTTCAAAAAATCATGGAAACACTGAGGTGCATATTAGCTACCCATGACTGAAGGACATTTCTAAAGGGCAGGAATACCAAGGTTGTTGGGCTTATTAAAAGCTGACATTCTGACACTCTGTAGATGGAAAGTTTGTGTATTTATGATTTGAGAAGGCGTTTCTAAAAACTTCATATTTGGCCTTTACGTTGGTATTTTATTTAGTTTGTTATTCATTAAAGTATTTTGGACCTTCTCGACATCTACTGGTCTACAATAATTGCAATCACCTTAATAACTTCATCTTTTTTTAAAAAAAACTTAAAAAAACTTTGAAACATTTTAGCAAGTTAAATCAAATCAAACCAGCAGACTGAAAGGTCATACATAAAGCCAGGATCTCACAATGCTTGGGTGAACAGTCAGGTTTTTGCCTGTTTCCAAAATAAGGGTAATGTTGGTACCAAGTAGGCCTCCAAAGAGAAGGAATTCCACAACCAGGGAAGTAAATCAAGAAATTCCTGTTCTGGGTCTTCCCATGATGCACTGCTTCCAGAGGCAGAACACAGAGGAGTCTCCTTCCAGCAGATCTTAAGAGTCAGGCTGCTATATTTAGGGAAAGGTGCTTCACCAGAATTCTATGTCCCAAGCCATTTAGGGATTTGAAAGTCATTGTGAAGTCCTTGCACTCAGACCCAAATTATATTGGCAGCCAGTGAAATTCCTTTAAAACTAACATCATATTGTTTCTATGTAGTGTTCCTACCTAGTGTTCCTAGCTAACACACAATGCCTTATCCACAGCCTCTGTGTCATCTACAAGGACAATCCTACAGAGGCTGCCTCGCATTTTCTGTAGATCATGGAACATCATCAAAAGGGAAAAGCTTATATTAACTTCAGAACAGATGTACTCTGCTTCTCATCCAGATCATCTATCAAAGCTCTACTTTTCCTGTCTTCTTTAATCCTAATATTCATTAGCCTACTACCTCTATGAAAATGCAGACTTCTTACATATAATTGAACCATACCTGAATCTCCCTTTTTTTCCAAAGCTTGAAAATCCAACTACCCTCTTGCTATAATGCCTGCCAACTACACATTAAAAATAGATGCCCACCCCCAAACTGCATGTAGTGCTCCTGGCACAGTGATTTATTATACATGAAAAATGCAACAGCCACCCCAGAAAACTGAAGGGCATTCTTCTTGCTGTAGTGATCAGATGTCCATATGGTTGAAAAAGGTGCAGCTTTAGATGCAAAGTCCTGTATCAGTAGGAAAGTTAACAGGTGAATCAAACTTTTTTTCCCCAGAGCCAGCTGCCCACCTTAAGCTTTGTTCAACATCCATTTTCAAAACCACGCTTTGGTGTCTGAAAAGCTTCTATGGCTGCTATATACGAAAAGGATGCTTTGTACAACATTTGAAGGAGAATGAGGTCAGGAAGGTGATTACAGACAGAAACAGAAGAAGTTGATTCAGTAAAAAAGAAAAAGAAAGCTAATCTTGTAGACTTGGTAGTTTGGGCTTATTGCACTTGGTCCTGCCTTACTTCCCTCCCTCTCTCTCTCCTTCTCTGCTCTAGGGTGTTAGCTATGTGAAACTGACCTTGGCCTTTCCTCATTACAAAAGAAAGCAGCACCGCTATCCTTTGGAAATTCTTGACTCACCGGTTTAAATACTTCTTCCTGTATAGTATATTAAAAAAGCAGATGTACTAACCCAGTTAATTTTGGAATGTGCTACATCTACATGCTGGGGAAAATTAACTGTGCAGCTGCCCAGATTCTTATAGCTATTAAGAACAGAAAGCATTTGCTGAGTAGCATTTTCTTCTGGTTCTTCTGATTGACTTTCTGGACTTGTGTTAAAAGCAAAATGGTGGGTATGTGCCATCAACATGCTTACTTATATTTGATGGATGAGTGGAAGATTTATAACTTCTCATGGCTGCAATCCTAGGGTCTTAGAATGGCGTCCCAGGGGCCACAGCCCTAGTAGGATCTTCTCCTTCTAAAGAAGAGGAGAAACTCTGTCCTCAGGAAGGAGACTTGACCTTCCTATATAATTCTGTAGAGACATCTGTAACTGGTTCTTCTCCAGAGTGGAAACTCCCTGTAAGCCATGGCACATGCCCACAAACTGCCCAGAAATCTATACCAGCCTATGTTTCAATGGGAAACATTGGTTTCAATAGAAGAGACTCATTGAAAGGAAGGAGGGAACCCCAGCCAGGGAGCTTTGGGTAGCTTTCAGTACCATTGACCACAATATCCCTATGGACTTCATTTCTTGGATGGAACTTGGAGGCACTGCTATAAATTGAGGACGGAAAGAATATTTATATAAAATATTCAAAAATGGTTGAAAAATAAAATTTTGAGTATTGAGAAACTCTGATGAGAAGAATCTTGAACTGACAAGAATCTTCACAGATCAGGACAAGACAATAGTTGGATGCATTTGCCCCTGCTCTCTAACAACATGGAAATGGTAGCTTATAATGTAGGTTTTGGAGGGGAGTTTTGGTTGTTGTTGTGTGGTTGGAACAGAATCCTTACCTCCACAATGACCAAAAATGTGAGTTGTGATGGCCTATACCATTGTAATTCACAAATAAAATCAAAGCCTATTTTACCAAAAGTCTTTGCACTGAGTGAAAATTTCGGCAAAACAAGCTTTGGCAGGCCTGAAGGGAATTCCTACTGGTGCATTTAGCTCATGGCCAGAGGTTCCCCATCCCAATCTAAAGCAAGAACAACATTTTTTGGGAACTGGGGAAGAAACACACTCTAGACAATGCATGTAAATTTCTTTTGCAGAAAGAACACTTTTCTCTCCATGTCAAATTTCATTTGTTGAACTCTCTCCTGACTATTGACTTTGGCTAAAAGTCAAGCACTTCCTTGTCTTCTTTTTTTTTTTTAAGATACATTTGCAAGATCCAGGCTTCAAAAGCTGATAGCTTATTAGAATGGTAGTTGAGTACACTATATAACACTTTTTCGAGATACATTTCCATACCTCAGGACTACAAGGGAAAGGCTCTTATGAGAGTTTCCTGAGTCATGTTAAGGGAAGAGATATAATGAGATAAAGCCACAGCTTCATTTTAAAAGTGAATGGAAGATATTCTCGTTTTCTTATTAACATTATCACGTCAATTGTTCAGTTCTGCTGAAAAGCAAGATTTGGGTTTGACCAATACAGCACTGGGTACATGAATTTGTGCAAGATATTAATCAAAGCAGATTTTTGTACCCTTTCTGTGATTTTTTTTTTCAAACAGGGTCCTTATATATCTGTTATCTGAATTTCAATATTTTTAAAAGGTCAGTAGAACAGCATTCTGGTGCCTACTATTCAAATTGGCTTAAACTGTTCAGAAAAGCAATTTTAGATTTTAAATATTCCAAAGTGATGAACTAGAATTTTTTCATGGATGTGAGACACACAAATGTCAAAGATAAATTCAGGACTCTTCTGTAACTTAATAAATAAGCTAAGCTCATTTATTTAAATACAGATTACATTGATTTCAATAATTTAGTGCCACGTAATCAACTAATTAAGTGCACTGTATAGAACATGTCCTATCCACTCAGCTATGGTGCCCAGTGGTGTGCCAACCCCAATCTAATGTAATGATGGGAGATTAGTACTTTTTGAAATATTGCATGGAAATTATATCTGTGAACAGTTGGTATAATTAAAATATTCCCTGTTTATGTACAACTTAGTATGCTCTGCATTGGACTATTTATAAATGGCATAATTTAACTACTAAACTTTCATTTGATTTTAATAGGATCATTAATTCCCTTACATTTAAATTAATGGGTCATAAATATTAAACACGCTTGATATTGGCTAGATTATGCCCATAGATTTCTCACACTCTGATCCTCTCTTGAGGATGCAGTGCTACTAACATCAATTTAAAATCTAATAATGAACTCTTAAAAATAAAACCATAAAATATTGATATAAACACTTAGCAGGTTTCAGCAGATTACGAGATCTTTCTTAACGCTCATCAGCCCCTAAAAATTGGTTCATTATGAAGGACTTGTTGGGTCTCTAGAAGAAATTTAGACATTAGAATCCTTGGTGACATGATATTGCTGAAATTGTGAAATTATAATTACTGAAACTTGCATATGCAGTCTTCCTGCTTATACATGTAGCAGAGATGCTCTGTGACCATGATCTCATGTGTTTTCTGAACACTGATGTTAGTCTATTAAGATTCTGATGCTGTGCAATATTAAATGATAACTTTCCTTTCTCTTATTAGAAATGCTATGGTCAAGCCAAGTTTTTTTCAAATTGCAAAAATTGCCAAATGTACTACAAATGTTTCAGTGTTTCAAAACAGAGAGAGAGCTAAATGAATTGCACCAATTAGGACAATAGTAATCTCGTAAAAAGGAGGAAGGGAGGGGGAGAAAAAAATGTGACAGCACCTTTAAGACTGAATGGTTTTTATTTTCCCATAAGCTTTTTTGGATGTCAACCCACTTCTCTGGTTGCAGTACTGAGTAATCTCATGTCCCTTTGATGGGTTCTGTAAACAAGTCCCTGACCAAACCCAGCATCTACTTTAAAATCAGCAACCAGAAAGAAAGTCTAGAACTAGTAAGAGATTGTAGGTGTCAGTAGCTAATTGAACAGGAGCCATTTCCGCCCTACACTGTTTTAATGCTATTATTCCACTTGCAACATCTTATGGAATCCTGGGGTTTGCAGTTTAGGGAGTGGCACTTAGAATTCTCAGCGAGAGAGCTCTTTGGACTTAGTAAACTAGAAACCCCAGAATTCCACAGGATCTTGAAAGCAGAATAATAGAGATATAACAAAGTAGTGTGGAAATAGCCTTAGAGACAGGTTTCATGGCCAGGAAACTGAATATAAGGCACAAGATGAGCCCTAAATGGCAAATCAGTTTATTTATCTGCACAAATCACGGCAACATTTCTCAGAAGGCAAACTGGCAATGTTCAGGGAAAAACATGCAGGCAAAATGCCCATGTGGAAAACACACAGATGGATAACACAGAGACACAAATACACTAGGCATGCTATCCACCTCAAAGAATGCCTTTAGGCTCCTGAAATAGTTTCTGGGGCTGGTGCATCACTTACAGCTTGCCGTAAAATTTGCTTTTCCCTTGCTCCAAGAAATAGTTGTGTTAGTTTGTTGCAGAATAAAAAGGCAAAGGCGAGGGAATAAATCTAGGTTTGCCAAATTTCAGGGCCTGGCTCTGAGTCTCTGAGTCTAGTTTTTGAGGGTCATTTCCAGGCAGGAAATGAGAGAGCAAATTCTACAGTTTTGGTGGGCTCATCTCCAAGAAGAAGAAAGGCTTGTGTGAAGATCTCAAGCTCAGCGAGTACAGGAGTTTGCTACAATTTGCAAGGCTTAAAGTCTTTGCTTGTGTTGATCAGGAAAACTATGAATTGCTCTTAAAGGAATAGGTGTGCCACAACATTGGACTGTCCTGATGTATTCAGGACAAGAGGCCAACATTAGAACAGAACATGGAGAAAGAGAATGGTTTCCATTTGGCAAGGAAGTCAGGCGAGACTGCATTTTATCAGACTTTCTGTTTAACTTGTACACTGAACTATTATAACGTAAATCTGGATGAGACTGGGAGGAAGAAGGCATGAAAATTGGTGGAAGGAATATTAACAATTTAAGATTTGCAGATGACTAAGTAGTGATCATGAATACTAAACAGTTACAGATGAGTAAATCTGGGTAACTGATTTGTATTCAGGATCACTACTTAGTCACAATTGTGACACTACTGTCATGATTTTAACTTTCTCCAAACCTACTTTACTGGGGATCAACTCAATGAGGAGAAGGAGGTCCATTCTGCCAGTGACTGGAGTATAGATAAATGACATTTCCATCAGAGTCTGCAAGAGCTGAGCAGGGCTGTTGGTGACAGGTGAATTAGATGTCACTCATTTACAGGTCACCATAACTCAAAGTCAACTTTACAGCAGTTAACAACAACAACAACAACAAGTTGTCTTTGCTGCAAATTGTAGAGACAATCAAGGGGTGGGGAGGGCTCCAAGTATTTACTTAGTTAGCCTGTTCCATCCTTTCTAGTCCTTGTTGTGCCAGAACACCCCCTCCACTCTGCATCCATATTCTAGCTAGAAGTAAGTAGGTTAAATTGAATGTCCCTACATTGTTAAGGGAGATGGAATTATCCCCTAAGTTTACCTTGATCTGAGATCCACCCCTTTAGCTAAGATTTCTGTCTTGATTTCCAAATAAGGAAATAGGTCTCAGGTTTTGTCCTGGAAACTTCAGGACCTGTGGCAATCCTGAACTGGCAACCCTATTTAAGACAGAGTTATATTAGCATGAGCTTTGTGGACTAATATCCACAAAAGCTTGTGCTAAAGTAAATCAGTATTAAAGGTGCTGCTACATTCATCACTCCCTTCCTTTCCCTGTTTTTATGTTGTCCCTTCCCACCATAGCTCCAGCACATTGATACCCATGGGCATGATATTGCAGACACCATAGATTTAGATCATCTCTAAAGCAAACAGGATTATGTCTGTCTGTCTATTTAATGTGGGCAACCAAATAAGTAGGGGCAGGAATTTTGTGGTCCTCCAGATGCTGTCGGACTGTAGCTCCCAGCATTCCTCACCATATGTTATTTTGGGTGTTCTACTACAAGCTGCAGTTCAACAAAATCTGGAGAGCTACATCATTACCATCTTTGGAATAAGGAAATGATCGTTTTACATACTTTCTGTTCTATTTTTATTTTCTTAGGCAACTGAACAGGTACATCTTTGGCCCAATACATTTTTAATGCAGTGCAGGTTTTTCTGATGGCTTGAAGATTGTCTCAAGTTTAAGTGTGCAACCTGTAGCACATTCATCATTTTTACTCTGAATCACATTTCAAGCCTTTGAATAGTAACAGCTGCCCTGACAATACAGCGGGCCCATGTACCTAGCATCTAAATTTCTATGTGTTTTGCCTTGCCATATGTTAACGGATTTCTTCAAAGATTCCAATATAGTTCTTTTTCATCTTTGTACATCAGCCTGTCTGGCCACTTTCACTGTTTACATGGTTTTGTAGAAATAACTGTCATGAAGGAAATCAGAAACTGACAATTGTTCTAGTCACTTTTCATATAGGACTGGAAACAACACATTTTGTTTCTTGCATTGGAGCACACATAGTATCCCCCTAGACCAACACACACACACACACTTGCTGTCCCTTCCAGCATCTTCAGCCTTTCTTCTTGCTTTCCTGCTTCCTATACATGTCTCCTCTTCACTTTTACGCCAATAGCATTCTCTATGCAAACAGAAGCACTCAATCTTTTAGATACTGACTTTATTTGCTGAGGACCAAAGTCAGCAAAAGATGTGAATGCGTTTCACATTATCTGTTTTTTAAATCTGAAAAATCTAATTCAGGATTGAATCTAAGCTAAGGTGTGCTATGCTGTGCAGAAGGATCGCTTTCAAAATGATTTTTTTTTAAAAAAATAGCACGATTGGATTATAGTAGTGTACTTCAACAATGCTAATTGAAAAAAGATTTTAAAAACTGTTTCCAGTCATCACTCCCATCAATCACCTTCTTAAAATGGCAGTGACTGGATTTTTTTTTAAACTATGGAGTCATTGCCCTAGTTCAACATTTATCAGGCTAATGGAATTTTTAGGACATTATTGGGAAAAAAAGATAATTAGTCGTTCCCCCACTTAAGATAGCCTGAGAAGCACTCATAGAATCATAGACCAGGAAGAGATCACACAGGCCATCCAGTTGGCCCCCTGCCATGCAGCAATACACAAGCAAAGCACTTCTGACAGATGGCCATCCAACCTCTGTTTAAAAACCTCCAAAGAAGGAAGCTCAGGGCCTTTCTGCCCTACACTGTTATAGTCCTGTTATTCCACTTTCAACATCCTGTGGAATTCTGGGATTTGTAGTTTACTCAGGCCAAAGAGCTCTCTGGCTAAGAATTCTAAATGTCCCCCCTCCTCAAATTGTAAACCTCAGGATCCCATAGGTTGTTGAAAGTGGAATAATAGCACTATAACAGTGTAGTGCAGAAAGGCCTTCAGAGACACTCCTTTACAGGATTCCAGTCCAACTCTCACATGATGATTTTCAATCAACGCTGCCAATCAAATGAGTCTCCTGCCCCCAAATCTCCATAACTCCATCTCTTTTCAGGACTCCAAAAGCTAAGCCACAATAGAGCTCCTTCCATGAACTCTTTAGCAGAGCTTCTAGCTTTAACTCTGGGTGTTCTTAGTTCCATTGACAGTTGTGTCAAAGGCTAGACTGCCGGTCCTCTTTAGTTAACTGGGTTTCTAACCTTGGCAGGGCACAGAGTTGAGATATAATGGTGGTGGCCAAGCTTGCAGCCTGCTGTGATAAGTCAGTACCAGAGGTACAGCACCCCTGGCTGTGTTCTGCTTGCTGTGCTCAAAGGTAAAATGTTTTTTTTTTAACCTTACAGCAACTTTGAAAGAAATGTATGATCAGCCTTTAAGACCTGTTGACATAACATTAAAAACAACAGGGAGCAACGATAATAGCATTTCCCCCAGACTGAGATATTGACGTGGGAAGAAAAAAAAAGTCCTGCTGAGCTAAAGGAAAGCATTTTCAGGTCTCTGAATGGCATATAAGAAGGTATATCAAAATGCTAGAATCTCAAGTAAGCAAGCCACAGTGCTCTGAGGCCAGTCCTGAATTACCTCCATAGACTTCAGGGTGACTTTTCTATGAGAACAACTAAAAACAAACAAATAAAAAAAAAAACCCAGCTCAAACCCAGTTCGATGTTGCAGCTAAATATCCTGTTCCATAGTTCAATTATGCCAAAGTACTTGTTTTGAAGACTTGGTCCTACTAGCATCAATAAGATTAAATTGTTTTTAATACAAGTATTTTACATGATTCTACACTCATCTGCAAATGTGCAATCAATTCAGGCTACAGTTTTGTTTGTGCAAAGCATGCTGTCTGATATTGCTGACCCTAAAGCAGGGCCTTGCTTTGCCAAAGACTCTGGCTTTGTTTTAAGTGATTCCAGAAAAGTTAAGAGATTGTTTTATTCTATTCTGCTTTTCTTTGAACCGGAAGCTTTAGCATCAGCATGCTTTCTGTGAACATCCTTTCCAGTCCTTATGGACCTACTGAAAGCCAGTTTACTTCCTGATGCACAACGTCTACAGTCTGGGTTAGCTTAAGTTGGGCTTTTAGTTTGGTGTGCCTTATTGTGAATGGCAACCAACACTGGTGAAGACTCCTGTAAAAACTGTGAAATCCAGTCATTTCTTTCCATAGTTGGGCATAGCCATTCAGAGGAAAGGTTGATGAATGATCTCCCCACCACATTACTCCACTGATACATTTAGACTTTTATTCCTTCAAGTATGTGTGTGGAATTTCCTCTCCAAAACAGTATATCCTAAGACACAATAACACTGGCTGGATCATAACCAGTGAACTTCATGATAGAGTTTTGTACTAAAATCTCTCTTTCTCTCTCTTTTTTGAACAAAAGTCTCTTCAGTCAAACTTGCTGACAGCTCCACTACATTGGTTAAGCATTCCTAGATCTAAGATCCAAAGGCACATGGTTTCAGCCTTCCGAGATTCTCCATAGTGACATGGGGTGGCATCACAGGAAAGAAAATTCTGTGTATCAATGATGGCATGAAATAAATATATGAACTTTCTGATGGAAATTCTATTAAGTCATTGTTAAAACATGATGGGCAATGCAGTCAAATGCTCTTTGAAAACTTATGCTAAATTCAGCTTGATAGGGCATTATTGTTTATTCTAGTCCTGGGAAGTCTGCCATTCTTCTTGGAATGCAGACATTCTTAAAAAGTTACATCTTGAAATTGGAGCACAATAAGAACAATGGGAGTCTGTAAAAGCTGTCTTAAAATAGAATTGCAGGTGTAAGCAACTGGTCTGAGTCTGGTTAGCTTTGTAACTTTGTAGATATGAGAGTTGGGCTAAACTGGACTGATGGGAGGTGGAGTAGCTAGCCATGACTTACAGTTACCTCTAGCCTCATTAGGCTTCACTATAATATTAACTTTCACACCCCCAAGGTGGGATCTGGTATTATAATTTGGGACCACCTATATGCTAATAGAATGATGTATTCATGATATGTATAACTTTGGACTAGCCAATCAACTAGCATTTCTGCGTCTGTAATCACGCTTGGGCAGGTATAAAGCTGTGTGAACAGCCTATGATTTTTGGAGTGGTCTTGACTCTAACTGCTATTTTCTATTTTAATTAACTGGTTTATTTGAATGTGCACTGACATCTAGGTATGTAAAAATCATGTCATTTTCCGGGAACATGTAGTCCCTAAGAGATTTTCTTAATTATACCTGCAAATCTTTTCAATCATCCCCAAAGATCCCAGACTCCCACAATTTTATTCCATTCTTTAAAATGTAGACATGTTGCTCCCAGAGGCTTCCTGAGTACTCCTGCAATACCTCCTTCCCCACATCAAAAGGCCTGAAAAGCTTCCAGTGAACTCAGAACTCAAGAACTGGAAGTGACATCTAATTGTAAGTTTTGGCCAAGTTTGAGATAATGCTGCACACAATAGCAGAATGGGGTAAAACTGACCCCTGTGCCTGCCGTAGCTGCCTATGCCTTACACAGTCTGTATGCCATTGAGGAACAAATATTGACAATCATCGGATAAAAATTGAGATATGAAAGTAGTCCACAGTTTAATTTCAATCGATAGATGGACATGAAGTCCAAGTAGAGAAAACTGTACTACTCATGCAGAATCTGATTTTAAAGTTTATTGATATTCAGGTACATATTTTCATTCCCTCTGCTTCTTCCTCCCCCTCCTTGCCTCTCTGTCTCTCTCAAGACTTATCATTGCTAAATATTTCTACCAATGCCTGGAAAGTTACTTTGAAGAAGAAAATAAATAAAATTATATGATGGAGCTGTCCACAATTCAGCAGTGGTGGGATGATGTTCTGTGTCTGAAGAAAGCAAAAATCTTACATAAAATTCAGTGAAGAAGAATGGTTAAGGTATGTTGATCAGGAAGAAAAAAAAAGTGATACTTACCACCAGCAAAACACAAACCAGCTTGCTACTGCCAAACAACTTACAAGAACGATACCTAAAATGATGGAGACGAGTGAGCCCCTAGAAAGTTTCCCAGAATCTGAAAAAATAAAATGTTGATTTTTTTTTACTTTTCTGCTACAAAAATTAAGACAAGCTTTATTAAGATGTACATGAGACTTCCCCAAACTTCCAAGACAGTGCACAACCCATCTTAAAGATGTTTTGAGATATTGTTACTCTTTAAAACTGTTTGTACACAGTGCTGCGAGCCTGGTAATCTACGTCCACAAGTGTCAACTTTGCAGTTCAGAGAAGAGATTTTAAGAATATTCATAATTTTACTTCTCCCTGATGAAAAAAGGGTCTCAACACATCTCAGCATGTTATAAGAATTTTATGTGAATTTTTTCAATGCATTTTTGCATATGGATACCCCATCAGTTGGAAATGATTTGAAGGCACACAACAACAGCAACAACATTTTATGAAAATTTTGTGTGGACACCCTGAAACTTATTGCTCCCCCCCCCAAAAAAGGAAAAATGCACCCACTCAAAATTCACCCAAACATACTCAATGTGGAGAAAACTTCTGATTTTAATTTGTCTCTGTGTGTAAAAGAATGAAATAAGCTTAAGATTTACATTGTGAACTCACACATTACCTCCAACTTGGGCAGGTCTGAGAATCAGGCTCACAAAGACTGGTTGAATCTACAATATAGTTATAATGGTTTGATACCACTTTAATTGCTATAGCTCTCTCCTATTGAATCCTGGGATTTATAGCTGGTTATATACTTAGAATTCTCTGCTAGATTGCTCTAGCTCTGTAATTCAGGGGACAGTTTTGCTGAAACACAGATTAAACTCCAAGCATTAACCACATAAGCCTGAGAGGGATAGAATTGTACACACTCTGTTACAGGTTGAATGGCGATTAGACTCCTTAGACAGATGAAGTGAGGAATAACGAAAACAATCCCATTAACATGTTTTATCAGCTTAATGGAAAAAGTAACTACATTTCAAATGAGAGGCAAAAAAATCAAGACATAAAAAACATCTAACTATATTGTCCAACTATGGCTCCTTAACATTTTATTAAATGCCTGCCCTAGAAAACATGCTGCAGCAATGTGTTGCTTCCTGACAGCACGAAGATTAGTATTGCCTCCATCTTCTGAAAACAACCCCATAAATCTGTGGTAGTCTTGCTTCTTCTCTAGCTTCCAGCTGCCAAACCTCCCACTTAGTTTGGAACAGGCATCTATAGAGAGAAGTGTGAGATCAAATGTTCTTCCTAGGCAGAACTTAGAAATGTTACATTTTCGGAGTTCAGCTTCCATTCAGCATGGCCATAGCAGCTGGAGAATATTGGAAACTATACCCCCAAAAGTAATTATTTCCAGGCTCTGTTCCTCAGAAATCCAGAAATTATATCTGCCAAGTCAAAGCTGTTGTACAAACAGTGACCTAAAGCTGTTGTGCAAACAGTGTCCTAAGGTGAGGACCAGTGTGATATACCAGTTAAACTACTGGATATATTTTCAGAAGGCCTGGGTTCAAACTTTTATTCACCTACAAAACCTATTAGGTAATTCTATACTTTCCTTAGGCCATGTATGGGAAATGCGGACCTGCAGATATTTTTTGGCTTACACTTCTCGTCAACCCCAAGCCAGCAGAGATGATGATGAGAAACTGTGGGAATCTTAGCAGGAAAAACATTTGAAAAACCACAGTTGCCCACCCCTGCCTCAGATAGTTTACCATCTCATCCTGACCTACTTAAAAGGGTAGTGTTGATAGTTTTGAGATACCCTCATGTAAGCACCTCTGGGTTCCTTGGAGGAAGAGCTAGATGCAACTGTTAATAAATAATAATCTAAGAGATCTTGGTAAATCTTAAGCCTAAAATGGAATGGAAGTTATATAAAGCTACAGCACAAAATATTACTAGACCTGTTACTAGATTTTGAGAGTACATCAGTTGGAAGACTGAATTTGCTTGAGTAATGTAAAACATGCTGATCATGTTTCAACTACTCAAAAATCGTACAGAACCAAGAAATCAATAATGTCCACATTCTGAATGCTGTTTTAGAATAGCAAGTGAATCACAAGCAACTCAAAGTTGGCTGTAGATGTTTCTTCCAAACTTCTTTCTTTGTTTTGGTATTGGCAACCCCATCGAATAACTTGAAGACAAAGGTTGACATTGCACATTCTGTAGGTGGAGTGTAACACTCTATCTACACAGCTCCTATCCTCAGAAGGCAGCTTCCAAGTGTCTGCAGTATGCTGCCATGGCCATTTGCTGCCTGTGGCAGGGGACAGTGAGAGGCAGCATCCAGCTGCAGCTGTGCAGGTAGAAGAAGAAAGCTGATTCACCCTCCAAGATCTCCACTGAGTTGTTGGAGACATGAAAAGGTGACATCAGTGCTCTTCAGCACTTCCTGCCCTCCCTCTGGTCAGTAAAGAGGTGCAGCAGCATGCTTCAGGTGTTTGGAAATGGCCAGAGGTTTTGTACAAGGAGGTACTGAATATCTATTTCTGCAAAGTCCAAAAAAGGACATAGGTACATGTAACCACAGGTTATGTATATGTATGTCACAAACAAAATTTTGGTGATAGTCTAACTTCTTCTCATGCAGCTCACCAATGGCCTTTAAGAGGATTACTTGTTTGGAAATGCGAAGTGAGAATCCAGAGGCCATATAGCCAGTGAATTGCATGCACACTGGTAGACCAGCTATTATTCTGGCAGCCTGGTTGCTTTCCTCTTGCCTTTGGCAGCTGCCTTCTTTTGAAGGAACACAGGAAGCTACCATATTCCAAATCAGATTTGTTCTTGTTGCTGACAACAAATAATTTTACATTTTTTCCTCCAGCTGGAGAAAGTCCCTGAAAATTGTGTAGGACTATTTGCAGTTTGGGGCTTATTCTGCGAAAAAAAAAAACCCGATGAGATTTGTGAAGAAAATGGGATTTTCTGTACTGAAAATCTGTTTTCTATGGAGGAAATCATATTTTTTTCTGCAGCAAACTTGCTTGGTGCACAGAAAAACCTGTTTTATGGACCATCCCCACTTTTGTAGCCAGAACAAGCTCCAAACTGTGACTAATCTCATCCATTCAGGATTTTCCTCATCAAGTTGTGCCACACTCAGAATATCTACTTTTTGTTTATAATTAAAATATTTTCAACTATTTGTGAAATATTTGTGAAATATTTTCAACTTTGTGTTGTATACGATGACTGGAAGTGACTTCTAGGGTTTCAGTCAGGACGTTTTCCTGGTTCTACCTCTAAACTGGTATTGCTGGGAAAGGCATAGCACCTTTGGCTATACAACTTGTGTTCTATGATGAGGTGATTTCCCTCAGGAAAACAAGACATCAGATTACTTTGCTGTAAACAGAATCTGGAGTTTGCTGCACTGTACATCACCTCGGTGTGGACCAGATTGCTTGTAGTAAATGAGATAGACAAGGACCATGTTTGCACATAAGAATGAGGCACACATGTTGGCAACTCCATGCCATTTCTAGTATGGCTCTAAAATGGTGGCTTTTGGAGTAAATAGGACTAAATAGCTGTTGACTGATTGAAAGCGGTATGGTTCAGGCATTTAATCAAGCACAAGGGGACTCATGGCATGTAAAGGAATATGAATGAATCTCATGGAAGATTGTGTGGGCCAGCTATCCATTCAGAATTATTAACAATCTAGAAATTGCCTCTAAAGTTTGTATTGAACTTTATAGTAGCACAACTCCTAGTCCTGGAACTATGAAAATACAAGATTATTTTAGCCTGTTTTAAACTGTCTGCTTTTAAATTGAAAATCAAAAAACTATTTAATATATTTTAAATCTTTTTTAACCTTTCATAATTATTTATTGTGTTAAGTTGATTATATTATAAGCTGTCCTGAAATCTTTGGATAAAGGACAGGGTGTAAATATTTTAACAAATAAATAGCAAAATGAACAAACAAATAAATAATGGCAAATCAGTAAGCTTCTCCAATTCTACTTCTGATTTTCATTGCTGGCTTTGTGACAACCATGGTGTTGTCTCAATACGCAGGTCAAAATGCTATACAGATTACACTGTAGGTTTTTATTTTAACTAAACTAGAAGTTAATGGTATAAAATTGTTTGGCTTAATTCTATAACACTGTTTTTCATGTCAGGTCATTTCCTGGAGAAATTTGGGTTAGTAGTGGCCAACCATCTTTGCATGAGTGGTGGGCTCATTAAGATATCTACTCCTGAAGACTACTGGCCTCCTAATTGTAATCTGATTTGGTTCCAACTTTCGCCCTTTCTGCACTCCACCTTTTCATGATGTCATCCAGTGGGAATCCCGGTAGAGACTGCTGGGAGGGGAGCATGCCAGGAGCACTTCCCTCTGCACTGGCTGGCTCCTTGCAGAAGGGAGTACGAAGCCATGCCTCTTCCTTCTATAGCACAGCTGGGCACTTTCCCAGGCTGTGGTGGGGCACAAAGCACAGCCATCGTGGTTCTGCAGCTTCTGCAGCAAAAGTAAGTGCAGGATGGTGGTGTAATCGTGTGTCATTGACGGGAAAAACCCATCAATGATTTAATTCAGGATTGCACTGCCTGGGAACAGGAGAAGGACAGGACCATAATGACATCATGCAGAAGCATCATCGCAGTCCTGTCCTTCTCCCACCCCCATTGTGGGCCTTTATATCTTCATTCCAGTGGCATGTTACCATCTGTGTATTTGCACAGCTATTAAAAAAACCCCCTAGTTTATGTGTAGGCTACGCTACTATTTTTATGCTTCTGATTTGTTGTTGTTGTTACCGTTGTTGCTGTTATTAATATTACTATATTTGGTCCATGTTGTAAAGTACCCTAAACTTACTTAGGATGAAAGAGCACTGAAAAATAAATGAAATAGTGCATATTATTCCTTTGCTTTCCAGAAATCATAATATCTGTTCTTCCACACTTTTTTTTACACCACCAGAGGTTAACAGAAAAATTATCTAGTAAGAAATGACCCTGTGAAGGAGTTATTGGATATATGGAGTTAAGTTTTGAACTGGGTGATTTGGGTTTATATTTCCACTCAACCAAGAAGTTCACCGATAGTCTTGGGTCAGTAACTCTCAAACTAGTGTGTGGGACCTTAGGTTTAGAAAAAACTTTCAGTTACTAGTTGTTTTAACAGGAGCAGCATTGGATTTGAATGAAACCCTAATCCAGAACCATATCATACTGATTCAGATATATTCAAGAGATTTCTGCGCGGAAACAGGGGTTCTCCCGACTAATTCAAACTAGAATCTGCTAGTTCCTGATTACTGAAAATTTTTTAGTGATTTGGATCAGAATGACACAAAGAAACAGATAATCTGCCTCCACTATGGATATATTTCCCCCCAAGCTCCCCGTATAAAGAAAACACAACAGTGTGAAGGGGATGAGGGAACGTATGGAGTGTAGTTTTGGCAATTCTTGTTTTCATCACAGTGAATTGTTTTGCCATGGTGTTCCAATCTTGGTGCTTTACGGGTGAGATGCTGAAATAATATATAGTTTAATGCATTTTTCTAGTTCTCCCTCTGAAGACCAGGAATGTCAAACCCACTTTAATGGAGTTTGTGAGACCAGAGAGGCTATAAGCACCGGGTGCTTTCTTGGAAAATGCTGCTGAGTGTTCAAGTCCTTCTGCCTCTGGCACTGTATGCTCCACATCCATCACCCATCCTGTCCTATTGCACTTTCTGTAACTTTGGTGTCAACTGAGCAGAGAACAAAATAAGGCTAAGATATTTCATTTGTTATAACTCCCTAGCCCTTGTACCTATCCTTCTGTCCTTTTGCAGGTTTCTGGTTTAAGGACATCCTTATTAAACATCCAATTTTCCTGGAAACTGGAGGAAGTTAGGGAGCAAATCCCTATTTTTCTCCAGATTCTATTTCTGCCCCTGTCCATGCACTCTCCCAGTTTCTTAACTAAGGCCCCCTGTCTTTTGTCATTTTTCTAACAATTGCCTACAAGGAGGAAAAGGAGAGTGTGTGTGCATATTTTTGAACACCCTGAAACTGCAAAGGCTGTTCTTTTACAAAACCCCTTGCAATTATTCTTCTGAAATGTGTCAGGCTTTAACCTCCCAGGAGGGGCAACTATCTTGCAAATTTCATCCTGTTCTACCAAGATATAACTGAATTGTCAGCTGTTTCCCCTTAAAACCACCACCACTACCACCATTTGCTTTAAAGCCATGCAGTACTACAGTCTTTACAGCTAACCATATAAAATCTGGCAGGTATTATATGTTCCTAAGAGACTACTGTGACAATACTGAAAGACAGTGAAGTGATTCACACACATCCATGAATGCTGTGTAGTTGAATGACAGATATACCTCTAATTTTCTCCTATAGCTTTATGGTTTAAAGTAGGAAGCAGAACTATGTGGCCCTGTGTTCTTGGATTGTAGCCCCCATCAGCACTAGCAAGAAAAGCCAATGGTGAGGAATGTTGGAAGCTGCAGTTCGACCTCACAATTCCTCCCCCCCTTCCTGGTTTAAAGTTTTACTCAATAAAGCAGTGCAGTCATCTTACCAGTACATGTTTTCCCATCTTCTGCCAGTTCATAAGGATCTGTGCAGAGACACTGGAAAGTGCCCTTAATGTTTAGACATTTAGCTGAGGAGTGGCACGGTGGATTGTCTTTGTTTTCACATTCATCGATGTCTGTAGACAAACACAAGAACAATACAATTATAAAACAGGAAATGCATTCTAAGTCTGATCCCAAGATGTGATTCTGAACATCTCTTGCTTGGAGCATGTCTGAGTTATCTCAAGAGACTGTCTTGCTTCAAAGACAGTATCAGGACCATCAAGAAGGAAAGAAAACTCTGCATGAGACCACTGCCAAGACAAAGCAGGTAGGAAGCAGGAAGAAACAGATCTGGGAGCAAAAATGGTTACAAAACCCAGTACTGAACATTGCCTCCTCCCTGGTTCGTTCTTTCTTTCTTTCTTTCTTTCTTTCTTTCTTTCTTTCTTTCTTTCTTTCTTTCTTTCTTTCTCTTCCTTCCTTCCTTCCTTCCTTCCTTCCTTCCTTCCTTCCTTCCTTCCTTCCTTCCTTCCTTCCTTCCTTCCTTCCTTCCTTTCTCTCTCTCTCTCTCTCTTTCTCTCTCTCTTTCTCTCTTATCTATTTCTGGTCATAATACTAGTGTCAAATGGTAGGGTGCTGGTGCCACTTTTAGGAAGCTAGGCATTTCACACACCTGCTACAGGCCTCCCTTGGGCAGGGGGTCAATTTCATCACATGTTTTGCCTCCCCCTCCCACCCAAGCTGTTTTAGTTGCTGAACAGAGGTGACCAGAAGACACTTTAACAAGAAACCCTTCCTGGATCTAAGAAAAGTCGTGGACTCAAGACACACTGATATTGTTCCCATATGCTCCTAGAGAGTGTGAGGACCCTGCGTAAGTCATAAAAAAAATGTGAGGGGCAGTGCCAAGGATGTGGGGTTGTTAAGGAACAGCACTGATGGCCATATTGTCCACCCTTTTGTAAAGCATACAGATAAGATCTCACACATATTCAGTTGGATTTGATTGTTCTATTCATCTCTTCTACTCTGTGCTAGAATGAGGATACATTATAGAAACACATGTGAAGCAAAGGAAGGGCTTGATATTGTAAAAACTGAACAAACAGCTACATAAGCAGAGTGTGGTAGTTTTTGTTGTTGTTGTTGTATTTAGAACACATCCCATTATAGTTCTTTGTTTTAATACAGTGTATAGATCACAGCTTATTTGCACTGTTTAACATAGCAACAGAATCCGTGAGAATGATTCATGCAACTTATTCATTCAGTTTGTTTCCAGAACGTTAGTCTGCTTGAAAGGGGTGGGATGTTATTAACATTCATTTAACAGTTTTATTCTGTTGCATGGGACTTGGGCGGATCAAATTCTGGAGGCTACGTAGGATGTGACTAAAAAGGAAGGCTCCAATTTTCCTCCTATTTCAACTATATCATTATTTCTATCATTTTCTCTTCCAAGAAATGCTGATAAGCAGGCTTCATCACTGATAGCTCATGCATGCAAATGAATCCATCACCTGTTACAGCATCTTCCCGAATATGGGCTTGTTAAATTTCTTCTCTCGGTATTTTCATCAAGGTTGCATATGCATGTGCATGCACAAGCTGGGGGACTGTGTACCATCACTTATAAAAGTGCAATGTAAGGAGGGTGTGAAGTTCTAAAGTGATGCAGTGGATTGGAATGAACTCAAGAGAATTCTTTGCTGTCATTTGGAGCCTGGATCCAACAGATTCTGTACTGATGACCTGAGAAAGCGAAGGAGAAGGTTACAGTAGCAGTCTGCCTTTCTCTCTCTGGTGCCTCCCGGTCTCCATCTCAAAGTGGTCAGGCCAGAGAATGCAAATGTACCATTTTCCACCCTAGACAGTGCAGTAGTGTCTGTATGTGTCAGCGCCTGAAGTCAATTCATTAAAAATTAATTCTCTATTTGTAGTTCATTAATTTTTAAAACAATGATTAAAAAGTTGTTACTTTAATCATTATAACAATGATATTTATGGGTTGCAGGATGATTAATAGTTCCCATTACTTCATTACTCTGGGGAGTAATGGAAGGTTTGGCATTTTTAGTGATTTTAATTGGTTTTCTGAACTCTAAACAGCATTACTAATAATGTAGTGAAATAATTTTTTAAATTTTTCACTTAAATGGTTAACATGAATAAATTAATTTCTGGTTTAACACCAGCATGTTTCTGTTAACATTAATGCTCTCTTACTCTTGCATGTTTCTGGTTTCTTGAGCTGGCTGTCTCAGTTCAGGTTTCATGAGGTTTCAATGTCTGAAATTACTTGGAAACTATGCCTCCTTCCTTATCAAAGGTGAATGAAGGATCCCTATAATAATATGTCAGTCGACACAGCTAATTGTTTTGTCAACAATAAGCAGAGATGTAAAGACAAGTGGTATATCATGTGCAACATGCTAGAAGCATTTAACTATTTTATCCCTCTGCCTCCCTTTTCTGTGGTTTGCAATGTCATAGATAAACATGGCATGGTGTGTGCATACATGAGGCTTGTTGAGGAGCACTCACTGTTGAGGAATTCCACCCACCCTACTCCAGTCGCTACTAAGAAATTCATCCCACACTGGCTTTGGCCTGGTAAGCCAATTCCGGATGCCATTTTGGCTGATTTTGGGTAGATTGTTTTTCCTTTCTAATGTATTTTTGGGATGTCTAGGTGGCTTTGGGTGTTGGGGGAAGCAACCACTGCATTTACAGGTGGTTTTAGAAGACAAAAATTCACCCCAAAATTGCCCAGAAAAAATTTAATTTCTATTTTGTGGTGCCTAGGGCCTTTAAGAGACATCTTAGGGGTCTCAAGGGCCACATGCAGCCTGTGGGCCAAAGTTTGCCCAACCCTTTAGTTGCTCACCCTAAACCATCTCCACAAGGTTGTTGCGTGGTTGAAGTGAAGCTTCTTGGCGAATATGCAGAGAAAAGCATGACTAAACATTCCTTTCTTTTCCACCTCATGTGAAGACTCAGAGAAAAATGATTCCAGTTACTGCATCACATGAAAACACTGCTTCCTAGGCACAACTTTGTGTTCGCCTCCATTATGTTCTTCTTTTGTTTTCCAGTTATGACAAGGAAGCAGCCAGTCTGGCTGAAAAAAAATGCTCCTTGGGTAGAAAATTTTTTCTTCCCTCCAATATCTACTGTTCTCTCATCTGCTACATCTAAGTAAAAATATGAAAAGATGCTTGCAGGTGAATGTCTACCCCCATTCCCTGAAAGATCTATACAAACCCATCTCTACTTTCTGTGTCAGATTCACAAGATGAAGGCCTAGATTTGATTATGGATACCCTGGCTGAATCTATAAAGCCCCATTGCTCCTCCTAAGCATTAAATAAGCATTGTTAAGTAAGCTTTTGAGTTCTCTCAAAGTTATACACACAGGTCCTCCAAGGGCACTATAGCACATCATGATTTCATACATTATTGCTTCCCTTGGATCTCTGTTTCTTGATGATGAAGAGACTTGAGAGCTGCCCATCTAATGTTCCAGTTGTATTCAGGGAACATTGTCTTGCTTAGCTCATGGATGGATGGATCAGAGAAATTGTTGGTGATTATGATCACTTTTTTTTTTTGAGACAGAATTAAAACTGATGAAGGAGAACACTATCAAACCTCAAAGAATAAAGAGATTGAAGCCATACAGATGATAATTTTATGTGAGGTCTCAAAGCTGTTATTCTAGAAATTTAGTGCAGGTCATAGAAGTTTCAAGGCTATTTGCAATATACTTTACTTCTTTGCCTCAATTAGTTTAATTATACGGATAGATGACTCCTGAAGCTCTACAACTATGAACAGTCAGGATAACTGGCTAGAAAACTACATTTTGTATGGCAGAATTCACAGTGAATGACCTCATGTATTTTCATGATAGACAAAAATATCCATATACATTCAATGCTCTAAAAGCAGGCAGGCACATCTCCATCATGTCTAGGCCCAGAAGCAGATGAAAGGTTGTCCTTCCATCCCAACTGCCACTGTCCTGGCTGCAAACAGACAGAAGAAGCAGACACAGTCCCATTGTGCCTCTAGGCCCTCCATCCATCCAAACTGCCATTGCTGTGGCCTCAGAGGGAGAACAGAAGAGGCAATATCTGCTGGACTTAATCCCCTCCCACATTGCCATCCCTTTTCCTTTTGTGTCATGTCTTTAATTAGATTATAAGCCTGAAGGCAGGAAACTATTCTGTTGTTACTTGTACAGTGCCACGTAGAGTGATGGTGCTAAATAAATGAACGAATGAATAAATAAATAAATAAATAAATGCTGCTGCTGCTGCTGCTGCTGCTGAGGAATAATGCTGACATATTCCAAAGTGCAATGCAACATCAGCCTGCTTATGTGGCAGATTCCCAGTAGTGATGAATTTACTGTTCTCTGCTGCAGAGTCTAGGCTGATCCTCTGTTGATTTGGGGAGCTCTGCAGAACTGGCTATATTCCACATCGCAGTGGATAATGGCCTGGCTCCTCTTGAAGCTCCAGTGTATTTTTAAAAAAGGAAATGGATGAGGCAGGGAGAAACCAATGAAGCACCAGATGGATTACACCCACCCCTTATAGGGATGTAAATATTTGCCAACTATGAAGAAACAATGAATTTTAAGCATTTTTCTTCCCACTGGGTGAAGCAATGACAGGCTTTGTTCAATTTTCAACAATTTTTCACATTTTGAGACTTCTTTGCACAAAAATTCATGCTGTGAAAAAATCTTGGCGTTTGGCACAAACAAAACTTTCTTGTTGTCTTCAAGCAAAGTGTGTGGGTATTTTGTGCAGAAGGTAAAAAGGTGATCTGTGCCAACCGTTATTTTATATCAAGTTTTTCACACAAGGAAATGTTTCATGAGGCCCTAAAATGTGAAAAATCTCACAGCAGAAAATTTGTGAATATCCTTAACATCCTTGCTCTGTCATGCTGCAGGCTGAACAGCACACCAGGCAACAAGCAGATTATCGAGAGCCTTTGGAGGAGGAAATTGTCAGGCGGAGTTGTGCAAAACACTTCTCAGCTCATGTTCATTCTTCCTTTTCCCCACTTGTGCCCCCCCTTCCCTTCTACCTTGTCTTGTCTCCCTTGGCAGTGCTACGGACAGTGAGTTTTATCCTGTTAATCTGCTGCAGATGTTGTTCGTCACATTCAGTATGTAAGCAATCACTGCTTACACTAAGTAAGCAATGTAGACCCTGGCAAAACAAAGAACTTTTACTTTCTTTTTTTTAAATGCAGTGCGTGGGCAGCTGTTTGGGGCCCAAGTGCCAATTGCCCACCTTCCAGATCCCTCATGGGTTTGTAGCCTTGCATGCACCAAGCCGAAACACCTCTGTTTTCTTCTGTGGCCGCTCTCAATAATGGTGACCGGAATAGACACATCTTCATTTTCTGTCACTGTTTTGAGAGGTACTACAGAGGAAAATAGAAGTAGTTCCTCCATAGAATGTCTCAAAATGGCAACAGGAAGTGATAGCACATCATATCACATGGTACTGGAATGCTTGAGGGGTGGTGGACTGGTGATATTTTTGCATCTTTTCACATGTTTGGGAGGGTTCCGTATGATTTTAGGGCAAAATTGAAAATGTCAACTTTTTTAAAAAAATGGAGAGGGCTTTGGGGGACTGCTGGGGGGGGGGCCCTTCAGAGGCCAAAAAAGTGGCATGCTACCTGTGAGCTGCACTTTGCCCATCCTTGATTTAATGTCTCTCACTCTCTATTTATCTAGGTGGTCGTGGCAGACAGAGTATGTAGGTACTTGGCAACTACTACCGTGTTGTCATGGAGATGTGTGGCCCTGGTACAGGAGGGCAGTAACCTTCTCTTCCCAGTCTGCCTTAGGCAGTTGGGCAGCTTGGACTGGCCTTGCCAAAATGGCACTAATATTCTTGGTAAAAACTAATGAGATTAAAGAAAAGTAGAGGCACCTTGGCAGATGGGTGGTTTTGTATCCCACACTCCTTCGGTACATGACAATTGTTCTTCACCAAGTAGCTTGTATCCTTGGTGGCATGAGTAGGTAACCATGGATTTTTCTGCTTTGGAGCAACAAACAAAGTCACCATGTTCTATGCTTGTTGGGAAACCACAAGTCAGCTCTAAAAATAACCAAAATAACATAACCAAAATTTTAAAACACAATTAGAATATCATGGAAACTTATGTTCAGACTCAAGTATAATCTTATGCCCACTGAAGTAAGCCCCATGGTGTGGGAATAACTCATAGTGAATCCACTGGGATTTTCTTTGGAGTAGACGTGTATCACATTGCATTCTCATTCATTTCTTATTGGCAGGTTTTAGTGTTCTTATGTTCAAATAATGTTATCTAGTCCATAAAGCCCTTTCCAGTCTGGTCTAAGGGCAGGGACACTTTGTTCATATATAAGCAATTTTTATGCATCAAAAATCATCGAAGACTGGATCAGAGCAGGTGGGCTGATAGTTTAAAAATATATGTATGGGTACCTCTATTTTTGGAAAATATATGCAAATATATTTGTGCTTTATAACCTTAACTATGATATTATGATACCACTACAATAAATTAAAGATTACTTGAGATATATTGGGCAATGTAAGATTTTGCATCATTGATTCCCTTATTTAGTCTCAATGTAATAGTAAGTTTTGATGACATTGGTAGCCGATTCATAGAGTATTTTCTCCCATTGGTATTGCAGACATAGCTGATACTATCAAATAAGTTGCACAGCTTATTTTGACAGCAGTGATCATATAAAAATCAATTTGCTGTAATTAACATCTATGCCCCTCTTAACACCTAATTTCTTTGCCAACTTTATCATGTAAAGATAATAGGTCTAATCTATTCTTAAACGTTTCTACTGTTTCTTTTAAATGTTTATTCATATTTCACCTGTCATAATAATAGCTCAACATACTATTCATATCACCAGCAATGATTCCTACTTTGTTGGTTATATACACCAAAAAAGAGTTGCATTCTATTTCAGTTCATTTTGCAATATATTTGCAGGCCTAGCAGCAAGAGGCCAACTTGGATGGAAGGAGCCATGACTGTACATCTTAGGGTTCGATTAAAAGGTTGGTTTGGCATGAGATCCAGCAACTGGATACTCTGAAATTTAACAGTCCTAGTCATTTGACAATCCCAGGGCTCATCTGTCAAGGGCAACTGTAGCTTGACAGCTGAGGAATTCACACGAGTGCCTAGTCATCAGGCGTGTGATAGTTCCCTAAGCTAAACCTCAGCCTTCTACACTTCCAAGGTCCCTTAAGGGGACTCTGTAATGTGGAATGAAGGGCACTGCATGTTCCACATACATCGCACACCCTGCACTTTCTGTAATTTTGATGTCAAGTGAGCAGAAAAACAAACACTCAGTTGCGGCCTTGCAATGTCTGTTGTTGTTGTTGGGTGGTTTCAAGTTAGTTCCAGTTTACGCCAATGCTAAAGCTAACCTATCTCAGAGTTTTCTTGGGAAGACATCTTTAGAGGCAGTATTCCATTGCCTTCTTCTAAGGCTGACAGAATAACTTGTTCGAGATCACCTGGCTGATTTCCATTGCTGAGCAGGGATTGGAACTCAGCTCCTCTAGAGTCTTAGTCCAACACTCAAGCAATCATGTCACACTGGCTTTCAGAGTCTACTAGCCATTTTTGATTATCTAGGAAAGGAGAACTTATTTTTCTGAAGTTGTCAATTAATTCTTTAGTCCTTACTTGCCAGGGCAGAGTGAAAGGAGGTAGGTCTCTAAAAAATGAAAGAACTTGGTATCCTTTAGAGAGGCTGCCAAGACACAGAATTTTATATCTGTGAGTTTATCTTTGAGAAACCTTGTGCCTCTCTTGAATTTCTCAAGATGTGTCTTTCTTACTGTACCTCAGATTTTGAGAAACATTTGATTGGAAAAATGTACAAACTTTTGCTAAAACTAGAGATGGAAGAAGAGTTGGTTAAGGACTGGATGGTACAGTAGGCACAAAATGTTGGCATAATATACAGTTGGAAGAATGGGAGAAAATGTGGTCAAAGGGAATTATATTTACATTATGTTATGATCTCAAAGAAGACTTTTACAAGATGATGTATCATTGGCATTTGACAGCAATAAAATTGGCCAAAATGCATAAAGAGGTTTCTAACAGATGTTGGAAAAGTAAACAAGTGGGCTCCTTTTACCATATGTGGTAGATTTATGAAAAAGGCAAGAAGTTCTGGAATTAAATATATTCTAGGATATATGAAATGGTGAAAGTTAATGTTCAATTGAAGATGGAATTCTATTTGTTGGGATTAATAGAATAGAACATGACCACTAGAACTTGACTTCTATATGCACAGAAGTGGAAGAACACAGATATTCCAGCAAAAGGGGACTGTCTGATAAAACTTAGCTGAAGTGGATAAAGTGGATAAATTGATAACATTGTTAAGAGAAAGTCAGTACCGACTTTTTCAAAAGACTGTGAACCTTTAATAAATTTATTGAAAGAAAAAGAGTACAATCTGCTGACTGTAGGTTTTGAGAATCAGTAGTAATTGAAGCTTCTGAATGGTACTTCCAGTTAGAGAAGTTATTTTACAGTGTATAATCTGCATTAGGAATGTTAGAAACCAATGCGTATTTCTTTCTTTCTTAGTATTCTTGTTTTCTTTAGCTATTTTTTAGTATTTTTAATACTATTTGTTCTTTGTTTTCTTTTGTGCTGGTTGTTGTAATTTTTTTTTATTTTGTTTGTATGTATTTTGAAACTTCTCAATACATATTTAAAAAAAGCATGCTACCATGCTTCATTTATTTTAACGCCACCCACTTCTCGCTGATTTGATATATTTTAGCAGGTGCCCAGGTGACCACATTGTTTACATGTCTACCAGAATGGGCAACATAGATAGGAGCAGAGCTTGGAAGTTACTCCCAGAAACCCCAGCCATTGCAGTACTGTTGTAGAGAGGGGAAGTGGGAGGAGAGGGGCATGGCATGAACTCCCATCAGCCATTGGCTGAGGTTGTAGAAATAGATACCACTTTATGAGACTAAATGCAGTTTGGATGGGTATCTGAGGACAAGTCAGAGTGTTAACACAGAATTCCTTGGGAAAGGCTGATTTTTGAAATTCTTCCTTCTGCTGCCTTCATATTCCTTTCATACAATGCAGAAAAGAAACACTGTTTGTTCCTCATGTCATGCATGAAGAAATCAAGATCATTTCCCTCTGCAGCATTCAGAATGTTTCTCATTTCCAGTGTTGATCATAGAAACAAAGCCATATAGATTTTAATCCTGTTCTTATTTGTTGTTGCTGTTGTTGCTGTGTGCCTTCAAGTCATTGGTTACTTATGGGGGCGTAAACTCCACTGAACTCCGTGGTGCTTTCTTCTGAGTTGATATGCATAAGGTTGCATTGCTGACTTCGATTACCTGGTTGCTGGATTTCCTGCCAGGCTTCTAAATTAATGCTGGGTATATTTTCACAAGGTTCAAAATCTTCAGGATATTTTCCAAGCATGAAGGCATCAAGAGGTACTTCAGTGAGGCCTGTGTTATCACAGATCAGTCTGGATAAAGAGTTTTTCCTGAGTTCATGCCTTTGGGCTTCAGTAAAGACACCACCATTTTCCCACCAAAATCTATACAGGGAGCAGACCATAAATAAATAAATAATTACATAAATAAGCAAGCACGTCTGTATGCACTCAAACATCAAACTATTGGTACATGACGCAAGATAATATATAACTCAGCTTTCTGAAGGTCTTTAACTTTCAGCTCCTTGCCTACGGCCAGAGAGTTGGTTGAAGTGGAGACATGTTATCAAATAAGACTGAAAGATATCAGTGGGATTATACATTGTGCTAAGAAAAGACTGTATAGATATGGGCACTCTCACTATGTGGTGAAATAAAAATGGAGAAGGGAATTTATTGTTTGATTTGAAGACAATTTATTATTATATTTCACGGAAATTCAGGCTTGGCCCAAAAGAATGTTATGCCTGAGAAGAAACAAGAGATGATCCTCCTCCTCATCAAGGTGCAAAATACTACAACAACAACAACAATGCTAATAATGATATCCCATTTTTTTCCTCAGACCGGGACTCAAGACAGCTCTCCAAAGGTTAAAAGAGACATAACTAAAACGTATACCAAATACAAAAGTTATAATTATCATTTAGACTATCCACATAACTAAAGCCAGTAAAAAAAAAACTATTATAAAGAATAAGTAAATAAATAAATACAGATAGACAGTACAGCATAATTCTGCAAGGCCCAATCCCCTTGAACATTACTTCGAAGCTCTGGCCATATGGGATGAAAGTTAGTTTGTACTGGGAGTTATTTACAAAGTTTGGGATAGTGGGAATCCATAGGGAGTGCTTAGAGTCCACAGCTCACTGAGTCATTGAAAGTTCCTTATCCCTACACTTCCTCAGCAGAGTTTTGCACTTCTTAATGCCTAAGAGGATTGGAAAGAAGTTCTCATGGATGAAATCAAAACAGTCCACAGACTGTGGTGAGATTTTAAATATACTCTTGAACAGGGCTGGTCCAAGATATTTTGCTGTTTAAATCAGAGTATGAGATGTATTCCCTGATGGGACACGATAGCCAGAAGTTTCTTTGGTTATGCTTCTGGCTAGCGTTGCCCAGAAGTCCAGACTCCATGCCTCATGGAAAATTCCACTCAGATTTGGAAGAGGCACAAAATGACTAGCTTTCTGAAAACATGTCATTCTGTTCTATTCTGATCTTTCAGAAAAGAAGACCCTGAGTCTCCAGGAGCACATGCTATATGTTCTGTTTAGTTAATACAGAAATAATAAATAAGTGCAAAAGTTTGTATAAGACTAATCTGGCTTCAAGAAAATTATAGAAGTGGTGGTGGGGGGTCAGCTGGTAGTGGACATACTAACTGTCTACACCAACGTACCTTGATAAATAAACTTAAGCTGTATTTTGGTTAATTTTTACCACATGTGCCTTGAGCACTCAAGGAGGGATATATCTCAGTTTTCATTTTCCTCCTGCACTCAGTCAAACTAGATGGACATCTTTCTGTTCCTCTGAGAGTAGAGCCCTAGCTTAAGTGTACAGCATAGGCTGCATTGTGTTTGCAACTTCAGCTCTACACTCTGGGATCTGCTGCTTGAGCTGGCAGGCTCAATTTGCCTAATGACAGGGCCTGCACTGATCTTGAATAAATTTAAGAAGGTAATGAAAACCCAGGATTGGAAAGCTAGCTTTTTTTTTGCTGCAACCAACTCCATGTTGTTTAATACACAGATAGCACTTCAAAATGTCTTGTTTTATTGGTGCAAAAATGATTTAATTATGAGAAATTTGACAATAAATGAAATATCTGGAAACATGACTTCAGCCTGGAACTCTCATGAAAAGGGTCACTGGTTTTCAACTGTCAATCACCTACAATGAATTTTAATGATGATGCAGACAGACATCTGCTGGCAGGATTCTGAACCAACTAGAAAAAGTTCATTCAGTTCTCTTGTCTCTGAGCTGACTGCCTAAATTCTCCTTTCAAAGGGCAGAATGTTCATTAATACACTTTCAGAAGGAAGTATTTTCCAACTTCTACTTATTGTGCTGTCATTAGCTGTGTAACTCACACAGGTACACTGAAGGATCAAGTTGTTCTCTTCAGCCTCTCCTTCTTTCACACTGTTGACAATGCACTGTGCATACATTTACTTCCACTGTAACTCCCACCTGACCTTCCCCAGCCAAAGGAGGAAGGCTGAGTTGACCATTTGGCAGAGTGAGGCAACAGTGACCTTATGTAACAAATGCTGGGAGACAGCAGTGGCAAACCCAGAATTGTTCCCCTGAATGTCCTAGTCTGTTCTCTCTCTTGGTGAACAGCTATGTATGCTACTCACTCTGTCTTGAGTCAAATGAAGTAACCTGCTGATCTCAGGTTTTTAACACAGAACTGTGTCCAATCATCCGTACTCAACTGCTACTCCAGCCACCTTCTGTACATGGAATGGTGGCAGGTGTGATTTTTGTCCTTTGCCTTAAGCAGAACTATATCTTTGGTTGGTCTTGCAAGGAAGGCAAAGTGCTCAGGCAGTCAAAAATGGAAACTTGATAGTCACCTTCCTGCAGAGATTCTTCTGCTTTTTATCACATTTTTAAAATTTCCATTTTTTATTATTTCTTTTTAATCTAGAGTTCGGCACCCTAAGATATGACGATAAAGCAGCAACACAACATCAGTACACTCTATTACATGGTGTCAAGATGAAATGTTGTTGCTGCTGCTGTTGTTATTAATAATTTTATTCATTTATATCCTGCCTTTCTCCCAATAATGAGACTCAAGGGGGCTAACAACATATTGAAAACAATACAAATTCAAAACTATTCAGAAACATTTCAAAAGCATAAATATAAAACTTAAAAAACAATTAAATAATGTAAAAAGTTCAACTATTAGACATTAAAAATATAAAAATCCATTAAAGGATGATATTCAGACCTTAAAAACAATACTGCACAGCATTCAAAGTTCAACTCTAGTCAGTTTGTAATAAAAATGTTTTGACTTGCTCACTTGAAGGAGAGAAAGGACAGGGGCATCATAGTCTCTCTAAGAAGGGAGCGCCACTGAGAAGGTGCTCTTCCTTGTTCCCATCAAATGAGCCTGAGTGAGTGGTGGACAGAAATAAGAGCCTCTTCAGATTATCTTAAAACTCTTCTGGCTCATAAAAAGAGACAGATCTTTCAAATAACCTGGACCCAAGCCATATAGAGTTTTATTGATCAAAATCAGCACTTTGAATTGTGCCTAGAAACAGGCAGCAGCTGGTGGAGCTGTTCCAGCAAGGGAGCAGCATGATCCCTGTAGTCAGTCCCAGTTAACAACCTGGCTGTAGCTCTTTGGGCCAACTGAAACTGCTGAGCACTTTTCAAAGGCAGCTCCGCATACAGTGCATTGTAATAATCCAGATGGGATATAACCAAGATATGTACTACAATGGCCACATTCAACTTCTCCAGGAACAGATGTAGTTGTCACACTAGTTTTAACTTGTCTAAATTCACTCCTGGTTACTGCTGAAATCTGGGCCTCCAGCCACAGAGCTGAGTCCAAGAGTATCCCCAAACTGCGATCTTGTGTTTTAAGGGGAATTGTAACCCCATCTTACACAGGCTGTTCCTAGATCTGTCTTTTTAACTAACCAGGAGCACCTCTGTCTTGTCTGGATTAACCTTCAATTTCTTTGTCCTCATCCAGTCCATTATAGCATCTCCCAGCAATTTCATGTGGATGTTGAATAGCATAGGGGACAAGACTGAACTCTGAGGGACTTCCCAGGCCAATGCCCAAGAAGTTGAGCAAGAATCCCCAGCACCACCCTCTAAGAGTGCCCCTCCAGGAAAAGAACAGAGCCATTGTACAGCAGCACCTCTAAGCCCCATCTCAGAGAAGTGACTCAGAAGTATACCATGTTGGGAAACCCTGATCAGCAAATGCCTCAAGATGAAAAACAAAAACAAAACAAAAGAATACTTTTGCTTTTATCTCTGTTCTTGCCAGACTACATCATGTTCTTTTTTCTAGGTTCTCCTGTCACCAAAACATTGAAGTTTTTTTTTAAAATCTAAATAAGTATAATAAAACATGATAAGTAAACTCACCGATCACCATCTCTCAGTGCTTTCATTTGCTTTCCAATTATACACGCAAACAATGGACCTGTTCTGGCATCTGGAAGAAAGTTTTCTACTATACCCCCCAGCCAGACATCAATGTTATCGGGGCTGCCATACAGTTCCATGATATTTTGAACAAGCTTCTTGTTTTCTATTGCTTCTATCAGCTCACTTTCTGTCTTTAGAACTGGCAAGTCACAGAATTTTCTCCAGTCATTGTAACCTAGAAGAATCGCAATCACAGTAACATTCAAACAGATTTATGTGATAGCTTTTTTTTAAAAAAAAACTGTGCCAGCACATCTCAATTTCTAAAGTACTGGGCCCAAGCCTAGATGGTCTTTGATCTGGTATTCCTTTGCCCTAATTTCAAATGTGTGAAGTGCACTGGCTGAGGTCATTTACTGGTTCAACTCTCTCCTGCATTATCATTGTAGTCATATAGATGCATTTTTTGCTTTGCAGAATATATACAGAAATTGACTCATAATGTTGGTCATTACTGTCCGAGGGTCAAGAAGAAGTGATGGCTGGCATCCTGTTAGTGCCATAAGCAGTGGTAGCTAAAAGTTTATCCCTGTGTATTGAACCCTGCGTGGTTGTGGAGCAAGGAATCCACTGCTTCCCTCTGGCAATATGCAGAATTCCCACAGGATTCACCTCCTTCCTGGGGGGTTCTCCCTCCATGATCATTTAGTGACTAGTAGAAAGAGGGGACATCAGAGAAGCATCTGCCTATGTCTCTATGACAAGCAGAATGAAAAAAGGCATCTTCCTGTACCTCCTGGAGGTTCTCAGGAGTTGCCACAGGAAGATATCATCATTGTGCACCTGATAACAGGCACATAGCCAGAGACTTCTTCAATGGCCTCTGCTACCTAGCAGCCATTAAAAGCGGGGGTAGGGGGGTAGGTGCAGCCACAGGTGAGTTCTGTGGGAAGGGAGATGTATCATAGTTCCACCTAGGAGGAACTTTATGACTGATTTCCTGAAGCAGGAATTCAGTCAGTGTGTTGAGTAGTCAATAGGATGGCCCCATTCAGGAAAATGGATTTTTTGGTGGTAGTGGGATTGGAATTCATTGAGATCAGGATTACTTCACATTTTGAAAAGAATACCGCTAGTATTTAGCATAAGGCTCCCTCGTGCTATCATAATTCACTTTTATAAGCTGTTGAGCTGTTTGGAGTTCTCTGCTGAGTGCACAACAACGAAGGTCCCCCTAAAACCTACTTTTTAAACAGCGCATCCCCATGCAACATGGCCATTTCCATATTGCCAGGGAGTAGGGGGATGAACAGAGCTGTGTCCAGTGCTTTACTTGTAGGTGGACACAGGAAAAGAGCTGGGCATGTCCCCACGCATCCCCATGCTCTTCAGCAACATAGAAATGACCATGCTATGGTGGTGGCGGGGGACAGCGCTGTTCAAAAGGCAGGTTTGGAGGGTTAGGATTGGGAGATGAAATTAGGGAGATGTAGCTATGTTCTACGTCTACTGATGCAGAATCTTAGTCTACACATTACTTTATTTTTTATTTCTTTATTTTTTTACTTTATCTTGAGTTTTCTGCCTCTGGGTCTTTTGAATCTTCTGTCTTTGGGTCATGGGGTATTTTATATACGTTCCTCCCATTCACATGATGGCAAGCTTGTTTATCCTAGTGCACAAAGGTTAAGGTTGACAGTGTCTCCTTCATTACTACTTCATGCTGAGTCAGGCATGGAAAATATATTTGTCACTAAAATAACACTGTAAGATAGACTAAGGCCATTTCCACATGAGACTGTTATAGTGCTATTATTCCATTTCAACATCCTATGGAATCCTGGGGTTTGTAGTTTAGGGAGGGGCTGGACTTCCTAAACTACAAATCCAAGGATTCCATAGGAAGTTGAAAGTGGAATAACAGCACTATAACGGTCTTGCGTGGAAATGGCCCCAGTTGAGAAAAATAGTGGCTTATCCAAAATGTCACAATATGAGTGCAGAGTGGAGATTTGATCTTGATCTTTCAAATTCAAGATCAATTCCCTACCTAAATTCACACTGAACCAGTAGGTGAAGGTTGCCTACGGCTGTATATTTTATGCTGCAGCAGTAACATTTGCAAAACATAGCAACAAACCAGCATTGCCTATAAGTAATCTTGGTTATATAGGTAAATAGCACAAACACAGTAGATCAAGGTGCCTGATTGCAGCTAAATACTTTGGTTTTTGCCAAGCCAATCTGGTCCTACGCAGCCAGTTGATGCATCTGCTTTAAGTCACATACATGGCCCAAGAACTAGACACTCATTGTAAACTATTAACATCTACTTTTAGGAGCAAATGCAGTGAGGTTATCAGAAGCCACAGAATTAAACTATAATTAAGACAACATTTGCATTATAGCGATGATATACAGAGCATGAGAAAATTACTTTTTGGGATGAAAACTCCTATAGTCTCAAACCAAAAGGGTGACCTTTCTAGTAACTGATAAATACAAAATTAATTTGTGAAAAGATTGGAAACTGATGGAAATGTATAGGAGGGGAGGCAACTGTAGTGGGAGTGGGTGGGTGAGTGAAATATTTATCCCGTTGCCTCCACAGCAGGCTACATATCTGAATTTTCAGATGAAAATCAACCAAAAGTGCAAGCCCAAAGTGACAAGAAATCACTTTCAGTCTGTTTTCAGCTACTTAAGTTCATTTTGAGGGCAAAGAGTGTATTTTAGGGCATAATTCTACAGCAGATCCACAGCTGAATACAATCTATTTGCATACGCTCCAAGAATGGATTACAGCCTCCACGGCTAATCTTGCTTGACATCGAAGAGAAAATAAACATGTTCCATTCTAATGCAATGTCTTAGTCTATAGCATAGATTTTTCTTTTCAAAAAAAGACTATTGACCTGGCAGTCCATGATCACGTCCCCGTTGTAAATCTAATGATGCTAAATCCAATGAACCATTATTGGACAACACAAAAAGCTTCTTTGTTAATTCCTCATTCAGCAGTTGATCTTGCAGTGGCAGTTTTGCACCAGTTGCCAGAGTTCCTCTTAGAATGGGATCCAGACCACCTTAGAACACAATGATAAGGTCAGTGCAAGCTTTGGTGGAACCAAGAATTTTTCCTAGATGCAGTCCAAACTTATGCCTTACTATATTTTTAAAATTTTGCAATGACTTTTCTTCTGAGTTTCAAAAACCAAACAATTGGTTAAAACTAATTTAACAATTCAAAAGCAATTTAAACTAGGGATGCACTTCTATAAACTCTGGCTGTGTGAATTTTGTCGCTTTGGTGAATCCATGTCTGGTCTGTTTATCATCTTTTAATGAATTTTTTTCTTTTTTACTTTATGGGACAAAATCTGTATCTTTTTTGTGTACTTTCCCCTCCAAATGTGCATATTTTGGTTGCCATCCTGTTGGTTACTTCCAGCTAGAATAGACCTATTCAATCAATTGTTGAATGGTGAGTCAATACATAGGTAAATCCCATTGATCTAAGGGTCAAGTCTAGGATTTAAGCTTTTGTGTGTGTTTTAAGTATTGTACTCATTAGCTGAAAGGCTTCTCTCCATAGACTTAAGCGTGTTTTGGCAGTGTTTTAAATACTCACATTTTTGAGGTGCACTTTTTAACAGCATACATTTAGAAGACACTTCCTCAAAATGTATGATGATTCTGGATAACAAATTGCATTTGGTCTGAAGGTAATCCAGGAAGTGCTGATAGGCCTATTGAAAGTCAACAGAAACTAGATTTCTCATGCTCCCTAATCTAAACCTTTTAAATATTGAATATTAGAAGTTAAGTGATATCGCAGTTTTACACATATTGGCTAGTATCCTGCTGGAGTTTACAGTTATGCTGCTCCACAGTGAATTCCCCCAGTCTCCACTTACCGGGAAGCAACTGCTCTGATCAATGAGGATCTGTTGCCCTGTTGATTGGGAAGCAGCTGCCTGCCATTTCCACCCCTTCTTGTGAGAGACTCCTGCTGTGACAGGCAGAAGACGGGTCCCTTCCTCAATTGCCCCTTGTGTCAGAGACTGTTTGTGCAAGGTGGATATGGGAGCATCAGCCAGCTATTTCCCAACTGAGAAGGGAACAGATCTCTGTTGATCGCAATGGCTGCTTCCTGATAAGTGGAGACTGGGGAACTTTCGCAGTCCCACAACGAATATGAAAAAGTCACCTATTTCTAGGGTACGCATCTGTAACTGCCACAGAGGATTCTGACCAATATTTTCTTTATGAAATGTTTGGAAAGCAGGCTAGGATTATCTAGAGATGCTTGCTGTGTATTCTACAACTTGCCTGCCTAGAAGTACATCCCACTGAATTCAGTGAGACTTACTCCCAGATGCATGAGTATAGCATGGTAGCTTTAACCATTATTTATAGCAAGGGGGAATCATGTGGCCCTGAGGTTATAATTGGACTCCAGTTCTTAGCAACCCTGATCACCATGGCCAATGGTGAGGAGTGCTGGTAGTTTTAGTCCAACAGTATGCGGAGGGCTGAATGTTTTCCATTTCTGATTTACAGAATGTTTGAAGTACCACATTTTTGTGTTTTTCGGCAACTGAGAATTTTGATTGCTTGTTGAAGTCAAACTTTTCGGTATATACACTTGCTTCTTCTACTCCTGCCACTTGCAACTCATCTGACAAGCCTACCTCATTAGACAAAGTAAACAAAGAGTGGGGATAGTTTTTCTTTTGTTTCTTGTATTTCTTTTTTTTTTTAAATTGAGACACTGAATAAGAACCTTAGCAGTTAGAACAACAATGGATTTAAAACAAAATATGCCTATTTTTTACAAGAATTCAGTGTGTAACAACTTTGCAGTAATTCAAGAAAATATAATTACATTAAAGAGAGTACCTTCATTAATGAGTCTCCAGGGTGTGAAAAAAACTTCATGCAAATGAAGATTAGGAAGATTTGGGTCATCTTGGTACTGTGCATTGAGTCTCTTTATTATTGGGTGAATTGCAGCATGACCAAAGCGAAAAGCTGCTGTAGAAAATACATTGGATACTGTAGGATCAATTGTGGGATCATAGCCTTTATAAGGACCAATGTATCGGTTAAAAGCATCTGGGCCAATGATTTTGGGGACATAGTCTCTCATAGTTATAATCTGGAAAAAGAAATAAGGAAAACTAAAGTAATTTCACAGATAGTATTTTCATTAAAGCTTTTAATTTTGTTTGTGGCCAGCCACTGCATGAGAAGAAACCTTGGCAAGCCTTTGGATTTCTTAATCTGTTTCATATTTATTTAGATACTAATAAACTTCCTTTCTGAATCAAATCCTGGACTTTTAGATGTGAGACATCTATTAGCAATGACATCCAAAGTGTATTCTGCTCTCAGAACAGAGCACACATGTTTGTAATCCATGTTATTCGATCCTATCTCTTGCTGAGGGTCGTACATTTCATTTAAAGGTCTCAGTGAAATGAACTTATGTAGGGGGCATGCATTCAATTTTACTTCCCAACAGTAACCATGTTGCAAATTAAGTTATATAAATACTTCGAAAATCAGTTCCACTAAATTCAAATAAAAATATCTAAGCTCATACTGTGAGAGGGCTTGAATATCTGATAGATTTCAGGAAACGACCACAGTTCTCTGTAAAGTGGAAGGCAATAGGGAAAAAGGAAGATCGCATTACAGATCGATTGACATCAAGACCTCAAGTATTTGCAAGACCTGAACAGGGCTGTTAATGACCAGGGTTCTTAGAGGTCTCTTAGTCATAGGGTTGTCATAGGTTGAAGCTGATTTGATTGGCAAATAACAACAACAAACATCTGTTACAGTTGGACAACAAACAAGATGAGAATGTAATGCCATTGAGGAGGGAGAAATGAAGTCATAATCACCCTGGACGGAGGCCCTTTCCGCATCCTACCTTTTCTCGGTGCTGGGGTGTGGTAATCACGCAAGCAGCCCCTTGTGAGAGGCTCTTGCTTCCCTGCTTCTTCAGCTCCGCGCAAGCTTCCTGCTTGCGCGAGAGCCCCGCCTCTTCCTTTCGCAGTGCAGTCTGGGACCTTCCCAGGCTGCACTGAGACAGGAAGTGCGACCAGCCTGTCTCCTGAGGCTCCAGACGCCAGGTAAGTGTGCACGGGGCTTGGGAGCAATGCGTGATCGTGCAGCATTTTTGGCTGAAAGCGGAAAACGCAAAGGTGCGTGATCGTTGCCTGCCAGTCCCTGGAGCCTTGCGCGATTGTGAGGGCGTCATGCAGATCGCTCCTTGCAATCGCGTGAGGCTCCAGGCCCTCTTTTGCATGGCATCTGCCATGCAAAAAGGGTCAGAGTTTCAGTGGCCTCAAAGTGAGTTTATCAGTGTTATCTTAATCTTAGTTTTCACTGGTGATAAAATAACACGGTGTACTAGTGATGTATTGTTGGGTGAAGAAATGATACACACACACACACACACACACACACATCCTGCTAATAGTGAACAGAACAGTGTTTTATTATTTACCTAATGGCCTGTCAGACTAACCTTTCAGGATGGCCTTTAAATAAAGATACCTGAATTCACATTTATCTTTTGCAAGTTGAGGGCTTAAAGGACCTGTTTGTGCCATTTGAAACTAACAAGGGAAACAGATTGTTCTTTGTTTGGGAGAGAACTTAAAAACACCAGGAAAGACATCTCATGTTCTCCTGACTGATACTACCTTGGGAGGAGTGGTTCTACCTATTTACTCCATATCTGCCAGCTCTTGGGATGTTACTTTTCATTTTTAAAGTAACACAGTGGGTACTGTTTGTTAATTTCTCAGAGTAACACACTGGCCAGCACACATTATTTTAAGAACAGTGTATTAGCAACATATTACTAATGGGGTACTTTTTCTACTTGGTTTTATCACACTGATAGCTATTTTGTTTCAACATATATTGTGAGCTCTTTGGTTCCCCTACAAGGAAAAAGGTGGGATATAAATATAAATCAAGACTATATTCTATCAGTGTGTCATCATGCTGACCTCTGATATAACCGGGCTGGTGCTGCAGTGAGAATCATTTTCCCCAATCCCACCATTTCAGCTGAATTCCCACAGGCATTCATGCTACAGAAAAGCTTGACCCCTGAATGTGAAGAAGACGTGTATGGAAGTAGTTAGAGAAATGTGGGGTGAGCAAAAGTTTGTAACCAGGCAACAAACCAGCCACTTGAAACTTCATGTGGAATTGCAACATCCAGCCAACTAACTGGTCTTGCCCCTTATGTCCAAGCCTGCCAAAATTGTCAAAAACTGTTCCTTGTTATCACTGTTTTCTCTTAAACCAAAGGGTTCAAAGACTGCCTGTCTGTCTCTAATCTAATCTAATCTAATCTAATCTAATCTGATCTGATCTGATCTGATCTGATCTGATCTGATCTGATCTATTTACACATACACATATGTAATCAAACTCCTAACACACACCTTTGTCCTTGTCCAAGACAGGTGACTCTTAAGGCAAATCGATGGTGACAGACACATTCACCATAAGCAAGAGAGCTCCAGCTAATAATTGTTGTTGTGTGCCTTCAAACTTCAAATGCCATAAGCATTTCAAACTTATGGAAACCCTAAGGCAAACCTATTATGGGGTTTTCTTGGCAAGATTTGTTCAGAGGAGGTTTTCCCTTGCCTTCCTCAGAGGCTGAGAGAGTATGACTCTCCTAAGGTCACTCAGTAGGTTTTCCATAGATGAGCAGGGATTGGAACCTTGGTCTCCAAAGTTGCAGTCCAACACTCAAACCCAACACTTTCCTATCTAATAATGCCCATTCTGAAAAACTCTGTTTTGGCATCTTGCTCTTGATTTAATTATTAACCACATGGTTTTTGTCAGGATGATTCTTTCCTGTATGTAACATTGGGTAGACTTTAAGATAACGTGCTCACAAAATCTGCCTGATAGGTCCATTTGTAACTATCTACAGACAATTCATAGTTACCTAAATCCATGCAGTTTGTTATAGAAATGCTGGTAAGTGTTCCATGGCAAATGCTTTTCTAATGTAATAGGCTTATTGAAGCATACAGAAAAAGCTTATAAGTAATACTGATCAAAAGAGAGGAAATGATATATTGCAATGTATAAAATGAAAACTGCATTGCAGATTTAAGATTACCTTGGACTTAATAAAGCATAATGGGATAAATATGAAGTATAGAGAACTAATAAAATACATGATAGGTTTGAGGTAATATGCAATAAAGTGAACAGACAAATACACTATGCACTTTGATATAGTGCATATTGAAAACAGTGGCAGGGATAAAATAGTTTTATCAGATAATGCCTTTCATTCTTTTTGGGGGAGGGGGAGATGGGTTTTATCAAAAAGGCACGTTCAGACAAACTACAGAAGATGGGGTTTAAGTTGGCAATATTCGCTCTAGAAGGCCGAGCTTGGCTTCCTTGCCTTATTACTTTCAGTAATGAGGCAACGAACAGTAACCACGCTCAAGCCTGAAATATGATAGATGATTAAGAGGCTGTATGTTTGATTTTTGAGGCTCAGTTTTGCCAGATCATTAGATTTGCTGGAAGTAGGAACACAGATGCCATTTTGGGCTTATTTGCTGAGAATAATCAAGCACCTTGAAGCTGGCGATTGCCAGGTTCCCCTTTTGCCTCTAAGATAAAGCTATTCTTCCAGACGCTTCCTATGACTAGCATTACTCCCAGGGCCAGAACTAGGAATTTTGAACCCCTAGTTGAGTGCCTTAGCTTTCTTCCATGACCCTACAAACTTTTTAAAGACAAACATCTGAAGGATAAAGCGGGCATCATTTCTAGAAAGACATATTGCAGGGGTAATCTGGGCTAATTGAAAAAGAGTTGCAGATTTGTAAGGATACTGCCGTGCTTATTGAGCCAGATGGTTTTCTTCTACCACCTTAAGATATCGAAAATAAGAGAGTTTGAAGAGAAGACGCTCCATAGTTCACTGTTATTTTAACAGTTATCAATACCTACATGTACTTTTATGCTCATTTAATGTTATCGAGGGCCATTTCTGCACTATCTTGTTATAGTGCTATTACTCCACTTTCAACATCCTATGGAATCCTGGGGTTGGCAGTTTAGGGAGGGGCCCTTAGAATTCTCGGCCAAAGAGCTCTTTGGCCTCAGTAAACTACAAACCCCAGGATTCTCCAGGATATTGAAAGTGGAATAATACCACTACAACAGTGTAGTGAGGAAATGGCCTAGATTAAGACCACCAGGACAGCTGCTCAGTTATGTCCTCAATATAGTCATTCTACCTTGTGGGTAGATTTCAGATCTATCACGTCTTTATTATTTAGAACCCCCAGATCCATCACCAAGAGTTTATTTCTTAACATCCTTAGAATAAACAACCTTTGCCATTATCAGAAAACTCCATGATAGATTCGACTTAGGGTCTCCATAAGTCAGAAACGACTTGAAGACACACAACAACAAAATGTTCTTTGAGCATGCTCTGAGCCTAGGAATTTATTTCCAGCACAGGAATATAACCGAGCTGATTGTCCCCAATCATACAAAAGCCCACTCCTCAATAAGCTGTCTTTTTTTCAACACCTCAATTTAGGGTGCCAGTTTGGAGTCAGGAATCCTTGCCAATTTGTGGACAACATCCACAGACTAAGGAGGATATTCCAGTCTATATTCTGAATGCTCCTGTTCTAGTATTCGTAGTTCTTGTCTTGAATTCCTTTTCCCTTCTCCTCCCTTGGAATGACAATAATGCTTTTCCAGTTGAACTGAGTACCACTGACACTATTATACATATGGGGATCATTCTCATTCCTGTGTTGTTGTTGCTAGTCTGAAATCAGACCAACACAATAATTGGAATTGGCATACCAACGCATGATCAAGCCAATCAGCTCGGATGGGTACTTTTGTGTCCAACCTATGCACAGCTTGTTAGGTGCTGTGGTCAGGAACTTTCCTAAGTACCAGTGCTCTCCAAAATGTTTCATTTCAGCCTGTTGCATCAAGTCATATTGCTGCAGCAAAATATAATCTTAGGCCCTTTTCACATGTGGGGGGGGGGAACGGTGTAGAGCGACCTCTCACGGAGGTCGTCTACACTGTAGAGTGGACTGGCATGGACTACTTTTCGTAGCTTCACACCAGAATCCACTCAGGAGTGGCCAGAACTAGCCGGGCTGTGTTTTTTTAAAAAACCTCTTTTTAGAGGTTTTTAAAAAGCACGGAGTGCGCAACCCCGTGCCGCTCCGTCGCCCGGTTCTAAAGTGGATCTGCAGGTGCGTGCAAGTGCGTGCCTGCAGATCTGCCGGGGGCGGGCTTCCGGCTGGCGAGCTCCTCTGGTTGGTGGAGAGCCTCCACCAACCGGAAGCTGCCATCTGCGACGCCGGAGGAGTGTGGAGCAGTGACCTCACGCTGCTCCACGCGGCAATGGACTTACCTCGCTGGAGGTAAGCTCCATTTTTGGGCGTTTTCGCCCGTTTCCCCCCCAACACGTGAAAAGGGCCTTAGTCTGGGCTTAAGATCATTTGTGGCGTAAAGAAAAGCACCCAAACACTTCTGTCCCTATGGCCAACAGTTTAAAACAGGAGTTGAAATTGTATAGTTTGCAGGCTGCCTGAAAACCTTTAGGGAGAGTATACAGCTTGGCCTTGGACCTCAGTAATCCCTCACTGTATCCCCCACCCAGTTTTCCAGCCAAAACCTCATTTTTTCTGGCATCCTCTTAGTGATTTCCATGCTCATAAATGCAGTATAGGTCCCTTTTTGGATCAGGGACAAGGAGCGAATCTCTTGCCTCTGTGCTCTGTCCAAAAACTTCATACTGGCTGGCAGCTGTCATGCCCTGTGAGGGGCCCCTGCTGCACTCAGTTATAACAGGATAGCGGAATGTGTTTCAGACCATGAGTATCAAACTGTTCTGGGGTCCTGGGGGAATGAAAATGTGGGTACACTCAATTTGAATTGTGGCCAGCTGCCATTTCCCTTCCTTGTTATAAACAATGGCTGCAGGGGACTCTCCCTGGGCTTGGTAGCTGCCAAGCATTGGAAAGACATAGACTTGTGTACATGGAGCTACGCACAGATGTAAGAACATGCTCATTAAGTGCAACCCCTCTTGCATAATATTTCAGGGGCCTTTCGGCTAAAATGTAGCCCCATTCCTCCTCTCAGTCTAATAGCAACTGGAAATGAATGGTTTCCAAAAACGGCAGCTGCAGCCAGTGATGTAGACTCAAGTCAGACTTAAGTCACATCAGTGACTCAACTTGGACTTGACTCGGCAAAAATTACACACTGTCTTGACTTGACTTGAGACTTACGTATTTTTAGTGATTGACTTGCTGCGCTTGGTTCAGTAATATAACACATTCATCCGGAAATCTTACAATTTACTAGTCACATGACAATCTGTCTCAAGCCCAAAGTGTGGACATATTTCTCAGAGGGAACAGCAATGGGTTAGGCATTGGGCTTGAGGTGAGGTTGAGGTCTGCTCAGCAGCTTGTCCCCACTACATGTAGGAGGAGCTTTCTAAAACTTTTCCTAAGAGCAGAAGACAAGACTTGTGCCCAGAGTGCATGGTGTGTATCTCACAGGGGAACAGAAAATGTGTTAGGCAATGGGCTTCTGGAGGAAGAATCTTTCCTTCTAAAGCTCTTGAAGCTTCAGTAATGGGGAATAAGAAGGATCCTATTTCCCACTTCTGAAAAAGTTCTCAGCTTTGTAAATAGGAAGTAAGAAGGATCTATCTCCACTTCTAAAGCTGCAGATGGCAAAATCACAAAAGTGGAGGGCTGACTCTTGTTACTGCCCTGGCTAGTCCGAGCTTTGGGGATATTAAAAGATATCCTTTTGATATCATAATTCGGCTTCACTTATCTATTCCCTTCCACGTGCTTGCGAGGCCCCCGGATAAGCACGCATACAGGCTCGGCCGATTATCGCCGTAATATTCCTAGACAATACAGGCAGGCCAGAAAATAGCCGACTCGCCGCTTTAGGAGACCTCCAGGCAAGTACTCTAATTAGGTATGCACACAACCTACAAAAGATCCTCTGCCCCGTGCTGGTAGCTTGATGGGTTAACTATACAGTACCCAAGTACTCTACTTGGGTACTCTCTACTGAGAGTACTCTCTATTGAGAACCTCTGCGATAACTCAATCATTTAGATTCTGACCTTTTGGAGGCTTTGTCTCCAACTCCAAATCTATTGTTTTCCCCCAAGTACGGCATAGCCTGCAGTCACATTCTCCTTATAAAAACCCTTGATTCCGAGACCTTCCTCGGATCGCTCCCAAGTTTCATACCGCCTTGGTGCTGCTTTGCTTGGCGAACCTCCCCTCAGCTCCACGTGCTGAGCTACATTGCACCCCAGCCTCACTCTCTATTTTTCCAGGCTTCAGGACAGGTGAAGTATCACCCAAACCAGCAACTCCTCTAAAAATCTCTCTATACCACTCAAACCTTTATTTCTTTAGTTATCTTGTGTGAGTGTGCTGCATACACTGTTTTGCTTGTGTTTGTAATAAAACATCATTTATTGCTTCAACTTCTGTGTGCTCCTTGACTCGGCCTGACCCCATAGACATAGGGTTCAAGATCTCGCTACGTTACGCTGCCTCTCATAACGCTAAGCTGTGCTCTGAGCTGACTTTCCTCACCTTTAGTTGAGCACATTTTGGTGTCCCTCCTGGGACCCCCAATACACAGGGTAACACTCTACTTCAATTGTTAAAACTGACTTTATTCAAGTCGGTCCAGAAATTCTGGCATACAGGTTGGGGTATAAAGCTGGCTCTCAGACTTGAGACTTGACTTGAGGTTTGACTTGAAAGTATCTTGCAAGGACTTGAGGCTTGACTTGAGACTTGGAGTAAAAGACTTAAATATATCACTGGCTGCAGCAATGCCTTCTCGCCCTCTGGAGAAGCCAAAAATCAGGTGGCATGGCCCCCTGGGTTTGTCAGCACCCCTGGCTTAAAAAGTCTTGCTGCACCATGTGTTTGTCTTCATTTTTCTCCCCCCTGACCCAGGGAGATATTCTCTTGCTGTTTGGCAGATCAACCCTGTTTGGGCTGCTGTTGGCTGTTTCGAAGGTCAACCCTGTATAATTCTGTATAGCCTCACAAATTATGATGATGATACACACCCTACTGTCAAGTAAGTGGAAGGTCTCTTCCAAACTGGAGTAACAATTATTTCCTAATTAGTTATAACCTTAAGCTATTCTCCAGTTATCCTCCGAAAATTTCATGTCATTATTTTAAAAGCAGAATTCCAACACTTTCTAAGTAGGATTCTAACACTTTTTAAAAAGGCCAATTTCTGCCCAACACTATTATAGTGCTGTTATTCTACTTTCAACATCCTGTGGAATTCTGGGGTTTGTAGTTTACTGAGGCCAAAGAGCTCTCTGGTTGAGAGTTCCAAATGCTCCTCCCTAAACCGCAAACCCCAGGATTCCATAGGATGTTGAAAGTGGAATAATAGCACTATAACAGTGTAGTGCAGAAATGGCCAAGGTTTCCTACCCTGTACAGTATTTTTTTGTATAACATCTCAAATACAAATGGATTGATATCCAGCATAATATTTCCAGACACTGTTGGGGCAGCAGGTAAGGCCTGAAAAAAACTTTTTTTGGATCCATGTCTTCCCCTATCCTCCACATCTGTTTTGGACTTCCTGAGACAGACAATAGGATGAGGAACATATGGCTTCAGACATCTACATTCCTTAGGCCTGCAATACATTTGCTTGAAATAAAAAGGTGCACAAAACCTTGCATAGATTTGAAAAATGTGGACAAATACACTTTAGTTAAAGCGAAAACTACATTGAAATGAATACTTTGGTAAAACTGTACAAAACTCTTTACAAAGGTAAATTCATTCTGAGAAAAAAAAATTACACAAATTTCCTTGCAAGAAGGAGAAGGACAGGGTGTGTAGAATTTGAACATAACAAAAAAACTGACTGACAGATTTCTATATCACTAGTAACAGGAGACTGGGCAGTCATCCCTCTAAATAAGGTCAATATTTAAAGCTGGGGCTTGCATGTATCCCTTCAGTGTAGGGCTACACACACTGGGAACAATTTAAGATTCTGCCTTACTTCTACCAAACATCCTAATTCAGCTAGCTTTGTTGCAAGGAATGGTCTGTATTGTACCTTGGAGACATTCAGTCCAGTTAAAGCAGGAGGAAAAAGTAAACAGCTTTTACCTTTACAATACAATTGTGACCTGAATTGAGCAGCTCCAGCTGAAAGGAAAGCAAGAAGAATAGGCTGGAATAGAAACTGAGTAACTCTTGCAAGCTGAAAGTCTCCTCATCAGTTCTAGTCAGTGTCTTGGATATTTAAGAATGTTTTCCCTGGAACAGCAAACTGAGAACAGACTTGTCCTTTTTAATAAATTAACCGAGAAACAAATGCAATTAAGATGCTTCATGATGGAAACAGGTAAAGAAAACAGAGAACCCCAGCAATCTACAGCAAGCAAGCAAACAACACAACAAAAATAAGAAAAGTACCACGATCAATACAATCCTCAAAAGATCTGTAAGGCCCTGCTTTTACTCTCCAGAAGATAACACATCCATGTGGCCTTTTTTGATGATAAGCAAATTAGCAGAGTCACAGTAGGGGCTGGGGTGTGTGGTCCACACAGGAACCTTTTCCGCAACTCACCTTTTCTCAGCGCTGGGCTGCAGTGCTCGTGCGAGCAGCTTCTTGTGAGAGGCCCTCGCATCCGGGTTTCTTCAGCTCTGCACGAGCTTCCTGCTCGCGCAAGAGCCCCGCCTCTTCCTTTCACAGTGCAGCCTGGGACCTTCCTAGGTTGCACTGAGACAGGAAGCGCAACCGGCCCGGCTCCCGAGGCTCCGCACACACGGCAAGTGCTCTCAGGGCCCTGGAGCGATGCGCGACCACACACCATTTTTGGCTTAAAGCCTAAAGCTTAAAGCCAAAAATGAAAAAGTTCATGAGCAGTGCCTGCCAGGCCCTGGAGCGTCGCGCAAATGTGAGTGTGTCATGTGGACCTCTCCTCACATTTGTGCAACTCTCGAGGGGCCCTTTCGCATGGAAAATGCCATGCGAAAAGGGTCAGGAGCTGAGGGAAGGGGGCTTGTTTTGTGGAGATGAATTGTCCCAACTGAAGTTCATAAACACAAACACTGATAACAAGATAGAGAACAACACTTGGATTCTGAAGTTTTATCCATAATAATAAACGAAAATGTTTGTATTAACTATTTATGTCAGCCATAACTTACCAGGATATTGTGCTAAATATCTTAAAACATGACAAAGTGCTTTTGAATATTATCCAAGATATAGCAGTAAGTTTCAAGTTGAAATTCCCAAGGGAGGATCTTGGCAACCCACTGACAATATCCAGAGCTATGGGAGTTTTGTGATTTTCTATCTAGCACCAAATATACCCATCTAGGGCCCTTTCCACACAGCATTTTCCATGCAAAAGGGCACCTGAAGCATCGTGCGATTGTGAGGAGCGATCTGCATAACGCACTCACAATCGTGCGATGCTCCAGGGGCCGGCAGGTGCCGATCATGCACCTTTTCATTTTTGGCTAGGAGCTGAAAATTGTCTGCAGTCGCGCATTGCTCCCGGGCCCCACATGCATTTGCCTGGTGTGCGGAGCCTCCGGAGCTGCGCTGATCATGCTTCCTGCCCCAGTGCAGCCTGGGAAGGTCCCAGGCTGTGCTGTGGAAGGAAGAGGCAGGGCTCTTGCGCGAGCAGGCAGCTCGTGCGGAGCTGAAGGACACCAGACATGAGAGCCTCTCGCCAGAGGCTGCTCGCGCAATCCCCACACCCCAGCGCCAGAAGAAGGTAAGGTGCGGAAAGGGCCTGGGATTCCTATCTCTGATAATGACTGGCATCTCCATCCCTCCAATTCATCCAGGACAGGCATATGTTTGGTGGTTTTGACCACCTAGAATCAAATTCATTTTGTTGGACACTTGCTGTTTTCTATTGTTTCCTAATACTACACTATGTTTGGACTGAGTATACTTTTTGAAGAGTGGTCTTGTATCCATGTTGCCCATGGCTCTCTTTGGAAGGAGCTAGCTGTACACTTTTTGCTTGCTCAACGTCTGTGTTTCTGCCCAGTGGACTTACTGCATTGTTATTGTTGCTGCTGCTGCTGTTGTGTGCCTTCAAGTCATTTCTGACTTATGGTGACTCTAAGGCAAACCTATCATGGGATTTTCTTTGCAAGATTTGTTGAGGGAGGATTTGCTTTGCTTTCCCCTTAGACTGAGAGAGTGTGACTTGCCCAAGGACACCCGGTGGGTTTCCATGGATGACCAGCTGTCTGAACCCTGGTCTCCAGAGTTCTTGTCTAGTGCTCAAACCACTATATCACACTGGCTCTCTTCCTGTGGTGTAGGGATGTGCGTTCCCTGTTTTTCTTAATGTGCACTCCTCTTCATCTTCACTTACTCTGGTCATCTCAGCCAATTAAGAATAGGGAAAGTTATCTACCACCCTTTCTGTGGCATAGTTACCCTTGACTTGCAGCCCCTCCTCTTTCCTCTTTCTTCTGAGATGATCTTCAGTTACTGAATTGTGGTTTTTTCATCTTTATGCCTTTTAATGTAAGCTAATTTTCTGGGTAACATCCCAAAATCTCAGCTTTGTTTCCCTTTGCCAGGAACCCTTCAGGGACATGCCACTATTCAGAACAAAATAACTTGTTCTGTGAACCTGCTATTTTGATGAACTCTGCTCATCATCTCTCTGGCCATTTCTGCCCTACACTGTTCTAGTGCTATTATTCCACTTTCAACATCCTGTGGAATTCTGGGGTTTGTAATTTACTAAGGCCAAAGAGCTCTCTGGCTGAGAATTCTAAATGCCCCTCCCTAAGCTGCAAACCCCAGGATTCCATAGGACATTGAAAGTAAAATAATAGCACTATAACAGTGTAGTGAAGAAATGGCCTCTGAAACCAAAAAGTACCAGCAGTCCTATGGGAACAGCGGCTGTGGCCACAGAAGGATGGGACTCCTAGGTTAAGGGGTCATGGTTCTGAGAGGCCTGGGTACATACCCTCTTTCTCTTTCAGTTTCCTCATCTATAAAACAACATAGTGACGACACTATGATTCCACTTTAACTACCATGTCTGATTCCTATGGAATCCTGGGGTTTGGAGTTCCGCAAGGTACCAGGGGAGTTCTCGGGATGAGCATTCTAAATACTCCTTCCTAAACAGTAAATCTCAAACTGCACAGGATGGCACCATTGCAGCTGAAGGGAATCATAGCCCTATAGTTGTGTTGTAGGCTATATAAATCCTCACTGGCCATATTTTCCTAGAGAAGCCTTCTACCATCATTTTTACTACTTTTCTTTAAGCAGCTAAATCTTAATTTAAAATGTTTATAAATAGTAGCTTGCTCACTTTCTACCTTTTCATATTACTTTACAAAAAGTAAGTAAAGGTGCTAGTCTCTCTCCTCTGGCTATTTTTTTTTCTTTTTGTTTTACTTGTGCTTTCATTTTTTTTTTTTTAAGAAAATGTTTTTACCTTTCTGAGTTACCTTTTCCCAAGGTTATAATTGCTTGGAAAGAAGTTTTAGCATGAAAAAAAAATCTTGGACAAGCTCAACTCAAGAGGCTATTGATGCTGTAGCTGTACTATTCTATAATCCAAGGAGCCAAGCTGCACACATAGATGGAATGTGTGTCCCTGAACTGAGTTGATCCATTCCAAATCATTTCTAATGTGCCACAGGCTGATCTCATTAATCTGTGATGCTCAGACAGATGATGAGTAGCCCAGAGTCATACACGGAAAGTGCCTTTTGGAAATTATTTTGTCTAGGGGGCATGAAGTGTCTGAATCTAAGCCACTAATATTTGAATGCCCAGAAGCCTAGTGCGCATGTTTTCCCCTAGATTTGTTCTCTGCTAACGAGTGCCAAAAAGCCCCTTCTGACCCTTTCAAGGCAATTATTATAAAGCAGGCAGCGCGATTTAAATAGAGGGACTCGCACAGTGGATGTGAGAAAGCCATAAGGAAGACTGATGTTCAGGCTGGTTTAAAAGACCTTTATTAAGAATCAATGAAGGGTGCAATTTTTTTTTCTATCTTAGCTAGAATCCGCACACTGGAATGTGAACAGCTTAATAAAGAGCATAATGTAGGTTTTCTCTGATACTGAGAGAGGATACAGGAATTATTTTCACTATAAACATGGTGTTTCTTAAGGACCATATTCTTCTGCACAAATATCATTACATCGTGACTAAAATATTTCTGTCTGGGAACACAAACACAAATGAGGGTTCACGAAGTCTGACACAATACATTTTTGGAACACATAGGCAGTTGTGCTGGAAGGCATGAATGTCTACAGGACCCCTTGGCCCACAATTTTTGGATGAGAATTCAGAGCACTGAACTTCTCTCCTACCACCATTACTTTTACCCAGTCAAGAGAAAGCTGTACAAATAACATTCTGTCTTGTTTCCTTTTTTGATGATATAAGCTTTGAGACCATAAACTCACTGCAAGGTGGGAATCGGGTGGTACTTCAGAATTTTTTGGATTATAACTTCCAATTCCCAACAGCCCTAGCCAGCATAAGCATTGGTGAGGAAGGTTAGGAACCATAGTCTCACAATGAGGGGTGCATGATTCCAGCCCCTGGACTATTGGGACACCACACTGTTTTTATTGACCAGTCTGTCTGTGTGTCTGGAATGACTAAGGCTGACTGCGAATACCCCAAAGTGTTAAGAAATGTAGTAGAATGGAGTTCTGCTTCAGACTACAGGGAGATAAGCATGAGTTAAAATGCTCTTCTGCAGGGAAAAAGCACCTCTGTGCAAATAGAAAATAATTGCAGTAAGAATTACTGGAGAGATATAGTTTTCTATCCCCAAAACAGGAAACACACACACACACAGAGCCTTATTTCCATCTCTCTGTCACAGGCCCTTTTCGCACGGCATTTGCCATGTGAAAGGGCCCCTCGAGCGTCGCACGATTGTGAGGAGCAATCTGCACGATGCACTCACAATCACGCGACACTCCAGGGTAGGGCAGGCGCCGCTCGTGCACTTTTTCATTTTTGTCTTTCAGCCAAAAATGGTGCATGACTGTGCGTTGCTCCTGGGCCCCGCATGCACTTGCCGTGCGTGCGGAGCCTCTGGAGCTGCGGCGGTCACATTTCCTGCCTCAGTGCAGCCTGGGAAACTCCCAGGCTGCGCTGCAGAAGGAAGAGGTGGGCCTCTCATGCGGAGCTGAAGCAGCAGGGACATGAAAGTCTCTTGCTGGAGGCTGCTCGCGTGATCCCCGCACCCCAGCACTGAAAAAAGGTAAGGTGCGGAAAGGGCCACAGTCTTTCCCCCCTACTATTTCAACATTTTGCACCTCTCTTTACCACTTTGTTCTGGTGGGGAACCAAGTCTAAGGGCCTTTCTGCACTACAAACTTATAGTGTTATTATTCCACTTTCAACATCTTGTGGAATTCTGGGGTCTGTAGCTTCCTTAGACCAAAGAGTTCTCTGGCTGAGAATCCTAAATGCCTCTCCCTAAACTGAAAACCTCAGGATCCCATAGGATATTGAAAGTGGAATAATAGCACTATAACAGTGTAGGGCGGAAATGGCCTAAGTCATGCCATTTTCAGTTTGTATATAAGAGGCTTAATTTCTCTACCTACTCCTTTGACTTGGAACTGGTACCTAGGACAACATTTGCAAATCTGCTGCATATTTTTTTTCCTGCAGAGTTCCAACATAACTCCCTCTGCCTAACAAACTGATTTAATTGGATCAATATGATTAAGCATGCATAACAATACGTTTACTATAAGAAACCTGTCAAAGCCTATGAATCCCTCTTTTTCCTAAAGATGGCACTTAACTGTGAAATAGATAAGATGGAATTTCCAGCTGCCTTTAAGATATTGCAATATATTCTCAATATATCAGTGCAGTTCATTTAAGACAATTTTAATGCAGTTCAGTTAGGACCCCAGTTAAATGCAACAATAGCGCAATATAATAATCATAAAGTTTGACAACCACTCTCCATAAGGTTTATGGTGATCATATGGAAAGTGTTCTTGGATTATGGCACTGTTTGAAGATGTTTTCAATAATTTCCAGCTGATAGCCATAATAGAAGCCAAAACAGACCCACAGAATTACCATAATAAAGTAATAACCCTGTCTAAATTGAACCCAGTCTAAAGCTAAGCAATACTTAGCTTTAAGCTTGGTTTAAAGCATCATCTTTTTGAACTCAATGAAACTGGCAATATAGTCTTCTATATGCCACTGAAAGGTGAACTACTGATCACTGTTGAACTCAATGTGATTTGTCCCAAGTAAGTAGATGTACGTTCGCTGCCTAAATCACCCTAATCTACTTCTTTAGATTACAGACCTATAGACTGGTCTCATCCAACTTGTCATGTTGAACAGAGCTGTGGCTTAGATTTCACATAATTGAAAAGAGAAAATAGGTCTTGGTTTTAAAAGAATATCTTTAGTGAGAAAAGGTTTTATGGTAACTCTGGCTACTGTATGCTGGCATGAGTCCTACTGAAATAGAAAAGGGTTGTTCCCCGTGAACTGCATGGGGAACAGGATTTTGGTGAAAAGGCAAAAGAAGACCCAATAGTGCTGTAAATAAGCATTTAAACAAACATTTAACAACTTCCTGTAGTAATGACATCTATCTGCCCACGTTTCTATCTCATGAAAAGTTGAAAAGATATAATGATATAATGAAAATATATAATAAATAGTGTAAAAATAGCCAAGCATTTAGCATAGAAATATTGGCTGGAAATGCAGCTGGCTTGTTATGACTTCAGTGATTTCTGGCCCAACCCCCCAATCCTCACTTTTACCAGGCAAAATGGCTCTGTTTCGCTGTTGATCGAGAAGCAGATGACTGATGGATGCATCCTATCCTGTGAGCGATCTCTGTGCAAGAGACAGAATCAAAGTCCCTGTCGGATTTCTTCCTTGCACTGGAGATTGCTCATATGTCGGGTGGGGATGCTTCCTGATTGACAGGGGAACAGATTCTCATCAACTGAAGTGGCTGCTGCTCAGTAAGTGTGGACTGAGGAGCTTTCACAGGCTCTACATATCCCCTAAACTAGTGAATCTGTCGGGATTATGAATACAAAACAGGCATAAATGAGTAACTGTAGGTTACACATTTGTAACTGCCTTAAGTCATTTCCACCCTACACTGTTCTAGTGCTACTATTCCACTTTCAACATCCTGTGGAATTCTGGGGTTTGTAGTTTACTGAGGCCAAAGAGCTTTCTGGCTGAGAATTCTAAATGGCCTTTGCTAAACTGCAAATCCTAGGATTCCATAGGATGTTGAAAGTGGAATAATAGCACTAGAACAGTGTAGGGTAGAAATGGGCTTAGTGAATTTTGGCTCCTGCTGTTATGTAAGCCTGTCAAACTAGCAGCCTCCTACACTGCTGCCTTGCTAGATGTAATCTGCACATGGCTTCATAACATAAAAAACCCAAGTTATCTAATATCCCCACAAGCCCGTATAGGGAGGTGGAAAGAGGAAAATATGACCCCCCCCCGCCATGCAAAGGCTCTGAGCCACCTATATGAATGGATCAAACCCTATGTAATTTACTCTTAAAATTTTCCTTTTCCTTTTCAGAATTATTTCTTTTGTGTGGCTAAAGGACTTTATAGGCAGAGCGCGTGTGTATCATAAATCTCAAATGCCTTCTGAAGGAGTGTAGTTATTTGCCTACAAAATGCAATTTTGCAAACTGTGCCTGAAAAGAACAGTAAAGTGGAACTATAAAGAGACATTCCTGAGAATAAGTGGCTGAATGGGAAAACAAAAAGGACCAGAAAAGGAACAAAGACAGAAGTGAAAAGCTAAGAAAGAACTTCTTTTGTTTTTGCTCCTAAATTATCCGAAAACTTTTTGCAAGATGGGTAAGTGCATAAAAGGAGAAAGGATTTCAGATTGCATGGAAGATACCTGTGTACATATAAGTTGTATACACTTAGGCTCTGTTCCTCAGTATGGAAACATTGCTTTTGGGGGATGATGGCCATTCTGGCTGGAGGATTCTGGGAACTGCAGTACAAAAAGTAATTTTTCCAGTCTCTGCTCCATGGAATATAGAGTCCATAAATGCACTAAAGTTAAGACAAGGTTGGAACAGTGAGGTGATCCTGTTTGCCTTTGATAATGGAACTTATGTAGACCTTAGTTTTGTCAAAAAATGGCTAAGGACATTTAAAAAATCAACCAGAAGCAGAATAGTGAGTCATACCTTCGCAATTATGAATCAGATCATAAAGTGCAGGTGGGCAGTTCTGGTGGGACTGAGTACCATTTTCATCCCCAGGGCCCTGTGTGGACTGCTAAATATTACAAAAAGAAAAAGAAATTCTAAAATGGAAAAAAAAAACCACAGAAAAGAAAGAAGACAAAAACAGGAAGTAGATGAAAGTCTACTTCTGACTTTGAAAAATGGATAGTTCTTTTGTGTGAAATAGCATAGGGCAACTGCTGCTCCAGGAGAGGAATTCATTTTGGAGGTGAGGAGGGCAGAGAAAGGGCAGGGTGGGAAGTATCCAGGGGTTGAAGGCTCCAAAAACAACCTGGGGTGGGCTGACATGTGGCCCACACATTGTTCACCCCTGAAACAAGAGTCTCATGCTAAAAGGAAGTCATATAATTTTCAGTTGAAAAGAAATCCTTGCAGCTTTTCAGATGGCACTTAAAGTGTATGGATGGATAGGGTGGGATTGTATTCACTGGCCCTAGCCTCTGCAAGTGCCTTTGACCTTCTGATGTGATGTAACGTGTCTAGGCTTAGTGCCTGTCAAAGCCACACCGTATTCATATGCATCAGTTGAACAGATGTAGGTCAAAAGCAAAGCTTATGGGCATGATCTCAATTCCATCACTTGTGTTTCACCTGCATGCCTTCTTTGAAAAGAGTAGAGGCAGCTGGTATTTTCCATGTCAGTGGGGCAATGAACCCACTCCAGGATTCATCATGAACCTTCAAAGAAGTGATCCAAAGTACTTAACCCTCTCCACAAAGTTAGTTGAAAACTTTGGATAGCTTCTTTAAGGCTCAGACCCAGAATGGCAATTAACATGGAAGCCACCAGCCACTAGTAGAAAAGATTTTACAATGATAAAATTGAAATGTATATGTTATGATGTAATGTGATAAGAACAATATTATGCAGTGCTTTGAGTGATGGACTAGGACTCCAGGAGACCAAGATTTGAATCCATGCCAGGCCATGTTGGGGCAAGCCACTCTTTCTCAGCGTCAGAGGAAGGCAATGGCAAATCCGCTCTGAACACGTCTGGCCAAGAAAACTCCGAGGCCACTTCCGCACTAGGCCGGCCTCTCCCGGAACTGCAAACCCCAGGATTCCATAGGAAGTTGAAAGTGGAATCATAGCGCTAGAACAGCCTAGTGCGGAAGTGGCCCATAATAGGCTTGCCTTAAGTCAGAACAAATGTGAAGGCGCACAACAACAACATATGATATGATATGTAAACTACATACCTGATGGAGAGCTCCCACAATTTTGCGTGCCTCCTGATAGACGATTTCAGGACTCCAGTGTGGATTCCACTTCTTCAGTCCTTTTGCAAGGCGATTGTGCTCTCGCAACCAAAGTGTATGTATCGCTGTCAATGAAATGACTTCACTGGATCTGGTGTCTCCAGCCATAAAGCATTCAATCCTTTCTCCTTTCTCTGCTTTGGGGTCCTGAGCACAAGGTGAAGGGACTTGGTTGACAAAGGGAAGGTATTCACGGCCATTGTCAAAATATTTCATGTTTATTCTGAGGAGACCTTCTTTGCTTGTTACATTCCTCAGTTTGTTCTCTGTGGCCGTTGTGCTGCCATAAAGAGTAGATGCATCAAGGAAGGAGCTTAGACTATTCATCTGTTGCCTTGGATTTAAGATGGAAAGGTTTCCTATCAGAATTCCCTGGAGACCTGTCGTGCATGCAGGAGACGAACGGTAGAAAGGCAAGCAGTCCATCATGGAGAGTGTATCATTGACAAAAACCTGTGAATTAAATTAAGATCTTTCATTTGGGAAGAGACAGAGCAGAACTACCAATCTCAGTGGTAAAGCATGTGCAAAACTGCCACGTATTGTTTGGGCAGGGTTTCCTTAATCTTTCATCCTGTACAAGTTTGCAATATTTTGATGCAATCCTTAGTTGAAATGCATGTGGTTGATTTCATAAAGCTGTGTGTTATTTTGTGTTTTGCATTCAGGTAGAGATACCTATCTGCATAATGGATTGGAACTGGGGCATTCTTCTGTGAGTAAAAGGCTTTTCTGATTGAACACTGAACAACAAAAGAGAAATGAAAAACCAGAGGGATGATGCTGTTCATCCAAAGCATTGCAAAACGTTGTTCATACAAAGCTCTCGCATTAGGGTCTTCAACAGGCTGTTGCATGACAGTTAGCAAAAAGGGCTTTACCAGAATTATACATCTGCTGGTACATCTCTGGATCCAACCCAATGTGAGAGTACCATATCTCTCCTTAAGGGTGGTGATACATGCACACACATTTCTTTTGGCATAAAGCACAGATAGGGAGGAAAAAAAAGGGGGGAGGGAATAGGGAGGAAAAAGGATTTTCTAAAATGCTACTGTTACTTAAACACTTAGTAATCAAAAATCTCTGCTGATCTATTGCAAGCTATGCAATGAGCTACAAGTAGAGTCTGGTGAACCTCCTTCTGACCTGTTCCACAGTGCATGTAAACTGAGCAGATTTTGTCTCCCCTGCACTTCCGTACAGCAAAATATAGAAACAAGCTTAAAACCCACAGGGACATGTTACTGTGTGAAATATTGGAACAAAATTTCTTGAAATGAAAGAAAAAGTACATCTTTTCAGTGATGAGAACATGCTTTCAGGAAGCTTTCACTAGGCAGATCAAAAGCAACATGATGACAGGCTATTTGCTTTTGCTGGTCTCTATGTGTTTCATTTTTAAAAATTGTATTTATTTTTTAAAATAATTACTGATAATTTTCAGAGACACTAAAATTCTACAAACGGATAAAAAAGAAAAACAGCATGAAGAAATCATACAGGATTAGATATACAGAAATCATACAGGATTATAAATTGAAGAATAAAAAAAAGGAAAGAATAGGGGCAACTTCCATGTTCCCTTTAAATAGTGTTTGGCACTCAATTTATTTCAAGCCTTTCAAAGACGACCTGCAACAATTTCTCTTCTTCCCCTCCCCTACTTCATATTTTTCACTTCGTATTTTCTAAGAACCAACAAAGAAAAAAGACTTTTCTTCTACTAAAGGTTAATATATCCAGCATATTACATATCCATATTACACATCCATTATATATCCATATTACATATCCAGATATTACATATCAATAACTACTTGCTGACTTAATTACATAGTATTAGTCTTTACTACTTAAAACTATAACTCTTTTAGGTATTACATAACATCACCAAATCTAAATGTTTCTATACCATTTCACATTGTAGAATCCTTTGTACAATTTGTTATTAAGTCCAGGTTACATTGTCTTATATGTGCAACCATTTCATACCCTAGTTTCAGCCCCCTCTCTATTTTCATGGTTTACTCTAAATTTCACTTTCCCTTCCCTTGCGTCCATCCTATCCATGAACTTCTTCCCCAAATATTCTGAGATCTGCTTCCTAGCCATTTGTTAATATTTCCAGTTCATTTCCACTTGCTGTTTCAAAATATTTGTCCTGAGACAGAACACTTTTCTTTTTCATATTTCTGTTACCCCCTTCAGTCATGCAGGCTAATCCTTTCATTAAATCAACTTGATTTCATTCAACCATCAATGTAGATTCATTACAGGTCAATTTCAGATTGGCTTCCCCTTCTCCTCTACCTTGGGCTATAATTCCCATTTCACACACCAGAACTTCTAGACTCTTCATCTCCTCCAGTTCAACAGCTAATCCCTCTATTTGCTTAACTTCCATGTTAGTCCCACATTTCTCTTCCCCTTGCCTTGCTATTCCCCAGAGTTCTTCCTCGATTTCATTGATTTCATCCCTCAGATTCCCTGTCAAATCCCTCTTCAAGTCTAGGAGTTTCTCTTCTCTCTTTCTTTCAATCCAGCAAGTACAGAGATAACTCAATTCTTCTCTCACCTAGCTGAATATAGCCAGCAAATCAATCTTATCAGCATCAAAGAGATAACACTTGGACTTTCTCACACTGTAGTTTCTCTTTACTAAAGTCTGATTCAGGCTTGTAAATAAGATGGAAATTAGTTTATCTATGAAAATGCATGCATTTAAATCCTTAATTATCTTTTTAACAAGACAACCCCTAATATTCTTATTCGTCCTGATCTTATGGGATAAACACACTGACTCGACTCTTAGTTGCAGAAAGAAGGTGGCTGGGGAGGCTTCCATTTTCCATTTTAATCAGAACCATTCTTCACTTTTGTAATTCCAAAGTTTTGTTTAAGCAGTTCTTTAAAAAAAAAAGCAGGTTGCTGGCATGGGGTCATCAGATCTTCAGATCAAAGTAGCTGCTTTTCATGGATGTAATTCCCTCGGTCCTTCCCACTCATTTTGTGTTTACTTATGAGTAAATGCAACCAATGGTAATTCTGGATCCTTACAGGTGATCCTCCATTCCCCCTTTGATCCAGAGTGAGTTTCTCCAGCCAAATAGCCCTCAGGCTGTCACTTTTACCATACAAGCTCTTCTTGCTGCAGAATTGCAGCAAAGAGTGTCTGCTCAAGAAGTCAACCCTAAAATTATGTTTCTTGATTCTGAAAACATTTTGATGGAAAAACTGCCAGAAGTTTTTCTAAATAGATGTTAATTTATAAAATGCCACCAATTAAAATAAAGGGGTCTAAAATTTTCATGGACACATACGCTCTCCAATTTCCCATTGTTAAACCTAATGAGAACAGACCTACTGAATCAATGGGAACTTGATAAATCAACACTTATATAAGTTTCATTGACTGAATGAGTCTGCTCTACTTTAAATAGAGTAGATTTTCATTTGAAGTTTCATTGATTGTGGGGTTTTGTTGTTAAAAACTTCAGGAACAAGGACAGTTTCATGCATATGAATTAAGGTAATAGGAGATGGCTTGGTGAGTACATACAAACATTCCTTATAGAAGTGATAATGTTTGGAACCAACCCATCACGGAAATGCAAATAATGTACCAATGATCAGTACCAAACCAATGATATCATTTCTTCAGGGATACATAATGTTCTCTTATGTAAATGTGTCATGTAAAGATATTGGTTGAAATGATGGATGAACCTGGGTAGCCCACTAAAATTTTAGTGGTCAGGAATACCTCTTCTCACCTGTGCCCTGCCCACCAAGATGGGCATGATAGGAAAGATATAGATGATTTGGTTTCCTTATAGGACAGTTCCCAATAAGAACTCTTAGGGGGAACACACATGGGTGTTTCAAAGGAATCTAATCTTTTGAAAGAGGGCCCTTTTCTCTCATTCATTGTTAAACAACAGTCCTTATAGACACTTACCAGAGAATAAAACCCATTGAACTAAATGAGGCTTCCTTCTGAGTAGACACTATAAGATTGCAGTGTTAATGTTGCTAAGTAGGAGTAGGCATACTTCACACAGTTGTTAAATAATCAGAAGTGTCATGGACCACCTTTACAGGTCCTCCTGCTGGTACCACACTGTGTACAAGGCATCCTTGTCTTGGCTTTTTCACTACTATTGACCATTCACCAATGATAACTTACTACTATGGTGGATCATCTCATAACCCCAACTTAGATATGTGTGCCTGGAACAAAACACATGGAGTTCTGGTAGAAAGAAACCACTTGGTGCCTTTTTCAATCCTCTGTCCTGTTTCCTCTTTTTTTCTGGGTTGTTCATTTACCTAGTCCTCCTTGCTTAACAGCTTGAGGCCCATCTATTACTTCTCTCCTCCATAACTTTACACATCACTTTTTATATGTACTGACACCCCCCATCTACACCACTAGTGTCAAACTAGATTCGAGAGATCCAACATTCCAAGGCCTCCTACCTATTGCTGGAAATTCTCCACCTGGCAGCTTTTATGGAATATCAGCAGAGTCTTACAGCCTGTATCCTCAAATATTCTAAAAATTTATAAAACTGATAACAATTCTTTGGCAGTTAAAACACCATTAGCAGTCAAAATAGCCACTCAGCTATACACAGAAGAATCTTTCCCCAATGTAAACCACAAATAGAAGCACTCTCTTATTTCCTTGTCACTAGCTTAACTTTATCAGTGCTTATTTTACAATAGTTAACATAAAGCCATATGAACATAATACATTTCCACATAGCAGGGTGTTTCTCTACAGAAAGCTTCCACAGCCCCACCCTCCTTTTTAAAGCACATATGCTAGCAGTCCAGAGGAGATCTATGGCTCTTTCCACACTTTCCCTGATCCCAGTGCCTTTCCACAGTGTCCCAGTAGAGCCTCTCTTGGGAGTGTGATGTGACAGGAGCACTCCCCTCCACATTGGCTGCCTGAGGAAATGGAGGAGGCACGATGGCCATGCCTTTTCCTTCTCTGCACAGCAGGGCACTGTCCCAGGCTGTGCAGGGGCAGGAAGCATGGCCATCATGCTTCCTAACCCTCTGCAGCTCAGGTAAGTGTGGAAGGGCACTGGGAGGGCTGCAGGATCACTGGTCATTGATGGGTTTTACTGTCATTTTCAGCGCAATTGTGCTGCCTGGGGATGGGAGAAGGATGGGACATGGACAACATCATGCATAAGCATCATCCAGGTCCTATCCTTCTGTCATCCCCAATGCAGGGTGACGATGTCCTGAGGAAAGAGCCTACATATTCATCTTATGAATATCTTACAAAATGTTTAATTTCTTGTTTAGGGTGTTATTGAAAACCAAACGCAAAACACAAAAGTCAAAAGATGAGGAAAAGAAAAGGATAAACATCTTGAATGAGAGAAATGCAAAAAACAAAGAGATGAAATCTGAAGTTTAAATGAGATGATAAAAGCTAAAGGACACTTGTAATGGAGCATTAAAATCTGTGACCCAATAACATTTTTAATACATTTATTCAATGGGCTATCTTTTTTTTCTCTCTCTCCCTAAAACAGCTCTGAAAAGCTCATTACTGTGGGGAATGTTATCAAGAAGGCTATTATGTTAAATACTTGCGTATCATCTAAGCTGATTAAAACTTGTTTGATTAATAAATGTTTGCACTTCTTTGCTCATTATTTCAGTGAAAACAGTCTGAAGAAGTGATCCTTTATTTTGACAATGAATATTACATGAGTTAATTGTTGACTTTATTGCCCCTGTTGTGTATGCAAGCGTTTTCTTTGCTTGAGGTTCCTCTGAAGTAGGGTTTGCCTCCTTTATTAATTTTGCTGTTTAGATGGATCTTATTTTCACTTTCAAAGTAAGGTAAGGTAAGGTACTATCAGGCTCCATTTTTAAGCCTAAATATACAGAACTGCAGTTGCTTGTATTAATCTTTAAGTATCTATGTCTCTTTCTTAGCTTTTGTTGTCCCTAAACCACCAAGAGGCATAGGAGTCTGTCCTGTGTATACACTTCAGTAAGCTGCCTCTGCAGTTTTGGACTTAATTCTTCCATGCTTCTGTAGAGGTGGTGGTAATAACAAACCCTGAGAAGTTGGTGGGGCTGCATAATATAGTCTCTTCATTTTTTTTTTTTTTTTTGATGGGATGACACGCTCCACGAAGAGCTGAATATGCTGATAAGGACTTCCCTGTATTATCTTTTGACAGCAAACATGATCCATCTTCTTTAGTTGCAATGTGAAGCAATTTACTGTAGGATTAATGACGAAACTTCACATGAAGCCGTTTTCTTGACACAGTATCATGCCAGGGCCGTGATGGTGGAACACAGCTACCTTGGTACCTTCCTATTTCTAGATTAATTTCTATTATAAATATGGAAAGCATAATAGAATCTACTTGTACAGGGGGGTGGGGTGGGGAACGTGATAATAGAGTTTGGAAGAGAAAGAGCTAATAGGCTGGGCTGAACCAAAGGATCAATAATGGGAACTATTACACACCTATCTAATTTTTCTATTCCCATTCTCTTGTCTGTTCATATTTACAAAACCAAGGGCACTCCCTGTGTGTCACCAACTGTGCATCAAGCTATGTAGCAACTCATTACTCTGGGTGTTTCAATAAAGAAACTTCAGTGAGCTTCAACCATGAAGCTTAAAGAGTCAGGAATGAAGCAAGGGATGTTCGTTCCACTTAACATACCACAAAGTCTTCTTCTTGTGAGGCCAAAGCACTGCTTTCATCTCCTTGTAGGAAGGGCAAAATACTAATATAACTGATATTAGGAAATATATATTGCTGAATGCAGGGAATAATAGACCCTAGCATCAGAGAAAGGCAGCCAGGGAGGACTTAATAATGACAGGAATTTTGGGAGTCTTGGTCATAGGGTGAATAGAACATCAGCAGGGGTGGTACCCAGGATGGTATTCACTGAAGCACTACTGAAAACCAACTATGCAATATAAAAAATAAACTAATTTTTTTTAAAAAAAATCTTTGCATTTGACATGCAAGATTTTTTAAAAGGTAAATAAAGTCAGCCATGGAGACCTGATAATTATTGGTATCACAGCCTTCCTACCATAAAGTAGTCTTGAGGAAAATCCATCCACTGAACCTAAGTATGCCAGTATACTAGGAAAGTCTTGGTATACTTCAACCCTAAACGCTACTCCATGTACACCACCAGTATACAGCCTGGTAATTCTGGGTGGGCCTTGTGCATTGGGACAATCACTTTTGAGATGTCTGGAGATGCAGATTCAGACAACAATCTAGCAGTACTACAAACTTCATGAGGTATTCTACTGACTTCTTGAGAAAAATACAATCTCTGTCTACAGCCTCCCAGAAAATGGTGTCCTACTGCAGATGTGGATACACTCTATTCCAATATCCCACATAAGGATGAGGTACAAATGATCAAGAAAATTAGCTGGAATGGGGCTACAACACACCTAGCTACCAATGTTTTTTTTTTTTTGCCTTTGGGAGTAGCATATACTTTAAAATCAACAGCAATATTATGAGTCGTTATAGCACAATATCCAAGCACTGTCATGGCTGATCTGTAACAATATTTCCTCAGCACTTGTACTCCAAAGCCCCTCTTTTGCCTGTGATACATTGATGATATCTCTATCATCTGGAGTCACAGAAAGGAATCACTTGAGAAGAATTTCAGAAGCTTTCCTCCTGTCATCAATCTGAGCCTTGAACACTCTACACAACACGTCTACTTTCTTGATAATATTGTGCAACTACATAAGGGACATGTAAGCACCATGTTCTACTGAAAAATCACAAATGTTACACATGCCAACATGCTTCCACTTTCCACCAACAAACCAATTGTCTATAGCCAAACTCTCAGATATAACTTCAACTGCTTAGATTCATGGCATAGGAATTCTACATCTTGATCTACATCTGGATCTATAGCATACATTTCTCAAACAAATACTCATATAGTGAGGGGAAAAAACAAATCAGCAAGACATAATTGGTACCTAGACACAAGAGAGATACAAAATAGACAATAACAGAGTATTGCTAATTGTCACCTACAGCTCCCGCTGAGACCTCTCAAATGCATCATCAACAAACAACAACCCTTTGGTGACAATAACACTGCTTCCTCATTGTCTTTGGGTGGCAGGTCTATAATTGCTTACAAGTCTGTCCCAACATGTATGAAAGTATAGGAACAAGACACTGCTATAAGACTAGATCTTGGCACCATTACAAGTCCCAATAATGTCACCGACAACATCACGGTACATCTGCTTACCAATCGTCCAGTGTGATATATATCAATTTCTGCCAGCAATCAATCTCTACTTTCTACACAGGACAATGGGAACAGTCTCCTTATGCTAGGTAATAAATGGACACTCATCTGACATTTGAAATAATGATAGCGAGAAACAAATGTTTGAACACTTCAGTCTCCCAGGATGCTTTGGTCAGTGACCTCAAAGTGGTTGTTCTCTGTAACAAAGGGATTTCAAGGGAAGATTTGAAAGGGAAATGGTTGCATTGAAATATATCAGCAAATTCCAGTCTGTTAGCAGAGGTTTGGACAGAGATGCTGGCTTCTTTGCACACTGCATTTATTAATAGGCCAGTTTTCATTACAGTTGTGCATATAGGAAAAATAAATCTTCTTCAAGAAAAGACTGCTGTCAACAGAACTAACTTGCCTGAAAGCAGAATGTATTCCTTTCAAATTTCAGAGACAACTAGCAACCTAGCAACCCTGTTTATTAGTTTACCAATACCAGCTTTTGACCATTGTTTACAGCTCTTGTTACAATGGTCTGTCTCCTTTTGATCCCACTTCCACAGCTATGTTAACTATGCATAAATGCCTACAGCTGGGATATTGTACTCCTTCGATACACCTGGGGCAGTGGATTGTAAGCCATTGAAAAGTCCATGCTAAAATAAATCAGTCTCAAAGGTGCCACAAGGCTCTTTTCCCCTTATTTTCCCCTTTAATCCCATTCTTTTTCTAGTGAAACAGACTAATATGGACGTTTCTTTGGAAAGCATTGCATGTTACATCATTCTAATTGATAAGCAAACAAGATGGACTTGGCTTCAGATGTAAATACTCTTAGTTGTTTATAATAATGAACTATTCAACCCTGTGAAGATTATTACTTCCAACCTTCCCCCACTTATCTGAATGCTTAAACACATTTCTTGTACAGGCTCCCCCCACTTATCTGACAGGCTAGGGACTGGAGCAGTGTCAGAAGATGAAATTGGTAAAAAAGCAGAACCCAAGTACTGTACTGTAAGGAGGATAAAGGAACTTATAGAGGCTCTCTTGTTACTGACCATGCATGCACACAATACTTGCAAAGTCTCTCAGCCAGTTTAGCACTTTTCTCCCCACTCGGCTTGCTTTGCACACAGCATGCCTATGTGAGTGGTTCCAAGTAAGCTTCCGTAGGCAAGAAAAACTGACAAAAGAGCAGAACCCCCATAAAATCAATAGAGCCCATTCTTAATTTGGAAGCATCAGAAGAGCAAGTTGTCAGACAATGGGGTGTCAAAAGGTGGGGGCTTCCTGTACATAACTGTGTGCACAACTTTACCACACCTGAGGACAAAGGTATGTCTGAGGTGAAGATATAGCTCTGTGCCACCCAACATCTACTCCTTGAGGTGCCTGCTTCCCTCTGCCTAATGGCAAAGCCAGTACTGCTTAATGCCTCTGCCATGTTTATTCAATATCCATGGATGACAAGGATCCAGTATTAATGACTAGTGAATGAAAGAACCAGGCTGAAAGGTCTTGTATTGTAGCCAGAAGGGCTTCTATCCATTCAGGTGCCTCCAGGGCTCCAGAAGAAATACCACGTTCTGTGTGTCCAGATGTGGTATTCAGAATATATTAACATTAATAGAAAAATATTTTCTATTTTGCCAATAATAATGTGACTTACAATAGAATTTTACTGCATTTTAAACAGTTAAGGATTGCTTCTTCTATTTAAAATTAGAGTGAGCATATTCATAAGATGTTTCACACTCAATCATGAGGAGAAAATATTTCCAGCTATTTAATTATATTTATCACCAGGGCTATTTTAAATAAAATGTCATTACTATGCTGGCTTTTTAAATTAATTATTCCAGAGGCCATCAAATAGCTACCAGCTATTAAAATCATAATTATCATTCTCAAGACGGTTCTTCTGTTTTGAGTACAGAAATCCATCACTCTGAGGATTATTTCTTTTTCTTAATCCTGAAGGAAACTGGCACAAGGAAAGAAAGGTTGGGGAAAAAAACAACTTTAAAACCCAGATTCTTCAGAGTGGCACAGAATCCTTTTAGTGCAGCCCTCTCTAGCAGCTCCCTAGAAATGATCTGTCCAAAGGTTTTGACTAGATCGGTAAAAGATACAGCTTTTGAAATTGAAGTCATGCACAGTTATTGGACCTCTGATTCTACTTGTATTTTGAGGATTTTTTGTTAAAAACGGTGTGTGTGTGTGTGTGTGTGCGCGCACGTGCGCGCGCTTGTGTCCAAGATTGGCTGTGGACCACTATAGGTCTTCCAGTTTGACAGGCCAGTAGAGCATGTATGGGGACCTGGTGGCTGACCAGAGGCTGCTTCTGCACTAGTCCTAGTCAGAGCCCTTGGTAAAGCATAGTAGGAGTGGTATTTCTGCAACATCTCAAGGGCTGCAGGGTTCCCACTGCAGTTAGGGCAGTCGAAAATGCCAGACATTGATACCGAAATACTGGCTAAACCAGTGATTAATTTTTTAACAAAGTCACGAAGATGTGTTTGATTCAGACACTATCTTGTCCCAGTGTTGGCTGGTGACTTCCACGTTCAGTTGGGCTTCCATGTCCAGGTTTAAGCCCAAAGTTTTAAAGGAGCTCTTGATTGCGATGGACCCATTCCCAAAGTAGCACTTTGGATTGCTGCTTCTAAGTTCAGGCTAACACCCAGAGCAGACTCACTGCCTTACTGCCATGAATGCTACCAGCCATCCCTGCTTCATACCGGGATTGTTTTCACATTGCAGAATTATAGCACTACTTTTCCACTTTAATTGCCTTGGCAACATGCTATGGAATTGTGGGATTGACAATTTAAGGAGGGACATTTAAAATTCTCTGCCAGGGACCTCCAGTGCCTCATTTCCAGAGGATGAAATCATGGCAGTTAAGCTGGAATAGTAACCCTATAATTGTGTAATGTGAATGGGCCCCAAGTCAGACTGTTTTTCCATGTAGCCCAGAATTGTGGGCTGTGACTGACCTTGGTTCTTCAACTGTAGTGTGTCACATTGCCCACTACCTGTTACTGTTCTGAAACTGGAGATGCCAGGAAGTGAGCCTGGGATTTCTGTATGCAAAGCAGGTGCTCTATCACTGAGCTGTGGCTCTTCCTCAGGGTACACAACTTATAACAAATGCATCCTAAACAACCTTGCCTCCAGCACATTTTTCATTCCTAGTTCTTATATGTCCTGTCTTCCCTTTGGCATGGTTTGTATAACTTATTTGCTTGCTGCCAGCTGCTCTTAATTCTGTCAGTGTTTGTTCTTCAGAGCTCATTTGTTCATTCTAGAAAACATAGGTCAAATTCAGTGATGGACTTCTCCAGCAAGGATGTGATTAACTAACTCCTTTCCAAGCCATGTTCTAAAACACATGAGAGGGCAACTGTACCTTATTGTTTTCATGTCAGTACAGTGGTGAATCCATTCTGGATTTTAGTTTGAACTTCAAAGGAGCTGTCTACGGTGATCAGCCCTGCCATCCAAGTCATTTAGCAATTCTAACAGTCCCTTTTGAAACTTGGATTAAAACCCAGAACTGATTTACTGCTCCACTGACATGGGTGTAACCAGCTGCCATCATGTGAGGCTATTAATCACTTTAACTCATATACGATAGATGTTTGATGCAGTCCAAGGTATCATCTCCTCTTTCAGCTTCAACAGAAAAATACTCCTGTTTTCTGAGGTCACTCACAACATTACTTCAGAAAGATCAAGCCTGCCTGCTAGAGGGCTCCAGAAAGAAATGAGTGTATTTGGATCTGGTTTCTTGGGGCTTTCTTAAACCTTATCTTGGGTTGTGTTTGTTGTTATGTGCATTCAAGTCAGCTTCAACTGATGGTGAACTTATCCAAGGGTTTTCTTGGCAAGATTTATTTAGAGGAGGTTTGCTCTTGCCTTCTACTAAGACTGGTAGAGTGGGACTTTCTCAAGGTTAACCAGTGGGTTTCCATGATTGAGCCTGGATTTGAATCATGGTTTCTCAAAGTAATAGCTAGGCTTCAAATGACTTCATTGTGCTGGCTCTCTTGGAGTTGTGTATAGAATTCATATTGATGTTGATATTTATCAACATGAATTGATGTTCATGTTTAATTTAGGCTACCAAATCTTTTAGAACACAATATACTATTAGCATACTTGACCTAGGGTGCAGAATACAAAAGAGTCATGCAAACACCATGACCAAAATTCCGTTTCTATAAATGCCACAAATACATATTTCCCCAAGCTTTCCACCAGAAGAGATTTGTCTGAATTTTGCTCTGTTCTTCCATGTTGAATTTACAATCCACTGTTGGTCTGTGAGTAGTATTATGCAGATGGCATTCCACCACAAGAGGACTACAGCTGATGTCTTTAATTTATGTCACATAGAAAACTGGGGACAGAGAACATCTTCAGCTGTGGTCTGTTGCCTGTGAATTAATGCTTATCACCTAAAAGGCAGAACAAATAAAAAAAAATCTAAAAACAACCCCAAAATCTTTCTAGAATTTCTCATAGGACATGTGGCAGCACAGTGAGATCTCTGTTTTGGATGTCAGATACCCAGGGAGCCAAGTTTTACGTGTGTGTGTGTGCGCGCGCGTCTGTGTCGGGGCAGGAGAAAATAAAAGCTGAAGACACCACCACCACCAGCTTTTGACATTTTCATTCTCCTCACTTAGCCAATTTGTATGAAGGCCAGAGTTTTTTATTCACTTTTAAAGGGAAAATGACATTAACTTTCAGCAGAAATGTTTTGTTTATCTTTGGGGATATTTTGTTAGCTCTCTGTCCCATTCTTTGAAAAAACATCCTCTCACTGCAGTATAATATTTTCCTCAGTAAAGTTGTTATAGGTGGCATTTTATGTAGCAGAAGCCTAACTTGATCAATCTTAATCTGACTCTGTTTAAATGGGTTTAAATCTGATATTAGGCCTTGCAACATGCTGAAGGGAGAAAAACTATATCCCATCTAGTGGTTTCTTACATGAATGACAGCCTCAGGGTGCAAGCAGAATTCAAGCTGCAAATCTTACCTCATTCACTTCTATGGAATCATTTAATCACTGCTTTCCTTGATATGAATGGGGCAACCTGTAAGGATAGGTACCTTTACAAACTGTGCATCCATGGGCTTCTGATGTTTCCCCTCATTCATATGCAAATAGTGCCTCATATGAATTTTTAAGCAGGGCTTAATCTCTCCCTTTTTGTGTTTTTTTTCCCCCCAAGAAAATTAACTCAAGGACATCGAGCAGGGTTTTGCACACATCTGAAAATGTGCCCATTTTTGTTATGCACACCTCACATGTGTTTTTTCCCAGACACATCCAAGACATCTGTCTATATGAGGGTTTTGGATCACAAATTTTACCTGTGCTGTTAGCAAGTCTGGGAACTATGGACCAAGCCTCATTTTGGGATTCCTGATACATGCCTTGTTACTTGGATGTGTGGAGCCTTTAGTTGTGATAGGGACACAGGTAGACATCCTGTTAGCTAGTCCCAACTAGAGTAAACCCACTCAATCAATTGTTGAATGGTGAGCCATTATGTAGGTAAATCTCATTGATTCAATGGGTATACTTTAGCAAGAGCTAATAAGAGGATTTAGCCATGATCTGCAATGTCAAATGCTGAGGCTCTATTTATAAAAATATCACAAATTGTTTACGTAGTGGGAATAAGCCCCACTGAACTTAATGGAATTTATGTCTGATCAGACATGCATGTGTAATAGCAATAGTAGTGGTGGAGGGTAGCAATAGTAATAATAATGATACCAACAGCAGAAACAACTGATACAGAAACCTGTTGAAGTGAACTGACACCATAAGTTCTTTACCAACAGGACATACTATTTCTCTGTACCGGCAAAATATAATATATGTACATACAAACTCACCTTTTAAAATGAAAAAGAGAGGAAAGCCATTCTAAAGAAGGAATGAACACCAGAATCATAGATCTGGAAGGCTAAGAGGAACCCTAACTGTAATCCAGCTTCAATCCCCTGCCATGGAAAAAAAGATTTTAGAGATACCTTGGCAAGCAAACGGACAGTTTTAACCATAAGATGCAATGAAGAAAGACAAACCAGAACACAATGAGTCTTCCAAATGGTGGGAAAAGGCAGGGTGGACCTCATCTTCTGGCATATTTGGACAGCTAACAGGGACAGCATAGCAAGCCCAGTATTGAATACTGCTCTCATCCCTCTTTTGTGCATTAAAAAATCCAGTGTTCTACTTAGGTGGCTGGATACAGCTGTCATCAATAGTTTCTCACAATGACCCTGACATGGCATCATTCTGGGGCACTGCTGGAAATTAACACAGCAATTAGATCCATCTTGTAGTGTCTGTAATGGCGTCCAGAGCACTGGTAGCTGCTGCTGCTGTCAAGTAAGTAGAATGGGGCCCATCAATAGAGGAGGATGGCTAACAAATTTGGCCAGGTCCCTTTCTCAGCCGGAGTTCCCCAAGAAAAGATCTTACTGTGTACAAGCTGAAGGCCTCATGGAAGGAACCTCAAATGGGGCCATCCAAAGAATTTGTTACCAAAGATGAAGAACAAGATGACACCTTTTCCCTGATCCATATACAGAACTCGCTGGAAAGGCACTGACTCATACTTTGACATTAGCAATGAGATAGCATTCTGTTCCACTTCTGAGCCAATAGGCTACTTTGGATATTCCAGCTGACAGCTTGTGTGGAATACATAGTTCTGTCCCCCAATAGAGGAGAACTATGGAGTTCAAGAGGAAAAACCAAGAGCTTAACACCTCTGCTTTAAGCAATCACCTCATTCTGCCTAATGGTAGAAGTGCCCTTTGGGCCTTTCCACACTACACTGTTATAGTGCTGTTATTCCACTTTTAACATCCTTTGGAATCCTGGGGTTTGCAGTTTAGGGAGGGACATTTAGAATTCTCAGCCAGAGAGCTCTTTGGCCTCAGTAAACTACAAACCCCTGAATTCCACAGGATGTTGAAAGTGGAATAATAGCACCATAATAGTGTAGTGCAGAAAGGCCCTTCAACTACTAGACTCTGTGCAACTGTAGAATGCCTTCAGGATCTGTTTTCAGGAGTGATTTGGTGTATAATAGTCCTAATGATAGCAAGCAAGTTTTGCCTGTTAGGTTTTTAAACAAATATTTTATTAACCTCAAAACTATGGAAGCTGCAAAAATGTTGGTTTTTGAGGAAATGTTGCTCTCTAACTTTGCAATTTCAGAAGGTTTGCTGAGGACAAAAAACATCTTCAGATATTCGGAAACTGTACTGTTGCAGAATGGAACTGTGTTACTCATTTCCCAAGTGAACAGTCTGATGTGCCACTTTCATTGGACAGAATATGTAAGATGAAGGAAGATAGTGATATTCCACATAAGAAAGCCAGCTCCAGATAATAAGAATCTCTCTCTTTATGAAGCCTCTTATTTCAATGAAGAAAGGAAGGAAGGAGAGAGGGAAGGAGGAAGGGCATCAATCCTTCACAGGATAAATATTTGCTTGACTATTTTTATTTCACAATATTACCTATATCGCATTTCGGAAAAATAGAGCCAGCATGGTGTTGCGGCTTGAGCACTGAAGTATGATTGTGGAGACCAGGGTTCAAATCCCCACTCAGCCATGGAAAGCCACTGGGTGATCTTGGGCAAGTCACATTCTCTCAGCCTCAGAAGAAAGGAAATGCAAACTTCCTCTGAACAAATCTTGCCAAGAAAACTCCATGATAGGAGTTTAGGTATCGGCGTGGTCCATATCAAGAATCTGGTTCCATCAGTTAGGTCAAGAGCCTTTTATAAGCTGCTGGTGTGTAAAGTTCTGTCAATGTATGCCTATGAAGAATGGGAAGCCAGAGAGGGAGGATGAACATGGCTAGCCTAAGAGTGTCAGAGTTTTCCCAGAACACCTCCGTGGATAGTCAGTATTACTTTGGATTGGAGAGGGTGGACCTGCTTTCAGGAGCCATCTGGCAGCCCTTCTGATGCTGAGCAAAAGTACTGCATATAGAGGCACTGGGTATCTCCTTATGCAACAAGTAAGCAGCAAGGGAACTCCACATTTCATTTCTAATAGGAAGATTGTTTTGGTAAACTATTGTGTATTAATTGCACATTAATGACCAATCTGTGCAAAAACACCTTGCTTTACAATGAGAAATTATTGCAAAAATACATCATGGCTGGGAAAATCCATTTTACCTCCAACTGCTATGAGACTGATGTTTGCTCTATGTGAAGGTTATTTCCCCTCTGCCACCACAATGGTGCAGTATATCTATACCTTGAAACCTACAGTTAGTTTATGGAAAACTATTAAATTCATTCGCCTATCTGTGGGCAGTCCACACAGCCTGTGGTAATTGAGCAAACAATGCAGCTGTGGATTATCTGGATTAAAAACATTAAAACAAAACCAAAAACAATTAGTCCACTATTTAGCTGCACACGTTAAAATTTATTTCTAAATACAATTTAGAAATAATAAATATAATAAATAAATACAATAAATAAATAAAATTTATTTCTAAATAAAAAGCTCTATTTTTTCCACAATTAAGCCCTCATATCTGTCTTTTTCCATTATTAGATTTAGTTTTAAATGTAATTTAACTCCCCTTTCAGGACTGCCTCCTCCCATACAATCTGCCCCTTACACTTGGGTCCTCTGGGGGCCTTTTACTTAAACCGGTCACTCAGAGGACCTTTTGTCAGCTGCCCCTAGACTGTGGAATGACCTGCTGGAAGAGATTTGACCATAAAATAGGCTGTCTGAATTAAAAAAAATACTAAAGACCTATCTCTCCTGGGAGGCCTACTCAGCCTATTTTTAACTATGATGTATTTTAATAAATATGTATTTTAATTATGATATATTTGTACGTTTAAATGGTTTTTTAGTCTATTTTAACTTATGATGCATTTTTAATTGTATTTTAATTTATGTTGTACCCCACTTCAAGCCTTGGGAGAGGCAGGTAAGAAAATTGTCGTCGTCGTCGTCGTCGTCGTCGTCGTCGTCGTCATCATCATCATCATCATCATCATTTGCTTTAAGTGTTTTAAAGACCTTTACTTTTTAATTTTGAGGAAATAGGAGCATGTCCAGTGGTCATAATGCATCTTGGTTGCATTATTTTGGTTGCAACTCGACGCCACTTGTAAGTTCAGACATATTTTCTCAGGGTTTGGGAATATGGGTGGAACACAAAGACGCAATTGCTCAGGGAGTTCCACATATGTAAGCACTTATGCAAGAAACTGGGCCACATGAATCAGGGAGACAGATAACTGCTGACTTTGATCAGTAGAGCTTGTGCCTGTGGAGGGAATGACCTCCGGATAATACTTTATATTCTTTGTATAAATTTCTACTGAAAAGTGCATGCACAAATAGCTCATTGAGAAGAAACAGATCTTTGATCTTAATCTAGAGATGCTATTGAGAACGTAATAGGCCAGCACTACAGCACCAGGCATAATGTATCTTTGTCACTGTTACTGTTTGTACCAGTCTGAGGCACTTTTTGGAAATGATGGAATCTTCATAATAAATTCATCACAAGGGCTTCTGATGTTTTAAGGGTAGATTTAAACGAAAATCCCATTGGTTAGAAAAACTGCAGTGGAGGAGGAGGAGGAGGAGGAGGAGGAGGAGAGGGAAGAGGTAACAGCATGGCTGTGGCCCAATTTTTTAAAAATCAATTTTTTTAAAAAAAATTAAAGCTGGGAATTTCAATAACACTATGGTAGTCAGTGCACTCATAATGAAATAATGTCTTTCTTAATGTTACACTATTGTTGTCTTTGCCCTCACAAGAGGAAGTAAACAATTCATGAGTTTAAACTGAAATAACACTTTAAATATAGATAATTATTTCTCAATATTTTTCTGCTGTCCTTACTAGAATTGATATCTAAGGGTATAAGACAATAGCAGTGTTTTTTTGATTAAAATTTCAGAGCTTAGCTGAGTAACAGAAACATTGCCATACTTATTCTACGCTGCTCTGGTGATGTAAATTTTCACTTGTTTCATTCTTGCATGAAAAGAATGAAAGACTGAAATAATTTCCACACTTTTTTGTCCACTGAAGGAGAAAACACAGATTTCTGTTCAGTATTCTACCAGTAGTTACACTTTGAGAAGCATTCTGAGATATTATTCTGCACAGAAATACCTGTGGATGTTCTGCACACAATTTTTTTCCCCACAAAAATGTTTTCTATCAAGAAAACACCTGTTTTCTTGGTAAAAAACATGTTTTGTGTGCAAAATGCACCATTTTCTGTGTGAAAGAAGGTTTTGTTCAGAAAACTCACATGTATTTTGGGCAGAATAATGCCCTGGTATGCTTTGCGAAATGTAGGGGAGAAATGGTGTGAGAAAACTCCACATAAACCTCAGTGTTGCTTTATTCCTTCTGAAAGAGCTTCTCTGGTGTTTGGAAACCCTTTTCTAGCCAGGAAACGAATAATTTTTTTCTCCATTTCAACCCTATTGTAACAACTTCTATTGTCCATGTGAAATATTCAAATATTTACCTTGATGCGAAGAAATCAGTGATCACGCTAAAAAATTATAGTGCTATGATTTCACTTTAACTGTCATGGCAACATACAATGGAATCCTGGGGTTTTCAGTTATTTTATAATAACTTTCAGTTATTTATAATTCCCTACCAGAGAGCTCTAGTGCTTCACCAAATTAGAAGCATCAGATAAGATGCTGCCATGCTGGTTAACAAGGAATCTAATGCTATAGTTGTGTGCTGTGAAAGGGCTCCAGGATCCAAGTGTGTACATCAATTAATGGAAGGTAGAACTACGTGGTGTCTATTCCCTCTACCTTGAAGCCCCAGCTTGAAGCTTCCCTTGTTGGCCATCAGCTTGTAAGGGCTGGGAAGCCTTGAGAGCAGAGTTTTGTGTGGCATGAACGGCTTGGAAAGGACGAAGCATAGAATCATAGAGTTGGAAGGGACCACAATGGCTATCCAGTCCAACCTCCTTGCCATGCAGGAACCCACATCAAAGCATTCCCAACAGATTGTCAAGGTCTGAGACCCAGGCGGAGAGCCAACCCGGAGAAGGGAGTGAAAAAGATAACAGAGCCAAGCTGGAACGTGTCAAGCAGGGAATTAACCAGAGAAAGTCCGTTACCAAAACCAGAACGACAAGCAAAGCTGAAGTCAAGAGTTCAAAATCCAGGGGTCAGGAGCCAAGGGTTCAATCCAAGATATTGGGAGCCGAGTGCTGGAAGCAAGGAACAGGCAAGGAGAGAGCTTGTAGAAAGTTTGCCACAAGCAAAGGAAAGCTTCCAAGCAAGCAGGAAATATTGCCCAGGCACAGGTGTGGCCAGTCACCACGTCTTAAACTTAATCAGGGAAGCTTCCCTTTGCTCAGCTCTCTTAAGCCTCCGCCTTGATTGTGGGCTGATTGGAGCAGGCCCAAAAGCCTCTTCGGGATCACTGTCGGAACCCTGTTCCTCTAAAGGAGCAGGCAGAGGAACGTCCGAGCCTGCTTGGTCCATGGCAGAACGGGGAGCTCTTGAGCTGCAGGACTCATCTCCGGTCTGAGCAACAGGGACCAAGAGCTGTTGCTCATCAGCAGCAGCTTCAACAGGAGCATCAATCATCACACAGATGGCCATCCAGCCTCTGCTTAAAAACCTCCAAAGAAGGAGACTCCACCACACTCCAAGGCAGCATATTCCACTACTGGACAGCTCTGACTGTCAGGAAGTTCTTCCTGAGGTTTAAGTGGAATCTCTTTTCCTGTAGTTTGAATCTGTTGCTCTTTGTCCTGGTCTCTGGAGTAGTGGAAAACAGGCCCGCTCCCTCCTCAACATGACATCCCTTCAAATATTTAAACGTGGCTATCATGTCCTCTCTTAACCTTCTCTTCTGCAGACTAAACATACCCCACAAGAGATGGAGCCATGCATGGACAATGCATCAGAAGGACAATCACCTTCTCCAGCATCCACAGACGGAGCTTTTAATGTCAGTGGATATCCAGCTGAATCTTATCCAATGTTAATATCCTTATTTTAGTTATAATAATCATAAAGTTAATTTCAACAGGCAATTAAATATGTCAATTCCTCTGGAATCCTATATGACCTGTTATACAACTTTATGTATATAGTACCTAGCTATGTAGCAGAGGTGCTAAGAAACCTCTTTAATGAATTGCAAGAACGTCTAACAGGACACTAATGATGAAATGATGCGATGAGCATTGGGACTGATGAACATTTATCCCACTGTACATTGGTCCCATTGTGCACCAGGCACCAACGAGCACTGGACATTTTACTGGCTCTGCTACATAATAATGTAATAGCAGTGTTACACATTTCTGCTTATGTAAATCCACTTGCAAAGACACACGTTCCCAACAGAATTCCAGCCATGATCTGCTACAGTGCTACATTAATAATAATAATAATAATAATAATAATAATAATAATAATAATAATTTTATTACCTGCCTCTCCTCAGGGCTCAAGGTGGGGTACAGAATAGATGAAGTTAAAAGTTAAAATACACATGGAACAATTAATACAAATATACTATAACTGAAATACATCATAGTTAAAAGTACAATTGAAATACAGTCAAAAGTATGATTAAAAATACAATTAAAAGCACAATTAAAACTAGACTGGATAGTATTAGTATTCCCAAGCACGTAAAGAGCTCTGCCTCTGGCTCTACATAGACAGTCTATAAATGATAGGATTGGTTATCTCTCCCTACCCCAGTTTTCACATCTCCTAAAAACAAAACAAATGAAATGAAAACACTGAAAATACCTGTATTGGAAAACATGGGTTTCTGTTCTCACATGTCAGGCGGCAGTCTGCTTCTCCTAAGATGAAAGGCCGGTTTACACTCTGTGGTGTGAAGGCAAGGTCATGATCTATGTATTGTCCCCAGACAGTGATCATATCAGAATATTGTTCATCTTCAGTAACAGCCTCATTAGAGGCCTCAATAATTGTCCTCGTCACTTCACGCACCTGGAGGAGCAAGACTTAAGTCAGTTGCCATGGAGCACACTATCTGCATCTCATACGGTGACAAACTAGCGAAGGGGAGCAAAAGGAGCAAAGAACTCATCACTTTTTGCCAAAGTGCTTAATGTCACAACATTATTCTAAGGGAGTGGTCTTTTTTCTTCTTCTGCTTGCTGTTTCTTTAAGGTTTTGACAAGCTGGTATTTCTGTTTAGAAATCCAGAGCTGAGATGTCAGTTCCTCAAAGGCAGTTCAAATAGACTTCTGCTGCTATATTTTTCATAACTTTGCAAAACTTAAAAGCTTATCTTTTAACTTTTTTGAGTGGAAATGAATTGCCTATTCAGTTATAGCTACATTAACAGTAGACTCCTATACATGTTTACTTAAAAGTAAGTCCCATGAATTTTTGTGGAACGTCCTCACAGACAGTTCTGCAGCCTAGAAGTCTTCATACAGTATCCGTTATCATGTGGTGAGACCAAACCATTGTTTGTGCTGTTCAGTGAAACAGCATTGCTTTCTGCTTGGGTAGCACATCTCTGGGATATGAGTTCAGTTAGGAGGATTTACTCTATCTTTTGCTCCCCTTCTTTATGCCAGAATCAATCATCTGTATCTTTCTTTTAGGGGTATGTTTAAGTATACTTGCTTCAGACTTGAGTATGAACTATATCCTATGTTACAGTAACATTCATGGATCTATGGGCTGCAATATGAACTGAAGCAGTACCTTAGAAAGGGAACATCTATGAATACTTCTAACCATATGCCACAGGTACTCCGTAGGAGCAAGGTAGCAGTTCCTTTCCCCCTAGTGATGAGGGTAGGTGCAGTCACTCCCCGTATATCCAGTGTGGATGGATGACAATTCCCTTTCAAGAGCTATTCGGTCATTCAAGTCTTGACTACAGGAGAAGGAAGACACTACTTGTTACGTGACTCTATCCTTCCTTAGAACCTTTTGTAGGCCTTCTGTTTTCACCACACACTCCATTTTACTTGATGATGAGTAGAAATTCTCTTTGTGATCAAGGACTCTGACAAAGCATTACAGAGAACCAGTTTCAGACCTTGCCTCCCAGTGCAGCAAGGGCAGAGACTGGGGAGGCAGGAACTAGCATCTGCAAGGACAAAAAGCTGGTGGATAATGCATGTGACTCTGTGCCCTTTACTCATGTACTTCTACTCTGTTGAGGTTTAATGCATGAACAGGGCTTTTGCAAAACTGTTTTGGGCACCAAGCGAAAACTTCTCTGTTCTCTCTAACTTTCAAAACTGCCTCATCTCTTATATCTTGCTTCTGATCCCTGTTTAGTTTCAGTTTATCTATTGGATTTTACTTTTTGATAGTTTGTTTAATTATTTTTGCTCTCCTGGAAATTGTTGTTGAAGAAAGATATTCGAACTTGTTAAATAAAGGTCTTCATGATTTCACAGTCTACTGACCGGAGGCAATGGAAATCCATTATGTAAGAAACCAGGGTTCCATCCTTTTGGTTGACTTAGTCCATCTTCATAAACTGGAGGAAGCCATCTAGCCAGAGCTGTGTTGGAAACTCCCCACCTGGGATGGTCCCTATATAAGTAAAAAAATATTTATACAAGTAAAGGGTTCCAGCATGGTGTAGTGGTTTGAGTGTTGGACAGACTCTGGGAGACAAGGGCTCGGCCCCCTGCTTAGCCACGGAAACCCACTGGATGACCTTAGGCAACTCACACTCTCTCACCTCTGAATGAATTTTTCCAAGGGCCACCATAAGTCAGAGTTGACTTGGAGGCTCATAAAAATAACAAACAAGTAAAAGAGTATCTAACATTCAAAATTTAACAGCTTTAGATGTTTGTTTATTGCATTCCTTTTTCTCCTCTCAGTTTGCCAGGGCCCTCAAGGCAATGTTGGACTCCTCTCTCTGCTATCTAGGACTCAGGAGGCTGGCAGGCTGGCACATTTGAAGGGACCCCATGGTGCCTGACTCTGTGGTATAGGGTAACTTCACACTTGTACATATTTAACTTAATGATTTCAGTGATGCTACAAGTAACCAGTATATTCTCATCTCAGAGGGGAAGTTCATCAGCCACTAGCGGTTGAATAGTGACGAGAGAGAGGGAACAGGATCAGAGTAAATAAACCATCAACTTATTTCATTTCTCATTCTTCCCCTTCACTCATCACTCAGCCCTTGCTCACTGTGCTCAGGGGCCCATTGCTATTCAAGAATTTAAATACTGTTGGTTCATTTTAGCTTCCACAGTTCCATCCTATGGGATCCTGGGATAGGTAGCCTGATGAAACACTAGAGCACTCTATTTGAGAATGCTAAATCTCCTCCCTAAGTCCCATAGGATGGAACCGTGACAGTTACACTGGAACGACAGCACTATAATTCTGAATTGGGAAGGGCCCCTTGTTTTCTCTGCTGAGAACCTCATGTGATCCCACAATGGTTAGCAGATGGGGGATCTCATCATGGCGAAGCTGGAATGATATAAGCCTAAACCATGCTGAATGAGGGACCTCATAGTTTCAAGTAAGCCTCTCTGAGGCTGTAAAGACTAAGGGAGGAGTGGGATTTAAGTATCATGAAAATACTAATAATGGTAACAGCTATTTACTGGAGGATATATGCAAAGTGAGAAAGTATACTGGAAGATATACGCAAAGCATGGCAAAAAGACTTAAATACTTGCAGTATATCTATATCTGAGTTCCTGAGAGGCGCAACAGTTCAGAGAGGGAGAGAAAGAGAAAGTGGATATGCAGGCTGTTCGTCATACACTTACACTTCTATGGGAACACTAAATAGGGAACAATTATTTTATTAATACTTCATTGATCTTCAGTATACCAAAGGGCTCAATTTGCAAAGCAATGTGAGACAGTAATACATTTAATTAACGACAATAATTCACACTTGAAGGTTGACGTAGGCTTTAATAAAGCATTCAAATTAGTTACAGTTGATCGTCTTTATTGAAATGGCATAAAATACTGCACATAGTGCTATTTCACTCAATTAAAAGTAATGGTATGTTAATTTAACAGCTTAACCAGTGATTTTCTTCCTGATTGCTTTAATATTTTAACAGATCACTGGAATGTTACTGGGCTAGGATGCCTTTCAGTGGATTTCTCTAATGGAGGAAGGAAAGGAAAGGAAAGGAAAAAGGAAAGGAGGCTTCTCTTGTAATGTCACCATTTTATCAGTACAGCAATTATCTGCCTTGTCCAGATGGATTGGTTTCCTCAGTTGAAATGACATGGGTACCTTGGAGTTTCCTCCCAGACACCATGAGGATTTCTTGTGGCCTCTCTCCTCATAGTCAAGGGAGGACTTCAGGGATATTTGGTGTGAGGACATGGCAATGGATGAGGAGGGAGAGATCACGATCTACCTAATACAAAGATACTCTTACCTAATCTGAAGGTACTATCTAATGCCATACTACTTCCTTTCCCTCCAATGGGAGTGGTCTTTAGTATGCAATGCAAAACAAGCCCCATCGGTAGGAAAAAGGAGCCAAAAATCATTCCATTGATATTTCCACCCTGGAAGCAAGAGCTCAGTAAGGCTTTGGATAAAATGAAGCCTCCAGGAGGAGGTTAAGGCTCTTATTAGGATTCATATTAACATATTTGCAGAGAACCATGTCTTAGTAGTTTGCAAAATATTGAACATTTCTTCTCTTGATAGCAAAGGTCTATAACACATCTCTGAGATGAGCAAATTAGATTTGAGCAACTGAAATGATGTGATTCTTGAGAGTTTCAGTAGGAAGCAAAGTGAGACAATGGGAAAGAAGAGAGAATAAAATGGAAGGTGTCTTTGGACTAAAATGTTTCTTACTGAAGGTAAAGCATAATAGTTCCTGCAGTTATATGGTATACCTGTTATTGCAAGCTCCAGTGATATGTCTGTATTTACTGGTCATACAGTTGTCTGGGCATTTGGGTGGTAGCACATAAGGTAGGCATCCAGATACATTGGAAATCATCATGAGAAAATCAGTGGATAATAGGTCTGGAAATTAAAAAAAAAGTCTGATAATTTGTCACATCCACATTTGACTAACTGTGGATGACATCATGAAGTAGAGTAGATTGTCATTTTCTACAGGTGGAAGTTTGTACCTGACTCCACAATTGCAGAATATTAACAACTTTCCTTTGTATGCCTGATATGATGAAGTATTAAGTGCCAACACTGTTGGAACTAAGGCCATAGTCAAAGAATCCATTACCACCACTACCACCATCATCAATCACCACCACCACCACCACCATCACCACGTATTCTCCATTTGCCCCCCTCCTGTTCTTAGGATCCAAGCACAAAAAGGAAATGATCAACCTAGGGCTTAATAGAACTTTTCTTTACTTCCATCCTTTCCTGACTGCCTCTTAACTGCCATGGAAATGTACGGGTCTACTGTAATGTAATAGTGTATTGTAAGCAAGGTAGAAGTGGCTGCTGTAAAACTTCCTTAAGTCTTGCTACAAAGTATCAGTGTTAATTGATGATTGCAACAACATATCTGTACTGGCCATGCCTGGGATGTTACAAGCTATCAATAGCAAATTTCTTTATTGCCTGTTGCTACAATGTATCCCATGCAGGGGAGGGGAGAAATCAGAGCCAGGCAAAAATGAAAGTATAGTCAGAAGAGGCTTGTGTTTTGGGAACTTGGTGTTTATAATGGGCAGAAAATACGTGCACAGGTCAAATCAGTCAAGGATGGTGAGAAGTGGGAACCAAGCATGGGTTTGGGAACTGTCTGGGCAGTGATGTGATGCTTAGATTTATGACTCTCACCAGTCACAGCTTTTTATGCCTAAATTTTGAATTGTACCTGTAAAAGGTGTAAGCTCCAGGTATGTTTTAGTCTCAGTAACTTCACAAGAAGTGTGCTGGGTTTCCACAAATAAAACTACTGTCTACCTTAGAGTGAAGTTTGTGGACTGTGCATGATATAAGCTATGATTTTGAGCACACTAGCCATACTCACATCCAGCTCTTGTACTCCATCAGAACATTAATGCAATTACTTGTGCATTACAGAAGGCTGAGCAGAAACCTTTAGCTGTTATGCTACAATATGCATTCACACAAGGGCCAGTTGTGGAGGAGAAGAAAGAAAGTCTATATCTGTGTGCTTCTATGCATTCATCTTTTCACCCACAAGGAGAAAATCACACTCTATATGTTGATTCTGAATAGTTTACATTCTGTTCTGGTAAATGAAAGGGAGAAGTCAATATATTTTAATTTGAGGGTGTTTTTATTGCTATAATTGACCAATTGCAGCTGATTTTTTTAAAATCAGACAATAATTCTGATGGAAGCATCACTCATAGAAACACCTTTAGCTAACTTAAGTGCTGAGTACCTATTTGCATGAATTTCCTTGGAAATCTATAGAAATAAAAGGTACTCCTAGGGCCAAGTGCTTATTGCTTCTTAATATATCAAAAATATATCTGGCTCTGCAAACTTTATTTTCTAATAAACTGTATAAAAACCTAACAATAGAAACCAGCTTTAAATAGTCTTGAGAAGAACTTAATTTCATGATCGACACACATGGATACGAATGTCCTTATTAAATGGAGGATTTGAATTTCTTTCCCTGAAGCAATAGATAGACAGATAGTAAGGTCTTTTTTAAACAGTTCAGGTGTGTGTTGGGACTCTATAGTATGAATAGGAATTTAAGTTCCACCTGCAGCAAAATAAACATAAAATAAAGTCAATGCTGTCTTAAATCTAGGAGGCCAATATCCAAGCATTCACAAGGGACCATTTCCAGCATCTGCTTGAGTATTTATTTACCACTTGGAGGCAATGATCGTTTATGCTTCGAGTGAATTTTTTCTTTCAGGTCCTGTATGGAAGCTTCCATTTTTTCAGCTGCTTGAGAGACAGCCCATGTTTCTCGTTCTAGGTATTTAGAAAAACCCAGAAAGTGGCCAGGAGCCATTGTTTCATCTCTTTGGAGAAGACTGCAAAAACAGACAGAAATACTATTGATTTAAAAAAAACTGATAAACTTTCATTACCCTGACAGCTGGGGAAAGGCAAGAAGGGAAAAGGGCTTATTTTATTTGCCTGAACAAGTGCTGTTCTATTCCCAGTAGAGAGGACGGGATGTACCTGCCCTCCATTGAACAACTGAGTAGCTTTTTATGGGGGAAATGGGCTATTGTTTATCAGCTTCTCTTGAAGAGCACACATTTTTAGGAAATGAATTTTCCTTTGTTTAGATTTCTAGCCTAGGCCCACCTCTGTGGGGCACAAATACAGTTGTTCTACCTCAGACAGCAAAATGTCTTCAGTTCTGCTTCCAATGCAACTTTTTATCTTTTAGATTCAACAGTATAACGACTATTTCAGCTTCTCCTTTCACACGTAAGGATATGCTGCACCAAGTTGATCATTGCATTGAGGAATCCCTGGAACTACATCCAACTCTGGCTCAAGACAGAATCAAATAGTATTATTTAGTTAAAATATCCAGAAACTGCCTGTGCTGATTCTAGCAATCCAATCCACTCATGCCCAAACCAATCATAGAATCATAGAGTTGGAAGGGACCACAGAGGCCACCCAGTCCAACCCCCTGCCATGCAGGAACACAAATCAAAGCACTCACAAACAGATGGCCATCCAGCCCCTGCTTAAAAACCTCCAAAGAAAGAGACTCTACCATATGCTGAGGCAGCATATTCCACTGCCAAACACCTCTGACCGTCAGGAAGTTCTTCCTGAGTTTCAGGTGGAATCTCTTTTCCTGCAGCTTGAATCCATTACTTCTTGTCCTAGTCTCTGGAGCAGCAGAAAACAAGCCCACTCCCTCCTCGATATGACATCTCTTCAAATATTTAAACATGGCTATCATGTCCCCTCTTAATCTTGTCTTCTGCAGACTAAACATACCCAACTCCCTAAGCTGCTCCTCATAGGGCATGGCTTCCAGACCCTTCACCATTTTGGTCACCCTCCTTTGGACATGGTCTAGCTTGTTGATACCCTTCTTGAATCAAGGTGCCCAGAACTGGACACAGTATTCCAGATGAGGTCTAACCAATGCAGAATACAGTGGTACTATTGCCTCCCTCAATCTAGACACCATACTCCTATTGATGCAACCAAGAATCGCATTGGCCTTGAATCAGTGTTCAAGGATTTGCAAAAATGAAACAGAACCATAGGAGCAACAAGAAGAGTTTATTGAGCATACACAGGTGGGAAATGAATGCAGCAACAAGAAATAAAGGCAAAAGTATCTCAAACATTCCTTCAGCCAATACAAGATTTCCTTCAACAGCTAAATATATCACCTCAGAGCCTAAATCTTATTGGTTAGTCCCAATCACAGGAGATCCTTTGAAACAATAGTTGACTTGTGAGTTAACACACAGGTAAATCTCATTGATTCTATGAATCTATTTCAGTTGGGAGTTAACAATAACATTCAAACCCAGGTGTCATCATGTGTATATCTCTCCCCACACTGGAGATAATGTGAATGTATCTCCTGAAGAAAGACTAAATATGCTTTCTCACTATCTTCAATATTGAAAATGTATTTCTCTCCTGAACTGGCATTCCAAGTATATTTGGCATCTGGTATGGATCATTTTTAACACCTCCTCCTCACTACAACAAAATTATTTTGAGTAGTAATCACAGAACGAAACTAATAATAATAATGGCCAGAAAAGAACCACAGACAGTGAACATTCTCTTTTATGGAATTTTGTATGAATTTTGTATGTGGGAAATTAAACAAACAAACAAACAAACAAACTGCAACCCAGTCTTTACACCTTTCCTCCCTTGATTTTTTTCAATAGTCATTTTAAGTCTTTGCTGTTTTCCTCTAGTAATAGGGTATCATCTGTATATCTTGATGTTCCTTCCCCCAATTTTCATGCCTCCTTCCTCCATGTCTATTCCAGTTTTCACTATGATATATTTAGCATATTAATTAAACAGATAGGATGATAAAAGGCAGCCTTATCTGACCCCCTTGCCAATGGCAAACTGTCTTGTTTCTTTGTATTCTGTCTTGATGGTAGCCTCTTGTCTTGAGTACAAGTTATGCATCAAGACAATCAAATGTGACACACCCACTTCTTTAACAGTAATCAGTTTTCATGAGCTAAATAATAATGGGCTTTGCTGTAATCTATAAAATATAGGCTGATTTCTTTCTGAAATTTTTGAATGCACCCCATTATCTAACATATTTACAATACAAACCCTAGAGCCTCTTGCTTTCCTGAATTCAGCTCCAATGTCTGGCATTTTTTGCTCCATATATGATAAAAGTCTTTGTTGTAAAATTTTGAACATCACTTTTCTTGCTTGGGAGATTAATACAGTTATCTGGTGGTTACTCCAATTCCTGATGTCCCTTTTCTTGGAGATTGGAATGTATACAGAGGGTTTCCAGTCAATGAACCATTGTTTTGTTTTCCATATTTGTTAACAGATTTTAGCTAGAATTTAAGTAGATTCTATCTCTGTGTCTTGAAACAGCTCTATTGGTATACCATTTGTTCCTAGTGATTTATTTCTCCCAAGTGATTTGAGTGCAGCTTCCACTACACTTTCTAAAATTGGGGGTTCATCTTCAAATTGTTCTTCCTTGAAAGAATCTGTCATTCTTTCATCTCATCTATATAGTTCTTCAGTGTATTGGTGGCATTGTCTTTTTATTTCTTCTTGATCATGTAATGTGTTCATATAACATCCCCACTCTTGGTTTAAATTTTCCTTTAATTTCTTGGATCTTCAGAAGAGGTCTCTTATTATACCTTTTTGTTGTTGTCTTCTATTTTTCTGCATTGACTATTATAGTACTTTTTTGTCCCCATTCACAAACGTCTGAACAATTGCATTCAGGAGTCTGACACTGTTTCTGTCAGCTTTTGCTTTTGCTTCTTGTATACCCATAACTGTTTGAGGACTTTCATATCTTTTGTTTTGGTGGTAGGCATTGTTTATTTGCATTCCTCCCTCACAATGTTCCTGCTTCAATTTAGAGTTCTTCTGGATTTAGGTCAATAAGGCTTAACAGTACAAATCTGCTTTTTAAACAGTCCTTAAATTCTACAGGGATGTTCTTCAGGTCTATTGATTGATTTAGTGTTCTTTTTTACCTTTACTCTAATCTTTGATATTAGTAGTTCATGGTCTGTGCCATGACTACTCCTGATCTTGTTTTTGTGGTGAACTTCTCCATCTTCTGCTTCCAATTACTAACTGATTTCTATATTGGTCATCAGGTGACATCGATGCATACAGTTGTCTCTTCGCCTGAAGAATGCATTTGCAGTGAACAAATGGTTGGCCTCACAAAATTCAGTTGATTGCTCTTCTGCTTCTTCTTCAGTTCTGCACTGTTTCCTAGTTTTGGCATTTCAACCACCTGAGATTACCAACATGTTCAGTTTTGGTGTATGATGAATTTCCTCCTGGATTCACAGAATCTATCAGTTTCTTGTTCTTCTGCCTCTGCAGTTGGAGTATAAACTTGTATTTGGTTATATTATCTTTTTATGTGCCTTTGTCATTTTCAGAAAACGTTTCGGTCTTCTCCTTTTTCCTCAACTCTCCCCCAAGAAAACTGTCTCACTACTATGGTGTTCAACCTGTTTTGGATGTTGTCATTCTCCTCAAAGAACCAGGTTTGCACTTATGGCACAAAGCATCTTCCACCAGGAAAGATCTGTAATTGACCTGCAACTGGATCATAGCGGTAAGATCTAAATTGGATTACCACAATGATACTATGACAGTATGTTATTGGTGTTGTTTTAAATGTGAGCACCAGACATGGTTTCCTGGAAAGTTAGCATTCTGGGCTATTTTCTGGATTATGATGATCTTGCAGGAAAGGATGGTGGTTTCTGTGCAATTTTTACAATTTTGCAATTTATTACCTCATCTATTTAATTCATATATGTCATGTATTCTTCAAAAGATGAGACAGATATATCTCAAGGAAAGTCCAAAGAAAGGGGGAAAGAAGAGTGGGGGATAGGCTTGATGTGATGCAGGTTGTGAATGTCTCTTGCTCAACTCACATTCTTCACAGCCTATTCCCTTCTTCCTTTTTCTGGTGCCTCAGTGACAGAGGGGAACGAAGAGCTACCATTGCACCCTCTTATTGTATACACTTGGGTATGGAGTGCCCCCTGCTCTCTTTTGGTACATCAGTGTTCTCCTGTTCTAGAAGGTATCTGAATGCTCATGGGCTTAGACGATAATAACATTTCCCTGCGAAAACAAGAAATTCTCTATCCAGAAAGGTAGGGAGTTCTTAGTATTTCTATGCAACAGCAAAGTATCTTTATCAGATGGGTGAGGTGACTTAGCTTAAAGAGGTGTAAAATTAAATTTTTATTTTTAATTTTTTAATAGCCTGAACTATTTGCTTGGCAGCAATTATCTTGTGTTCAAATCTTGCTTGCTTAATTAGACAGCGTCTGTTATGTCAGGCTCTATGAATCTCTCTGTGTTTAAAATCTGGGTACATAGTGAGAGAGTTCACTAACTTTGCCAGTCTTCCATAAATTCAGCCCACCACACTGCTTTTCAAAGTAAATCATCTCATGGTGGCGGGGCTTGTAGATCTTGCTACATGGAAGAAGATGGGGAAGAAGATAATTCTAAACTTTTACCTATATTTTTCTATCCCGCTGAACACTTAGAAAAGTTACAAGCTGTGCAGATCTTGGGAACAACATGGAAATATGTAACTCAGCCTCTGAATTATCTCCTAATGTTCAGTCCATGTCTTCTGTCCATGATTTTGCCATTACTTATGCTGCTTTAACCTTCTTTTCCAGGGGGCAATACTTGAGGTGATAGATGTGGATTTCTGCCAACTGCATCACAGAAACATGGAAATTGATGGACTAGTAGTAAACAACTCTATAGAAAATGTTCCTACCCTACCTGCATGTGCACATGCACATGCACCCATCTGAATTAAAGTGTGCTCCTAAGAGAGGTAATATCACCTCAGAAAGGTACCAAAGTATACTCCTCAGAGAGGTACTAATGTATGCTCCTCAGAGAGAGGGTAAGTACCTTAGAGGGGTATTGGACCTTCTTCTTTGGGGCATGTTGATCAATTTTCCATTATGGTGGATCCAGAAGGGCAATTTTCTGCCCTGGAGACCCTTTGGGGGGGGCACATGCCCCAAAATGTCCAAAACCAACCTCCCAAACAAAACTGAAAGCAGCTGTAACACCTATTTTTGGTTTAAAATGTTGTATTTAACAGTGCAGGAAGACCTGTTTACAAGGTGAATCACCACTCCTGGAGGCTTTGAGAAGAGGTGGTTCACCTTTCGGTAGGCCAGAAAAGGGGCAGTCTGAGTTAATCTGAAGGGGAGCTGAGGCCATAAAAACATCCTAGGAGGGCTACGTGTGGCCCCAGGGCTGCACTCGGCACACCCCTGTACTAATGCAATAGTGTTTCCCAAGTATGAAACACATTGGACCAAGCTCATCCATTTCTTTCAGTCTTCAGTCACTGCACAGAAACTGACAGTGTTTACTGACATTCTCAAATAGTGGCTTCTTCTCTGGGGCATGTAAATCCATTTTCCACTTCTTTAAATATCATATGGTCTCTTTAGGATCTTCACCAAGAGCAAGGGTACTACAGCACTAAAGTGGGTGAGGGCCTCTCAAGTGACAGCCTCTGGAGGAGGTGCTGCAGAATTACATAACCTTCTGAGAACTTGTGGTTTTTAGCAAATACACTGTTTAGTACCCTGTCAATGAGAGGGGATGAAGGAGTGATATGCTTTTGACTGAACTACAGAAAGTCAAAACTTGTATGGGCTTTAAATACTGATTCGAATGTAACTTTTTTCTGAGTCCCACTGAACACAATGGACCTCAGTCACCATTCAGGCATCCTATTGGTTTCAATAGCTCAGTAGGGGTGGATGGATTAGATGTGGAATGCCAAGGTGGAAAGTGGCTTTCATACCCTGCAACTATCCTGATTTGGCAAAGACAGTTCCTCTCTCATCCTACTTTTCAGTGGCTTTTAAAATGTCCTGGTTTCTTTCCTCCACCTGTTACTGCCCTGGCTAGCCCGAGCTTGGGGGATATAAAAAGATATCTCTTGATATCACTAATTCGACCTCACATACCCATTCCCTCCCACGTGCTTGCGAGGCCCCCGGACAAGCGCGCATACAGGCTCGGCTGATAATCGCCGTAATATTCCAACACAATACAGGCAGGCCAGAAATAACCGACTCGCGGCTTCAGGAGACCTCAAAGGCAAGTACCTTCATTAAGTATGCACGCACCTTTCAAAAGATCCTCTGCCCCGTGCTGGCAGCTGGATGATCGAACTATCCAATGCTCAAGTACTCCGTGTTTGCATACAGGCCACCCTGTTGACAATTTGGCTATAATTCAATCATTCAAATTCTGACCTTTCGGAGGCTTTGTCTCCAGCCCCAAATCTATTGTTTTCCCAAAGTCTGACCTAGCCTGCGGTCACAATTCTCCTTATAAAAACCCCTGACTTTGAGCGCTTCCTTGGATCATTCTTGGCTTCCATCCCGCCTTGCTGTCACTTTGTCCAGCGAGCCTTCCCCTCAGCCCCACGTGCTGAGATCTGTGCTCCCCAGCTTCTCCGCTTCCCACCGGGCTTCAGGACAGGTGAAGTATCACCCAAACCAACAACTCCTTAAAAATTCCTCTATCCCACTCCAACCTTTATTTCTTTAGTTATCTGTGTGAGTGTGTTGCATACATTGTTTGCTTGTGTTTTAATAAAATATCATTCATTATTTCAACTTCTGTGTGCTCCTTGACTCGGCCTGACCCCGTAAACATAGGGTTCAAGATCTTGCTACGTTACCCTGCCTCTCGTATTGCTAGGCTGTGCTCTTGGCTAATTTCCCCAACTTATAAAATTGAGATCGCATTTAGGTGTCCCTCCCGGGACCCCCAGGAATCAGGGTAACACACCCACTTTCCCCCTTTGGCCTCAGCTTATATCAATTGTTGCAAACTGAATTCGAAGTACGAAAGTAGCTTGCACCTAATTAACTCAGGAGGAGGGAGGAGAGGGGGAAGAATTTTGACATTCCCAATGGGCTCAGGCCAAAGCAAGCTGCTCCAGATTCCTCTAGCCTGTCTGTTCTTCTTCATTAATTTATTTTGCTATGATGACCACACTATGTGAAATGCTGGAAGTACTGATTTCACTGCTTTCCTTCTGCACCGCATACATTCTTCAAAAATACTCCACCAAGCATTACAGGACCCCACAAACAAGATGGGAAGTGGCATGAGTAATTGCGGTGGGAAACTGGATGCATACAGTTGCATATTTGGATCCTATCTACATCTCAAGAATGAGTAATGATGCGCACATGCATTCATTTTAAACCTAAGGCAAATTCTTCCTTCAGATACAAGCAAGAACATTCCTGCTTTAGTGTTGTTAATATTGGACTACATATGGTGAAACATTATTTCTAGAGGATTATTAAGTCTTTCAACATTGGCAGCATTATATGATCATTGTCGCAAACAAAGTTAGTCTGCAACCAGCTATGATTGTATATACGACAAAGGGATTAAAATGATGAAATGGCTGTGAAAAGGCACGTGATGACTGTTTCAAGTTCAAATATAGGTCACAAATAAAATCTAATTTTGTTCACTCGGGGAAAGAACTTCTAAAACTTAGTTCAGCAAATATAACCCTGAAACATAACTGTATATGGAATGATTAAGAGTTTCCCAATTTGAAACTGGATGAGAAACTGCCCCTTCAACCCAGAAGTGCTTTTTCCATCCTCAAGGGCAGTAGTGCAGCTCATTTGTACTATCCTGCCACTTCTTCAATTATTTGTGAGCTAAACATTTGGGTTTTCATAGTGCTGTGAAAGAGGTTACTTTCTCAAGATCAAATCCTCTGAAATAATACATATTTCCTTCCTTCCTTTCTCCCCAGAGCCACACTTCAGCATTTCGTACTGATTAAGTTCCTGATCCCAAAGTACTCTCAACGCTTCAGGTCAAGGCTTCTCAAATTTTGGTAAAGCAGAGTTTTCCAAGACATGACTTCACAGTTTTGGACACTCTTACCAGAACACTCTTTGTTATAGAACTGATGATTTGTTGAATATTCTGAGATTATTTCAAATATTTGTACACTGCAAAGTGAAAAAAATCACTCTCAGATATAATAAAATTGTTTACAAGGAGTGAAGTCAGGATGCTCCCAGATGGAGTACTCCTAGCTTCAGCAATCAGAAAAAGCATTGTGTTCCTATCCCATCTTTTTTTCTCTAGTATTTTTTTTTCCTGGTGAGAAAAAGAATGGAAGAAACAATGAGAAAACATGGTAGATTTAAAAATGGAAGTCAAACCTGTGTGCACTTCCATAAAACTCTGTGCTTGCAGGATGGAGGCCTAACTTGGATGTACTCTTAAATGTAAGAACAGTGATGCACTTGATACCAAAGAAGAATGAAAGTGTTTCAATTTCTGGTTGATACGATCTTCTATTCCAGGGGGGGCAATTATTGTTGGTCTGAAACTCCCAAGAGCCCTATCTGGCATAGCCAATAGTGAGAAATGTTGAAGGTTACAGTCCAACAACATTTGAGAGGCTTCATGATTCCCATTCATCTTCTACTCAATATTTTATGGACTGGATAAAACCAGTGGGAATTGGTATTCCATCGTATAAATTATACTCTTTGTACCGTTTGGAAGGCATCTGACTAAGTGATTAAATTTGTGGAGCACCCTCATCTAAGCTAACATAAGACTGATGGAAAAGGAAGTACCTTTACTTTCTGGGATGCTTTTTTCTATCTGATGGTGGTACCATCCCAGATTCCAGCCGTATGGGTCCTACCACTCAATGTTAAAATGCTATGCTATCTTTATTTCCCTTAATGGATTTTCCACGGTAAGGAAAATAGATGGTAGGAACTGTAGGTAAACACAAGTCTTGCAAATGGAAAATATTGACAGGAACTCTCATAAACGTCCATGAATGAGGCAATGTGATTACACAGTGAAAGACACCCTGGAGACATTCTCTGTGTTCCTCCTCTCTTCATTCACCTATTCACCACTGCATCCCACTGCCCAATTTGCCTGAATGTTTTTCTTTCAAGTGACCTAGTGAATGTTGATGGTAATATTTGCCGCTGTTCAGTTTTACAGAACTACTTAACGCATACTGTAATAGCCCAGGTCTACCGACACTCATGTGAACATACAAGTAGTTAGTTGAAAGTGGTTTTAAGCTGCAATCCTATATAAAGTTACCTGGAAGAAAGTTCCATTGACTATAATAAGTCTTCCTTTTATGTAGACAAGTACAGGACTGCAATATTACTTAACTGTTAATGCCTCTGCTTTCATGGGTTTTTTTGTATGTTGTGTATGTAATATAGCTTGCATCATGCTTCGCCAAGAATTGTAGGTATGATTCATACATGAACTTGGAAAAAATGCTATAATACTTAGCAGTAGAGATAGTAAACCTCAATTTTTCTGATTTCTGATGGATGTTGGGAACAATAAAACAGTTTTTTTTGCCTTGCAGCTTTAGGGCATTCAGGAATTCTCTCTCCCACACCCACACGCACGTATATCCACACAATGACAGGAAACTATGTACCTTTTCTATGAAAGTTATGTCACTTGCCCAGAAAACTCCACAGTTTTTTTTTGAAACTGTGAAGCTTTTGGCACAGAAACAGAAAATTACACATCTTTCCTTGTGGAAAGGAAACATTCAAACTAGCAAAGGATGCAGCGTCAGTCAGCCCAAGTTGCTTTTTCTGCTGCATAACATTTGAGTTGTACAACATTCAAACCAGTAAAGGTGATACATAAAAATCATGGCGTAGGTTTTCACACAACCCCCTGCGCAGTTTCTCAGTTCCTGCACAGTTTTCAGTGTGTAGTTTATGTTGTGCCAGGGGAAAAAAAAGGCAGAAACTTTTCGTGTGCCATTTTTCTTCCTGCACAAGTTTCTAAAGAGGTTTAGAACTCCAAATTTTACCCCAGTTGGGAAATTGATGAATTCCCATTGCAGCCCTATTTAGCAGGCATTTTTCAAACCATGCAGACAGATTGTAACTTTCAGTCAATTCCTCATTTTCTACCACTCACATGAATTTGTGCCTTCATGAGCTTCCTTTCAGTTTGGTATATCCAAATCCAAACTTCCTTTCCTGTCATGATGTGGAAATTCCAGGATTCCATAGGATGTTGAAAGTGGAATAATAGCACTATAACAGTCTAGTACGGAAATGGCCACAGTCTCTCCCGCCTTGCAGCACTGGTGTAGTGCACAGTAGGCATGGGAAACCAGTGTTCATGAAGTCTACAAGAAGTCACTGGCCCAAACCTAGCCGAAGATATTTTGCTGCCTGAGGTAAGGGGCAAATGGCATTCTTCCCATCCCTATTTCATTTACAGAACATTATCAGGATGTCTGTTACATGATATTTCCATACTGGTGATGGGGAAGTTAGAAGTGACTGGATAGCAGAAGGCTAGCTTATGAGATCCAAAACAGGCTATGTAGCACACAAAGCTTCGTCCTCAAATACCTTGCACCGTGCTTCCTGCTTTCCTGCATCCACAGTCTAGTTCCCTTTGCCTAATGGTAGGACCAGCCCTGCAATTGGCCTATATTCCTCTTGCTATTTTTTTTACCTCTCTTTTCCTTTGTTTATCTCTTCTTCTGATATAGAAGCTGCTTCCCGTTGAGTTCTTTTAATTCCATTTTCTTTTGTTTCTCCTACACACAGAAAAATAGGCTTAGCACAGGACTGGAGCATATTTGTAATAGCAGCTGCATTATGCTGTGAGTATGGCAGATAAGATTCATTTGGGCTTAGTGGGAACAAAAAGCTTATGTCAGTCGATCGTATCAGAAAATGACACCTCTTTTTCTCCTCACAAGCTAATCATCAAAATACAATTAATAACAGAATTAGGTGCACTAATCCCACTTAAATGGGTCTAAATGTGAATTTGCACTGTGGGCAACATCCACAAAAGGGATCAAGCCATGTGTCTCATTCAGCATATGGATAGTGGAATATTATATATAATTCTCTGTTGGTAGGAGAAAATGTTACGGAGAAGAAGCTGGGAAATTTCCAGCAGGATGGTGAGTTACCCCAGACATAATCAGAAAAAGGGAAAGCTGAATAAAAGAATAGCATTTTCTTCAGTAGCTCTATAGCTTAAATCCAGTTACCAGTTCCAGTTGGAGCAGACTCCTTCAATTAAGGATGTTTACATGTCTGTCAGCCTACTATTCAGCCCTTGGTAATAGCAATTGCATTGAGATTCATGCCTTCTAGAATATCTACTTCTTCTCCAAAACTATAATGCTCCAGCTAGTCAATAACACCAGTTCACAGCCTATAACATAAGGCTTGTATGAACACTAAGAATGTCATAACATTCTGACCCACTCCCACAAATGTATAAGCGTGCTTTATAGTCTGAGGCTTTAATATAACTCTGTACTACATCTGAAGAAGTGAGTTCATATTCATGAAAGCTCATGCTAAAACAAAAGTCAGGCCATTTCTGCACTACACTGTTATAGTGCTAATATTCCACTTTCAACATTCTGTGGAATTCTGGGATTCGTAGTTTACTGAGACCAAAGAGCTCTCTGGTTGAGAATTTTAAATACCCCTCCCTAAACTACAAATCCCAGGATTGCATAGGATATTGAAAGTGGAATAATAGTACTATAACAGTGTGGTGCAGAATGGCCTTAGTGTTAACGGTACTGCCACACTCCTTTTTTCCTTCCCCCTCCCTTCCTCCTTTTTATGCTGCAAGAGACTAACATGGCTACTTCTTTGAAAACCATTAAAAGCAAGATGCTTATATATTTTAAATGTTCTAGGTATCGAAAAGAACTACACACCCCTGCTGCAAGATCTAGGAAATAAATCCTTTCTAAAAATCACAGTAAAGCAAACTAGAATTTTCCTTTGCTAGGAAAAGAGAGTGATTTTTTTTTTGCAAATATGCTGACCACTACTCATGACACAGTATTCAACCTCCCCATTGCAAAATAAATAGATTTTTTTTAACTTACTGAATAACTCATTTCTGCCTTCCTGAACAAAAGCAAGGAAAACAGCCATGCTGGCCATTGTCATTGAAATTATGAAGAAAATGAATACTTTCATCTGAAAGATAATGAAAACACTACAGCAAATGTCTGTTAGGATTACAGTTTGGCAAAACAAAATACGCATGCATGTAAATTGTTTTCTAGCTGTGTAAAATGTGATCCTGTTTCAGGCTCTTTAAATATTCAAAAATCAGAAGTTTAACATTCTCTTTTCAATGTCTGTAAAAACTCAGATCAAAAGAAATCAAGATAAACAGAGTCTGGGATACAGAGCTTCATCAACATAGGAACACAAGCACACAGGGAACTCGCGTAACAAAATAAAATGCTTCCTATTTTCAAAGGAAGCTTTTACAAAGTTTAAAGTGTTAGTTCATTATGTCTTACTTGCTTTAAAATTGCTTCAAAACTTTTTAGATTAGAAATCCCCACACGATTCCAGTTCTAGAGGAATCCCATTAGGGTTAATGAGCCTAGTCTTGAAGAAGTAGCTTACAGATGGCAGTAAATAAATAAAGGTCCATATTAATTGGCATACTTCGCTGCTAAACCTCAGGGCTGGACCAAGACACTTTGTAGCCCGATGCAAAGGGCAACGTGACACTATGCCCCTGTGTCCCACCTACAGAAACAGTTGGACTGGCAGATGAATCTTCCTTCATCACTGCTGATGGAACAACGAAATCCATCTCACCTAAAGGCAGCAGGGTAGGTTGGAGGTGAAAGGCAGATTGCCTGGAACACACATAGCTCCATTCTCTAACAGCCAAGGGACTAACACTGCTGTCTCTACATCACCCAGCATCTGCCTTTTGACTTGGCCACCTCACTCTGCCTAACAGTAGGGCCAGCTCTGCTGAATATTATTTACGTTATATAGTTTGGACCTAAAGACACATACCTCTAGGGGAGAGCTGGTTCACAAATGCATTTCCATCACTTGATGTGAGCAACATCAAATCAGACCATACACATATGAATAAGCCATCAGAATGATAGATAATACTGCAGACAGAACTTTCTTGTTTTCTGAAATGCAGTGCTTTTCAGCAGAATTCATCTATTGAGTCAACAACTCTATAATAATCAAGAATAGTGGAATTATTGCCCCAGTCTAAGATTCTGATTTTACTTCTGTAATCCATGACACCTATGTACAAATTTAATTGGAGAAATAGTACAATCACTCTTGATTTATTGCTAATAGAAAAAACTATCTATCAGAAATGAAAATCCCTAAATAAATAGTGACTACATAAAGCACAGTATGCAACACAAAGTTCTGGTAAAAATATGGACTTTCTTCCAAAAATTGAAAGCAAACACACTATAGTCTGACCTTTTTTTCTTGCTGAGGTTACCTGCTGCAGTTCTGTCATTTATCACTGGTACTAACTCTCCTTAAACACCACAGTGAAGTGCTTTGCAAGGCTTCCATCTTCAGTATAAACTTTCTCTTCGCATGAATACCCATTCAAAGTGATTTGAAACACTGCTTTTGACCCACACATTTTTCATACACAGAATAACAGCATTTCATCTCAGTAGTTTCTGTTCTGCTACTATTTCTTTTTGGCCACAGTACTATTGCATGGTTGATTTTGTTTCTATCCAGAATTCTGAATCTACTGAAGTGACACAATTTGGGTTGAAGTTTTAGACCCAAAGCAAAATAAATCTTAAATCTAGTGTTCGTCCCCACTGCAGAAAAGTTGTATCAATCAAACATTGGATCTTGGGCCACTTGATGCTGTCAAGATGTATTAACCTACCAATTGTATATAAAGTGAAAAAACTTAAAATGGCTGTGCACATGCAGATTATTTTCATTCTGTTTTCTCCCATTTCTCTTTCTTTTGAATTAAAATATGATCTTGGACAAGGTACAGAAAATAATATAGTGGATCTGGCATATGGGGCATGTCTCTGGTCCAAATATACATACGGAATGTGTAGTCAGGTGTAACTATTTGAAACCTATAGCTTTTTTGTTTGAAAAAAATATGAGTATCATTTCCAGAGGTTAACTTTTTACCTATGGTGGGAGATTTGGGATCCACATTGGATCCGCTCCCAGCATTCCTGCCATAACTAGAATCTGACATGTAAAGTTCCAAATTATGGTTGCTGTACCTCATTTTTCCCCAACTGCATATTTTGCATCCAACTGCAGACTAAAGCTACCCTGCTCTGGACATAAGGCACCCAAATCAAGTACAGTTGACCCTCCACATTTACTTGGATTAGGGCTGCAGGACACCTGCAAAAGTGGAAAAACCACAAATATAAAAAGGTATATGTACATCTGTGGGAAGGGGGTTGAGGCATGGTGAGGAAAGAGGGAGCCCAGAGTCCAAGCCAGATCAGAGAAAGGAAAGGGAAAGGGGTGGATTGGCACGGTGGCTCTATACCTCCTCTCCTTCTCTCTCATCTCCTTCCTTGGGTATGGGGGGCATTAGGGGTGGGTTTGTAGTGCTCAAGAAACTGGGCTGCAAGTCATCCTTAGCTGGCCAGGCAGTGCTTGGTGTAGGAGGAGGACCAGAAGTGGATTTTTCAAAGGCTGTGCGGCCTGATTGCCGCCTCCAAGAGGGAAGGTTCCCCCAGAAAAGAAGGGCTTGAGGTGAGAGGGCAGGAACTGGGGAAACTGGCAAACAAGTTAAACCTGCAGATGTGGAAGACTGACTGTACATGTATGTGAGGGAAAGAAAGAGACCCCTGTTTCAAATAGTTATAAACTTCTGCTATTCATGCTTCTTGGCTCAGTTCCAGGAATTATAGTTCGACAGGCTGGCTTTATCCGAAGCAAGCAACCATTAAAAAATATAGCCCCATGTGTGAAAAAAGGAGAAAACAGCTTTCATTCTCGCTAATTAATTAATTTAAGCTTTTAGCTACACACTCTAAAATAGGTTGCTATATGCATCATGAAATACTTATAAGGCTTGGTGTGCGTGCGTGCGTGTGTGCGCATGTGTGTCCATGTGTGCATCTTAACTACGGGGGTGAAATGTGTCATATAGACGTTTATTGTTCTTTTTCAAAGGCCATAAAAGTAGCAAAAACCACCCACTTAACATCTGCATCAAAGCATTCCCATTTAAGCCAGAGGAGTATTTTCATATGTGTCAAGATTTTTGTTTACGAAGAGACTCAGCTCCTTCCTTACTGTCTGAGGCTGAAATGTGTTTATTAGTTCAAAAAGAACCCGAGAGAGGAGGCTTGACACAACAGCCCTGCGCACCTGTTTTTAGCTAGTCTGAATGGATGGCAAACCTTCTCCATATGGTTTCTATCGAAAGTCAACAAAGCCACTTTCTAATGGGGAAGAGAGAAAAAGCGAACTTAATCTCAGCTGCTCATTTAGAAGTGTTTAGAAGTCTATTTTAAAAAGGCAAATGACAGCAGATCTAGGGGTCCTGAGCTTATGTATCTGAGTCTGTGGCCATTTCCTCACCAGCCTGTTATAGGGCTATTATTCCACTTTCAACATCGTGGGGAATCCTGGGGTTTGTAGTTTACAGAGGCCAAAGAGCTCTCTGGCTGAGAGTTCTAAATGCCCCTCCCTAAACTGCAAACCCCAGGATTCCATAGGATGTTGAAAGTGGAATAATAGCACTATAACAGGTTAGTGCGGAAATGGCCTGTGTATCTGGGTTTAGGCTGATCCACTTGAATAACTGATTATGTACTGTTATCACGACTGGCCTGAGACACATGGCTGCCTGAGGCAGCACAATAAAGCCCTACCCCACCCCCTAAGTCCAAGATACAAGTCCAAACGAGTCAGATTATTTTGGAGACTTGAGGCAGAAAATACCACAGGGATCTTTACCCTTTTTTGCTGGCAGTAAAAGTATAATAATTACCCATTACTCAACAAACAATTTGTGCCCTTATGTAACACTCATGGGCTGGCAAGCAGTTCGGGACATACACCTGTGTAAGTTACATTATACCTGTGGGACCAAAAAGTCACCATTGTGCAACAGAGGTATTCTGCTGAGAGCGATAGAAGAGGAGCTACATAGATAGCATGTTCTTTGTCTTATCTTTTCACATTGCAATTCCACATTGTCCATTGCATGTTGCAGTTGCACACCATGCGCTGCAGTTTTGCCCTGTATATGGCGTATTCTGCATTGCACAATAGCAGTTAATTGTTGACAGCTGTTGCTCAGTGTTGCTAGTCTTCATGGGAGTTGCACAGTGCTCATGTAGTGTATCTCCCTGGGTAGATATTTGCAGTACACTGAGGTGTTACCCTGATTTCTGGGGGTCCCGGGAGGGACACCTAAATGTGCTCACAACAATGGGGAGGGAATTAGCAAAGAGCACTAGTTTGCAATGCGAGAGGCAGGGTAATGTAGCGAGATCTTGAACCCTATGTCTACGGGGTCAGGCCAAGTCAATGATCAAGCAGAAGTTACTACTAATAATTGTTTTATTGAAATACAGTCAAACACGTGTATGCAACACACTCACACGAAGAACTATAGAAATAAAGGTTGGAGGTGGACAGAGGGATTTTGAGAGGAGGTTTGGTATGGGAAATACTACACCTGTCCAGAAGCCCAGTAGTAGCAAAGAAGCTGGGGAGCGTAGGTTCTCAGCACGTGTGGCTGAGGGGAGACTCGTCAAACGGAAAAGCTGCAAGTCAGGAGGCAAGTCATGAGCGATCCAACAAGACGCTCAAAGTCAGGGGTTCTTATAGGGAAAATTGTGGCCGCAGGCTAGTCCGTACTTGGGGATAACAATGAGTTTGGGGCTGGAGACAAAGCCTCCGAAAGGTCAGTACTTTAGATGATTGAGTTATAGCCAGATTGTCAATAGAGTAGCCAGTATGCAAACGCGGAGTGCTTGAGAGTTGTATAGTTCGCTCATCGAGCTGCCTGCTCGGGGCAGGGGATCTTTTGTAAGTAGCGTGCATACATAATGTGGTACTTGCCTTGAGGTCTCCTGAAGCTGCATTCGGCAATGACTGGCCTGCCTGGATCGGGATTTGAATGGTTTGGCTATTGTTGGTCGCACCTGTGTACGTGCTTGTCCGGGGGCCTTGCAAGCACGTGGAGAGGAATGGGTGAAGAAGGCCAAATTATTGATATCAAATGATATCTTAATATCCCACAAGCTCGGGCTAGAAACAGCGGTAACAGAGGGGAAATTGGATTGCAGTCAAAATATACTGCCTGATGCAGCTGCTTCCTTCTGCCTAATGGTAGGGGGCGGCCCTTCTATTAGTTTTGTTCTGGACAGATGCCTCCCCGTTCCCTCAATGTTTTCTTAACAATGTTTTTGACTATTAGAATATTAAGCGCCAAACCTTGTCAGCGATATAGTTTCACACACAGGTCAGCTAATTAAGTTTGTTCTGCTTCAGAGCTTAGCACCTCAAATAAGCAGCATATTGAAAAGGTGAATTCACCCTTCAGGTACTACAAATTGATTGATCTTTGTAGTTTTGCTTTTAGCATGCATCTTGGAATATAAATCGCATTAATGTACATCCTAATGTTTTTGCCTTATTTATTAGTTACTCTACAAACGGGATGGATATGTGGATCACAACTACCAACATTTCATTGATGACAAATGGGACATTCTTGATGCTCTGTGTACGAGGAGCAGAGTGTCATGACAGATTCATATATGATGCAAGCCGAAAGAATGAAATAAAAACCCATGCAAACATATGCCTTCAGGTGACATGGGGAGCAAGGCGAGCAACTTAATATATAGCCATAAAAAATATACATTAGTCATACACTTGGCCCTCCACATTTGCTAGAGTTAGGGACACAGGACCCTCGCAAAAATGAAACATTCACAAATAACAAAATGCGTGTGTGGGAAGGGGGCTGAGGCACAGGTGGGGAAAGTGGGCATCCAGGGTCTAAACCAGGTCAGGGAAAGTAGATGGTTGGCATGGTGCTCCTGTCCTTCCTCTCTCTTGCACATCTCCTTCCTTGAGTGCATGTGGAGCATGGGTACAGGGTTTGTAGTGCTGAGAATTTGGGCAGAGAGCCATCCTTAGCTGGCCAGGCCAAGACTGGTAGAGGAAGAAGAGGACCAGGGGTGGGTTTTTAAAGGGCTATGTGGCCTGATTGGAGCCACCAAGAGGGAAGGTTCCCCTCAAAAAAGGAGCACCTGCTCCATTCTATTTAGAAGACACTGGTCCCATTTTATGACTCAGGATCTCTGAGGGAAAGCACCCCAGCTATAATGACTCCAACCATACTGTCCTGAATATGGTAGCCATGAACGAGGGATGGCTGGAGAATATGGACTGAGCCTTCCTTGGTGCTGGGCCCTATACGTTCATGGAACCAGCACCAAGAGAAATCCCATTCAGCTTGGGGTAGATGCAGAAGAAGCAGTACTAACAGGAAGAACAGATTCACTGCTCCTGCTGCAGTGTATTCACTGTCTGTTCCTCTTTCTTTCATGGATTTGGCTTGCTGTATTACCTTCTTAACTGGATTTTAAACAAGTTCTGGGCCAATTTACCAAGATTACCTTCAAGGTCATTTCTGCAATCAGCTGATCCAGAAGCAGTTCTGGCTCACCTGCTAATCCTTGCTTGCCTCGGTTCTGTGACATCACAAGGATTCAGCTGCTGGGATGCTAATAATTGCAGTGCTATAATCCTACTTTAACTGCTATGGCTGTATCCAATGGAATGCTGGGATTTGAAGTTTAGGGAAGGGCATTTTGAATTCTCAACCAGAGAGAATTGCATCCCGACTACAGTCTCCAGGATTCTACAGCCAAAATAGTGCTACAATTATGTAGTGTGAATGGGTCCCAGGTTTCAGGTCTTGGCCATGAAATTCCAGGGAATGGGACGCTGCTGATCTGGCAACTTTTTGTTGTTGTGTGCCTCCAAGTAATTTCTGACTTATGGTGACCTTAAGGTGAACCTGTCATGGGGTTTCTTTGTGAACTTTGTTCAGACAGGGTTTGCCTTTACCCTCCTCTGAGGCTGAGAGAATGTGACTTGCCCAGAGTCACCCAGAGGATTTCCATGGCCAAGTGGGGATTTCAACCCTGGTCTCCCAAAATCCTAGCCCAATGCTCAAACCACTACAACTTGCTGGCAACCTTACTGATGGATATTCTTGGACATTAAATATCATTCATGTTTTAGTTCATGCCCATATTTGTACCTCTGTCTGTTTGTCTGCCTGTCTGTCCATCTTTCTTTCTGTTACTTTGTTTAACTATGGTAATATTTTTCTTGTCAGAGTTTCTGTGGTTGGCTCAGAAATAACATTTTTGCAAATTATCTGATTTACAGCTGTGTTTTCCCTGCTGGGTTTGCACTGGAGAAATAGAAGACTGGGGAAGGGGGTTAACCAAAACTTCTTTTAAAAATAGCTGAAGAAGCCAGACCCATGGGGTTTCTTTAGAAAGGAGATGATTCCTATGTAGGTTAAGTAATTTCTTTTCAATGCTAATGACTCGATTTACTTTGGAGCTATTTGTTTTTTTTTTTTCTAGCATCCATTTTCTTCTGCCCTGTGTGCTTTAATTGAAAAACATTGATTCACAAAGCACAAACTCCTTTAGCCTGTCAGTGGAAAGTTAGGGTGGGGAAAAAATTGTATGATGAAAATCAACACCCATATTTTTGTTGTTGTTTAAAATACATAGACTGGATTGATATTTGGGAGAGTAGATAGTGATACCACGCTTCTCCTTGCTGATCTGTGCCTTTATTTCTGACATATGGAGAACCTAAGGTGAACCTAGAATAGTTTTTTTTTGCAAGATTTGTTCAGATGGGCTTTGCCATTGTCGTCTTCTGAGGCTGAGAGAGTGTGACTTGCCCAATGTCATCCAGTGGGTTTCCATGATCAATTGGGAATTTGAATCCTGGTCTCCCAAAGTGCTCATCTGACGCTTAAAGCACTACACCAAGCTGACTCCTTCATCTTTAAAACAGGGCAATTTTTATTGTATCTCTTTTAAAGATGGGTGATGAGGCTAGGAAATAAAGAGCCATTGAACCGTAAGAATTTTAATACTGAAGTCGTTCCAGGCAATATTGAAACTGAAATCATTCTAGGCACTGAGCGTGTAGGTGGGGATCTAAGGGAACACTTTATTTCAAGGGAAGGAGGAAGTGATCAGTTCATTGCTTTTAAAATAGAATCTGTGTGAGAGATAGACTTCGAGAGATGCTTATCCAGCGCTGGGGAAAGTGACTCTTTTGGACTGCGTCTTCCAGAATTCTCCAGCTGCCTGTTTAGTGCCATGCTGACTGGGGAAATTCTGGGAAATGTAGTCCAAAAAACTCACACAACATACTCCAGTTTTGCTTTAAAGATAAGAAGTGTTTCATTAGAAAATACAGTAATGTTTGTAAGAGAGAGGGCAGTAGGAACAGAAAAAGAGTGCATGACAGGTGGATAGACTGAGGCCATTTCCACACTAGACTGTTATGGTGCTATTATTTCACTTTCAACATTCTATGGAATCCTGGGGTTTGCAGTTTAGGGAGGGGCATTGAGAATTCCCAGCCAGAGAGCTCTTTGGCCTCAGTAAACTATGAATCTCAGAATTCCACAGGACATTGAAAGTGAAATACTAGCACTTTAACAGTGTAGTGTGGAAACTGCCTGAATCAACAAGTCCTAGCCCTCAGCTTGCAAGACTTGAGCAGGGCTGTTGATAAGTGGATGACTTGGAGCAAATTGGAGATATTTCATTTATAGTCATTTACTGGCCCGCAGAGAACAGGAAAGTTGATGGTGGAGAAGTGTCCAGCTATGTGGCTGTAGCTGGACACAGAGTGATGACATAATGTCCAGGGGGTCCTGAAGGATATCTCATCACTGTGCACCCAGCTACAGGCACATAGCTGGACATGTTTCTGTCACTGGCTCCCAGCCTGCTCTCCACTGGCCAATAAATGGCTGTGATGGGGGGGGGGGTTATCTTGGAAAAGTTAGGTTTTGGAAGAGGTTTCACTTATTGAGCAAGTGGGGACACGGACTGGATGCCTGTGTGAACTGGATGCCTATTTATGCCACTAAAAGGAAGCCAGCCATAGTTACTATAAAGTGAGGAAATTCAAATTTAAGTTCATGCCTGAATGTTCCTGTGTCACTTACTATGTGACAGACAAATAATGAGCATCACAGTTTGAGGACTGAACTTTAAATCTATTTACCTTCCTTTACCCTATTAGGCTGAAGTTCAGCCATCAGTACAGGTGTTAGACCTCTACGGGCACCATTGATCTCTAATCATCTCCTTTCCTAAAGGGAGTTTGTACTGTCAGCTTAAGGCTCGAGATGATGGGAAGAAACAGAGGGAAGAGACAGAGGAAAGCGAACAGATGTGCATAATCCTCTTTCAAGCTGAAGGCTTTGCAGCAGTGTAAGAGAATAAAAATGCGGGTGGTTACTTCAGGAGAAAAACTGTGCAACCCTGCCATTATTAGCCTTTCTGCTGTTTTCCTCAGCATTTCCAGAAATGACAACCATGAGAGATCATGTTCTCTCAGATTTATTGTTGCAGACAGTAAGGGATCTATAAAAGCTGAGGCCACAATCCCAAGTGTAATGACTTGACGGAAAGTGCTGCTTAATCAATGAGATCTACGCCCACATAATTGGCCTCTTGCAGCACACAGTGAAGTATGATTCAGTCAATATAGCTTAAGCATACTTACTGAGGTGCTTGGGAGTGGAGTGGAAATGTAATGCTATTCAGATGCTAGAACAGTACATCACAAGCAGCCTTTGGAACACTTGCTGCTGAAGTGGCCTTTAGTAAAGGGTAAACAAAATAGTTTGGGTATTTGACGTCATGAAACCCTACAAGAGCAGGACTGCTAGTTTAATGCTCTGCTGAATTTTAAATATTTCTTCTTGCTAATACTCTCCTATATTGAACGAATAAGCAAGAGCAGTATGATTTTACAAAGCCCTGAAAATGCCTACCTGACTAAATAGTCTTATTTATTAACAAAGAATAAGCAGAACATGTATTTTGAGTGAGAATGTATTTATCTGAAGTTCAATAAACAACATGGATGCTTTGACTGGAATAATGCTATAATTAAGCAAGGAAGGGAGATTTGAAATGCTTCCCATCTAACACTACAGTGCTGAGTACATTTTTCAAGTAGATGTATTTACATTCACAGTGACTCATATTAAATTTTGCCACTTCCATTTTGGCTGTGTTGAGCTCTCTATTAGCTGAGGTGTCATGCAGTAGACTGCTTTGAGCATATTGATCGGACTAGGCCAAAGGAAGGCTAATGAGTTATTCTGTAAACAGTCCTCTGCAAATTCTCTGGTAGCAATGTTCATGTTTAAAAATCAAGTCCAACTAGTTATGTTTCTAAACAGTTTAGGCAGAACATGTAACTTTGCCAAAGAACACAGGCCTTTGCAAGAATGCCCCACTAAATACACTAGATCTTATTTCCGTGTTGAAGATTAGCAGAAGTACTTTTATGAGCAATTACTTGATTTTTTAAAGTAACCAATTTAATCAAGATCCAGAAATTCCTTATTTCTCCTGCTTGTTAATTCAGAGTTTTCAATGCCGCAGCAATGCAAGTATTGCAGTATTTTTTTCTCATGTTCTTCCAGTTGATGGAATGCACTTTGATGGGCAAAAGGATGTTGGGCCATAAAACAGAAACCCCTTTGGAACACGTGCACACTCCATCACATTTCAGTTAGAATTAATTTGTATAGATTTGTAGTTTCTGCACAATGTACACAGAATGTATACACACTGAAAGTTACCTATAAATAAACATATAGCGTGAATCCTACCAATAGTTCCTCAACTAAACTATACTCACTGAATCAATGGGGTTTATGTAAATATTGATCCACCATTCAACAGTTGATTCAATAGATCTACTCTACTGTTAGGATTCAAGTCTGGTCATCTGTACAGATCAACAATCTGTGTATAGAGATGTTTTGTATGAATAACACTGTTTCCTGAGACTTCCCTCAGATTATACCGGTGTTAGATATTATATACGAACAACTCTGTTTCTTCAGGTGTTGTTTTCCTGGTGCTGTTTGGATTAAGATATCCAAATATCAGGGAAAACCTTTCCTTCCCAGACTCCAAGGTCTTGGACTGCAAATGTTTAAACAATTTCCCACACGGACTGCTTTGAAAAAGTATGTTCAGTTGGGAGGCCTTCTACTTCACATTGCAAGAAAGTCAGGAGAAACTACAACCCAACAGATTCACCTGTGCAGGTGAGAACACCTCATAAATATACTTCTGTAGTACAGACATGATCTGGAAGAATCACTCAGAAACCTGGCCTTTAACCTTCCTGTTTTTCAGTAATAGGGGGCTTATAGGAGGAAGCAAAAAAAAAAGAAGAAGAATAGATAAAGAAAGAGGTGTCTCCATGGGACAAGGTCTTTCACTTTCTCCATAACAGGAATGGTGATCTTCCTTTTGCTCATGTATTCTACGTATGGGGAGTCTTGACTGTGTCAGAAAGTGAAAAATAGAATTTGGTTGTTTCTTGTTCTTGAGGAGTAGAAGGTGTTCATTAGAGAGTTTGCCTGAGGCTTGGGAGATCTAGATTCTAGTTCCCACTGAGTGACCTTGGGCCAGTCACTCTCTATTAGCCTGACTTACCTCTCATATGAACCACAATTGAAGTACTGATACACTAAACCTTTGTGGGTAATTTCAACCCAATCTGCAAGGAAAACAAACAAACAAATAGAATATGTTGGCATCCTGTTTTATTTCATTGCTGCAGCATTAAACCTTGGATTTTCATAGCATATTTTTAAGCACTTTAGCGATTCTGAAAAAATAGCCTCTGGCATTTAAATTTTTATAAAAGGGCTCTGATTATAGGTTAAATGTGGTTTAATTCTATGAATAAGTTTCCTTTTCCTCCACAGTTTCTGCCCAGTGTGACCTCACATTCAGCTGCACAACAGAGCGAATTAAGGAAAATAGTGTTTAGAAAGATGAGTCTATGTGCAGAACAATTATAACGTTTGTGGTGCCACTGGGGAAACAGTAGTTTCGGCATGTATAATGGAAACCCACATCCTATTTGAGAGGAAGGCTTCTACCACCTGCTTTTTTTCATTGCCTATTTCAGTTCAAATTAAAATGCACCCTTAGCTATGGATGTGCTTTCTAGCTTTCAAAGCCTTTCATCTGTTCCATGTTCTTTTTAATACCATTCAGCAGGTCTCTAACATTACATGAAACAAACTTTCAATCCCATCTTTCTCATTTCTCCTACAAAGCTGCCTTTTGCAGAAAGACTCCCACCTGTGATCTTCCTGAAGTGTTTGGTCTTTTAATTTAGTGGATGTTTACAGAGGGAGGAACCCTTCTGAATGAGCCCAGACAACCATATTTACCGCCCAGTCACTTCCATTTTAGAAGCACTTGAAATACAATAACTGTAAGTTGTTGGGGCATTTTATTATATCCTACTGAATATAGCTGGCTTTCTATAATGCAGTCATGGATTTCTGGCCTAGAGTTGTGGATCTGTGATTGCTCTATATTCAGTAAAGTTACATAGTCTTATTGTAACATTATGTAAATACCCCAAAGCCCGCCTGAAGAGCCGTCCACTGGATCAGGCAAAGGAGGTCTGTTCGGCTAATGATTGGAGCACCCTCTGACCAGGACATCTTCATCCTCTTTCACCAGCAAGTGATCCTGTGAAAATCAGAAGCAGGATCCCTGGTCACAAGTCCTTATCCTAGCTCCATTCATTCCTGCTCCTCATCTGGCTGCTGCGTTTCAAGGTGGGCTGGAGGAAGGGGTTCAAGCCAGACTATGGCCATTTCTGCACTACACTGTTATAGTGCTATTATTCCACTTTCAACCTCCTATGGAATCCCGGGGTTTCCAGTTTAGAGAGGGGCCTTTAGAATTCTCAGCTAGAGAGCTCCTTGGCCTCAGCAAACTACAAACCCCAGAATTCCACAGGAAGTTGAAAGTGGAATAATAGCACTATAGCAGTGTAGTGCAGAAAGACCCCAAGACCAATGATATAATGAGATGGTGTAATAAGAGTTCAAGAACCATAATGGCTTGGAACAATTTGTTAGAAACAATCAAGCACAGAGTTTCCAAATAACAGAAAATTATGTTTGAATCTGGAGTTGCAGGAAATAATTCATACACAATCTGAAAAATAATACTTAGGGCCTCAGATGGTTAATCTTGCTTTTTGTAAAAGAATTGTGCTTCGTGGGTAACAATTTACTGCCCATAAGGAATATTCATGTAATAGAATGTAAATTATACCTGGTTTATTAGGATTGTCACTGCGCTGAGCCATACAGCGTTCATCTTCAAAGTGAAAAAGACAGCCTTGTGTAAGATATATGCTCAGACAGTAAAGGATTATTAACAGCTGTGTTTAAGCAAATCCCACTGGAATCATTGCCATCTGCAACAGTCCACATTAAGGTCAGGAAGACATGTGAAGTTGCTCTTATCTATCTTCAGAGAATCAAAGATATACAGGAGAGGAAGAGATCTGGACCTTGTCTGACTGAATTTCTATTCCAAGGTAATAGCTATCACTGCCTTTGAGGGAACCATTCTTTTGACTGTCCACAGAATGGCAGTAGAACCCAGAAAGACTGATTAGCATTACAGGGTGACATTGGATAGGAAAACCTTTCACACAAGGAGTCAGAACACTGACCCATCTCCTGCCTATTCTGGCAGGCTTGAGGTCTCTGGGGCATCCAGTGGTCTAGGCAAAGAGCAAATCTTTCTATCTATCTGCTATATGAGATACCCTGGATTAATTCTTGCTTTGTTTTAATCTATTTTTGTTACTCAATGCCTTCTGAAGACACCTTCTTAAGACACTTGAAGGCACACAACCGTTAACACAACATCATGCTGAATATGAGTCTTGTTTTAGACCTGGTTTCAGCAATTTGGATATCCATCCAATTTGACTTGGACCAATTCAGAAGCCACCCAGTTTGACTCAGTCCCAAATTTGAACTGGAGTTAAGTATTTAAGAACATAAATCAAAAGTTTTGTGCCTTCTATCAGCTGTCATTGGAAAACAATATATACAACCTTTTGCCTAGCTGTCAGAATTAGATGAAATGTGTAGATATTTTAACTCCTTATGAGGGGACTATACTCATCAATTCCAGACAAATAGGTACAGGGCTTTGAGGCATGTCTTCTCCCTCTTCTCAGTCCATGCTTTCCCATGTAGTCTTTCCATTAGGTCAAAAAATTGAGAAGTATATCAGTCTTTCATAGATGTTCAAAATCTTCAGGAATGTTGATATTTGAATTTGGTCTATTTGAACAAACACCACATTGATTTTGTTATCATCCCAATTTAGTTCAGAACCCAGGATTTATCTGAATCTGAAGCATGCCCTAATACGTAACAGTTTTAAGTTTTCTATGTATTTATGATGATGTATTTATGATAACTGGTGGTAGTCTTCCTGCAGTAATGGTGGAACGATAGGTCGCCCCTTTGCACAGCTGTGAAAGGAGAGATCGCCTAGCAGGGAGCCTGCCAAAAATAAACCAGACAGGACAGAATTGTCCCCTTGGGAAGGAGGACTTAGAGGGGCTCCTGGAGACCAAATTCTGGCAACTAGGGCCTGGAAGAGGAGAAGGAAAACATCAGAGTGGGACATCTGGACAAGGAAGCTACTGTGGCAGTTATAGCATTTCCATTACCCTGTGATAGCTCCATGATGGGAACAGTGTTGCTGCTGCTTTTTAAAGATGGTTTTTGAAGATCACTTTAAGGATTTTCTAAATTAAGGCCTCTTTATTTGTTGCTAACTCTAAAAGGATTGGGTAAGATTCCTTCATTCCTTTTCTCTACAATTCTGTTTAAAAAGAACCGGGAACTAGCTAGAGAAGGCTAGTGACTGAGGATCACCATCTGCAGAATAAGTGATACTTAAAAGGGGGAAAGTGATCTCCCTACCTTATAGCAGAGACAATTAAAATGCCAATCTCCCTACTTTATTGCAGAGACAATTAAGGAAATTAGTGCACGAATAATACTTATCATTGATCTCAGAAAGTACTAAGCTTAAGACATTCCACATGATGATGAACTATGAATCAGAGACTGGTCCTACGTGTTGAGTGTGTGTTGGAGTGGTGAAGATGAAAATTTTATGTATCATGAAGAACTTTACTGAATATCCAGAAATGGTGGCAACAGTATTCAAGCACAGTATAATACCCTTTAGGACCTCAATATTGTGTGTGGCCTCTAAATAATAAAGATACAAAAATGATAGAACTATTTTAGGGTGTAGTGTATTATATTGGAGGTGGGGTAACACTCTGGGGCCTCTTAAACTTGACACAGTTTGGGGGCTTTGCTTGTCCTAGTGTGTCCCTGGGTAGCCACGCTGGCTTAGGAAGGAGAGGCAGTACTGGCTTCTCTTTTGCAGCTAGGAGCTTCTGATGTTCAGGTTTGTAGTCTGTGTAGGAGCTGCTCTTCAGTGGCTCCCACAGCACCAAAGCAACTTGAGAAGATATCTCTGTGGTTTGTGATTAAGATGTCAGCAGCTCTGAGTAAATAGCTCCAGGGTTAGCTTTCATTTAAAAATCCACCTCTCCTTTAGCAGAGTTAACAATTGCTGTCCCCATTTCAGAGTCCTGAAGCCAGTGACCAGTTTATCTGTTCCTTTTCTATTTATGATTTGCTCAGTGGGTGGTCTGTAATACGTTATTCATGAATTCAGAGTTTAAACTGCAGAACTTGAAAAATCAATTTCTTTAGAAAATGCATGAGCATTGCACTTTCTTCTCTTTCAAAAAGTTCTTCTTTCAGTTCTGGTATTTATTCTTTCTCCCTCCCCTCCTCAAGGATTTCTACACTTCAGCTACCCAGCAACTTGTTTTCTTTAATTGTGGCAGTAGCCAGGCCTGTGTGGCAAATCACCTTACCTTTTCCACTTCAACAAATTCGTTCATCACATCTGCCTCCTGTTCAGCTCATTTTCCCTGTTGCAGTCGTCCATGCAGCCAAGTAAGTGATTTTGCCCTTTAAGAAATTTACTAGTTTCTTTCTGCTCTGGGTTTCCATGGGAGGGTATTTATTGAAGAAGTTTATGCTTTAAATAAAGGGACCATGGGCACTGCCAAGCATAAAATGTCACAGTCAGCCAAATTAGCTTCAATGCATGCCCAGGACCTCAAATATTTCTGTTTGTATTGTACAACTAGTATCTGTATGTATGACTACTTTCTGCCAGTCAGCTAGTTTAATATTGGCAGAAACTCAGAGAACATATCAGAGGGCCTTTAAGGGGATCACAGTTTCTGTTAGCCCCATGGTTGTGGCCATGGCTGGCTTTTTCCTTTTTCATGTTTTTTTGCAACAATAATTCAGCCACAGCACCTTGAAAACTACTTTTAAAATAATCTGAGTCTTATAAAAGGTCTGGTCCCTTGAAGGTAATTTCTGCTGCCATTTGAGGGGATGCAAGCACCAAAAAGTTCTGCAATCTAATTGAGAGATGTGACATCTGTAAGGTGTTATCTGTAAGGTGCCAGTCCTCATCTTCTAGAAGAAATGCTCTTCTACTGGCAGAACCATCTGCAGGATAATCTCACACATTAGCCAACAGACCAAACTACTGAGAGAACTGGCCTATTTGGCCAAGATCTTCTAGAAGAAGAGCCAAGAAAGGATGGGCTGAGGGAGGAGCTGAATTACTGCATCCAAGCCTTTTTTAGCTCAGGAACAGAGACTCTCAGGGCAAGAGTAATCCTAAGTAATTTCATAGGAGTGCATCATAACTGGCTAAGAGGGTCAAAGGCCAGCCAAAACTTCCTCACCTTGGAAATCATTTAGAGCTAGAGATGTAAATAATTGACTGTTTCATCTTCACAAGTGAGAGTGAGAGCAATTGCCACAATTTTTTTCCCCATTGCAAGGAAAATGAATATTTCTGTGGTGTTCTCAACCAGTATTCACACATTCTAAAGTGTTTGGGAAAATTATTCTGCAGAGATGCACAGGGGGTTTTGCATGACTTTTTTTTTGTGTTATGTGCAAAAAGACACTGGTTCAAATCCTCTATTTACTATTTTGCTCTGTAACCAGAGTAGCTACACACCAGTGTATTGGATCCTAGCCCTATCTCCTCTTACTGGTCAGAAACTGCTGTGATTGCCCCCCTGTTGCTCAGGAAGCCACCGACTAATGGTTCCGCCTCCCCCTCATGAGCAATCTCTGTTGTGACAGGCAGAAACAGGATCCTTGTCACAATCCCATTTTGGGGTGGAGATAGCTAGTGCAAGGGGCTGGGTGGGAATATCAGTCAACTGCTTCCTGACTGACAGGGGAACTAACCCCTGTCAACTGCAGCAGCTGTTTCTTAGTATGTGCAGACTGGGGGATTTTCACAGTCCCTATGTAACCCCTAAATGAGGCAGTACCTGGGGGTCATGGCTACAAAGCAAATGAGGAAATCTCAGTTACACATTCGTAACTCCCCAGTAGGGTTCTAGCCAACATTTTTAGAAAGCTACATGCTTTCTTTTATGCAGGATTGCTAGGTTTTGTGCAAAAACAAGCAAACAAAACCCAGCAATCGTGCACCATCACTGCCACATGAACTGTACAAAAACTACACATAGCTATCTGGAAATAGCCTTTTGCACGAAAAAATTGGGGTTTGCACAAGAAAGGGGATTGTCATGCAAAGAACCTTTGCTGTGTTTTACTTTCTGGCTTCCTATTTTTTTGTCCAGGAAACCACTAACAGCGACTATCCTTTCCATCCTTGATTAGGACTACTCTCACTCCGGGCTGACATTCTAACTTTCTGTTCCTGGTCTGGGAGGGGTTTGGATGTGTGTATCTCAGCTTCTCCGTCACCCTGACCCTTCCCTGTCCTAGAAAGGGAAGCCTGCTAGCGTGGGGAATTTCTACCAGCTGAAAAGGCTTCTGACTAATCCTAACCTTTTCTACAGTCGGTGCATGTTTGCCTTAGGGATACCTGCCTGTGAACAAAAACTTTTCACCTGCTTAGCTCCATTTAATTTGGTTATTAGGTCACTTACTTCTTCAGCAACATTGTTGCCTGCTGTCTTAGAATTTTACAAGGGCACTCCATGAACTAGACTGAATGATTAATTCTTGATTCCTGTATCAGTTGGTTAGCATGATAGCTTCTTGTCTGCTAAATGTTGTCTGACAGAGTTGTTTGCAGGCATTAAAAGCCTCCCTGGTGTAGGCCCTGGGCTATAGCAGTTGAAGCGTTGAAGGCCCAGTGTGACCAATTTGCAAGACATTCTGCACAGAAAGTCAACCTGAATGTGATGTTTATGAGAAGGTCAGAGATGGACATGACTAGCAGGCTTTCTAGTCATTTTCTTGTGGATACCTCTAGCCTTGTGCAATCCAGACTGCTGAGAGGACTGAGATTTACTGCTTATCCTCTCTGGGTCGCTTTCTCATTCAGGCTTGCAAAAATTGAGTCTTTGGACTTCCAAAGAAGTCATTGCCTCCTGGGGTTTAGAGAGGGTCCTCCCTTAGTTCTAAAGAAGGAGTAGTAAGAACAGGGATAATATTCACAGACAAAGCTGAGTTATTTTATTTCAATGTAAAAAGAAGGGTGGGAATGGAAAATAAAAGGATCTTGAAATCAGCCTTAAAAATGTCCCATGAGTCCCTTTTTTTCTCCTTCCTTGCCATTATAGTTTTTTAAAAAATGGGAATATTCATTTCACACTGTCCATGCATTTGCAGAAAAATAAATAAAAATATAGTAATCAGTACATGACAGGAAAGTCATATAGCTCATTTCTCTAATAATATTAATATTATTCAAATATTGACATGAATATAGTGATTTAATTAATATTGCTACTGATGAAATAATTGAAGTGATTTTTTTCCCTGGCCCTACTTGAGAAACCATGGCTCACAAACACTGCTACCATTAAAGTAAAAATACTTCATCTTAAGGGGTCTACCCCACATTGCCTTTTTGCTTTTCCCTGTTCTGCATGTACCAATTGATTATCATGGCATAGATACCATTGTTTTAGCTGCATGAACATTCTGAGCCTCATATCTCAAATTCAGTCGTTGAGTAGTAAGTAGCTTGGATCAGTAATGTTCCACAAAAGGAAGACTGCTGAAGGAGAAAAGTCTGAAGCCATTTTGAGGCTGCATGTAAAGTTTCTGATCTCACAGTGAGAAGTGGGCATGGAACTCTAGGTGATGGCTGGGATAACTGAACCCAAGGATACAGTTGCAGGGGGTATGGTTTCAAACTCAGTAAAGATGTATCTTTGGATACCTGCTGTCATATGAGCATTACCCTTGATAGAATGAATATTTCATAAAAAATAAATCGGAGATTGTGTGTGTGTGCGTGTGTGTGCACGCACATGTGTAAAAATGTGGATTCTGGAATGGGGTGAGCAATTTGTGATCTTCCAGACAGTCTTTGAATACAGTTGCCACCACTCCTAACAGGTAATAGAGAATTTGCCAAGATTCTGCATAGGGAGATGGGACATAAAGTTCTGCACAAACACAGCCCCTGTCTTTCCTTTCCTGCAGAACTCGCCTTCCTCCTGTGTGGTGTAGTGACTGGAGGAGGCTCAGAGCAGCCAAGTATCATCTGGTTATGTGTTTATAGCCACAGGCACAAGAACAAAGTCATCCTCCAGGCCTCCTGGGTTTCTTGTTTCTTGCTTTAGGGATATGTTTCCCTCCTATCTCCCTTGACCACTTGATGGCAGTCTTAGGGTGGTCCCAGCAAGAGTATGGTAAATCTTGGAGAGGTGGGTACCACTGCACAAGGAAGGTAGTGAATTCTTCTCCTCATAACAACCATTAAAAGACAGATATCACTACAAGAGTGCCAACTAGCATCTGAAGAATTACAAGTTGCCCACCACTGCTATAGAAATATATGATTTCTGCCTTTGGATTTGCTATCGTGTTTAATAAGGAGTTTGAAATTGCTGTTGAATAAAGTGCACGCATCATGTAGTTTAGTGCTTGAAAGAGGTTCCTAAAGTTAAGTTGTCCTCAGAGGGCAGGGGGTGGGTGGGTGAGAAGAGTCACACAGTGTGATTTTTCTTTTTTAAAGAACCACTAATACATAATTTTCAATACTTTGGAGCTGCATATTTGAAAGTAGCCCAACTATTATTTCCCATCCTTCTGTCATCTAATGACAAAATAGAAAGGGCACCCAATGACATGCTAATCAATGTGCTGTTCGTTCATTTTATTTTTAGTGTTCCTTTGGAATGGGCAATCTTTCTTTCTTATAGCAGCATTACTGTCATACCTCTTATGCTAACTAGGTATGTTAGGCTGTTCCTTTTTCGCTCAATAATGCTATTGACTGAGCCATGGAAAAATAAGTATCCTCCTCCTTCCCTTTTAGCAGTGGGAGAATGATATAAACAACCCATCTAATGCAGTTGTCCCTCCACTTAGAAAAAAACGCTGTCTGATCTACTAATCATCCTGGATACTAACCCATCCTTCTTGAAGTGCCGTACTGTCTTCTCCACTCTTTACTTATTCACTCTTTTCATATTAATGTAAATCTATAGGGTAATAAAGTATGTGTTATCACAGGCCAATCACTGACTGCAGTGTAGCTATAGTCACACTCCATCTGTTGTAAACTGCAAGAGTGAACACATCATAGATATAATTCCTCTGGTTAAGGGTGTTTAGCAGTTTAGAAATTTCTGTCTGGGGAGAGGGGATACAATCCAAGGAGGGGGGAAAAACCCACAAGGTACTTTGCCTGTCTTGTAGAACATTTTCACTGAAATTCTATGTTGGCTACTCAGTTACATATGAATAAGTAATGTCTCCTGGCCTAACCCCCCACCCCAGCTCACTTAACAGCCAGTAGCCAAATCAGGCAAAAGAGATCTGTTCAGGTGCTGATTGGGGCACAAAGAGGATGATGCTTCTGGTATCCTTCCACCAGCGAGCAAAGTTTCAGGAGTTGCAACTGGGTTCAACTTCTGATTGTCGCAGCCTCACCCACTGGTGGGAAGGGGCTGGAGACATCCTCCTTCTTGGACCCCAATCAGCAGCTGAACAGGCCTCCTTCATCTGAGTTGGCCGCTGGCTGTTAAGGTGGGCTGGGGAGGAATTTATGTCGTCTTACAGTAAGGCTATGAAGTCTTAGGCTGTTTCTGACCTACACTGTTATACTGCTACTATTCCACTTTCAACCTCCTATGGAATCCTGGGGTTTGCAGTTTAGGGAGGGGTATTTAGAATTCTCAGCCAGAGAGCTCTTTGGTCTCAGCAAACTGCAAGCCCCAGAATTCCACAGGATGTTGAAAGTGGAATAATGGCACTATAACAGTGTAGGGCGGAAATGACATTACTGAACACAGCACAGCTATAGGGGGTGGGAGTGGGTAGGAAAGGCAAACAACAAACAAATGGTAAAAAAATTTCTCAGTCAAAATTTTTCATTTAAAATTTGACCTGATAATATCCCTGTTGAAAAAAGGATGACCAATGAAACCACAGCTAGGCAGTGCCAAATGTATGTACAAGCTGCATCTCAGATTATTAGGGGGCCTGTAAATAATTTGTTTAAACCCCAATTTACCAAATGCTCTTAGGTCTCTCAAATATGACACACCTTTGCATCTCAGCATGTCTTAATCTGACTTGGCAGCTAAGAGGGCTTTAGGACTCTGAATTCTGTATATTCTGTGTGTCATATTAAAGACATTCCATTCTTCAGTGAAAGTCAGATCAAAATGTCCATTCACTTTTGCTACTCTCTAAGAATTGTTTGTACTTTATTTACAAACATCCTAGTTCAAGGTTTTTTCTTTTTCTAAGTGTTACAGTTAACAATTTTTCCACAGCTGCACTCAGTAATTGACACTTTGCTTCTTATTTGTTTGCTTTAGCACACCCTCTTTATTCTGCATCAGTCTAATCTGCAGCCATTTTCTTTCTTCTTCTTCTCTCTCCTCCATTAGACCATGTGTATGATTATGAATGAGTATTCATAAATAAACCTACTTAAAAGTGTGTTTTACAAAGAAGACAAAGCTGTTTCTTTTCTAGACCATGTTGGTGAGTGTGGGACCAGTCGTTGTTCAACTTCTGCCTTGCCAATTTGAATACTCTGATCGAGAGATACCGTAGTATCTCCCACATTTCTTAGCATTCTTAACCTGGTTGCATGTATGAACTTGTGCCCTAAGGGTGCAACCCGTTTGAATGTTGTATTATTTCATCCACTGAAGAGCTATATCAGCTTGATAATATGCTTGTTAGGCACCAGACCACACTGCAACGGAAGGGGGACTGCACTATACAAGAAAAGGCTGTGGATGAAGCTTCCTCATTGGTCCATTGGTCCCTTGATATAGTCAACTGTGGGTAGCTATGGTTCAACTCAAGGAGAGGTCTCTTTAGCCATGCTATCAGACAACCTTTAAGTCAGGAGTGGGCCACAGTGGCCTTAATCTGCATGCATCTACCCCCAACTATTGCTACTCTACCAACTCTACCATCTATGTTGCCAGCTTGGACTACAAGACATGGGACATGCCTTACTTTAAAAGAGAAAAGCGTCCATCAAAGGTAAAGCACAGTATTTGTTTTCCTCACTCAATATAGAGGAAAACAAATACTGTGCTTTACCTTTGATGGACGCTTTTCTCTTTTAAAGTAAGGCATGTCCCATGTCTTGTAGTCCAAGTTGGCAACATAGATCAAGAGGTTCTGGAGCTCTCCTACCCATCATGATTTTGGGCACACCTGGCCTGAGTTGGCAACCCAATCTTGCTGTTACAGTTTGTGTAGGACAGTATCAACGTAGTATCCAAAACAAAAATACCATCACATTTTCCTTTCTTTTAATTTGGAATTGGATCAGGAAAGTTTAATCAGGAAAGGATCACCCTCTTCATTCCTTTCTCTGTATTTGTTCTCAGCACAAAAGTAAAGTTGACCTCCCAATGTAATCTTATACAAAGGTCCTGCTTCCTTCTTCATTGCTGCAAAGTGCTGCACTGTAGTCAGCTGTAAACTGATGTAACTTTAAAAGCAATTCCAAATAAAATGGAAATGTAATTCCCAGGGCCAGACTATGCTTGCATATGTTACAAGCCTAGTTCGACTCTCCAAGTGAAGAATCTATGTGCAGCACCATTAGATAGCCACTAGTGTTAGCAGCCTTACACCCCCATGCTTTGATATGGTTTAATTGGCATACATCAAAATGGATATAAAATATGAATTATACCCTGTTATGGCTGGACAGCCCTGCTGGATAAGAGAAAAGCTGGCCAAACACATGTGTTATGAAATCTAAGGTCCAGAAGAGCCCTCCTAGGCACTGCCAGGTCATAGTCAAGAAATCACTAGGAAACTCCAGAGATAATAGGTTGCTGCTAGCCTTAACAATGCTGCTTTTTTAAACAATAGCAACTGGTAGATTCCCACCAGACTCCTGATTGTCTCAAGTCCTTTTTCCTTCACCCTCAAATCTATCCTATTATCTTCAAACCTGTCCACAAACACTGAGCTATCAAACAACCATTAGCCCCTTTTCTCATTTAATGCTAAAAACCATCAGCTCATTCCAGACTTTGTCCACTCTGTGAACTCCATTTTTTACCTGACTGGAGAGTCATTTGCAGCCATGCCCTCCAGGTAGAAACTGTGTGTAAAAAAACCCCCATTTTGATCAGCTAGCTTGTAGTACATTGATTGCTGGTAGCCACTCTGATTTCCAATAGTGTACAGACTCAGGTCTGTGCCACATCACTGCTTCTTTGCTGCTCTTCTGGATCAGAAAATATCGCCCACTCCCTGAAGCCACTCTATCAGTCTTTCATCACTCTGGTTAGTACCTTTAAAGTTCACACTAAATCCTGAAGCAAATCAACTGTCCCACCAAGGAAGCCACCAGCCACCACTAATTGCTAAGGAAACAGTGCCACTTGAAGGAAGGGGACAATGAAAATGAAATGAAATGGGGCTTATCCCCTGATCTTTTCAGGAGCAAATAATAACCATGGAGAGGGACTAACAACATGCAAGACTTGGGGGAGAAGACCACTGAAAAAGGCTTAAGGAAAAGGAATGAGAAGTGGTCTTGTGAAGAAGTCTGGAAAGAGGGTTAGGGGCTTCTGAGAGCTATGAACTGGGGTTGTAGAGGAGCACTGCACGAGGTTGAGCATTAAAGGAACAAAGACTTCAAGCCTGGAGAGAAACCCAGCTAAAGTAAAGAAAAGGCCTGATGTCACAGTAAGGAAGGGTTTCTCAGAAGGACCAAATGAATCAGAAAATTGACTGGAAGGAGAAATTATCCAATAGTAGTGGTATATTTAAGTCTTTTGCTCCAAGTCTCAAGTCAAGTCTCAAGTCTGTACCTTCAAGTCTCAATCAATCCTGAAGTCCTTACAAGATGCTTTAAAGTTTCAAGTCAAGTCTCAAGTCTGGGAGCCAACTTTATACCCCAACTTATATTCTAGAATTTCTGCACAAAGTCAAATAAAGTCAGTTTTAACAATTTAAGTAGAGTGAGTGAACCCTCCAGATTTGCGAGTTTGCCATCTGCAACTTTGGAAGTGGGAAATAGGATACTTGTTACTCCCCCTTCCTAAAGTTGAAAGTTTTTGTGTCAATGGGCATAAAAGAGTCTGCAGCTTTGGAAGTGGGTAATTGGATCCTTCTTACTCCCCATTTGCAAAGCTGGAGGCTTTTTCAGAAGAGGAAAATAGGATCCTTTTTAATCCCCACTACTGAAGCTTCAAAAACTTTAGAAGGAAAGATCCTTCCTTCTCAAGCCCGTTGCCTGACACACTTGCCTGATGCGCATATGTTCCCTTCTGAGATATGTGCCCTGTGCTCTAGGGGCATGTCTTGCCTTCTGTTCTTAGGAAAAGTTTTAGAAAGCTCCTCTTATATGCAGTGGGGATAGGATGCAGAGAGGACCTCGACCCTTCCTCAATCCCATTGCCTTAACTGTTTGCTGTTCCCTTCTGAGAAATGAGTCCACTGTTTGGGCTTGAGACAGATTGTCATGTGACCAGTAGGCAAAAAGAGATGGAAACATTGTTCAAAGTCATAAGATTTCTGGAAGAATGTATTATATTACTGAACCAAGGGCAGCAAGCTGGTCACTAAAAATATACAAGCCACGAGTTGAGTTGAGTCACTGTGTCATTTATTGCTGAGTCAAAACCGAGTTGAGTCACTGAAGCGACTAAAGTCTGACTTTAGTTTACATCACTGTCCCATAGAAAGTATGTGATAAAATATTTTTATTTAAAAGTTATAAAGGTACATGAAAATATTAGAAACTCATAAAAAGAAAGAGATTTGAGATACAAAGTAGAAAAAGAAAAGAAAGTTCAGGAAAGAATAAAATATTCGAAAAATAAATGAAATTTAAAGAAAAAAATGGTTTCCTTTTTTTCCTTTCAACTGCTGTATATATGTATCATTATTTCAAACTCTCTGTTTAACATCCTGATATGCTCTTCTTTCAATGCCCTATTTCTAATTATTGCTCAAAATCCACACATTGCTTAGTCATATCATTCTTTTTCCTTTCTCTTTCATTTTCCCTCCAAGCGGCTTCATATCCTTTAAAATATCACTCATTGTCATTTTCTAATTCCACTGAGCCTTTTAATCATTACAGCATTTGATCATTGCATCATCCACTAAATACCATTAAACTATTCCATCTTTATAAAAAAAAATCCATTTTACTAACATACACATATGCTAATAATCCTTCTATTTAAATCTATTGACTAGAATCTATTTTGAATCTATTACATGTTATAAAGGATTACTATACCTATTTCTTCCATATCTCCAAACTCCTTTAGTAAAATCAAATTTGTCTTATAAGCCATTATCAATGGTATATCAATTATAAGAATTCCTTTAGTAAAGATTCTCTTTAAGACCATATCATCATCTACATCTTTATATCTTTGCCCTCCTATTCCAATCTATCCAGCTTTGTCATGTAACCAGGTTTCTTAATGCACTATTTCACCACCATTTTCATTTTGATTATGACTCCTGTTTTTTTTGCTCTCTGCCATATGAAACATAACACTTTTTCTTATAGCTTCATGTCATTTGTACAGACAAACCCATTCTGATACAGAAGTCACATTCTTAATAAAGCCTTATTTTTAGTACCAGTGATATTTCCCATCAGTAACAAATTCCATCCCTCTTCACTACTTGAATCCATCTTGTTTCTTTTCCATTCTGATCCTTTTCTTCTTTTTTACCTCCTTGATTTATGCTTTCCATTTTACTATCCAAAATTTCCACTTCATCCTCACTGTTTCACCAGAGTCCATTACACTCTCGGTTCAACTCTTCTTTTATTCCTATCTTCATCTTCATCTCCAGTTTTAGCTACCCTTCCAGGCTGATCAGCCTAATCTCATCCAGCAGCTTATGTAAGATTTCTGGGAAAGGCTCCAACTCCAGCAATCACAGGGTTAAAAACCAGGAGCTAGTCTGTCTATTGTCTCTTGTCAGGATCCGGTTGTGGTCAGTCTTGTCACTTTAAGAAAAATAAGGACTTCACTTTCCCATGCTGCCATTTCTGCCTGTCCTCCTTAGATTCAATATTTTTATTCAATAAAATCCAATCCATAAAAGTAAAATTCATTCATGATTTTATATATTTTTGAAGCTGCTATCCTTCCAGTCCATTGTATCCCTTTTATGCACCAAACATGTTTTTCAATCACGATCTCATAGGGTAAAACTTACTCAGTTCTTAGCTGCAGAAAGAAGACACCTCTGCCTTAATCAGAAAAATTATTTTCCTTTATTATCTAAAGATCTTCTTGCTGGTCAAAACCTTCAATGACTTGTGCCATGAAACATATTCCCCTGTCATGGATCGCTTATGGGGGAGGCGACAATCTACCATGCCACACAGGAAGTCCAGAAGCGATTTTTTTTAAAAAATAACTCTAGGTAATGTTTCAGAGCTGCCAGATGCTGATTTTATGGCTGCCTTAATGCCATCCATTGAGGGTTTTGTTTTTTTAAAAATTACCTGGCCCCAGTAACGTTGCCCAAGTCTGAAAGAAGAATGCTCAATTCAGGCATTGCTAAAAACTTTTCCCTGTACAATATCTGGCCACTCATTTTGACATTTCAACTCAGCATGATAAACTTATATTCCTGGTTGAAATACAGTGTAATAGAAAATACTGTATTTTGTTTTGCTTGTCACCATTTCAAAGGAAAATATGCCTGAACTGGAGAAAATGCATTTACTCATAAAAGGTATAATAACTGGGAGGAAAAAAAAACAAATAAAGAATAAGGATAAAGTTGCATAAAAGAAGGGCAGTCCACAAACAGAGAGAGAGAGAGAGAGAGAGAGAGAGAGAGAGAGATAAGCAAATACAGAAATTCAAAGGATGCTCCGATTTAGCACAATTAAGTGATGCTCTTTAAAAGCTTACAGAAATAAGCATTATACAGCCACTCTTCCATAAATTCTTTTGTTCACTGCTAGGAAAAAAATGGTGTTGGTGTTGGGAGAGTGAGACAAGTGATAACAATGGCATTGTTCTTGAATTCTTCCATCTAGATGTAAAACACAACCTTTGAATCCAGGCCAAAAGAGATAGTCTACCTACTGCACACCTCATCCAGTTCAAGTTGAGTTAGTTGACACAATGAGGATAATGGTTCTGGAGTCAATTTCTAATGAAGCGAAGGAAGCCAGTTTGCTTACATTAATTGCTAATGAAGCTAAGAGCCCATGTAAGCAACAACAAATGTCAGCAGTTTTTTGTTATTGCTACTGCGGCAATAAATATGAGTATTTTGTTGGTTTTCATCCATAGTTTTGACTGGATGCTCCTTTGCTTATATCAGGAATATCATAGTATGTTATGTCATAAATACTGAGTGCCATATAGCATAGGCCTACGATGTGCCAGTGTAATAAGTGGAAAACTAAATGTGGTGCTCTTGGAAGAGGGGCCAGAAACCATATATGTTCATTTTTTCAACCATGGACTGAACTTAATTCTTGTGAAAGTGCATAAGAGCATAGCAACTGTTGCAAACTTCATTAGTCTTTTTCAACAATGGCATGTATTTGCATCCCTTTTTTATGTGCATCTAACTTTCACTGAATTGCAAAGACAAACAGGGACCAGAATTATGGGACTAAAAAGACTGTCAGACACCCGCTGGATGCATCAAATTGCATCGCGCATAGCTGTTAAATCAGTGCTTCTTGTAATTTTATTGCTTCTGAATATAATAAGTAATGAATCAAACTCTGAAAGAAACATAGAGGCTTATATTTTATTTTAAACCAAATGAATTTTGGCTTTTTATTTTGCTTTAATGTTTTTAGCTATGCCCTTATTAAAGTGGCATCAGGCTATTTTCAAAAAAATTAAAAAAATTAAAAAATCAGATTGTGACTTTTGTTCTTGTTAATTGTTTGGCCAATAAATTGTAAGATCTTAGGCATGATAAAAAAATTAAGCAAAATTATGGTAGTGTTAAAGATGTCTGCAAAAGAAAATTCCATCAAACCAAGAACCAAAGCAAAGAGACTATGCTATATCCCCCAAAAGTTTCAAAGTTATGTTACCAAAGGTGTTCATTCCTGTTATGAATTACACTCTTAATTATTTTAAGATTTACAAGCAATTGTGAAGTTCTAAGTGGAGTTAATCCTTCCAGTCCCTTTCTTGAACTAGAAGAACTCAAATCATTTGCAAGATACCACAGCAGTGACATGGGTTGATAGGAAGGAGAACTTAGACTTCTTCCAAAATTTGTAAAGGGTTACAAGTGAGAAAGACAAATAAGAATTGTCACAATAAACCAAATGCTTCCACTACTTGAAGTGCTGAAACTGTCTTTTCATGAACTCCACAGATGCTGTTGGAAAACCATCATAAAACCTCCATCAAGTGCTGCATATGAACAAACACTGTCATGTGTGTGGCTGATTAAGACCTATTTGAGGAGTAGTATGGGGTATGGACATCTACGTAAAATTGCTATACAGGCATTTGAGAAGAAACAATCAGAAGCCTTTGACCTTGTGAGTGTTGTCAGTCACCTTGCAGAGTGCATAATAGTTGGCTCATTCAGTTTCTTGAGCCTTCCATATTCTTCCATTCTTTCTCAATGAGTGATAGGCCATTTCTGCACTAGCCCCTCCTGAAACTGCAAGCCTCAGGATTCCAGAGGATGTTGAAAGTGGAATCATCGCGCTATAACAGGCTAGTGCGGAAATGGCCATAGTCTAATCATCCAGAGATGACACCGCAACATACACTTAAAGTTCAGCATGAAGGAGCTTCAGTTCGCTTTCCCTTTTCTTACACCAAGCATCTGCATTTCTCATTCTACCTGCATTAGTTCTGAAGCAGCTGTTTTATAACGAAAGTGTTCTGCCTAATTTGGATGCCAAGGAAATGGCCCTTTTGCTTACTGCATTAGAGTTGGGATAATATATAGTATATACAAAACTCTTTTTCTAAATTAATCAATATGATTTCTTTCAGAGAAAAATATTTGGCATGATAGCTTTAGGACACAATCCTATTTACCAGCATAATTACACCAGCAAAGGATGAGGAGGTATAATGTTGCACGATATTAAAAGTGAGTCATGATGATTGGGAAGAGGAAGGACTCAAGGGAAGGAGGGAAACCTGAAATATTTCAAGAAAGGTCTAGTGGAAGAGCAGGAGAACTTTTGAATATGCAAGTATAAACAAAAAAGTGCTAGAAACTCCCATGTGTAATTTTTATCCAGTCTATATTGTATCTGTAGTGTTATGCATTTACCTAAGGTTTCTGTGTGATTTTGAAGGACAGATCCATGCAGAACAGACTGCAGTAGTTCAACTGAGAATTCAATATTGCATACAGGATCATGGCCAAGTCTGCTTATACCATGAGCAGTCATAGCTGAAGCTAAAGTTTGACAAAAGCTGCTGAGTGGGGTTCTAATTGTTACAGCAGATCTCTTAAACTACAAACCCGATGTTTCAAGGTGAGTGCACTCCCATCCAGGACCGGATAATAACCTGTTTCACAGACTGGTAGGCTTCTATCTTGTTTGGATTTAATTCCAATTTGTTTGCCTTTGTCCAGTCTAACACTGACTCACAGTCTTCCCAGAATATGAAATAAATAAGATATAGGCCCAAGTATCATCAGCATTCTGATGAAAACCTACTCGCTATTCCCTGATTATCTCTCCCAGTGGTGATTGTTTGAATCTTAAATCTTTCACGTATATGTTTTGCAATAAATTTCATTTCATAGAACTAGAGAGAATACAAATACTGTGGAGAAAAATAATCATTACAAAATCCACAAATAATGGAAGCTGGAATCATATAATGCTTTTTTTTTTTTTTGGCAAAGATGGAGCATAGCCAGATGTTTTGTGCAAAAAACATTTTGGTGTTTTTATTTGCTTTCAGTGTACAAAAGATCTTTATTAGTAAACAAAATGTTACAGAATGGTTTGCGGGTACTGGAGAAACAGTAATGGATACCTCATTACAACAAACCTGTTTAGAATATTTAGATATTCTTTTAAAGGAGCCAGAAATGGGAAAAAAAATTAATGTAAGTCTTTTAGGATGCATTGCTTTGGGAAGGGAAAATGTGTAATAAAGATGAAAAGCTAACCTAGTGGTAAAATACTACATCTGAAGCTGGGGCCCCAGTGTAAGCCATGTTTTCAGAGTGGAGTAAATCAAACAGGTGATAAGGAAGCATGCTGTCCTCACTCCTTATTTGTTTTCCTCACCTTCCAAGTACGGATTTTCACAGTTGTGTGGAGAATTACCCCAAAGAGGGAAGACTCTCCCATTTGGAAAGTCACCTTCGGGAAAAAAAAATGGAGATGGGTGAGGTGAGAGTATTCCCTGTCCTGTGTTCATCTCCCTTATATTTAAAACATCTGTGCAGGGCTACACATAGGAGTAGGCCAGTGGTGTTGGTCTGCTTCCAAATGAAGCAACCAACACTTTTGTAACCAACAATATCGATCATTTGTCTCTTTGGTGGTGCTAGTGTGATGAGGGAGCACTGTTTGCATGAACCATGTGCTGGGTGGCGCACTTCTCTCTGCTTTATTCTTCTGTGCTTGTAGGGAAATGGATGACGTTTATGGATATCTCTGCTGAATGAAGACAAATGTGTGGTGTTTATAGATGATAGCTTGGCTGCACATTTACTGTCTTAGCATCATGTAGGGGTCAACAGGACCTGAAAGACATAGAATGGCTGATACCAGTTACCACACTATTACTCATCCTTTTGCTTTTGTTTCTACATTTTTCAGGGGATGTGTGCACTGCAGAGACAAGTTATGGCTGAGGCTGTGGACCCTCACCATCTGCCTTTCCCCAAAATAGTCCTGGGCCTTCATGTGGCAGGGCCCAAAGTTAGTGCAGGAAATTAAAATTAAATTAAAAATGGTGGACAGCCACATCTTTAAATAGGCTATTTCCCTACAGCTACAAGCTAAAAATGGTAAAAGATTGGTTGTAGGTGAGCATGGCTGGAACAGAATTCTGACCTTTACAATGACCAAAAAAGAGATTTGGAATGGCACGATTTTGCTTAGGCCATTTAATTTCATGGACAGAATGCCAGCTGTAGTTTCAATACTGAAGGCAGGATCTAAAGCAAGGATTTCCAATGGTGGCCCTTTTGGGTCTGTAGATCCCATCAGAGCCACACAGCCAATAATGAGGTATTGTGCAGTCCAAAAACATCAGGAGGGTTGTAGATGTCAATTCCTGATCTCTAGGACCCTGAGTGGAAGAAATCTCATTCAATTCTATATATAGCTGCATACATTTGATCTAAATGTGCCTTAGCAGAACAAGTAGTTTCCCCTTTTTGATGAGAAAGAGCTTCTACAAGAAAACCGAACTATATATGTGAGATTTAGCTTCCTTGCTCAAGTTTCTGTCATGGGCTTTTTTTGTGAGAAAAACAACAACCCCCTCTGAGCAACTTACAGCTTCCTCATCTTGTTGAAGATCTCTCAATCTCAGCCCAAATCTCCAGGCAAGACTGTTGTTGTTCTATTACTTGCTCTTAATTATTTCATCAGGGTTCTGCAGGATTTTGCAGGATTCCTTACTTATTTTGACATGTTTTAATAAGCATTTCCAAGCTGCTTCAAGCATTGGATGAATATTCCTAGCCAGGTAATGAAAAAAGTACCTGCCCAAAAGGTGATGTATGTGCTCTTCTTTTCACTATCTTACTGAGCACAGAGTTTAAAAAGAAATAAAAGGCAACCAACAACTCTGTCGGCTATTCTGGATGCCGTAGAGTGCGTATACTTTTGGAGTTCATGGAGTCCTTCACTTAAACCGACATCATCTCTCTGAGGTGTCAGTCTGAGCTCTATTTCTGTACCTCTAGGGAAGGAAATAGCATCATCTTCCAAGGAGCCTTGATTTATCTTCTCTCTCCTCTTTCTGCCCAAGCAGCTAAACAGCACAATTACTTCTTTTCTCAGGTGGAATCAGTTCTTGGTGCTGTGCTCATATATTGGTATGGTAACCTGGCCAAACTACATGTTGTTATGGTTCCCACATGCGAAAGGCGAATGCATCATCAGGCAACAATTCATATTTAGCAAGTCTATGCTAGTGTATCAAACTATATGTGACTCTTAACTCACCAATCCTTTTGGTGAAAATAGGAACATATATCCTGGGGTTAATAGCAAGTGAGGATTGGGACCATATTTTAGTGCCCCGCCCATATACACATATGATCATAATTCCAGTCCTAATTGCTTCCTCCACCACAACCACAAATTTAATGAGTATGAATATTTTCTTGAATAAGCATTTCTTTGCTGCATCTGGGAGCCCAAGTCTCCATTTTTATTTTAGTTCAACAAATAGACCTTAACTCATTCTTTGAAAGAGAGTACAGTATAAAGAAGGTAGACTCCATCCTCCAAGCTGATGGTACAGTTTGAGTGTCATGCAGGGAAATGCAACCCAGACAAAGCAGCAAAGTGTTCCAGTTATATCTTTTGGTTGTGTTGATGCTGCAATCCTCAGCTACCCTAGGGGGCCACAGTTGGCTTGAGCTGTTTTCCTCTTGATTCACAGTGGGAATCCATCTGGATGATTAAGCAACTGCTCCGCCCTGCTGTGTAACTTATTTTTGTTTAAGAAATAGTTCCTGGTTTTTTTTCCTTTTTGCCGAAAAAGAACTCAAGGTGGCCTACAATAAGACAGTAGCAATTTTTTTTAAAATCCGCACAGTGAAACTCAATTATAATAAAGCAATATCAGCACTGGGAGCTAAAACAAACAAACAAAACCCAGCAAGCATCAAAAGCAGCAATGTGTGAAGACTGCTATATATGACAATGAATCCCAGTTAACCAGGTAGTGATATGGGGAGAAATAGTGCTAATTCCCTATGGTCTACCTTAAGGCTCACTTTTGCTTTTAAATGCTACATCCCACCCTACTTCACCATGATGTTTCCACATGCCTCAAGTATCATTATCTCCAGCCTTATCTACTATCACTTTTGGGTTTATTAAATGTTCTACACAATAAATATAAAGCAATACATTTTAGGTATTTTGTCTTTTAAAAAATAGACTCTTACGTTTCTGAAAAAGTATAAAAATAAAATTAACATGGCATTTTAAAAAATATTATATAACAGTACATCTCTTTTCAATAAGTGAAGATTTGCTTTCTCTACCATGCTCTAGCTTAGCAGTTTCTTGACAAATATTCAGTACTGGATCAATGTTACTAACTGCAAATCATAGCCCTCTCTCCTTTGGCTTGGCCACACAAAATCTTCACAAAGAAGCAGGCTTTAATGCGCATATCACTTCCCAGATTAGAAACTGTGAGTGTCAATCAGTACATAATCATTGCATTTACCCACATCCTGACCTAATTAGTTATTTCTGTGTAAAATTAGAGATGACATGGACCATTATTTCAGGGGTGGGAATCATCTGGGCCTCCAGATGTTGGACTGCAGCTCCCAGTATTTCTCACCATTGACTATGCATAGTAGGAATGCTGGGACTTGCAGTTTAACAACATCTGGAGGGCTACACAGTTCCCACCCTTGTGTTTTTTAATCTCCACCTGCTCCCTTGCATCATTTCACTGTACTGAAGATAAAGTACTGAATACATCTTCTGGAACTTGACCATTGTAACTGGGGATGATGGGATTTGTAGTCAAATACATCTGGATGGCGCCTGGTTGGGGAAAGCTATCCTGTGTAAGAGTAGGATTACTGAAACCAAAACCATGTTCATGCACTAAATGTATAAACTAGTCCCTTATGTAAATCATCTTTGAAAGAAACATAGGGAGTATTTGAGAGCTAATAGCTGAGTGCTAAATGGATCTTGAACATCTTTGGTTCAAGTATTTTCTCAGCCACGAACTCACCAGGGGGCATTGAACTGTTAGGTACCTCCTTCTTGTCACCTGTGACACTTCTCTTGCAATTTGCAGTCTGGAAGAAATTAACACTGATCTATTTTACTGGGATTTTCCAAAGATTACTGGTAAAGTGCTTTGAACCCTCAAAATGTTATGTCAGTGTCAAATATTACTATTAGTTTTGAGGCCAAAATGGAGATAAAGATACAATTGTGTGATATGTCTACAGCAGGAAAAGCTGGAGGCACAGCAGAAGCTTTTGTTGAACTTATGGCTAGTGGTGGCTGGTGGCTTGCATGGAAGGGGGGGGCACTGAATACTTTCTGGGTTTTAGTCTGAACTTGAAAAGGACTATCCAAGGGGATGACTGTCAAGGTCAGAGACCTGGGCAGCAAGCCAGCCCAGAGAAGAGAGTGGGAGAGCCAGCAAAGTCCAGCCGGGAGGAGACAAGCAAGCACTTACTCAAGGAAGTTCATTTACCAGAGCACCAAGCAAAGCCATAGTCAGAGTTCCAAAGCCAAGGGTCAAGAGTTCAGAGATCAATTCAAGGTATCAGGAACCAGGTGCTGGGAGCAAGGTACAGGCAAGAGGAGGGCTTGTAAGAAGTTTACCACAAGCAAAGGGAAGCTTCCAGGCAGGCAGTTATATAGCCCCAGGCACAGGTGTGTCCGCTCACCGCTTCTTAAACTTAGCCAAGGAAGCCTCCCTTTACACAGCCCTCTTGAGTCTCCGCCTTGATTGGGGGCTTATTGAACCAGGCTCCAGAGGTTCTTCAGAATCAGATCCCTGTTGCTCCAAAGGAGCAGGCACAGAATCGGATCCCTGTTGCTCTAAAGGAGCAGGCAGAGGGACCTCCGCGCCTGTTTGGTCCCTGGCAGCAGGGGGAGCTCTTGAGCTCCAGGACTCATCTCCACCCTGAGCCACAGGGACCAACAGCTGCTGCTTGTCATCAGCAGCTCTGACAGGGGCTTCAGTTATCACAATGAATGCTATCACCAAAATAGGTGCAGCACCTTGGATAACTCCTTTGAAATCTGGACTGAAACCCCAAGTGGATTCAGTGTCCTACTGATATAGAAGCCACCAGTTGCCATTGGTTGTGGTCACTGCGGTTGCTTATTGACAAGAGGCGGGCCATCTTTAAAGCATCACACGCTTCTGCCTTTTTAGCAAAGGGAGCTGGCAGGATGAATGGGCCAAAGGACAGCCAAACTGTGTATTTAGTTTTTATTCTGCACAGGTCTATAGACTGCTATATGTAAATAGGCTTATAAACCTATCTTTAGGCTCAGGTATGGCTCTGTTAAGCAGTTTATCCTAGAACAACCCTCAACAAAGGTATTTTTTAATTTAATTTTTGATTTTGTGGAATAGATTTAAAATTTTGGTGAAATGGCAAATTGGGTGTGAAAATGATGCAGTACTGTTTTTGAAATATGGCCACTTCTCTGGTTTTAGGAGAATTATAGTTGACATAATGCAGCTAATAATGCTCAGCAATGTGTGGGCATGTGGGTGAAATAGAAACTGGACTAGAATATTGCATTAAAGTATAACTCGCTGTTGAAGAAATGCTTCAGGAGACCAAACCTAAATGGTGTGAATGAGATTTGAAATGCCACTTACTTTGAATGCAGTCTTAAAATAATTCCTTTTCTATGTAAAAGAATTAGGGATGGAAAGAATATTTGAAAATATTCAAAAATGGTTGAAAAAGATGGTTTTTTGAGTATTGGGAAACTCTGAAGGGAGCAATCCTGGACTGATGAGAATCTTTGCAGTTCATTACCTATTCTGTGCAAAACTTGCACATAGTTGTTTGGCACAGAAAACAGCATCACTGCACAGGAAACAGCATTTTTTGCATGGAAGATAATATTTCAACACAGAAATATTAATTACTTCACAGAATATGCTGTTTTCTGTGCAGGGAAAAAAGGCTGTAATTGGGGATTTGTTCTGCATAAAACTGGCACATGGCTGATTTGCATAGAAAACAGCATTTTCTACAGAAAATACAGCATTTTGTGTGCAGAACTTAATATTTCTGTGTAGAAATATTGTTTTTGATGCAGAAAATATTTTCTTGCACAAGACAAGCACCTGCAAATTTTGTACAGAATGAATCCCAATTGCAAATAGTCTTTAAAAACTGTGTGATATTCAAAGATTTTCTCACAGTGGGAAGAAAATTTCTGAAATTACTATTTGCTACCTTCAAGAAGACATTTAGTGAAGAATTACATCCCTAGACAGAATCTCATGGGATAATCCAAGTTGACAAATATGGGTTATCACCTAGAGTGCTCCTAAACACTCCTGTTAAGTGTTTTGTGTGAGAAAGTGAACAAAAGACAATTCCCTATCTATAACTGGCTCTTCATGTCACCTATTAACAGAGCAAGCCTATCCATGTTTGCTCAGACGTAAGTCCTACTGAGTTCAATGAGACTTACTTCTAGATACGTGAGTGAGCAACCTGAAATGTATAACACTGTTACAAGGTCAAACATTTATCAGTAGCATGAAAAAAGCAATGTCATCTGCAGAATTTTCAGATCAGTAAATGTTGATGTAGGAAAGAAGTAGGTTTTTTTACTGGGAAAGTGAGACTTTTCTTTTCATGTGACCCTTGAGCTTCACAAAAGTTAGAGTAATCATACATAATTATAAACAAGACTCAACATGAGAATTTTATGTTCAACTACATTCTCAGTATACAAATGTAGTTTCAACATTTTGAAAAATATTGGTCATCTGCTATTATTATTATTAGATTTTGTAATGTGCAATGTTTGATAACAAGATTTAAAATAAGAGTACAGTTTTATTATAGTGTGAAAATATTCATTTAGGCATTTTGGCAACAAACTGATTCAGTTTGAATAAATGCTTAACTCATCAGATTTAACAATGATGAATCAAATGTGAAAACTAGTAACTTTTATTTGTAACACAACTATAGATCTCTTATAAAATCACATGGAATTGCAATATTGTGCATGAAATAACTTTTTTTTCTTTAAGAAAATAATTAATCTGTTGTAATTGGAACATACAATTCTCTCAATTACTGTAGGTATATTTTCTTGCAATGCTCTGGCTCTCTATAAATAAGGGGTCCACTGAAGCAACCTTAGCAGCTATAAAGGAGTGGATACAGTTTAAAACTGCTGTCAAATCCTGAAATTCTAGTTCCTGAAACAAGAAAAGGAGAAAATAGGGTAAAGTAAGATTTCACATATTTTAAAGGCATCAAAGGTAATAAATAATAATTTATGGTTTTGCAACCTGGAATTCCATCAAGTGTAACTAATATGACACTCTAATATTTTTATCCAACAGTATTTGCCCAATCCAGTGGCATCAGGTGCAGGTAGAAATGGCTTTTCACTTGTAGGTCTGTCACCCTGGCATGCAAAATCTGCCACAGAAGACAAAGAACTTGTACTTTGCCTTCTATCTTCCAGCACTTCACTAATTCAGTGTGCCTGGTTCTCTCTTCTGCTTGTCTAACAGTTGTTTAAATATTCTTCAGAGAGAAAGAGGGAGATGTTCTATAGGAATTTCTGGAGTTATGATGCTGGAAGCTGTGGCTGGAATCCTGTTGGGCAGTTACAAACACATAAACACATTTGTAACTGGTACATGATCCCTGCCTAGCCCCTAGTTGAGGGGTTAGGCAGGGTTTGTGAAACTCCCCCAACCCCACTTACTGGTAAGCAGCTGCTGGGATAAATGGGGGTCCATAGCAATAGCAGTTACATTTCTATACCACTTATTAGTGCAAAGCACTCCCTACGAGGTTTACAATGTATTTTAGCTAATTGCCCCCACCAAGCTGGGGTACTCATTTTACCAATCTATAGAAGGATGAAAAGCTGAGTCAACCTGGAGCCCTGCAGCATCGAATTCACAGCATTGTGACTGCTGTACCAGCATTTAACCACTGTGCCCTGCCCTGTTGATCAAAAGGCAGCTGCCTGACATTCCCACCCCCCCATGTGAGTGATTTCCAGTATGAGGGAAATTGGCAACAGAGGTCCTTTCACTTCCTGTTGTACTGGAGACCATGAATGAGAGGGGGTGGGAATGTCAGGCAGTCACTTCTTGATTGATAGGGGAATAGATTTCTGTTAATCCCTGTGGCTGCTTTAAATGGCGTTTGGAGGAATGCATTACATGCCATCATAGTTACGGTGCTACATTGTATGTAATGGTGCACAACTATCCTAGCAGGATCCCAATGTATTTCTGCACATGTAGATCAGATGTTCTTAACCTGTAGCCCATGAGGCTCAGAGGGTTCATGGATGGGCTTTTTTTTTTTTTACACTTGCAAATTTTTGTAAGAATCTTGAATGTTGTGCTAAAAAAAAAATTAAAAAGTGGCATAGAAGAGTGGATGCTAGAATTTGATTGTTTTTAACCTTTGAAGAAACACTGGGTAGGAAAGAGAGGTATCTTTATTTGTATTCTTTTTACAGAGTTGTGGCACCTATTTTAGAAAATGCAAATACACACTTAAATTGATGTATCTGGCCAATTCTTGTTTTCTTCAAAAAGGCAGCATGCACGCCACCTCTCAGATATCTGTCTGTGTCATAAATTCTCCCTTAATCTTACTATCTGATGCTTTGCTTCTGTCATGGAACATCACTTCCCATGCAAATCTACTAGCAGTGATATACTGAAGAAAGCAGAAAAAAATTATTGCAGCATCAAAATGTGGTTCAGTTTATGTAATCACTACAAGACCTGGGATATCAGCTCAGCTGCAATAAATGTTTTTCATTTCAAGAGGGAAAACCTATTTTTAAGAAGAACTTGATTAAGCATACTGGCAAGTTCATGAAGGGGTAGTTGTACACTGCCCTTGATTTCTACACAAATCAACATGCTTGCAAATTGTTTAAAAATCACTATATTTCACAAATGCCTTCTGCACAAAATCTCTCTATATAATTTGTTTGTAATTCAAGGTTAGTCATTCTGGACCAAACTAATCGACAAGCTACTTTCCTATCAGGCAACACATTATTGACCTTGAAAACTTTCCTGGCATTACAGCTGTGCAATCAAAAATATAGAACTACTCTTTCTTGTGAAAAGTACCAACTATTTTGGGTGTAGTTCTGCTATTTTTATTAACCTGAGAAACCAGGTATGCATCAAGGGGATACTACTATGTAAACTGCTATATATTTTTGGATAGCCATCTGTTGGGAATGCTTTGAGGCTGTATTCCTGCGTGGCAGGGGGTTGGACTCAATGGCCCTTGTGATCTCTTCCAACTGTATGATTCTATGATTCTACAATTCTACACATGTAAAGTAAAAATTACTCACATAAGCAAATGAAGTTCAAGACTCTCAGGCACTATCTTAGGAAAATAATGACATTTTTACATAATAGTAACAATCTAAGGCCAGACTCTCATAGGTGTCTCAAAGCCAACATACAATTAGTGAAGCACAGTTTGCTAGTAACTATTCAAGAAACAATGATTTTGTTGTATGCTGCAAGCAATGTATTACCCACAAGTCATATTGCCAGTCTCAGAGTGAACCTCTTGGTGATTTAGTATAGATAAAAAGCATTGATAAGACAGAAAAAGTTATCATGATACTTGGCACTTCAGCAGAAGAGTAACAATTCTTGAAAGTTTGCCTGATATTTAATCTGGCTTGAATTAGCAGCAGTGCTAGTAAGCTCTAGATCTGGATGAGTACAAGTGGGTTGTCTAATGTAGACTTCTCCAATCCGACCTCTTCCTTATGACAGCTCCTCAAACACCCTTGAAAATATTATGCTGTGGGTTAGGGGACCATGCTGAATGGGATGTGCTTGAGTGCAGGGAAAAAGTGAGAACTGCCAAATTGGCCAGAGTTACCTTGTGCAAGCAGAGCTGTAGTTATTTATATTCCTTTTATTCTTTTATTTATTTTGAGAAAATCTCTACTTTGCCATTGCAACTACCTTGCCATTGTTATATAATAAATACAGAATCTTAGTTTTTAGACAACCGAAGTTGGGTGGTATGAATCCCATTGAATACTGATTTTAATAACTACTACTTTAGATTTTGTTTCCAATATTAATCACACATAATTAAGACAGAGACATCTAATATGCCTTCAATCTCTTGGATCCAAAGGAGATCCTATTTTTTTGTAACTGTATTACATTAGGGCTGGAATTCACTTGAGCAATTACAAATATCTAACCTAGAGTTATGCATTTGTGACTGTTTCGCATTCACGATTCCTATTAGCTAGTTTCGGGGATGCTAAGGGACCATGAAAGTACTGAGAAGCAGCTGCTTTATTCAATAGGGGTCTTTTCCTCTGCCTATGGGGACCTGGAAGACTGACATTTCCATTCCCCCTCATACAGATGATCTCTGGACCTCACTTCCATCTGTTGTGATGGAGATCACTCATGGGAGGGGGCAAAAACATCTGTCAGCTGCTTTCCAATTGACAGGGGATTAGACTCTTGTCAACTGCAGCAGCTACTGCCTGGTAACTGGGGATTGGGGGTGAGGTCAGGTAGGCCTTATTGTATAGCTATCCATATGTTATGCATTTGTAATTCCCATGAATTCTGGCCTAGCTATTAGGCTCTTTGCTTAAGATGTGATGAGTCACTACACATCCACAGTTTGACTAATAAGCTTTTATAAGTTTCTGTGGCTTGGGAAACACCTGACTGATGTTCCCACCTCCTATGTGCAGTCTCCACTGTGACAGGCAGAAGCAGTGAATATATAGGGGTCATGAATACAAACCATTCACAAATGTGCATTCGTAGGTTATGCGTTCATAACTGCCTTAGTGAATTCTTGCCACAAGAATCAGTACTATATCTTATCCACCTTCTTCCTAGCAGCTGTTCTCAAATGTACAATGTCTTCCCCACAATTCTTTCATTCAGTCAATGATATCCACATAACTGTTGACTTACTAGTCAGCAGCTGGTTCACAAGAGGTCCATTCACCCTACAAAATTATTGAGCTATTAATCTGCTATGAACTGCCAGGGCTCCATCCTATGGAATCTACAGTTTTGTGGTTTAGTGAGACACTAGAGTTGCTCTCTGGATGAGAATTTTAAATGGCCCTCCTTCAGCAGCAAATCCCAGTATAACATAGGATGGAACAATGGCAGTTAAAGTGGAATAATAATGCTATAATTCTGTAGTGTGAATAGGCCCCAGGTCTACTGCAGTTGGGACTACCAAATTAATTTAGTCCAGAAAAAACCAAGAGTCTCATGGAAGAGCCTGATGCAGCCTGAAACAATGAAACTCCCTCTGGACAAGACAAGTGCTGTAGTAATAAAGAGCTGTTGTTGATTTCTTAAGGAGAGTTTCAGGAGATCTTCAGTACTTCAATTTTTCACTGGTGCTTTCAGTCACATTTTGGTTGAAGCTAGGAGAAGCGGAGACAGGGTTTTTGTGCTTCAACAATATTACAGTGTTAACAGAGCACATTCTTTAATACAGGGAAATAATGATAAAAAAGAAGTTTCTTCACCTAAAAGCGAATAGTGAAAAACTGAATCTCATTGAGATTTTTTTTCCCTACAGAAAAAAAAAAATCAAACTGGAGCACTTGAAGAAATGTTCATAAAATTAAGCATGCTGTCGGCTGCCAAGTAAATGCTGAGATACTTTTCTGCTAGGCTACTGTTGACATTTACTAGCTTATCTACTCAAGTGGAATGAAACTTGCATTATTTGATGACATTTTGGGTTTCTTATTATCAGCCACACTTTCCTATCCACCACCATCTGGCTTTCCTGCAAATCCTTCATCCAGATCTCAGACTTAGTCACTGCCATACTACAAACTGCATCAATAATAGATGTTGAGGCTATCAACCTTAGTTTCTACCATATTCTAGCTAAGTTTCTGAATCCAAAACAGATCTTGAAAGCTAGTACTTCTCTGTCCCTTGAGCCAATCAGTTTTATTTCATTTTGCTCTTCAGGTGGAATCTCAAATTCTGCAAGTACATGAGGATTTCTACAAGTGCAAATATTTTATGCCCTTTGGGAAAATATCAAATGGCTTTGTAAAGGTAATGAATATCTATGTCAAGATGGAGGAGGAGGAGGGGGAGGAGAAGGGCAGGAAAGTGTGCAGTGATTACTCAGGAACAATTACCAACTGACAACAGAACTAAGACCAACATAAAATTTAGGATACTATGATTGTGCGTAAGATTGTGATTGTGGGCTTTTTTTTGTTCACTTACCAGATTTGAGGAGTTGCAATCTATACTGTGTGTATGCGTGGTGCATGAAAGGGGTATTATCTTTCTCTCTGAAGGCTATTTTTCTCAGTTCCCTCTGAGCTGCTTTTTTGTGAAAGATACAGTTGAAAAGCTGTATGAAGCAATTGATTCAGGACTTCCATAACTTTATACTGGAACTCAAAAGGCTAGTGATGAAAATCCCTGACAGCTGGTGGCTTCCATGTCATTGGGGTGCTCTGGGTTTCAGTGCAAACTGAACCCTGTCCCCAAAATTGGTTCACTACACTGGCTGACTCCTTTAAACTTCTGAATAAAATTCAGAGTAGATTTGCCATCCCACTGACATAAGAGCTACCAGTTGCTACTCAGGGGTGTAGCCACAGCAACCCCCCAAATGAGGTTTCTTTTCCCCTAGATAAAAATTCTGCCCACTCCCATGAATTTTTCTGCTAAGCTCCAGATTTTTAGCATTGCAGTAAACTTAAACTTCAGTTGAACATTTAGAAATGCAGTTTAGGTCTCCAAAGAAGAAGAACAGGAAAAGTTACTGAAAGAAGGTGAACACAGAGGATATAAGAGTCTGAGATGTGAACAGTTTTCTATATCTGATATGCTGCAATGCTAGAAAATTTGGAACTGAAGGCAAATTTCATTTGGGTAGGACAGAATTCATATCTGAGGTGAGCAATGCTCTCCTCTTTGTCCACCCCCGACCAAACTATATCCCTGTTGCTACTAGAAAAAGGGACAAAGGATGATAAAATTTTATTTTTTGAATGTAATAATGTTTGGTTTGCCATCTGGGCAATATTTGCTTTGTTTAAATACGGGAGTCAGAATGACATGTTTGGTTATCATCATTGGTATTGCTAGAAATGCCTAGCCAGTGGTCAGGGTAATTGTGTATATGTGCCTTCAAGCCACCTATCATCTTACAACAATCCCATGAATTTCATAGGGTTTTCTTAGGGAGGGAATACTCAAAAGATGGTTTTGTCAGTCCCTTCCTCTGGATTACAGTTTACAGGATTCAAGTTGCAGGAAAGGAGATTCCACCTGAACCTCAGGAAGAACTTCCTGATGGTCAGAGCTGTCCGGCAGTGGAATATGCTGCCCCGGAGTGTGGTGGAGTCTCCTTCTTTGCAGGTCTTTAAGCAGGGGCTGGATGGCCATCTGTTGGAAGTGCTTTAATGGGTGTTCCTGCTTAGCAGGGGGTTGGACTGGATGGCCCCTCAGGTCTCTTCCAAGTCTAAGATTCTACAATTCTATGATTCTATGTATTGGTTGATAGTCTCCCATCCATGTACTAAGCAGGGCTGGCTGTGCTTAGCTTCCAAGATTAGACGTGATTTGGGGCCTTTAAGGAATGTAGGTTGCTATTGGGGTAATTACCCTGCCATTAAAGGACAAAGGACAGTCACTTCCCAGCTCCAGACAGTCTTGGATGTTACAAGTTATTGATACCCATTTCAAACTGGCTTCAAAGCAGGATACAGAGTTGAGACCACTACTGTCACTTTAGTGGATGATCTTTGCTTAAGCACTGACAGGGAGAGTGTGTCCCTCCTGGTGCTTTTGGACCTCTCAGTGGTGTTCGATGCTATCAACCATGGTATCCTTCTGGAATGCCTGAGGGGTCTAGGAATTGGAGGCACTGTGCTTTAATGGTTTCAATCCTATCTCTCAGGTAGATTCCAGATGGTGGTGCTTGGGGATAGCAGTTTTGAGAAACAGGAGCTGCTTTATGGCATACCACAAGGTGCCATTCTATCCCCAATGCTATTCAACATCAACATGAAAATGCTTGGTGAGATCATCTGAAGGCATGGGGAGGAGTGCTATCAGTATGGTGAGGACACCCAAATATATTTCTCCATGCCTTCGAAAACTGTCTTAGCTAAGGATAGGGTGTCTCCTCTGAATGAATGCCTCAAGGAGGTAATGGGCTGGATGAGGAGAAACAAACTGAAGATGAATCCGGACAAGATAGGCTGCTTACTGTCAAGGGTCCTAATTGGGGTTTGGAGGTGTGTCAACCAGTCCTGGACAGGGTTACACTCCCCCTGAAAGACTGTGTTTGCAGCCTGGGGTCATTTTGGATCTGTCGCTCCAAATCACAGCTCAGATAGATAGGATGTCCAGGAATGTTTACTATCAGCTGCAGTTGATGTGCTAGCTGTGCCCCTTCCTAGAGTTGGAGGACCTAAAGATGTTAGTGCACATGCTGGCAACCTCAAGGCTGGGAACTTCTGCAATGTGCTGCATATTGGGCCACCTCTGTACCAAGTTCAGAATCTTCAATTGGTTCAAAACACGGCAGCCAGATTGGTTACTGGTATAGCTAGAAGTGAGCATATTACCTCAATATTAAAGTCACTCCACTCACTGCCAGTTAGTTTTTGGGCAAAATACAGTGTCGGTTATTACTTTTAAAGCCCTACATGGTTCTAGTCCAGGCTACCTATGGGATTGCCTCCTCCTATATAATCTGCCCTGTACAGTCAGGTCCTCTGGGGGACATTTACTTCAACCAGCTAGAACTAGACTGGCAACAGTCATGCAGAGGACTTTTTTTTCAGCTGTTCCTAGACTGTGCAATGACCTGCTGGAGCTGAATACACTGTCTAATTTACAACAGCATTAAAGACTTCTTCTGGCAGGCCTGTGCTGTTGATTTTAAAACATAAATTTAAAATGTGAATTTTAACAATAAATTTTGATTATGTATTGTCTATTTTTAGGTATTTGTATTTTTTTCTTTTATGATGACATGCTGTTTAACTTCTGTTTTAACTGATGATCTGTTTTTAACTTTTATATGTTAATCTATTGTTGTTCCCTGCATCCCTGGGGAGAGGCAGGTAAGAAATTTATTATTATTATTATTATTATTATTATTATTATTATTATTACTACTACTACTACTACTACTACTACTACTACTACTATTATTGCTATATGCACGCTCATGCTACATATATATTAATGATGTAGCAGTGCTCTTTTCCTCTTTCACTAGGACAGTATGATCTCATTCAAGATGGGGCAGCTGTGTGCCATGCAGTTTCTACAGACGTCCCTTCGGCATCTTTTGGGTATTTTTTTATCTAACGCTGTTTTAAGTTAATAAACATTTTATCTGTCATTTATAATGGATTTCCTTTTAAAACTATTGTTACTTATCCATAGCACTCAAAATCCTTTTACTGTTCTGCTAAGTGCTGTACATTCAAGAAAGGACAGTTTGAAACTGTTATATATCACAGTTTATCATAGCTCGGCTCACCTCGGTAACAATCCCAGGAAATGTGTAATAAATCTGTGAGCAGTGTGGGATGATTATTTGTGACCCAGCTCATACAGAACAGAAAAGAGATAACACAGGACTGCAGAATACTCGTGAAATGTTAACCAAAATCCTAGATATCCTTGATATAAATTCAATTACATTTAACACCACAACGTGCATTACCCACCTTTGTCTCAATTTGTTTTGTTTCTGTGTTCTGGAAAAGCAGCTTAACTCGTGTTTTTCCATCATCTGATGACCCCTTCAGCTGAGAAAACTTGAATCTCCAGAGGACATTCTGGAAGGAGATGGAAGATATGACAGTTTTGGATACAACTGCCCTATTACGTATATGAGCTGGATCCAGATAAACATGTATACAAGAGGGCTGGAATAAGCAGATTTCCTGCCTCTCTCTATCTTCAGCAGTTCTTCAGTCCTACAGAAGGTTTCTCTGAGGACTAGAGGACCATATTGAATGGAATTGGCTACAGGGTAGAAAAGAAGATGCAGGGGAACCTTGAAAAACACAGCAGGGAAGCTGACTTCTGCCAGCCTTCTTATGCATGTGCTTCTCTTTGGATCACACCCCGCAGATGTCTACATCTATGAAAACTAGGGCTCAAAATAAAAAAAAGGACCTAGAAGTAAACAGTGCATGGTTATCATTTGGGAAATGATGAAATGATGAAGGAACACGCATCTTTTTTGTGTGTGAAGCTGTATTTATGAGGTATCACTTTAACAATGCATACTCAGTTAAACACAAACATGCGAGATGGACACACACACACATACATACACACACACATAGGAATTACTTAAACATTTACTTCAGCTTCATTCAACTGTATGCAACTGAGTATTTTATTCCCTTATTTTCTGCCAGTGGTTTGTGAAATTTCATGTTCAAAAGATACTTAACAAATTTTCTGAAGGGTGAATTGAAAGACTACTTCTTTCTAAAAGCCTCATAGGGGAAGTTATGCTTACAGTTTTATTTGCTGGATTCAGATGGAAACACATATTATCCACAAATGCTAATGGAGCTAAAATATGTTGAGATCTGGGCCATCTATCACTAGTAGATACATAGGAAAGCCTATAGTGTGCCATAGTGTGCCTAGGTACTAATTCCCTTCTGAAAACTAAAGTGACAGTCATTCAGAATAACTGGAATTCTGGAGTCCAGAAGAGAGGGAAAACTGATGAGTAGAAACCACAGTTTCTCAGATAGCAAACATAGCTAATTAGGAGAGACTGGACATTTTTTGTTTGAATGAAAACTGTGCCTGGGTGGATCCGCTTTTTGTTCATCTGCATCCACAGCAAACAGATATGGTGAAAATCCAATTATCTAAACTAATCAGTTTGATCCAACTATTTCTGTAGAGGGTCTGTGTTCATAGTATCTCTCTTAACGGTCCTCTTTTCTTACAGTCATAATGTAGTCTCCCATTCTCCTCTCAGTTTTGTTTAAACTTTTGTTCTTCCTATTAGAGAATCAATATGAGCAAATTGCTGTGCTTCAGCACTTCACAGCATTTTCTAATAAATGGATTTAGTCGAAGCAGTACTTTATTGATCAAGTGTTCAGTTCTATCATTAAACATTGACAAAGGTAATGTAGATGTAATAATCTTCTCTTTCTGAGTGAAAGTGTATTGGCTAATTTGACTTGAGGTAAGCCTTCTCCCCTTAAATCAAATTTGCAGTTTTAAAATCTAATTTAAGCTGTTTGAAAAGGGTTTACTTGATCTGTGCAGCCAGGATTCCATTAGCTATTTTAAAAACTTAATATTATATATTTGGTTTCTTGCAATTTTTTTTCAAGCTTTGGTTTTGTACAATTATATACTTCTTCATCCTGGGAAAAATGAATCCCAATTTACTACTCAAAAGCTTTGCAATTTATCTTGCATATTTAGTGCAATAACTTTTCAACACCATGTAATTTATACGGATGCATGAGTTACTTGATTTACAGAATAGTCTTATCAGGGGAGGATAAGACTGCTTTGTAGCCTTACTTGAACCCTAATCCAAACATCCAAAGCCTGGCTGGCAAGATGGAAAAGTGGAAGGATTTTGTCTCTCAGCAGTGGGTTCCTTTCCCAACTTTTTATCATTTTTCCTTTATTTTTTTAGTTCCAATATGACAATGTTTTGTGTGCTTGCTTCAGATCTGTTGTAGATCTGTACATCTAGAAATTTATTTCACATTCAGATCTGGAGTTGTTTTGTCATTGCCTGCTCAACAAGCTTGCCAAAATGTAGACATTAAAAATAGGTTTCCATTTTTGGGCGATACAGAACCTTCCTATCAGAGGACGTATCAGAGGCTCCCTTGAGGATACTGGCACCAATTTCTGCTGCGCAATGTTTGTTATGATAATGACAAAGGGATGCAATCACTTCTCAGCTGGCCTTCACCAGTAAGAGAAGATAAGTGGAACCTTGCCCACTTTTTTAGGCAACAGTAGTTGAAATGGATCCAACAAACTCAGACAAACCTTGAGAACCTCCATAGATGGCAGCATTTACATTGGATGTGATGGGAATGTTTTATTGGTTAAATGCTTTAAAAATGCATCACAGTTAGCTGTCAAGAGTTCATCATCACTAACTGGCAGGCACAGTTGTACAATGTCCCTTGCCAAGACAACTCCACTGGTTAGCATCCTGCTGATGGGCCAGAGGCAGAAATCATACTGTTTGCCAGAGAACTACCAGAAAACAGAAACTTAAGTAGGCTTGAAGGTGTTTTTCAGCTATGTTTTCAATATTCCCTATCACCAGAACAGGCAAAATTACAATGATATCTTTCTTAAAGAATCAAGATGTATATCCCTAATATTTTCATATTCTTTTCTGTTGCTTCTTACCTTTGTTTTATTGTCAAAGCAGGTGAATCCCGAAGCAAAGTCTAACGTAAGACATAAGCTTTCTCCTTGCCAGCTACACGTATAGGTCTTAGACTAAGAAAAGAATAAAGATAGAATATAGCATAGTAAATGGCATGTTTTTATACTGTTGGAACTCCCAGTTAATAAGACCCAGAATGAAAATTGTTACTAATTAATCTAGGATTGCAGTCCTATATGCAGTTACTTGGAATAAAGTTATTTCCAATGAATGATAAATGTTAAGATCTTGAGTGGCAGCTTTGTAAAGTGTCTTTAAATGGTATGTTCAGTTCATAAGCACTTTGTAAAAAATGAATACAGGAGCTGACAAGATGTGATGTAAACACTACAGGCCAACTGCATTATCGTGAAAACCAAATAGCATGAAATTGCTGCAGTATAATTATTCCCTAAACTGAATCTCTAGATGGGAGTGGACCAAAGCTTCAGGAGTGTGGCTACCTTGTACAACCAAATGATGTTGATATAGGAGTAAAGTGCGTTTGTGTGTGTGGGAACCAAGAACAGGGTCTCTTAGTTCATCCTCCATGCAATGAGTTTAGCATATGCTAAATAAAACCCACAATTCAAGTAGAAAATGTGTAACTAGCTATCTTGGATTGACTTTATTGTTTTATGTTTTGATTTCTAATAACATTTAAATTTAAATCCTGCAGTTCTGAGACTTGAGGATTAAATTCTACCTTTTATGAAAAAAAACTTGGTCATTTCAGATGGCATACAAACTTAGAATTACTCATTCATGGGAAGTCATGAAATCTACTAACATATCATTTCTAAAAAGATACACTATTCTGAACGCTGTGAAATATTGCATAACTTGCAAACAGCATGGAATTTCACACCAATCTGATTAGTAGATGCCCAGGCCTGATTATGAAGGCTGGATGCCCAAGAACATTTTTTTAAAAAATTTAAATGCTGTATATGAAACTGATAAGATTTTTTTAAAAATTCACAGTACAATGCTAATTCATGCACAGTAGACTTCTTCATACAAAATCAGAGTAATTTAATGAAGTCTTGTTTCAAAAACAGACACATTTTGTCCTTGAAAAGGCCTTCTGTGCTTGAAAAAAGGTCACTGTGTAACTACTTTGGCTGGACTCAGAGTTTTGTGAACAACAGAAATATAGGCTAGAATCTTCTACCAGCTTACCCTTAGCTAAGGCTAGAATCCTGCATAACATCCATTTCCAACAGAGGTTTCCTGTTAGCTACCATGTAGCAGAACGATCAAATTTTCTGATGTTCATCAGTTACTGTGGCTGGTGTCCCACTATGCATCTTCACAGTTCTGTAAAGGTGTTTCTTAGCACTGCTGCTGCATAGCTAGGTATATGTAAAGTTATGTAATGTAACAGACCACATAGGATTGTGGTATATGTACTTAACTAAGCAATTGCTCCTGGCCTGGCCATCCCCTTCCCCCCCCCCCCCACAAAACCTGATGGACACATCATTCAACCATGCTCTCAATCTTGGCAGAATGGTCCTCCTTCTCCTCATGCAGCTGATGCCTCAAAGTAGCTTGGGGGAGAGAATTATGATCATGGCAATAGTGACAATATCATGACTACCTAGTGATTGTGAATACTTAGCAGTTACTTAATCATAACTGTTTCGTAACTACTAATTGTAACTACTAATCGTAACTATTTCATATTCATGACAAAATGATGGTTCTGTCAAGTTTTGAGGCATTGAAGCATTTTGGCATTTTCTGGGGAATTCATCACCACTACCATTCTTGGCAAAAACTGGTGGCCCTTGAAGACCCACAAAACAATTAGTAGGTCCGCATACAGTACACAAGCTGCACTTTGTCCACTCCTAATTTAGAGTGCCCTGAGCCATACATTCACTGCCTGAGCAAAGTTCAGGCAGAAGAGGCTGGCGTTCTAAGGCATGGTCAATATATCAAGGTAATATTGTATTAGATATATGGGCCTATGTTTGAATCATATGGGGAGAGGCAAAAGCTATATTTCCTGCTCAAAGGAAATCTGGCCAGCTCCTTCCCAGCTATCTAAAAATCCAGACTGTATAGTGCAAGTAAAGAGGAAATGCACTGCAAATAGGTTTTGCTTCTTTTTAAGAAGAGACAGAAATAACTTCATGCTAAGTGAGCCATGCAAAGCACTTCCAAGGTCATTAGCAAATGTGTCCCAGAGGAAAGATTCAAATGCTTCAAGCACAGCAATCAGTCAAACTTCAGTACAGCTATGTCACTGCCTGTCTCATCAGTACCTCTAAGCATGGTTGGTGGGGCTGAATAAAGGCTGAAGAGGTATAGTTTCCATATTCGTGTTTGCAAAACTCCCTTGCTCTGAGTTTCTGCCCTGATGTTGTGGTTCTCAGTTACCTGCTTCTGCTTACAGAGAAGCACCCATGTGCTAGTTCTTCTTCATTTTTTCCAGATTGGACTTCCAGGACAGAAAAGATTGCCAGTTACAATAAATTCTAATTTCTTTTCAATCTTTTCTGTCTTCTAAGCAGAGCTTGAAAATATTAGTGCCCAAGCTAATTTCTTAACACAGAAATGAATTCACTAGTATTAATCATTTTAGTGGAAATTGTAAAATTAATTTGTTACATAAAATAAATTAATCGGCATGTTAATTTTAAATTGAAAAAAATAACATTATTAAAAATGGCTAACTCTCCATCTACTTAATCCATAAAAGTAAAAAAAAATTATTGAAACATTAAATCTGAGATTGTTGTATTTTGGACACATCATGGGAAGACTTGGCTCACTAAAAAAAAAAAAAGACAATAATGTTTGGTAAAATAGAAGGTAGTAGGGAAAGAGGAAGATGCATACAAATGGATGGACTCAATCAAGGAAGCAATAGCCGTGCGTCTGTAAGACCTGAGCTGGGTTGTTCATTACGGTGTGACTTGGAGGCCTTACCACAACCCGTGGGGTTCTAAAAGAAAGTCAACTTGATGCCAGTTAACAACAACAACCTGATAATGTTGTTGGCATTTAATGATTATGACTTTCCAAACTGATGTTAAAATATTAATGAATTGGGAGTGCTGGTTACAACAAATTGATTTTAATGAATCATTTCCAAGTCTATAAGTCACATCCATGAATGAGTATGTATATGTATATGATTAAATATGTATCCATTAGTCCATTTTTTCAACAATTTATTTGTCCCCATAGGCAAATCCCTATATTTCTTCCTTTAGAAGGGTGCCTGCCGCATGCATTGTTTTAGTCCCTTGAAATCTCACAATATGACTCTCATTCTACAAGGGCTAGAGATCTCCTCAGAGGTTCAAGTCTACTTCTTGAGATATATTTTTGATCTAATTTTTAATGCTAGTTTTTAACTAGTTTCACAGTATCCAAAACTTTAACTTCTTGGTACCATGTCACTTAAGAAAATCTCCTGTTGCCTGCAGAAGTGTTTCTGTGATTACTCAGCATGACACCTTTGACCATCATTTCAGACAATCTGCACAACACCTCCAAAATTCTGAAAGAGTTGTTTTCCCCTTTTAGCTGACATTTACTGTTTTTCAATTATAGATGAGAACATGAACACACACTCTATGATCATCTTAATTTTTTGCTTTTAGCTTATTGCTGTGCATTAAAATGTAAATATAGTTACATTGGTTGCTTTGGTGTTGCTCTTAAATGCAATAATGTATTGTTGCTGTTAGCAAAGTCCTGTCCTGGCTGAGAAGGTCAGTCAGTGGTACATAAAATGAGCAGCATTCTTAAAATTCTTTACTGCAACAATAGATTGCAAATGCCATCATATGACATGATTTCATCAAAGGTCCAGAGGACCTCATGTGATCCACATGCTGCATGTTGACCATCCCTGCTATAAAGAAACAAAACTAAAGAAGTCTCCTTAATTCTACTTTTTCTTCACTTAACCACATCCTTCCACATGCTCCCAATGGACATTCATAACTCCTTGAGACTGAGATGTTCTAGTTTGGGCTACTGCTATGGATTGCCTTGTGTTTGTTCACAACAAATCCTCTCTGACTTTGCGGATTGTGCTCCCATCTGTTGTTAATGGAGCCTCATTTCAGGTTTCCATATACTTGTTTACAGGGAGCTCTACAGGTTTTCCTGCTTGATCATAAGGCAAATCAATTTCAGACTCTCTTGCTCTGATCTTTATTCATGTTCATTTCATGCATCTTGTAAAATTAGCATGGCACAAAAAGAATCCTTCTGTGCTTATTTCAGCTTTCCTCTGAAATGGTAATGTGCAGGATTAACTTTGTATACAACTCCAAACCCAACACTACTGATCTGAAGAAAATGTGGCTATGGAACATTCTGAAATGTAGGTATGATTTTTATATTCCTTGGCTTGTACCAGCATTATGCCTGAATATCTCAGCAGTAACATTAGTATGTTTGTGTATGTGTGTGTGCGGACACCTAGCACGTGACATATACAATCACTTATTGTTTTCAATTGCACATACTACTGGAAGTGATCATTTTGTTTATATGCATCATCCCTACTACTTAGTTTGATAGCATTTGGAACCCAATTCCATACAGACCCTGTGCTTATAAGCAGATCAGGATCAATGTACCAAAGTGCGTATCTTGTACAAGAAGCCCCTGTTATCTCACACAGAGAATGAATTGAAGTTGCTGCAGATCCATGGTATCATCAGTGCTGCAATTACATTGTGATGCTCCCTTGAGTCACTGGTTATAACAAGTCTGAGGAATATGTGGCACTCCAGATGTTAGACTACAACCCCCATATGTCCTTGACAGCATAGCCAGTGATGAGAAGTATAGGAGTTACACCCCCAAGCATCTGGAGGGCCATACATTCACCATCCCATTTTACATGATGCACTGAAGGAGAAGAAAACTTTGAATAAAATTGGATGGAGGAGTAGATTCAGAAGTGGGATTTCCAGATCTCATTATAGGTTCCCTTCTCCCCTCACATTTCATCACAGATTCTTAACCTTTAAATTTCCTAGCTTAAACCTCTTGCCTTTTGTCTTTCTGTACAAACTTTTGTTCCGTCTTCCCTGCCCCCACATACAAAGCACAGAGATAGAGACTGTTGCATCAAACTATATCCTACTTTCCTACAGATTTTTGTGCAGAAGGCATGTACTAATTTGAGCACAATATTGTCATATGGCTGCTGTATTTTACCCATCAGTGGTAAAAGGCTGTTTTACTAATGGTGATTGCAAGCATGGTTACAGCATTTTATGCAAGAAGGATACATAATCTCCAATAACATATGTGAACACTGGCTCTATTTCATGTTAACAGTGAACTACATTGCACTATATTATGTTGCATTATGTTACTGCTACATTTACTTTAGCTGTATTAGAAAAGTTTTGTTTCGCTCTTTTAAGATGTAAACAGTAAGCAATAGAATTAGCTAACAGGAATGTGAAGCTCTCTCTTACAACTCTACACAGTTGTCTGAATCCTATCTGCACTTTCTTCCCATTGACTTTTTGCCCTGGATAGCTTTAAAACACAAAGGTTTTCTTCCCACACTGAAATTCATGCCCATTTTTGTGCATTTTTCCTATGTTGATTTTTCCAACTTTCCCCTAAAGACTAAGATGTACTTGAAAAAATATACATTTTTTCAATTTTGAACATTTTAGTTGTAAACAATGTACACTGTTTTGTGAGCATTTTATTTCTCATAACTGTTCTGTAAGCCTCACAAAAATATGAGAATTTCAGGCAAAGTACACACCTTTTCACAACAAGTCTTGGGAGGTGGAAATTTATAAAAGTCCTGGGTAATGAGAATTTGTAAAGACCATTGAGCCTAATGAATTTTCACCCATCCCTTTCAAGCACTGAGATATGCTTAATATCAGAAATATTGAATAGTGGGGTGATGTGCTTATATATAAAGGACTTCTCTTTATAACAAGGGTGGACAAAATGTGGCCTTCCAGATGTTGTTGGACACCAGTTCCCATCAGTCCTACCCAGGATCGCTAGTGGTGAGGAGTGTTGGGAGCTGCAACTCAACAACATTTGGAAGGTTAGACACTATCCACCCCTGCTTTATAAGCTGAGTAATTTGGTTCATTGTTTTCATATGTGAGGAAAAACCTAAATAAATTTTAAACTACTAGATAATTCAATAAATACATCTAAGGTTGCCATAGTGCAGGTGGGGCTCTCCAGGTGGACTGCAAGTTCCATAGCCCCTCACCATTGGCTATGCTGGCTAGGGATGATGGTTGTTGTAAGCAAAATGAGCCAGAGGACACTGCTGCCCACCCTGCCACAGTGAGAGGTGCTCCAACAGATCCATGTGGTTCTTAAAACTGTGAATTTCTAAAATTAGATTTGAAATGAATTGGACCTGGTGAAATGACAAACAGTGACCACAAAAACTGAAAATGTAATGTGTTCCAATACATAATGAAAACGATCTAAATCTTAATTGCATAATTAAAGCTGTTCTTCTGGTAACAAACAGATAATTATCTTTTAATGACCCCATAAATCTAGACTAATTTAACTGCTATTAATATCTCACTTTACAAAATCTCATCGTTACAAAGACCTTTATTTTCTTTTGGCTTCCAAGGGAAATGATTGAATATCCTTTAAAAAAAAAAGAGTATAATCAGAAGAAAGAAAGAAAGAAAGAAAGAAAGAAAGAAAGAAAGAATTAATTAATTAATTAATTAATTTTAATACTTGCTTGGATTTAACAGTTTCTGCCTGCCAGCAATTGTGGGCTTACTACTGATAAAGGTTAACAAGGATGTCAATAACTGTGGAATTCATTCCAACATGATATAGTGATAGCCACTAGCTGACATGGAGTTAATTATTTATAGAGAAATCACAGGCTGCCTCAGTCAAAATTATCCATTAAAGTTAAGTGTGGAATCTCCACATGAGGAGCCAGTTTATATCTGGTGGTCATGCTGAATGGTATGTACAAAAGCCCCTTCTCCTTCTATATTAACTGATGTTATGTGTTGTGTTATTTGTTGTTGTTCCCTGCCTTGATACAGAGGGACAAGTGGTTAAGAAACAGATGTTATTGTTGTTGCCTCTGATTATGTTAGAAGCAGAGCCATGTGCCCCACACACTTGTGCATGCACGCACGCGCACACACACACACACACACACACACTGTCCCTGAGTGGACCAGAATTAATAGAGTACAAATATGAGCATGTATGTGTAACAAACATATCTCTGTACAATGTTTCTTGGACTGCTTAGGAAATGGAGTATTAAGTTCAGAGGTAACATACAACCATGATTTGTGTTAATCATAGTAAAAGATAGACATCCTGATGTAAGAAAGAAAAGTATGTTTTGGAACTGATTTTCTGTTTTCATTTCTCATCTGTTCAGGAACGTTTTGTAAGTTTGTATGCAAATTCCTGTCTTCATGCATCGGGAGGACCATGTTCCCTCCACCCCAATTTATGGTCTAGTTTAGTTTTACAAGCCAAGATCAAACTGTGGTTAGTGTTACAGTTAAATGGGATACTTCTGTCTTCTTACAATTGTACCAAGAGAGGAAAGGAGAACAAGAGAACACGGGCCTCATGTTTATATGTTGGACATAATACTCCAAGTGGACTCTTTAAAAAGACTGTGGGTTATCTGAATAAATCATGGCTTTGTATTTTGTCTCAATACCATTCTGTGAGTGATGCAGAAGGTAAAGTAGAAGGGGCCCTTCCCATACCCTTTCTGTTCCCAATGCCACAGCCCACAGCAGCCAGGAGATTGGGGGCTAATAGGGAGAGGAGAAGGCTGAAAATTTTGATTCCACCTGTTCCCCCTGCCCTATAGACAGAGGTCTGGATTTAACCGAATGTCTGCGTGTTATACAGAATACTTTAAGAATATTAAGGTATATATGTGTTTCTGTGTTAAGAACTGGTAAGATTAGTTATAGTAATTTCTTTGTTAGACTGTATCTATATCAACATTTTAAAAATGTTTATGAGTGTGTAGGAAAATATAGCTGTTATATTTTATAGAGGCTACTTTAAATTTGTTGTACCGCTAGGTGATAGTATAATAATATGCAACAGTGGAAAACATCAGCAGGGGCATATAATTTAGGATTTGATGTGCTCCAAATGGGGCAGGCAGTTAAAAGAACATGATTAGTACAAGCCATGAAAATGAGATCAGCAACAGTACTCTGGAATAGACCTGCAGGGAAGTGATATTTGTGCCAATGAAGTTATGGGGGAAAAAGTATATTAGTCAAGATGGTTATGGATAGATCTTTGCCACCTCAGTGTTTGCTCTATATGAGAATTCAGATTAAAAAGTTATGGGACATAAATTTCAACTTTCATGTGTGAAGACTTTCAGATTGATCTACTGGGGTTTGTGCAATTGCAATTAGCTTCTTTGGCTTAAAGCCGTAGAAAGAAAGCTGTGTGCATTGAATATGATTGTATAGAAATATACATAACAATCACAGTGAAAACAAACCAGAGGAGAAAAATAAAATATTCTCATATATATTCTCAAGCATGTAGGAAGTGAATGCATGGGTCCTTTGGTACAGCAACTTCCCAGAACCCCCTTAACCTTTGCAAGATCTGATTTACAGCCTGACAATTCTGATATGCTGCCCCATCCTTCTTGGGTGCTTAATGCAACATGAAAAGTCACTGTGGTTGGAGCAGGGGTTCTTGGGATGCTAGGAAACTCTGACACAGGTTTCTAAATACCAACTCATTGAACTTAATTTGGCTCACTGTATTAGCGATAATGTTCCAGCAAAGTATACAAAGATTGATTAGGTTTTAGGGTGAGGGTAGGGAAGAATCCAATACAGTTGGTCCTCCACGCTCACCAAGGTTAGGGGCACATGACCCCCACAAAAGTGGAAAAAAATCCAATATTAAAATGTGTGTGTGCGTATCCGTGAGAAGATGGCCAAAGCACGGTGGGGAGAGTGGGCACCCAGGGTCCAAACCAGGTCAGGGGAAGAAGAGGGAAAGTGGTGGATCACTATGGAGGACCTATACTTTCTCTCTTGCCCACTTCCTTCCTTGGGTTTGTGGGACATTAGGAGAGGGTTTGCGATCCTGAGAAACTGGACTGAGATTTATCCTTAGCTGCCCAGGCAGTGGCTGGTGGAGGAGGACCAGAAGCAATTTTTTAAAAAAGGGCTGCATGGCCTGATCAGAGCCACTGAGAGGGCATGATCCCCTGGAAAAAAGTTCTTGAGGTGGTGGTGGAGACAGTGATTGGGGAGACTCACAAATAATCAAATCCATGAAAGTGAGACCTGCAAATGTGGAAAGCCAACAGTACGTAATCACTAAATGAGAACTGCACCATGTGCTGAAAAATGCTAAGTAAAATAACTATTTAATATCACAATCATAAAAAGAATACTTCATTATGTGTCTTCGTGTCATCTCTGACATATACTGATCCTTTCATTTGGTTTCTTGGCATGATTTATTCAAAAGAAGATTGCCACTGCCTTCCTTTCAGCCTAAGACACTGTGGCCATTTCCACACTAGCTTGTTACAGTGCTATGATTCCACTTTCAACATCCTATGGAATCCTGGGATTTGCAGTTTCAGGAGGGGCCAGCTGGCCCCTCCCGAAACTGCAAACCCCAGGATTCCATAGGATGTTGAAAGTGGAATCATAGAGGTATAACAAGCTAGTGTGGAAATGGCCTGTGACTTGCTCAAGGTCACCCAGTGGGTTCCTATGGACGAACAGGAATTTGAAACCTGCTCTCCCAGAGTCCTAGTTCAACACTCAAACCACTACCTATGCTGGCAACCTCAGATCATGCAACATGAAAAGGCACAGTGGTTGGGGCACAGTGAACTGATGAATGAGCTGAACTGAACTCACAAAATTTACTTCCAAATTATGTTTCTTAGGTCAAAAGATTAAGGGTTTTTAAGAAATCACTACTAAAATAACAATCAAAGGGGCATGAGTGCATCAAATTGGACTTCTATGCATTTGCTTTTACCTGGGAAAAGTGACCTAGATTTGCTTATACTTAGCTGCTCCATATTCATGATCACTGCTTAGTCACAACTGTGACACTACTGCCACAATTGTAACTCATCTCTACCTACTTTATTGGGCATTGGCTGTATGGAGAAAAGGAGGACCATTCTGCTGGCTATTAGAGTGAGTGATGTTTCTGTCAGGGTTGCGGGGTTGGGCCAATAGAGGTTACTTAGTCAATTATACCTGGCCATTCTTGTCATTCATTTCTTCATTCTGACGATTGTACATTGATTATCATCTTTAGAGTTTAACTGAATGACATGAGTTATTATCACAGTGTATCATTCTGAAATATGAACTGCTATTAAAAGTAATGGTAACCAGAAGTACTACTGAACTCTGTTGGCCTTAAAAAAATGAGGGTAATACTCAACTGGTTTTTCTCTCATGGATGGGAGGCATTCTTTAGTGAAATGGGGATAACAGCATTTTTTAAAAAAATTATTATCTTCCTTCTCCGTATCCACCAAATAAGTTTTGGGTGTGTGACCCTTTGGAACCACACTGAAAGTGGTGTGGGGACTATAAGGGAGGATTCACAGAAAGATAGTCCCTTTTCGTGTTCCATCAACATATGGATTTTCTGTCAGGAGAAGCTATCAACAGCTTACAATAGAATTTTATTATTGTTATTATTTATGACAATAGCATTCACTTTCAGAGCTTCAGGGATGGTCACATAAAATGGCCCTTTTCACATGTCGGGGGGGGAAACGGGCGAAAACGCCCAAAAACGGAGCTTACCTCCAGCCGGGTAAGTCCGTCGCCGCATGGAGCAGCGCGAGCTCGCTGCTCCACACTCCTCCGGCGTCGCAGATGGCAGCTTCCGGTTGGTGGAGGCTCTCCACCAACCGGAGAAGCTCGCCAGCCGAAAGCCCGCCCCCGGCAGATCTGCAGGCATGCACTTGCGCGCGCCTGCAGATCCACTTTGGAGCTGGGCGACGGAGCGGCACGGGGCTGCGCGCTCCGTGCTTTTTAAAAACCTCTAAAAAGAGGTTTTTAAAAAACACGCAGCCCGGCTAGTTCCGGCTGCTCCTGAGTGGATTCTGGTGTGAAACTACGAAAAGTAGTCCACGCCAGTCCACTCTACGGTGTAGACGACCTCCGTGAGAAGTCGCTCTACACCGTTTCCCCCCCCACATGTGAAAAGGGCCAATGCAAACTTATTTTTCACATAGTTTGAACAGCTTTACTTGGCTACATTACAAATGCTCATACAAATATTGAATATATTCAGAATGCATTATGAAACTGATTACATTTATAGAAGTTGCAGATGTTTGCACCATGTATATTTTATAGTACTTACTCCTGTTCTCTGTACTTCTAAAAAAATTGCTCTTTGAAATGCCTTTTCCCATACGGCCAGTTCACTTCCCAACTCAACATTGAAGTAATGACTCTTGCCATGTCCAACCACAACACTGAAACAATATGGCCTCTGGTCTTCAAGTTCATAGTCTTGATGGATACCTAAATATAAGTTTGCTTGTAGCCAGCAATCATCATTAAGCCAGAGCTGAAAGATATAGAAATTGATCAGAATTTAATCAGAAATGGATATTCTTAATACCTGCTCCTAATTCTTGCCAATATAATTCTTATTCAGGCTGTCATGTACATAACTAACTTTTAGTTTATGGTCTTTTAAACAATTAATTACTTTAATTGAAAAACCAATGGATGAAATGAATGTGGCTGTCATCAAAACCTCAGAATGGTTATCTTTCTAAAACTTTGAAGGATGTTCAGAAAAGCACACTTTTTTCATAAACAAAGACGTGCAATCCATTCCTAGAAATGGGAATCAGAACTCAGAAATATTTCATCTCTTTTCCCAAAATGCTATTTTTCTATTTATGCCTTTTTTTGTTGGACAGAGGATCAGTCTAACAGATCTCTCTGTGTGTTCCTCCTAACAGATGATTTGCACTGTTTGCCTTTGGCAGAACCAATCCTCTGTAAATAGAACCTGAGTTTGCTGAAAAAATATAATACAATGTTTCTCTCTCAGTAGTAGCCATGGAAATCTTCATTTATTTTGTTCTTGTACATCAGATCAGAAAAATTTCAATTTTTCCCCTACTGGGTAGGATTAGGCTCATTTTGGCTTTTTCTTTTGTGACTGATATAAAAATATGATTGCACACACACACACACACACACACAAGATGTCATTTTGTACAAGGCATAATGCCTTGAATCTAATTGTGAGACCCAACTAAAGTAAATCCACTGTATCAGTCTCATTTAGCATTTTACAATTGACTCACTGGCTCTCTCTAGTGGGGAGTAATCTAAAATATTTGTTTCTGCAGAATCCCCCTGTATTTTCCCAAAAAGGCTTTTTTTGTTTTTTGTTTTTGGCATGTGGAAATGAATTTTTTTCCAAAATAGTCCTCAAATACAAAAAAGAAAAAGAAAAAGAAAAGAAAAGAAATAATTGAAACATGTTGTAACATGTTTTTCTAATATGTTGAATCTTTTAAGATGTTGGATCATTGGAATGTATTTTGGACTAATTAATGGACATGTTTGCTTGTTGGTTGTATCTACAACCTATTTTTCTACCAAGGAGTTCAAGGCAGCATATATGGGTCCACAGTGACTTTATCTTCACAACAAGCCTGTGAATTTGGTCAGGCTGAGAGAAAGAGTGACTGACATGGAGTCATTCAGTGAGATTTGTGGCCGAATGGGGTCTTGAACCTTCCAAATCTCTTTCTGGAACTCTAACTACTCCACTACACTGGTTCTCATAATATTGTGTCAGAAGATATTTATTTTACATGTATCTTTTTCTAGGAGGATAGCTAGATTAGAAAGCCTCTTAGTGGAGAAAAACAGTATTCTGCCAATAGTCTCAGTTGACCTTTCTGCGCTAATTTATATGTCTTTCTTCTTGGTCAGCTTTAAAAGGAGAGGTGGCAGCAATGATCTGCCACCCTTCTTCCGTACCTCTTTCCTCTTTCTGCCACAGGCATTTTCCAGTTTATGCTGTTCAGTCCTCACTGATAAAATTATCACATGCTAAGAAGAATATGAGCACAGCATCTGCGTCAGTATCATCCAAACTGTCCAGATGCTTACCGAATGACAAATCTTTTTGACCCTGCTGTTTTGCATTTGCTCCTGTGGCCCTTCCCTCCGAAAACAACACTGTTGATCTACATACAGGGAGCCACATGCCTACGCAAAACTGCCTCAAGGGTGGAAGCAGTCTGCTGGCCATGCACTCTGAAAACAACAAATTTCCACAATCATAATACTATACTGTAGGAATAAACAGCAATGGCACATTATTTTTTGTAAACACCTATAGCTGACCTCTTTTGGTACTAAATGAGAGCATGGGAGAGAAATTCTGTTCTGAGCAAGTGTGTTTCAAAGGAAGAATATAACAGAACAGAAAGAGCTGCATATTGGTTAAGGTGCTCGGCATCAATAACTGGAAGCAAAACAATTCAAAAATATTTTATCTATATGTGTCTTGCTTCACTTTTATTCTCTTATGTACTAATAGAGCCACAGATCAGTGAGAACAGGGTTCAAACTTGGTATCAAAATATGCTTAATTTTTCCTGATAATAGCAATTTGTTCTTACTGTGAGGATTTCAGCAAGGGTCCCAAAAATCCTTATTGATTTTTTTTCTAAAGCAGTGGTTAACCTGCAGCCTGAGGGCACATTCTGCCTGTGTGCCTCTGGCACACTACGCTGGACCCTTCTCTGTCCAGGGTGAAGGGAGGAAAAACCCCCTTCTATGCTGTAACAGGGGGGTGAAAGCACTGACTAACTGAACAATGCAAGTGAGGAATTTCAGAGGGAGGAAAGGCTTAACACTCTTCCTGCCCCTTCTTGCTATTCAGCTTAGGAAAAGATTCAATAGAGTTGTACAGAGTGAATTTTCATCTATATTTTGGAGTGGTGGTAGAATGTGCACACACACATATGAGCAAGGGAAGCACATGGGAATGACAGGGCATGTGTGTTAGCAGAGAGCACTGTGTGAAAGAAAAAGAGGGGGCAGAGACCATCCCACTATCTGAGCCATCCTACAAAAAAATCTTGAGGGAATATGGCTCCAGGGTAAAAACTTTGATGATCCCTGATCCTATATATTCCACTTAAAATGGCTTAACATTAGGACTGGTTAATAAAATTATATACAACTGCTCACTTCAGGAGTGGGTGACTGCGATGGGGTGGAGGACAGAGTTCACTTCACCTCAGGCAAGCCACCCTTATCCATTTTGGCCAAAAACTGCATTCAGGAGTGACTTCTGGCTTCATTAGCTGGTATTTTTGAAGAGATTCCAAGGTTTTGGGAGAGTGTCTTTAACAAATCCACCACCTTTGGAGATAACTTGTCTTTTCAAGCATTTTACCTGAGTTTTTTTTTTTTTTTTGACGTGTGGGTTAAGACTTTGGGGATCAGGGACATGGGGATTCCCAAAAATAGTTGGGGAGCCACTGTTGGGCCTACACATCACACTTTCCCCAGCCTTGGCTTGCTTCAAAGTAAGTTGGGTTTATAAACTACTAGCATATATACCCGGCATTGCCTGGAATTTTATTTTCTCATAGGTAATACTTCTTAGAAAGATTTAAGATCCTGTGTCTCTAATTCTCCAAAGTGTTTTCTCCATATTCTGCAATCCAATCTGTATTCAGAGTTATTAACATAGAGAAGTTGGGTTCCTGAGGGAATACACTGCCCTCCTTCTTGCTGCTAGGACTCATCTCCATAGCAACCAGCTTGAGGCCCAAGAGCTCTCTGCCTGAGAATTCTAAAGGCCCCTCCCTGAGCTGCCAACCTCAGGATTCCATAGAATCTTCACAGTCAGCCAATCATATGAGGTCTTCGCCTGCCTGACACAGACAGACAAGCTCACTCACAAACGCTGACTTTTATATAGTAGATAAAGTGAATGGGGAAGCTCAAATGCATGGTGTATTCAAAGAGCAGAATAACGCTAGGTGAGATAATGTCTTAAATCTTTCTATTCCCCATCACTAAAGTGGGAATGATGGTAATCTATTTGACATCTGTACGGTGAAGAGAAAGGTGATAAATATTATTTAAAAGAAGATGAGCACTGAAATTGTGATACTCAAATGACAAATAGAAGCAGCAACATAAAGAATGATTTCCCCACACCCACGTGTGTTTGGATTAGTATTGTAGACTGATACAAACAACATTGTCATGCTGATATGTTTTAATAAAAGGTATCTTCTTTGGAAATCCTGTACATCAGAATATGCAAATCAAACAAACAGGATTTTTAATTATGGGCTTATAATATTAGTTTTACGCTTCACAGATTGCTTTGTTTAAGTATTTTCATAATGACATCCCCATGAAGCAGAAGAGCTGAGAAAATTTGCCACTAATGAAAAACCTATTAACATGAATGAATCACTCATATTAAAAGAAAATATTGCTTAATTACATTTTGACTGTACAATTTTTTTGAAAAAAATAGAGATACTTTTTAAGAATCTAATAAAAGAGATGTATATTTTTAAAGTCTAAAATATGTTTGATTATCATTGTGTGACCACAAATGATTTCATTCTCACATTTGAATTAGAACATACAGAGATAGAGGCACGTGTTGGCTGTACAATGCTGATATAAAATATGTCCATTGGGGAAAAAAATAAATAAAAGACTCAGTCCTATTTATTGTGATTGATTCATGCTAAAACGTTTCCAGTGCAAGCTTTGCTTTGTACTGTAAAAAGAGATGATAAAACAAAGACACCCCCCTACACACCAAACAACACCACTTACAACAAAAACAAACAAATGAAAAGACAATGGCATCAGGGCATACTTCATGACTACATAATCCCAAGAGGATGGAGACAAATTCATACCCTCAACTGTTGCAATTTGACAGGGGGATAGTCCTGATTAATCCTCTGTTGTCCCATTTCTTGATCTGCTTCTAAAGTGTCCCAGTTTTTCTCTCCTCCTCCCACTTTCCCCTTTGTCCTCAGCTTTGTTCAGTTGCTGCAAACTGAGTTCAAATTGCAAAAATAGTTTCTGCTCCATTAACTTAGGAGAGGGAAGACGAGAGGAGGAGTGGGATCTTGTCCTAGCCAGTAGGTTCAGGAAAAAGCAAACTGCTGCAGCCTCTCCTAGCTTGTGTGTACTTCCTCATTAATAACCTTTGCTATCTTGACCATATTCCAATATTGCTTGGCCACATACATCTTGGTTTTTCTGTATGAAATGTTGGATGGTATGCAAAACTAATGCCACCACCATTCCACCACTTCAGAATCACTGATTCAACAAACACTGAGAAATAACTACCTGCACAAGGCACTCTTAATAATTCCAAGACTTTGGAGAGACATTCTGATTTCAGGCCTCCTAGGCTTATTATGTAACAGCTTGACCAAAAGCCCTATGTTGCCTCCCGTATGTGTGAAATCTTTTTTGTTGCTGTTGAAAAGGTGCCTGTGCTCACTGCTTTAGACTTGGTTTTATGGTTTCTCAGACAATTCAAATCACTGCTTTTGACTTTTCTAAAACAGTCCGGGTCCCAGATACTGGAAGGATTTCTTCAGTATTCCCCTTCTTGGGCTTTGAGATCTCTATTCCATTTGTCACACTTTTGAAGATACCACACTGTTATGTGGTTGGGGTAGTGGCCTTGTAGTTTTTTTTTTAATTGTTGGATGTTTATTTTTGATTCAATTTATTGATAGCTACCACAAGAGCCTTTATAGACTGACTGGCAAAATAAATAAATCATTACATACTGGTGAAGCATATGCTCCCTATCTTAAGGTCTTGACCTTAAGAATTATGGCACATGGGAGTATTATGAGTAGAAATGAATGAGAAGATCCATTATTTTCAAAATCTGAAAAAAGATTCATCATCATCATCATCATCATCACCATCAATCATTATTATTTTATTTTATATTGCTTATTGATTTAGACTGCAAGAAATAATCCCACAGAGCAATGGTTTCAAATGTCAGGAAAAGAGATTCCATCTAAACATTGGGAAGAACTGCCTGATGGTCAGAGCAGTTAGACAGTGGAATCGGCTGCCTCAGAGTGTGGTGGAGTCTCCTTCTTTGGAGGTTTTTAAACAGAGGTTGGATGGCCATCTGTCAGGAATGCTTTGACAGTATATTCCTGCATGGCAGGGGGTTGGACTTGATAGCCCTCTTCCAATTCTATGATTGTATGATATGTGTTAATGGGGCAGAGTGAAGGTTAGCTATGGTACTTAAGACCATAATCCTATGTATGTTTTCTCAAAACTGAGTCTTGCCTTGTTCAGTGTGGCTTACCCTCAGCAAGTGAGTTTAGTCTTGTTATCTGGCTTGTATAATGATTCGTTTTGTTCTGTTTAGCTATCAGAAAACCTTTTGAAATTGTTTGCCTGTGAATTGTATTCCCTATCCTACAGACATGACTAGCTACTGAGTGCAATGAATGAAAGGCTAAGCAGTGAAACTGATTTTACTGCCGCAAGAGTCTACCACTTTGTTCTGCTGCATGAATAAACCAGACCTAAACTTCCAATCTTAAACACCTCTCACTGGTCATATATTTTTCAGGGAGAATTGTGTGGGGAACAGACATAAAACCATGCTGTGCTGTACATCAGTGGATTAGGGCCAATATATAAAAAAATGTTCCATTTTCTTTTTAGATACACGATGACAATTTAGTGAAAGAAAACAGTCTTATATAAGCAGCTCAGAAGAACATTTTCTGTAAAGCAAATTGAGCTGTGGAATTTGTAATGGAGAAGCTTTAATCTCTTCTGAAAATTAAGTTTACTCTAACTTAATTGATTTGCTCTAAGTTTCCTCAATTATCATTTATACTGAAGTGTCAACAGAACAGAGGATAGAGTTGTATACTGAATCTTTTGTGTTTCAGTTAATGTATTCATCAAGAGTGACAACTAAGTGTTCATTTATTAAAACGTCAGGAACATAAAGGGCTGCATCTTGCATAGTTCATTTCCAAGTCTTCCCCTCACCACATGAAATGTAGTGACAAAATTTTCTGAAATTAACCTTGCTGGATTTTTGAGTGGGTTAAAATAAACAAAATGAGGGGAAAAATGTATATTTTCAAGACCGGCTAATTAGTCCAGCAATGTCCATTGAGCACACCCTATAATATTTAAACAAATTTGGAACTGGAGGTACCACTGCCTTGAGGGTAATTGCCAGTTATTAATTTCTCAGTTTATAGAGTACAGGAAATTTAACAAAGGGGTACAATTCCAAACCCAAAGCATGAAAATCTCTGCTTAATATACAGCTGGTCCTTCAGATTTGAGAGTTTAACTTTTACTGATATGATTATTTGAAGGTTTCTCCAATCCCTGCCCCCACCTCAAAAACTTCTTTTCCATGGGAACTTTCCCTCTTGGGGGCTTCAATTAGGCCACACAGCCCTTTAAAAACCTACCGCTGGTCCTTAGCTGATGCCTGGCCAGCTAAGGACAGATTACAGCCTGATTTCTCAGCACCACAAGCTCTCTCCCAATGCTGCCCCACACCCAAGGAAGGAGTTGGGCAAGAGAAAGGAAGTATAGGGTCACTACGCTGACCACCTCCTTTCCCTGACCTTATTTGGATGCTGGGTGCCTATTCTTTCCACTATGCTTGACCACCTTCCCACAGACACACACATTTTGATATTTGTGATTTTTCCACTTTTGCGAGGGTCCTGCACCTCTAACCCTAGTGAATGTGAAGGGCTGCTGTTCCAGTTTTTGCCTAAGATACGAATTAAAATGTTCAAGCTTTTATGTGAATTGAATTTTTTTTGTGTGTGTATATGTCATATTAAAATGATAATTGGGGCCCCCAACAAGGACATGTCTGAATCTGGGCATACAAAACTGCCTTACACTGGAAACTGTCTATTGGTTCATCCCAACTCTGTTACCAAAACTACATGGATGTTGCTTAACCCTGCTATCTAATGTCCTTTTACCTGGAGGTTCCCAGGATTAAATCAAGGAGCTCAGGCTTTCAGAGTACATGTTCAACTGCACAGCTATGGATAGGCACATTAGAAGGAGGAGCAAAAATCTAAATAATCTGAATTGGTCCAGAAAATGTCAAGACCTGACGGGTGAGTGCTTACACAGATAACTGCTATAGTTCACTATTAAACTATCCTTCTGATTTTGACTAAGTGTCTGCTGGCTTGCTCTTGTTCACTGAGATTAATCTGAACGCATCATTAATTTGGTTGTGATGTTAAATAAATGTAAACTCCTCTAGTAAAATGCTGTTGTTATAGTGTACAAGAGACTTACCTTGTGGACTTTAAATAGAACCTCACAGAGGTTATAGATTTTTTCAGCTCGTACCCAGTCTAATGTGCTTACCTGCAATGCCAAAAGAAAGTATTAGTGGATGTATTCAGTCCAAATCCTTTTCTCCTGTCATTTCATATGACTCTTGTTTCTTTTATTTTAACTTTCTTTTCATTCATTTATTGGAAGCTATGTGTCCACCATCTTCAGCAATAGATTAATTTAGATACATAAGGTTTTTCTTAAGCAGTAAACATCTGAACAGAGCAAAGCAGTTCCCTCTGTAACCAGATGCCCCTTTCCCTCTTCACCACATAGAGGTGATGCATTGCGCTACTAGAGCACAAATAATCGAGCTAAGGGTGAAGATATGGTCTTTATAAATGTATTATTTATGATACATACCCTACTCTTCTTTTGAAGTCCAGGTTAGCTTATATAGGGTTCTCGGGTGGTCTCCCAGCTGAATAGACTGTGGCTGGCTTAGATTTAACAATGTGACAGTATTATGCTTTGAAACGCTATTCTCCAGAAAAGCTGTAGGTCCTGATTCCATGTCTGGTGCATACATATCCCTAACTAAACACAGAACTGAATCTGAGGAAACTTCTCATAGGCTTATAGTTACATATGCATTGAAAACATTTGTTTAATCAAGTCATTGTGGTTGCAAGTCTGAGAACTTTGATGAACTTCTGCTGTCCAAGATGCAAGCCAGAGTTTAATGCAAAACATAGCTTATTTTGGCTGTTGGAAACACACTTCAGGGTGGAAAAAAGAACATGGGGTGGAAACATTTCTCTTGACAACAGTTAAGCCACTATGGCAACAATGGGATGAAAGCATATTGTGAAATTGTCAGTTATTCAGATAAACTGGTAAAGTCCCACCTATTTATTTTGGCCAGTGGCCTAAGTTGAAACATAACATACACACATGTACAACATTCTCCTTCCCTGATCAGGGTCTAATCTAATCTAAATTTATTATTATTTATTTATAATGTAATTATTGTCACTGATGCAGGCATTCCCATTGTGCTTGAAATTCAGCTTATGCTTGGTTTACCAAGGATGGAAGTGACTATCTACATTAAAAGAAAAGGTTTCCCTTTGTACCACTAAGACACAAAGCAATTTGCTACTCAGCAAAACTGAAACACTTCTTTTGGGGTCGACTTAATAATTTGGACTGTGGAATGTGCTGCTAGCCACCCATTTAGCAGCTCTCCCACTTTGACTGGCATTCGTTTTGCTTTGTGTGTAACATCTTTTTGCCTTTTTTGCTCTTGATGCCAGAGCTGAAATGGACCAGGAGTGACCCTCCTTTCTCACTAAGCCTTAGGGTCCCTCACCTTCATCCATTATGTTCAGGATAGCTTTTATTTGTCTGTTTCTTTTGATACCACCAACATCTTTCTTTTTTCTTTTTCAGCAAAGATGGTTGGGGATGATAGACCTGAAAGGACACTCAGTATATACCTTTACAAAGAAAATGCCATAATAGTGAAAGCTGTATAGAAATCTATCTGTGTATCCCAGTGTGCAAGGTCATCATTAGAACACAAGTGACATTTGATGAGCTTTCAAGCAGCAAAACACCCACAATACTAAGAGATATTAGCTACAGAGGGAACTGACAGTGTTTGCAGTCTTCTTCCTATGATCTGTCATACCACATCTAATGGTAAAATACTACTCAAGGCACTGATACTTTACAGATTCCTTTCATCTAAAACAATAACAATGGTATATTGGTATATTTATAGTCAACAAGGATTTGTTAGGAAGCATGCAATATGTTATTAAGACTGGAATACTGTACCCACTTACCTGGGAATAAGCTCCACTGAGCTTAGTGATATTTAGTTCTGAGCAGGCATGCATTGTGCTGTAAAGGCACAATAATGCTCTTTTAGTACTTGATTAAAGCTATAGTTACTGTGCCCCAATATCCTTGTGCAGGCCATAGGAAAGATCATGCCTCTATTTTTTAAGTCAAATTCAACCTTAGTTACAGAGTTGCCACCAAATTTTGCACAGATCTGATGTTTCAGTAAAAATTATAGCTTTTGCGTTCTGTACTAACTGTAGCTACTGAACCTGGTGCAAGGCCAGCCTCAGAAAAACCATTTCACAGTCGCTAACTTGTGAAGTAAGTAGTACATGAATCACAGTGGCAAGACTGTTCCTAGTCAGTGCTTTAATCCACTAACTATAATCTAGTCTGGGATGAGAAAAGCACAGCACGCTGGACCCCATAGGGCCCCTACTGTGGATTTTAGCACCTTCTCTGTCCTCAACATCCTCCTGCAAATTAAATCATTTTTAGTGATCTCGGGGGCTTGGGTAATTTTGCTATAGCTCTCTCTCATATTTTACACCCCACCTCAAAAAAAATTAGGAGTGACTGGAAGCCATTCCTGGCTTTGAGAAATGTCCTATCCAGCCTAAATAGTCCTGGGGCGAAACAGTCCTAGTTGGCAGAACTACTTCTTACAGCCCTTACAGGTATGAGGTGCCTTTTAAGAGGAAAGGTTTAGTGATTGAATATTATGATAAAAACCCAGGGAAGAAGACAGCACTCATCTTTTTGGATGGAGAAAAAGCTTTTGACAATGTCTCCTGAGATTTTTGCATCGGGCCTTAAAAGAATATGACCTGGGAGAAACCTTTTGTAAATGGATTGAGACGATTTATCAAGATCAATCAGTGAGGATAATTATAAATGGAGACACAATGACAAGCTTTGCCATAACTAAGGGGGTATGGCAAGGATGCTCCCTATCACCATTATTATTTATAGCAGTATTGGATGTACTTTTGATTGCAATAAATGTAGATCCACAAGTAAAAGACCTCAAAATAAAGAATAAGGTAATGAAATATAAAGCTTTTGCTGATGATGTAATTATAATAATGGAGGAACCTCAAGAATCAATTTGGGTGTTGACGGAAATATTATAAAAATATGGACAAGTGGCAGGGTATAAGATAAACAGAGAAAAGACAATGATGATGACATTAAACATGACAAAAAAAGAACAAACTGAACTGGAGAGAAGAGCTGGGTATCAACTAATTAAGAAAACAAAATACCTAGGTATCATCATAACGAATAAGAATCAAGAATTATTTAATAACAACTACCTTAAGATTTGGAAAGAGATAGATAAGGAGCAACATGGAAAAATGGGAAAACCTAAACTTATCTTTCCTGGGAAGGATAAATACGTTTAAGATGTCCTTATTACCCAAGCTTATGTTTCTCTTCCAGAACCTACCAATAATAGGAAGAGAGAGGATATCTGAAGAATGGGAAAAGGATCTACGGAAATTCATATGGCAAGGGAAAAAAACAAGGATAAGATTTAAAATATTGCAAGATGTAAAGGAGAGAGAAGGACTCGATGTGCCATCATTAAAAACCTATTACTGTGCATGTTGTTTGGACTTAATTAAAGATTGGATACAAGTAGGAAATACAACACTTAAAGAATTGGAAGGAATAAATAATAGGTTTGGATGGCATGGATACCTATGCTATGATAGAATCACAGTGAATAAAGAGTTTAACAATTATTGTATCTGAAAGACATTATTGAAGGTCTGGCTACAAATCAAACAAAAATTTTATAGAAGACTTCCAGTCTGGACTTCACCTCAAGAAGCATATAGAATAGTTTCAACAAAACAAGGAAATCTATTAACATATCAAGAGTTGCTGAAGTGGGAAGGGGATAAGCCAAGAATGTGTACAACAGAAGAATTAAAGACTCTGGGATATGAGTATTTATTGATGAGGGACAATCAGAAAAAGAGAATTTCAAAATTTTATAAATTACTGTTGAAAAGAGAAATGGAACCAGAGGTTGTCAAAGATACAATGGTTAGATAGGCACAAAATATTGGACACTCAATTGAATTAGAAACTTGGGAGAGAGCATGGAAAACTGATATAAAATTTACACCAAACTTAAATTTAAGAGAGAACTATTACAAAATGTTACACAGATGGTACATGACCCCAGAAAGATTACAAAAAATAACTGAAAATGGAAATGTAAGATGTTGGAAATGTGAGGAAAAGGTGGGATCTTTTTTTCATATGTGGTGGTCCTGTAGAATAGCAAGAAAATTTTGGAAAGAGATACATGATGAAATCCAAAGAATCTATAACTGGAATTTTGAAAAGAAACCGGAATTTTATCTGTTAAATATTATAGGGCAACAAAGAGATATAAGATGTCATCAGAGGATATTGCTGTATTTAATAACTGCTGCTAGATTGACATATGTGCAACATTGGAAAGAAAAGAAATACATTGATATAAAAGAATGGAAGGTAAAAGTTCTGGATATGGTAGGCATAGAAAAAATAGCATTCTCTTTGAAAAATAAACCTATCCAGAACTTCAAAAAGGACTGGAGAGAAATCTTTGACTGGATCAAGTTATAAAGGTACCAAGAATGAAAAAGAAACAATGTAATCGCTTTCTTTGTTAAGCAGAAACTATATACGTAATATACACAAACAATGAAATAAGCAGATTCAACTGGAAATGTAAGCTTGGAAGTGGGAAGGGTTTTTTTTTTTAATGTAAACTTTTCAATAAAAGTATAAATTTTAAGAGGAAAGATTTAAAAATTGGCAGAATGATGAGGGCACAGAGGGTCCCTGGGGAATGTAGAGGTCAGGTACAGTCCTCCAGGATCAGTCCCCAGACATCTGGAATCTGCCCACAGTCCTGATTTGTTTCATAGTGCTTGCAGTGTGGTAGTTCTTGCAGTTCTCCTTTGGAATTCTACTGAGCGTGCCAAAAATCATAAGTGATCCTGGAGGTGCTCTCTCTGTGCCATTTAGAAGCTGCTCAGCCAGCCATTAAATACGTAAGAATGTTCTCAGTGGGAAACAGGAGAGGAAAAAAACAACAACAAGAAGACAAAAATCTCAAGCCAAACTGAGAAATGTCATGGTCTCTCAACTGGGTGCCTTGTCGGATGAATGCCAGTCATGCAGACAAAAGTAGTGCATATGTTCGTAATACATCTTAATTCAAATGACAAATGGAACAAGAATTTCTGGGCAAGACAACTTGCAGCACAACTGAGCTTGTCATCTGGAAAAAAATTTTTTTGTGTCTATTAATTTTCCCCCTAGAGTTTGGTGGCTTCACTAGTTTTTCTTGGAATCAGAAAGCTGGTGAATCTATCTGTGCAGTGCAGGTGACTTTCTAAATAAGGCTGTACTAATTTAATTAATACTCGCTGTGCAAGTAGCGGAAAAGTCAAACAAATTATCCTCCCCATGTTCATGTTGTCAAACATCTACCCTGTTTCAATCCATGTTGTTTCACTGACCATTCCCTCCCATAGCTACTGCTTCTTCTTCTTCTTTATCCATATACTCCTCAACTGTCCTCATTTGCCCTCACAGCTATTCAATCCAATCAGCATGGTATGGATTAATTGCATCCAACCATGACATCATCATATCAAAGGCAGCGTCATAACATCACGTGCACAGATTGCCCCAGCTGACAGGTTTAAATGTTAGTTTTAGCAAATAAGGTTAAAAAAGGCTGAGGAGAAAGGGGAAAAAAAGTGCAGAGGAAAGTAGCGTGCAACTCCTGAGAAGCACTTTTTAGCACTCATGAAAAGTTCAGTGTTCCAGCCATATTCTATTTCAAAATGGTTATCATTAAAGGCTCTAACCATTAAGGGCACATGCATTCAAGAGAGTTTTCAGTTTGTTCCACTCAACAAAATGGCCAACATCTGCTCTGAAACTCCAATGAACTTCAGAAGCTTTTAGCGTATAAAGGTGTGTTTTAAAAAAAAAAAAGGTCAGTGCCATACTCAGTGTATGAAGACATAAGACTTTAATTTTGAGGTTGGTGCCACTGGATCAGGTTTAATATAAACATGTGACAAATTACCACAATATCAACTGAACATTGATATTATGCATCATTCTCAGATATAATGGTCAAACAGACATTTTTTAAAAATTTTGTGCATTGCTGAATTCATCCAACCACTGTAGCTCAGCAGCCGTGTGCACTCTCATCATCTTTCAAATATTCTACCATGTTAGATTTTCAGAACACTTCGTTGCCAACAAGTCATTTAGTGGATTAAATAAAAGGGAAAAACATCTTTAAATATTTAAAGAGAAGTAGTAGTTAAGCACAATCCAGCCAAGTTCATGTCAGATGGATGTACTGTGGAATAATAAGGAGTGCTGACACGTAAAAAGTGGAAAAAGTTGACCTTAAAACAATTTCTCAGTGTTACCAAAATGCAAGTAAGTAATCAGAAAAAATGGGCAGCTCTAATGTAAACATTTCTACCTAAATTAAAGTTGAAAGCTGAAGTTCTAACTAACTGAAAATAAATGGCCTTTTCCGCACGGGGGAATTAAAATGGTGCAGTGCATCCTCTACGGAGGTCGTCTGCACCTTGGAGCGGATTAGGTTCGGACTACTTACCAGAGATCCGCACCTCAGTCCGCTCCCCAACTGGTCCTCCAGCTCGCTTTTTAAAGACCGGAAAAAAGAGGTTTCTCTTTTTTCCGGAGCGCGCCATTGCATGCCTGCTCCCTTGTGCAGATTCGCAGGCTCGCACCAATGTGAGCCTGTGATCTACGGAGGGCGGGCTTTAGGCATGGCGAGCTTTGTGGTTGGTCGGGACCCACAACCAACCGGAAGCCACCATTTTGGAAGCTGGAGCAGTGCGGATCTAAGACCTCACAGTGCTCCGATTCACCCTGGACTGGACCGAGGAGCCAGAAGATCTGGTGAGTAACAGCACGGAGCCATTCCCTCGTCTTGTGCGGAAATGGCCAATGTTTCTAAATTATAAAGTATCTTTCTTTTTTAAAATGTTTCTCTGTTTCTCACTGATTACTATGACCCTGTCTAACTAGGGACATATTTGTTAATATCTAGAAGTTAATATACATGTCAGTGGGCACTGTACACTGACAACATTTCCACACTACACTGTTACAGTGCTCCTAGCGTATATACCCAGTGTTGCCCAGGGTGTTATTTTCGCATAGGTAATACTTGTTAGAAAGATTTGATATCCTGTGTCTTCAGTTCTCCAATCTGTCTTGTCCAGTACCTGTAACTTTTACCTATATTCCCCAATCCAATCTGCATTCAGAGGTATTAATACAGAGAGGTTGAGTTCCTGAGGGAACACACTGCCCTCCTCCATGCTGCTAGGCCTCACCTCCAGAACTCTTTGGCTGAAAATTCTAAAGGCCCCTCCCTAAACTGCAAATCCCAGGATTCCATAGAATCTTCTTAGGCAGCCAATCATATGAGGTCTTCTTGGCTGACACAGACAAACAAACAAACTTTGACTTTTATATATTAGAAGACTGTTCCATTTTCAACATCCTGTGGAATTCTGGGGTTTGTAGTTTACTGAGGCCAAAGAGCTCTCTGGCTGAGAACTCTAAATGCCCTTCCCTCAACTGCAAGCCCCAGGATTCCATAGGATGTTAAAAGTGGAATAATAGCACTGTAACAGAATAGTGGAGAAATGGCCTGAGTCCCAGTTAGCTCATTAGCAATAGTCCTACTTGTCTGTTTGCAGAAGGGGGAGACAGGGCCTGAGCACTAGTTTATTAAAAGAATGAACATTCAGTGTTAGAGAATAACCTAATATAAGCTGCTGCCCTGTTGGTGTTGAGTCCCAACTCTTAGGATCCACCAAACTATTATTGCCCAAGTGAGACATCCATAATGGGCATTCTATGAACAGGAGGAGAAGGAGCAGTAAAATTTGATGTCCCAAACCTAAGCAATATCAGTGGGACTAAATTCAGTTGCATCCAAACTAACTGAACTCAGTTCCCAGTTGTTGTTTTTATTGTTGTGTGCCTTTAAGTCATGGGACTTAAATCATGACTAATTTTTCCCATTGATTTTGATGGAGCCCGAGTTCAAATCCAGAAGGTTTCCAGGCCCGCAAGAAGGACACACCTGGCTGTTGCAGCCTAAGTATTGCCAACAGGCCAAAATTTGATTGAGCATGTTACCAGAAACCATGTAATAAATTGATTTCTGTGGGTCTACTCTAAATATGTTTAAAGTTGGATCCAGTCCATTATATATTAGTAATTTGACTTGGGTTATGGTCATCTTTTAAGTTTCAAATCTCATTGAGGGTGGGGTTGAACCTGGACATCCTTTGTCCTATATTTTCAGACTGTTGAGACTATTTTATAGACTGCTACTCTCCCTGAATTCTTTAATTACCATAGAATGTGAAAACTTCTGAATAATTAAAATGAATTAGAAGTGGGAAATGCCTAGTAATACCTTAGTGAGAATATTCTGTAATCACATTTGTTTGCTGTTTATTTAACACGATAGAGTCTAGAGGACAATAGCTCAAAAGACCTTGCCAGCAACAAGACAAAAACATAATTTTCACTCCCTAATTAGCCTCTTGAGCAACCATGGTTACAGAATAATTGCCAGGGCCTACACCTGCCCAGTTCTTGAAAAGTTGTTAATTCCTACAGAGACCTCTTTGGTGCTATTTATGAGGTCTGTCATTTTTAAAATTACTTCTCCCAAAGGCAGAACAAATCCTGATATCTCTAAACTTGTCATACTTTGTATCACTGTAAATCAGATTCCTATAAAATGCAGATACTAGAATTTTGACTGATGATGGTAAAATTAGACAACTAAAGAAGGATAAATGTAACCTTTATAGAACAACAGTAGGCATTTTACCAAAGCTGCTATAAATATTTCCAGTGCTTGAAAAGTAGTTAGTTATAGTTGAAAGCTCCCAATTAGTCATTGTTGCAAGTAACTCTCTGCCTTTTTGTTCCTCCAAGGTAACAAAAATAGTTAATTTTGAATTACATAAATATCTGAATGCTAAAAGTCACTGGCCTGCTTCAATACCCACAACAGAGATCAAGGCAGCAGTACAAAGTACAACATGAAAAAAAAAATACTCAAGTCATGTGATATTCCTCTTTCACCACTTAGTGAGGCCACACCCATGTAACTCTAAAAGCAACTAAAATGTTACAGTTATATCAAAAAAGTACAGTACTGTTATTTCTTCTGAAATCATAGTCATAAATGCAGTGAAATATAATATTAATGTGATTATATAGGCTGGACTCCTGTATGGCTGTTATGAATGCATAAGCACCCTAGTTATTGATGGCGCTTAGATCGGTGGGAGTCTGTTCTCCTCTCGCTTGGGAAGCAGCTGCTAACTTTTCCACCCCCTCTTATGAGTGATCTTGAATGCAACAGGCAGAAAAATGACCCCCGTCAAAATTCCCCCTTGCTCTGGAAATCACTCATATGAGGGATGGTGGGAACATCAGACAGTTGATTCCTGATCGACAGAGGAACAGACCCTGGTTGATCCTTCTGGCCGGTGCACAGAAAGTGGGGTTTAGGGGACTTTCACAGTCCTTACATAGACCTGAAACTAGGTGATGCATTCATAATTGCCATACAGGACTCCAGCTATATTTATTATTAGAAGAAAGAACTGATTGCAAATATTTAGCTATTTGTAGCTAGTTACATCAAATTCTGAATATTTCAAAGTGCCTTAAGCATCGCTGATCAGAATGCTACATAAACTTTGCCGAAGAAGAATTAACTTCATGTTCCCACTGGTTCCAGAAAATGAGACACAGTAGAAAATGCACTGCTAGTTTTCTTCAGCCAGTTTTATTGCTTGAACTCATCTTCTGCCAACATAATCTTGGAAAATTAAAGATTTACAGCCTTATGTATTTCACTATTTAATTACATTTGCATCACTGCAATACACTATGAATCATGAGAAAAGAAGCAAGACTTAGCCTGTCATCGTACATATACTTCGTAGGGAACAAAGTTCCACTGATACATTTAGAAGCATGATTAGAAAAGATTACAATACTTGGCAAAGTGGGAGGTAGTAGGAAAAGAGGAAGTTTGCATTACAAGTAGAAAGACAGCCCTAACTTTGCAAAACCTGAGCAAGGCTATTGATGATAATGTGCCCTGGAAGTCTCTTATTCATAGATTGCATTCATAGGCATTCATAGGGTCACTGAGTAGAATCTGACCCGATGGCAATTAGCAGCAACAACGAAAAGTATTCGAAGTTCCACTGGACTTTGTAAAACCAAATTATGTATGACATCAGCAATGTTTTATTAGTGGTGTGCAAGAGCCTCTAGTTTGGTTTGAAGCCCAGTTCAGTAACCAGATTCCCTACAAATCTTCTTGTTCTGTGCTTTCCAGTAAATGGAGACACACATGTTGGGAGGAAAAAAAAATCAGTTGTGGAGTCCTGATTCAGAGCTTGATCCAGAACCAGGAAAGCCTTGGTCTCTCCTAAACCCCTGCTCCTCAGTGCTATTTATTAGGAAAAGTACAGTTGAGGGCCAATAGCAACCAGGTAGGTTTAGAAAATGTGCATGATTCTGGTCTGGATAGGAAGAAAGTTTGACATTGTGTTCTTTTAGTTGCTTTTCCTCCAAAATAAAGAGGTCTAAGATAAATGTACTTGTGACTAAGGTGACATGTGGCTAGAATCTATTGTATTCTTCCAACAATTTATTTAAGAGATGTCTGGAGCCACCACACTGAGAAATTTTGCTAGTTTCTTGACCCTTTTTCTAACATTTAAAAATTCCTTAGCTGTGTCATCTCAGCAGGAAGGAAAAGTATCTCCTATAATCTTGATTTAAAGTTAAGCTACACAGCATTTTAATACATATTGCATATTCTTTTCTGATGTACTCTCTAGCACCGTGTTTGGCCCCACTATGGATGAAGAACTGTGCACGTGTGGGGGGGGGCTTCAAGCCTTCTCCTCTCTGTGTTTTTTTTTTAAATTTAAACGTTTCTGTGTGCAGGAATTAAAGTGCACAAGATTAAGCATCCTTAGGCCTTGGCTAAGCCAAAACACATTTGAGATTTTAAAAACAAAAAGGTTTTTATTTTAAAACTGATATTGAGAGATTAACAAGTATATTCTTTGCTACCTATATCTATACTACAGTTTACAATGTGTGCCTCTCTGGCCCTTTTCACACAGCATTTCCTATGTGAAAGGGCCCCTTGAGCGTCGTGCAAATGTGAGGAGCGGTCCACACGATACACTCACATTTGTGTGACACTCCAGGGCCTGACATGGACCACGCACGCATTTTTTCATTTTTGGCTTGAAGCCGAAAATGGTGCATGGTCACACATCGCTCCGGGGCCCCGCGTGCACTTACCTTGCATGCGAAGCCTCGGGAGCCGGGCCGGTCGTGCTTCCTGTCTCAGTGCAGCCTGGGAAGGTCCCAGGTTGCACTGCAAAAGGAAGAGGCAGGGCTCTCGCGCGAGCAGGAAGCTCATGCGGAGCTGAAGAAGCAGGGAAGCGAAAGCCTCTCTCTGGAGGCTGCTCGTGCAAGGACCGCACCCCAGCGCCAAAAATAGGTGAGTTGCAGAAAGGGTCTCTGTTAAGGTACACAGACCCACATGCTGGATCTCAGAATCATCAAACTTGGTATGTTACCCAATGGAGCCAAAAAGAAGGCCAGTGTCAAGTAAAATTGAGTCTGGTAGCCACATTAACACATTAACAGATAGAACAACTACTTAAGTATGGCCCTTTCCGCATGAGGCTGGTGAATCGGTTTGTGCCGTTTCTTACCGGTTTTTCTGGGCTCGAAACAAGGCAGACTTTCCCTCATTTCCTTCCGCACAGCTACTGCATATGTTCCATTCTGATTTGGAGGAGTGTGAGTTCATGAATCCACACGGCCTCTGCAGTGGCCACTCCCGCTACCCCCCTCTCCCTGCCCCATTGGCTGTGATTGGCCCCTTTTTTTTTGCATGGTTTAGTACATCATTGCGTATGTGCGTAAGTCCATACTATCCCCTGGGCCCTCCCATGAGCCCTCCCCTCACCACTAATTCACATTGGAGTGAATGTATGTGTCTGCACCACTGTGCAAGTACGAATCTTATCAGTCTGGAAAATTGGAAAGCCGATTTCTTCTGGTTTTCAAATAGCACACTTTACCACCACATGGGGGCGCATTTAGTGGGAATTACGTGCGTAACAAAGGTAAATAAACCGAACCTAGTCCGCTCCAAAGTGCAGAAGACCTCCATGGCAAGACACATTGGCCCACCTTAATAACCATGTGCGGAAAGGGCCTATATCTCTCCCAAACTCAAACCTCACTTCCAAGCATTCTCTATTTTAATCTTTGTGACTGTTTTGACCCTGTCAGGGCATTTCTGATAGTGCTCTTTCTCTCTCTCTCTCTCTCTCTCACACACACTTTTTGTCATGCATCAGTGCTATTTTTCTAGAGCTTGAAGGGAGTTCTGCCCCTTTCATCTCCATGAAGGAAAGGAATTTTAGAGTAATAAAAAAAGGTGGTGGGAAAGGTTTAAATGTTGCCAGCCTGCATGAAAAGGTACCATACATATTTACTAGAGACTAAGCAGAAAAGGATCTTAAACCAAGCAACACATATTTAACATGTTGTATATGGTAACCCCAAGAGTATTACAGCAGGTTGCTTTCTCTGTTACATGATCTTAGGTATGTGCCTAAAATGGTCCACATCATTAAGTTACTGTAGCCAGTTCAGTCACCATGGTTAAGCATTTATAGCTGCAGACACAGATTTTGACAAGAAGGCAGGCAGGTGTGTAGGCTACTGGGTCCCTTCTTCCAACTCCTGCTCCAGTTAAAATCTGCCTTTAGGTGCCTCTGTATTCTTCACAGCATATTGAAAATTCACCTTCCCACTATGCCATGCAATCTAGCATCTAGATTTGGACTTCCAGTATTTCTACCCTATATTCCTTCTTCAAAGGCAGCTCTCAGAGCTCAGAAAGAGAAACATCTCCGGAGCTTCTCCTGAGATTGCCCTGGTGGTGACAACAGAAGATCCACAACAAGATAAGGCTATTGGAGGCTTCTCTTACCCCTTCTTTCAAAACTTTCCACCTTAGGGAGATTTCAACTTTCTTTTTAGAACGGCCTACAAACTACAGTTTTGCTGGACCTGTTTTGATCTCTCCTACTCATCCTCTCTGCTAGGGTGATATAATCTAGAATATGAAAAGAAAATAAGAGAGGTTTTGGGACAGAGAGCTAAATCTCCTCAGATGAATGGAAATTGCCAAGTCAACACTATTGATTCAGTGAGCCCTGCTGATTGAGTGGGTCTACTCAACTGGGACAAGCACTTGAATGTAGTCCAGAGAAACCATGGCCATTTCCGCACTATACTGTTATAGTGCTATTATTCCACTTTCTTTGGAATTCCTGTAGAATTCCAAACTGCTCTCTGGCTGGGAATTCTAAATGCCCTTCTCTAAACTGCAAACCCCAGGATTCCATAAGACGTTAAAATTGGAATAATAGCACTATAACAATATAGTGCGGAAATGGCCCATGATTTCAAAAGGAAGGCAGGGAGAATGAGCTGAAGGCTAGACTGTACCTGGTTGATTGCAGATACTACTCTATGGGGATTAAAATGGGGGCACTAGATTTGCTGCTTGTAGGACTGCTGTGCTGTGTGGCTTGTGCCTCACTGGCACAGTTTATTGTAGGTAGGTAAAACAAAAATTTAATTACTGCTCCCATTAGAAAACCTTAGCCCTCTTCCCGATGTTGATCATATTTTCCAAAATTTATTTCCAACAATGTAACAGCAGCTTCTGCAAATCCACTCATGAAAAGGTATATTTCCTGCAGAAAGAACCTGACCAAACCCAACAAAGGCTATAGAACTGAAGCAGATAGATTAAAGCTCTCTGATATGTCAGTAGTGCTATAAAGGTATTATTGTGATCAGGGGATTAAATCTTTCCTCGTCATTGAATGGTTTTGCTGCAGTCTTCATACAATTCTTGAATAATAGATTAGCTTTTAAAAACTGGTTTAACTTATCAAGATTGACAGTGCTGATATTCAGCTTTGTCCCTTTAATTCATGAATGTGGTGCTCTTGGCAAGAAGGGCTTCTGTGATGCATAGTTGCCAGAATGTTCTACACTGATGTGAATGACTTTTTCAGGGGAAAAAAAATCAATGAACCATAATGTCAAGACGAGTGTTTGAAAAGATTTCTTCTTTAATGAAATGAGGAAGGAGAAGTTAGAGAAGGGGAGAGCCTGCATTTTCATTTTGCTGTGTCGTAGAACTAAAAGCTAGCCATTCTGGACAGCCAGTATCATAGAAGGTACCATGGACATTGCATTTGCTTCCTTTTTCATAAGGACTGATGCTAATATGTGACTTGCACAGATTACCTGAAGAGACTGCTCCGTGTCTCGGTGCATCAATTTACATATTTTGGTAAGTAGCAGGAAACAAGTGAGGCTGAATGGTAATGAAATTAGACATCAGTGAGATAGGAGATTGCTGAATCAATCTATTTCTAGTCCATGTCACTTTTGCATATGCTCACTCATACATTTATTCCATCCCTTCTCGATGTAAATCTGCAATCATAATGGCATATAGCAACATTACCCTGGCAATCAGAAGTATGACTGGACTTCACAGAAAAGCATTGTGTTTGAGCCAGCCAGGAGGCTTATCAGGGAAACTCAAGCTGTTTTGTCACCTCAGATGGGAAAAGAGAGGGTGCTGATACCCCAAGGGTGCTACCACCTCGATTTTTAACCAACATTTGTCAGTGCCACCACTCAGCCCAACTTCTGAGAATGAAACAGAGGGTAAGAGGGACCTCTGGAGAGTGTGAAGAGCACCTCCAGCCAGGACCTGCTTTCCACAGAGATACTTAATTCTCCAATAGCCAGAATCCTGGAATCCTCTCTCAGAGCTAGGCATTGTTGCACAGACAAATCCCAGAGCAATTCACCACCATGTCTTGCTTGGCAAATCCTTCACAGCAGAGTTTTTATGCCTGCCTCTGAGATATCAGCAGTGTGAGAGTATTTGGGGAGGCCCTTGTCACACACGCAACTCAGAGCTGCCCCGACCATTCCTACTAAAACTCAGTCTCTAGATAAGGGAGGCAGAAAACACTCTCCAGACACTGAGGACAACGTCTGTCACTCACTCCATGTGATAGACACCCGGGCCAGCTTAGAGACTCCACCTCATTGCTTGGAAACCTGCTAGTGGATCTTGACTACTCTTCTGTGTATCCCTCTGCTTTGGCTTTCTTGGCTAGGACTTGATTCCTTGGCTTCTTGACCTCTGGACTGCTAATTGCCTGCACAACTTTTCTCCTTTGCTCTTCCAAGTGAATTATGACTGAAACGCTGCCTGATTTTTACCAAATTCTTTCCCTGTCTCCAGTTTCTATGCCACAGTCCATCCCACTCAGGAGGGTCCCTTGAACCTCTGGAGAGATTTTTCATGGGTTTGGGGAGGAGTACTGGCATAAGAAAGAGTGGCAAATTCACTTCTGCCAATCCTCTTCCACCAGTACTTCTTTGGATTTAAGCCCATAACTTCATACCAAAGGATAACAGTGAAATGGATACTGTCAAAACGAAGAAGGAAGAAATAGACAGCACTGTGAAAGTGGGAGAAATTAAATAGTTGCTTTGTCTGAACATTTTAAATTTGATCAAGGAAACATGTCTGAAAGCCCTAATTAAAAGGCATGATCAAATTTCATTTTACGGATATATAATTTATAACCTTAATACCTCCATTCTACTTCATTTAAACATTGTATACAGGATAAACGGACAGTAAGAGCATACTAATTTATTTTTTAAAAAATGTTTTTAGATAAAGCTGTACTAGCAGTTAAGTTTCACTCTTCAAACTACCTGCTCTGTCCGAACTAGTGGTAATGAAGTCAGTGGGATTCCCTCCTGAATACAAGATATGAAAGTCAAAAGCCTCTTTGTGTTACTGAGTTGTCTTTGGAGAGAGAAAGTACAGTTACAGGATTTTGCAGTCACCAGTTTTACATTGTTTAAAGCAGTGGATTCCCAGCTTCCAACTTTCACACATCACAGGCAGCAACAGCGATGGCAGAAACCCTGAATTCCTGGATGTCTTAGTATTCCAGTGTATTGCAAGAGATGTGAGAACATGTCCCACAGTAGGCAACTTGGAAAAAAACCCAACTTTATTAGATTACGGTTCCCAGTATCCCCCCAGCCAATATGGGGATTCTAGGAGTTGTAGTCGAAAAAAGTAAAATTTCTAAACTCTGTTTTAAAGTCCACTCATTTGGGCAGATGTGAACTTTATGATGGCTCAGGGAACAAGTAGAGGGCACAGGGGTGGGCAACCCATAGAGGTTCAAGGTGTATAAAACTGAGAAGATGCAACTCTGACAGGCTGTACATAGTTTTCTATGTAAATAGAAGTGATTGGTATGTTATTTTTGGTTTTCACAAAATGCTATCTGCAGTCTATTGTGTATGGAGGCCTCTCTGTGGAGGCCTCTGGAGGTATAAGCCTTGGTTTCTGGCTGAGTATTATTTGGTGATGGGGAAACTCCAAGGCTCATTGGGGTGTCTCCCAAGACTGTGCATCTCTCTCCCTCTTGCTTTAAGGAAGGATCAAAGCTAGACTCATTTAGATTGTTTTTATCACAGGACATTTTGATGCCTTCAGTTCTGCTGTTATCAATGTTTTCCCTGCTGATCGTTTTATCTAATTTAAATTGTGATTATCACACTGTTTTCACTTTTTCTTTGCTTATTCTTTACCACTTCGAATTTTATTGCTAACTCCTCAGAAAACATGAGTTTTCTGAGCTAACAAAATGAAATTCAACAGAGAGAAGTGTAAGGTCCTACACTTAGGTAGAAAAAATGGAATGCAGAAATATAGGATGGGGGACATGTGGCTGGATGGCAGTACGTGTGAAAGGGATCTAGGAGTCTTAATAGACCACAAGCTGAACATGAGTCAGCAGTGTGATGCGGCAGCCAAGAAAGCCAATGCAATCCTCGGCTGCATCAATAGGAGTATGGTGTCTAGATCAAGGGAGGTCCTGGTACCACTCTACTCTGCTTTGGTTAGACCTCATCTTGAATCCTGTGTCCAGTTCTGGGCACCCCAATTCAAGAAGGACATGGTCAAGCTGGAGCAGGTCCAGAGCAGGTCCAAAATGGTGAGGGGCCTGGAAGCCATGCCCTATGAGGATAGACTTAGAGAGCTGGGTATGTTCAGTCTGCAGAAGAGAAGGTTAAGAGGGGACATGATAGCCATGTTTAAATATTTGAAGGGATGCCATGTGGAGGAGGGAGAGGGCTTGTTTTCTGCTGCTCCAGAGATCAGGAGAAGGAGCAATGGATTCAAGCTTCAGGAAAGGAGATTCCACCTGAACCTCAGGAAGAACTTCCTGACGGTCAGGGCTGTCCGGCAGTGGAATATGCTGCCTCGGAGTGTAGTGGAGTGTCCTTCCTTGGAGGTTTTTAAGCAGAGGCTGGATGGCCATCTGTCGGGAGTGCTTTGAGGGTGTTCCTGCATGACGGGGTTGGACTGGATGGCCTGTGTGGTCTCTTCCAACTCTACATTTCTATGATTCTATGATTCTATGAGTTGGTGTGTGGAATGACAATTAAAAAAAGAATACATGATTGAGCTCCCAATCCGCTTCATCTGCTGCCATCTCCCTCACCTCTTACCAATCTCCTTGCTGCATTTGGTCACTTGTGGCCTTAACTGGCAGGTTCTCAGCTCACTACTGTGCTGGAGAGTTAAGCCCAATCATACACAAAGCTGGCACCAAGGCTGGCTGAACCCATTTCACTAGGGATGGGGAAAGCTGGGAATGATGGCAGCCTCCTGAGGCACATTCTAGGGCCCCAATGAGCAGTAGCGCTTACTTTGAAGTAAGTGTGCATACAATTGGAGCTGAAGTCCAATAAATGTCTTCCATTACACCTTCAGTCTTCATGGAATATTTACCTTTACGATGTGATTAAGCACAGCTTGTTCTTTTTGACCATTCTTCAAATTAGTGGCGCTAATTAGTGTTAATGACAATGTTGCTTTTCATGATAGGCCCACCTGTCTGTCCAGAAGCTGACTACCTGTCAACACATTTTATTTAACAGCTGCTGTGAAGAACACAAGGCAGCTGGTGAGCTGACCATCCTAGGATGCAACAAATAAAAAAGCAAGTTTTTGCCCCCCTCCCTGCACTCAGAGTTATATTTCCCTATCTGCTTATTTATGCATACAGAATGTTTAAAGGACAGATGTGTGCAAAATGTGATTGGATTTTTATTATTTTATATTAAGGCATAATATTATTTTGTATTAAGAAACAAGATAATGAACAAAAATAAATTAAATTCCCTTACCAGGTTCTGTCATATCTGGTTAGCATTAATCCAGAAATTAATGACAGACCCATGATCCCATATTCTGTTTCTTTCATATTTTAGCTTTCAAATGCCTTGATAAAGTCCTTGCATATATAGTTTTGAAGAACATAAAGCAGATAAACTATGAAAACAATGGCTGAGATTCTGCATCAGGAGACATGCTGTAAAATTCAACATAAGAACTGTTACAGATTTCTCCCCTCATTCTCCCGAAACCTATCTTTCAAGCTGCTGCAGCTCCCCAATATGGCCATGTACTGGCTAGCAGACAGTGAGAGTGGAAGGTGACAAAGAAGCATCCAGCTACATACCTATATACAGCTGAGTCCAAAGCTCTAGTGGTCCTCCTGAAGTCCCACAGGAGGATGTCACTGCTATAATTACAACTAAAAGAACATGGCTGGATACTTCTCTGACACTTCTGCAATGCTCTTCACTGGCCAGTAAATGGCTGTGTTGCGGGGAGGGTGTGCGGCAGCTAAAAGGTGGTTTATAGGGGATTGTTTCATGTAGATTGACTGATTGTTGCAGTAGACAATCTTGACCTCCATAACTCACTAACAGGATGCTAGCCACTGTTCTATGAATGGCTACTTGTCTCTCCCTTAATTACATCTCTGGCAGTCATATCTTTTCACCATACTGACTGTTCCATACCTGTACCTCAGCCAGAGTAACACATATTTTGTCTTTGCTCCCAAGTTTTAATATATCGATAACCAGTTTAAAAACAAAATAGCAGACTGATTTTTAAAAAATGCGTGTAATACACATAGGCCCTTTCCGCACCAGGCAATTAGAACAGGGCAGTGCGTCCTCTCATGGAGGTTGTCTGCACCTTAGAGTGGACTAGGAGCGGACTACTTACTGGAGATCTGCAGCTCAGTCCGCTCAAAAACAACCCCAAGTGGTCCTCCAGCGTGTCTTCTAAAGACCACAAAGACAGGTCTTTATTTTCCTGGAATGTGCCATTGTGTTCCTGCTCCCTTATGCAGATTTGCAGGCGTGCACCAATGTGAGCCTGCGATCTGCGGAGGGCGGGCTCTAGGCGTGGTAAGCTTCAGCAGTTGGTCGGGACCCACGACCAACCAGAAGCTGCCATTTTGGAAGCCGGAAGCCGCCATTTTGGAAGCCGGAGCAGTGCGGGATCTACAGACCTCGCACTGCTCCGATTTGCCCTGGACCAAGGAGGAGCCCTGCGGAAGGGCTTCAGGGACAGTCCGCATTGCTTCGGACCCTAGAAGAAGTGGTAGGTAACGGCACGGAGCGATTCCCTCGCCTCGTGTGGAAAGGGCCATAGTTTGCCCATACCATTCTTGACTTCTCTAAAGTTTAAAAGTTTCTTAAGCACAGGGTCTGGAATTTTACTGGCTTCATCTATAAGATAATTCTATCATTCAGAACTTTTGGGCAGAGGGAAGGAAGTTCCATGTAAAATAGCATTCTTCTTCCTACTACTTAGCATATCATTGTATCTAAAACTCCCCTGTTGCTGCATGATATGAAATAGTAAACATATTGAATCAGATCCTTTCATCACTCAACTATTCCCCAGTTCTCTCAGTTCAATATCTTTGTCCTACCTTCTTCCAAACCAGGAAGTTTCTCTTTTTTTTAATTTTTTTTTAATTTTTTTTATCGAATTTTTCACAAATACTACTCACAATTTCATCACTGTTACATCACTATTACACCATCTTTACATCATTATCCCAATTATCCCATCCCATACATCCCCCCTATATTATTCAATTCTCCTCCCCCTATAAACACTACATACAACCCCATCTTATATCACAAAACAATCTTACAAAATCCATTCTATGCACATAACTCTAACAAACAAATGACTTCCTTTTTATGTTCAAATTTTTTCTTTTCGGCATTAGTACCTATAATCTATCTATAATTTGCTTAACACTAATACTTCTATCCTTCTTTTAGATCCACTTCCTGCGTTTATCACCGACTTTTCAAAATAAAGCTTCATTTATCTCTAAATGTCACTTCGGGCTTAACAAAAATTATTGCTTTAATTCTTAAAATTTTTTGGACCCTTTGATTCTATTCAAAATTCTGGCTTTTCTACTCTCTAATAGCCTTAATTGCTAGCTGTCCCCATCGATCTTCTAGCATCTTCATTATGGGATTCCATGTTAATCGGAATATCTTTAGATCTTCAGCTTTCAACCATAAAGATAACCTATCAATTTCCATCAAATCGTACATCTTAATTAGCCATTCCTGAAGACCCGGCGATTCCAGTTGTTTCCATGCTTTTGCACACACCATCCTTCCCGCCATTATAATAAGCAATAGCAGTTTTTGCTGTATTTGGGTCAAATTAGGGATCAGATCTATCATATTTAGTAAATATATTTCAGGTAGCTTATCGAATTTTCTTTCAATTATTTTCTCTATCTGAGCATGGATTAGCTTCCAGTATTTTTGAACTTGGGAACAATTCCACGAAAGGTGGTACAATGTCCCTTTATATTCGCATTTCCAACATTTTTGATCAGAAGTTTTAGTTATCTTATTTATCTTTACAGAAGTATAATACCACCTATTGAAGATCTTATAATAACTTTCTTTCAGCTGACTGGCTTTTAGCCATTTATTGGTCTTTCGCCAAGAGGTTTCCCATAATTCAAGTTGTATCGGGTGGCCAATATCCTGTGCCCATTTAATCATATTTGGTTTTACTACTTCCTGCTCTAATTCTAATTCTATAAGTATCTTATAGATTTTTCCAATATTTCGGTTTACACCTTTTTTAAGAATTAGATCAAATTCGTTTTCTACAGTCATGGTGCCTGTATTTTTTATGTCTACCTTTGCTTTTTCAAAAAGTTGCGTCAACAGTAGCCAATGTGTTGTTAATCCCCTTTCTCTCAATTCTTCTCTATTTTCGCACCTTACATTCATATTATCAAACTTAAGTAAATCTTTATATGTAATCCACCTTTCTATTTTGGGATGCTCCCTTCTATAAAACGCCTCATGCACAGATACCCATAGTGGGATTTTAGTATATAACTTGTTTTTAAATTGTTCCCAATTTTTGACTAGTGTTTTCCTAACAATATGGGTATTAAATTCTTTGTTTACTTTTGCCTTGTCATAGAATAGGTATGCATGCCATCCCCATGCAAGATCAGCTCCTTCCAGCATCAATAATCTCTCATTTTCAAGCTTCAACCACTCAAGGGCCCAGGACAAAGCACACGCCTGGTGGTATAACTTCAGATCAGGCATTCCCATACCGCCTTTTTCAGGTTTTCCTTTTAGATTTCCCATTTTGATATGAGGTTTTTTCCCGTTCCAAATGAAATTTGCTAAATCTTTCTTCCATGTATTAAATATTTCGTTATTTGTAATTATTGGCACACTATTGAATAAGAAAATCATTTTCCGTATAACATTCATCTTAATAGTAGCTATTCTCCCTAGCATTGATAAATCTAATTTACTCCATCTCTCCAAGTCTTTTTTAATTGTTTGCCATGTTGTTTTATAATTATTTTCGAATAAATCATTATTTGTTTTTGAAAGCAGTATTCCTAAATATTTCACCTTTTTTACCACACTGAAGCCCGATTCCCACTACAATTTTTCTTCTTCCTGGTGGGTCATATTCTTTGTGAGGAACACTGTTTTTTCCTGATTTATTTTAAATCCTGATAAAGATCCATATTCCTCCAGAACCTGTTTCAATTTTCTTATCCCTGAATTTGATTCTTGCATTATAACGACTGGGTCATCCGCAAATGCTCTTATTTTAAAAATTTCTTTTTTCACTTGGATGCCTTTGATCTCTATGTCCTCCCTTATCCTTTTGCAAAGCACCTCTATAATTATTAAGAAAATAAGTGGGGAGAGCGGATAGCCCTGCCTTGTCCCTTTATTTATAATTAGTTGCTCTGTCATCTCTCCATTGATAATAATTTTTGCTCTTTGTTCCCTATAAATTTGGGATATCCAATTTAAAAAGCGCTCCCCCACATTTATCTTCTCTAAGACTTTTTTCATAAATATCCAATTTACATTGTCAAATGCCTTTTCGACGTCAAGAAATAACATCCCTAGCTTTATCTCATTATGCTTGTGACAATGTTCCAAAATATCTATTATTAGTCTTGTATTCTCCTTTATAGATCTTCCTGGAAGGAAGCCATTCTGATCTTTGCTTATCCAATCGCCTAAGACCTTTTTAAGCCTATCAGCCAATATCGTCGCTAATATCTTATAATCTGTGTTGAGGAGCGATATTGGCCTGTAATTTTTTGGTTCAAGCAAATCCTTTCCCTCTTTGAGTATCAAAGTAATTACTGCTTCTCCCCATGAAACGGGTCTATCCCCTTTATCAATATCTTTTATTACCTCGTAAAGGTAGTCAATTATTTCTTCTTGGAAAATCTTGTAGATAGTTGCCATGAAGCTGTCCGGGCTGGGCGCCTTTCCATCTTTCTGTTTTTTAATTGCCTCTCTAATTTCTTGTTTTGTAATTTGCTTACTTAAAATCTGGGTTTGATGCTCATTTAAGCCTATTATATTTGATTCCGCTAAATATTCATCAATTTTATTAATCAACTGATCTCCATGCGGTTGTTCCCTGAATAACTCCTGGAAATATTTCTGAAAGGTTGTCTTAATTTTGTCCTGAGATTGATGCACCACAAACCAGGAAGTTTCTTAATCTTATTAGAGGTAACAGTATTTCTCCATAACCACGAGGGGCTGGCCTCACCAGTTCATCTGCCACTGTACTGCCAAAATCTGTGTGGGAGCAAGGTTTGACTTTGAAACAAGGGATACCTCCCCAAGTGTTTAAAAAAAAAATGCACCCATATTTTATAGCTGCCATGACTACCCTGCCAAAACTCTGCAGCAGGTGAGTGATTTCAGTGACAACAGATTGATGCACACAAAAAGCAAATGAATAGAAACAGCAGGTCCCATGTGGCCTGTGTGCTAGTCATTCCTGCCCTAAAACATGTAATACCCCACCCTGGAAATCTACATTTAGTGGTAAAATAAAATGTTCTCTTCAAGAGATTCTGCTTTCACACAGAGTCTTCTGCTGGAATAAAGGTAGGTATATGAACTACATGCAGCACTGATTCTAAGGGTAACTGCTTTTGATACTCCCACAGATGCAATGCAGTTTGTATAGAAAAGGGTCAAGGGTTCTGCTGCTCAAAGTCTGCTGAATAGTGTTCCTGATCCAGTTATTCAAAACTACTATATCTGCCTCAGCTTCTATTGTAATGATAATGTATCTACCAACTACAGATACCTTAGGTCTTAGGGTCCAGACCCCCAGAGCCCCCAAGTGAACTGAAAAGCAAAGAAGTCTCCAATGACATTATTAAAATTTTGAACAGTCTTCTTGCTCCCACCCCCACCCCAAATCTCAATGTTTTAGGCAGTGGAGGGAAAAAAATCAAAGGTGTCTCAAAGAGTTATTGTGAACTTTGTTTTGTAAATTCTACTTTGTTTCCTTATCCAACAGGAAGGATCACTGTCTTGACAAAAAAGATTTTACTACTAGTCACATACAAAATACATGCTTACCGGTGGTGTGCTGAAAATGTAGAATGATGAACCCTTCAGTGCCAGGAACTTGAATTTATAGAGCTGCGGAGAGTCTGCTCCCTGGAGCCTTTCATTCACCCACCCCATATGTATCACCTGAAGAATAAAACCTTTGAAACTCAGTCTAACAGCCATGGCATACAAGCATAAGCATAATTCCTCCTGAGCACCATCTTTATGTCTCTACACATCAACATTCTAAAGTCTTTAATGAATAAATCCCCCATGCGTGTTTGGGCTATAAAACATTGTCTCTGAATCCTGGCTCTTCTTTGTGTTTCTGAAATGAACAGCACCTTAGAAATTGTGCAATGTGTAACAGAACTATAACACTATAGCTATAGGAAACTAAATAATGTGCAACAGAAGCATGGATCTGGGGTCACAAGCACATGTCATAGCTCTGAGGTGTGGGAGAAGCCATAGGTCAGTGGATGACTACTTTGCATATCTGAAATCTCCAGCATTTGTAGGTAAGAGATCTGAAGAGCTTTTGTGGGCTTGAGTAAACCTCAAGGATTCAGTTTCAGTTTCATTTTACCAGTCCCTTCGCAGAGAAATGTTCTCTTTCAAAGACAGTGTCACTGTACTGCACCTTCTTGGTAATTTTCCACTTAACATATCAATTAAATTTGATAGCACTGTAGTTATTGTTTCTAATGCATTCATCAGCATTTACACTGTTCATTAGTTTTTGACTATCACTAGGCTTTCTTCCTTCTAGTTGGTTCCATTACCAGCTGTTCCTGAGCATAGACTTTTAGGCTGCCTCTATGACATGACATAGATGTACATTTATCCGGTCTATGTACGTGTAACTGAAATTACCCATTACATGAAACATTCTGCTTTGGATGCCTCTCCAATCTTGTTCTCCATCACTCTGAGCACTTTGATCAGAAGACTTCTACCATGTCGCCACCACTAGATTACTTTGGATACAGTAGTGTCATCCATAGCGATTCAGTAAAGCTGTCCGTCCCTAGTTTGTTTGATACTATGGCTTCTAAAGTATGAGTGGCACCTTGCCTCTGTTCCATTTTTCTTGTCTGTCTTTTGAAACCAACCACTCTGGCTATTCCATCTTACATTAGCACAGAAACTCCTGCACATGGTGTCTCTCTCCTAATCTCCATGGCCAGTACATTTTCCCCTTTAGAACTTTATTATGCTCTACTATGTCCTAGAACCCAATTTCTTCCAGGTGTCCCCAAAAATTCACCTACATCATTTCAAAATGTTTCAGCCCAAATTGGAAACTCTCCAGTTCCTGTTAGCAGGTCATTTTAAATGGTGCTCTGGCATCTCTTTGATTCTTGAATCCACCAGGCTGGTACCATTCTGGTTTAACTGGACCTTGAGACCTCTCTGTACTTTATTGCCTGTGAAGTTATTTCTGCATGTGAAGCAGGTAGCATTTCAGAAAAAGCTACCTCAGAGAGCCTGGCTTTCAACTTCCCACCTAACAACCTAAATTTGACTTCTGATGACTACATTCCTACCATCATTAGTGCTAAGATGCACCACTGTCTACCAGAATCATTAGATAGTGCTCCAGAAATGTCTGTAAGCCTCACATGCATTCTCTATGATGTGAAATGATTGTTTTTACAAGTGCTTCTGAAGAAGTCATTGAGTGGTGAAGAGGAAGGATTATTGTAGCTAAATTAGTACTTGAAAATGAAAAAAATACAAGTTATTTATTGGAAGAATTAATGTCTGCAGCAGTCTCCCTGGAAAAAAGGAGAATGAAGAACCTCATTTATTTTTAAAATGATCTGGATATGCTTATATGACAAATGCACAGTGAATTTTAAGCTGATGTATCATTAACAACCTGCTTAAAAGAAGTTCCTCATTTCTCCCATTGCCTGAGTTATAATATCAGTGCAATCCATGGCTGCTTGAGGCAAAGAGTAAGATAGCATCCTCTTCCATACTGACTGGCAGTTGAATATTTCTTCAACACTGCCAATGGAACAGACTCTCTGTTCTTTCTGAAGGTATCAGGCGACAGAGAACAAGCTATGTGGTGTCCAATTCTCTTTTCCAATACCCTGCTACCAAGTCCTAGCATGCGCCATCTGAGGCAATGGCCCCACTTTGCATAATAAAAGGGTCGGCCTTGTTGCAATTGGAAATGGTGACTATAATCTGGAAATCTGTTGCTCGGGATATCAGAGCACTTGGACCTTTCTCTCTTACTATGGTTGATGATGGGTGAACAAAACTTCTGCGTGTTTCATTACACTCTCAGGTGAGTGCTGTTATTTGATCTAGAGTGGAATTGCTCCTAGGTTAACACTGGCTTTTAAAAAAAAATTATGATAAATGGTGACAACATGCTTATTTGGACCATCCAGCACCATCTTATAAGAATGGATGGAATTTAGAGTTATAGGAACTGTGTGTTAACCATTTAAAAACCCGTATGACCATACAGTATCACAAAGCGAGGATGTTGTCTGTATCCAACCATGTGGATAAGCCCAGCTATTTAGGAAAAATTGAGCAGTATTAATACTGAACTTAGTTGTCTACAGAGAGAACACAGATAATTATCTTTCTTTTCCATAGGCTTTTAAATGCCTCTAGTGTTCCTCATAGTTGTTGACGATACCCTGAGACCTGTCATGAGCACATGGAGGTATGGAAGATAAGATGTTACCAGCAGCTAGTCTCTCCCAGAAAAAATGTAACCCTAATAGTCATGTTGGTATGAATTTTTTTAAGATTAATGTGAAAAGTCATTTCATGACCTGTAAGAAACTGTTGCCTGCTACAACCTAGTCTCATTTCTCATCTGCTTTGGCATTTTATCTTTCATTTATTTCTGTTGGTTTCTTCCTTTAACAAGCTATGGCTGGAACACAGATGATTTCATAGAAATCAGAGAAATCATAGAAATGTAGAGTTGGAAGAGACCACACGGGCCATCCAGTCCAACCCCCTGTCATGCAGGAACACCCTCAAAGCACTCCCGACAGATGGCCATCCAGCCTCTGCTTAAAAACCTCCAAAGAAGGAGACTCCACTACACTCTGAGGCAGCATATTCCACTGCCGGACAGCCCTGACAATCACAAAGTTCTTCCTTAGGTTCAGGTGGAATCTTCTTTCCTGCAGCTTGAATCCATTGCTCCTTGTACTGGTCTCTAGAGCAGCAGAAAACAAGCCCACTCCCTCCTCTACATGGCACCCCTTCAAATATTTAAACATGCTATCATGTCCCCTCTTAACCTTCTCTTCTGCAGACTAAACATACCCAGCTCTCTAAGTCTATCCTCATAGGGCATGGCTTCCAGGCCCCTCACCATTTTGGTCGCCCTCCTCTGGACCTGCTCCAGCTTGACCATGTCTTTCTTGAATTGGGGTGACCAGAACTGGACACAGGATTCAAGATGAGGTCTAACCAAAGCAGAGTAGAGTGGTACCAGGACCTCCCTCGATCTAGACACCATACTCCTATTGATGCAGCCGAGGATTGCATTGGCTTTCTTGGCTGCCACATCACACTGCTGACTCATGTTCAGCCTGTGGTCTATTAAGATTCCTAGATCCCTTTCACACGTACTGCCATCCAGCCACGTGTCCCCCATCCTATATTTCTGTATTCCATTTTTTCTACCTAAGTGTAGGACCTTACACTTCTCTCTGTTGAATTTCATTTTGTTAGCCTTGGCCCAGCTCTCCAATCTATCCAGGTCATTTTGAATTTTGATCCTGTCCTCTGGCGTATTAGCAACCCCTCCCAATTTGGTGTCATCTGCAAATTTGATGAGCATGCCCTCTATTCCTTCATCCAAGTCGTTGATGAAGATATTGAAAAGCACTAGGCCCAGGACAGAACCCTGCGGCACCCCGCTAGTCACTTCTCTCCACGATGAAAAGCAGCCATTGGTGAGCACTCTTTGGGAACGGTCAGTCAACCAGTTACAGATCCACCTGACAGTAGCCCTGTCCAGCCCACATTTTACTAGCTTCTTTGCAAGAATGTCATGTGGAACTTTGTCAAAGGCCTTACTGAAATCGAGAAATGCTAGATCCACAGCATTCCCTTCATCTATCAAGCTAGTAACTCTATCATAAAAAGAGATAAGATTAGTCTGGCATGACTTATTTTTGAGAAATCCATGTTGACTTCTCGTGATTACCGCATTGCTTTCTAAGTGATTAGAAACTGACTGCTTAATGATCTGCTCCAGGATCTTTCCGGGTACTGACGTCAGGCTGACTGGGCGATAATTATTTGGGTCCTCTTTTTTTCCCTTCTTGAAGATGGGGACAACATTTGCCCTCCTTCAGTCTTCTGGAACTTCTCCTGTCCTCCAAGATTTCTCAAAGATTATAGCAAGCGGTTCCGAAATGAGCTCTCCCAGTTCTTTTAATATCCTAATGGCAATTCATCTGGCCCTGGAGATTTGAATTCATCCAGTGTGGCCAGGTATTCCTGTACCACCTCTCTGCCTATTATGTGCTGCATTTCCCTTGCTTCCTCACCTGCTCCCCAACCACCAGGTTGAGTGCTTGTATCCTTCTGGGAAAAAACTGAGGCAAAGAAGGTGTTAAGTAGTTTTGCCTTTTCTCTTCCCCCTGTTAGTACTTCACCATCTTCTCTGCGCATCGACCCTATCGTCTCCTTCTTTTCCTTTTGCTGTGGACATATTTAAAAAAGCCCTTTTTATTGTTTTTAATGTCTCTGGACAGCCTAAGTTCGTTCTGTGCTTTAGCCTTTCTGACCTTCTCCCTACATCTCTTGACTACTTGCTTAAATTCTTCTTTGGTGGTTTCCCCCTTCTTCTATTTCCTGTACATGTTTCTCTTAACACTTAGCTCAGCTGAGAGTTCTTTAGTCAACCATTCTGGTTTCTTCAGGCCCTTTCCGCATGTGGGGGGGGGGGGAATGGCCGAAAACAGAGCTTACCGGCTTTGTTTTCCGGCCGCCACAAGGAGGAGCGGGAGTTTGCTGCTCCGCAGTCCTCCGGTGTCCCAAATGGCGGCTTCCGGTTGGTGGAGGCTCTCCACCAACCAGAAAAGCTTGCCAGCTGGAAGCTTGCCCCCGGCAGATCTGCAGGCACGCACTTGCGTGCACCTGCAAATCCGCTCCGGAGCTGGGTGACGGAGCGGCACGGGGTTGCGCGCGCCGTGATTTTTAAAAACCTCTAAAAAGCGGTTTTTAAAAAACACAGCGCACAACCAGTTCCGGTTGCTCCGGAGTGGATTGAGGTATGGAACTACAGAAAGTAGTCCACCCCAGTCCACTCTACGGTGCAGAAGACCTCCGTTAGAGGTCGCTCTGCACCGTTTTACTAGCCCGGTGCGGAAATGGCCTCAGATGCCTTCCATTTTTCCTCCTTATTGGCACAGTTTTAGACTGTGCCTTCAGTATCTCCATTTTAAGGAACTCCCATGCCTCCTGAACTCCTTTCCCTTTCACTATTCTTGACCACGGAATTTCAGCCAGCAGCTCCTTAAGTTTACAGAAGTCTGCTTTTTTAAAATCTAAGATGAGTGTCTGGCTACACTTATCTTCTCCTTCCCACTGAATGCCAAATTCCAATAGGGCACGGTCACTCCTCCCTAAAGATCCAACCACTTCTACCTCATTAACAAGGTCATCCCTATTGATCAGGATCAGATCTAGAATATTTGATCCCCTTGTCGCCTCTTGCACCTTCAGGACCATGAAATTGTCTGCAAGACAAGCAAGAAACTTGCTGGACCTTGCTGTCTTGGCAGAGTTGGACTGCCAACATATATCCGGGTAATTGCAATCTCCTATTATTACTGTATCTCTCCTTTTTGAATGTGCAGTCATTTGGTTGAGGAAGGCGTCGTCAAGGTCCTCAGTCTGGGTTGGAGGTCTGTAGTAAACCCCCACCAGAATACCCCCATTGTTTCTCGCTCTCTTAATTCTTACCCAGATGCTCTCAACCTGGCTTTCTGGGTTTAAGTCATGGATCTCTTCACAGGTGAAAACATCCTTGACATACAAGGCTACTCCTCCACCTTTCTTGTTTGGTCTATTTCTACAAAATAGGCTATACCCCTCTATTCTTACATTCTAATCCTGAGACTCATCCCACCAGGTCTCAGTGATGCCTATCAAATCATATTTATTTTGTTGTACTAGGAGTTCAAGTTCATCTTGCTTGTTTCCCATACTCTGCGCATTAGTGTAGATTTCATTCTTACTGGAATGTTTGGGATAGAGTTCTTACTACATGGATTTCAGTTAAATATCTGAAGATCAATTCAAAAATTGAAAGTACTATGGCACACAATCCTGTGTGATCAGAAATCACTTTTGTTCATGCAAGGAGTAATGGATAGATCTGATTTCTACCAATTCTCTCTGGCAGCTGTATCTCCTCCTCCACTCTCCTGTTGCATCACTATGGAGGGAACTCCAATATAAACTAATGGGTTTTTGGAGGGTGCAAGAAGCCACAGTGAGAAAGCCTAATAACATTCCATCCTGCAAGCAGTATTCTGCTGTTAAGAACTAAGCAGACCTGCATAGGATGACACAACGCTTCTCCACAATTAAACAAAGCAATTTATTTGGTTAATATTGCTTTGATGTCATTCTTTGCATATGAATTGCTGCTTCCATTTTTTAAAGAAAAAGTGAAAAAGACAAACAAATAATGTGAAGATTAAAAGAAAATATGAGTTTCACTTTTATGCACAATTTATTTTGGAAACTGTAAGTGTCATTGCAATAAATATAGGAGCAAATGACTGATCATAAAAATGGAGAACAAACAGTTATTTCACAGACAATATGTAGGCTGGGTAGGGTGGCAAGATCGTGCTGTTGAAAATGGGAACAATGACTTCACTGGGAGCAAATTCTGCCTTTAAAGTAAGTAATTAATGGCTTGCCATCCAGCATTGTACTGCAATAAAAAAAAATAGGAAGGCAAAGAAAGTCATAGCTTCAGGCCTCTTGGTTTATTTGTTTGGTCTAGTTATTCAAATACAAATGAACAGTTGCTGACAGCAATTATATAGAATGGAAGAAAAGCTAAGAAAAGTGAAGCTGTAGCAGATTCTTCTGCCCCTAAATGCTGCAGGTCTCATATGAATAAATAAATGACAATCATAGCTGGTGAGTGTCATCATAAACTTACCAGGTTATGCATCTTAAATTCTAAAACCAACTTGCATGCTAATTATATCATGGGCTATTTTAAGTATCGCAAAATCAACTGGTATAATTGTACATCAGGGCACACACATGAGGAGCAAATTATTAATGACATTGCTGGTGTGTTCCTAGAGCTACTCTATTCATTACAGGCAATACATTTTGGTGATTTCATTTTATCAACTGTCCTTTCATCATAATGTTTTACATATATGTTTCGCCCTTTTCTCAACACTCATCAGCAGGGGAGGTGGGCCTGATGGGCAATTGGAAAGGGCTCCTCAACTTTTTTTTTGCAGAGATGAATCTTTTAGTCTATCATCTCATCTCCTTTCCTTTTTTTTTTTTGAGGTAATAGCAACAAGAACAAAAAAGCTACTCTGTCCAGCAAGTACTGCTGTGTGACCACCATTTTAAAGTCCCTTCAGTGTTCCTCCACATTGTCTCACTCTGATGGAGTACTGCTCAGAGTGACTCTGCCAAGACCACATTGCAGGTCAATCAAAATGGCGGGCTTTGCTGACTCTGTTACCCCAGAGGCACATTCTGTCAGTTCCTCTGCAGCGGTCATCTCTAAATGGGGATTTGGCATTTTGAGTCCCAAGAAGAAGGGATGGTCTGCCAAGGCCCTGATAAAATCTGCTGCTGACCCTGTTGATGAGAAAGTGTTTTAACCACATAAGCCTGACAACTCAGTCTGAGAAAACAGTCCATTTCTTGCCCTGAAAAACTTAAAATCTAAAGTTTGATTGCTTGGAAAATTGCTAGGATGAAGCAGGTAAGAGCAGCAAGCAAATAAGGGCCTAAATCCAGTGGTGATTCCCAACTAGAGCAGTCCCAATGAATCAATAAAATACTGGGCAAGTCAATAAAGAGAATTTCATTCATTGGATCTACTCTAGCTGACCTAACAATTGGAGGTAAGACAGTATGCACACATATAATTATTTTTATGTAGGCTTTGGCAACAATGTTACATGCATCTGTTGTGTGCCTTCAAGTCGTTTCTGATTTATGGTGACCTTTAGATAAACCTATCATGAGATTTTATTGACAAGATTTGTTCAGAGGGAGTTTGCCTTTGCCTTCCTCTGAGGCTGAGAGAATATGACCTGCCCTGAGGTCACCTCAGGGGTTTCCATGACCGAATGGGGAACTGAATCCTGACTTACAGACCTGTAGTCCAATGCTCAAACCACTACACCATACTGGCTCTACTTATATGCATTTACTTCGGAATAAATCCTAGGCCCTTTCTGCTGGACAGCACCCTCCAGCATGGGGATGCAAGAGGAGTGGGATCGTGAAGACACTTCTGCATGATGTCATTGCAGTCCCACCCTTCTTGCATCCCCAGCCGGCATGGTCATGGGGTATCTCATTGATGAAAAAACTCTGTCAATGGCCTCTGATCGCGTGAGCCTTCTGTCGCAGCTGGCCATGCAGAAGGGCTAGAAGTGCAATCATGTGCTTCCTTTCCCACTGCAGCATGGGAAGAAGACCAGCTGTAGTGCTGAAAGAAGGAGCATGTCCCTCGTGCTCCATTCCACAGGCAGCTGGTCAGGTGTGGAGGACAGCATTGGGAACATGATCCCATTCCAGCAGATGTACTGCCAGGATTGTGATGGGACAACATGGGAGAGCGTTGTCATGTGGAAAAGGTCCTAGTGAACTCAGTGGGACTTGCTTCTATGTAGCAATTTGTGCTATATACTGCAGCTGGCAATGAAGGCTAAAAGAAGGATTTTTATGAAACAAAAATAGTTTCTTCATTGATATTTTATTCCAAAATAAGGAAAAAATATGCACAGGGAACCTATTACTATGCTATTTTACAATCTCTGCATATATTTCACAATGCTATAGTAATAAGAACGGGACTGATATCTGATCAATAATTCCTATTAAGCTGATTTTAAAAAAACAATTTTAGACTTCCAGTAAAATAAGAAGTAAATTCCTTTTAATGTAACTCAAAGGACAGTGTTATGCGTGGGTTTATAATACACAGATAACATCATCTAATTTAATGTTTTGTTTTTTTAAAAAAGAGCACCTAGAGATTCAATGATGTGTGTGCTTTTAGAAACTGAGTCACAAATCTAGCTGCCTCCTAAAATAACATAATAAGTACTTCCAGTTTTCTGAACATTATGATAAATTATATAAGGAGGAATCAACAAGTGGTAATATTTGGAGAACAGGAATGGTAAACATCCGACTAGCTCCAACAATATGATATACACAACTATGCTATTGAGCTGACATACCATTTTCACACTGAGACAAATATATGAGCCTTAAAAGAAGGAAGTCTCATAGGGAAACAATAAAGATATATATATATATATATATTAAAATAGCTTATGTTGAATTTAAAGTAGAGAGGAAGATAAACTACTTTCATGGGAGTGATTGAATTTCTCTCATATCGAAAGTGTACTGCTACAAATTCTGGACAGTATTCTGTAGCTAAGATAGATAATGTACATGTACAAGGAAAGAACATCATGTATAACTTTACACAGGAATAGGAGGAATGGAAGAGGCAACCATACACTGACTCAGGCCTTTTCTGCACCCTACCTTTCTGTGAGGACATCTGGTGGGGATCCTGGCAGTGGCTGTGCCGAGAGGGGAGCACAACAGGAGTACTCTCCTCTGCATTGGCTGGCTCCCTTGGAAGGGAGCATGATGGCCATGCCTCTTCCTTCCGCGGTTCAGCCGGATACCTTCCCAGGCTGTGCTGGGGCAGGAAGCACAGCTATTGTGCTTCCTGGTCTTCTGCAGGACAGGTAAGTCCATGATGGTGGTGCAATCCCAGGTCATTGATGGAGAAAACCCATCAATGATTTAATCTGTGATTGCACCGCCTAGGGATGGGAGAAGGATGGACCACTACAATGTCACGCAGAAGCATCGTCATGGTCCTGTTCTTCTCCTGTCCCCATGGCAGATTGGAAGGGTGGCTCAGAAAGGGCCTCAGATTATTGCTCGGTCTGTCTCAGTATTGTCAACAGTGATTGGCAACACCTTGGGTTTGTGCATCTGTATATCAGTAATAGTGAAGCAATTGTGTAGGGGGGGACCTATTGCTTTCATATTTTGCTTACATTTCTCCCTATGGCAAGGGGATGGACACTCTGTGAATAGAATATTGGACAAGATAGTCTTCAATATGATTTAGCATTGTTGTTGTGATGTGCCTTCAAGTCATTTCTGACTTATAGCAACCCTAAGATGAAGCTAGCATGGGGATTTCTTGGTAAGATTTCTTCAGAGGGGTCTGCCATTGCCATCCTCTGGGTCAGAGAGCATGTGATATGTCCAAAGTCACCGAGTGGATTACTATGGCCAAGTGGGGATTTGAACCCTGGCCTTCCAATGTCCTAGTCCAACACTTACACCACTATATCACTCTGGCACCCATTTATGATCTAGCATAGCTTCTTATCTGAAGAATCATAACTTACCATATGAGCATCCCTGCACAATAAGATCTTCAAGGCAGGCACTTTTCTCAGTCCCACCACCTTCATGGGCATGGTTGGTGGGAATCTCTGAGAAGGCCTTCTCTGTGGTGACTCATAAAGTTTGGAACTCCCACTCTAGGGAAGCTAGAATGGTTCCTTCTCTGTTGTCTCTCTGGTGACAGGTTAAGACTGTTCTTTTCCAGCAAGCCTTTGGAAACTGATTTTTAACAAGAGAAGGGCTTTTTATGGTGGTATATTGTTTTAAAGCAAAATATAAATGGTTTTAAATCTGTTGTTGCTTACTACTATTGTAATCTCAGTTCTGTATGTTTTAACAATATGTGTTTTTATTCTAATATTCTGTCTTCTGTAAGCCACCTTGAGTTCCAGTCTGCGAGAAAGAAGGGACATAAATAAAGCAACAGAGGAATGGATGCTTTTATGGCCATATAGAAAGCTCTTTCCAGTCCCCCCTGGAGAATCCAAGGGTTGAGCCTGGAACCTTTTGCATGGACAGCATGTGCTTTGCCAGTGAGTATGGCCTTGATGTAATATGGATGAAACTTGGCTCTCTTTTGAACAACACAGTTATTGAACCTGCCATAGCCCCATCTTATAGAAAAATGGATCTATAGTTTAGGCAAGAGTATTTAGAATTCTCAGGCAGACCACTCTGCTCCCTTACCCAACTATAAACCCTAGAATTTCATAGATTGCAGTTTAATTGGAATCATAGTGCTGTAATTGTGTAGTATGAAAGGGTCCCATGAAATTTCAACAGCTTCTGGCAATTTCATTTGTGATTAATCAAAGTAGGCATTTCAACCAGAAGAAATGGTTTCAAAGGGAAAAAGATACAGAAGTCTCCCGCTTTAAGTGTTAATGATAAGTACTGATGCAGGAAGTGTGAATCTCTCTAGCTTTCTGTATTTCAACAGATTGCTGACAGTATCCATCATTTATGTTATCTAATTCTAAATACATGTCCATTATAAAATGAAAATAAAGATGATGGAAACCTTCACTCTTATTTTAGATCAATTTGTGGAGGCAGAGTCCACTAATTTTGTTGTGACAAACACACACACAGTTTTCATGAGGAGACACTGCTCTATTAGGAAATGTTTTTATCAGATATATTGAAGTCACACTAAATGGAGTTCTTCATTCTTTTTGCTGACTGTGTTTTTCTAGGGTTCACAGTGGAAGATCTACCAGAGATCTGCCTTACATTTGCTGATTACAAATAGTGTTTTTGTTGATCCTCCAAACACATGATACTTAATTGCTCCACTGAAGGCAATTTTGATTTTAATGCATAAAGTAGAATCTAGAGATAAATATGTTCACTTTATACTGTGTGTTCATCTCTCATCTTCCACACATGAATTTTCCTCGTAGGAAGTACAAGTACACATTCCCAAGTGGTCAAAAACAATTAAGAATGGCTCATCTCACTCTGCATAATCCAAATCAACTCTGGAAGGTCGGAGGACCCTTCAAAACAGATTTAGAGGGGATAGTTGAAGAAGGGGAAGTCCTGTTCTGTAAGGGGAAATACACTTGTTGTTCATAGCTGAATAAGTCACACACCAGAGTTCCACAGGAGGGAACCCTCTTGTGAGACTTAGGCCTTTGAGGCTTCTCTCTAAATTGCAAACCCCAGGAATTCATAGAATGTTGAAAGTGGAATAATAGCGCTATAACAGTCTATGTGGAAAAGGTCTTACTCAGCTGTGAACATTTTTTTTGGAGAGGGGAACAGGTTACATTGGTACCATTGGATGATGAAATCTGAAAATGGAGTTTGTTCAAATACATTCTTAATTTTACACTGCCTACTTGTGTGTTCATGATATACATCATGATCTTCTGTAGCCACACTGCCATAAATCAAAGTGAGGCAGCTGTTTCAAGTGGCAGATACTGTTAGGTATGAGAGTGAGTATTTGTCCTGAGCCCCCTAACCATTCTCCTCTTGGAAGATAGAAATACATGTGTCAGCTGGCCTGTCCTGCTCCCTTAAACAGGCTTGCTGCCCTTAGTGTGGTGTGGTGGAAAATGCTGCTCCATTATCAGTGTATAATTTTACTGCCAGTCCAGTTAGCTTAAATATCCTAAAGGTACCAGATCGCATCTGAGCATGGAAGTGATGCAGAGTCAGCCCTGGTTATTACTTGGATGGTAGACTGCTAACAAATACCAGGTGCCGTAGGCTATCTTTCACAGGAAGGAACTGGCAAACCACCTCTGAATATTCCTTACCTAAGAAAATCTTATGAAATTGATGGGGTCACCATAACTCAACGAGCAGCTTGCAGACACACAAACACATACCAGTTGGCTTCTGTACATGGAATGGAAGGGGCAACATTTAGTTCTTTGCTTTGGGCCCCAAAATGACTTGCTTTGCTCTTGCTATTGACATCAAAGTGATTAGCTTTGGTGAGAGTGCTTTTGTGTGTGTGCTTTTTTTTTTTTACCTAATGATAACAAAAAATCAAAAGTAACGTGACATTTGGAATAATAATGCAGGAATAATGATATAATAACATGACTATCATACCTGGTCTGAGGGAGAACAGCATTTATTTGCCATCTTCATCTGCAGAAAAGGAGAACAGAAATAGTTTGCCAGTGCACGATAAATCAGGTTGTGCAATCAAGCATTTATGAGTTTCATGAGAAGCTACCATTTAAACCCAATTATAAGACAACTACACAATAATCACATTTTAATATTATTTGACATAAGCGTACCATGTTAATATTACAGAGTCAGATAATGAAAAACGGTATAGTGTACTGGATGAAATGCTCACAATCCCAAAATGATTGAGAATTGAAAGTACTGGTCATTCAGCTATTACCTCATATGATCTTCAATTCAGCAAAGCAGCTGAATGAATTCTGAAGTTTCTTCTCATATTTTTTTCTGTCCTCCTCCCCCACCTTGCTCTCTAAATCATAGCTTAGAAATTGGCTTTGTGGAATACCATTTCCAGAATATTAGGAGATTTTTGAAGTTAGACTTCAAAAAAATTTAACTTTTCCAAGTTGTGGCTTAAGCCACTGGCCAATTATAGAAAGATAGAGCATAACCACATATAAGAGATCATGGACTTTAAAGTTGTATTGTTTAATTTCCAGGGGAAAAAATAATGGAATGGAACAATGGAAACATACTCTGTGAAAAATATATCTATGTTTATACTTATGGTTTTTTTTAAAATTTTACCAATAGAGAACATTAAATGAATTTTGCTCATGACCTTGAAAACATTGCTATTGGCAGGCTGAAAACAGTAAGACCTGCCATTTGAGACTATATACCTGATCTAAACAACTTCTCAACATTGCTTATCTGGGTATTGCACATTTATTTTTAATTAAAATATTTATCTATGACTTTTCTCTCAAACTATCCAGATCAGATTACAATGAAAAAATATTCATAAAGCAAAAAGAATAATATAAAGAACTTGATAATGAGGATCAGTCTACAATGGAGTAACATTGATATAGACCATTAAAATCAGCTACCTTTTAACAACCATTTAAAGTCCTAGCATATGCAGAAGATCATGCAGCAAAGAATTCTGGTCTACCTATATGCAGAAGGGATCTTCCTCATATGGATGGGCTGTTTTGCATATGCCAATAGAGCACTGCTGAGGAAAACTATCTGAGGCAGCAGATTATGAGAGGTGGACAACAAAGAGAAGATGCTGGAACAATGCTGTATGTAATTTGAGGTTTACTTTGTATCTCCAAACTAGCTTGCTGTGGTGGAGCAGAACAATCCAGTCTCCACCAGTGAAGTAAGATTCAGTTGCCAGTCTAATTAGTTTCTGCAGATGGAACGAGAAGAAGTGCCGTCTTGTCTTCTTCTTGGTCAGAAAAATGTATGAAGCCAACACAGCACACCCTGTGCTGTCTGAGGAATAGGAGTAGCGGCAGCCCCTGTTATCCTTCCACTCACACTTCCTTGTATCTATCCCACTATCTTGGAGTTAATAAACAGTAAATAAATATTTGTCCTTATAGTGACAAAAGTAAACAAGCAGATAAGTGCTATATAATTATATTTATGATGAAGGAGAACTTTTAATGGGTTCGAACACAGTGATTCCAGACTTCCCCATGTTCTTTCTTATTTTAAGTTATCTCCTTGTGAATTTTTCTCTTTTCTCCTGCTTGGGCAGCAATTTTGTCTTGGGTGGGTGTGCCTCAGCTTGTGATTAAAGGTTAAAATGCATGTCCTATTAAAATATTTAAATAAAACCATGCAATTAGATCACGGCAGCAACTAGGAAGAAATTATTTAAATTCTTCCTCTTGTACCTTACTTGATCAAAATCCACACACTCCAAATCAAAAGCTGCTACTGAACCTGCTATGTTTCTATTGTACATGTACTTTTTCTCCAGTAAGGCTCATAACAGAAAGCAGGGGGAGCAACTTCAGTCAGGGAAATGGTGCAAGGGAAAACTTAAAAAGTTTCTCTGCCAGTGCTGTTGGCTGTTTTCCCAAACTAATTAAAAGTCCACCATCAATGGATGTTCCTTTCCTTTCCTTCTTTCTTTTTCTTTTTTCTATTTTTTTTAAAGAAACATTAGGACAGCTAATAAAGAAATGTGCTTGAAAGCAGGAACCCTTTAACCCATTTATTGCTTAGCATTACAGATGATAGATGATGATTGTTCTACAGATTAAACATTTAATTTCATTCTTGAGGGCACATGGGCCTAAATCCAACGTCATTCTGGAGTTATGACAGTAGATTCCACAGTTTTGCCAGAAGATATTCAGCACCAGATCCTATCTACACATAGGGTTATTGATGTGCAAAAATTATCTTTATCAAACAAAATATATTTTCATTGTAAATTTGACAAATGCTTTGTAGAAAGGTACAAATAACATAGGGCCCTTTCATACCACACAGTTACAGTGTTATGATTTCATTCTGTCATAATGCCATCCTATGGAATTCTGGGACTGGTGATTTAGGAAGCAGCCGTCAGTATTCTCAGGCAAAGAGTTCTCCTCTGGTGCCTCTGATCAAACTACAAACCCCAAGATTCCATAGAGGGAGCCATGGCAGATGAATGGAATTATAGTGCTATAACTGTGTAGTATGGAAAGGCTCATTTTTGGTGGGGAGTAATTCATGTCTGATTCTTAAACTCATATATCGTTAAACTCTTATTATCCACATTACACTAGTACCTGCATTGTACTCAAGCACCAAAAATTAGTGGGCATTTTTTTGAATTCTCCTGAGTTTTTTTTTTTTTTAACGTGCCTAGATAATAAACCAAAGGCAGTGAGGAGCTGAAGGATGCTGAAGTAATGAAATGTGCCTTCAATCCAAGGCTGGCAGAAAGTGGGTGGAGGCATTAGATTAGGGGTGGGCAACTAGAGTAAGTCTGGTCCAATTTTCTGCTCCTGAAATCAGCCAGGGGCTTGACTTATGGCCAAAAATGTCCCAAAAGTTCACACACAAACCCCAGAAAGTGTGAGAAGTCTCTTTCAGGTTTTGAAGAATAGATTTTTTTTTTAAAATCTGAAACTCTGGCCTTTTCCGCACTGGGCTATTTAAACGGTGCAGAGCGACCTCCAATGGAGGTCTTCTGCACCGTAGAGTGGACTGGGGTGGACTACTTTTTGTAGTTCCATACCTCAGTCCACTCCGGAGCGAACGGAACTGGTCGCACAGTGTGTTTTTTAAAAACCTCTTTTTAGAGGTTTTTAAAAACCATGGAGCGCGCAACCCCGTGCTGCTCCGTCATCCGGCTCCGGAGCAGATTTGCAGGTTTATCAAACTTGCAGATTTGCAGGTTTATCAAACTTGCAGATTTGCAAGTGCGTGCCTGCAGATCTGCCGGGGGCGGGCTTCCGGCTGGCAAGCTTCTCCGGTTGGTGGAGAGTCTCCACCAACCGGAAGCCGCCATTTAGGACGCCGGAGGAGTGCGGAGCGACGAGCTCGCGCTGCTCCTCCTGGTGACGGACTTGGCCGGCTGGAAAACAAAGCCAGTAAGCTCCGTTTTCGGGCATTCCCCCCCCACATGTGGAAAGGGCCTGTGTGTGTGTGTGTGTGTGTGTGTGTGTGTGTGTGTATGCATGCATATGCACATGCATTATCTATTTAAAAGATGAATTACCTCTCCTGGAGGTTTCTAGGAGAAGCATTTCACTTTATGGGGTCCCGAAAACAGGTGGTCTGGACATCTGTACAGCCTAGGGAGTGCAAAAATGGCTTGGAAAGTTTGTTATACCTCCAGGGCCACACTTTGTAATCTTGCCAAATAAAAGCTTCTTTCTGACTTGTTTCTTGTATAGACATCCATTAAAGTCTATGGCCCTTTTCGCATGGCATTTCTAATGCAAAAGGGTCCCTTGAGCGTTATGCACGTGAGGAGCGGTCTACACGGTGCACTCACATTTGTGCGACACTCAAGGGCCTGACGCAGACCATGCATGCATTTTTTCATTTTCAGCTTGAAGCCGAAAATACTGCATGGTCATGCATCACTCCGGGGCCCCGCCGCACTTATCTTGCATGCAGAGCCTCAGGAGCCAGGCTGGTCATGCTTCCTGTCTCAGTGCAGCCTGGGAGGTCCCAGGCTGCACTGTGAAAGGAAGAGGTGGGGCTCTCGCGCGAGCAGGAAGCTCGTGCGGAGCCAAAGAGGCAGGGAAGCGAGAGCCTCTCTCCGGAGGCTGCTCGTGTGAGCCCCACACCCCAGCACTGCGAAAAGGTAAGGTGCGAAAAAGGTGTACACTAGGAAGAAAAGTTGAAAATAGTTAATGGCACTATATCTCTTGCAAGTCTTCTCTTTGCCTCTCATTGTTCTTCAGTGGTAACAAAAGATGGATTGAATTCAGGAGAAGATCTAACATACTTCATTGCTTGCACACATCTGAAGAATATACACTGACCACAGTTTGCAGTTTGCATTTTTTTTTCTTCATCTGCATTAAGCAGATACGTGCCTTAAACACATTCAGTTCTTCTTATTCATACTTTGTATCTCCCTCAGACTGGTCAAGTGTGTTTATGTCCTGTGCAGATTTACCTCATCGTACAGAAGGTGGTAGTAATGTGTGAATAGAATAGGATTGCACCTGGATCATAGAATACAACCATACCAATAATCTGTCGATGTGCAGGCACTATTCCCATGGTTTATCATGCAGACAGAGGCCACTTCCCCATTATACTGTTATAGCGCTACTATTCTATTTTCAACATCCTGTGGAATTCTGGGGCTTGTAGTTTACTGAGAAATCTAAATGCCCCTCCCTAAACTTCAAACCCTAGGATTCCATAGGTTGTTGAAAGTGGAATAACAGCACTGTAACAGTGTAGTGCGGAAATGACCAGAGATTCTTAAGTTTGTAAGAAGTGTTGTTAACACAGGGAGGCAGGGAACTGCCGCCACAGTTATACTTTCCTCTCCATGCATTCATTGCCCACATTTTAGCACAGAACCTATACTTTATTCTAAAGGTGGCTTTCCGTACTGCAGTTGCTAATTTAAAACCTAACATTGTGGATCCATAACTGCTCCATATTTTGTAAGACTATATCATCTTACTGTAAGACTATGCAAATGCCCCATCCAGTCCACTTTAACAGCCAGCAGCAGCAGGTGAAGGAGACTTTTTCAGGTGCTGATCAAGGCACAAAGAAGATGATGTTTCCAGATCCCTCCTGCCAGCTCCCTCCTGCCAGCAAGTAAGGCTGCAACAATCAGAAGCAGAACCCCTGTCATAACTCCTGGAAGAGGCTGGAAACATCATCTTCCTTTCATCCTGATCGGCAGTCCTTCACCCAATGTGGCTGCTGGCTGCGAGGGGTGGCACTGAGGGGCATTGAACAGGGAGAAATTACTTAGCTACATATATGTAACTAAGCAGCCGATGTAGATTATTGGTGTGAGTATATAAAATGGTTTTTAAAAAAATTGGTTGTCTTCAGTATTTATGTCCTGTGCAGATACACCTCATCATACAGAAGGTGGTAGTAATGGGGGAATAAAATAGGATTGCACCTGGATAATAGAATACAACCATACCAACAATCTGTCAATGTGCGGGCACTATTCCATGGTCTATCATGCAGACAGAGGCCATTTCCGCATTACACTGTTATAGTGCTACTATTCTGTAGTATTACTTAGCTACATATACATAACTAAGCAGCCAATGTAGAATATTGGTGTGAGTATATAAAATGCTTTTTAAAATATTTGGTTGTCTTTAGTATTCTGAGAGTTAGGGCTCTTTCATACCAGCCTGTTGCCTCACAACAATCATGTTGTTTAAGCAAATGGAAACCATTTAATTAATTAATTAATTAATTAATTAATTAATTATATTTGTACACCATCTTTCTCCCAGTATGGGAACAAGGCTGCTTCCAACAACAAATTAAAACATCAAACATTTAAAAACCATGAAAAACATCAAAAACATATAAAATCATTTTAAAAACCCTAAAGCAATATTCAATTAAAACAAGTTAATAAATATAGATCTCCCTGCTAACATAAAAGCCTGTTTAAAAAGAAAAGTTTTTGCCTGCTGGTGAAAGGTGAGGAGGGAGGGGGCCCGCCTAGCCTCCTGTGGAAGAGCATTTTTGTGAAGAACATACCAGTGTGAAAACAATTGCTTTCATACCTTCTCAGCAATAGAATTATGCTGCCACTTTGGTGATGTGTGTTCCTACAATCACTCTTCCACACTGCCTTGCTCACCCTACCTTCCTAGCTGTGTCCACCCTAAGTAGGGCATGGTGGCTGCTCCTTTTTTTCTTCTTCCTGCAATTGTGCAGTTCCTTCTCTCAAGACTAGTTACACTAGTTTTCTTTGCTGCTGGCATTTTGCTCTTGTGGAATATTGGAACTGCAGCTGAAGAAAATGTTTATACCAGCAACAATATTCAAGCCATTATTGTTTTTTTTCCTATCAATGAAAAGATCCGATCCAATAGCAACAGAAATGCAATGCAATAATGGCAAAGTCATGACATCATGTCATAAGCAGACACCAAACACGGGACTAAGCTAGTGCAACAAACCTATCATATTGTAAAGCCATCAGTATAATGATAAGGAGGCACCAAATAAGAAAATTCTTGTCAAGCAATGAACTTGTTAAATGGCCTGAAGCAAGCCCTCTTCTATCAGGATGACCTATTATTCTAAGGATGAGGTAATATTGTTCAAAGGAAGAGTGATGTGTTTTGAACACTCAAATTATTAAATTAAAATACTAGAAGCACGTGGTTGAGTCACCTAGAACTATTCTGAATGTGTGTGTGTGCTTTTAACAGCTATTTCACCCTCTCTGCCCTCCTCCCTGCTTATGTTTACTCTGCTGTCCAGTGCTTACAGATTTTTCATTCTCAAGATGAGTGAAGTGATAAGTTAGACAGACAATATTGACCTTCCACAAACTTGGAGACAGGAGCTCCTTTATGAATAGCAAACTAAAATAGTGCTGCTTTAGTGTCTTCTAACTGTTGAGCAATCTCCCTCGAGGAAAAAACTTTTTAGTTCAGAAATGTTCTGGGATTCAGCTTGATACAGGTTATTAAAATTACTTTCCCATCTATTGATTTTCACCCCCTGTATTTTTCTAGTGTTACTAGTATGACTTCTCCCACCCTATTTTCTATTGTAGACTTTTTAAAAACACTCAGATCGTAGAGAGATTTTATTACAAAGAGGTGGTATTGGGAGGTTTCAAGTTCTCAGAGGTCCAGTGGGAATAAGATGAACTAATATGCAGCATGCTGGAAAGGCATCACTTTCTGAATGGGGTGGGGGTGGACACACAAACCTATGCTGAAAAGGTATTTTTAGAAATCTATTCTTGTTCTTCTCACTTGAGTCACTGAATGATTTATGGACATGTATAAATAATTGATATGCACAAAAAAGAAGCATTTTTTTTTTAAAAAAATCATGACTGCAGTTCCTCTGGGCACTTATCTCCCATTTAGTCCCGCTGAAATCTGTGGGACACAATTCTGTGTAAATGTGTGCAGGACCGGCCTATAATAATTCTCCTGATCATTAAAATAAATGCTATTTTGATTGTATTGCTGCAGTGCTTGTACACTGATAGAAATATACACAACAGAACAAAAAAAGAAAAACGCCCCAAAAACCCAACAATGAAGTAAACTCAATAATTCTTACCATTTATAAAGTAACAAATGTTCTACTTCTGTAGTGATACTTTGTGCCTTTTAAAAAATAATACAAGAAAACCTTTGACATAAAGTAGAAAAGTCAAATTTGTTTTCATTATAAAGGAGTAAAAACTCATTCCACAAGTATCAAAAACCTCCCTGCGCAACTGGAAGAGCGGTGGCTTGCATCTCTGGCCATCCATGGCACTTGCATGCTGCCACAAGAGAAGGAGGCAGCCACCTGTCACACATCTGTATCTAGAGACCATATCTTTCTAGAAAGATATATTTCATCAGTTCCTTATTCTTAAGGAGCCTCTGAACCAAGACATTATGGGAGGCATGGTTAAGAACTCACCTGTGCCTTTCAAAAAGGTGATTTTCCAAGCCACTCCTATATAATCTTTGGTTTGAAGAATCCCTTCCCCTTGGGAGCCAAGCATTGAAGAAGCAGGTCATATATACAGACCTCTAGCTGAAGGCACACATTAGGTGGTCTGGCATAGCAATAATGGTGGGGTGTTCTGTTCTACCACAACTTGAATGGAAAATCAGTCAGATACTCCTGAATCAGTCCAGAGCCCTGCACAGACTGCGGTTTTAAAAGAATGATCTTTCACTAGGGCCAAGCAGAACTTTAAAAGTGAACTTAATGGAGTCCTGCTGGATAAGACTAAAGGCTTATCTAGTCCAGTATCCTGTTTCTCACATGGATCAGCCAGATGCCTATAGGAAGCCTACAGGCAGGACATGAGAGGAAATGTCCTTCTTTCAGCATTGTCTCCCAGGATGCAGTCTCTCTGTAAGGCCTAGAAGAGACCCGGGGAAAGACTGTGCAGTATTTCATAATGGAAGAAGCCTTCTAGTCTTTTGACAGGAAGCTGAGCAATCTCCAGAACAGTTCAAAAAGATCTGGCACAAGGAATCTCCTCAGCCCTCTGACTGGTGAGAGATGTGCCAGCTCAAGGAAACCTACCAGGCCAAATGAACTACAGCTCAGACAGTCTCCCTTTATATATCCTGACTAATTCTTCTTCTTGGCCTATAAAACTGAGGATGAGATCAGCAAAAAGGATAGGGTATGTTTCTTCCTCCTCCCCTTCCCCCTCTTCCATATTCAGGTTTGTCCCTTTTTAGAGATATAATTTCACCAGGAAGCTGCTCCTTTCAAAAGTGCCTCACAAATTTTCTACTGAAAAATTCTTCCTTGCCAATAGAGCAGGCTCACACACAAAAATCCAAATGGATGGATATTGAGCTCGTAACACATGCTACCCCTTTTGTTTGAATGATATCACAAAAAAACATGTGGCCAATGGAAAGCACACATTCAACTGCTTCCTCTGTTGAAATAAAGATGGTAGTTTTGGGGCCCCATTTGTGCAAAATTTAAGAAAAAGTCAAAGAAGAATAAAAAGTGAATGTTGTTTTGTTCCAGGGTTATACAGATTTTTGTAGCAGATCTTGCTCCTTTTCTTTGCTGCATTCCGGAAAACTGGTCCATACTCACCTAATTAAGTATGCATCTGTAGCATATTGCCCATGCACAATGTTTTTCCTCATGCAAGCTTTCTTACACATGCATAATTGACTACATAGCATTTCCAGTTCTGCATATGCAATGAAGTGACTCTTGCCTGGAAAGGAGGCATATTTTGCCACCAGTGGCAGTGGTAGGAATTTGGCAGACAGCAGGAATGCACCATATGGCTTGTTCCCTCTTTCTGCACACACTTAAATTCAATATTGCAAAATTCTTACATAAATATTCTCCCAGGACCCCCATTGTGCTTTCTGTAAGATACAACACGGCAGTCTTGGAGCTACACCAGCTGCTCCTGCCTTTAAAAGATGGCAAATTGTTTGTTTATTAACGCCACTCTTCCTCAAAACATCAGAGCAGGTTATAGAAAAGCCATGGTCCTAAGTCTCTCAAATGAACAGCATGTGATATATGACCAGTGTGTGACTTTTGCAAGGGGCTTGGCTAATATAAATATAAATATTTCACTTCACAGTAGAAATGTTATGAATTGCAACCTCTCTCACACGCAAGAGTGGGATGCTCCCTCAGCCCCTCTTGTCTGTCCGTCTGCCTGCCTGAAGCAATCTTCTTACTGTGGTAAGTAAGTGAGAAAAGGACTTTTAAGAAACTGGTGTTGTACTTTGTAACAGATGTGTTTTTAAATTGATTTTTTTAATTAATTAGAGTTTTAATATTATAATTTGTTTCACTGTGTTTTAAAATAATAACTTTGTATGTTGTTGTCTCTGTTGTTATGTTGTATGCTTTCAGGTAATTTCTGACCTAAGGGCAACCCAAAGGCAAACTATTGCTGGGTTTTCTTGCAGAATTTTGTTCAGAGGGGGTTTTCCTTCACCATTCTCTGAGGCCAAGAGACTGTGCTTTGTTTGAGGTCACAAAGCGGCTTTCCGTAGATAAGCAGGGATTTGACTGCTGTTCTCTCAGGCCATTTCCGCACGAGGCGAGGGAATCGCTCCGTGCCGTTACTCACCGGATCTTCTGGCTCCTCGGTCCGGTCCAGGGTGAATCGGAGCAGTGCGAGGTCTTAGATCCGCACTGCTCCGGCTTCCAAAATGGCGGCTTCCGGTTGGTTGTAGGTCCCAACCAACTGCGAAGCTCACCACGCCTAAAGCCCGCCCTCCGCAGATCACAGGTTCACATTGGTAAGAGCCTGCGAATCTGCACAAGGGAGCAGGCACGCAAAGGCGCGCTCCGGAAAAAAAGAGAAACCTCTTTTTCCCGGTCTTTAAAAAGCGCGCTTGAGGACCAGTTGGAGGCGTTTTGGAGCGGACTGAGGTGCGGATCTCTGGTAAGTAGTCCGAACCTAGTCTGCTCCGAGGTGCAGACGACCTCCGTAGAGGGCACACTGCACCATTTTAATTCCCCTGTGTGGAAAAGGCCTCAGAGTCCTAGTCCAACACTCAAACAACTACACTATCCTGGCTCTTATCTCTACTTATTTTTTGTTTAATTTCTACTTATTTTTAATATAATGATGAGCTGCCTTGAGTTCCACTTCGCATACAGAAAAACAGGTTATGTCATATAAATAAATATCTAGTAAGTGTATATTATGTAGATTATCTTGATATTTGGATGAAAATTGGTCTCTGACACACAAATGTGTTGGACACATGCTTTTTTTTGTTCACAAAGAAGTTCTTTTATTAGAAGCTCTTCCAGCAGTAGGTGGGACTGACTGATGATATGTGATAAAAAACAGAAGAAGAAATACTGATAAGGCATCATGAAGTAGCCACCTTCTGGATGGAAGGTAACTTGATTTAAGCAAAAGAGCTTGGAGAAATATTTGGGCTATAGTTCCTGAAATTCCTCCTTCAGCATGCTACCAGCTGGACTCACAATTTCCAGATTCCTCCAGCCACTCACCATGTTGTCTAAGGATTCTGAAAATTATCATCTGCAAAAAGTATATATCCAAGATAGAGGAGCGCACAAGTGAAATGTATGGTTTATTTTTCATATATATATATTTTCAAATATTAAAACAATGTTGCTTATCATGGATGAAGGCTGTTCAAGGATGGCAGCTGGGCATTGTAAGATTTTTATTTATGGCAAGTTTCCCTGTTTTAAAGAGGAACATACTCATTTCATAAGGAAACCAGGTGGGGTATTAAACAATGCCAGATCACTGCAGTATGAATTATACCACCACCTTGTACAAATATGAATAGTTGATTGCACAAACAAAAGCTGTCCCAGTGTGCACACCTAATACAGAGTTCGCAATGTGGGAGATTTTTCTCCTTGTCGCTGCCTTTCTGCTTACTTGCTCATTGACTGGGAGAAAAAAAATTAAAACAAACCTAGTTGATAACTTGCAGGAGATTTGTGAAACTGGAATTTTACTATCAGATCTATATATCTGCAAAGTCAACGTCATAATCTTTTAGGGCATTTGCTGTGGTCACAAAGAGATGAACGAAGAATCAAATTAAAAGCTCACTACACAGGTAATTGCAGAAAAATTGTGCTATTGCCAATTTAAACTGCTAAATCAATGAATACAACTAAAGAAAAAAAAAGTGAGGTAAACAGAAGCTACAGTTTTGAAACCTGCATAGGGAATGGACATGGGGTTTGTTTATTGATGTGGGACCCACTCTAGTCATGAATTCAGCTAGTGGTATTATGGAATGTTAATGAACGTTCCAATCACTCAGAAGTTTTAAATCCTGCCAATCCATAAAGCCAAGGATCAGAAAAGCTGTGCACTTTTGGCAAGAAAGGTTTAGATAAAATAGAGAGTAGGAAAAACTATGTTTAAGCTGTATGAGTGAAAATTGCTTCTGATCTGGATCATGGCTGCATGGGTATTTTGTACCCTCCCCAATTCTGTTTTGGGGACAAACGGCAGACACAGGGAGGTTGATTTTTAGCAAAAGATTGGCATGGTGTTCCAATCCTGATTAAAACAATGTTTTAGAATGGGGCCCCATTCATACAGTTTCTTCAAAATAAGATTAGTAAGATTAAAAATAAGATTAAACATTATAAAGTTAGCCCTCCACATCTGTGGGTTTCACTTTTGCAGATTTGATTATTCACGGATTATTTGCTGTCACCTCTGCTGCCTCCCTATGCCATTTTTAATAGGGACTACAAGCCTCATGAGGCTGAGAAACTGTGAACAAGGCTGGTAAGTCCCTATTAAAAATGGTGTCGGGCAGCAATGGAGGTGGCAGTAAGCCCCACCAGCTACCCACTTCTGCCTTTTGAAGGAACCCTGATGCCTCAAAGGAATCCATGGTGGGTTGACTATGGTGATCAGACTTTTTTTTGTGTTAAATATGCTTTGGAGGGGCCTAGAGTTATTCATGTTTTTTTTCACTTTCACGGGAGTCCTGTGCCCTTAACCCTAGCAAATGTGGAGGGATGATAGTACTTAAAAAAGTATTAATAATATAGGTCAGTATTCTACAACAACTATTGAATATTTAGTACAATATTGCAACAAGTTAGGTATGTTTAACTAAGCGACTTTTCCAGGCCTGACCCCACCCCACCCCCAACCTTATGGAAAAATCATTCTCCTATTCTCCTACTGTCAGCAGAATGGCTGGCAGTAACTGATGTAGCTCCCCAAGTAGCTGATGCTTGGTAAAGTTGGTTGGGGAAGAGTTATGATTGTGACAATAGTACTACAACTGTGACTGAGTAGCAATCATAAATATGAAAGTTACTTAGAGATCTGTAACCATTTCATATTCATGATTGCTAATTAGGCCATTTCTGCCCTACACTGTTATAGCGCTAGTTCTCCACTTTCAATGTCCTACGGAATCCTGGGGCTTGCAGTTTATCGAGGGGCCTTTAGAATTCTCAGCTAGAGAGCTCTTTGGCCTCAGGAAACAAAGCGGAATAATAGCACTGCAACCATGTAGTGTGGAAATGGCCACCATCACAATTGTGACACTACTGCAACAATTGTAATTACCCCTGTTTTCCCAAGTAACTAAGTAGCTGTTATAGCTACAATATACAGCTTGGTTTTGACTATGAACAACTTATATGAGCATATATCAATAGGTGTAAAAAAAAGTAAAGGAGAAGTCTACAAATATTTGTGCATTTGTGCACACATTCTGTGATTCTTCAGTTGTCACAAACACATCTGAAAATCTCCAAGCTTCTCTACCACTGCTTATTTCAAAGAACATTTACGGGATAATACCATTTGGAGTATTGACACTGCCCACATAAAGCATGACTGTAGTCACCATATTGATGCCCCTTGCATGTTCTATCTCTGAGCCTTTCCTATCATATAATAAGGAAAGATGGCAATCTTTATGAAAGCTGCCTGCTCTCAATGATTTGGGACTCTTGAAGACACAGTAAAGTTTGATGCATGATTTCCCGGCCATCATCTGCCTGTTGAAATCAATATCTTACTTTACATTTAACGTATCATGCTGATCTTTGACAAGTGCAAAAAATTATTTCAGATAAAAGGAAAAGGAGGAATAAAAGAGAGGAAAGAATATCTTGAAAACAACATACATTTTGTACTGTCAGATCATTGATGTTAGTTGATAATGCTCTTAGCCAGTCAGCACTCTCCTGGGCTGTACAATACTGAAGTATCCCAGTGCTAACTCCGTTGAGTGCCACTACTTCAAATGCATTTGACCTGCAGCAAGAAGAAATATATACACCATCAAGGAATCTATTGTTAGTACTTACTTCTTGTTTAAGTTTCCAAAAATTTGCATTTACTTACTATCATTTATAGATATATGTGAGTATACTTGTGTATGTACCTTATAGGTGAACTACTAGGAGGTACCAGAACAGTACATTATTTCTTCTTGTTGTTCTGTGATTTCAGGGTGTTTCCAACTTTGGATGATCCTAAGTTGAACCTATCATGGGGTTTCTGGGGTGCACACTGTGTGGCACACCCATGGTCACCCAGTGGGTCTCTAGGGCAGAGTGGGAAACTGAACCCTGACCTGCAGAGTTGTATTCCAACATTCAAATCACTACACCACTCTGGCTCTCACCTTTTTTTCTAGCTAAATCATTACTACACATTTTGGTTTGTTTAAATTTATTTTAAATCCTGTCTTTATAGGTTATGTATAATTTCATAATAGCATCACATAAGCAAATTGAGGTGCTATATTGGAGTGACCTATTAAGTCATGTGGGTGACCTGTTAAGAGCGACCACATAGCATGGTGGTTACGAAATACATTTTGCGTTGGGCAGGCCCAGGTGTTACAGTCAGCCTCCACATTTGTAGGTTTCACTTTTGCGGATCTGCTTATTCACGGATTATTTGCTGTCACCTCTGCTGCTGCGCTATGCCATTTTTAATAAAGACTGCAAGCCTCGTGAGACTGAGAAATTGCAAATGAAGCGTGTAAGTCCCTATCAAAAATGGTGTGGGGCAGGGGCAGCAGTGGGGATGGCAGTAAGCCCCACCAGCCACCCATTTCTGCCTTGTGAAGGAACCATGATGCCTCAAAGGAATCCACTGTGGGTTGAATATGGTGATCATATTTTTTGTGTGTTAAATATGGTTTGGGAGGGCCTAGAATTATTCATGCTTTTTCCACTTTCTCGGGGGTCCTGTGCCCCTAACCCTAGTGAATATGGAGGGATGACTGTATTTCACATTAACAACAAGTCTGAGTTTGGCAAACCCTCCAAAATTTCAGAGATGAAAATGGGAATATGTGAGACCAAGCAACACCAGAATGTAGTTAAGATAGCAAAAGTTAGGAATGAAAAAAAAATACACAAGCTAGGAGAGAATGCAGCACTTTGCTTTTGCCCATGCCTAAGAAGGGCATGATTCCACCACTTCCAGTCTTCTCCCTGTGCTGAGTTAATGGAGTATAAACGACATACTTTTGCATTTTTAATTCAGTTTGTTTAATTCAGTTTAATTCAGCAACTGAAGCAAGACAAGGACAAATGAAGAAAGTGGATGGAGGAGAGAGAAACGGGGACATTTAAAAGCAGCTGAAAAAGTGGAATGACAGAAGATTGACCGGGACTGTCCTTGCCAAATTAGGGCAGTTTAGGGTATGGTTTTGGGAAGGTAGGCCTGGGAAGAACCCCATAGGACTTCGAGGAAGATAAGAGAAAATGAACAATAGGATGGAGCATAGCTGTAAATGTTTCAGAATAATAAGGAATTCCCTGGCAAACACTTTGAATTTCTTTCTTAGGGAACAAATGGCATGCAAAAAAACAGGTTCAAATTGCAACTCTGCCATGTAGTGTCTTGGTGGTCTAGGCTGAAACTGGGTTCTTGTGCTGACCTTAGTTACAAGGCAGTTGTATGGTGTCATTGTACAATCATCTCTCCAGCAGTCTGCAGCCTGCCTGCACTTAAGGCAATGCCCAGGAGAAAACAGCAGGAGGAAGAACCTCCCATGTGGCTTGTTTAGATCAGAAATTCAGGTGGCCAGGGAGGCAGTACAGTGATTGGAGACATAGGATGGAAAGAAAACAAACCTCCACAGTTCCCACACAATGATAAGATATATTTCAAAAAAAGACATTTAAAAAATTCAAATGAAATGTTAAAGTTCCTTGAGAATGAGGTCTGTGTGTCTGTTTTACAAAATTCTTTGTGCAGAGGGAGAACCTTTGGGGAAATTTTGGCAATGTACCAGTAGACCTTGAAGTGATACCTGTGGCACGCAGCCAGATAAGATTTAACTTCTGTACACTCAGAATGACCACGTCAGTGGAAGGCTTCTCTAAGTGGGTCAGGCGGCAAATGAAGGTTGAACAAACAGCTGCTCAGCCCAGTGTTAGCCTTGAACTGTGGCTGTGTGAAATTCAAGGCAGTCTCAGTATGCGAGCTTGAGAATCCTGCTAATATGGTCACATCAATCTGCCCAACAGCTAAGCCATGGTAAAGGGCAAAGGGAAGCGTGGATCTTCTTCTCAGTAGATCTTAAACTATTTTGAACGGTGGATCAAGACTGCAGGTCCTATGTACACTTCATGGTAATAATCTCCACTGTTCACTGTGAGGGTTTATTTCTGTGTATGTCACTGGTGGTTAGCATATCTTACTTATTTCCACTCAACTGCACCTTATTCCTCGGGGTGATTTTAACACTGCCAGAAAAAAAGATGCTAAGTACATTTTATACCTCGTTACTTATAATTATGACTTGCATTTGAATTGTCTATCCTAAAAATCCTGCCACCACCCAAGGTTGGATTATCAATTGTGCAGTCAATGCAAGTGTTCCAGCCCTCAGTGGCTGGCGTGCAGTGCTGCTGGCATTGTTCTGATACTCATGAAACCACACTATTCGGCATAGTTAACTGAGTAACTGAATAAAAATGCACAAGATCAGTCTGTTAATTGCACTAGAAATTGCAGGGTTTTTCACACTTTTCATTTGTCTTCTTAAACATTCAGAAAGGGCGTGAAAGTGTGGAAAGTACAAGTAATCCATATGAAAATACTTCTCTTAATCTTTTGCTTTGTTATATACTTATTTTTACTCTGAATAAATCAAAAAAGATATTTTTTAAAAATAATGTGAAACTCCAGGACTGAAAATGTGCTCATATATGATGTTTTTGCTGTAATCTATTGTATTTGTTATTTTAGTCATTTTTCATTTAATTAATTAGTTTCTATGCCATATTTACAGGTTACAGAAAACAGGTTTCCCAATAGGTGGGAAACCCCATTAAGAAGAAGAATACAGCAGGAAAACTTTTGCACAGTTTTTTTCATGGTATTCAACACTCCTGAAGTGTTTGTGGAGGAATTATTCTGCAGAAAAACAAACAAACATGGGACTTTGCTCAGCAAATATCTTGTTTCCTCCATCAAAAACATTCTTCCCTGCACAGAAAAAAGTATTTTCTACACAGAAAACATTTTCACACATTGGTTCAAATTATATTACTAGAGGAGAACAAAGGAGTACAAAGGTACTAGGCCGTCCATTCCCAAGACAAGTGAAAATAAATAAAAGCTACACTAGAACTAGCCCACAGTGGTGTGTGTGGACCCTTTCAGACTTTTATCTAAAACAGGGAAACATTATTTACTAACATTATTTGTAGATTATTATTCCTGGACTGTGTGACCTATCTGCTCAAAGAGAAAAGCTAAATCTTGCAGTTATTGAAGGAATATATTGCAATGGTGAGCAACAAGTTTGGCAGAAAATCTCAAGCTTTTCAGACCGACAGTGGTAGTGAATACATATCACACCACACCCAAATATATGCAAAAGAGCAGGGCATTGTACACAGCTGCAGAGCTCCCTTCAATCCTGAAGAAAATGAAATTGCAGAGAGAAAGAACATTTCACTAATAAAGATGGTGAGATGCATGCTGTTGGACTCTACGCTACCCAACCAATACTGGCGAGAGGCTGTGATGACAGCTACATACCAAGAGAAAAGACTGCCAACCAAAGCAACGATTTGAACTTTGGCACAACAGAAGACCAACTATAGACCTTGCTTGGATCTAGGGCTTATGCTCATGTGCCAAAGGAAAAGAGATTGAAATTAGATGGCAGAACTGAAGAAGGAACAATTGGAGGGAGGAGTATGAGCTGGGATGCAAAGGCTACAGAATTCTGAATCCCAAAACAGAAAGACTCATACTGAGAAGTGTTGTGTACTTTGATAAGACTGAGAGAAAATATGTGAACCATGCAGACACAGATTTCACAAAAGAGGAGGCCCACAGTACAAAACAGCTAATAACATATTGGCTTAAATGGAGATATGAAGCTTGCCTACCTCAAACACCTGTCAAAACTGAAGAAATAGAAGTGAATATACAATCAGAAAGTGATGCAGAGCAAGCAGAAAGAGGTTTAGGGCTGGAAGTCACCATAGAAGCAGATGGGGCTCCAGGTCTGGAACCTAGATGCTCATCCCAACCAAACAAAGGAGTAATACCTCAATGCAAGGACCACGGTGCCAAGTGAACCTTCCATTTGGGAAGAAATTGAAAGACTCTCTGCAGCAGAGGCAAGTAAGTGGAGAGAAGCAGCACAAAAAAGGATAGCCTGTCTTCATAAAAATCAAAGCTGGACACTCACAGAACTGCCAACAGGTAAAAAGGCTGTGGGATGCAACTGGCTCGTCAAAGTCAAACAAAGTGAAGAAGATGAGATTCAGAGACACAAAGCCAAATTAGTAGTCAAGGGCTATTCACAGAAATATGGTGAGGACTATGATGAAACGTTTGCCCCTGTAGTGAGGAATACTACAATAAAGACACTCTTAAGTGTGGCAACATCCAGAAAAATGCATGTTGAACACTTTGGGCCTTTCCGCACTACACTGTTACAGTGCTATTATTCCACTTTCAACATCCTATGGAATCCTGGGCTTTGCAGTTAAGGGAGGGGCATTTAGAATTCTTTGTCCTCAGTAAACTACAAACCCCAGAATTCTACAGTATGTTGAAAGTGGAATAATAGCACTATAACAGTGTAGGACAGAAAGGCCCTTAGATGATCTTTTTACCCAGGGAAATAAAGGAAGCTGTTTACATGGAACAACCTCCTGAATTTGAAAAAGCAGGAAACAAGCCACTTGTCTGCAAATTTCAGTAATGTATTTATGGTCTAAAACAAGCTGCTACAGCTTGAAATATCAAAGGTTTTACACAAGGCAAACCTGACCCTTATCTCTATATATAACACAAAAATGATAAATTGACTTACATATTGACTTATGTTGATGATTTGATTTTGGCTGATCAAAATGAAGCTGATTGTGAAGAAATCATAAGCCATCTAAATAAAGAAAGTGAACTGAAAAGGCTAGGAGACATTACTTATTATCTGGGAATATAAATAGGAAGAGGAAAAAGATGGAAGCTATTTCCTCAGCCAAGAACAGAAGATTCACAAGCTCTTAAAACATCCAGGACTCAAGGAGGACAACCCCGTGGCCACACCTATGGAAACAGACTCAGCCTCTAAACAGATGAACACAGTGAGCTTCTACCAAATAACCAGTACAAACTGTTATGGGAAAGCTGCCATACTTAGCCTTCACCCTGAGATCAAACACTGTCCAGATGCTGGAATTCTTTGCAGAAAAACCAACTCACAAGTAAAAGGGATGAAAATGCAATGAAAAGAGTGGGGCAATACTTAAAAGGTACTGCACATTTAAAATTAAAGCTACAAGCCACCAGCACCACCAGATTAGTAGTTTACACAGATGCAGGTTGGGCCAGACACCTTGCAGATCACAAATCTATCAGTGGGAAACTGTTCTCCTATGGAGGTGGTGCAGTAAGCTGAACAAGCAAGAAACAAGATGCTGTAGCACTCTTTTCTACGGAAGCAGAATATGCATCAGCTGTTCAAGTGTGCAAGGAACTTATGTGGCTATGCCAATTGCTAGGGGAACTTAGAATAGCTGAATCAAAGCTTCTAGAGCTTCTAGAGGACAACCAAAGGTGCATAAAACCCTAACAGACTGGGATGGTCAATTCATGCACCCAGTACATTGATGTGAAATATCACAATACTTCATTGTGGGAGACCTCTCATCTGTAAGTAAAGGAGCTTATTGAGATGAAGCATTGCCTATCTAAAGAGATGATTGCAGAGATTTTCACCAAGTTACTTCCTAGAGATTCCTTCCAGTTCCTGAGAGAAATGATGAATTTTGTGGACTTAAACAAGTGTCACTGAGAAGGAGTGTTGGAAATGAAAAGGCATTAACACCTGTATAAAGTGACTAGTGAGAAGGAATTCTACAGAGTGTACCTGCCCTTTTGTTTCACCTTTCTGTTTCCTTCTTTAATCTGTGTACTAAATTCTTTTTGCTTCCTCTCAGCCTGCAGAGTTCACTTCCCCTTCTTCCAAAAGTTAGTTATTCCTTTGTCTTCCTTTGTCTGGGAAGGGAGCACGCATAAGGCTCCTGCTTCAAGATGGCTATATGCACACATAAGAACCAGCCTTAGAGGCTCTTCCACTTTAATTTTTCCTAACCCAAGATGGATTTCCTGAACCTATAAATGTAAGTTTTCCTTCTTACCTTACAAGATCATCTACAGTAATTTCTCCTATTTTCTGCCACAAGCTCACATTGCACCAGCTACACTGCACTCTGCTTGGTACAGGGCAAATGGTCAATGAACAGTTTTCTAGCACCATCATCTGGGATCCATCTATCAGATAGGAACATGCCAAAATGACATTGCCAATCTCTACCTCAGACAGATGCCCCATAAATTTTACTATAGTACAAAGGTGCTGAGAGTTCCAGCAGAAGCAACAGGAACATACTTTGACATAAAGTCAGTTTCTGGCATAGGACAGACCAAGGTGAGCTCCATTTCTTGCACTTAAACCCACATTTCTCTATGGTTTCTTAATTTATATAATTGTATTTCCTCCCAGTTCTTTCCTTAATCATACAACATTTTGATCTTTATAATTTTGTCATCTTTCTTTTTTTGTATCTCTTTCTAGTTTCTTTGTCTGTTCTGCCAACTGTCTGCCATTTTGTTGTATTCTTCTCTCTTACCCCTAACCAAATCTTCTACTTTTGAGGCTTGTGTTTCAATCCGTAGCCTTCTTTTCTCTCACAAAGTCTTAAAGACATGTGAGGCAGTTGTTTTTGGATTTTTCAAACCGGCAATCAGCAACTATCTTTGGTTATCTCTTGTGAGCCAGTGATTACTCCTTACTGATTCAGCCTCTACCAGATGTTGATTGTGGCTGGATCATTGTTTGAATGTTATATTCCTTTCTAGCAGCCTCATTCTGGTCTAATCCACTCAGTTTCATACAGGATAGTGGCTGCTCTAAGGATAGGGAAAGATTCTTCCTTGAAATTCAAATATGATGGAGTCATTACTATTGTTTGAACACACTGAGAGAGATTTCAAGAATTTGCTTGGCTATGAAGTTCCTTAGAAAGCTTTGGTATTCTGTCTGAGCCCAAATATTCTCCCTTCCTCCCTTCTGGTTTTCCCTTTTTTCTTCCCGTTCTTTCTCTCTCTCTTTTTAGTGGATACACTGCATAAGGAAATATTGCAACCCATTCTGAATTCCTAGGATATGGCAAAAACAGAATATATTTTCTTTGGGCACACATTTTATATACACCTGCTAAATATGAGTTAGCTGCCAAATAAATGCCAATTCAGTACACTGCCAACAGAAGAAAAAGAAAACACAGCCGTTGTTTCCTATGGGGTGAAACCTAATACCTGACAAACTCTTTTTCAAAGTCCACAGACCCTTTCCTGCCATTATATCTTCACACAATATGAAGACTATAGCGTGACTTTAAGATGAAATCAGAGCCCGTCTTCCTCAGCCAAGGTTTATACCATTTTGCTTGAAGAAGGGACAAGGAGCCCTTTCACACTACACATCCACAGCAGCATGATCCCACTGTAACTCCCATGGAGCCGTGGGATATGCAATTTGGGAGGGACATATAGAATTTTCAGCCATAGAGCTCTAGTGGCTCACTAGACTACAAACTGCAGGATTCCACAAGATGTTGCCCAGGCAGTTAAAGTAGAATCGTAGCACTATATTTGTGTAGTATAAAAGGGTGGCTTAAGAGCTTGTGCGCTTGCAGATTTTTGTGCCCTTTTAGTTTTCTTAATAAAAGTATTATGACAACACAGATTTTGGCATTTGTCTTATGGCCAACATGGCTACTCTTGTTTTTGGTAACAGGCAGAATCTTTATGCCATAGAGCCTCACAGATATTCTAGCCTGCTGCTTAAGCCTAATTCTGGACTTAATTGCAGCCACTGAGTTTCTTTTTTTAAAAAAACAAGAGCACAGTGCTAAGTGCCATAAGGTGACAGTTCTCTTCTAGAAAGAGCCCACAGGACAGCCAGACAAACACCTGCACAAGTCAGATCTTAAACCAGAGCTTTGGCCTAAAATGTGAGTCCTGGAGTTCAAAAGCACAAAGAAAAACAGTATTATGAAAGCCCTTACGAACTGGCATCATCACCAACTAGTGAGCAAAATAGTTCTTTACAGTTCCTTTTTACTAGTTATAATGATTGCAAATACACTCACTAATCCTTTCATGATTGTTCCCTTGGCAAAAGAGGAATGTGCAGGAGAAAGAAAAAGACCTGCCTTCGAACTCACCATCATGTAGTCTATTTAATCCTTTGTTGGCAAACAGCATATATCTTCATGATAGCTTTACAGGCTGCTTGACAGGGCAGCGCTTACACTATGGAACACCCCTGTCTCTTGGTAGTCTCTGAACCATAAAATGACTAGCCAGACCCACGTTCAGTTCAAAATTACCATACTGTCCAGCCATTTCACTGCCAGGTCAGATACATTTTGATTCCATGTCCTAAAGGTATTCTGTGACATAAATTACAATAAAGCACATCACTGAAACAGTAAGCCTCATGCTCTTTACACTTAAATTATGAATGCCCAATTACCTACTGAAGGCTTTCATTTATCTATGCTATCTGTATTTGTGAAACCTATTCATATTGGTCAGTAGTATTATGAATAGTGTCATGTTTCATTCATATGCTATGAAAATATATACATATGTGCATCTGTATACATCATCATGCAGCCTGACTTCTACAACAGGTCCTTCCCTTCCCACTTTTCCTCTGCAGTCTCACAACCTCCCTAAAAATTTGCTCCTGAATTTCCCCACAACCCTTCCAAACTCTAGCATTTTATTCTTAAAAATGCCTTGCAATCAATTTATCTTTTTGTTTGTAAGAAGGAGGAAGCAGTGTTTAATCTGATATACTCTTGTCTGTATAGCATAAACAGAAGCAACAGGACGTAAAATTCCATGGTACATAATTCTGATGGGAATACAAAACTCCAACCAGAAAATGCATGATGATATAAGGTTGTATTCTGGAACCTATAACATGCCCCTTTCTGCTGTTTCTAGAGCTTTCTGCCGTTATCATCAATCGGTGATCATCACCATCTATTTATCTGTGTATCATCTCCCCATGTGACTTTGCCCAAAGTGACTTACAACATATCAAATTACAGAAAGTATGAGCATTCAAAAGCAATATGGACATTACCTAAATAGATAAATACATAACAAATTATCAAACATTACAGTAGCAAATAACATGCAAATAAAATAACTTAATCTGGTCATTTAAAACTAGGCAGAACAAAGGCAAAAGACCAAATAGATTGTAATTTCACACAAAGGCAAAAGAAGGTTCTCCACAATTAATCTACTAATTTTGGTGAGCAGCTACAGCCCTCAACTCAGTCTCATCTCTCAGTTCTTTTATTATCTCTCAGCTGAGGAGATAAAGACTGCTGATCACTCTTGAAGTTTCATATTCTCTGACAAACAATATTAAGCTCTCACTACCAGTTCTCTGATGGCATTGTTTCCAGTCGTCTGTTGTCAGAACCTTCTCTTCAAATCATAGAATCACAGATTTGGAAGAGACGACAAGGACCATTGAGTCCAACCTCATGCCATGCACATTCAAAGCACACAATCAGATTGTGCATACACAATCAAAGCACTTCTGACAGATGGCCCTGCAGCCTCGGCTTAAAAACCTCCAAAGAAAGAGACTACCACACTCCAAGGCAGAGGCAGATCTAGGGTGGGGCAACTAGGGCACCTGCCCTGGCCACCAATGTCAGGGGCGCAAAAAAGAGGACTCTCCCCACCTGCCCCCCATTGCTGTTTGCCCAACCCCCATCACCATTTGCCTCACCAGTTCCACCTGCTGTTCATCCCACTCACCCTTGCCTGCCTCCACTCACCCCACCCACTTCTGCTGCTTGTCATGCCCACTTCTGCCTCTCACCCCACCCACTTTTGCCTTTCACCCCACCCACTCCCACCCACCACTCATCCCACCCACCTCCACTCACCTCGCCCCTGCCTGCCCCCACTCGCCCTGCTTTCTTCTGCCCACTGGTTGCCCCACCCCCACCAGTCACCCCACCCCCTTTCCCTGAGTGCTGTTAACCCTCCATCTGCCACTGCTCCAAGACTTCAATGCTCTTACCATTAGGAAGTTCTTCCTAATGTTTAGGTGGAATCGCTTTTCCTGCAGTTTTAATCCATTGCTCCATGTCCTAGTCTCTGAAGCAGCATAAAACAAGATTGCTCCTTCTTCTGTATGATACCCTTTCAAATACATAAACATGGCTATCATGTCACCTCTTAACCTTTTCTTCTCCAGGTTAAACATATCAACTCCTTAAGCCACTCCTCAGGAGCCATGTTTTCTAGAACTTTTATTATTTTGATTGCCTTCCTCTGGACCCATTCCAGCTTGTCAATATCCTCCTTGAACTGTGGTGCCCAGAACTAGACACAGTAACCAGGTGAGGTTTGACCAAAGCAGAATAGAGTGATACTGTTACGTTCTTTGATCTGAACACTATACTCCCATTGATGCAGCCTAGAAGCATGTTGGGTTTTTCAGCTGCTGCATCACACTGTTGAATCATGTTCAGCTTGTGGTCTACTAAGACTCCTAGATCCCTTTCACATTTACTGTGATCAAGACAAGTGTTAACCATCCTCTATCTGTGCATTTCTTTTTTTTTCTGCCCAAATGTAGTACCTTACATTTCTCCCTGTTGAAATTCATTTGTGTAGTTTTGGGCCAGCTTTCTCATCTGTGAAGGTCATTTTGAATTCTGAACCTGTCCTTCAGGGTATTACCTACCCATTCTAATTTGGTGTCATCTGCAAATTTGATAAGCATGTCCTATATTCTTTCATCCAAATCACTGACAAAGATGTTGAATAGCCCTGGGCCCAACTCTGTGGCCTCTCACTAGTCACTTCTCACCAGGATGAAGAACAGCCACTGGGGAGCATTCTTTGGGTTCAGTTGATCAACCAGTTACAAATCCACCTGACAGTAGCGCTGCCTAGACCAAATTTTACTAACTTGTTTGCAAGAATATCATGGGGATGCTTGTCAAAGGCCTTCTTGTAATTTGAATTCTTTGGTGATTTTCCCTTTTTTCCATTTCTTGTACATGTCTCTTTTAAATCTTAGCTCAGTTGAAAATTTCTTAAGACATCCATCATGGTTTCTTTAGATGCCTCCCGTTTTTCCTCCTCACTGGAACTGTTTGAAATTATGCCTTCAATATCTCACTTTTAAGAATCTCCTATCTATCATGAATTCAATTCTCTTCTAGTATTTCTGACCATGGGATCACACCCACTATTTCCCTAAGTTTACTGATCTCAGCTTTCTTAAAGTCTAGATTGTGTGTCAGACTATGCTTGGCTTTCCCTTTCTGATGTATAACAAACTCCAGGAGAACTGGTCACTCCCATCTAGGGGAAATCTTAAACCATAATCCTGGGAAAACAGACCTCATTTCTTGTAGATGTTGTAAGTGAATGACTTTCAAAACATATCTTTCAAACTTCAGGTACTATGCTATGTTTTTAATCATACATGCAAGGCACAGACATATTACAAGAAAACAAATGGTACATCAATCAATGTCATATTCATAGTCCCTGTCTGCCATGACCTCCCGTGTGCAGGTATATTTGAGGTACAGCATAAGATTCTGATGAAGAAAAACTCAGGCTGCTTTCTCAGGGAAATGATGGACAGAGACCCTCCACCATGCTCTGACTCAAAAGATACAAGTAAGGCTTCCAACAGTTTAGTTCCCTGCTGAAACAACAGCTATTTATAGTTGTCTTAATAGCAGAGAGTTTCAAACAGAAGCATTCATTTGGAGCTATCCAGTGTCCTATTTTCATCTATCCTTACATAGGAGGCCTTCTACCATGGCTTGATTTTCCTTTGTCTGTTCTGTTCGCTTACTTGATCTGACCTTGCTTCTGTGACATGGCTTTGCTTGCTTTGATCAGACTCTACTTTCCTTGATCTAACCCTAACAGATGCCTTTGCAAGCTGTAAGTACCACAGATCAGGATATGATCCACCTGATGAGGACAGGAGCAAAGGCATATGTCAAGATGCCAAGAGTCACATGAGGTTATCCATCTATTTTTAGCAGGGCTGGGAATCATGCAGCCCTCCAAATAATGTTAGACTGCAACTCCATATGATCCTTTCCAGGTCTTAAGATCATCAGGGGATGGTTTCTCTTGATCCTATCCTTATCACACTCTTGTCTGCTAAGCACAAGTGAGCAGGCATTCTTAGTGACTCTTCCCAGGCTATGGAATGCCTTCCGAGGGGAGGCTAAACTGGCCCCTTCTCTCCTGTCCTTCCACCAGCAAGTAAAGATATTTGTTTAAACAGGCATTTGGCTGTTATCTGCTGGTACAGAAGGATTTTCTAAGTTGGTGTGTACTCTGTACTTTTATCATTATCATTCTTTAAATTATGCTTTAAAATGATTGTATAGTGCCTTAAATGATTTCATGTGATAGCTTTTTTAAACATTATCATCTGGTTTTAAGGTGCATCTGGTTTTAACCATGTGGTGAACCACCTTGGGTCCTATATTGGGAGAAAAGTGGGGAACAAATTAAATAAATAATTTGTTAAATTTATTTAATAAATTAAATAAATAATTAAATAAATAATCTCAGTGTAGCCAATGGTAAAGGCTGCAGGGTATTGTAAACAAACAACACCTGGAGGGACAAAATTTGCCCATCACAGAATTAAATCTCCCACACAATCCCTCCCTGCAAATTGACTATCTAAATAAACAAAGAGCCCTAAGGAGTGCCTCAGGATCTGGATCAGTATGGCAAAGTAGAGAACCAAAACAAATAAGACTTGACATGAGGAATGTATTTGCATCTAGAGAGTCTTGAGGCATGTACCTCAGAAAAGCAGAAAAGAAGTGTTATTCATCATTCAACTCACTGATGAAGTATTTTGGGAACAATTTCAGCTGAGCAGCCACAACTTATGTTTGAGTCAAGGACTCTAATGTTTAATTGATTAACGAATTAGATAACCATTTATTTAATGAAAAAGAGATTCTGATTAATTGGACACCAGATTCTTCAAACATTATTTTAAAAATAAGAATTTATTATAACTGCATATAGCAATATGGTCTTATGATATCCCTTTTTTCTCATATAGGAGCACATGTCTTTTCTAAGACAATGTCTCCATGACTTGGATCATCTCAGTCATGTGTGGGAATTCTGCAGCCCTCTTGATGTTGTTGAACAGCTACTCCCAGCTGCCCCAGTCAGCATAGGTAAATCATGGAGAATGCTGGGTGTTTCAGGTTAACATCTGGGAGTTGCTCAATTCCCTCCTTGACTGAAACCCAGCTGGTAGTCTCAATGAGATTAGACCCATTATATCAAACAGATCTTGGTAATTCAATAGTTATGTAACTTCCATTGATTAAATGGAAATTGGGACTAACAATAGATTTAGGCTGAAGAAAGTAGCCTTTCTGTAAATTCAGAACTTTTCTTTCACTTATATGTAAACTTACACAAGTTTCATGATTAATAGTTTACCTGGTTACAACTCATGCACTTAATTAAGATTTCTTATCTCAGGTGATATTATCATGATCAACTATCTTGTGATTTACTACAGTCATAATCAATATTTAACACTTCTTTTATCCATGTAATTAATTTGCTCATTAATTTATACTGAACAAGTATCCTGTTTTCCCTGGCGGGCTTCAGGTGCTTGAATATGCTACTTAAAACAATAACAGAACCATCCCCAAACCCTAGTTCTAGCTTGCTGGAGGGTTTAGCTGGATTATGTTGGAGGTACTATTATGAAAAGCTTCGTGGGCATAACTCCATGGGCAAAGCAACATTCTTACATGTTGTTCCTGACAAAAATCCCTGAAGACAGTCACTCTGAGAGTGAGAAATATAGATGTTGATACAGAAACAAATACATCAAAAGTCCCTACATCTACCCTAAGGGACTTTGCTCAGTGATTATTTTTATCCCAGTAAACCAATCATATTTTAAGCCTAAATGTTTACATTCACACTCCTCAAAAAAGTTCCATTTTTTGGATGTGACCTGTCCCTTTTGTTGATTACATTTGACTCAGAATAGTTTGCCACACAGGTTGTTCTAAAGGAGTTGTATCTATTGCATGAGATATTGAACTTTCTGGATGAATGAGAGTCAGTTAAGGAAAAATACCATAAATCAGAATAGCAGATATACAGCAGATATTAATTACTGTTGCTTGTATATCGATGCTAATGTACGCATTCTGTCATTCAAGCAGCAATGGGACAAGTCAGATACTAAGCAGCAAATTTGGTCTCCATTCCTTCACACAAATATTATTTTTGTTTTGATTCTTAGAAACCATTTTTAAAAGTATCAGTGATTCACTGAGCAGGCGGCAGTGGGACATTATCGCCCAGTTTATGATGGTTGTCAAGCCACTCTTAGAGGCTCTGAGCATAGCTGCTGCCATCACAGACAGGCAAAAAAGAAGAGAGAAGTAACTCAAATAATTGTTGATATGCTCTTTCAGCATTCCTCCCCAAAGCACTGCAACTAAAGAACAAAGTCATTCCCTGATTTAAAGCTAGACCTGTCAGTCCCAAAGCTGTATCTTGTACCTCCCTTACTGTGTGTCTGGAGTTTTCTATTTATGAGAATTGGAGACCTTCAGGGAAGTTTGTAAATGCATCAAATTTAAGCAAAAACAACATGCTAATGCTCTGAAGACTCAGAACCAGCTTGCTTCACCTCAGACTGCTTTGGACCCAAGCTGCCTCACTTTCCCATACAGTCTGAAATTAGGGATAAATAAGAATTTCATGTAACCGTTTTGTTTACTAAAATTCACAAAGGCCATCTGGCCCCTTCCTAAACCGCAAACCCCAGGATTCCACAGATTGTTGAAAGTGGAATAATAATGGCACTATAACAGTCTAGTGAGGAAATGGCCAAAGTCTGAATGTAAATGCAAGTGGGAGTGAAAGTGATAGATTTGCTCTTTCCTAGGATGAATGTCACTAAAGCAGGGAAACTTGGTCCAGATTCACGTCTGAGGCATTGGCACAGCCCTGGGAAACAAATTCTCTGCTCAGTCACTCACATTACTTCAACATAACTACTGCCAAAGGAGACAGCCATTTTATTATATGGCTTTCTCTGCCTTTCAACTCAGTCCCCACATGACTAAAAGGGGATGGGACCTCTTCTGAACAGTGGCAGAGCTTGGAGTGTGTGGAGGGGGTGGGTGGGCAAAGGGGTGAGGGCATGGCTGTGGCACATAGGGGCATGGCTATGGTGTATGGGGGCAGGGCTAAAGTGCGTGGGGCACGGCTATGACGGACAGGGTGGGGCTACAATGGATGGGGGAGGTCAAGCAAAGAGCTGCAGCACCCCCAAAAAATTGCCGCCGAGGGTGTACTGCCCCCATCACACTCCCATCCCTATGCGACTGCTTCTGCATTAACCCTCCCTCAAGAACACCTTAACAATCGTCTTCAGCAAATAGCTCAGACAAGACTCATATCCTCCAACTGTCCTAATTTTGCAGGGACAGTCCGGATTAATTCTCTGTCACTCCAGTTTTTCAGCTGGTTTTAAAATGTCCCAGCTTCTCTCCCCTCCTGCTACTTTCCCCCTTTATCATTAGCTTACTTCAATTGCTACAAACTGAATTCAAAAATAGTTTGCACTCATTTAACTCAGCTGGAGGAGGGGAGGGGGCAGAATCTTGCCTTTGCCAGCAAACTGCTGCAACCTCTCCTAGCTTGTCTGTCCTTCCTCACTAATAACTGTTGCTGTCTTGACCACACTCTAATGTTGCTTGGTCTCATGTGTCCTGGTTTTTGTCTGTGAAATGTTGAACGGTTTTAATATTCAAGCCTGTGACTCTGACATCACTGTTGTTCTTCTCTTATATGATTTTTAACATCTTTGCCTGATGAAAAAGCCAGTGAGCTTTGAACACTAGTGTAACATATTTTGGCTGACCTAATAAAGGCATCACTGCAATGTGTATTTTGGATCTCGTTGTGTTTTGCTGTTTTTTCCAGTGACACTTTACTATTGCTTCCTTCTCGGTGATTTATCTCACGCTGATCTTCAAGTCTCATGAGGCAGACAATAGCTCTAGAATTTGTAACAACTCTTCTCTCACACAAGGTCTATTATAACAGGAAGAGCTTAAATGTTAGAAAGCTCTGCAGAGGAGAAGATTTTAAAGCTGTTTTCTGACTGTCCTGCTCATGTGGAAAATCATCAAAAGTGCCAGTTTTCCTCTGAAGCTCAGTCATGCATGACTTGCATAAACTGAATCCCAATTAAGAAAAGGTACACAGGAATCTGCTCTGGAGAACTGATTAAAGTACTAAACTGTAGTAACGTACACACACACACACACACACACACACACACACACAAATCTCCTTCAGAATTGTGGACCAGATGGCTCACTGGCTTCTCCTGCTGAGCAGCTCCAAAACAGTGGTGACTGAGGATTTTTTTTTCTCTTCATATTTGCTATCTTTTTTTTTTTTTTTTTTTTTGGTAAATGTTCTTATATTTAGGATGGAAAAAAACTCAAGATTTTCAAAAAATTCAGATATGTGTGGAGAAAATGAAGGTGACTGCTCCATCTGTCCAAGCTTAGGGGTTTTGAGTGCTCTGTTCTTGAAATGTGGCTTTGAATCCATTTGTATTCGTCTATATTGGAAATGAATTAGGTCCCCCCACTTTTTTTTCCCCTTGAGAGACTCATCAGCCTTATCAGCAAGCAGGTACAACATGGTTTTCTCCATGCTAGAAACAGCTGTACCTGCAGGAGGTGGCTAGAATAAGGTACACGAAGTTTGAAAATTCTGAATGTGGAAGAAAGTAAAACTGAGAGATTTTCCTGTTCTTCTTTCCAAATCAGTCCTATTAACAATGCAGAAGGAAGGTTTCATGAGCTCTGCTTAGCTCAACCAATAGTGAAGCTTCTTAGAAGGTCTTTTCCTTGAAGAGTGACATGCCTATCTTAAATAAACTTGCTGATTCCCCTCATTCCTTTCACTTTCCCTCTTTAATCAGCACATAGTAATTACAGCTGGTTATGGGTAAGGAAGAGAAGGATTTTGGTGGTGATTCTGCAGCTCTCCCAACCCACATACCTTTTCCTGAGGAGACTTGGTGAAATAACTTTAAACAGTAATGGCTCCTTTTGGCTCCCATGGCTGGAAAGTAAGTTTGTTTGTTTGTTCCTGTCACTGAGAATCAGCTATAGCACATCCCTTTCTCTTCACACCTTGCTTTTCTTCTTTGTTGGTAGAGCAGTTCAATCTTTTGCCCAAACCAGTCACAGGAAAGGTCCCTTAACCCTGCCTTTCCCTTGCGGCCTGCCACTTGTACTGTCTAGTGCATTGCTACTCAAAGTGGTGATCCATAGATACCAATGTTGCCATGCAAATGTAATAAATTGATTGTATTGACATGGAATATCAAGCTTTGTCTGCTAAATCTAGAAGGTTAAAGCTACATAGGGAGTATTCCCACAAAACAGTTAAGCAGACGCTTGTCCTTTGCCCATGATGGGTAGTAGGTGAGGTATAGATGTTAGGTGTACACCTTGGCACTCTTTCGGTGAAGGGTAGGGATCCGGAATGGTCTTTTAGGTCCTGGGATCTGAAGGGTGGGGAAAGAGTCTACCCTTGAGGCTGACTTGAGGGTTTCATCTCACTTATAAAGTCCTGGAACTTGTGTGAGGGTGCCCTGGGTTTGCCTTCCAGTAAATGATTTGCCAGTGAGCAACTGAAGTATTGGATGGCCCTCAGGGCTTCCCTTGTTTCACCCAAGAGAAGACTGAAGAGGCAGTCAAGGGTTGACACCTGGCATCAGCTGGATCCACACCAGGTTGTTCCCTACTCTTTCTCCTTTCCAGGTACAACTCAACTTGAACAGATTATAGGTAAAAACAAAAGTGGCCCATATTTAACCCAGCTTTCTGTATCTGATCTCATTATTCCTGATTGGGCATCAATGAGGCTGCCCTGTCCCCTTCTGCACAGTTCAGCCTTTAATACCTGCAGAAAAGCTGATCTTGGCAATTCAGGGGATTGCAAGAAGAGTGAGAATATGGAGTGCCAGGCTGCTGCTGGAGGAGATAGCAGAATCCCTCTCTGTTGCCCCTTCCCTGGAGCAAGTGGAAGTAGCAGGACCCTCTAGTGCCATCTCATTATTTTAATGCCTACACATTAGGAGTCAACTATTCTACTAAGGATAATTATTATGGAAATGTTCCAAACAAGTAATAATGGGATATGTTGGCTGAGATCCTACACTAAGGAGACAGTGTGTAACTCTTCTGCTTACATTGCTATATTGGGATTGTGAAACACCACTCCTTAGGAGTGTTTCACAATCCTAGTGCATGTTCACCCACATGTAATGTACGTGCACAATGGTATCCATGCACAACTCAATTTCTGCAGCCTTGAACTGAACACAGCCATTCTGCACTGGCCAAAATGTCCACTAGCAAAATGCACGCCTGCATAAAACCATCGGGAGGATTCTGGCCATTCTATAAAGTTACATCATTACTTACATGTAGCATTCTTCCATCTCTCTTTTTTATTTTTTTTGATATTTACTTAAATCAATGACATAAGAATAATACTATTGTTCTTAAAGAGTTACATATACAATATATGATGTTTCATATATAATAATTATATGCACAGTATATGTATGAGTGTATTAGAGAGAGCATGGAATTAGTCACTTCATAAAAGCACTTGAGGTCTTCTCGTTGCTTAAAAGATTTCTGAGAAACAATACAGATGTGCATGACCATAATACTTATCTGTGAAAAACATGTCAGGAATGTTCAACAAGATGTTATAGTCAATAGTGTCAAAACTGACATGATGTAGTTTATAAGATTAAAGCAAGCAACAGAGATGAAGGAATATCCAGGATAAGATAGTTTATTACTTTAGAGCAGGCAATCTCTGTTGTGTGCAGAAATCTGGAACCAGTCAGGAAGGATAATATTTGAAGTAAAGAAAGATGATTTAGAATGAGGTGCTGATCATGTCACAAAACAAATTTCCATCTAAGGCACTAGAATGGAAGTAGCAAGACCATTTTAAGTTGGTGGCTCACTGCTTAATATGGGAGAAGCAAGAAAATAGACTTTGCATGTATTCCCAAAAGCTGACAGCAAACAGGCTGGCATTCTGGTAGTCAGCTGTCTTGTGCATGTGGGGTGAATTATTTTCTATGGCACAACAGAGTAGTCTGCTGAGAGCAGAGGAAGTGGAACTGCAGATATAGCACTGCACTGTGCATTGTGCCATACCACCCAGTTATTAAGATATGTGGCACAATTATTCTGTTATTCTGCAGGGGGCTGTGTAGTGCTGGTGCAATGTATCTCCATATGCAGATATTTATGTTACATTTAACCTGAAGCCATAGTTGTCAGAGGGATGGTGGATGATGGGAGCTACACAAAAACCTCGGTAGCACCTCCCTCCAGCACTGAGCTCTGGCAAAACAGCTTACCAGAGTCAAATGTTTGAAAAATCACCATGTAGCAGAGTTTACTCACACAGCTTAGAAGCGTTCCAGCAGAGTAGCAGGAAAGCCCTGAAGCCAGGAAGAAAAAATACTCCCATGCAATGTTATCTTCCAACAGGAGGCTTTTACTTTCCAGTGATGATACATACATATATACAGTCCTCCAACGGAGTTTCAGCACAGCATGCGAAGATATGTATTCAACATAGCCTCTCTATCAGACATCGAGAGGGCACAGTTGGCTAGAACACACCCCCTTATATACATACATTTCTGATGCAACTTTAGCCAACCTTGCTAGATCCCATGTACGATGCAACCTTCTTCCCTGGTTACACGACCCAATGACTCATGCAGGTATTACATGGGATTGCATCATCCACTGTCTTCCCAGGTGCAAATCTTAATGTACATCATATATATTTTATTTGGACTTAGGTTCTGTCCAACCTTTCCTCACAATAGTCTCTTGGAATTTAATAAGGCTATAGTATTAGCGATAGAGATTATTAAATTAAACTATTTTAGTAAGCAATTTCATCTGATCTTGTTTGGTGGCATAAAGAAGTAATAGACAACCTCAGTTCCTCACTCTATGTCTCCATTGCTTGGGTCTGTTTATGTGATAGAAAGGAGCTGTTCTTGTGATCACCCATAGTACTGCACACACTGATTTTCTGTTGAGAATAGCCATGGACTGCCGTAACTCATGGTGACAACCAATGCCACACGCAGAAGTCTGCAGACATCAGTTGTGTGCATGCTGCAGAAAGTGCTTAGTGTGCACTTAAGTGTGCAATGCATATGCAAATAGTGTTGTGGCCTTCACACATGTATTTTTGCACACCACACTGGAACACTTCATGCCATGTGCATGACATGTTAACCATACAAGCAAGCTGGCTGTTTGGACTGGATCAGATTATTCTGGTGTTTAAGTCATGGATCACAGTGACGCTGAGGAAGAGTCTCCCCCACAAGAATGTGTGGATGCTTAAACAATAAATAAGCACACTTCAAAAATTATCTGTCTTATTAAGTCCCTTTTCATGCTGTTCCTCTCCCATTCCCAGATGGTAACCAAGTAAATCCTAAATTGGTAACCAAGTAAATCCTAAGTTTAGACTAGGTCTGTCTAGAGACAATAAATTTGTCTCTGGAAAATAAGCAAAAAACAATAAGAGATAGGGACAGAGTGCAGATCTTTGCATAGTTCATCCTCATGTGAAAGAAATACTACTCTTCATAGTATTCTACTCAGAGTGCATGAAAAGGAAGATTTGTCCACTGTTCTCAAGAGGAATTCACATCTTCCAATGTCTTTCAAGGATATCTCTGCTTAGAAACAGATGTAAAAGATCTTTCTATTTGCACAGGAAGCATTGAGTTGTGCACAATTTTTTTTAAACACACTGCTTTATGCACAAAACACAGCATTTCCACTACAGTAATTACATTTCCTGCACACACACACAAAATAGATTTTCTGCATGAAAAGGAAGCTTTTCACATAAAGTGGTATTTTTGCATAGAATAATTTCCCCAAAGACTTTGCAAAGTGTGAAGAATCTTTGTCACTGCTCTGTACTTCTCACTGGCTTCTTGAGCATCAAGAAACCCATTATTCCACAGGAAACTGTGCAGCAAATATCCTCTCCACATCTAATAAGAAACTTTCTCCACCCAAGGGAAGAACTCGAAACCTGCACCATGAAACCTCAGTTAAGATTATAGAAGTGAACAGAAGGAGGTATTGCCTCCACAATGAAAACACTTTCAATAATCATTGATGAAGAGACATTAGGTATATTGTTTATTCTAGCGATGGGATGAATCCAGAATTTCTGAATCTGAATCTAAATCCCTGGAAGGTTCTGGGAATCCACAAATCTCATGAATCTCAAATCTTTTGAATCCTTTTTTTAAAAAGGGTTTAAAAAGCAAGGGAAAGAAGGATAATCTTGGGCAAGACACACTCTCTCAGCCTTAGCAAAGCCTAGGTAAAGGCAAACCTCCCTCTGAAGAAATCTGGCCAGGACAGTTGTCACCGTTCTGCTTCAAGATATCTCCGGACTGAAAATGACATGAAGGTCCTTTCTACACAGGCAGGAAAATGTGGATTAATCCCACAGTTTCCTGCCTGTGTAAACAGGGCCGCATACTACAGTACAGAGACAATCCAGGTCAAAACTGGATTTTCTTTGCATAGCTCCTTATGGCATCCTGGGGTTTGTAGTTTGATGATGCACCCACACACTTTGGGAGAGAAGGCTGTGACACCTTGTAAAACTACAAACCCTAGAATTGTGTATGAAAGAACTTTGCAAGGGAGCTATGCAAAGGAATCTTTCAGCTGCCCTTGATATCTCAAGACTGTACTTTCCAGTCAAGTCTCAAGTCCTGCAACAAGGAAGTCACTTAAAAAAACAACAACATCACCAGCCTCTAGTCCAGTCTCAGTTCTGCACCCTGCAGTCTCAAGTCAAGCCTCAAGTCCTGCAACAAGGCACTTAAAAAAAACCCAAAAAAACCCAGCCTCTAGTCCCATCTCAATTCTCTATCCTCAAGTCCAGTCTGAAGTCCTGCGAGGGACTTTCAAGTCAAATCTCTAGTCCAGTCTCAATAATTCCCAATCCCTACCCTCCCGTCTCAAGTCAAAAGAATAGAGATTATTACCTTGCAGAGGGAGGCAGCCTGAATGGGCACAGGCAGCCCGAGTGGGCATATCTTGTGGAAGGAGGTATACTGGCCTACATGTGGCAATCACTGGATGAGATTGTGTGACCTTGCCATCTGCCCCACTACTTCTGATAGGTATCAGACCCACTGACCCCAGCATTTATACATGCCATTGATTTTTAGCGCAGAAAATAGTGTTGAACTTAAATATTAAATGAACTTAAATATTAAATGTTCAATTTAAATATATCAGAATACAACCCCAGATGTAATTTCTGAAATTGTTAGCAAAGGTCATTATTTCTCCAAAGGAAAAACTCACCTACTTGCCATCTCCCCTTGTGTGTCTGGTCTCCCAGGTTTTCAGGTGTCCCGGTCTCCAACAAACTATTTGGTTGGTGGATTTGAAAGATTTGGTTTGCCTATTTTGGTGCAGGGGTTCAGATTTGCTAGTCTCGAATCCTTGCCGAGGATTCGAGGATTCAGTTGGCCCATCCTTAATTTACTCATTGACCTGTGAGTAACTTCTCCTGTGAACTGAACCTTCGTCATTCAAGAGACGAAGAAGCAAATTGGTGAGCCAAAAGCATATCACCTAGGATCCTGTCAATAATATGCTGATGATGAGAGACAGCAGAATCCCTCTTAACCCAAAGGAACAAATTATTTTCTTTTCTCATCTGAATAGCTTATTTACAAAGAAAAAAATTAAAATGTTTTACATACTTGCATTGGCTGTCTTTTTTGCACTTTTAATTATTGTTAGTGATTTACTGCCTTCAAGTAGTTCTGATTTATGGAAACTGTAAGGTGAAACTCATCATAGGGTTTTCTTGGCTGATGAAGGGGTTAAATTGTAGAAACTGCTTACTTGAGTAGAAAAACAGAGAAAAAGTCAGGCAGATGCGTCTCTTATCTTATCAAGAGCTTAGGTATGCGGTTTGGCAATGCATGGAATATAGGGAGTTTGGGAGTCGATGCGACCAAGGGAGAATACTCCCTGGTACAGGGATACTTTATTTTTGAAACTGTAATACATCATTTCGAAACTTAAACTTTTGTAACCTGTACTCTTTTCATATATGGTAATCATTTCCTGTACTTGTTTTTTAGAAAGTATAAATGTGAGCTGAAACCTAAAACGGGGCTCTCAGTCTTTTGGAAGTTGATTCCACTGAGATCCCTGCACAGTAAAATAAACTCTTGTTTTCTGATCTGCTGGTCTCAATTCTCTGGCTTGCCACAACATTTTCTGGTGCTTTGGCTGGGAATTGTGATGGGTTTTTGCCCACTTTGGCGGATGCCAGGGCGTCGGGACTGTCGCCCCCTTCCTGATACAACCGGGGGCACCCTCGACTTTCTTTTGTTGGAAGGATTGGTTCAGAGTGGGGCGACGGCTCTGGGACGGCGCTCCAGCCAAGGAACCCGAGGTCGGAGCAGAAAACAGAACCCTCCCACAACTGTTGGTGAGTGACCTCCCTGCAAACTCGGGGGGAAGAGGGGCCTGATCAACCCCTTTCAGCTTTGTCCTAGTACCCCACTGTTGTTGTGGGTGAAGCCGCAGAGCTTTTGGGTGTGGTATTGAAGGTGGGAGGTTGTGTGTTGGTGTGAATGTGTGAAAGGAAGGTTGTGTGACGCTGCAGTTTCCAAGTCATGCCGCTGAGTTTCCGGGTGCTTGGATCAGCGTGAATCGAGTGGTGTCTCTCCCCCTTTGTGTCGATCCGTGGGACCCCTTACCCATGGGTCAAATCCCTTTTTCCTTGTGTGTGTTGTCCGCTTTGGGAGGAAATGGGAGGGGGGCAGAGCCGACAAACCCCTTTAGGTTGTATGTTGAAACACTTTAAGAAAGGATTTAGTGGGGATTATGGAGATCCCCGAATGACGCCTGAACAGTTGAGGACCTTATGTGAAGTAGAATGGCCATCCTTTAAGGTGGGGTGGCCCCCGGAGGGGAGCCTGGAACTCTCACGAATCAGGGCAGTGTACTCAGTGGTGGTCAGCGAGCCTGGCCACCCTGATCAATATCCATACATAGATTCATGGGACACAGTGGTCACTCAAAACCCCCCTTGGTTGAGGAAATGTCAGGAGCAAATTAGTAGGGCTATGGTAGTGATGCAGGATCAAACCAGACGAAAGTTTGGAAAAGGACAGATATTGGCGGAATCAGTTCCGGAGGAACCTAGCGCTTCCCCTCCCCCATATGTGCCACCGCAGCCAGCTCCGCAGCCACCAGCCTTACCGCCACTGCAGCCAGCTTCGCTGCCACCAGTCCAACCCTTGCAATTGGACCTCCCGGAGCAGGAGGCAGCCATGGCCGGGGGATTAACGGATTCTAGCCCAGTTGCCCAGGGGATGGTGGAATCTCCCGGAGCCTATGATCTTAGAACAGGGCCGAAACAGAAAGCCAAGATTAAAAAGTCCAAGCATCAGAAAGAGATGGAAGATTCAGATGATACAGACGAGGAAAGTGGAGACGTGCTCGCACCATTGCGACAAGTTACTCAGTTGGTGGCAGCCCCCAATGGAGAAGGAGGATACCGGCGAGTACAGAGTTACCAGTACACCCCTTTCACCTTGTCGGATTTATTGAACTGGAAGACCCACTATGGATCATATACTGAGAAGCCTCAAGAGATGGTAGAGCTGTGTACCAGCATTATGGCGACCCATCTCCCCACCTGGCAGGATTGCCAACAGTTGTTGTTGACTTTATTCATTACCAAAGAGAGGAGGAGAATATTGGAGGAAGTGGAGAAGGTAGCAGCGGCAAGAGTGGGCCCAGAGGTGCAAGATGTAAATGCCTGGGTGCGAGAGTGAGTCTCCACTGTGGATCCACAGTGGGATCCTAATGATAACCAGCAACGGGACAGATTAGCAGAATATCGGGCAATACTGTTGACCGGAATGAGGAGAGGTGTGAAGAAGTCTATCAACATGGCCAAAGTACAGGAAGTGACACAAGGACCTACTGAGACCCCAGGGGAATATTTAAAAAGGTTGTTAAAAGCCTACCGGCAGTACACCCCCATAGATCCAGACGCTGCCGAGAACCTCCAAACGGTGACTGCAGCGTTTGTGACAGGAAGCTACCCTGATATTCGGAAGAAGTTACAAAAACAAGAAGGGTTTGAAGGAATGAATCTCAGTCAATTGGTGAGCATTGCTCAGAAGGTGTACATAAATAGGGAGCAGGAAGAAAAAAGGGAGCGAGATAGGAGAATGCACAAGAAAGCGGAATTATTGGCCGCGGCACTAACGGCAAAGGAAGGATATCGGAAATGTGGAAGAGGAAGGGGAAGAAGTGGACTTCCATTGGGACGCGATGAGTGTGCCCTCTGCCGTCAGGTGGGGCACTGGAAAAACGAATGCCCTGGACAAAGGGAATTGGCAAATAGAGGAAGAGGAATGGACCAAGGAAGAGGGGCAAATAGAGGAAGAGGAAGAGTGACGAATGGAAGATATGAGCCAGAAGTGGACGAAGGTTTCGAGGACTTGATTGGGCTGGCTGGAATGGAACATTATGATTAGGACAGACCGGGCCCCCTTGCTCTCGGCCCCGGGGAGCCTATGGTCACAGCACAAATTGGGGGCCGAGCCATCCCAATGATGGTGGATATGGGCACTGCCGGTTCCGTATTAAATTCAGCAGTAGCTCCAAAAACTGAAAATGCTATAAGAATTGTGGGAGCCACTGGGAGAACAGAGCAACACCCTCCAATTGTGGATTTAGGGAGACACCAAGTTACTCATCAGTTTTTATATTTACCAAACTGCCCTGTACCTTTATTGGGTCGAGATCTGTTGGCTAAATTGAGAGCCCAGATTTCCACTGAAGAAGATGGGGTGATGGAAGTAAATTTTAGAGGACCAAAAAGCATCTCAGTAACCTACCCAATGGAAGAAGAGTGGTGAAGGTATCAGATTATGGTTTGTCAGGAACAACCCACTACTTTTGGACCCCCAGGGGTATGGGCCGAGGATAATCCGCCTGGGCTAGCCCGATTTGTGGCCCCCATAGTAGTGGAATTGAAGCCAAATGCTGTTCCCATTCGTGTAAAACAGTATGATTTACCCAGAGAAGCTCTAGAAGGGATTCAGAAACATTTGGATCGGTTGAAGAAATACAACATAATTCGGAAATGCTGTTCTCCATGGAACACCCCGTTACTCCCTGTGTTGAAGCCTGGAACGAAAGAATATCGCCCGGTTCAAGATTTAAGGATGGTGAATGAGGCTACAGTGACCCTACACCCAGTGGTGCCAAACCCGTATGTTTTAATGGGACTAGTTCCATCCACAGCTACTCACTTTAGGGTGTTGGATCTTAAGGATGCTTTCTTCTGTATTTGGGTGGCCCCACAAAGTCAAGAAATATTTGCCTTCCAGATGGAAGATGTTGTAACGGGCCAGAAGACCCAGTTCGCTTGGACTCGCTTGCCACAGGGTTGGAAGAACTCGCCTACAATTTTTGGGACATCCCTAAGTCAAGACTTGAGAAGATTCAGATCAGAGCCCGAGAAACGAGTTTTGTTGCAATATGTAGATGATCTGCTGTTGGCAGCCAACAGTGAGGAAGAGTGTAAAGAGGCTACAGTGGAGTTGCTCCAGCTTTTGTGGGAAGCAGGCTACAAAGTATCTAGGAAGAAGGCCCAGTTGTGCCAGACAGAGGTGCGGTATCTGGGATTCCAAGTGACTCAGGGAAAGCGAGCGCTAGGCCGAGAAAGGAAGGAGGCTGTGTGTGCTCTACCTGAGCCCCGGAATCGGAAGATGGTGCGAGAATTCTTGAGTGCAGCTGGGTTTTGTAGAATTTGGATTCCTAATTTTGCAGTAATGAGTAAACCCTTATATGAAGCCACCAAAGGCCCAGAGAATTCTGAATTTACGTGGGGAACAGAACAGAAGAGGGCCTGGGAGCAGATAAAGAGGGCATTGATGGAAGCTCCAGTGCTGGACCTGCCTGATGTGACAAAGACATTCACTCTATATGTTGATGAAAAAGGAGGAATAGCAGTGGGAGTACTGATGCAGATGTTGGGATCTTGGCATCGCCCTGTGGCGTACCTTTCTAAACAGTTAGATCCTGTTGACCGAGGATGGCCTGGGTGCCTAAGAGCAATAGCGGCAACCGCCTTGTTGGTAAAAGAAGTGGACAAATTAACCCTAGGCCAGAATCTGACAGTGAAAGTCCCACATTCTGTATTGGCTCTAATGGAGTACAAAGGCAATTATTGGTTCACTTGTCCAAGTATCAAGGAATGTTATATGAGAATCCTAGAGTAAAGTTGGAAACATGCACCACTTTGAACCCCGCAACGTTGCTCCCCGTAGAATATGAGGTTACACATCATGATTGTCTTCAAACCATGGATGAAGTGTGTTCAAGCAGACCAGACTTACGGGACACCCCGTGGCCCCATCCTGACGTTACTTATTATACAGATGGAAGCAGCTTTGTACAAGAAGGAAAGCGAAAGGCTGGATATGCAGTGGTCACAGTGGATAAGACAATAGAGGCCAGAGCGTTACCCGTTGGTACTTCAGCCCAGAAGGCGGAACTCATCACCCTTATTAGAGCTTTGGAACTAGCTGAGGGACTCATCGTGAATATATACACAGATTCAAAGTATGCTTTTACTACCCTACATGCACATGGCGCACTGTACAAAGAAAAAGGATTAATCAACTCTTCAGGACGGGAGATCAAGTACGGAAGAGAAATAGAGCATCTATTAGAAGCTGTATGGGCCCCTCATAAGGTCGCTGTAATCCACTGTGGAGGACACCAGAAAGGATATGATCCAGTGGTTCATGGGAACCCAAAGGCAGATGCGGCTGCAAAGGAGGCTGCGGAGAGGGAACTGGAAAATGAGATGGAAGATTTACCCCAAGAATTGGTAACGCCACTCTTCCAAGTATCATTGAGTGATCAGGCCCCTAGGTACACCCAACAAGAAAACGAGAGGGCTGAAAAAGATCTGAAGGCTTTGTTGGACAAAGATGGCTGGTGGGTCTTGCCAGATGGAAGGCGGTACATACCCCAATCTATGGGATGGTCAGTTGTGCAGAAGGCGCACGAAGCTACACACTTGGGGAAAATGGCGTTAGCTCAGCTATTAGAGAAAGCTGTGTTCACAGACAGAATGAGCCAGTACACCACACTAGCATTGTCACGGTGTCAAACTTGTGCTCGGAATAACCCGCACCAAGGACCAAGATTGGAGGGGGGAATACAATATCAAGGATCTACTCCTTTTGAATCCCTAGCGGTAGATTTTACAAAAATGCCACGGACGGGACAGTACCGGTACATGCTGGTAATGGTATGTACTCACACTGGATGGGTTGAAGTATATCCTACCAGAACTGAGAAGGCAAAAGAGGTAGTACGAGCCTTGCTTCGGGACATCATACCGAGGTATGGATTGCCCCTCCACATTGGATCTGACAACGGCCCAGCTTTTGTGCATGGAGTAATCAAGAATCTTGCAGAGACCCTAGGAATCACCTGGAAGCTACATTGTGCATATAGACCCCAAAGCTCTGGGAAGATGGAGAGAATGAATAGAACATTGAAGACTCAGCTTGCGAAATTGTGCCAGGAAATGAAACTCAAGTGGTTAGATGCACTCCCTATAGCACTTCTGAGGATAAGATGCACCTCCCATCGGACAACTGGGCTAACTCCATTTGAAATGCTATATGGAAGACCCCCGGCCATCCTAAAAGGACTAAGAGGGGATATTCGGGAGTTGGCCCTCCAAGGAGAGGTGCAGGCACTAGGAAAGGCTCTAGAGAAGGTTAAAGCCCACGCTTTAGAGGTTAGACGAGTTCCGTTCCTCACTAAAGCACATTCCTTTCAACCTGGGGATGAGGTGTGGGTTAAAGACTGGAAAGGAGAGCCCCTATCACCAGAGTAGAGGGGGCCGTATCAGGTGTTACTATTTATCCCCACAGCAGTAAAGGTAGCGGGACTGAAACCCTGGATACATTATACTAGGGTAAAACGAGCATTTACTGATTGGACTGTGATCTCATCACAAGAAAACCCTCTCAAATTGAAATTGTCCTGATGGAGAGAGGGGAGAGAAGGTTCGGATTAGACTCTGCTGTGGTCATACCAGGGAATTGACCACTCTACGCACAGTCAGATCCGCAACAGGTGAATGAAAAATCTAGGCTAGACCCTACTGCTGCCACATATCTGGAGGCTAGTAGCTCTACGTACGGGCAGACCTAGCAACCGCAGAGGAAGGAAGACCAGGACTAGACCTTGCTATAGTCACTCTGGAGGCTGACTATTCTATGCATGGCCAGATCCCCTACAGAGGATGATGATGAGCAATGAGTGTTAGTGAACTAGTAATAATAGTAGTGTGTATACTCTTTGGAATTTTAGCTCTGGTGTATTTCTTGTATATGTATAGAAGGTACTGGTGTGGGATAAGTAGGTTTGGATCCCCATTTGACTCTGAAGATGAAGCGGATAATGTTGATAGGAGTGTGGGGCATGATGTGTGGAATAATTGAGGCTAACTGGTTTAAGCAACACGCAGCACATATGTTCCAACAACATGGACCCAATGTCACTCTAATTTATGAACACCCGCAGACCGTGGCGGATTTCGGTTTTATGCCCTCCCTCATTAATGAACCGGGAGTGGTTGTAGGAGCCCTGCAGTCAGCATTAAAAGGAAATCCCAATATGTTTGCCAAAGTTGATGGTACCCTAAGCAAAACTCGGTTTAGGCGGCTGAAATTTTATACTTATTCCCCCGGAATGTGTTTTTGTTGTTACCATGGTGGAAACTGGAATTCTAAGTGGAAAGGATACATACAGCACCCCTCATTTTATATTAAATTGGGAAATTATTCGGCCTGTAGTAATAGATTTTATTTGTATGGCTCATATAACAAATCCTATCAACCCGAGACAGATTTAAATGAAACCAGTTTTGGAGAGTTGTACCCGGAATATCCTATGTTTACTCCTAATTATACAGAATCTGGCAGTATATGTTCCGGACTGATGGCTCGGGATCCAAATTTATGGTTCTATTTTAATGGATGGGCCACCAATTATCACCCAGGGACTTACCAGTCTGTGGGAATTGAGTATATGACTATACCTGTTCAAGGATGACCAAAATGGGCTGTTAGAAGAAGAAGGAACCTGGTGGGACCACTGAATAGCCAATGTGAAGATCTGGTCATTGTAGGAGGGAAATTGGCTAAAACTGAGGCCAGTAGAGTAGGAGGTGGACTAATAACAGGGGTCCTTACTTTGGGATCCTATCCAGGGATCATAGCTCAAGAAAATCGTAAAAGTATATTAGGATTGACCTGTAAATTGGAGAAAACTATAAATGCAACTGGAGAAAACTATAAATGCAGCAAGAAATTGAAGAGCTCAATCAGTTATTGTTACAACATCGGATGGCCTTGGATTACCTATTAGCCAGAAAAGGGGGGTTTTGTTCAATAGTCAAGGGAGGATGCAAAGTCACCTTCCATGATTTGAACAAGGCTATAGAAGATGAGATACAATACCTACAAGGGCTAATACAAAACAATGACAGTGGCATTGGTAATCCTTGGGATTGGTTGACTTCCTGGTTACCAGATTTTGGCTGGCTGAAGACTTTGTTTTTAGGCATTATAGTTTTGATTGTAGGAGGGTTTCTAATGATGATATGTATTTCCTGTGCTATGAAATGTGTACGGGCCTCTCTCTCTGAAGCTATGGAGGGAAAGGCAGCTCATTTTGTTGTTATGGCTCAAAAGCAGGCTTAAGCAAATTATGCTCAAATTGCAATAGAATTTGGCAGAAAAGGGGGGAATGATGAAGGGGTTAAATTGTAGAAACTGCTTGCTTGAGTAGAAAAATAGAGAGAAATAAGTCAGGCAGATGTGTCTCTTATCTTATCAAGAGCTTAGGTATGCGGCTTGGCAATGCATGGAATATAGGGAGTTTGGGAGTCGATGCGACCAAGGGAGAATACTCCCTGGTACAGGGATACTTTATTTTTGAAACTGTAATACGTCATTTTGAAACTTAAACTATTGTAACCTGTACTCTTTTCATATATGGTAATCATTTCCTGTACTTGTTTTTTAGAAAGTGTAAATGTGAGCTGAAACCTAAAACGGAGCTCTCAGTCTTTTGGAAGTTGATTCCACTGAGATCCCTGCGCAGTAAAATAAACTCTTGTTTTCTGATCTGCTGGTCTCAATTCTCTGGCTCGCCACAACATGGCAAGATTTTTTTCAGAGAGGTTTCCCTTTGCCTTCCTCCAAGGCTGAGAGATTATGATTTGCCCAAGGTCACTCAGTCAGTTTCGATGACTGAGTGACGATTCAAACCCTGGTTTCCAGAGTCATAATTCAACATTCAGACTCCTACAAATGTGAGCTCTTATTATTTAAATGAAACGGAACTTTAGTATTTCAAGTTTTATTGGTATTTTTGTTTATTTTAGTATAAACTGTGTTATTATCTTTTTAGAAATGCAGTATTAACCTTGTTAAACTATGACTAAATGAAATGACTATGATTTCCTATTTACTGAGCTCAACAAACATCCCTGGCAACCTACCAGTTTTCCTTTACTAAGCCCAAGGTTTCACACCCTATATGAGCAAGTAAGTTTTCAAAACATCATCAGCATAATCAGCCCTGGAACACTGTACTTTTTCAAACTCTTATAAGGAAAATATTATCTTACTCTCTGTCTAAGAAGCACTGGGTAGAGTCCAGGTTTTCCTGCTTTCACTTAATTCTCACAATAGCTGATTATTGGATAAATATTATGAGTGATGGTAGATCCAAATACGGGGTTCTTATTCAACAGCTCTAACCATCACACAAGGCTATGCTGGGCAAGACACAGCCCTTGGCTTAATTTTAAGAAACCATCTGGAAGTACTCAATATAGACTGCTGGAAGGAGAGCTAAGGCTCTCTGTGAGGGGGAGCATAAATTAAAATAGTCACCTCCATTCACTTTTGCTTCTGGCCCTGGCACCATTGTTTCCACCCTGCACACTATTAGTATATAACTCCTGATAAACCTACCCTCATGGGAATGTGGCTCTTGACAGAATTTTTTTTTCCAACCCCGCTCTATTTTGTACTGGTTTTTAAAATGACTAGACTAGCAAGAATGCTCTGCTTCTTTTTCTCCTCAAGACATATCTTTGAAGAAACTCCCACTAAACCTTTGTGATGCTTTTCAAAGGATTGAGTACGATGGGACAAACCAAAATTCCTTCTTAGAAAGGACTGCCCAATATGTTAACTTTCTTGCATGTTGTGTGTTAATGCACTGTACAGAGAGTATCCCACCAAGCTACCCTAAAGGGAGAGATGGAGAACTGATGAGACCAGATCCTTTTGACTCCCCTTATCCTCCATGATCTGTTTTAATTCAAGCTGGTTTTCACAGGAATTTTATAACTTTGAGAACTGGAGCTTGATTTGTTTTAATGTTTTTTTCTTCCCTTGTCACTCTCTTTGCCTTTTGTGTTGGAGCTTTTAAACTGGAAGGCTGACATAGCGACTATAAAGGTTTGTTGTTTTAAAGATTTCATCTTACATTTGTCTGGTGGCAGCAAGCTGACAATGAATATCAGGCGCTGTAGGCTATATTTCAGAGGAAGAAATTGGCAAAAACATCTTTGAGTATTCCCGGGCTAAGAAAACCCTATGAAATTCATGGGTCACCATAAGTTGACAGATAACATGAAGGCACACATATACACAGAGAACAAGCCATAAATGCCAGAGGGGATTTGTATCTTAGGGGTCGCAAACCCAATTCTTAAGAAGTAAAGGGGATTGCAAAAGTTTTCTTTTTGAAGCCCCTCACCTTCTGCACCTCAGGTGCAGAGTGGGGTAATCAGACTTAATAATGATCAAGAAAACTATGGAAAACAGAAAACCACAAAAAGTGGGAAGGCCATCTAAAGTGAAGCCATGGAGTTCTATGGATTGAAGTAATGAGGTTGTATTCAAAGACACCAGACACTGGAGTCACTGGACACAAGGGTTAGAGATACATTTTATCACAAGTGCATCCCTCTGCTTTTTCCTAATTATGTGTATGACCTAGAAGAATGTAATTTGCTTCTTGTATGTCCAGTCCCAGCCTTCTTGCCCATCAGAATGTCTGGCAATTTGACAATAAACAGTACAGAGAACAATATGAAAAATCAACAATGAGTGAAGGTATCAAAAGATTCTGAAAATAGTTCCAAAACAAACAAACAAACAAACAAACAAACAAACAAACAAAATCCCTCTAGATGGTAAGGCAGGAATAATGTTAAGCCACCCAAGAAACCTTTTTGGCTGAAGAGTGCAGTATAAATATTTAAAATAAATTATTTATTTATGAATGAATGAATGTATTATTATTATTACACATTACTGGTGCTTATTTATTAGTTTTGGAAAAGCCTTGATCTTTCTTGCATGAATGGAAGCCACAGACTTCTACCATCAATATCATGTTTTCAAACAGCCTGTACTTTCACAGGAAAGAAGATGTATGTGGTAAGTAACCTAATTCTTCTCTTTCAGATTACAAACCTTAATTTATTTGTTCCAGCTTTGTACCTCGAGATTCGAGCCATCGACAGAGGAACAGATAAGGTGTCCAGCCAGCGCTTCTCATATTTTGGTTCATTAGCTATGGGTGAAGAAGGTGATGATGGTGCCTGTGCAATAATAAACGAGAATCAATAAGCACAGTCTATTGGATCCTACAATGGAAAAAAAAATACCGTATGAATATTTATGTGCGGATGTGCTCTTTTTCTAAAACTAATACGGTACAGCGATGTCACTGCATGGGAAATTCAGAGCACAGAAAAGAAATAATCATTTATTTAAAAATAGAACTTTGTGGATTGTTTGAGCTCATTTCCCCTCATTATTTGTTCAGTATTAGAATAGCTTTCATTTCTGTTAAAAGCAAAAGTCTCACATCTAGTTCACAATATAAATAATGCTAACTTGCATGCTGAGTTTTCTCAGAAGTCTTATTCACTTCATTAACACAACAATGCAAGAGGACAGTTCTGATCATGAAACACTTATTTTGTTGCTTTCTTAGTGCTTGAAAAATATTAAACATAAAATGTGCACACCAAAACTTGATTTAAAGAACTATCAATGAAAAGTTCTTTATGTGGATAGCAAGAGCTTTGCAAGAACATATTCTGTTAGCTATCTTTAAGAACATGAAGCCTCTGCGATAGGGTGGCAATCACACACCCCTTGGTCTACAGTTCCCAATATTCCTCACCACTATCTATGTTGGCAAGGGTTGATGGAAGCTGTAGTTCAACAACATCTGGAGAGCCACATGATATATTTTAATCAAAATAGCAGAAAGGTATTCAAAATTGTGTGCTCTATTTTCACGTTCTGTGTTTTAATTATATTTTAAATGTATTTTAAACTATGTTTAATTATGTACTTATTTGAGGTTTAATTATGGTTAAACTTTTGCAATAGTATATTTTTAGCTAAACTTCCATATTTCATAAGCTACCATAGGACCCTTGACAGGAGAAAGGCAGTGCATAAACTGAATTTAGTAAGAACAACACCAAGAGGTTGCTGGAATTCTGTATCACTTTCTATGTAATGTAATTTCATATATACTCAGATAAGTAGCAGAGGCCCTAAGAAACCCTGCTAGTGCACTGCGAAGATGCATACTGAGACACCAGCAAGAATGCCTGACGTGCATTGGAACTGATGCACATCAATATGTGATGTGCATTTGTGCACAATACACACATTGCACGATGCGCATTGGGCACTTTGTCAACTCTGCTATGTAGCAATGTAATAGCAGCCCTCTACTGGATATAGATGTTACAAAACTGCCCATTTCTAATTTCCACATATATAAATCTATTCACAAAGATGCAATTCTGATACAGGATTCTGGTCATTATTATATTAAACCACTTTTTCCCTAGACTTGGGACTCAAAGCAGCTTACAAAAATAAAAGCAGAAGTAAGAGTCAGTGTAGAACAATGATTTGTGTGTGGGACTAGGACTCTGGGAGACTAGGGTTTGAATCCCTGCTCAGACATGGAAATCCACTGGGTGACCTTGGACAAGTCATACTCTCAGCATCAGGAGAGGGCCAGAACAAACCCCCTCTGAGCAAATTTTGGGAAGAAAGCCCTGAGATAAGTCAGAAATTATTTGAAGGCACACAACAAACAAACAAACAAACAAAAGTATTTGTTCTAAAGGACATCCTCAGTCACCACCTGGTTATTTATCAAACCCTGCACAAATTAAATTTCAGCTAGTTCAGTCTTGTTCAGATTTAAATATTGACATAATTTAATACAAAAGTATTACTTTCATGAGGAACATAAAACTTAAACAATGCCAATGTTGGTATTCCATTTGTTTTGAGTCTTAGAGGACCACTGTAAGGGTGTTCATAATGGAATGCTCATTAAAAAAAGAGAAAGGTCTAGTATCTTTTGCTTACTCTGTCAAAAGCTTATTTCAATTAGGGTTCCAGCTCCTTAATTACCACCCCTCACAGGTAATGACATTACTTGCTTATAGCTGGGTGTTATTTAAAAAGTTGCACACCTGTCTCTGTTGCCTGAAGCTGTAAACCACTGCAAAAGTATTACTAAGATCGCCAAGTAAAACAGAACCAAGCAAAGAGAGCATATCTTAAAAAACAACACAAAAATCTCTGTCATTAGTCCCTGAAGAAAAACATGACATGTAGCAAAAAATGAGTATGTTAGCATGTGAAAGTAGGCAATGTAGATCTTTGACTTATTCTTTTTGTAGTACATCTAATTAGAAATGTTACAGAGGGTATAAAGAGGAACATTTCATGTCAAGTTCATTAGCTATCTTCTATAGGCAGTCGGGTGATGATGCAATGTCTTGCAATTAACACTGGACACTATTATTAGAAAGCTGTTATAAATCCAAATATCTTAGACCAGACATTTCTACTTTTTATATCAAGATCATTGGTACTGCATTGTTTTCTCTTTGCCACATGAAAGAAACTGACACTTAACAAGAAAAAGGATCATGTTTTGTTCAAAAGGATTGTAAGAAACACAGCAGAATCAAAGACTGTAGGAAAGTTTGGTCTAGAATCAAGAAATGAAGCAGGAGATTGACTGAGTGCATTTTGCAAGGCCAACAGTTTGTTCACTGAAAGCACATTCTTTAATCAACCAAAGAGGTGAGTGCATACATAGGCATTACCTGATGGCCAATATAGAAATCAAATAGACGATACAATCAGAAGCAGAAGATAGAGAAGCTCCATTCTTTCTGCAAAAACAAGACCAGGAGCAGAATGGAGCACAGACCATGAATTGCTAATAGCAAAAATTAGAGTAAAGCTGAAGAACACTAACCCAGCCATCGGGCCAAAACATAACTTGATGAACATCTCTATAGAATTTAAAGAGAATGTGAAAAACAGATTTGCATTATCCAGTCTTACTGACCAGGAGCCAAAAGAACTCTGGATTAAATCCAGGGACACTGTCATGAAAGAACGCAAAAGGACACTATCTGCAGCCAAAAAGACAGAGAAGCTTCAATGGATGACAGAAGAAACTCTTCAAGAAAAGAAGAGAATGTAAAAGGTGACAGAAATCAGGTCAGAAACCTGAATACAACTGGTCAGTAACTTTTGCACACCAACAAGGAGAACTAGTTGCTTACTGTTGAGGAACACAGATGTATAGCCGTTTTGATATATGTCTTGCATATCTTTACTCTATAATCCATACTCTGTTCCAGAAAGCTGGTTTGGGATTAGCCAAGGCAAGAAATTTGTCATTTAAGCTTATTAATCTTTCCCCTAATTAAATCACCAGACACTACCCTCACTGAGAAAACACTGACAAAGCACTATAACACCACATCTTGGGGAAAAAAGTGAAGTCTGAATTAGTCAATTCAGAACCCAGGTAGGGGAAAAAATGTCTATTAATACTGCCCAGCTCTACTGCAGAACATTAGCCTTTGTTTACAACCATTGTGGCTAGGAACCTACACCTAGTGTCTCTAAACAAAATTTACTGTGGGGGACAAGATCAACATAGAACACATTGTGTCTGTGGTATAAAAAAAGCCCCTCCACAATATTCCAAAATTCTAATTGAATTCTTCAGTTGGTGGTAGCTAGATCTCCAGTCCCCCTTGATGATCTCTCAGATCATCTAAACCTGCACAATACTTCCCTTTGGCCACTTGTTCTTTGTTTTCTGATTGTGCTCTGTCAGCCTCCTGTTCACCCCACATATTGCTTAGCCAGTGTTACATTCTGAATGTGCCTTCTTGATTGTAGGCTTCAGACACAATGCTTGTTTCATGCAGGGATGTTTAACCAAATTCCTCAACCCTGCCCTCAGAGCTCTTAGCTTGTTTACAGGCTGGAGGTGAGAAATCTTGTGGGCATTTACACATTCTTGTCAGCCTGTCTGGGGCTGTTGCAGTAGTCAGTTTTGTCAATAATGAGCCTTCACATCTGTACCACCTCCCCCCTCACATTTCACTATTCCAAGGGCCTACTCTGTGAAGGTACTTTTCACCTCAGTGGGAAAACACATAACAGTTCTCCTGAGAGGGCAAAAAAACCAACTCATAATGGGTATTTAAATCAGGAAAGGTCAAAGGGAGATCAGGGAAACAAAACCCATGTGCCATTACTCTACTAAAATTGGAATTCTTTTATTTCCCTAAGAATAGAGATGTCAAGAGACTACATTATCTCAGATCTTGTGAACTCTCTTTAGCACCCCCAATGCAGCAACAAAGGTCACTGAGAATATCACAGAACTTAGTCTATACAGCAGCAGGGCACTGTCTCTGAATGAATACATGAATCAATATTTATAACATCCAACTTCTATTCAGTTTGCATTGGACATGCATTTTATTTCAGCCAAAGAAAATTAATGGTGAAATAATGAAACTAGAAGTATGCCAGACAATTAAATCAATTTTAAAGGACTGAGAATGTTATATCACAAATAAGAACTGAAGAGTTGAGATCGCTTATGCTAGAAGAATTTAAATGATTAGCAACCCAGGACTCATGAAAATGCTCAGTTGTCATTCTTTGAAACAATAGTTTTCTGTCAAATGAAATCCTACTGCCTACTAAAGCTGAACTAAATATTTAGATACAACATACTATGAACTCAAATATTGGGGCCAGAATCCTTTCGCTGTTTTATGTAATTTCTATTCTGCACAGAAATGACTGACCATTTTTGTCCAGGGCAGAATGTCTGCGTTCAGTTGGCAGAGGTGGAGGTGTACAAGTGCTGCTGCTGAACACTGGATTGTGCATTGGGTTGAATACTGGGTGGTACATTCAGTTGTGCAGTACTGCCATTTGAACACAAGGGGTGCATAACACAATCGGTGTGTAATTCCACATGCAGAGATTTCTCCAGCACAACCCAGATGTAGGACCTCAGCCTTAACATTTTAGACATTATTTATCAACCTAGTCTATTCACATTGCAGAGATACTTGATCACTCAACTGGAAAACTGGGCTTGTTAGCAGTCTTTGCTTCACAAAACAACAACAATTGGTATTTGGATATATTTCCTCAAGAAAGAATGACTTTCTTCCCTTGCATGTACAGGCTGAATAATTTCTATCATCTTATGTTCCCCATCTTATGTTCCCCATGGCATTCTTGCAAAGAAGCTAGTAAAATGTGGGCTGGACAGAGCTACTGTCAGGTGGATCTGTAACTGGTTGACTGACCGTTCCCAAAGGGTGCTCACCAATGGCTGCTTTTCATCCTGAAGTGACTAGCGGGGTGCCACAGGGTTCTGTCCTGGGCCCAGTGCTGTTCAATATCTTCATCAACGACTTGGATGAAGGAATAGGGGGCATGCTCATCAAATTTGCAGATAACACCAAATTGGGAGGGGTTGCTAATACGCCAGAGGACAGGATCAAAATTCAAAATGACCTGGACAGACTGGATCGCTGGGCCAAGGCTAACAAAATGAAATTCAACAGAGAGAAGTGTAAGGTCCTACACTTAGGTAGAAGAAATGGAATGCAGAAATATAGGATGGGGGACACGTGGCTGGATGGCAGTACATGTGAAAGGGATCTAGGAATCTTAATAGACCACAAGCTGAACATGAGTCAGCAGTGTGATGCGGCAGCCAAGAAAGCCAATGCAATTCTCGGCTGCATCAATAGGAGTATGGTGTCTAGATCGAGGGAGGTACTGGTACCACTCTACTCTGCTTTGGTTAGACCTCATCTTGAATCCTGTGTCCAGTTCTGGGCACCCCAATTCAAGAAGGACATGGTCAAGCTGGAGCAGGTCCTGAGGAGGGTGACCAAAATGGTGAGGGGCCTAGAAGCCAAGCCCTATGAGGACAGACTTAGAGAGCTGGGTATGTTCAGTCTGCAGAAGAGAAGGTTAAGAGGGGACATGATAACTATGTTTAAATATTTGAAGGGATGCCATGTAGAGGAGGGAAAGGGCTTGTTTTCTGCCTCTCCAGAGACCAGGACAAGGAGCAATGGATTCCTGAACCTCAGGAAGAACTTCCTGACAGTCAGGGCTGCCCGGCAGTGGAATATGCTGCCTCGGAGTGTAGTGGAGTCTCCTTCCTTGGAGGTTTTTAAGCAGAGGCTGGATGGCCATCTGTTGGGAGTGCTTTGAGGGTATTCCTGCATGGTAGGGGGTTGGACTGGATGGCCCGTGTGGTCTCTTCCAACTCTACATTTCTGTGGTTCTATGATTCTATGTTTTTCAGGTAGAGAACTATCTGAAGGGAGGGGGATGTTGAAATACACAGTTGACTTATGTGTAACATGTAGTTCGGCCATACCTTATGCTCTATACAGATACAAAATGGAAGTTGGAAGGTTTGGAAACAGAGGATTGATGCTACACTAGCAAAAAATAAATACCTACTCTTTGGTACATAGAGTTTATGGCACAACATTTTCAAATAAAAGTCTAGTTCCCCAGATTATCCTCAGGCATATATATAGTTCCTTTGAATTTGAGATTTAAGTTACAGCCAAATCTGTCATTTAATTTTTCAGACTTTCATCATCAACATTTAGAGGAGCAGCTGACCTGAGGCCCCAGAAAATGTGGAGTAACTGAAGGACTACTATAGTTTTTACAATTTGACAGGGGGTGCAGGGAAAGGGCATGCCTGTTAATCTACTTGACAGTGAGCAGTAGTAGACATCTCTCTCTCTCTCCAGATCCTTACATTTTTCACCATCATTTTTCCTTGTTTTCTTTGATGGTAGTAATAGAGCTTCTCCCAATTCTAAAAGCTGTAATTTCCATACCAGAATGTCACTGGAACAATACTGTGACTTACCACAATATCATTCTAGGTAAAGTCTAAGGGGAAAAAAAATGAGGCCACTATTACTCTTCCTCCCTTGAACGTTCCTAGCATGTTACTATATCCTGCCATGGCATAATTCCAGTGGTATTCTTGGGGTGGGGTGTTTCTGGAGTGGCATCATATCTGAAATCTCCCCTGCTGCCAGGGGGGAAAGAAAAAAAACACTTGATGAAATCTGTCTTGGCCCCATTCAATACCTGGAAATGAACTGAGAGATTCAGAGGGATATATTCTGTCAATCTCATCTGGTTGTACACTGAGTTTTGTGTTTACTTATGAAGCCACAGCAATATGGGTAATACAAAGAGAGAGAGAGAGAGACTATATTTTTTTTAAAAAAAAAAATACTGTGCAGTGTTTTCATACCTTCTCTCATGCAGTAGCAACTGCTGAGAAACAAGGAATAAGTGTGATACTATTCAGTTGCTTAAAGTGGGGTCAAGCAACCAGTTCCCATGTAAGTAGCAGAACTAATCAGACATCCTTTTTGTAGCAATGTGCTGCTGCATACATGAGGAGGATAAAATGGGATCACAGTTGGTTAGAGTTGTCAGGTTTTCATGTTCCTATGACAGATGATTCGCAGTGCTTGGGTAAGTTTCTATTTTAGTTCCATCAATAATTGTGTAGCTCTACAAGAAGAAGAAGAAATAAACTCTTCAGGTCTTTTGCAGTAATTTAATTTAAGCTTCAATGAAGGTTATCTCTGGAAGAATAAACACACTGCCACACATCAGAAGTTCAGATTTCTAAAATGTTTGTTCTACCCAATGGACAATGAATGAAAATATTATTGGTCTTTCAGCAAGGAGAACAGAACAATTTTCGAGGCTTAAATATGGGATGTTTTACCTGTATGTAATTAAGACATATTGTTCGCTTGCATATTATTTTCACAGAGCTGTGCAAAAGCTTGGCTGGCACACATTTTCCAATTATTTTACAGCAACATTATTCTGATTTTTTTTCTGAACTGTTAAACTTTTAAGGTTGGTCCTTAATATTTTGTTTACAGAATAAGAAATCAGGATAAATGAAAAATACTATAAATGTGAGAGATTTCCCTTCCCTCCCTCCCTCATCTTATCTTTACAATGAGGAATATTGATATTCTCAGAATTCTGGTCAGAGCCAGTAAACCAGGGCTTAAAAGGGAGGCCTTCTTTTTGCCTCATGTGCCAAAACACCTTGAAATAAATCAAGTGTGGGAGCAGGAGAGAAGGTGTAGCCCAGATTCCTCTCTTTCTCTCCAGCCTTACAGAAACACAATGGCAGTCAGTGGCTTCCGTGTCAGTCATGTGGTGAATCAATTTCAGATTTCAAATTGAACTTTAAAGGAGCTGCCCAAGGTGCTGAACTCTATCCCCAAAACAGGGTAACTTGGATACCTCATTTAAAGTTTATAAGAAAACCTGGAGTGGATTTACTACCCTATAGATATGTCATCACTGCAGATAAATAGGAACACCCTTGTAACAATCCTGCTATCATATGAACAGTCATTTTCAAACCTTTGCCCCTTTCACTACTGCATATAATTGAAGACTATTCATTACTTTGATTTCTGCTGGATCACTCTATGCTTGCTTTATGAGGAGGCGCTTGCTTGGACTTATAATGATCACTAGTTACTTTAAAGGTAACTCTTCCAATGTGTGGTACTTGGTTGTGAAAACAGATGGCTATAGACCAGGTGCAGGAGCAAAACAGCAGGACACAAAATCTGAAATATTAGTCTAGTATGATACAAGAGTTGTAAGTCAGGATGAGGTGACACTATTAATAGGCTTGGAACTGTTAGAAAGATGATAGTAGAGGCACCCAAAACTTTGGCATGTGCTACAACCAATGAATAAACACAGTTGTGGAGGGGTTGAAAGAAGAGGTGAGATTAAAGTGTGAGGAAGGAAGGCCAGAGAGTAAAAAGTGTGGTACTCTAGGCGAGAGAGGAAAAGAAGTAAACAGTTCTGACAATTCTGAGGTGAACAGAAGAAAGGAGATTGAATCAATGTAGATCATACAAAGCTTTTTTTAAGGGCAGGGACAATATCTGTGAGTATAATGTTCAATAAAATTTTAAAGCAAAATGTTTATTCAGAGGAAATGGCCGGAATTTCCTTTCAGAAGTCTGGGGAGAGTGGAGAGAATTACTGTTCAGGCACTGAGAGACAATTATTGTGTGTACAGGAGAAATGCTGTGATTGACTACTATTTAAAGTTATTATCAACAGGCACTGATATTAAGTATAGTTTATGTCTGGTACAGATGTTTTGTGCTCGATAGAAATACTGATTTATGGAAATAGCACAATTATGAGAACACAACACTTCTGCAAATATTTCATTTTTTCAAGCAAGGAAAATAGAAAGAATGGCTAAACTGGCTGCAAAGTCCAGAGATGAAACAAAAGGAAAATGTGAATAACAAAGAAAAGGACTACACACTGAGATACAATTATGAAAGCATTATATGTATCCCTGCAATGTCTCTCCTTTAAAATCAACTTTTCTTTTTAATTTTAATACACTCTGTTCTTATTATCTTCCATGCTGCCAATGCAGGTGGTGCGTAATACTTTGACGACATGTTGTAGGATAGTTAGCAGTTTTTAAATAAACATTCTTTTTAGTATTCAGTTTTAGTTTTGAAAGATAATACACAATAATAGACCATGTGCTTCAAAAGAAATGGTGTAAAATGTGGTTGATCGTCCACTCCTCAGACCTAACCCAGTCTGTGGATATTCCTAATCTAGAACAGGCAGGCAGAGGTCCATCCTTCCTAGGCCCAGCAATTGATCAAAGGCCTTCCCTTCATCACAGCTGTCACTGCTGTGGCCTCAGAGGAAGAGAAGAGCAGCCAGCATCTGTTGGACTTATTTCCCTGCCCTACTGCCATCCTCTTTTCTTTATGTTTCATGTCTTTTTAGACTTTAAACTTGAGGGTAGGGAACTGTTAAATGAACAATTGTAAACTGCTCATTTAAAGTGCCATATACACTGATGGCACTGAGTGAATGAATGAATATCTGCAGGAAGTCTTGCAAAACCTTTCCCCTCCCTAAAGCTATATCTCTGGATACTGTCAGGAAGATAGTTCCTCACTGTTTATCTATTAGCAAAGACTGGAGATAAGAGAGAGGTTTTTCTGGGTCATTACTTCTGTCCCAGTTACCTCTCTTCTTGGGGAAAACAGTGGGATTCCCTTTGCATGCTCTTTGCCATAGCACCTATGACAGGAGGTACTGCAGAAACCTACTCAACCAGTGCTCAGAGGAACCTTACTTCCAGATGTTATTTAACCCACTAGATTAGTCTGAAAGCTCACTCAGTAGCCTGGGACCATAATGTGTCCTGCCCTAACATAAAATACATTTAATTCTTTCCCTCCCCAACATATATCATTGAATTACCAGTCTTCCATAAACAGTATAATTATCAATAGACTCAAAGTCTGCAACTCTAGGAAGACCAAATCATATGCACGAAATATACTTCATCCTCTTGGACTTTAAGATCAGTGAAGGATGAGGCTATTTGAGAATAAATGGACCCAGCAAAGAACCAAAAGATGATAAGGCTGCAACTATATGGAACAAATGTACTTTACTGTAATTTTTAAAGCTGAAGTCTGAATACTACAAACCACAGATCTGTGATAGAAAACAGGCTCTCCTGCTGGCCACCACATTGTTGCCTGAACACATCCAACACAGTATGAAGCAGCACTTGAGCCACAATAGTCTTCCTTTATCACCTGGCCCCATCCCTGTACCTGTGACTGTAAGAAATCAACTTTCTTCCCTCTGTCATTCTTTGGAATTCACTTTCTAATAGCCTCAGAGCATGGAATGTTAGCTCTTGTTTTGAATTTCCCAAAATTAATCCAAAGCTTGCTCATTAGAGAACATATGTCTTCATCTGAGTTCTGATGGGAATCAATGCATATTGCAAGATTCTAGAATGTTTGGACTTTTTCAGACCTTGTTGGGTTGATCAAAGTGATTGTTGGGTTTTTCTATAACTGTCCATCCACTCCCTTTGTTCTCTTATCCTCTCACTCTCATGTTCTGCCTGGCTTCTGCTTTGCTCTTGTTTTTTCATTGTGAAATCCTCCTTTTGTCTAGAATTAGGTTAGGTACTTTCTGCCTGATTTATGTATACCTAAATTCTCTGTATAGTCTATTCGTTATTTCCAGCCCTTTATAAATAAACCCTCTTCTTCATAGCATTGTGTGTGCACATACTAGGGATGGAAAGAATCTTTGGAAATATTCAGAAAATAATTGAAAAACATGTTCTTCAAGTGTTGAGAAACCCTGATGAGAAGAATACACAGATCAGTGGCTTGTAGTATTCAGACTTCATCTTTAAAACTTACAATAAAGTACATTTGTTCCATATAGTTGCAGCCTTTTCAGTTTAAGATGTATTTGCACTGGTTGGTTTGCACAGAAAACATCATTTTCTCCACAGAAAACAACATTTTTCTGTGTGGAAAGTAATATTTCAATGCAGAAATATTAATTCCTGTGCTGTTTTCTGTGTGGAAAATGCTGTGATTGTTGATTTATTCTATATAAAATTCTCACATAGTTGATTTGCCTAGAAAACAGCATTTACTGCCCAGAAAACAAGATTTTCTACAGAGGAATTAATATTTCTGTGTTGAAATATTATTTTCCAGACAGAAAATCTTGTTTCCTGTGCAGAACAACTACATGCAAAATTTGTGCTGAATAAATCCCTAAGTGCAAATACCCTTCATAAACTGTGTGGCTTTTTAAGACTTTCTCGTAGTGGGAAGGAAATTGCTGAAATCACTCATTGGTGCCTTCAGAAGAAACTTAGTGAAGAAATACATCCCTAGAACATGCCCACATTACTAGGGTATAAAGATGTATGCATTTAAATTATCCAATCCCACAGGGTTTCCTGATTTAATCATTTTTCTCCCCATTGTGAGAATGTCTTTGAAAACAGCACAGTTTTAGAAAATAATTTCATGGGGAGAAAGTCTTACCCTGATTCACATTTTCCTAGCTGCCCCAACATAGGCATGTAATGGCTGGAGGGAGGGCTCAGAACAGGCAAGGACTGTGGTTAGCTAACTTCTGATAGCTGGTGTACAGTGACAAAGTCATCCTCTGAAGGATGCCCAGGAAATCCTGGAGGACATTACATGGCCATTTCGGAGGGGGCAGAAAAACGGTGATTGCTGAGATGGGGGACAGGGATAGTTTTCTCTTCAAAGACTTGGAGGGAAGGCTTCAGGAGCATTCTCTTCATTGGGGTTTCCTAAACTTGAGAAGTCCGTTTTTCATTCCCTGCAATTTTGAATAATCCTTCCATCTCTATTAGTCAAAACCTCTGGTTCTGAATTCAGCACCTTATTGCTTAATTAGTGCTGCTGAATATATATGTTTTATTTTTGCCTGGGACTCTATGAACAGAGAGTATAGGGTTTTACCACTGATGGCCTTGGAGCTCAAGTTTATTCAGTAAGGTCTGGGAGTTTCTAGGTCCAGACTGAATTGGAAGAAGTGGGGGCAGCCTACCTTGCAGGATTGTTGTTTAATCCTGGGTCTTTCAGCTACACCTGGGCAATAACTACAAAAGTAACAAAAATAACAGTTATACCACAAAAGAAATAAAGTTTATTATTGCTATGTGCCTTCAACACTGATTTAAGTGACCTTATCATAGGGTTTTTTTGGCTAGAATTATTCAGAAATTTGTCACTGCCTCTCTCTCAAGGCTCAGAAAGTGTGAGGTGCCCAAATTGCCCATTGGGTTTCCATGATAGAAGGCAGTTTGAACCTTAGCATACCAGATTTCTAGTCCAACATTCAACTATACTACTCTGGCTTAAACTAAAGTTATCTTGCATTAAGTTAAAATTGCAATATAACTTAGTTATTGTTCTGTTATTGGGAAAAGGAATTAATTGAAAGTTAGTGGCTATTTTATAATTAGTTATATCCCTGCTCTGTCAACCTTATCTTTCATACTGTAAGTTATTCATCACTATCACTTATTTGAGACTATCTTCATTTGATCAAAATGTATCAATAATATAGATAAAATATTGATGTTAAAAGAGATTTTCTTAGACTGCAAAAGTAATGACTGACAACCATATGGCTCCGACTGCTAAGCTAATACATTTTAATTCTGTGTCCACTAGTGAAGAATTTTCCATTTGGCTCATGTACATCTTTTGACGCATGATAGCAGGGTAGATGGATACAATCAACTTTTCTGTATGGTGATCACAATTTAATATGGGATAGGCAGGTCATCTGCCACATGCTAGCTTTATTTTGATAGCCCTTTCATAATGCACAGGTAAGTAACCAGCCAATGAAGAATTTCTTCTTGTACAGTATTTTTTCAGGTTGTTTGTGGATTCCCTTATATATACGTAAGATAAATGAACAGGTATGGATTCTTAACAGTAGCATCTTTTATATTTAGGTCATTCCTTCACTGTTCAATGGAATGGACTCACTTGGGAACATGGCAGACTGTCTTTCACTGGAAGTTTTCGAACAGAGGTTGGGTTGCTGTCAGGGCTGTTTTTGCTGTGGGTTGCTACCTTGGTGGGTGGTTGGACTAGATGGGTGTCCCAACTCTATTAATTTAATGTAGTTAGTTACAGGCATACTTTTAGAATGTTTGTGGAGAAATGATTGCAGATGTCCCAAGCCACACACTCTTCTGGCTATGTTCACTGTTCAGGCACCCTGAGAAGTCATCTGTATATGGACAATATTATAACTGACCATAATAGTTTCTTTCCTAATGCATGTCATTCAGCATAGGTCCTTACTGTGCATCAAGGTAAGATCAATGAAAAGTTAAACCACAACAAGCAATATCAACTTGAACTGAGAGGTGCTATATATGTTCTTCAAGAACAAGATATGGCAATAAAAAAAGCATGATGCTTGCTTCACCCAAGATTTAGGGGAAGCATGGAAAGGAAATCAGTGTTGTCTATTGATAGTTCCTTCTTTTTGCTCCTTAGCTCTTGATTCCCAAAGTACTTTTTTGTGCTCTCTCTCTCTCTCTCTCTCTCTCTCATTCTCTCTCTCTCATAAGTTTGCTACTTGGACTCAAGTAACAATCCAATACTGTAATCTGATGGTTAATCTTGGTGGATTTTCTAATATCAGGAAGCAAGACTTTTTGTCTTTAGATTATCAAAAGAGTTTGCTAAACACCTATATATGAGCATTTGCATTTCTGTGGGGAACTGGAGGGGAGATTTAAGTGTACCAACCAATTCTGGCTACAATATGTTACTGGCTATTTTGAAAGAACTAGAGTGAGAATTCAGGATCCCCAGTTTTGATTCCAAGTACTTGAGTTAACATGCCTGATCTACTGGTTATCAATATCAGATCAATATCAGTATCATAGCTCCAACTCTTGGAATGTAGAAATGGACTAATCCATCTATTTTGCTTTTGATAATGTTCACAATTTTTTTCCAGCACAAGTTCATTTCATCCTATTTATCAATTAGCTTGTGATTTTTTTTCTTTTACAAATAAAGGCTGCAAGAAATATTATGTGCATTTTTGCAGGCAACCTCCCCCACAGAAATCATTGTCCCTTTCCCCTCTTGTGTGCATTTCTTCCCATGAAATTTCTCTCAAAATGTGCATCTTTATCTGCCTTTTTTTTTGGTCACAGAAAAACAAAATTTGAAAAAGTATGAAAACAAAAGGATAACAGAATTTTCATTCAGCTATTAGTATAGGGAACACAAATTACAGTTTTGCATTGAAACTGGAGCCAAATGAATTTTTTTGAAATAGTAATCCAAAATAGTATTGAAAGAGAAATATTTTTGAATAGAAAGATTGAAATAGTAGTCAGCCAGAGGCACCATGCTGGCCACCCAAAGTCCACGTCATCTTCCTTAGTCCCATGCTGAAAGAGTGAAACCAATATTGGACCTGGTACAATAATCTTTGAAAATGTCATGAAGTGTTGCTTTAAAAATTGGGTCAATTTTGGAGAAAGGAAATGCAAAAGAAAGGACAGACACTATATCATTTCGATGAACAGATGATATTTCTTAGGGGAAAAAATCCTGTTTTTTTCCCCCTGACATTTCTTAACCTCCTCATATGCCCATTTTGATCACAGTTCAATCTGATAAATGCTACCTCATGCTTAGGCATTCAACAAGCCACCTTAGAAGCTGAGCTACTTTCTTTTCCAGGCATTTGAAATCTTGCCTTTTGATCTCTGAGAAATACGCATCTTCCACTTGTTCAAATCCTTTTGTTTCTGATGAAAATAGGTTGTGACTTTTCTACTAGACTAGATAAAATATGGGCTATTTTTGCTCCCATTCTGCTCTCTTTTCTTCTTCTTTTTATTGCCCTCAAGTGCACACACACCTGGCCTCTCATATGAAATGGTGTCATACCTCAAAAGAATCATCTTCAGTGGTATTTGAAAGGCATTGTCTCTTTCCAGACATTTGGCATACTTTTTCTTCTTTTCTGTCTTAAGCTTTGCTCCAAGTCTCCACTTCTCTGAAATACTGATTAGCAATCCCTTTCTCTAGCAGATCAGTAACATCTAGCCATAATGCATAGCTATTAAAAACAGGGTCTTTAAAGAAAAGGAATGTACTATAAGATCTGCTGCACTGAATATCTGACAAAGTGAAGACAATATATATCCTGTAGTAAAATAACTAAAATTTATGATAAAACTATTCTTATGAGCTGCCCGCCCTACCAGGGTGTCCCCCTGGGCTCAGTTTTGAACTTGGAGGCCCAAGTTTCTGTTGTGGCCAGGAGTGTTTTTGCAGATTTAAAGTTGTGCACCATCTGTAGCAGTTCCTTGAGACACTGCATCCGGCCACATGGCACATAGCTTAGTTGCATCTTGTTTGGACTATTGTAACATGTTTTACTTGGTTTGCCTTTTAACAGTGTTTAGAAACTTCAGCTGGTCCTAAGAACTGAAGCTCGACTGTTAACTTGGGCAAGTACCAGAGATCATACTACATCCCTGTTGTAGCAGCTCCACTGGATGCCAATTTGTTTCTGGGCACAATTCAAAGTGCTGGTTATGACCTATAAAGCCCTATATGGCTCAGGTCCAGGCTACTTGGCAGACTGTATCTCCCTATATGAACTGGCTTGGGTTCTGAGATCATCAGGAAATGCCCTTCTCTCAGTCCCACTATCATCATAAGAATGATTGGTAGGGATGTGAGAAAGGGCCTTCTCAGTGGCTGCCACAGATTCTGGAACTCCCTGCCTGCGAAGATGAGAAAGACCTTGTTGTTCTTCTGTCAGCAAGCTAAAACCTTTCTATTCAAGCAGGCTTTTAAAATAGGAAGTTTTTAAAGAATGGGCTAGGGGATCCTGTATTGTTTTAATTGTTGTTTTTAAGACTGTATTTTATTTTTTTACTGAGATATAACTCTTTTAATACTTGAAATAGTTTAATTTGATTTTAATATTCACTTTTTATGTTTTTAATTGTATTTTTCCTTTAAATTGTGAGCTGCTTTGAGTCCCACTTTTGGGAAGAAATAGAATATAAATACAGTAGTATCACAGAATCACAGAATCACAGAAATGTAGAGTTGGAAGAGACCACACGGGCCATCCAGTCCAACCCCCTGCCATGCAGGAACACCCTCAAAGCACTCCCGACAGATGGCCATCCAGCCTCTGCTTAAAAACCTCCAAAGAAGGAGATTCCACTACACTCCGAGGCAGCAGATTCCACTGCCAGACAGCCCTGACCGTCAGGAAGTCCTTCCTGAGGTTCAGGTGGAATCTCCTTTCCCGCAGCTTGAATCCATTGCTCCTTGTTCTGGTCTCTGGAGCAGCAGAAAACAAGCCCTCTCCTTCCTCCACATGGCACCCCTTCAAATATTTAAACATAGCTATCATGTCCCCTCTTAATCTTCTCTTCTGCAGACTGAACATACCCAGCTCTCTAAGTCTATCCTCATAGGGCTTGGCTTCCAGGCCCTTCACCATTTTTGTCGCCCTCCTCTGGACCTGCTCCAGCTTGACCATGTCTTTCTTGAATTGGGGTGCCCAGAACTGGACACAGTATTCAAGATGAGGTCTAACCAAAGCAGAGTAGAGTGGTACCAGGACCTCCCTTGATCTAGACACCATACTGCTATTGATGCAGCCGAGAATTGCATTGGCTTTCTTGGCTGCCGCATCACATTGCTGACTCATGTTCAGCTTGTGGTCTATTAAGACTCCTAGATCCCTTTCACATGTACTGCCATCCAGCCACGTGTCCCCCATCCTATATTTCTGCATTCCATTTTTTCTACCTAAGTGTAGGACCTTACACTTCTCTCTGTTGAATTTCATTTTGTTAGCCTTGGCCCAGCTCTCCAATCTATCCAGGTCATTTTGAATTTTGATCCTGTCCTCTGGCGTATTAGCAACCCCTCCCAATTTGGTGTCATCTGCAAATTTGATGAGCATGCCCTCTATTCCTTCATCCAAGTCGTTGATGAAAATATTGAAGAGCACTGGGCCCAGGACAGAACCCTGTGGCACCCTGCTAGTGACTTCTCTCCAGGATGAAAAGCAGCCATTGGTGAGCACCCTTTGGGAACGGTCAGTCAACCAGTTACAGATCCACCTGACAGTAGCCCTGTCCAGCCCGCATTTCATTACCTTCTTTGCAAGAATGTCGTGGGGAACTTTGTCAAAGGCCTTACTGAAATCGAGATATGCTACATCCACAGCATTCCCTTCATCTATCAAGCTAGTAACTCTATCATAAAAAGAAATAAGATTAGTCTGGCATGACTTATTTTTGAGAAATCCATGTTGACTTCTCGTGATTACCGCATTGCTTTCTAAGTGATTAGAAACTGACTGCTTAATGATCTGCTCCAGGATCTTTCCGGGTACTGACGTCAGGCTGACTGGGCGATAATTATTTGGGTCCTCTTTTTTTCCCTTCTTGAAGATGGGGACAACATTTGCCCTCTTCCAGTCTGCTGGAACTTCTCCTGTCCTCCAAGATTTCTCAAAGATCACAGCAAGTGGTTCCGAAATGACCTCTGCCAGTTCTTTTAATATCCTAGGATGCAATTCATCTGGCCCTGGAGACTTGAATTCATCCAGTGTGGCCAGGTATTCTTGTACCACCTCTCTACCTATTATGTACCGCATTTCCCCTGCTTCCTCCCCTGCTCCTCAACCACCAGGTTGAGTCCTTGTATCCTTCTGGGAAAAAACTGAGGCAAAGAAGGTGTTAAGTAGTTCTGCCTTTTCTCTTCCCCCTGTTAGTAATTCGCGATCTTCTTTGCGCAGCGACCCTATCGCCTCTTTCTTTTTCCTTTTGCTGTGGACATATTTAAAAAAGCCCTTTTTCTTGTGTTTAATATCTCTGGCCAGCCTAAGTTCGTTCTGTGCTTTAGCCTTTCTGACCTTCTCCCTACATTTCCTGGCTACTTGCTTAAATTCTTCTTTGGTGGTTTCCCCCTTCTTCCATTTCCTGTACACGTTTCTCTTAACACTTAGCTCAGCTGAGAGTTCTTTACTCAACCATTCTGGTTTCTTCAGGTGCCTTCCATTTTTCCTCCTTATTGGCACAGTTTTAGACTGTGCCTTCAGTATATCCCTTTTAAGGAACTCCCATGCCTCCTGAACTCCTTTCTCTTTCACTATTCCTGACCACGGAATTCCAGCCAGCAGCTCCCTAAGTTTACAGAAGTCCGCTTTTTTAAAATCTAAGATGACTGTCTGGCTACACTTATCTTCTCCTTCCCACTGAATGCCAAATTCCAATAGGGCATGGTCACTCCCTCCTAAAGATCCAACCACTTCTATCTCATTAACAAGGTCATCCCTGTTGGTCAGGATCAGATCTAGAATATTTGATCCCCTTGTGGCCTCTTCCACCTTCTGGACCATGAAATTGTCTGCAAGACAAGCAAGAAACTTGCTGGATCTTGCTGTCTTGGCAGAGTTTGACTGCCAACATATATCTGGGTAACTGAAATCTCCTATTATTACTGTATCTCTCCTTTTTGAATGCGCGGTCATTTGGTTGAGGAAGGCGTCATCAAGGTCCTCAGTCTGGGCTGGTGGTCTGTAGTAAACCCCCACCAGAATATCCCTATTGTTTCTCGCTCCCTTAATTTTTACCCAGATGCTCTCGACCTGGCTTTCTGGGTTTAAGTCATGGATCTCTTCACAGGTGAAAACATCCTTGACATACAAGGCTACTCCTCCTCCTTTCTTGTTTGGTCTATTTCTACAAAATAGGCTATACCCCTCTATTCCTACATTCCAATCCTGAGACTCATCCCACCAGGTCTCAGTGATGCCTATCAAATCGTATTTTTTTTGTTGTACTAGGAGTTCAAGTTCATCTTGCTTGTTTCCCATACTCTGCGTGTTAGTGTAGAGACACTTAAATCCCCGGGCCCTTCCTGCAAGTCCTGTACTATAGTTTCTACTCCTCCCACCATTGGACGCTTGTACTACTTGGTCAATATAATTTGGGCCTTTCCCCCTTGCACTCGCCATGTCTTTGCCCTGAATAATATTGTCTCCCTCCCCAGCAGAACTTAGTTTAAAGACCTCTTAATCCTCCGTGCAAGACTGTTTGCAAAAACATTCTTGCCAAGTTTCGTGAGGTGCAGCCCATCCCTTGCCAGAAGCCCACGTTCATGGAAATTCAGGCCGTGTTCCAAAAACCCAAACCGTTGCCGGCGGCACCATGTGCGGAGCCAGTTGTTGACCTCTGCTATTGCCCTTTCCCTTTGTGCACCATATCCTTGAACAGGGAGGAGAGATGAAATGACCACCTGCGCACCAAGGTCCTTAAGCTTTGTCCCCATAAGCTCGTAGTCCTTTGCGATGTGGTAAAAGCTGCGCCTCGCAGTGTCGTTGGTTCCAACATGAACCAAAATGAGGGGCTTATGGTCAGTGGGCTTGACTAGCCTGGTTAGCCTCTCCGTTATGTGGTTGATCTTGGCCCCAGGAAGACAGCAGACTTCTCGATTGAACTTGTCGGGTTTGCAAATTGCCGTTTCAGTTCCTCTGAGCAAGGAGTCCCCAACAACCAGAACTAGCCTCCTCTGAGGCTTGTCCGGGGCTCCTCGACGAGCAGGTTCTTCTAGGACTGCCTGGACACTCTGTTGAGGCTGGGAGTGTTGATCTAGTTCCTGTTGCCGATGTTGGATTCCTTCTTGTTGACATTCTGTTCCCTCCTCCTGGTGCTCCTCATCGTTCATAAGGCCAAGAACTTTGAAGCGATTGTGTAGGTTGAGAGTCTCTGTTTCCTTCCTGGTCCTCCTACTCCTCCGTGTGACATTCCTCCAAGCATCCGTTTCTTGGCCCAGTGTGCTGACTTCCTGATCTGGCAGCTCCCCCGCGCATTCGGTCTTCAGGAAGGTCTTCTCTGCCCTATCCAAAAACTCCTCACCTTCCCTAATAAGACGAAGGTTAGAAACTCGTGCCTCCAGCTGGCGAACCTTCTCCTCCAAGATGGTCACCAGCTTGCACTTGCTGCAGGTGTACCCGACAACATCTTGTGGCAAGAAAAGGAACATCCCACAAGTGCTACAGGTGACCGCGGCAGCTCCCTCACCTTCCATCCTTGATACTACAGAGAGTAGTACAGGGAGTAGGTCTAGAAGAATAACAGGACTTTCTTCCTAAAATTCAACTGAATCAAGTATGTCTCCTCTGCTGATAGCCAAGGGATGAATTGGAAGGGTTGAAGAAAAGGGCTTCAACTGTGCGCGCCTTTGGCGCGCGCCGTTGGGAGCTCCTAATAAGACTCCTCCCCCCTAGCTGGCTCCTCCCCTTCGTTAGTCAGAGTAGTAGTAGTAATAGTAGTAGTTAGTAGTAGTAGTAGTAATAGTAAATCTGATGGGGATGCAGGACATGCCCTTCTTGGTAGCTGCCCCAGGTTTGGGAACTCCCTTCCCAGAGGACAGGCACCCTCCCAACTCTCGTTCTGCAGACAGGTGAAGACCTTTATGTTTTGACAGGTCTTTGAGAACTTAATGTACAAGGCCCATCCCACCTAAACAATATACTGGACTTTTTATCTGCTATTGTGCTGTGCTGTATTTTTAAAATGGTTTATGCTTTAAATAGTTTTTATTTTATTTTTTTGCATTTTCTGAATTTTAACTGGTTTTCCACTGTTGTAAGCTGCTTTGAATCTCAAACTGGGAAAAAGGTGAGATAATGATGATAGCAACAACAACAACAACAACAACGATACCCCTAAACAAATGGGATTTCTCAATTGTTCTCAGTTGTTCTGATGCTGACCCCAAGATGTACGGTTAGTTTAGACATAAACTTTGATTAAAACTCAACATGGAACTGGATGTCATCTGTATGTCAATGACAACCTTACCTCAACTCTTTGAACAATATTTTCTGCTCCAATATTTCCATATTCATGTCAAATACAATTATTTGTATTAAATTTATATTAAATACAAGCTAAATATCCTTGCAGCAACTTGGAAGCATAAACTAATGCCTGTTATTCTATATCTCTCGCCCCATTAGATTTGCTGCTGCTTTACTCATCCTTTTCTTTTGTCATCAGTTCTTTGCCTAAATAATTTGAAACCCAGAACGAAAGAATCATAGGGACCCTCCATTTAGAAGGTCATATTTATTACGTCGGATAGAATCCTATTGGGCAGTCACAAGTGCATAACCAAGAGTTATGCATCCGTCACTCCTTCATATTCATGATCCTTACGTATCCTCTCATTTAGAGGATACACAGGGACCACGAAAATCCTTCAATCCCCACTTATCAGTCAGTAGCTGGTATGATTCATGAGGGTCCATTCCTCTGTCACTCATGGAGCAGCTGACAGATATTTTCATCTCTCTTTGTACAAGCAGTCTTCTCTGTGAAGGGGGATTGCAACAGGAACCTTGTTTTTGCCTATCACAGCAGAGACTGCTCACACAGAAGGGTGGGAATATTAGTCAGTCCCCCAAGTAAGAGGGGAACAGACCCGCCGCATTAATCACAGTGGCTTCTGACTGTTAAGTGGGGATATGGGGGTGGGGTCAGGCCAGAATTCACTGCATAGCTACATAGTTATATAGTAGCATATAGTTATGTAGCAACATAGCATATAAGAATTCTGGCCTTCAGCTATAAGAGTTTCCAAACAACTAGCTATGTTACTCTATTGCAGCAAGAACAGCAGATTCCTGTGGGCACTTATTTTATTATACAATACGCTTTGTGAGCTTCAGTTGTGAAGCACCTATGTAACATTTTCCACCCATCATGTCACGTTATGCTTTACCACTGCTTCTATATTCTTTACATTAAGAGGCAGAAATTGTTTTTTCAACCCCTGTTAAAAAAAACCCACAACAAGCCTCTTGAGTTTCACTTATTGAAGTCAAATTATCGGACCACCATGGCTACAAGAATAACATGGTATTTGCTTCTGTTTCTAAATATATGAGCACCTGCAATCATGTACATGTCTAGCTAGCAACTGTCTAACTCTTATTTTAAAAAGAAAAAAGAAAAAGAAAGGAAGGAAGGCAGGAAGGAAGCAAGCAAAGGGAAGTGGGAGGGGAAGGAAACAAAAGGAAAGGAAAGGAGAAGATGTTGTGGCAACCAGCACTAGCCCCTGGAGTCCAACCCATGCCCATACTTGTCTAGTTGCAGGCAGTGAACCCCCATCACCTGTTGCTCTCTGGGTGGTCTGAGGATCTGAGATCCAAGCCCCCCTGGGCCCCTGGCTGGTACTGGGGGAATGATCCTTGATACTTGTGGAATAACTAGGAAGTCACATATTCTCTTCTTGTTACCCCTATATATAAGCCACATATAGAACAAAGAAGAGTTAGTATCAACTCACTTACTGTATTTGTTGAATTTCCATTTAAATGTAAGCCACTGTCAAAGAGAGGGGAGGAAGCACCGCTGCTGTGATCACTTGATGGCCCAGGGGAACCTGAAATAGGACATATTAAAAGATTGTATTTGCTAAATAATTTGTATTTGGCAAAGAACAATTACAACAGCACAGTTTAGGAAGATTTGCAGTGTACGTGTACAAAATGTTTAGTTTGTCCAAATAAAAAAAGTAATATGCTGATCAAACATCTTTTCTTTTAATTTCTGCCTTAGGTTCCCCAAGGCTTAGAACTAGTGACAATGATAACTATAATAAATACAAATTACCCACTTTAATATACCTTTTGCTGTTATAAGTTAATCTAAATAGGAAACTTTTCCTGAAGGCGTTCTTTCTGCAAGGATCAGCCTCAGTGAACAGTTCCTAGTAAATATGTGTAGAATTGTGCTAGCAAATCTTTACTTTAGTACACCTCTGAGAATGCCTTAAACATTCAGAGCTTGAAAGTAATGCATTAAAAGTAATAACAGTACCTGTAATCTGTTATAAATTTGAGGAATAACAAAAACAATGTTCTTCTTGCAACTAGCATAACCACTAGTATTGCCATCATTTTTTTCCTATGTGATGAGTACTGCTTACTTGATACACTTTCTCATAATTTGAAATGAGCTAGCAATGGTTTCTTTAGGCATTTTGCTTTTTAAGATTTCTTACCTGAAAAGGACCTAGAAAGCAATAAGTAATATCAACAAGTAATGAAAGAAGTTACTAACCTCACTTACAACATTTATGGTAATAAATTACTTTGGTGTGTGTGAGATCTTACAACAAGTAACAAAACTATGAATTCTTGCAAGCAACTTTCTAAATTTTATTGATTATGAGATTTGAGAAGCAAGTGACCAAGTCCTCAAGGAATATATAGCTCAAGACCAATATCTTGAACAGCATCTCCAAAATTATGGGGAACCAGAGCAAACACACTCCACCACAGGAATTAGAGCAGATAGGAAGTAGTGAAGTACCGTGTCTCTTCCATATTTGTGAGGATTCAGGTGCAGGACTCTTGCAAAAATGGAAAAATCATGAATAACCCCCCCGCTGCAATCCCCTCCCATTTCTTTCCAGGGCTCCCCCTCCCATTCCCTCACCTTTTGCATTGGCATGTGAGCCTTCGTTCTCTGCCTTGGATCTAGAGGAAGGGAGTGGGAGTGGTGAACTCCGGAGGGGAGAAGGAAGCAGTGTGCTGCCTTCCCCCTGCCATTCCTTTATCTTTTGCCTCATCATGAGTTTTCATCGATGGTGAGTGGGAGGGGGGAGCTCCAGAGGGGAGAAGGAAGCAGTGTGCTGCCCTCCTTCCCCCAATTCCTTTACCTTTTGCCTCGATGCAAGTTCTCAGTGCCAGGACCAGAGGTAAGGGAGTGGGATGGGGGGGGCTCCAAAGAGTGGAAGGAAAACGCAAATGTGCCTTCTCCCCAATCCTTTGCCTTTTGCCCAGATGTTCTTGCCTTCTTTCTCAGCACTGGAAAAAGGCAAGAGAACGGGAGGAGGAGAATGGGAGGGAAGCACAGGTGCCTCGTGAATAATCAAATATGTGAAGGTTAAACCTGTGAATGTGAAGGGAGGACTGTAATCTAAACAACCAATACTTTCAAAACATAGCATGCTACAGTAATGCTGAAATGCATGCTGAAATGAACAAACATATTAGAAGATATAGCTTTGGTGTTCTCTGAAGTCTGCATCAAGTTTCACAAATGAGTATATATTTTCAGATGCATTATTCATGGAAGAACTGCCCAAGGAGTTTTGAAATGCACTCAGTTTCTCAGAAGACAGCAGCTTAGCTGGCCCTTCATCCCAATGGGTTGATTGCTATATCAGGGACAGGTGTTCCCAGAAGGCAATAGGTTGCTGGAGAGTAATTACAACAGGTTAATGTTAGATGCTATTTGGATTAAATGCAGTGTGCATACTGTCATGCTTCTGGGGCTCATTAGCCTTCAGAAGAGGCCTATGATAATCATGTAGGTCAAACAGTCTCAAGCATATCCTGAAGAATAAGTACTTAGCACCAGTAACAAGGTTAGGCTGGACAAGTTATGAATTGAATACACAATCATCCCCCTTCACTTTCCTAAAAAAACAAAAAATAAAAAAACCCTAGCCCTTTGTTGGTGATCAGGAGCATCAAAGTACTTTAGCTTGTAAGACAGTTCATTAGCCTCCTCTTTTTTTCAAAGTGACAAATGTAATCTCAGGCCTAGACTGAATGAAAGAAGCATACCCTCTCAATAAAGATTTCTTTCAGTTGTACTTTGTTTTAATTTGTTGAGTCCTGTGATAGCAGGTAGGCATGATATAAATATAAAGAAAAAAAAATCAACTTCTATATCTCTTCAAATATATTAAAAACTATTCTTGGGGAGCCCCTCAAGAATATCAAATTATACACAAGGAAAGAAGATCTTTCAGGTAAGGACAGTTTCTTCAGTTACTGCTTATGTTCTATTTTCTGTAGCCTTTTCCCCTCCTTAGGGAATACCTCTCTATAGTAATAATGTTTTCTCCTAGTTCTAAGCACACTCTCACACATTCTACCTGTCTGCTTTATTTACCCACCTGATCATGTGCACACCTGCATGCATGCACACCCACCCACAAAGAGCTGATATTTATGAGTTACAATGGTGTAAGTTGAAGTTAGCCCTTCTAACTCACTTTTTTTGTGTGTGGAGGTCAGAATGCTCTTCCAACCATGCAATGGCCAAAATCCACTCCATATACTCTGTAAACAGTGCAGCTAAGCTCCCAAAATGTCTATTTCCATGTTGCTGGAGAGCAGGAAGATCAGCAGGAGCACTTCAAGTTATTTTCTTGTACTTGGCTGTGACATAAGAATGTCAGCTGAAGAAATCTTGCAGAGAACCTTCTCTCCATCAACATGGAAATGGCAATTTTTTGGGGGTGGGTGGGTACACATGTAGAGACGCATGTATCTCCTGATGCAAGATGTTGACCACACATTTCAGTTCAGGAATTTTAACTTCTCTGTCCACTGAAGCTACTGAAAACAGTAGTTTTCAACAACCTACAACTCAATCTCACTATGAATTAATAGGGGTTCCAGCTACGATTCAGATCTGAAAAAGACATAATCTGATTTTCCACAAGACACATTGAGGCTGAAGGTGAGTCTAAAAGCTATCAACACTTTTAGGTTTGGAAGTGAAGCAAATAGAGGAAATCTCCATTGCAGTGGCACAACACGAGCAGTTTCAAGTGCTACTTTAGTGCCACAGTGCAAATGTTCTGCTGAATTTGCATTTAAGATCATCTGTTTCCTTTTTTAAAATTATAGCAGTACATGAGGATAGGGGCAGCTGCAGCTACTTCCATCTCCTTCTCCCTAGATTCTAATTTAAAAGAGTTTTGTTGTATGGAAACAGCTACACTCAGGACAATTGGTAGGTATCAAACAGAACACTTTATTCCAGGTGCCTTGGAAGCTGTATCACATGTCTTGAAGGTGAGGCACTTGCCACCTATGAACCTGGGGCAAAAAGTAGACCCTCCTTGCCAAGACATTTGGGGAAAAGAGATATTGTAGCTAGGATGATTCAGGCAATGAAGCTCTCTGCCCAGATAATCTAGCACCCCAGACTTATCAAATTGGTTATCTCTGCTTTATAGCAATCAGGTTCCAAAACATGCATACATAAACACACACACATACATACATATTGAGCTTTTATCATTAGCTAATGAATTTCTCAGCATTAGCTTAAAGTAAGTAATTTCTCCTATAAACAATGGCACAGAAATTTATGTACAAGTTGTTTTTGAAGGACAGACATATTAATCAATTACTTTATTTACTGATTTTCTGACTCAGATTGATGGGTAAACCAGGCATACCTAACTTGTAATCTAAGATCTTGTGCTTGATAATGCTGTGTTTTTGCACTCTCATTCAGGTAGCAGCAGAAACAGGGAGATGATCAAGCAAACTTCTGAGTCACGCATGAAATTTGTGCAATCTTACAGTCACATATGGATGCTTAATTCCAAAGATGGATAGAAACTATAATTTTAAAACAATGGTGTTTAGAAGATGTAACTTAAGCCCAAAGCAGAACATCCTAACATCAAAGGTCTTGCTATCAACAAAAGATTTCCTTTATGGCTGGCAAGATAATCACTCTATCATATATGATGACATGTATGATGGAACTCTTCTCCCAATAGTCCACTTCTGATTTCTTACATTTAAAATATAATTTATGTGTATGGACTGCTCACATTTTACATAAGGAATAATCATAACTCTATTCCCCTCAAACTGCAGTATTTTCCCCCTACTTTGTTTTTATAAGCTTCCCTGTGTTTGGCAGTAAAAACTAATTAGCCTTAGCCCTGAACAAGTCACATTCCAACACATTTTAAGTAGTTGACATGACAATCCATCCCTAATTAAAATAGAGAATGACCATCATTTCTGGAAGACACTTGCTAAAAATGAGTTTGGTGTAAACACTGGTATATTCAGGCAAGTTCTTCTACATCAAAAGCACATACGGCAAGACAATATCATGGCATTTCTGCAGCCTGACTCCTTGCTTCTGGGTAGGAGGAGCTTCCCCACAAAGCTATCTCACACAACAGTGGTGTATTACTGCTACTAGATGGTTGAGGCTTGGCACATAGGCCTTTCCTGCCCAATCACACCGTTTTCACTCTTAGAAGATGAGGACTGACTAGGAAAGAACCTATCCTCAGTCCTGTCCATGTGTTTGAAGTTTACAGTCATATATTGCAGCTATGAACAACAGCAGCACAGGGACATAGCTTGAATGCAATTATGTGTATAAGTGAAGGGGGCATGTATAAATATCAAATAATCTCATATTTCAGTCATAATCTTACCTGGAAGTAAATATACGTGTGAATGAAATATTGTGAGCAAGTGTCTGTTTGTTATGAGAAATATTGCAGAGAGGAAAACATTTTACTCAGATCTATTAATTTCCACTTACCCAATGGGAGCTTTAGAAATGATGGAGCTTCCCTGAGGTACTGAACAGTGATGGTAACTTCATCGCCAGCATTTCGCAGTAGATGCACCTGTCAGTGTGACAAATAACAGCTACTTTATACCAAAGAAGAACCAGTCAGAGAGAGCAAAATCGTCTACATCAAAAAAAGCCACATCTCAGTAGTTTTGTCAGAAATCCAATATTCATGTTTATCGCTGGAATGAAGAATACCTTGAAGGTCAGACCACAAAAATACAGGATAAAGGCAAGCATGTCCACAATTGTGGAATAATCTGAAAAATTAAAATTTGAAGGGCAAGCTATGTCAGCCCTTGGGGGGAAACGCTTGCAAGCCACTTCTGATAATACAGAACAATCCAGCCAATGTTAAACAGTTCAGAGTTTCTTAGATATCAATTTGGGATGAGTCTGTAATTAAGCAGGTACATATTTTTCTGGCATTTCGCTGTCACAATGAGACTTGGAGTTTCTATAATCTGAAGAATGGAGTTTTAGAGGACTATGTTCTGTGCTACAATCAGACTCTTAAGCTATGGATAAGTTAATGTAGGAATGATATGTGTTATGCCACAATTTCAACAGAACACAGGGGAAGATGATGTGCATTAATTACTTATAAATAATAATTATTGATTTAGTAAATAATATTTATCATTTCTCTGTCCAGACAAATCAGCAGCGAAGTACGAAGGGAAGTCAACAGAATCCTACCCTTAAAAAAAACAGTAAGACTTTTAAAATTCAGAGGGAAAGCTACATAATTATCAATCTGGAGCAGCACAAATGCTTCATAAAACCGAGGTCCTAAATATAAAACCAAGGGCTAAAAGGTTACTAAACACAGCAGTAAAAAGCAGCCACTGGTGACACATATGGAGGAGACAATAAAAAGAGCAGCTTAATAATAGCATTGTTAATGGGTGTTCTTCCTTCTTTGTTGCCCACACTTTAAAATTTATTTCAAAATAAAATTCCATGCTAAAAAAATAATGAGCAATAAAAGCAATGGGTCCCAACTGATATTATTTACACTATTATGACTGTCATTTAACCTCTCAAAAATGTCTTTTGAAAAAAAAAAAAGTAATGTTTTCTCACATTCACACAAGAGTGCATTAAAGTAATCTAAATGACAGTTTTCCAAGGCATGGATAACAAGAGCTGAATCTGAATCTGAGAGGAAGAGCCACAGCTAATTTAAGATCCAGATTTGGTAAAATGAACTCACTGCTACTGCCATTGGAATTCAACATCATGAGCTGTGCTCAGAATGCAAACCTGCTCCTTTAGATAATGGCCAGCCCACCCAGACAAGGCCAAACTGCTGCTTCTTCAGGTTGACTTAATATCAACTCTTCTATTTGGTCTGAATTGTTTCAATAAAATATCCCTCACAGTCTCCCAGACAAATTTTAATGGGTTCAGTTGCTCCTGCTGGATTAGATAAAAAAGAAAATGAGTTGGGCATTACTGGTAAATGATGTCATGCTCCAAAATGACACATAATTTCCTCCTCCACCAGTAGCTGCATGGAGATTAAAACTAAGGCCCTTTCCGCAAGGCATTTTCCATGTGAAAGGACACCTGGAGCATTGCATGATTGTGAGGAGCGATCTGCACGATGCACTCACAATCGCGTGATGCTCCAGGGGTCGGCAGGTGCCGATCGCACACCTTTTCATTTTCGGCTGGAAGCCGAAAATGGTGCACAATCATGCTTTGCTTCTGGGCCCCGCGCACACTTACCTGGCGTGCGGAGCCTCCGGAGCCGCACCGGTCGTGCTTCCTGCCCCAGCGCAGCCTGGGAAAATCCCAAGCTGCAGTGCGGGAGGAAGAGGCGGGGCTCTCGCACGAGCAGGCAGCTCATGAGGAGCTGAAGGACCCCAGACACGAGAGCATGTCGCCAGAGGCTGCTCACGCGATCCCCACACCCTAGCGTTGGAAGAAAGGTAAGGTGCGGAAAGGGCCTAAGAGAGGACAAATGAGAATTCAGAACTGGTCTACACAGTACAAAGATACATCTGTCACGGGGCCATATTTCTAGAAGTACAGGCAAGATGACAACACCCTTGTCCAACCCCAGGTGCCATTCATGCACCAAGGCACTGGTGTGGGAGACAAGAAGTACCAGGGTGAAAAGATCATATAGATTTTTGTGACCCGACATTTTCTCTCTTCTTCTTAGCTGTGACATGTTGGTTTTCAAGCTAGTAAATTCCCTTTTCTTCATATGGTGTTGGGTAACATGAAGTTAGTAACTAATGAAATATTAATAACTGATAATAACAAAAGCATGCATATCACTGAGATATGCCTCAGTAATATGGGGGAGCTGATGTTGGCTCAGATGAGCCAGCAGTACACTCATTTTAACATGAATAAATAGCAAGGCAATGGTAAAGGGATGTTGTTTTTACCTGCAAATAATCTCTTTTGCCACATTTTGTAGTTTTGCCCTTAGCAACCAAAATAGTTTATGTTTTAGACTTGATCTTAGCCAAAAGGCCAAGAAGCAAGAAAGAGTTTGTAGAGCTCATTTCTATTAAGTTGGTTGACTTTGAAGACTTACGTGGTGACTGAAAGAAGGCCTATCTTTCCTTCTTTAACATCAAAGCTCTGGAGGCAGAAAGAGAAGCATTGTGTGGATGCAAATAATTACCACTGCAGGGAATGGTAACATCAATATAGTCAGAAACAGAGAGATGATTGAAACAATAAAGTCCTGGGGAAAAACTACCAAGTGATATAATCACCTACAACTGAGAATGTGAAAGAACAAAAGTAATCTTATGATATCTCCATAAGGTAAAAGTATTAGAAATTCCATGAAAAAAATTTAAACTTAAAAATGATTGTCTAATAAGTTAGAAGGCACTGGAATATAACTCTTCACATATGTTCTGAATAGATATTCAGTACTAACCAGAAAAGATACGTTCTTTCTGACTGCAGGAGAGGGGGGGAAAAAAGGAAGAAAGAAAAAGAAAGAAAGAAAAGCAGAACTCAGATCTTCAGTAAATGAAAAGTCAATATTAATTTAGCCTTCTCACACAGTCAGGGTCTAGGAGGAACAAACATGAACAAGTCTGGATGACAATTTTAAATTGAAAAAAATGGTATATTTACTTTCACAGTATTTGATCAGCTACTCTGGAAGAAGAACTGGGAACCTCAAGGGAAGCCTGGTGCACAATAAATTTTGTAAAGAAATTGAGTTAAACTGCAGGCTGTACATTGTGTTCACTGCATTATCATTCAGTTTATTATATCATACAATGCCATTAATTGATATTATTACCTGTAAAAGGTAACAAGTATAGAAATGCAACTTTGGTTTTTGCAGTATGGTTACTAATGCAGCATTCAGTGAAGCTGTTCAGTGAGCTCATTTTACAATCTCCCCCACTACAGTTTAGATTTATTTATTTTACTATGAATATATTTTATGCAAACATTTCTATTTTGTTATTCTGGTGCTTACACACCACTCTAGGAAGAAAACAACGTTTTTAAAAAGTTGTTTTCCCACTGAATCAATGAAAATAACGTAAGTGTTGACTTACTCAGTTCCCACTGACTCAACAACTCACCTCTAGTTGGGACTAACAATTGGATTCTGCCAGCAAAATTCCAAACAAGAACAAGAAGGAACAAAAATATATACAATATAATACAGAGACTGCTTTAATATGTTGTAGTACATTTATTGGTCTGTTCTGTTAAACGGCTTAAAATTTATTTTATTCAATTGTTTTATTTTTATTGCATCATTCAGTTTTATTTTTGATATGCTTAGTTTGGTTATGTGATGTCTATCATCACAATATCCACAAGGATGAAGGTTTACATATATTTTTACTATTCTTTATCCCACTATCTTAAGGAAATCACTCACAGGATTGCAAAACCTATTTCTTCATCATTCAGTAACTATATGGCAAAATTAGAGTCATGTTCTGGCTCCTGATCTTTCCCCTTTGAGACCCTTTCTACTCTACCCACATTATTTACATAATGGATTTTTAAGCAATTTAAAGACTGGAAAGACCAAGGTCTATATCACACTCATGATCTATTTATGAATGGAAAACCAAAAACAAAAGAAAACGTTTCTGCTCAATTGCAGAATTGATGTAATTGCAATACATCAAACTACATGGTTTCAAACTCATCATTTCTTCTTTTGTTGCCCAATTGACAGCGGAGGGTGAAACTCCACATCCACTAACTTTCTATGAACTCCTATATACAGAAACAGCTCACAACATAAAGGAGAAGCAGCAACCATATACAAAGTTTTGGTGGAAACCACTTATGGAAATGGCCTCTCTTTCAACCTAGTTTGTCTGGCTGACTCAAACTGGTCCCATATTTTGTCTTCCTCTCCCTTCCAGTCTAGGTCAGTCAACAAAAGAGGAGGGATGCTCAAAATGATACACAAGTGGAATCTAACTCCCTTTTAATTGTCAAGAACAACTAAAACTGTCTCACCATTACACTGGAAGGAATGCAAACAGGATGGCACCTACATCCATATGTGGATAGATTGCCTCAGATCAAAATTTTCTGGATTACTCTCTTAGACCAGATCTTGCTTATCACCAAACAAACCATCTATCTTTGTCCTGCAGTTTTATTACTTTACATGTATACCACAGAAAACCATAATCTAAAACAAACAAACAAACAAAAATCTCATTGCCTTTCTCCTAGCTCCAGCATGAACTGAAATAGCTTCCCACTGGAAAGCAGGTGATCTTAATCTTGAAAATTTGTGGATGAGGGTTTAGAATATATGGTTACTTGAACAACTTTCTTATAATATCAGTGATTGCAAAGGACATAAGAAACCACACTCTTTTATGTCGATTAATAAATTTTTATTGAATACATTACTACCAACTCACAATTGCATTAATGACAGATAGGACATACTGACTTACAGAGGGATGTTTTTGCTCTGGTTAGACCATATCATGAAAGACTTTCCCAGAGGACCTTATACCTATTCTAACTAGAAGCATCCAACAAAGACTTGACAAGCATTCCATTGGAACACCTTATCCAGCATCCTTAACGTGTGCTCTTCTACTAACTCATATCCTAAGCCAGTTTGAGCTCCCTTTTTTTTTTTTTTTTTACTACTGCTACAGTTATTACTTGTACCCAAACATGGACCCACAGAGATGAGATTAACAGAATCTAGGTCCTTCTTTCCCTCTGTTATCTACTCTGACTGACAGAGGCAGAGAATGTTTTTAACAATGCTACTAGATCTTTTCACTGAGATAGCCAGAGGGTGAAGATCTCAGATATACCTATAGTGCACAATTATAGCATCTTGATAGCACTTTAACTGTCATGGCTCCATCCTACAGAATCCTGGTCTTTGTAGTTCTGTGAGGTACTCAGAACTCTCGGCTCAATAGCTCTGAGGCATTCATTACCCCAAGTACATCACTAAATTGCAAACAGCAGGATTTCATAGGATGCTGCCAGCGTGATTGAAAGAGGTTATCAGAGCACTATAATTCTGTAGTGTGGAGAGAACCCTGGACTGTTCTACATGCAACTCATGTGGTCTTCCACCAAGATAATGTAACCAAAGAGCATGACAGGTACCATTCTTCATACCAGATATATTGATGCCAGATGCAATGAAGCCAAAATCTCCCCTACTTTCCAAAGAGATTATTCTCTTACCTGTTTTGCACAGCATGTCTGAAAAGCCGTTTTCAGTTCCATTAGTAATTAAACTATTTGTTCCCCAAAGGCTGTCTTCTGGACAACGCAAACGATAAAATGAACACAGAACTGGCAGAGAAGGGTGGGGTAGGGAGATGAGGAATACCTAGTTCACGCGACACTAAATAAGATTGCTGGTAGACTCACTCAATTTAACTTTAAGAATAATGATGACAAATACTGTAGATATTATAAATTGGTCAGTTTGATTAAAAACATTTCAAATTAAGGTTAACAAAACTGCTGGTTGAGTTTTTGCCCATGTTTAGACAAGGGATATTGAGTTTCCAATGCTTTTCAGGCTGATGAATGTGGCTTCCTGAACTCCATTAACATCCACTTCAGGGTTTGGAATGAATTGATGTCTTTTTTCCAGGCCAGCCACAACACCTCATCACTTTGCCCTCTCTCTGCTAATCTGCATGATAATAAAGCCTTCAACACTGCATATGATGCTTTTAATTTTTTGACAAAAAATGTTTCTAATATCACAAGACTAAATGGATTTACAATTGCTCTCTGGATCTTTTGTTGAATGACCAAGAATATTGTAATAATGTGAAAACCCCCATTAACATGCTGTAGCAGCAAATTATAATTTTATGGTAAATCAAATAATCAATTTTAATTGTATCAGTTAATAGAGAGGAGATTGTCTCTTTTTTTAAAAAAAATGCAATCTTTGTTCAGTAGAAGCAGTTTATAGCATATAAGTTTTGTTTTTACAATATTAATCTCTGAGAAGGGCAGTACATAACATTTTCAGATATCACCATAATGCTCTGACTTTACTTGCTTGATGGTTTCAGACGCTGCACTTTGGAATGATTTGTATTGTGTAGCCCATAACTATAGAGACTTTGGATTGCTGATGTACTTTACTATTTTGAAATGGCAGGAATAATTAATAGCCCAGTTCTTATATCATAATAAGCTGGATTCTAGAGGAACCTGCCTAGTCATTTAGGGTCAGCATACTAGTGACCATCATACTGCCATTTGCAGAGGGATAAGCTACACAAACAACATTGGCTACATTGTGCCTTTAGTGTGATGTCCAAGCTCAGCCAGAATGCAAGCTCTTGCCATGTCTCAATATTAGCCTAAACAAGCCATAGTCCATAGTTTAGTTAGCTGCTACTGATGCATATCAGAACATATCAAGGCTGAACTGTAGAGAATTCTCCCTAGTTATGATATCCAGTTGTGCCCAACGTGTTTGTAGTCCTGGTATTGCTTGTTGTAAGAAAGTTGACAGATTGGTTTAGCTTGAGTGCCTGTTGTATGCAGGATAATTTTAGACTAGAGACTTGATGGTAGTGTGTGTGTGTGTGTGTGTGTATGCTGGCTCATCACCTTTTGAAGAAATGCACACTAACACCTGAAGCCAGTAATGTTCTTTATATCCAAAAGTGTGTTACTTAAAAATTTGGTGAGCTTTAGTATTTCAGAGTCCCCTTGCTTATTCTGATGAGTAAGACTCTAGTTTTTCCCCCTAGACTCTTGCCCTGAGGACATCAGAGAATATGTACGTACTACATAATTTCTGCTGTCAACATGAAAATGCATCTGACACTGAATGAAAAGAGGCTGGGAGCAAGTGGCAATGGCAAAGGAAAAGAGGTGGGCAAGATATCTACTTCCCAGTCCTTCTCCCCACCAAAGTATGTCTATTAATACCTACCATTGTAGTACTGAGGCACAAGTGGCAGATGGAAAATGTAGCTCAGCCTAAAGACTCCTTTCCTTAAGATAGCAGCCATTTCCACACTAGACTGTTATTCCACTTTCAACATGCTATGGAATCCTGGGGTTTCTAGTTTGGTGAGGCACTGGAGCTCTCTGGCTGAGAATTCTAAATGCTTCTCCTAAACTGCAAATCCCATGATGCCATGCACTATTGCAATGGCAGTTAAAGCGGAATAATAGTGCTATAGCAGTGTAGAGTGATAAGGTCCTTAGTCTTCATGGTGCCACAAAATTCTTTAACATTAATACTTGCACATTAACTTTAACAAACTTGATACTAGAATCCTATGAATCTTTACTCAGATATAAGTTTACAAGGACTTACAGGCAACTGTGTAAAAGAGAGAAGCCTTCAATATAGGAAACAAAAATGTAGGTTCAAACAAAAGCTACACAATTGTGTTCTTTAAAAGTTACTGGCTTTGCTCTGTCTTCTGGGGAGTTACTTTACATTCACATGCGATGGTTAAATGGCAGACAGCATTGAATTTCACATACCCCCAAAATGGAGAAAATCAATTCTTTTTCCCATAAGAAAGAATTAATGGTGCAGAAGGTCATTAAATCATACATGTTTTACGGCAACAGAAGCTTTTAACACAAATCCAATATAAAAACAAAGATGTAACACAAACAATATGTGCTCTTGTGTTGTCTCAGAGGAAAGGAGATATAAAATGCAAGACTCTACCATCCCTAAAAATATTATAATAAGAAAATGTTTGTTTCCTAAAAAGTCAAAAGGAGAAGTCAGATGCCACCTACAGAATTGAAGTTGTTGTATCTTGGTTTAATTTTTATTTTGAAACCTTTGCCTTTGAAGCTTCTTCTGAAGTGTTACTAAAAACAACTTTTATGCAAATGTGGAAGATATTAACATTTTCCCTAGTGAGAATCTCACCCATCAAATCCTTAAGGAAAGATGGTTAAAGCTTTGGAACTGGATTCGGGATCTGTAGCTTTCTCTTCCAGTGTTATTTTTCCTTTGAGCATTCAGTTCGGTATCTATACTTTCCACTTCCGTGCCAAAATGGACTTACTTGCAAAAAGTTCTGACAATTTGCAGATACTTTGACTACCCCACAGGCTCCCCACGCCCAGCTCCAAAAGACAGGCCCAGTTCACAGCACTTACGAAGTCAATTCATCAAACAGTTTGGGTCTTCAAGGCTGGTTTCAAGTAGAGACATTTTTCTCATTTTTAACATAGCAAGTGTTTGGTTGCTTAGTTGCTACAGAATATCTTCACAAGGGCCAACAGCACATTCTCCTTTTCTCAGCCTATATGAAAGCTGGTTTTTGGCATCATCAACAAAAGGCCACTTTCAGGGAAAAGCATGTTTTATTAGCATACATTACATATTTGGGACAGAGAAGAGGCTGGCTGTGCTACCACAGGGCTGCGTGACTGAAAGAAAGAAAAGAAGTACATGGGTGAAAGTGAAGTTGGCCTGAGAGTATCAGCCTATGGATGAGAAAGCAATGGAGCAAACAAGACAGAAAACGAAAACTACCAAGACATGCATAGTCATTTGTACAAGTCTGGTTGCACATTTCTCCACTTCTAGCACTGCAGTTACTATTGGTGCCTACATTCCTTTGGCAGCTTCTGAGTGATTCCTTGTTGTTAATTGCTGATTAATCACTGGATTAATACACTGATTCATTTTGGGTTTTTTTTTAAATTAGTTTGGGTGTAAATCAAGGGAGAATATTCATCTGCTGCTAAGGATATTATTAACCAAGAGTTTCCATGAAAAATGGATTTCCCTCATCCACATGGCGCTCCATTTTCCCCTGAAAGTGCCAGCAGCAATTGAGTAGTTTCTAAAGAGAGTGATTGGTAGATTGAGAAAACAAATGCCTACATCAGCTAAGCAAACTGGCAAGCAGAGAAGGTATTCTCTTCTTTGGCTACGACTAGCACAGCCTATTCCAAACACTTATATCCTTAAATATTTAAACACACACAACTGCTTCCAATAAAATCAATGATGCTGTCTCCTGCAGAATACAGGAAGAACTAACAAGGTTACATCCCATTTCACACTCTGCTGTCTAGACTTGAGAGTGAAACTATGTATTATGCTATTTTCAAGTCAAAACACAATTCTCTTGTGTGATGAAAGATCACCTTTACATGTCTTGAATGAGAAAATATGAGAAAACTGTGCCACACAAAGAAACATGGTGGTAGGGGATATTACCAGCAGGCATCTTATTTATTCAGTTTAATATTCAGAGTTTCTCATTTCACAGTTATTATCTAAAAAATTTCAGAATGTTTCTGCCAATGTGGCTGTGATTTCAGTATCCTTTGAACAACCATTTAACTGTCTGTTTTGTTGCTTTCTTTCAAGATACCAATACTGCATAGTGTTTTAAAAAATTAAATTGTACATCTGAACTATGAGGTCTAAAATGGAAGGAAGGAAGGAAGGAAGGAATTAAACAAAAATAATGTGATTCAGCTTAAGAGTCTGATTATAAAGGAATAAGTGTATTTTTAGACCTAGGAAAGGCATTTTTTTCCAACCAAGAAGTGGGCATGGGCACTTCGGTAATGGGGTATCTTTTTTCCTTGTTTTTTCTCCTGTCTTGAGCACTCCACTATAAGGGGCACCTTAAACTAAGTTTAATTTCTGGTCTCCACCTACTTTGCAAAACCCAGGAGAACTCTGCCACTAATATTTCCAAGTTTTTGTTACCACAGTTTCTAGCCCAAGCTTGTGGTATATTAAATATCATTTGATATCAATAATTTGGCCTTCTGTACCCATTCCTCTCCACGTGCTTGCGAGGCCCCCGGACAAGCGCGCACACAGGTGCGGCCGAAAATAGCTGAACCATTTAAATCCCAATCCAGGCAGGCCAGTCATTGCCGAATGCAGCTTTAGGAGACCTCAAGGCAAGTACCATATTATGTATGCACGCTACTTACAAAAGATCCCCTGCCCCGAGCAGGCAGCTTGATGAGTGGACTATACAACTCTCAAGCACTTCGCGTTTGCATACTGGCTACTCTATTGACAACTCTGTCATAATTCAATCATCTAAAGTACTGACCTTTCGGAGGCTTTGTCTCCAGCCTAAAACTCATTGTTATCCCGAAGAACAGACTAGCCTGCGGCCACATTTTCCCCTATAAGAATCCCTGACTTTGAGCGTCTCGTTGGATCGCTCTTGGCTTCCATCCCACCTTGCTGTCGCTTCGTCCAGCGAGCCTTCCCCTCAGCTCCTCGTGCTGAGAATCCTTACTTCCACGGACTTCGTCTTCAGACTACCCGGGCTTCAGGACAGGTGTAGTATTTCCCATACTAAACCTCCTCCTAAAATCCCTCTATCCAACTCCTACCTTTTATTTCCATAGTTCTCCATGTGAGTGTGTTGCATACACGTGTTTGACTGTACATCAATACAACAACTATTATTATTTACTTCTGTTTGCTCCTTGACTCAGCCTGACCCCGTAGACATTGAGTTCAAGATCTCGCTACATTGCCCTACCTCTCGCATTGCTAACTAGTGCTCTAGCTAATTCCCATTCCCCATTATTTTGAGCACATTAAGGTGTCCCTCCTGGGACCCCCAGAAATCAGGGTAACATTTTCCAAATAGCCACAAGGGAGAGACAACATTACTGCCATGCAGGGTGACAATTAGGAACTGACTATTAACAAGTTTGTGCTCTACCTAAATATTATATGAAAATATTGATTCTAGTTAACTTACCTATGCATTTCTCTTTAATATTAGCATATTGTCTACATTCATAAATTATGTGATGCATACATTTCTATTTTTTATAAAGGGCCCACATGCCAAAATATGTTTTTTTTAAAACATCTTTTCAGTCCATGTAGAAAGAAAAGCTTTTTGACCATCAAACAGGGGTCATCCCCTATAATAAGAGACACCTGCCAGTCCAAAAAGGAAAAAGCTTTCTGGACCTCAGGTAAAGGACATCCCTTATAAAAAGTGACACCTGTCAATCCTATCTACTACACAATGAGAGAAAAAAGCCATAACAAACTATGTCGCCACAGAATTCACATAGCCAACAGGAGAACCCTGCAGAATTTCCACATTACTAGCCTTTGGCCATTTCCGCACGGGACGAGGGAATCGCCCCATGCTGCTACTTACTGGGTCTTATGGCTCCCCGGTTCAGTCCAGGCTGCTCCGGAGCAGTGCGTGCTCGTTGCTCCGCACGGCTCCGGGGACGAAAATGGCGGCTTCCGGTTGGTCGAGGGTCTCGACCAACTGCTGAAGCTTGCCAGCCTAAAGTTCGCCCCCGGCAGATCGCAGGCTCGCATTGGTGTGAGCCTGCAAATCTGAACAAGGCAGCAGGCTTGCACTGGTGCGCTCCGTGCTTTTGAAAAGCCTCAAGAAACAGGTTTTTCAAAAGCATGCTGGATGACCACTTGGGGTCGTTCCAGAGTGGGCTGAGGTGCAGATCTACATTAATAGTCCGTACCCAGTCCACTCCCAGGTGCAGACGTCCTCCCTGGAGGACAGACTGCACCGTTTCAAATACCCCATGCGGAAATGGCCTTTGTCAGAGATGCTATAAAGCCAAAATTTAGTCTGCTAGAGCTTTAGCCTTTTACAATCCATTCTGAAATCTCCCCTTTCATGAAGTACAGGAAGAAATTGAAAGCAACTTTAATGAGAACAAGCCAATTTTAAACTAGTTTTATCATAGTTTAATCTAGCCAGAGTTCCTCAAATTCTAATGTTAGCCGAATGGTAGTTAACTTCAAAATGAAAAGAAAAGGCTTTAATCTCCTCCTCTGCAATGCAAAAGAGAAGAAAATAGGTGGGAGTACAGGAGGCAGTGACTGAGACAGGCTTGTTCACAGACAAGAGATGTGAAGGATATTTGTGGGTGGTCTTAATACTGAAAGGTACAAGATACTATCTGATCTTGGAAACCAAGGTGGGGGGAGTCAGCATGGGTTAGTACTTGGATGGGAGATCACTACCAAACACAAGGTGCTGTAGGCTATATTTCAAAGAAAGAAAATGACAAAACCATCTCTGAGTATTTCTTGCCTACCCTAGGAAATCCATGGGGTCACTGTAAATTGACAGGTGACTTGAGGGCACATACATGCACACATAAAGAACATTTGTAATTATTAATTCTTAGGTTCAAAAATGGGGTTCCTCGCAGTTAGGAAATGCAATCAAGAAGAATAATGGAACAGCAACAATTTTGTACAGTCTTCCTGTGGTATTTGCCATCCCATAATGTTGTGGAGAATTTATTTTGCAGAGAAAAATGTGAGATTTTTGGCAAAAAAACACTGGCCAGAATCCTCTTGGGGACTTAAATCTTTGTGAATGGACTTACATATGCAAGAATTAGAATTGCACAATTGTGTATCATCCGTATGAAGTAGAGAGCTGCTGCTATGTTACTACATAGCAGAAGCAGCAAAGTACCCAATGCACATTAGTGCCTGATGCACAGTGGGACTTATGACCATCAGTCCCAATGCACATCACTGAACATTAGTGAAAATGAACATCACAGTCCCGATACACCTCAGTGCATGGACATGTTCAGTGCATAGATTTGAATTTGAAAGATGTTCTTAGAGAAATGCATGCATTTCACATCTGTGGAAAACATCACTAAAACCTGTTTGACTCAAAGACGGAAAAACGTGGAAGCCATGCTTAAAATTTAAAATCTTCATACAAAATGCACACATTTGGGAGAAAGCATACTAAAAAAGGACGGATTAACAGCAACACAAACCCTTCCCACCACCAAAGAAACCAGGCATCAACTAGATATGGATAAGGAAAAGGGAGGCCCATAGATGTGGATTTTATAGATGAGCAGATATGAGAAATATTTATAGACAAAAAGCTCCAATGGTTCTAGGAAAACATTGAGTTGCCAGCTGTCTCCACAGATTTCCAATAGTGTAGTTGGGCTGCAGAGATAGTTATGCCATTGGGGCCATTATATACAAATCTGTTTAATCAAGGGTGCATTGGGGATCCTTCTTCTTTTTTCACTTCTTTGGATGTGAAAGCTTCTCTTACTACCACCCACCCCCACACACAGACAAGTACATATGCAGCTTTATTTGAATTGATTGAACTGTTACATAATCATTGAAAATATCTGTACATGGATTGTTGAGGCAATATCCAGGAATAAGAAGTACATCTCTTTACACTCATTTCATATGGCCTGAATAGTCTATGGCAGTTAGTTAACTTATTTCAAGTATTTCTGCGCTGAGCCAGTGGGGGGTAATGGTTTGAGTGCTGGACCAGGACTCTGGGACACAAGGGTTCCAATTCCTCTTCAGCTGTGGAAACCACTGGGTGACCTTGAACAAGTCATGTTCTCTCAGCTGCAGAGGAAGGCAATGACAATCAAATCTTACCATGAAAGAGAGAATAAATCTTGACAAGAAAACCCTGTGATAGGGTCGCCATAAATCAGAGTTGACATAAAGGGATGTATGAACAGATTTATGTTTGTGTGATGCTCTTCTTTCAGAGAAGCTTTTGAAATTAAACACACAAGGTGAGGGGATAGTTAAAAATAAACCGCATCTCACGTAGCCACAGCACAGCATGATATAAAGACCCAAATTCTAACCTACTTAGAGATCAAACACTTCTGAGAAATCTGGATGTATACAAAAGTTTTCAGTTGGCACTAATAGGCAAAGAACCTAAGTGTCATTGTTAGATCCAACATACCTATAGATTTTAACAAGTGACAATTGAAAAACAGAGCATCTTGCAAAACTCCAGTTTCCCAAGAGAATAAAGATAACACTGGAGAACACTAAGGATAATCTGTCCAACATTTGTTCATGAAGGGCCATCCACTATATTCCACATTCACAGTTAATTTTTATATTAGCCCAGATTTCTTCACTGTCAGTTCAACAGAGGCAAGAGGGGCTGCTGGCACAGTCTCTATATCATTAGTGACTTCTTCTTTCTGGCTGGATTTTCTGGTGTGATGAGCACTTGTGGTAGATTTGGGGAAGCATTTAAACATGCTAGCTTAAATCCAGTGTCACCACTATTACCACCTACAGCCCTCTCAATTTGCTATAGAGAATTACCGAACTCTCCAAAACAGATTTTGACAGAGTGGGATAGAAGAGGAGGAAAATCTGCTTCCTCTTCTTTCCACTAAGAGCAGCAGTTCTGTCAGTGAGAAGACTTAACTGAATACCAACACACACAAGTCCCTTGCTAATGGTAAAATGAAACCATTCAGGAATGGATTTAACATGTGACTGTCCAATATTATCTATATCTATCTATATGTACACTATCTATCTATATGTACACTCCTCTTAGGCCTTCATGTATATTGCAGTGAAATAGGTAAAAGGAATCAGCAGCAGGGAAGATTTCTTCACTTTTGGTTGAGGACAGACTAATCCAGAAAGCTCGTCCAAAACCAGAAAAAAAAGTCTCTGGAAATATCAAGGTTTTCCAGTTCTTTCAGTTTTGATTTTACCCAGCTATCCCCAGCTATCTCCAGATTTGCATCCAAACTCTTTCTTGAAATATTCCATGTTTTCCTGGGTTAAGCTAACCTGGGAAGCAGAAATGAAACGAAAAGTCCTTGATAATGCTGGGAGTTCCTGGTAAATACTTTGTGATGAGGAAAACATCATGTGGAGAATATGTATATGTGTGTGTATGTATAAATGGGCATGTCAGATTGTGAACTAATGGTCCATTTTAGGGAGAAAGCATCATTCCACATTTTTTGGCAATTACCTGAGGTCATCAAATGCATGTCACAAAGGTATTAAGATATTTTATTAATGCTACATTAGCCAAACACATCTAATTCACTTGAAAAAGCCTGAGATAACATTCTGATTAAACAGCATCACAACATTATTTGCAAAAAGCCAAGGAATCCTAAGCAATCATCAAAAGTAATACAGATAATAGTAACAGCTGATGATTTAATTAGTCACTACGCAAACAATGCAGTTACCTCTTCCATACAAATTTTATAAAATAAGATGGTTTACTACAAGAAAGACAATTTCTTGCTTATTTTTCTTCTTTTCCCCTGCAGCAGTAAAGATTGTTATTTGTCTTCCACCAGTTTGGTCTGAGGCACAGTGCTTGTTTATTCTGCACAAGTTCATATTTATCCCCTTTGTGTTTCAGACTTACTCTGCATACAAACTTTTGGTGTAAAGTTGAAAATAGCTTCCCATAAAATGCTTTTGTTCATATCATCCCTCAGGGGTGAAACAACTGTTTATTTAAGTGGCAAAACCTTCCCAGTCAGAAGATGTAAAACTCAGTAAAGGTAACCTTATGATGAAGTGTCACTTTCAATCTAAAGATAACCACAAACATCCCAATTCATTTTGAGCATTTTTCATTTTCTGAAGTGCACTCACAACACCAGAGAATGAAAAAGCAAGTTGTCTGGAAATATGAGATATTTCAATGTAACTTTCAAATTTAAGCTATTTCTCTATTTATCTCTGTACTTTTGTTCTGTTTATTATATAGCATATAATTCTTTAAATCCTTCTTTCAGCAAAGAACATGTAGAAAAACTGAAACATTACACATATGAAGTAACAAGGAAATTTAATCACTGTGTTCAACAATGAATGGAAAGCAGAATATGTTTTAGAACTTGGGAGAAAATGTGACCAGGGTGTGGTTTTTGACATTTCTTGATGGGCCATGGAATAGGTGGTGACAGGAAGTCACTTCTGGCCACTATTATGAGGTTATTTTTGCAGTTTCATGATGGGGAAAAATACCATTTACATGAAAAAATGGGTCCTAGACAATGGCCATTTCTGCAGCACCCTCCCATCCCATAATGGGGATGGGAGAAGGATGGCACCACAATGCTTCTGCATGACACCATCATGGTCCCATCCTTCTCCTGTCCGCAGGTGACATGATTGTTGATTAAATCATTGACAGATTTTCCCTGTCAATGACAAGTGACTGTGGAAGCCGCAGAAGGGTGATGGCTATGCTTCCTGCCCCAGCGCAGCCTGGGAAAGTACCTGGCTGTGCTGTGGAAGGAAGAGGCGTGGCCATCATGCTCCCTTCCACAGCAAGTCAGCCAGTGTGGAGGGGAGCACTCTTGTTGTGCTCCCTCCCCAGCACAGCAGCTACCAGGATCGCCACCAGACGACCTCACAAAAAGGTAGGGTGTGGAAAGGGCCAATATTTTCAGGCAAAAAGTGCTTCCTTTAAATTTCTTTTAAATTGACATTTTGTCAGGATCTATGGAGGTATGGGGTAAGGCAAGGGCCAAAAAGGATTCCTTAAGAACTCCCTGCAGCCTGTGAGCCAATCAATTTTTTCCCTTGTTTTAGAAAACTAATTTTACTTTTCACACACAGTGGAATAAATTAGTACAATGAATCATATTAAAGACGTAATAAATGATAGGATCAAGTTTATAGATCCTAGTGCCTTCCTAGTGTGGGGTCATAAAAGGGGTAGCATTAAGTGGAGGGATCCAACAACACTGGAACTTGACACCAGTCTCCCACAACATGAAACCAACTGTCTCAATGTCTCCTGTTTCCAACATGGTACAATAGTACTTAACTGCAGTTGCACTACATTGGTAAGTAAAAGAGGCATGGACAGCTCTGAAGGTGTGGCAGTCCATTGCCCATCTGTTTAATTTTCAGCCCTCAGGTTCAAAGGATTGCTGGTATATGGTCGCACACTAAAGTTAGAGGCACATGAAGGATCCATTTCCTTCACTGAGGACAATGCTTGCTGATTTGAACTAGGGGTGGGTTTATATATCCAATAAATGCAGTTTATCCCCAATTACAAACCTAACATAGCATTCAACGTCACTCTATTCCATGGTGGCGCTTTCAGAGTTTTTTTTCCAGGTGGAGAGCTTTAATTCACATTAAAATGAATCAGATTTTCCCTCTCTCTTTCCGCATGTGTCTTACTGCTTGGTTTGGAATCAAGATGAATCCAAACTCTTGCCATGATTATAACGTTAAGCATAAGGTATAAAATTAAAGCATAGAACATGTGGCAGCCAACTGACCACATAAGAAATGCTTCTACCTCAAAAACAATACAAAACATAATTTTAAAGAAAAATCAAAGAAATATAAAACAGAAGCATATTGAAGTGTATGAAATTTTGCACCTTATAAGCGACAGTCATGAAATTTAATTGAGAGGTTTTCTCTGTTTAGGCAGTTCCCCAGTTCAGTGTAAGTTTCTTTTAAACAAAGTGTTTAATGTTGAATATGGTTGCTTATAATTTTGGGAATTATATGTAATGTAATGTAATGCAAGCACAACAATACTATGATTGCAAATTTATTTTACATTGTCTCTTACATTGTTAACAAAAAAATACTGAATCAAACCAGCAAGTAACTGAACACAAAGTTTACTAGACGAGGACAATAAGATTATTTGGTAAGATGGTCAATTTCTGAAATAAAGGATGCTGTAAAAACTCAAACATAGGGTGAGTTTCCATGCAATTATTGTTTTGAAGAAGATTATCTGCTATGCTTACATAAATGTGGATAAAACCAAGGCATAGAAGCAGCACAATACAAGAGTCTTTTTTTAAAAAAATTATGTTATCTTTTTTTAAATTGTGCCTCTGCAGTTTGCCAGTAGTTTCGATATGATACTCCCACCCCACCTCTCTTGGTTTAACAAGGAGAGAATGAAAATAAGCTTTACATTAATTGCTAACTTAAACCCCCTTTACACACACATATACAAAAAAGTCAAGTTACTTGGATAATAGAAGTACACAGCAAATAAAGTTTCAAATTAAATTCTTGCTAATAGTCAGTGTAATCATTTTAGCTTCTTATAATGTGACAAAATTTTCATGAATTGGGCATGACTTTTGTTAAGCTATTAAGCGCTTACCATGTCAAGTGAAGTGACTTGCAGTAAAAGTGCTTCTATTGGATTTTCTTTAATCCTTTTTGCAAAGCAATGTCATGCAGTCTAAGTTTTCCCCTTCTCAGAATAGTATTAATGGTTGCCACAGTAAATCCATTGCAGTAGGGGCAGATAATCAAACAAAAAGAAATTCCAATAGAGGACTGGAAATTTCATTTTAAGTATGGAAGGTACTAGAAACAAGAATGAATTTGCTTCCTGGCTGTATGTGTAGCTCTGACATTTCAAATAGTGACAGATTTTACTGTTCCTTGGATAGAATATACTTAGGCCATTCCCGCATGGGGTGAGGGAATCACCCCGTGACACTACTCACCGGACTTTTGGGCTCCCCAGTCCGGTCCACGCTGCTCCAGAGCAGTGCATGGCTGCCGCTCTGCACTGCTCCGGGGACAAAAATGGCGGCTTCCGGTTGGTCGAGGCTCTTGACCAACTGCTGAAGCTTACCAGTCTAAAGCCCACTCCTGGCAGATCACAGGCTCGCACCAATGCAAGCCTGCGAATCTGCATAAGGGAGCAGGCTCGCACTGGCGCACTCCGTGCTTTTGAAAAACCTCAAGAAACAGGTTTTTCAAAAGCACGCTGGACGACCACTTGAGGTCGTTCTGGAGTGGGCAGGGGTGCGGATCTATGTTAAGTAGGTCTGACTCAGTCTGCTCCCAGGTGCAGACGCCCTCCCTGGAGGACGCTCTGCACCGTTTTAAAAACCCCGTGTGGAAATGGCCTTAGAGTAAAAAGTTGATTTGTACCAAATAAGAAACCTAAAATCATAATTTCAAAACCTTCCACAAATGGAAAAAAGAACTGAAAGCAAGGGGAAAAAAGATTTGTGATAGACAACATAAAAGAGTTTAAGATGTTCAAAACAATAGAATAACTAGAAGAATAATATTCTTTATAGATAAATAAACTTAGTGATGATCCAAATATGAATGGAGAGAAGGCCTCTGAAAGGTTCTTGTTCTACCACTGTTCTTAGTTAGACCATTACTGTCTGTTCAATATAAACTGATAGCTAGTGGACCAAAATGGAGAAAGATATGTCCTTATATATTTCCAAACTTTCAAACTGACTTTGATTTTTAAAAAAGGATGAAAACATGCTGTAAAAAATGTCAACTGCATTGAGATTTTTTTTTTGCTTATGTTCAATTGCATCTAACCAGTAAGTTCAACAACAACAACAACAACAACAACGAAAAAAGAAAAGAAAAGAAAAACCTTCTTTTTTTGCAGAAAAAAAGTCAACCAGGATTCCCCCTACAAGGATTCTTTCACCAGCAGGGTCTTTCTCTTCTCCCACAAAGTAAAGCAGATGTGAAGAATGCATGGAATAACTAGCAGCACTAGTTATGAGGACTGGTGAAAGTTGCAGATCAAAATCTGGAAGAACATAATTCTCTCATCCCTGGATTAAAAATTTCCTACTGGAATGGAGGGGGAAAAGGAATGACTTGGGCAGGAAATACACACCCAGAAGGGAACAGGCACTCTCTCATTGGAAGTCTTTGTCACTGGAGGTCAAATGGAATATGGTTCAGGCCCTTTCCACACCCTACCTTTCTTGCATGGTCCTCCGGTGATGATACTGGCAGTGGCTCTGCTGGGAAAGGAGTGTCATGGGAGCGATCCCCTTCACACCAGCTGGCTCCCTGCTGAAGGGAGCGCGATGGACATGTCTCTTCCTTCCATGGTGCAGCTAGGTACTTTTCCAGGCTGCACTGGGGTAGGTCATTGATGGGGAAAACCTGTCAATGATTTAATCCATGATCATAGTGCCTGGCAACAGGAGGACAGGACAGGACTGCGATGACATCATGCAGAAGTGTTGTCACGGTCCCACTTCTCTCCTATCCACACGCCAGGATGAGAGGCTCCTGCAGAAAGGGCTTCAGAGTGCTTGGGGCCAGTTACAACCTTTCCTACATACAGCTAATCTAGACACAGCAATTTGTGGACTAGTAACTCCTGATTAGTCTGCTGTAATACACTCCACATGGAGCCTTCCTTGATGATGACTCAAAAGTTGCAACTAGTGCAAGGTCTAGCAGCTGACTGGAACACTATACAAGCATTATATAATATTGGTCTTCCAGGAACTGCACTCGGTACCAACACTCTTCCAGTCTCAATTCAAAGTGCTTATAATGACATTTTAAACCCTAAACTGCTGGGGATTTCAATACCTGAGGGGTACCTCTCCCTATATAAGCCTGCCCAATGATTAAGGAATGGGGGAGGCCCCTCTGTGTCCCACCAGTGTGCTCAATACATTGAGAGGGGATGTGGGACAGGGGCTTCTCAGTTGTAGCACTCAAATGTGAAATGCCCTCCCCTTGAAGGCCCAGTTGGAGCCAACAGTGGGGACAAAGGCCCTTTCCGCACGAGGAAATTGAGACAGGCCAATGCATCTCGTCACAGAGGTCGTCTGCACCTCGGAGCAGACTAGGTTCAGACTATTTACCTTCGTTCTGCACCTTAGTCTGATTAAATGCACCCCCAAATGGTCATCCAGTGTGCTATTTGAAGAACGGAAGAAGCAGGTTTTTCAATTTTGCAGATCACGCCAATTTGTACCTGCGCAGTTGTGCAGATGCACACATTCACACCAATGCGAACTGGAGATCAGCAGAGGGCGGGCTGTGGGCGTGGCCAGCTGTAGCAATTGGTCCCGCTGAACAAACAACAGGAAGCCGCAGAGGTAGTGTGGATCTATGAACTCCCACTGCTCCGAATCAGCGTGGAACATACAGAGTAGCCCTGCGGAAGGACGTAAGGGAAAGTCCGCCCTGTTTCAAGCCCAGAAGAACCGGTAAGAAATGGCCCGAAGCGATTCACTAGCCTCGTGCGGAAAGGGCCAAAGAAAGCATAACTATTTACAAAAGTCTCTGTGGCCAAACTGATTTTCTCCAAAACCTTTCTGCACGTGGCATTAAATTGTTTTAACCCTGTTTTTAACTTGTCAATGTGTTTAATATGTTTTCAGTCTACTTAAAGTATTTTTGCTGTTTTTAATTGTAATCTGTTTATATTGATTTTTTCTTGTACACTGCCCTTAGATCTCACGATACAGGGCATGTGTGTGTGTGTGTGTGTGTGTGTGTTCAGTGATGTGGAATGGAAAGCAAGCACAACAGGTTTTTTAGAAACCTGCCCTTCCCTTCTTTTTCCTCTCTGCAAAACTTTGCATTTCTCCATTCTGAGAACTGTAGTTCAAAAAGATAACTCATCCAAGCTCTGACTAGAAAAATGTTACCTCCTCCCCGCAAAGAGGATGAATTGATATTTCTAATAAGGAGCAAATTCCCTTCTGATCAATTTGGAATTGTCTTGGTAATTCTGAGCAGCACTGAAGTACCTTCAGAAATGCATTCTTCCCTGCCAAGTACAATAAACTGACTCAATGATTCTTTCATACTCTATATTTGTTGAATCATTTATCTATTTTTGTTTTGTTTTTACTAACTGCTATTCAGGCACCACTAAAAAACATTTTAGAGAGAAACACCAAAGCACATGTGGCCAAGGAACATCAGAATGCGATCAAGATGGCAAAACAAAAAACAAAACAAAACAAAAAACAGGCTAGAAGACACTGTAGTGGTTTGCTTTGGCCTGAACCTATTGGGAAGGGAAAGGTTCCATCCTTCCTCTCTTCTCCCCTCTTTTGAGTTGAGTGCAAACTACTTTTACACTTTGAACTCAGGTCATTTCCACACCTTACACTTTTCCATCTCTGTCCTGGTGTCATCCTGGCAGCACCTTTGCCAGGATGGGAGCATGTCCTCAATGCACCCCTTCACACCTGGCTGGCTGCGTATGGATGGGAGTGCAAGCAACACACTCCTTCCTTCCACATTGCAGCTGACCTCTTTCCCATGCTGCACTGGGGAAGGAAGCACCTAGATCACGCTTCCACCCACTCTGCATGGTCACGGCTGACAGGAGCATCACACAATCACGGACCATTAATGGATTTTTTCCATTAATGGAATATCCTGCAATTGTGATGGGTGGGGAAGCGTTGGCAGAGGGACTGCGATGATGTTGTGCAAAAGCATGACTCATGGACAGCCAGCAACACATCTCCGTCGCAATGTTGTGCAGAAATGGCCTCAGTTTCTATCAATGGAAGTAAGCTGAGGACAAAGCAGGGGAAGGTGCAGGAGGAAAGAGAGACTGGGACATTTTAAAAGCAGGTGAAAAGGTGGGGAAGAGAATTAATTGGAACGGTCCCTGCCAAATCAGCACAGTTGGAGGGTACAGTTTAAACATTAATTTGTATGGTTAATGCTGACAGTTCTTGAAAGCAGTTTCTGACAGGTCATAGCTCTCTGTGTGCCACTTTCCATTTCTTTTCCTTCTGAGGAAGACAAACCACATACATGACTTGGCAACCTTGCAATCTTCCCCATATATATAATGTCCATGGCAAAAGGGAGGTTTGGGACCTCAGTTCCACTGAAACAGAGTAAGCAAACAGCAAGTATATGGACCGAGCTTATATGAAAAAGTATACCAACTCTTGGCATAGTAATTTTAAAGAAAGACACTGAAAACTGCATCTTTTGTGGCAACAATAATATAAGCTGCAAAATACAGTACACAAGGAAGAAAGAAACAATGTAAGATAGAGAACTTACCACTTCTTCATGGGTAGCACCTTCGACGTTTATACCATTAACCTAAAAATGTCACAAAATCATTATTTGAGACTACAGGTTAGTATTAGTGTTCAACACAAGCACTAAAGCAGTGACATATTTTTGAAGCAAGATTAACAAAACATTCTTTTGAAGCAAGATTATAAGAATAAACTGACCTGTATTACCGCATCTCCTATAAATAACATTCCTGATTGGTCCGCTGTAGAGTCATAAAAGAATCATACATTAATTGAGAGACTTAAATTGATGACATATTTTGCTACAGTAATCGTTCTAAGTACTGTCCTTGTAACAATTATTCCTTATACTGCCTCTCTCGTAAAAATACCAGCAGCATAGCAATCATTTGTTGAAGCTGAATAGATTGGTACCAATTCTAAGGAAATTAAGAGAGCTACTTTCCAGTCACAAAAGATTATTTAATATGGATCACAAGTGTTGCTTCTCACTAATGATGGATTTCATTAAATTATGGAGGAAGTGTGACTCATATTTTTCATTAGGCTTGGTAAAATAGTAAAATAGAAATTTTCTGCCCCCCTCCTTCTTTCTTCCCAAGATGATGTGTAGAGACTGGTATAATCAAAGAGGTTGCAGAAAGAATTTAATAAGGCAATTTAGTGTGAACTTTGGATCTACTCTATTAAAAAGTGTAACATGGTGTATTATTTCAACCAGTAATTTGCAAAGTTTCTGCAACATGGAATTAATGTCACCTTGCCAACTGCATAAATACCAAAGTATCATACACGCTCTCTTATTTTAAGGGACAAATCTGAAAGGCTTGTTTGATATCATAGTCCTATTGTTTACCATCCAGTTTGATAATTGCTTTAACAGAATGTTGCTGTAATCAGAAAAAGAGGTAGGTAAACACTAAGTATATACACAATAGTTAAGCACTAAGTAAATAAGGATTAGCTCCATTATGCAGTACTTCCCTAGTTTTGCTCCAACCAATGGTTCAGCTGGGGTTGAACAAAAAAAGTATTTTAAGGATTTTTTTACCCAGAAATTGTAAATTCTCGTATAACAGCAACATCTTTTGAGTTTTCAAGCCAATGATCCTGGCATCTTCAACAGTTAGAGCTTGAAAGTCCTATAAGTGAGGTAGCCACCTGTGACAAGTTATCCTCATATTTTGGGCAACAAATGCTTAACAAATTTACATGCTGATAGTAATGCAGTGAAGGAGGACTAAGTTACTTCATAATACTCAAAGTTACTTTTCAGGGTACTTTTATAGGCATTTTGAATGGACTTTTTCCCAAGGATATTTATTTTTTGGCTATTTTTCTATCAACCCTAAACTCCATCCCACACCAAAAAATTAATGAAGAGAAATGAGTAACTGTAATGAATAATGGCAACAAACTAGCTTTTCAAACATTATAACAAGTACCAAGAATGAAATATCTTTAAAAGTAATTTTTCAAGTTCTTGTAATAGTGCAGGTTGTTTTAGCAGCAGCAGACGTGCTAAATGGGCAGGTGAGGAACATTTTATACACTTCCTGCTTGGTACCAAGAACAATAGGAGCATCCAAGACACCAGGGTCTTTGAAAATGTAATTTTCCAGGCCATTTGATAGCTACACAAAGAGCAAAGTCAGAATTCCTGGCATGTGGTACACCACCACAGCATCATTGTAAATGCCAGGGAGGACTTGGGAACAAAGTAAAATTTTTACACACATACAAGTATCAGAGTGGATGGTACTTCCTGGCACCATCTTCCCGCACTACAGTGGTAAACACTGGAATAAGAAAACTGAATGGAAAAAAAGTGTCATTCCTTTCCACCAAACATTATCTTATTTCTCAGCTGAGTGGCACTCAGGTGGAAGGAACAAGGTGTGGGACTTTCAAAGAGGATTTTGAAAAAATCATGGAGGATAACTATCAATGGCAACAAGCCACAACCAGGATCCTGGGCAACAAGCTATGAATACCAGCCACTATGAATCAGAAGGACATGGTTATTGTCCTTGAGTCCCACTCATGGGCTTCACAAAGGTACCCAATTGATCACTGAGTAGGAATATGGATGGTCAGCTAAAAAGGTCTTGGTCTGATTTAATAATATTTTTCATATGTTCCCATGACCTGTCCAGGCGGTGGCAACGATACTCAGGTTTTAAAATAAAATGAGCAGAAATCTGCTCCATCCAGATTAAGCAAAATGCATAGAAAAGTAAGACTTCCATTCTGGAGATAGCTCACGCTTGCATCTCATGTAACACTGGGAAGCATTTCCCAATTCCACCACTCTTTTTTTTTTTTAAACCCTCTCTTTTCTTGACAGAATATGCTGCTATGCAAGCTCTGATACTACTTCCTAATGGTGAGAAAATTAATCTGTTGCAGGAACTCTCTTAGGCCCACAATGCATTTCCTGTTATACAAGAACCTGAAAAGTCTCTTACTTAAGATTTCTGTGACCATGCACTGAAGTGATTTCCTTTTCTTTTTCAGAAAAAAAAAAGTAGATTTTATGAAGTTTGATTTGCAGGGAATTGTGATTAGTTTCTCATAACGGAGGAAAAAAACAAACACACTAGGATTGTTGCATAATGATACTTTAATCCAATTTTCTATGTCACAAAAAGTGAAAGTTGATGGAAAATCACCCAGAAATATTTTTTCTGAATGTTGAAGTATACATTAGAGATTGAAATTATGGCTATTCCTATTATTAGGTAAACAAGAAACTGTAATCAAAACAATATCAATATGCTTTAAAAAAAATTGTGTTTTTCACACAAAAAGGGAATACAATTGAATGTCACACAGTAAATACCAAGCATCATAAATTGTACACTAGAAAAGTACAGTTATTATTCCTTGGGCTAAAATTGTACTGCTATGAATATACAGCCAAAGATAGTAAGCACAAGCTTTAAGGTAAATCAAAATAACTTTCAACAACTGGTTGTCCACTTTCCTGAAAGAATACAGTGCTTTGCTCCTAAATTCTAAGGCAGCAGATTTATCAGCTTATGTTTTTCTTTGTTTTGTATCAAGTTGCAATATTTTTAAAGCATAGCAACATGCTCAATGCTAGTGCTTCTGTTTTCTTGTGTTCCATGGCTGGTGGGTAAAGAAAATGAAATCTGATCATTTTTTTTTAAAAGAACAATATATGAATTCGGAAAATGTGATTAGCCGCCTTAAGTCTGATGGCAGAGGATTCTGTTGTTTCTTTTACGCTGAAGATAAATTCTATTGCTGGCAAAGAAGGATAGAAGTAGAACATAGCCGAGTGTTTACTCCTGCAGTTAGATCATGGGTCCCCTTAACATGATCCTACTAACAGGAGTGGCATTCCAAAGCCTTCTTTTTAAACTAAATACTACAGAGGTACTGCTTTTCCTCAAAAAATACAGTCCCTAGTATTACTGAAAATCAACCCTTTAATTAGTTTTTTTCTTAAATTCTATTTCCCCTTGGTCACTGGTGTTAATGAAATCCGTTCTACAGTTACCTGCTTTCTCCTTACAGCCAAAAAATTCCTACAATTTGCTATCTTACTTATTTTACAAATATACTTTGGCCTTATATTTGACACCGTTTCACTTTCAATGTAAAAAAAAAGAAGGTAGCAGCATATCCATCTTTACATTGAGCCTGCAATTATAGCAATTGCAAAAAGCATCCAAAATCCATTATGCAAGTCAGCCCACTGAATTTATATAGAGTTCCTGCAATGTTTCATAATTATTCAAAATAGAAGTTGATTCATATTTCAGCCAGAAAAGAGGTAACAATATATCATAGGCTGAGCCCTTTAAATTCCATTAATTCTAATAGGAAAATTTAGATTTAACAGCCGAATCTCATGAAGAGTTGTGTATCTAAATTAGACATGTAAATCCTTGTGTATTTTGACGATACATGCAAGAATGAATATTTGTCATTTTCTATGTGGTTTCTGCAGTGTGGTCTATGTGGGGTGTGTGTATGGCTGTTGGGTGTGTGCATGTACAGTTTTTTCTATTAAAAAAAATCCTTGTTTCCTACACTGACAGCATATTTTCAGAACAAAGCACACTGTTCTGTACAGAAAACCCAAATTTATTTCTGCACAAATGAAAACCTCAGTAAGAAGATCTCATTGCTGTTCTGTTCTTTCTGCTTTTGGGGCCAGACAACAAAAAGAAGCAAACATTATTTCATTCCTTATCTAAATCCACTATTTCAATGAATGTACATCGCTCTGTGCATGTAAAATCTTCCCCAGTGAAGGCAGTGGAGCTTCAAACTGCTTAACTATGGGTTTTTCCACACTGACTTAAAGAAATATGAGGTTTTGCAACAGAGTTCCTTGAACTTCGCTGAGTTTTAGCAGTTGTTGTCATCTCCTCATCCACTCATTCCACTCTTTTGAGGGAATGTTTGCAGTGATTTCTTGGATCTGCACTAGGGATCTTCAAGGGTTTATTGAGGTGTTCCTGTGGTTTGAAGCAGAAATTTCATCCTCCCATACTTTTACCATGAAATTTGTTTTAGAATTCATAGAATCATAGAATCATAGCATCATAGAAATGTAGAGTTGGAAGAGATCACAGGGGCCATCCAGTCCAACCCCCTGCCATGCAGGAACACCCTCAAAGCACTCCTGACAGATGGCCATCCAGCCTCTGCTTAAAAACCTCCAAAGAAGGAGACTCCACTACACTCCGAGGCAGCAGATTCCACTGCCGGACAGCCCTGACTGTCAGGAAGTTCTTCCTGAGGTTCAGGTGGAATCTCCTTTCCTGCAGCTTGAATCCATTGCTCCTTGTCCTGGTCTCTGGAGAGGCAGAAAACAAGCGCACTCCCTCCTCTACATGGCATCCCTTCAAATATTTAAAAATGGCTATCATGTCCCCTCTTAACCTTCTCTTCTGCAGACTGAACATACCCAGCTCTCTAAGTCTATCCTCATAGGGCTTGGCTTCCAGGCCCCTCACCATTTTGTCGCCCTCCTCTGGACCTGCTCCAGCTTGACCATGTCCTTCTTGAATTGGGGTGCCCAGAACTGGACACAGTATTCAAGATGAGGTCTAACCAAAGCAGAGTAGAGTGGTACCAGGACCTCCCTCGATCTAGACACCATACTCCTATTGATGCAACCGAGAATTGCGTTGGCTTTCTTGGCTGCCGCATCACACTGCTCACTCATGTTCAGCTTGTGGACTCCTAGATCCCTTTCACACGTACTGCTATCCAGCCACGTGTCCCCCATCCTATATTTCTGCATTCCATTTTTTCTACCTAAGTGTAGGACCTTACACTTCTCTCTGTTGAATTTCATTTTGTTAGCCTTGGCCCAGCTCTCCAATCTGTCCAGGTCATTTTGAATTTTGATCCTGTCCTCTGGCGTATTAGCAACCCCTCCCAATTTGGTGTCATCTGCAAATTTGATGAGCATGCCCTCTATTCCTTCATCCAAGTTGTTGATGAAGATATTGAACAGCACTGGGCCCAGGACAGAACCCTGTGGCACCCCGCTAGTCGCTTCTCTCCAGGATGAAAAGCAGCCATTGGTGAGCACCCTTTGGGAATGGTCAGTCAACCAGTTACAGATCCACCTGACAGTAGCCCTGTCCAGCCCACATTTTACTAGCTTCTTGCAAGAATGTCATGGGGAACTTTGTCAAAGGCCTTACTGAAATCGAAATATGCTACATCCACAACATTCCCTTCATCTATCAAGCTAGTAATTCTATCATAAAAAGGGATAAGATTAGTCTGGCATGACTTATTTTTGAGAAATCCATGTTGACTTCTCGTGATTACCGCATTGCTTTCTAAGTGATTAGAAACTGACTGCTTAATGATCTGCTCCAGGATCTTTCCAGGTACTGATGTCAGGCTGACTGGGCGATAATTATTTGGGTCCTCTTTTTTTCCCTTCTTGAAGATGGGGACAACACTTGCCCTCCTCCAGTCTGCTGGAACTTCTCCTGTCCTCCAAGATTTCTCAAAGATTATAGCAAGCGGTTCCGAAATGACCTCTGCCAGTTCTTTTAATATCCTAGGATGCAATTCATCTGGTCCTGGAGACTTGAATTCATCCAGTGTGGCCAGGTATTCCTGTACCTCCTGCCTACCTATTATGTGCCGCATTTCCCCTGCTTCCTCACCTGCTCCCCAACCGCCAGGTTGAGTGCTTATATCCTTCTGGGAAAAAACTGAGGCAAAGAAGGTGTTAAGTAGTTCTGCCTTTTCTCTTCCCCCTGTTAGTAATTCACCATCTTCTCTGCGCAGCGACCCTATTGTCTCCTTCTTTTTCCTTCTGCTGCAGACATATTGAAAAAAGCCCTTTTTATTGTTTTTAATGTCTCTGGCCAGCCTAAGTTCATTCTGTGCCTTAGCCTTTCTGACCTTCTCTCTACATCTCCTCGCTACTTGCTTAAATTCTTCTTTGGTGTTTTCCCCCTTCTTCCATTTCCTGTGCATGTTTCTCTTAACACTTAGCTCAGCTGAGAGTTCTTTAGTCAACCATTCTGGTTTCTTCAGATGCCTTCCATTTTTCCTCCTTATTGGCACAGTCTTAGACTGTGCCTTCAGTATCTCCCTTTTAAGGAACTCCCATGCCTCCTGAACTCCTTTCCCTTTCACTATTCTTGACCACGGAATTTCAGCCAGCAGCTCCTTAAGTTTACAGAAGTCCGCTGTTTTAAAATCTAAGATGAGTGTCTGGCTACACTTATCTTCTCCTTCCCACTAAATGCCAAATTCCAATAGGGCATGGTCACTCCCTCCTAAAGATCCAACCACTTCTATCTCATTAACAAGGTCATCCCTGTTGGTCAGGATCAGATCTAGAATATTTGATCCCCTTGTGGCCTCTTCCACCTTCTGGACCATGAAATTGTCTGCAAGACAAGCAAGAAACTTGCTGGACCTTGCTGTCTTGGCAGAGTTGGACTACCAACATATATCCGGGTAATTGAAATCTCCCATTATTACTGTATCTCTCCTTTTTGAATGCGTGGTCATTTGGTTGAGGAAGGCGTCATCAAAGTCCTCAGTCTGGGTTGGAGGTCTGTAGTAAACCCTCACCAAATATCCCTATTGTTTCTCGCTCCCTTAATTCTTACTCAGACGCTCTTGACCTGGCTTTCTGGGTTTAAGTCATGGATCTCTTCACAGGTGAAAACATCCCTGACATACAAGGCTACTCCTCCTCCTTTCTTGTTCGGTCTATTTCTACAAAATAGGCTATATCCCTCTATTCCTACATTCCAAATTGTAAAGGTATAGTGCACAAATGCCATTTCACTGATAACACATTAAAAAATCATCATCATCATCATCATCATCATCATCATCATGGGACAAGAAGAGAAAAGAATCTGTTGTTCTGATGCATCTTTGATTTAAAAACAAAAAACAAAAAACTTGGGGGTAGGAATAAAACATTGCACCTAGTGCAGAGAATTACCAGAATATAGTCCATGGCCACAGAAATGTTGTGTGGATATTTTTAAAAGAAAAAGCAAGATGTACAGCAACAAATACCACAACCTTCTGACACATTTGCCATATCTTGGGGAGCCTTACAGTTGCTACAGCTGGGATTACAAAGCCCAAAATGCGCTGCAAGAAGCTTCACATGTGGGAACAGCATACCGTTGCAATGCTTTCATTTTATATACACTCAGATTATAACTAGATATAAAGAACCAAGTAGAGTTTACAATCTGATGTTTTAAGTCTAAATTCAATTGCTAGTCCCAACTAAAGCAGACTCATTGAATCATGATTATTTGTAAAAGTGTTGACTTGTAATTTACTGATTGATTCAGTGGATCTTCTCTAGATGGGTCTGTCAATTAAGTTAGACCAGGGATGGGAATCACGCAGCCCTCTAGATGTTCTTGGACTGCAATTTTCTAACCAGCATAATGAATGGAGAAGAATGGAAAGCGTTGCAGTCTTGATTTTTAGGCCTTAATCTTAAAAATAACTGGGCAACTAACAGTGCTCTGGATCAACAATGTAATGTTCATTCTCTCCTTCAAGTGCACAGCCAAGGTTGTCACAAAAGGGTACCAGAGTAGCACCGATAAACAGGAAGATTCAGGGACCCCCTCATATCTCTTGTTCTGCTTCCTATCCCATTAAATTTTGACTGCTAGAGTGAGACTAAATGCAAGCAAGGAAGACAAAACTGCTTGTACCACTGAAGCCATCATGGATTAATAGGATGATGCTTCTCCTGTGATTTCTTGCTACCCCTGGATAATGGAAATACACATGCTGCCAACCTGATCATTTTATTTTAAATGTATTTTATCTCATAGCTGTGCTCTGCTTTTCCCCGCATGGCACATCAATCAAAACATAGCTTCATATACTTTATTTACAGCTTTGTGGTTATTATACTGGTGCCGTGCTCAAACATAAGCTTGTTACAGCAGATGATAAAGAGACAGCAGGATGAATCTGCAATACCAAAATACTGACATGAAACAGCACACAGGGAGAAAGGGCAAGGGGGAACTTTAGGAGTTTAGTTCCTTCAAATTAATAAACTCTGACCATGCAAAAGTGTAAAGTGAAACTTATAAATGATTTAGAAACTCCTAGAACAATGTAGTTTTTATAACACTACTACACAAACATTCCTTCCTCCTTTGAGAATATCAGAATGGCTTGTATGGCATTCTCTGATCCTGGCATCTCCCAGGCTAAGACCTGTTCCTCCTTATTAATAACAGAATCATGCATTCTGTCTCAACAATGTATCACTTTCTACAGTTCTACAGGAGAGACAACAAGCCCCAGGGGAGCTGTTAAACCACAGTTGTGTGATATCTGAACACAACCTATTTTTAATTAAAAATAATAAATATGATACAAATAAATAAGACACAATACAAATTAATTGTTGTACGATAGAACAAATACAGTGTAATACAATACACCTTGTTCTAACAGAAATTCAGGGTGTTTGTGATACTGGAACTTCTGGGTTCACATGGAATCTTGGTGCAGCTCTTGGAAAGTCCTGTGGGTGGAACACTTCCTATTGTCTCACCAGAGCTTTCCCACTACTATTCTAGAGAAAAAATATTTCAGATTTGAATCAGCTGTCATTCACGGGTTTGCCATGATCAATTCTGAATTCAATGGAAAATGGAAGGGTTTTGAGAAGACCAAGGTAAGTAATAAATCAGCATCACCCTTCTATGGTTATCTTCCATTCAATGTTGGCACTTAGGAGAAATTGCCTTGCTAAACAACCAACCATCACATACAAGGCTTCTCTCCTACCACCACCACATTCTTATCGATGTTAATGTATTTGACATGCTTTGGTGAGCTACATATGCTATCCTCTTGAACAGAGACTTTTTTTTTTTTTTTGCTGTTTGTCCGACTCCACATTGTATACCAGATGCAGAAACAGGAGAACCACAACAGAATAGGATATTACAATGCTGCAGGTTCTGTAGGAAAGGAAAATCAGGCAAGGAGCATAATGAGAAAAGTTGTCAACATTATGTGACTGTGAGGCTTGAGAAAATATTTCTGATTCCTGGTCAATATGTTAGATAGAAAAGTATATCTCATAAAAAAGAAAACCTCCTTGAGCTTTAGACACATCAAATATGGGTTTCAACCTGCAGGTGTCTCTTGCATATTTGACAGGTCAGGGACCAGAACACTGTCAAAAAGCAGAAATCTTTGAAAAATGGAACCTATGTACAGACTGAACGAAAATGTGTTTTTGAGTCAGTGGAAAGAAAAAGCAGCATGTGGTCACAAATACTGTATAAGACACACATTGCACCCAATTTCTAAGAGATTCATGGTGCATCTCTTGGAAACCGTGTGCAGTGTATCTCTTATACAGTGATTTTAAGATATTTTTATTGAATATAAAATTTTAAACCACACAGAAATACACAAAAATAAACACTAAGAATTATTACATTAACAACCAAAATAAACAAAAACAGAAATATAAACACACCAAGCAACATAGAAATAAAGAAAAACAACTACAAAATCATACATATTATCTAAGAATTAATGTTGCATATATTTTTTAAACAAATTGGTTTCCAGCTTTCGCAGCATAGACTCTAAAAGTCCCTTATAAAGTAAATAAACTTTTCCTATCCAAACATCATTTCATATATTTCCACTGCTATCTTATCTTAATACTAACTGCTAATTACTAAATCCCACTGTCAGTATATTGTTCTCCTTATCTTGCAAAAATAAATAAATAAATAAAATGTATTAACGGATTTCAATCTTCCACAAAAGCCTCCACCATTTTGTCTCTTATCAATGTTGTAAATTTATTTATCTCTGCTAAATCCAGTACCTGCACTAATCAATCTTCATTTGTTGGACTCTCCATATTCTTCCATTTCTGAGTGTATAGCAGTCTTGCTGCTTTCATCATATATTGTAGAATCTTGCTGTGTTTCTTCTACAGTTATTCTTCCCTCAATCGCAATAGGTACAATTCAAGTTCCTTCTGAACATTAGCTTTCAAAATATTTTTAAACAAAAAAAAATTTTTATTCCAGATTTTTTTTGGCATTATCACATGTCCACCACATGTGTGGAAAGATCCCATTTCCAGCACTTCCACCATCCTTTAAGCACATCAATATGCATTTTGGCCAACTTTTGTAAACTTTTGAATTTTGTAAAAATTCTCTTTTGAATCATAACACAGTCTAAATTTAATTCCCTCAATCACATTCTCTCTCATTGTCCCCATTGTCCCAACATTGTGTTATGTCTGATATTTTGTGCCCATTTCACAACACAATCTTTCTTCAATTTTTAATTTTTACAAAAGTTTGTACATATTTCCAACCAAACGTTCATTTACTGAGCACAACTGTTTCTTAAATTTGGTTTCAGTCAGTTCAAAGTCATACATTTTTCTGTCTGCTTTATATTTTTCCATTATTTGTCTATAAGAAAACCACTGGAAGCTGAATCCTTGCAATATTATATCCTGCTTATAAATCATCTGGCCCTGGAGCTATGCCCATCTTAATTTTCTTAACAGCCTTACTAATTTCACACACAGCTATTATTGCATTCATCATCTGCTTCTGAGAATCATCAAAAGATCTTGCTTATAAAAGAATTCCTCCAACTAATTCAGAGAAATTTTTTGTTTATTATACAATGCAGTTTAATAGTGATCAAACATTTTCCTAATAGTCACATTGTCACACACAATCTCTTTTCCTTTTTGTATATTTAATATAAAGTTTTCCTATCTTTCTTTTCTCAGTTTAAAAGCCAACTGTCTTCCCAGTTTAATGACAAATTCAAAATCCTTCTATTTCATAACTTATTCTCAATCTCACCTACACTCATCATTGATAATTGTTTCTGTAAAATCTTTATTTGGGTAAATATTGTCTTGTCAATAGGGGCTTCTTCAATTTGTCCTCTTTTCTATTAATCTCTAAAAGCAGCTGCAAGTCTTCCTCTCATTTTAATCTTTTCATTCAGTGGAATTAAACATCCTGTCATAAATGCTTTATTAGCATCCCACACTAATTGTCTCAAAAATGATTAAGGGCCTCTCTGCACAACACTGTTATAGTGCTATTGTTTCACTTCCAACACCCTATGGAATCCCGGGGTTTGCATTTTAGGGAGGGGCCTTTAGGATTCTCAGCCAGAGAGCACTTTGGTAAATTACAAACCCCAGAATTCCATAGGATATTGAAAGTGGAATAATAGCACTATAACAGGGTAGTGTGGAAAAGCCCTGAGTCTTTCTAGAATCCTTTCTTTTCAAAGGAATCATTTCGTCTCCAACTCTCCTACTCTTTTTTCTTTTAATATCAAGGTTACAGGATTATGATCCCAAAAAGTTCACAGTAGGCTCTCCATTTTTATATCATTGGTAACGTCTTTGAAAATAAAAATAAATCAATTCTCAGAAATGATTTACATCTTTCTGAAAAAAAAAAGTTTAATCTTTAGCATTGCCATATTTAAATCTCTAAGCATCATAAACTCCAAATTATTTAGCGTATCAAAAAAAGGTTGTAGGAACTTTCCCTTATTTAATCTTAATATTTTTTTTCCTGAAAGTCTGTTACTCTGTGGGGTAATAATGCCATTCCAATATCTGAGAAGCATCAAATTCTCATATTGCGGCTTATACAATAACTTCTCAAAGAAAACTCCCTTGTTTTCCATAGGAGCACAACCTCCCACCACAAAAACTTTAACCCCACAGTTATCAAACCACCACATATCTGCTATCTTGGTCTTTGGCAATAAGTTAGGATTCAGGTAAATAACTACTCCATTTTCCTTCTTTGGTGACATCATGATTAATTCCTTACCCAGCCTTGGTTAGTGTAAATATTTAAGATCTCTATTTATAACATGTGCTTCTTGCAAACAAATTATATCCTGTTTCATCTTTTTCAAATAATAAAAAATTATGGTCTTTTCCAAAGTGATATTTAACTCCCTCATGTTCCATGTCATACAGCTTAGCTCCATATCAGTTTTTGTATTTAGAATACCCCATTCCTGATGAACTTCCAGTTTCCTCATCCTCTGACATCTTATCTTTTTCCTTGTTCTTTTTTTCCATCTTGATCTTGTTCTGATACTTCATCTTGAGATTTTCCTTGTCTTTTTTGGCCCATTTTTTTATACTCCTGCAAAAATTCTTTAGTTTTTTGTGTTGTATTCATTAAAAAGGTCTTTGCTTGTATTCAAATGAAATTCCTTCCAATCTATCCCATTTGAATGGAATCCTAATTTGTTTCAATTTCTTATATGGCATTTGTGACCACACAGTGCTTTATCTTTCAGTCAACTCACTGCCATCTTTTTGTTCACTCTGCACACAAGTTCTGCTTTTGGATGATTTCCCTTTTCATCAGAAAAAGCAACACATAAGCAAATCCTGCAGAACTAGTACTCCCTCCTTTTCTTTCCCCACTCTCCCATAATCCTCTGATTACATTTCAGAAACTTGTTGCTCTTTCCAGGGCACTTTTCCAAAGCTGTAAATGCACTTTATTGCTATATTCTCTCGTACACCGTTGCAGTAAAAGAATATAGTGAATATTCACTGGAACCCTACTGGTCAAATGTATGTATTATTGAGTGGTTGACAATGTTATAAACACTGTAAAAAGGAGAGGGGGCAATATGGTAACTTGCCTTAATCGAGAAGTGTTACAGCCATTCAAGGCTGAGAAAAACACATTTTGCTTGAAAGAAACAGTGATTATCAAAACAGAAACTGTGCATCAGAGATAACACCAACAGTTGATATTTTTAGTGAAGCACTGTCTCCTTACCAATGGATTTGCTTTTATCTTGATTATATTAAAGGACAGAGCATTTTACTTATGCAGCTGTTATTTCACAGAAATCTGTGGAATAAGTGTGGAAATGTGGAAATGGTTGATCTGTGTATTTTTTGTATAGATCATAAAGGAAAGAATGCATGTTTCCTATGATATTGTATTCCGTTCTGGTGACATTGCTAGGATTCTAATAACTATGGAAAGGATATGACACTATCATTTCACTGGCAAAGAAAAAAGGGCAGGAAAACAAACCCCTTTCTACATGCAGCCTTCCCTCCACAACCTCAAAACAAACTACAGAAATGTGGAAAAAAAAACCCAGAGCAGGTTTTCAGCTGACACTAAGGACTGCAGAGGAGGGAGGAAGTAAATCCCACTGTGCTAGGAAATGTCTGTTAGTGCAAAATTGGATTTAAGCCTCTATTTCCTGCTGTCATTTTTGGTTTACTCTCACCACTCCCATCAAGTCTTAAAGGACTAGCTCAGTCAGCCCAAATCGAAACCATACTACCTGTTCCTCATTCCCTGCCAGTCATGGTAACTGTGGCATGAAAAGAGAGATGAAAAAGATTCACAGCTTATGGGGTTGATGGACATATTGAGGCAGGGCATTTTAGTTCAAAATGAAGATAATGCTTTTGCTTTGAAGAGATCAGAGGGAAATCCAACAGTAAAATTATGTCCCTGGCCTCCATTAATAACCCAGCAGTAAATGAACCATAAATGAGCAGTAAATGAGAAAGGTACAAAGCCACTAGGCAAAAAGCGAGATGGGAAATGGGGACAAGAAGGGGGGAAAGGCTCAAAACCTAGTCGTAATTGCTTAAAAAGAGAAAGTGAAACACTTGAATTGCAAGAAGAATCTAAATATCACTCTTGCCTATATCATAAAGCATACAAACACTGGCATATGGACAGGGGGGCGATGAGGATGGTCTGCCCTGGGTGGCAATTTTTTGGGGGCGCCCTGCACGACATGGCCATGCCCCTGTGTGATGTGGCCACACCCCCGTAACATGCGACCATGCACTCATGTGATCTGACCACGTTCCCACAACGTGGCTACGCCCCTGCCCCCCTTGCAACCCCCCTACCCACAATCCAAGCTATGCAGCTGCACACAAAGCGCTTTTGCCCAGAATTCTACCTTCTATTTAAGAATGAAGAAGAAAATCTTCATCATTTTAGAACATGGCTGGAATTTGCAGTCCTCCAAAGGTTGTGGGACTACAACTCCCAGCATTCTTCACCATCAATAATTCTGGGTAGGACTTCTGGGAACTGCTGTTCCATAACATTTGCTGTTTTAGAAGATTAGCTTTACAATACCATGACATTTCAAGCTGTCTGAAAAGAATCAGGATGAAGCATTCTAGATAAGGTATTTACTTCTTTAAAAAGTACCTTAAAAGACTGAAAGGAATCTTCATCAGTATAAAAACTGGGATATCATATTATTCTCCCAGAGAAATATATTACCTTTGAGCAGGGATATTAATCTTTTCTTATTTCCTTCTCACATGCAAGGGTAAAGAATATTGAAAGCTTTCACTCTGTTGGATGAAATTTTGAGAATTTTTGCTCAATTCAGAGTAATTTCTCATATTTTTAAATTTTTTTCTATTTTATTTTATGCTGCCCCCAGCAAACTACTTGCATTAAAAAAATGAAAATACTGTTCTGTATAAAATATTCTGTTTTCTGCACTAACATATTTTGAGAGAAAAGCAATTTTTTTCTTTTTGAACATGTGCAGTTTTTGGGGGAAAATTTTTTGAAACACTAAATAAATAAATAAATACATGTAAATAGAAATCCCAAAGCAGCATTTTTAATAGGGTGTGCTGATGTGCCATTTTTAATAGGGTGTTCTGATGAGAAAAATTGTGATGATTCTTTATAGCCTTTCTCTTGAGTAGCCGTTTTTGCTATTTAGCAATATCCTCTCAGGATGAGGTTCTCCACTGCCAACGTCATAATAATGTATATCATCCTAGTGTTTTTTTTTAAATCCTAAAATTAGATAAGCTTGATCATGCTGCTAATGTTTAACATTTGCTGCCTTGTTACAACTATTTTCTGTAGTCCCCCTCCCTCAGTTTGCAAACAAATGATGTTGCAAAAGCTTCCCCTGATGAAATCCCCTGAGGATTTCTAACAACTGCCACTGAGGGCAAGGAGGAAGTTAATTTTATGAGTGGCACCTCAAGAAGTCTGCGTGATGATGGAACTGCATTGGTCACAGATAGAAGGTAACTATGTATATTCCCCATTGAAATTGATAAAGAAGTGAGAAAAGACAATAATAAAGAAAGAAAGAATGAAACACAAAAAAGAGTACAATACAAATTAATGAAAATTAAGGGCCTTTCTGCCCTATACTGTTATAGTGCTATTAGTCCACTTTAAAAATCTTACGGAATCCCGGGGTTTGCAGTTTAGGGAGGGGCCTTTAGAATTCTCAGCCAGGGAGCTCTTTGGCCTCAGGAAACTACAAACCCCAGAATTCCACAGGATGTCAAAAGTGGAATAATAGCACTATAACAGTACAGTATGGAAAGGCCCCAAGCATGGGAAACACCAAAAGCCTCTATGGGCAAATAAGCGTTTGTTTTACCTGCTTGGTCTTTAAATATTTTTGATATAACAACAGGCACTTTGTGCTCAGCACCACCCTGAAAGAGACACAAAATGATAATAAATATCTTAGTGGACCTACTTATGATCTTAAGTCATATACCACATACTACTAAGAAATATAAAGATAGAATTATCCATACCTTTATACTTAAGCCCAAGCCACCAACTGGTTGTCTATGAAGTTTAACAGTTCTGTGCTTTAAAAAATGGTAGAAAAAATAAATTCAGGTGAAAATACAATATTAGATGCATGCATGTTATGTATATGCTAATTTTTCATGTTTAAAATAGTTGGCTGGAATTCAGTATCACACTTACAGATGTGCAACTCAGACTTATGCATCCATGTTCATAATTCCAACGTAGTCACTATTGCCACAGTTGTAACTCTCCCACAACCTACTTTTCCAGGCATCAGCTACACCAAGAGAGGGAGGGAGAGGGGTGGAAACACCATCCACCTGCACCCTCATCACCTGCAGAACAGACCTCCTTCTTTTGATGCTACTGATGCCCCATAAAGTAGGTTGGCAAGTCAGACTGGAAGGAGTTACTTAGTTACCTAGTTACACATACATAACTAATCAACCCATATAGAATTGTGGCTGTGGAATTCCAGTTGTTGCTTCAAGGAAATTGAGATATTATGCTTGGAAAAGAGAATGTTTCTGATTATTATCAAAGGAAGACCTTTTGCTCATTCACTTATTAAAGAGAAATAACAGAATACTTTGTTTCTGGATGTATCTTGAATTGCAGTCTTCTACCATGTATATAAGAGTTCCCGATTTCCCACTGGGAGTTCAGATCACTTCCCTATCCATAAAAGGAAGCATGACATGCCCCTTTTCCACCCTTGCAAAACCTATGAAAAGCTAAAAATGCAGGATGTTGCTTTCAAAGCATGCTTCTGCATGTGTTTGTTTGGCGTGCTGGTATCATTTGTATTCTTGACTTCCATTTTTAGTTTTCAGATTAATCTTTTTCCATATCCAGCTGGCTTTCTTGCAGGGATCCTCCCTCCCCCACCTTATTCATCTATTCCTCATGGCTCTGCCTTCATTTTTTTAAAAAGGCAAATACATGAGATAAAAACTTTATAGACACTTTCTATAGCAATCTATCTCCTATTTAATAGCACTTTGCATTTTTGACATTTTATTCATGCTCACTTTTCTAGGTACTTGACATAATAATAGAACACGAAGAGTCTCATTTTATCTATTGACACTAAATGTATAGCAACACAGTTTAGCAACGTGCTGAGCACAGTTCTATCCATAATGCCATCTCCTACCAGCGGGAATGGGCACTGTTGGATATATCAAGGTTATCTGCTTTCCCCCTAAATCTGTTTCTGCATACAGGCATACTATTATTCTTGTTTTTAGACGTGTTGTTTTTTATAGTTCCTTTTGACAAAGTAGTTGTGTGATTGAACTTCTTTTCTGAGAAAATTTCCATAACTCATTAATTTTCATGGATGGCTTTTCACAGTTTAATATTTCTTCATATAAAAAGCTCACAAGATCTCCTTAAGGAAAGCACTCTCACATAAAAATTCCTTTTGCTAAACCATTTGCATCTCCTTTACTCAACAATCAGTACATGGATATTCAGTGGGACATGTACATAACTATGTTCTCCATCACATTAGAAGCATACTAGTTGAATAAAAACACTTACTGCTAAGTTCAGAAAGTTTTACTCTCTGAAAATAAATGCCTTCCTTAAAGAATTAAGTAACTCTTCTCTTTTTTTTTTTTTAAAAAAGGATGATTTCCATACAGAGATGAAAGGTTATGCCTATTTATTAGCAGCTGAACTTTCCTTATATATGAATAGTATGTTTCTACCCTTTACCATCCTTAAGTGATCCTCCCAAATCTCTGCATTTAGTGACTATGACTGCATATCCATGTCTTACAAGGTTTTTTTTTTTCCAGTGAAGGCCTAGTCTATGCATGTCACAGAACTGAGGTAGGAATCAGATGGTGGGAGGCTGAGGAACTAAAATGGTCTTCATTACTTCAGATTAAAGAGAAGGAGGCTATCCCGCCATCTCAAGTTTGTATTTAATTCTGTTGCATGTGTGGACCAGGCTTCATTAAAACACTCTGACATAATTAGAAGCATAAGTGGGAGAAAATGTAAGACTGCAAAAGACTTTAGTAATAAGCTAACTCCTACAAGTGAGTTTGGGCAGGAATTCACCTTTTACAGGCCAATCCAATGCAGCTAGTTCCAATGAATTCTTCAGCTAGTCTCAATGAATTCAGTGAAACGTACTTCTCAGTAATTTTGTGTAGGGTTCCAACCTTATGAGACCTGGTACTAGTGCTTTGGGCCTAAATATGATACGTACTTATGGTTTTGAATTAACGTTTAACTTAGCAATGTGAATAACAAAAAAGACAAGAGTTTTGACAGAAATATTGAGACCTTCAGAGACAGTCATTATTTAAAGCAACTTCCAAATACTTGTGGAATTAACATTCCATTTGCACCCCAGTGAAACTTTTCAGTTTAGAAAAATCTTGACATTCTTACAGAAACAATGAGGTGGAAAAACTACAGGTAGGAGCATTCCTCCATGCACATAATATAAAATCTCTACCAATGGGTTAGAGGTGAGTCTCCTCTCTCACTTTCTGGTTTTCTACAAGGAGAATATTTACATAGTAGACCATTCTCTCCTGTGCAACCCTGCCTGTAGGCAAAAGTAATATGGTCCAGAGATCTGCTCTTTGTGAAAACTTGCTATGGGTCTTCTACCCCCAACCCAAAGCAGCCTGTAAGAATCTACCTCATTTAGAGAAGATTGTTATAATTGTGTATCTGAAATACACTTGGAGAAGTGCTATAAAATACTAAGTAGTCAAATTCAGCAGATTCATTAGGGACCCAGGAAAATGCATAGACTTTGTTACTGCCCTGGCTAGTCCGAGCTTTGGGGATATTAAAAGATATCCTTTTGATATCATAATTCGGCTTCACTTATCTATTCCCCTCCACGTGCTTGTGAGGCCACCGGACAAGCATGCCACCAAGCTCGGCCGTTAATCACCGTAATATTCCTAAGACAATACAGGCAGGCCAGAAAGTAGCTGACTCGCTGCTTTAGGAGACCTCCAGGCAAGTACTCTAATTAGGTATGCATGCAACCTACAAAAGAGCCTCTGCCCCGCGATGGTAGCTTGATGGGTGAACTATACAATACCCAAGTACTCTGCGTTTGCATACTGGCTACTCTATTGAGAACCTCTGCGATAACTCAATCATTCAGATTCTGACCTTTCGGAGGCTTTGTCTCCAACTCCAAATCTATTGTTTTCCCCCAAGTACGGCATAGCCTGCAGTCACAATTCTCCTAATAAAAACCCTTGATTCCAAGACCTTCCTCGGATCGCTCCCGAGTTTCATACCACCTTGCTGCCGCTTTGCTTGGCGAGCCTCCCCTCAGCTCCACGTGCTGAGCTACATCGCACCCCAGCCTCGCTCTCTATTTTTCCGGGCTTCAGGACAGGTGAAATATCACCCAAACCAGCAATCCCTCTAAAAATCCCTCTATACCACTCAAACCTTTATTTTCTTTAGTTATCTTGTGTGAGTGTGTCGCATACACTGTTTTGCTTGTGTTTGTAATAAAGCATCATTCATTGCTTCAACTTCTGTGTGCTCCTTGACTCAACCTGACCCCGTAGACAAAGGGTTCAAGATCTCGCTATGTTACCCTGCCTCTCGTAACGCTAAGCAGTGCTCTGAGCTAATTTTCCCCACCTTTAGTTGAGCACATTTTGGTGTCCCTCCCGGGACCCCCAGTACACAGGGTAACAACTTCTTAATCAGATTATGGTTTTATGACCACAACTTTAGGTATCAGAATATTAAGCTCCCAGAATCTTTCTTGATTGTCTGAACAGGCCTAGCAAAAAGAGAAACAGAGCTTGAGCCTTAAATATTTATTATCTTGTTTATGCAGAAATGTATATCCAGTCCTTCAGTGCTTATATACCACCAGGGCAGCTAAATAAAAGCAACAAAATACAATAAAAAGGACAATATATAAGAACAACCTGCGCAAAAACTCTGCTAGTATGCTAGAACTGCTAGGAAAACATGGACTTACAGAACTTTTCTATGAATTCATGGTGAGAGTGGCAACTGCAAGGTCCAGCTGATTTAGATTATCTAGGTACCAAGTGACAGCACAACACTTAACCTGCATGTTTGGGGAAGCTGCAGTAAGGTCATATGGAAGGAACAGGTATGGACAGTCTTGGAAGAGTAGAAATGTTTGTCAAATTTGGTTTGATTTCAAATTTATTCATATGCAAAGAAGGAGGCTATTCCAAGCAACAGGCAGAAATATACTTCATGGTGCAGAGTTCAAATTACAGTTTGCCGTCTGCTGATGCAACCTCAGCACACACAAATGCAAGATCACACAAAACCTTGTGCCCAATTATTGTCAATGGACATGTCAGGTGTGTGCACTTTGCATTCACTGATGCTAATGGGATGGAGCATTCACTTTTTTTTTTTAACATGAAAGCTCCTGGAATGGAAACCCTGCATATACACACGGAGGATGCACTATATAGGTTGCTTATCTGTATAAATGTTCTGCTTCAAGTGAGAGAGAAATCAAAGTCATTGATTTCTGTCCCTGTGTGACCAGTTTTGTGGATCATCTCCAGGCAGGAGACAAGAGTGTAAATTTGCCAGTTTTGGTAGATTCATCTCCAGGCAAGAGGAAAGGATTGAGTGCAAATCTCCAGCTCAGCTATTAAAGCAGCTTACTACAATTTTCAAGGCTTAATTGATTTGTTGGTGCAACTTGCAAAGACTGTCTAGTGGGTCTAAGTATCTAGTTATTTAGCTTCCTCCTTCTCTTCCAGTCATTGAAGTGTCAGGGCTCATAATATGCTCTGATCTGTGCCCACTTTCTGCCCAGAAGCAAGTGGTCTAGATTAAATATTCCTTATCACATCTCTGTAAATCAATGAGAAGGAATAACCCTTTCATTTTACCTTGCTTTAGGAACAGCCCCCTTTAAAATTTCTGTCTTAGTTTTCATATAGAAAAATGTGTGCATGTATGTGAGTATTTGAATGACAAGCTATGACCAACTATGGTTGGTATGCAATGCATAACCCTTACTGACATCAACAACAGCCATCCCCACGTCTCATGTTTGTCTTGGAAACCTTGGGACTTGGGACAAGTGTAGTGGGCAGTCATATCAAAGATGATTATAGTTTACCATAAACTAATCTGCAGATAAGCACTAGTAAAAATTCCCAGACTTAAGTACACGTCAGCGAAACTGAGTGGCAGGAAAAAAGGGAAAGAAGAAAGAGTCTGAATTGGGAGGTGAAAAATTATAATAGTTTTTCCTGCAAAATTCTTTAAGTTATTGCTCCTACTAAAGCAATAAAGGTATACTCTGAAAACCACTAGACTCTTTGCATGTACCTTGTTGTTGTGGAGACATCAATGACTGGGTGGAGGAGATAGTAGCTACCACTAAACACTAAAGAAAAATCCATCTATACTTCCAGAAAAGCCAATACTATCTCTATCACTCATCTCACAGTCCATTTTTTAAATTCCTTCCTGCCAAAAACTGAGCTTCAAATGCAGTCCCTTTTTCATAGCTTGCAACGTGAATCATGAAAAGGGGCCAATTTTTAAGCTGAGTACTAGTTTTAAGGGATTGTTCAACGCAAGGCAAATTACGAGTCTCAGATTGCAGATATTTATGCTGCAATTAGTCAGTCTGGAAAGGAAAGAACAAAAGATAATGTACTGAAAGTATTCTGCAATTAATTTATAATGAATATATGTTTGATAATGAAAATGACAGCTATACTTAACTAATTAATCTGATGAATATTTAATCAAGATGTACTGTATCTATAATTGTGTAAAACATCAGAGATCAAATGTTACAATTGACTTAAACGTTTTAAAGTTTTGAACTATATTCATTAGTAGCATGGTTGCTTAGCTTCAAAACATATTAATATAATATGCAAAAACAAGATACTAATCTTAACTAATTTTAAATGTCAGCTATTATAATTAAAATATTCATTAAGACATAAAAATACAATCTGGCTGGCTGACTTGCAAAGTTTTAAAATACAGTTTACCTCAGTAAAATGTGGTTATAAATGCTTGTAAACAGATTCCATTGCATAGGCTTTACTTTATATATGCTATTTAATTGTTGTTGAATTTAAAACATGTTATAGGCACCCTTATGAATTCTGGGATTCTGTGAAGCATGAGATGTCCACAAAGAGTAAGTAAATCAGTCGAGCAGCAGTTCCAGCTTCCATAGACTTATCTGGTAAACATCCAGATAAGGTATACAGAAGATTGCAGCCTCATGATGCTCAAAGATCTCCAATCTCACAGAATCCAGTATTTTCATCAGAGCCACAAATGCTCTTTATGTGTGGCAAAGGACAGTGATTCCCTTTGTGTTTCAGGTTAATTATGATCAGGCTTCAGGAGCTCCAACAGGTATGGATATTCAAAAAGGATAGAAATGATTGTGCCAACGGGGAGAATGGATACTTTCTGTGTACCTGTTGATTGAGGGTTGTGTCTAGGTGCAAACAACTCCATCAAGGACAGTCTCTAAATGTATACATTTTTCCAAGCAGAAGCAGAAGTTCCTTCACAAGTTTTTACTGACACATTGATGTCAGGACTCCTGTTTCCTCTGCTATGCAACATCCTCAGGAGAAGACTGTATCTCTGAATGCACAGCTATTCCAGACAAGCAAGGAGCTGAGTGTTGATCCCTCACTTGAAATCTTATATATGGACACTAAAAGCCAAACTATACCCCATGTTAAACATGTCATTTAGAAGTGCATCAGGATTTTTTTTCTTTCTGTTAAAAATGAAATCATTTGGAGGGAGGACCCCTTTTTTGAGAAGGGGATGGAGCTGTAACCCTTTACTCCCCGGTAGAGATGTAAATCTTCTCAAGCATAAGAACAAAAATATAAAAAAGCTTTTTCCCCTGGCCAAGATGATACAAGTTTTTGCCCTTTTGACAATGACTTTTCAGAAGTTGGGATATTTTGTCAAAAACTTCACAAAAAAGTTTTATGTGTAGAGAACTTTTTTTAAAAAAAAAACGCACAAAATATAACGCTTAGTGGAAAATACGTCTTGCACAAAATGCTGCGGGGGGGGGAGTATGGCACAAAAACAGTTTTGTTTTCTGTTTTTTTTGTAAAAAATAACTTTGGCAAATTCTTTGCCAAGAAAAAAAAAGGTCCTGAAGTGCAAAAAGCTCTTACAGTGGTAGAGATTTTTTTGTTCCAGTGGAATGAGTTGACATGTTGGGACACTGAAGACACGAAGGGGGAAAAAAGTCTGATTTTGTATATTCCCTACTTTACAACCACCAATCTGCAAGAAATCATTCTTCCTCCTGCACCATATCGGCTTTCATTGGCTACAATTACATATAACAATAGACCATAGTTTAGTACAAAATGGTGAAGTGTGGCCTCCACATGTTGCCATATAGCAGCTCCCATCATCCATCACACTTGGTTTTATTGGCTAAAACTGGTGCCCACTGGAGTGCAAAAATACCTAGATGAACACACTGTGGGTTTATTACCGTGTAGAGAAGCTTTTGTGAGACCAAAGGAAGCCTTAGGATCATATACTCTCCTTTCTTTCCACATGGGCAGAAAGAGTTAATCAGGATCAAGTTTCACTTTCTAGGGTTCCTGACTTGTTATGTATGAAGTAGTAACAAAGGTTAAGCCAAACTCCAGTTTGTTAAAGAAGCCAGGGAATTTAAGTGTAATCTCCTTAACACTTGTCATTTGAAATGACAATCTAAAAATCATGGGGGCAGGGAGGTCACGAGCCCAAAGCTTGGCTTGGCTTTTCAGAGGCTAGTTCATTCAACATTAGCATTATGGGCAAACAGGGCCTTGTCTTTCCAACTTCAAAATCTCTGGTGTTTTGTTTGTTTTGTTTTGTTTTTTTTGGTCAGCCCAATATATATAGCCAAGAACAGGACTTCTCTTTCTTTGTTTTATCTTTGCCTCTGTAAATGTTTAAAGAGTACCACTGTAGCTACAATACTAGAAATGCTATGCTGTTAGAAACAGCATATTGCATTATTAAATAAATTATTCCCAAAACATGCTATAAAAACTTTTAAAGCCTCGTTATGGGTAAAATACAGATTTTACTGAATTAAGATTTTTCTGAATATTAGTCTGAAGAAAAGGCCTGCCTCATGCAAGAGGAGTCATATGCACCACTGACTAACGATGTGGAAGCTCTGGATTGCAGACTGGTATTTCTATCATCCGTTTTTATTATCTTGGTTTCATCACTGCAAGCCGCCGAATACACCAAACCTCTGATAGAAAAAACCATGCTGCTGCACATTCTTCTACATTATTAATATAAAAATCAACTTTAAAAATGACAGATAAAGAAAACCTTTCTATAGTATCTAGGAAAGCAGAAACAGAGAATTAATAATTTGATTCAACTAACACAACATTCCCTGTTTTTGAGGCTTGGGCTGTCAGCGTCATTGTCCATTATTATCAAAATACTGAACCCCATCCTCAGAAGGTTTTAGGAAAGCACAAAGTTTGAAGAAACACATACCGTCCAATATTTTCACAGATAAAAAATTGGGCGTGTGTGGTCAAACAACATTAGAGTGCAGTTAAGATGGCCAAAATTATCAGTGGAGATGAAGATACAAGTTTGAGGAGTGGCTGTGGCTTTTTGCTTTTGCCGAAGGCTGCTGAAATTGGCTGCATTATGTAGGGGCTGCAGAGTGTGGGAAGATAGATAGATAGATAGATAGATAGATAGATAGATAGATAGATAGATAGATAAAATCTGGCTCCAAATAGCATACTTTTCCACTTCCTTATTTTCTTTGTGGCTGCTGTACCTGCAACCTTCTCCTCCCTGGAGACACTACCTCGGTTGGCACAGTTACCTCAGCATATTGCACTGACAGGATTCTGGTCTGAAACATCTCAGTGCCCAAAGTCCTGGCTGAGTGTTGAGTGAGGGCAGGCAGAGAAGAAAGGATGAATGGAAAGCAGTGGCTGCACTCCTGAACACCAGCAATCTTCCTTGCAGCACTTTGTGGCAGCCATCACATGTAAATTTTCCCATTTTAATCTTTCCATTAATTTGCCTACACAGTTGGTTAGGTGGTAACACATCTGTTTGAACATTACAGTCACAAAATTACCATCAAGACTTGTTTTCGTTACTGTATAATCATAGAAGCAAACTGGGGCTGCAATCTTATTTAGACCTACCTGGTAGTTATGCCAGAACACACATACATAAGACTGCAGCTTAGAGAGCTGATCTAAACCTTTCTACAGAGGATGGAGTGCATATAAGTGAAAGAAAAACAGGGCTGGATTGTCCCCTAACATTGTCTCCTTCTTTTTTCCACTGTAACTGAATAAACTAATGTAAACAAAAGGTAATTTATTTTATAGGTGAAGGATTAGAAGAACAGGTGACAGATTTATGATTCAGTCTGGCAAAATAAGACTGTTTTTGTGTTTCCAAGAAAATGATAGGCTATAGATTTAATATAAGCTGGATATCAACCATTTACCAAAAAAAACAAAAAACAAAAACAAAACCTTCATGTAATTTAGAAGCTCTTTTGCCACTATATTTCATTTTTAACTTGTTCTAAAGTATGTGGAAAAAATTTTCAAAATAGCAGTGAGAAACTTGAAAAAGTGTTGGGAGGCTTTGGAAATCTAAGGCCCTTTCTGCACTGTATCTCCTCCCATCACAGTCCTGGTAGTGCCTTTGCCAGGAATGGAGCATGACAGGAATGCTCCCCTCTGCACCCAGCCTGCTCCCTGCGGAAGGGAGCATGAGGAACATGCGCCTTTCTTCTGCAGCGCATCCTTCCTGTTCTGCACTGGAAAAGGAAGCACCTAGATCACGCTTCCTCCCCTTCTGTGTGGGCGGCCGTGATGGGAGCATTGCACTATTGTGGGTGCTTAAGTGATTTATTCCGTTAAGCTAATATCCTGCAATTGCAACAGGTGGGGATGGGACAGCAGCAGGATCATGACTACATCATGCAACAGCACAACCTGTCCTGTCCCCACTGCGGGACTGCAATGCCATGCGGAAATGGCCTAAGGGTATGTGTCTTAGGCATATTCCATGTCCAGTTTCCCTCTCTTATTGAATGAGATGAGGAGAAACACTTCCATCCAAGTCAGATGCATCCTCCAAGTTTAGTGGGAGCAGCATAAACATCATTATCTAAATGAGCATTAGCCATAGGATAGCACTTCCTTTCCATCATAAATCTACTGAATTTTACATTGACATAAAGGCCATGGTCCAATAATAATTTGTGAACGCAGTGATTCTGATGTACACACTGATATAGATATCATATTTGCACCTGGCAGAGCATAATATTCCTGCTGCATAGTATGTAGTGTAAGTCCTACAGAGGTCTGGCAGTGGCACAAGGAAGCTTTTCTTGTGGACAATCAGTAGCCACTGGGGCAATGAAGCTGCATTAATTTCCTCTTTCTTTTCCTGCTTCTGCGGCTGCTGCTGAACAACTAAGCAAAACCAAAAAAAAGAAAAAACTTCATGTCTCCTTACACAAAGTCCACAAAAATTATACTACTATAAGAAGTTTCTGGCTTAAGCTTCCCCCTCCGTAAGAGCTTTCTTCTTCACTTTAATGGAAAGGGAACTCTGTACACAAACATCCTTCAGCTGAAAACTCCTATAAGCAGGGGATTCAACAGTATATACTTTATAGCACAATCAGAGTTGGTCTGGAGATGCAATTTTAGGATTCTGCTACAGGACCCTCTGCAGGTAAATTTGCTACTTATTACGTTACTCATTTTATCATTACATACTGATCTGTATTTGAAACAAAACACTCTTGGGTTATGCCAAAGGTGGAAATGTACACTGCCCAGTTATGCTAAATATAACTGACATACCTCTTCATGTGCCTCTGATTTCTTTAGTTTACTGCTGTGAGTTGCTTCAGATACCGTTTGGCTTTTGATTTATGTATCTGATTCTGAAATATTCTACAACGTTAATTTTTAAACAAAGATTTGGAGTATCATCCCTTTTGTTATACATGGGGTTACAGAGGCAAACCACACAAGGCATTCAGGCTTGAAAAACTCTTTGAAAAAGCTGCTAATTGTTGTTCTGAATAGAAAAGCTGCCACAACATGAAATCAATATTTCTTTGCTTTTTCAGCTGTGGCTTTGATTTATTCATCAGATTTGCTAATCACCACATGCTTATTAAAGCCTTACCCTGAAGTATTCATGGTAGATACTGAGCTGATACAGAAATTGCTATTCTGATGTGGAATGTCAAAGCAACTGCAAGGTACAGGTAGAAAGCCATCAGGGATGTTTTGCTTCCTTTCATCTATTTTGGGAAGGTAAGGTGCCCTGTACGTGTCAATGCACAATGCAATAAACTGAATGGGGCATATGCTGGTGAAATGCTGAGTAACATAGCATATGTCACTGTTCCAGGCTAGGGGAAATTTGAAGAAGGAAAAAAAAATGAAGACTGGTCATTGCAGATTTGTGATAGGAACACCATATGACAGGTTGTCATTGTGTCATAATGGTCCAATAACGGACTGCTCTGAACCAAGTCGAGCAGCAGTAAACAACAGTCCAAGCCTATTTAAATGCATTATGTTCCACAGACACCAGTGGGCTTACTTTTAGAGAATGTAAGACAGATTTTGTATTTTCAATTGTCTCTGCTTGTAGATGCCAAAAGTCTCTTTCTGTTACAGGTGATATGCTGATGTGTGAAGTGTTAGCATGTGCTAACACTATTTTCTGAAAGTTAGCATGGTGTAGTTGTTTGAGCGTTGCACTACAACCCTTGACACCACGGTTCAAATTTCCTGTTCAGTCATGGAAATCCACTGGGTGACCTTGGGTATATCACACATTCTTATCCCCCAGGAAACTCTGAGATAGGTTTGCCTTAGGGTTGCTGTAAGTCAGAAATGACTTGAAGGCACACAACCACCACTACCACCACCCCGTTTTCCCCCTCAGGTAGCAGGAGTTGTCACTGGAGTCTTCTACACCAAATCAAATACCAGAAATGAAACCTTTTAATCATATGACAAGAGAACCCCCAGATAAGGAGGAATGTTTTGTGAACTGTATGTAGTGCACATGTCAGCCCATTCGAAGTTGCTGTATTGTCTGATGTGAGTAATATACTTTACTGAGTTTCTCTTCAGTTTTATGAGCAGCAGAGCACAGTAATCATGGGAAAAGTACCAACAAAGGAGAAATGACACATTTATCTTGGGGGCACTATGACATTAATTCTGACCTACTTATATCACTTCCAGCTCTACCAAGGACATCTTATGTTATGGTTGGATTAATCTATTTTCCTTCTCAGTTTTTTTTTTGTTTGTTTGTTTGGGACAGGATAATTTTTCTGAATTTTTCACGTCCATTCATTTTCAAGGATGAGAGTTTGGGAACAGTATGTTTTGGGGCTACAATTCAAATTAGTCTTCCAAATTCTTGATATCTTGGTCACAAATCACTAAAGGACTTGGTACAAATCACTTAGTATGGGGAAAGCGGGGCAGATGGACCCCTGCACTCCTTTATACCCCACCATCAACCATACATTCTTTCTGAGATAGCAGAACTCTCTTTCCTTTCACAGTGCCTGAATTAATAGTGAAAAGGCAGCCCACTTACCTTTTGCATTGTTCCCTTACCTACTCTTTTTGGAAGAACATAACAACGCTCAAATTGGTGGAGATCGGGTTGTGTGTGTGTGTGAGAGAGAGAGAGACAGAGAGAGAGAGAGGTTTCTGTATTTCTACTGTTACACAAGCCATATTCCTTCATCAAATTTTCATTCTCCAAACTTTCTTCTAGAAGCCATATATTCTGATAGAATACTAGGAATTTATGACTCTTTATGTCATATGTTGTTTATATGTATAGTTTGTAATCCTATATTCACTTATTAGGGAGTAAGTTTTAGTGAGCTGAAGGGGACTTATTTCTTCGTAGAGATATATAAGACTGTGCTATTATTCATGATTATCTAAATGCAATGATTTGCCTTGAGCAATTTTCATGCCATCTTTTTGTACAAGTAAGACAAAGTCATCATCACAATAGGAGAGTACTGTTTCTAACAAACAGCAGGATGTAGAGCATCAATAATATATTTAGATTGCTAAAGCACTAGACAGATAGGCAAGGTAGAAACAGTGTGGTTTGGGCATCTAGGCATATCCACAAGGGCATGTTTTAACAATGAAGTCTTGGTTTAAATAATGAATACCTGCCTACTCTTACATTTCTGCCCTTTTGTTTCAGTGTTCAGGCTTTAGTTAACAACAACAAATGACTACGGCTTTTAATTAGTAATATGAAATGCTACTGAGATAGGAAGCTGAAAAGAGGAAAGTGTTGGTCAACCACGGAATATTATGAGAAGGAATTTGTGTATTCTTCCAAATATGGTATCAAATATATCTCTTGATGGACGGTGTGGGCATCACAAGAATGAGTACCCAGAAACAAAACAATTAAGGCTCTAACAACTTTGGTGAAATTTTATGCATACTTCAGCTTGCACAAATTTTGTAGGCTCCATTTATTTCATGGTGGAAAGAACTGTGTGAGAACCAAGCTTTGAATGAAGATAGAATCATGTTTATCAAATAGCTTATGAGCATAACTCTATGCATGTGCCTATTTCCAAGAATATTATTTATAGAGCCAATCCATGACATTTTGCTTCCTGAGGTTTGAAGAGCAAGTGGTGTTCTCCTAGGTCAACTCAAAGTACCTAGTATCTAAAGCTAATCACACCATTTAAGTACCTAAAGGCAGAAGATTCTATAAACACTTCTCCATACCCTGCAATAAAAATCCAATAATAAATTAAGGAACAATTTGCTGTCATTCTGTGACAGTCAATATCAACTGTCCAAGGCCCATGGTTGCTGGCATTCTCAGAATCATTCTGAATTCTCACACTAGTTGATTTTCTCTTAGACACATCTAGAAACTGTGATATGCCTTCAGGCATAGGAGCAACTTCATTAACAGTTTGGAGTATGAACTTGAGCATGACTTGCACATAGAAAGCTTTCTGTCATCGTCTCTGTACTTGGAACAATTGTTCTGAAAGATTAGAAAGGGAAGCTCTTGTACACAGGGGCCTGTGGACTGCCTCCATGATTTGGGAAGGCTTATCTTTCTGCAGAATTCAGCATCAATATTTGTAATGGGATCTGAATTATGCGGCTGTAATTTACCACTCCTGAAAGAGTCAGCAGACAGCCACAGATCAATTCTACTTTTATTAATGATTTATACTTCCCTGCATGGTCTACAAACTAGCAACTTTAATGATATGCTACCTGCTTTTATCTTTAGGTGATAATTGTGTTCTCTCTCAGTTTAATTATTGATGAAACCTCAGGTGAAGCTCCACGCTTCCCTCTGGTAGTTGGCTGCATCTATTCTGTCATCCTTCTCTGTGACCATCTTTGCCCTTTTATAACAACTTTAAACAAAAATAATAACTTGCTATTTTAAACGATAAAGCAAACTCTTTTACAAAAAACCCCCACACACATTCTTTGAATTAATGAGTCTGTATTTTAGAGAACTTGTTTTAAAGAGATATCTGTGAAGTCTCTATTAAAGGATTAGAGTCAAAAGTGCTGCTGGTCAAGATGAAGATCCCAGTAGGCCTGATCACAACAGATGGTATAACAGTTTGTGGTCCAAATAGCACTTCCAGACTCAAAAGGAAAAAGTGTCCACACTGGTCATGGAATATACTGTGGTCTATTATAGTTTTACCTTAGTTGACAAACCAGTTATGCTAGATTGGTGTATGTTTACCTAATCTGCAGATAATGACCCTACTGTTGTTGTCGTTGGTGATGATGTGTGCCTTGAAGTCACTTCTAGCTTATGGCAACCCTAAGGTGAACCTATCATGGGATTTTCTTGACAGAATTTGTTCTGAGAGGGTTTTTCCTTGTCTTCCTCTGAGCCTGAGAGAGTATGGCTTGCCCAAAGTGGACTTCCATGGCCAAGCAGGTATTTGAACCCTAGTCTCTCAAGTGCCCTGGTCCAACAGTCAAACCGCTACACAATATTGTCTCTTGCTCACAATGTTAGAAGTCCACCCCTCCTCCTTTTTGCCCCTTACTCCTCTCACAAGCCTGAGTGGGGTATCTGGGGTGTGTACCATACGTTGCCGTTGTGTGCCTTCAAATCATTTCCAGCTTATGGTGACCTTAAGGTGAACCTAGCACAGGGTTTCTGGGGGCTGAGAGTGTGTGATGTGCCCAATGACACCCAGTGGGTTTCCATGGCTGAGCAGGAAACTGAATCCTGGCCTCTATGGTCATAGTCCAATGCTCAAACCACTAAATTTAGCTCTCATATTGTCATAGATCCTGCTAATCAAAAAGTTTAAGCACTTAAATCTGCAGTCTCTGCCTTCATTTACACCACTAGTAGTAACTAAAAAAAACTGAAAACTGGACCCGTTTGCATAAAGGCATACCTTCAACTGTCCTGATTTGACAGGTACAGTCACAATTCTGTCATTCCACTTTTCTCTCTCCTTCTCCTGCTTTCTCCCTTTCTCCATGGCTTATTTCCATTGGCGTAAACTGAGTTCAAAGTTCAAAAGTAGTTTGCCCTCAGTTAACTCAGTGTGGCAGAGAGGAGAGGAGGAGGTGGAGTCTTACCCTTCCCAGTAGACTCAGACAAAAGAAAATTGCTGCAGCCTTTCCTAGCTTGCCTGTTCTTCCCCATTAACAGTCTTTGCCATCTTGACCAGACTCTGATGTTGCTCAGCCACATGTGTCCTGGTTTTCATCTGTGAAATGTTAGAGGGTTAGTTTATGAGTAAGTATGCCACCACTGGTCTCTTGCACGTAACAGATGGTAACACCGAGTGGTACATACTTGGGTGCTGTGGGCCTGAGAAGGACATTAAGTTTAATGCCCCCTCTTCACATTTTCGTGGTGTACTTTCTTACATAGCCTAGACCTATCAGGTTTTGAAAGACTTTCCCTTACATAACGCAATGCTACATGGTATTTGGGGACCCTTCTCGAGGGATACATATCAAGAAGAGTTGAAATTCTCTTCTTTGCCTGATGGACTTATTAAAAGCATCCATAACAGATTTACGGGGAAAAGGTGTCACTAACATTACACATATATTAACCAATAAATGGTTAGAGGTGGTGAGAATTTTCACTTTGTGTGTTTATTCTTTATAACTTTAACATGTGTTGACAATTGTCTTCAAACATAGTGCCTAATTTTTTGTAACTTTGTATGGTGAATGATTGGTGACATACTGCAACCAACTTCATTCACAGTAAAAAGGCAAGGTTTGCCTGTTTATTGTCTGCAAAATTCACCAAGATGCATCTGTATTATATCATGCAGTCCCTTTTCATGTTTAGTCAAACTATTCCTTTTATCCTGAGCATGTTCCTCAAAATGACTTCCTGAAACAAGTACATGAGAATGAAAAGAGTTGTGCTTGAAGCAGGCTGTTTGCATGTAGTATTAAACAAACCTTTGTTTATCAGTTCGTGGAAATGCAACAACACTCAGTGTTGAAAAACTTAAGTGTATCTTAGAAAGAGCAGCAATGATAGGGTTAATGAGTGTTTCAGTGAGCTAAAATCTCCTTGTGTCTTGTCCACCTATCCTAACCTCTCTTCAATTGATATTCTTACTAGGGATCACTCCACCTCTTCTCTGTCCCTCCCCCCCTTTTTTTTTTGCTCTTTCACTGCTCTAAAAGTAAAACTAACCTAGTACTCTTGCTGTCCTAGCATAGCTTAGCCTCGTACCCTTAGGGAGATTTCCGAACTCTAATGGAGTTCCTATAATAAAAGTTTAGTTTATTTCCTACTGCCATTGGCATCAATGCTCCTTAATCATAGTAGCTAGCCCCTGCACACATGCACTTTTTATCATTAGTTCTGTCAGAAGCTCAAACTATGACTGTAATTTAGTCTTGTTTCCCAAATTCAAGAAAGATTCAAAAAGTTGCTGTGGCTCTCTAAAGCACTTGCTTTCATGTTCAGTTTCAAGATATTTAAAATCTCCAACTGGACAGAGTCTTTAAATTAGAGGACCTGGAAAACTCAGTTGTCCTGCAGTGCTTGCCACAAAATCAATGAGAATGATGAAGGCCTGAGTCATAGATGGAAAAACAAAACTGCTTGTACTTGCAGTTTCCTACAAAAATATCCATTTTGTATCTTCCCAAACGGGCAAAGAGATGGAGTGGATCTTGCCTCACAAATCTATAGACCTCCACGGCTTGCGATTTTTTTTCTTTCAGTAAAGAAAAAATACACACAAAACTACATGTACATTTGAAAAATAAACATGACTTGATAGGCATACATTCAAAAAAAATGTGTACAAGTTCCCTTCGTTGAGTGGGAAGGCTAGAACAAAAATCCCTATGTTTTTAAAAATCATTTTGAACAAAAAATGCACAAATACAAATATCATTTTCATGTGGGGAAAAAAACTTGCAACCAAATGTGTAACCAAGATAGAATAAGAATGCTGGTGAGATTCTGAAAAACACAACAAAAACAAGATTTATGGGTTTTGTAACTTCACTTATGTTTATTTTGATGCTATGAGATCCTCTCTCAGTTTCCATGCTCCAAGACCTAGTAATGTGTCTTGTGGAAGGGAAGTTAAAAGCAGTGGTTTTTCACTAGCCCCTGGTAGAAACATCTTATCCCACTAGGAGTAGGGACCAACTGTTCTGCAGCTTTCATCTCCTGTACATTCTGGACTTGGGCCATTTCCGCACTACACTGTTATAGTGCTATTATTCCACTTTCAACATTCTATGGAATCCTGGGGTTTGCAGTTTAGGGCTTTTGAGGCCTTTGAGGCTCATCCCTAAACTGCAAACCCCAGGATTTCATAGGATGTTGAAAGTGGAATAATAGCACTACAACAGCCTAGTGCGGAAAAGGCCTTGGCTATCACAGTTCCACTCCCCCAGTAGGAAAAGATGTTCAGATAGGACTTATAGTACACTCACCTTCTTTTTCTGCTATGTCCCAGAAATAAGTTACTGGGCCATGAGGCAGGAAAGAGGTAGAAACACCATCCAGTTTTAGTGAGCGTTCACACAAAACACTAAAAAAGGTCACCAAAAGCTACAGACCTCAACTCAAGATACAACAGACGTTGCTGTACTGCAATGCACAACATTCTGCTCTGTGGCCAAGGTTAATGGGAGTTGCAGTGCAACAATATTTGGAAGGCCACACTTTGTCCACACCTGTTCTAACCCTTTGGAGGCAAGTAATGTGATGGTTTATATGTCTTTATGCCTTTTCTGTCCCAAGCTCATTCTAGATATAGCTATCCACCAAAATATGCTGAGTAGCAGTCCAAAATCTGATGTGAATACAGAGGCAGATAAGTGTTCACAACTAATAGCAAAAGCAAACATATAGCCATCTTTTCCCCCCATCTGCTCTCCTCACACATGCAATGGCACCAAAATAGGTCTGTAAAAAGTACTCACAAACTCACTAGGATAGTGGTGGTGAAGGGTCACTCCCATGAGATTGTTTGCAAAACAGGACTTTTCCAACACAAACGCATGCTCACAAACTTGTTCAGAAAACATTTTTTTTGCATAAAACTTTTGCACAGAAAATTGCATATTGCACTTGCGAAAAATTTTTGTACACATTTTTTCACAGAGAAGTCCAAATATGAAAAAACATCAAAATATGCAAAAACTCTCATGATCTCACCCAGTGAGGAGAAAACCTTTGACTTTCTTCATTCTTGCATCTCAGAACGAAAAAAAAACCCCTAACATTTACATCCCTACATCCAAAATAGGTTCATGCCGACTAATTTCCAGAGAAGCTCTCTCGTGTACTCAAGAATATCCAGAATGAGGTTACATATGTAAAACAACTACTTTGCAGGGTCCCAAATCTGGGCCCAACCTAACCTATCTGACTCACTTTGCCTATTGTATATCCCAACAAATGTAGCAAAAATTATACGACCCAAAAAATTATGTAATACAAAGTAATGATGTTCACAGTGGGTACAGGGCTGATGCTGTAGTTCTCAAGCCTTTAAAAACAGAACACAGTGGTAACAAAGTCTATGGTGACACACATTAGGTGTTGGGAAAGCGAATAAATTATTGGGAAAAGCAACAACCCAAATACAAGTAGTCTAATATGTTAACATTTATCACATGATTTCAGTATGACATTTAATAATAATTAGCTTACCAAATAAATTCACGCATGCTTGCTAACTACACTGAGGGTCTTTGCATTCACACTACCCAGAACATGAGAAGGTAGAATTAAAGAACAATCAAGGAAAATGCTGCCTGTAAAAGCTGAATATTTAGACATCTTTACACCAGAGTGAAAGCTTTTTCCCTTTCCTCTTCTAAATAAACCTCAGCATATCTTCCTTTTTTTTTTATTTCCATGAAGTTCACAACTTAGACAATATAAATAGTGTCTTACTTGTGATTACTTTCCTTTTGCAATAACTAATTAAAAAAACTACATGATCTTGTCGTTGTCTGTTTTTGGCACTTCAGAACAGTTACTGTGACTAACTGTTTTTTTAAAATATTATATTCATCAGCGTTGGAAACTATTTTCAATAACAATTAATCACCATTTAGTTACTATTAGAGCTGTGACATTATTATCTGCAGACAATATAGAAACAGACCAGTGTGGAGGCAGGGAATATGTCTGAAGTCATGGAAAAGGAAATGCAGCATTGCCATCCAAGTTTGATGAAAATTTGAGATGCTTAACAGAAATGAGAGCATCAGTATTTGATACCTAGAAAAGAAGATTCCAAAAGAAATACCCATTGTATACTCTTCCGTGAACTATTACAACAGAGATAAGTCATCCTGCATGGAGCCTGTGTAGATGAGTATCAGTCAAGGTAAATGCTATTCCCCATTCTTATATACTGCAGCTAATTTCACTTTGTAGTTTTACATTGTTTAGATTTTTTAAGACTCAAAGAGGAAAAAAATTTCAGAGGATGTGTCAGTAATTGTTTTGCAACAATATCTTCTGATGGTATAGAACTAATTTCTTCTTTTTGATAAATATTTTTTACTCAGTGACAAGCGGTGAAATTACCTGTTTAGATAAGTCTACTTTCAGGTAATGTTGCAAGAAAAAAAAAAAAAAAACAGTTGGGAGCACAAAGTTATAGAAGCACTTACATTTGTACTGTGATCACTTCCACTAACACAGATGACATCTTGTTTTTGAATTGTTAGTACCTCTTTTGTAAGCTTCAGTCGGATTTCATAGGCATTTCCAGATATTTCATCATATAACAATGCAATTCCAGTTTTTGTCTGCAGAAGCAAGGTAATGAAAACAGAAAGTAAAAGTGTTAAACACATGAGAGGCTTTTTTTAAAAAAAAAATGGTTTAAGTGATAAAGGCCATTTCCACCCCACACTGTTATTATTCCACTTTCAACATCCTGTGGAATTCTGGGGTTTGTAGTTTACTGAGGCCAAAGAGCTCTCTGGCTGGGAATTCTAAATGCTCCTCCCTAAACTGCAAACCTCAGGATTCCATAGGAGGTTGAAAGTGGAATAATAACACTACAACAGTGTAGTGCAGAAATGGGCAAAGACGAATACATACACACTGTTTATATCCACAAAAATGTTTCTCCTCAGCCCCGTACAAAGCTGTGGTCTAAGAAATAATGAATGCAATGAACTAGTAGCCAGCAAAGTATCTCTCTGAACTTCAGTTCAAATGTTGCTGGACTACAACTCCAGTCATCCCCTCACCATTGGTCATGGTTCTAGAAGTGCTGAGAATGTGACAACATTTGTGGGCCCTACAGTCTCCATTCCTGGCCTAATCTTGCTATTTGTCATCTACAAGCAGGGTCTTTTAGTGCAACAATAAAAGCTCATCCTGTCCTGGGTTTGCTTAACAGCCCTGCACATTTTTGAAAAACTTTTTTCTAACAATTCTTCAGAATTCCCTTACAGCACTGATGGTGCTGTATTGTGTGAATGTGAAATCTTTCCACGGTCTCCTGAAAGTGACTCAGAGTACTGTAAGTAACCTGAGCCCCCTCTCCTCACAAAATATTATCTTTCCTGTAAGGGATAGTTCCTCCAAGGGATGCTGAAATCTTTGTCAGCAGCAAGAAAGGAAATCACGGGTCTCATTCTTTGTGCCAGCATAGAGAAACATATAATTGAAGCTAAGCTGTATTCACCTCTAAATTAACAGAATGGAACATAAGCGTTCCGTAACAACTTTGCAACAAAAATTCTGATGTTTTGATGTTTTCAGAGCAGGACTGAATTTTTAACACTTCCATTATTTGTTATGCATGAACCAATTTACACAGAATCAGTCATATACAGCCATATAGCTATATAGTATATCTCAGAAACAGCATCCCCCAATTCTTCTCTCTACCTCCCTTCCCCCCAAATGTGTCAGTTACTTTCATTTCTTTTTCAAAAGAAAGTAACAAAGAAAGTAAAGAGAAAAATACCAACTCAACCACAAGGCAGCTGCCAAAGTACTCATTTTTATCTGTCATTGTATCAATCACAAGTAAAAGTGCCAAGAGATAACACGTAGAAGCAAGAATGCAATAACAATAATAAAAACTATCAAACGAAGTGAAGGGAAAAAGTGGCTTTGGCCACTTGAAACCATAAAAAGCAAGCAATTTGATCTACTGAGAAAGAATGGAGGAAAAGGGGAGATCCATACACTTGGAGCATATTCACAGAATATTTCAGAGTTCTAAAAGAGTAACAATTTTTCTAGTCAATGATTATAAGCTCTCTGTGAAAATGCAGCTATTTTCTTTCAAATAGAAAAGAACAGGGTCAGCTGGGAAACTGGTCCTTGTCTCTTGAGATAGTCACTGTGAAAAATGGTAAAATAAGTAGCTGATACTGCTTCAGAAATAGGCAGAAAGCATGAAAACACACCCATGGTTGTAAGCAATGGCACAAGACAAGCAATGGGCAGATCAATATCTAAGCAGAATCATGGCAGAAATATCAGAAGATCACTAACAGCAAAATCAATCATTAGTCATATACATAGATTCACTCAGTTTATCATTTTCAGCTCAGCCAAGATGATTAGCATGCCAAACACATTTCCATACCAAACGGGGAGGAAAAGAACAGGCTATTGAGGTGAGGGGGAGAAGTTGATGAATTCTCGCTCCCTTTACTCTTCCTTGACTGTCCTGCCTGCCTGGAAATGGTTGTTGGCAGCAGAATTACTGGAGGAGGGAAAATGCAAGCCTCACATTCATTACTTACATCTAGGACTCCAGAGATATAAAAGCAGACTACCAATGGTGTCCCCTTCACATAGCCATGGAGGCATGGGTACCACCCTCTTGATATTTGATACTTGGCATGACTGTTTCTTCCAGTTCAGATTGATGCCAGTATTCTGTGATAGAGTTGGTGGTGATTACTTTTCGTTGCTATATATTTAGTAACCCTAGCAGAGTTTAGGTGGGAAAAAGGGAGTGGCTTTAAGTTCCAGAGTAAGAACTTGTAGTATGGAGTCGTGCCTCTTCTGCCCTGGGTGAGAGGTGGGGGGGGGAGTGTGTAATGCACAACGCATGTATGTCTATGTGTTCTTGTCCTATGCCCCACATACAAAATGATGGCAGGTTAGATGAGAAATATTCACTGTGTACAATGTTTCTAATTCTAATTTTAATCTTAATCTGTTCTTAATATCACCTTTAAAATGGTGTTATTTTGTACTGCTGGGTCCATGGTGAGCATAGCTCAGCTGGTTGAAGATCCATGTACTGAATTTGAGAATAAGTAAAAGTATAATGCTTGCATGGGGCCGCTATGAAATTGGTGTGAATGTGCTATTGGGAAGTGGGAATTTCACAGTGATTTTGAAATTGATTGTGCCTTAGGAAGAGCATGGTGAAATGGAAGGATGTGGTTAAGTATCTCAGGACTGGGAAGCTTTGGTTGAATGAGGGACATGTCAGTTTAAGATATGACTGTTAAATGGTTTCTCTGTCAGGGGACTACTAGGAAAGAGGGTGAAGCCAGAGAAAATGCATGTGTACATGGGGATCCAGGAGATGACCAGGAAAAGAAGACTTGATGAAGAGGGTAGACTTCTTCCAATGTCCTCATGGCTCTCCTGGGATAACAGCTGTTTGTAGTAACAATCACCACTCATGTAGTCCTGTTTTTCACATATGTGAGACACATATTTGGAACAAGATTATACACATCTAGGCTTGCCAGATTTTTTTTTTTAAAATGGAGATGGCTTCTGTACCTTTAATGTTTGTGTAGAAGTCAGAATTTTAGCAGGTGTTGCCTGTCATGCAACCAGATAATAAGCAATACCTGCTGAAATTCCCTTTTCCTCACAATGATTAAAGGTACTGGAACTGTCTTCAGTTTTGTCCTTGGCAACTCTATCCACATCCCTCATCTGTGGGCAAAATTTCCCAGTCTGAAAGTAATTCAAATTATTCCCTGCCTTGCATTAGGTAGTTTATAATTAATTAAAATGATTTAATCAGTTTCAAAACAAAGTAGCTCTCAAGATCCCCTTAGCGTCCATGCTAATTTTCAGGAATATAAGTTTGATGGTCTCAGTGCTATGGCAGTGATAGAGATACAGACATGCATACACACGCACAACTTCATTTGGTATTATAGATAAGCTGAGCAGCATGCTATCTAACTATAAGGTAGATAAATTTATTACAACATATAAGCAAATCTAGACCTACATACTAGGTATTTATGGGTGAAATCTACCACACCTCCAAATCCAAAGGAAAATGAATAGACCAACTACCATTTAATGGAGCATTTTTAAAAGAACACATACTAATATCAAATGATGTGATTGTCAGCATGAAATATAGGATGCAGCATCTTATACTTCAGTTCCAAAAACCCTTAATGACGCCATCTAGGTTGGAATTCACTTGGGCAGTCCACATATGCATAACCATCATAGTTATGTAGCTAAGCAGTGATTCCAATCTGACTCTCCTCAATTACTGGGCAGCAGTCACTGTGATCTACAGGTCTCTGATCCCCTGTGAACAGCTGACTGATATTCCCATCACCTCCCAGGAGTGATCTCCAGTGCTACAGTGCTGAAGCAGGATCCCTGTTGCAATCCTTCCTCACACCAGAGATCATTCCCACAAGGAAGATGGGTAGGAACTCCTTTGAGTGTTTCATGATCAGCAGAGGAACAGACCCCCATTGACTGCAGCAGCTGCTGCCTGGTAAGTGGGGGACTGGGGGACATTCACTGTCCCAACGTGTCTTCTATTTTCCACATAATATGTTTCCAGCATCTAATGGCCATCTTCACAAGAGCCTCAAATCATCAAAAGGCCTCAGGAATGAACCGCCAAATATGACTGCGCAAAAAGCTGTTTAGAAACTAGCTTTAGTGTCATAAACTGGAAATGAAACCATATTACTGAAAGACTACAGCTCTTTCTGCTTACTAGCTAAAGAGCAGGGGAAAAAACCCAAGCATGAGTGAGAACTTACAACTAATGATGACATAATCCTCTCAGACTCTTCAGCTATATAGTCTTATAATGTGATTCATTTATGACTTACTTCAAGTCTTTCAGCTAAAAGCCTTGTTAAAAATAGCCCTAGGTTATAATGTAGGCATTTTCTGTTAATGGCATTAGCCCTGGAACAGGAGTGATTAACAGCTGGTTCTCAATCTGTGTGATCTTAATCACGAGAAAGTAAGCTGTAACGGCTTGTTTAATTACTGTAAACACAGTGTGTCACCAGCTAATTAGATATGATTGATTATTGTCAACCTCCTTCTTTGCTCAAGACATCAGACACAAACATGTGAATTCAATAATACATGCTTGGAATGAACTTTCAGAATGTCACTTTCAGGTAAAATGACAGGTATTAGAAACAAACAAAAAAAGCAGCACTCCATCTGGGATTGATAAATTGCTGTGAACATGGTCACTGACATTCAGGTATATTGTATCAAGTAATGAAAATTTTAGACAAAACAAAAGAAATATCAAAATATCTTATTTTAAATTAGAAACTAGTTTTGAACAACATAGAACTGAATGTTTAAAAGGACTGTAGTATTGCCCACAGCTTTAGTTTTGCACAAGAACAGATTTATTAAGTCATAGTACTGAATTTTTGTTCAAAACAGTCAAATGACAAGAAATCATTTCAGAACTTTTCTGAACATTTCAGGTCACTGGCCATTTACTCTTGGCATTCTTACTTGTCTAACTCTTAAGCATAGACCTTTAATATTGTCCCATACTCACTTTGACTTGGCTTCACAGAATGACATAATTTTAAATTGATTGGTATTTAAGTAATTCAGTACACTCCAAAAGCCTACATCTCTCTCTCTCATATGTATATACCACTCTGAGCCTCCAACAACAACAAAAACACCTTTAAAATAGAGGTATAATGAAGAGAACGGTTAATCCTATGAACTTGCATTGAATTATTTGTTCTGTTTGTGTCAGAATCCAGAATGCAGTGGAAGTTTCCCATTGGAGGAAGAATATAGGATGATGATTCTAACAAATTCTTCCTTTGTTCTGGAGAGTCCAGTGCTAACTTCCACATAGTTAGGGAAGGTTCCTTAGCTACCAGAACAAGTTTTCAGAGGTCAGATAGGACTGGAAGGAGAATGAATTATCACAAAAAATTCTATCCTTCCCCATTCTTTTAGTCTGTGTGGAACATGTCTGGCACAAGTCTGGGTCCAACTCAATAAATATTAACTATGAAACTTAACCCTACAAACCAGGCAAGATTTTATAATACAGGTTCTTCCCTAAACATAAACTCAACATCTATAGGAAAACTGCTGATATTAACCTACTTCCCTTTCTCATTCCTCTCCTCCTTGAAGATGAACATCATCATGGCTAAACTGTCTTAGGATATGGTCCCTCTAACTGCATCCAAACAATTCTCTAATTTTTTTCAGTCAAGGAGTCCACATTTATTTTACCTTGAGCAATCAGATTTAACAATTTATGTTCTTCATTTCTTGTTATATGACCATAATATTCTAGTGTTCTACATATTCTATGTTTTATGATTTCTCTGTCTATATAGTCTCTTTAATACTCCTTCATTGGTTGCCTTCTTGATTTAGGAAATTTTCAACACTTTAGGATGAATCCACTTCTCTAATGCTTCCATTTTTTATGGTGCGTGTGTGTGTGTATGCTTTCAAGTCACCTGTCAACTTACAGTGACCTCATGAATTTCATAGTGTTTTCTTAGGCAAGGAATACTCAAAGGTGGGTTTGCCAGTTTATTCCTGCAATATAGCTTACAGCACCTGGTACGGTAGACTGTATTCAAGTTCATGGCTTTATGCCATGTAAGGGAGCCAAAAATATGCTGACACCATGTATTATACTTGCTGGTGACTAATTTTAGATTTTTGATTCACATTATATTTTTCACTTTTTAAAAAAACCTACCCCATGTTGTCTATATTCTAATTTTTATTGCATGATAATGACTTTACTGCTCATTCAGTCAGATTCCAAAGTATTTGTATTTGTCAACACACTTCCATGTTGATCTGTGAACTGTATTTCTTGGGCTGCTTGCTTTTTATTAATTCCTATTAACTTTCCTTTCTGAACATTCATTTTTACACTATAGTAATTAGTTACTTCAGTGAGTTTATTAAGTAACCTTTGCAGACCATCTAAGTTGACAGTTAGTGATGCTGTATCATATACATATGGATGTTATTGGTAATCTCTTCTTTAATGATGATACCATCAATTGAATAAGAAAATGCTTATTTAAAGATGTTCTCTGAATACAAATTAAAACAAAACAAAATTTAAAAAAAACAGAAAAAAAGGGGAGGGTCAGACCATATATACTTGTCATGCTTCTCTTCATATTTTTGTCCTCTGTCATTGGATCTTCAATTTTCATTGTAGTGTTTTTGTGGTCAATCATACAATTAGCTTTTGAATCAAGATCTTTGTTTACCAATTATCCCATTAACCTTTGTCAGAATGTTTTGTAATAAAGTAAGCATACACTTCCCTGTTCATGTCTCAGCACTTCTTCCCAAGTGCATGCATGTAGAATAGTGCCCACCTTGTTACAAATCCTCTTCTAAATTCAGAGCATGTATCTTATTCGCCCTTCTTACAAATTCTACTGTACATTATTTTTAAGAATATCTTAAGCAAATGGCTTGCTAAGTTTATTCGGTAGTTCCTGAAAAGCTTGGATATTTTCCATTATACTTACTGTAAATTATATGTTCATAACATTGTCCTCTACAAAGAAACTGCAGAAATAGACCCACTGTTAGTAAAATCTTCCAAACTATTTTTCTGCCAACAAACACTGTCAAAACATGTTTTTTCAACAGTTTGGTATCTTCCTAAGCTTAACACGTCATATCCTTCTGCTTGCAATGAAGGCTAAATCCAGTATCTCTGTTTGACTTTCTTCTCCTCTTCTCTCTCTAGATAGGCATAAAGCTCATTTATAGATAAAACAACAGTTTGAAAAAAATAAACAGGGATGCTTATGTGGTATAATGTGCTTATGGAGGAGTGGGGAGATGTGCTATTCTCTCTAGTCTTTTGACAGGGTACCCAGAAGCCTATGACTTCTATGTCAGGTGGGGGACAGGTGGGTAGATAGGATGGGTAGGGGAGTGCATGTTACTAGAAAGGGCAAAATTGAAAATCTTCCTGTGCATGTTAGGGATAGACATTTCTCTACAGATCTATTTCTAATATGGATGTTGGACTAATGCACTCTAAATTGTTTTGTCTTTTCCATATTCCGTTTATTTTAACAAAACTTGTTCACATATAAATCCCAGCTGTGAGGAAATGGTGGGAATTAAAAAAATCAATACAAAGAAAAAAAATGCATGCATGTATCTTTCCCCAAACATTTCCTTTTTTGCAATTTTTCTTCTACATAGGACAAAGTAACATTGTGAGCATATTTCTACATTTGAGCATTTTAAAAGGCTCAACTGTTGAGGCATTATTTAAAGAGACAAAATATAAAGACAACATTCTGGAAATTCTCAGCCCATCCCTAGTACAAGTAGAACACTGCCTCTGGTGATCTAAATGCCAGCCACCTCAAAAATATGGATTAAAGATAAGCCTTGCTTTCAACTACTTCCTTGGTTTGTATAGATGACAACAATTTTTATTCAAGAGAAATTGGGCTGTTACAGGACAGAAACATCACTCTATCACACATCTCACACGGGCATTAGCCATGGTTGCTGGGTAGGGGGCAAGTTCTGCGAGCTGTAGTTCAAAAAGCAACTTTTCCTAAACTCATTTCATTAATTTAAGTCAAGCTTCTCAATCTTTGATTCCCCAGCTGTTTGTACTTCAGATCCCAGAAGCCTCTAACAGCATGGCCAATGATGACTGATTATGGAAACTAAAGTCCAAAATATCTTGATACCAAAGGTTGAGAATCACTGCTCTAAACTGTTTCCATTAACCTGCTTGGTGCCCATCTTATATGGGCAAGATAGAAACTCAGTAACATTGTAGGGGAATTTTGGACTGCTTAGTTCTGCTGTCAGGCTGCTTGTTTTTCATGCTGGCCACCAAGGTAGGCATTTCGTTTTCTCAAAGCAGTGGCCTGGTGTATTTGGAAGCCTTTAAAGGCAGGAATATGCTACAGAAATCATGTAACACCAACTGTAAAGGAATTGCACTGGCTGTAAATATACTTCTGATCTGAATTCAAGGTCCCAGTAATAACATTTAAAGCCCTAAATAGCTTGAGCCTCAACATCTGAAGGAGCACTTCTCCTTATAGATGTCTGCCTGAGAACTGAGGTCTGCTGGAGAGGCTCTCCTCTGTGTCTCCCCAGTAGGGGCAATACTTTGTAGAAAGACATGGGAGAAGACTTTCTCAACTGTGGCAACCCAATTATGGAACAGCCACCCCTCGAAGGTGTAATTATGACAAGAAGGGTGTCATTCTGATGTTAGGTCAAAAGATTTTTGATGTCTTGAAATGTAATTGATTTTATTCTATTTGCCCATGTACTATAGTTGGCATTATTTCCATTGTCTTAACTGGTCTTAAATGGCCTGGTTTTAAGTGATAAATGAGGTAACATACTTTCAGTCTTTTAAAATTACTGTTATTCTTTGTCCTAAATTGATTTTAGTGTGTAAGCTGCCCCAAAATCCTCAGATATAGGGCAAGATATAAATATTTTGATTAAAAAAAAAATTAAATTAAAAAACCATAACCTGCTAAATTTTATTGGTCTGCTGGTAGCCTATATGTCCAATCTGGACACAGAAGAGAAACCCCTAGCACGTTAGCTCCTTAGTGGACTAATAAAATAAATAAATCTAGACTAGTTATTTTTAATAAAGTAAGAAAAGAAACATAACATAATTATTGTAGAGAAATATTCACTTATTCATAACTTGTGACTAATAATGTTTATATAGAAATAAATCATATGTGAACTTGACTTGTTGACTTCCTTTTCAGGATGAGGATATAAGATTTTTTTTTTCCAAGCCAAGGAAGAAACCACCCAAGATTTAGTAAACTACCCTTTATTATATAACAGAGATCTGAATTCCATTCTGGAATATTGTGATCTTTGGCATAACAGAATCTCTTTGATTTCATTCCTCATTTTACAATTGCAATAGAGATTCTCCCATTCATAGCTCCCAAGATATGATGACAATTAAAAAAAATGTATGAGAGCTGTTTCAATATTAATACCTTCTAAGCATTTTTATAGATTAAGAACAGCACAGCTTGGATTTTTGTTGTGGATGCTATTAATGGAATTGGTGGGAAGTTCTTTTAAATCTCTCAAAAATCAGAAAGGTAAATAAGAGAGATAGAAGCATTAGAAGTCCAAGGTTTTCAAACCAGATGCCCTTGAAAACTATCACATAATAAACAAGAAACCTATCAGGGGGGATTATAGGAAAGTCATGTTGGTAATTCCAAAGAAAGCAAGCAAAGCTAAGACATGATGGATAAGAGATTACAGTATGTCAATATAAAAATACTCCGTGCTATTCAGCATAAAGACAGCTCATCCATATATATGACACAATTCATTGATCAAGGGAACTGCATATTTGCTATAAAACAACTACTGAGAATTAATTTCCAAAATGCCTTTTTCTCCTAATAGTATGCAACCAACATTATTTGCACAGAAAGAAGATAAATATAATTTTATCCGCACCTTCAAAAGCTAAGATACATAAGGACATACACTTTGTTTTACTAAGCTTACAACAAAGATGATAAATTGGGTCTGAATAATTATTGGCTTGTGTTTGTTTGTTTGCTTGCTCCTTGAACTATTTCTTCCATAAATTGAATATAAATATAAATTACAAATATATATATAAATATACATTGAAATAATTTTTTCCCCAACTGGATTAGCCAAATTTAATTCCCAGAATGAAGAGGGGCATTTTTCCCTCTTCATCCCATATGAGTATAAAAGCTGAGTAAACTCTCTCTCTTAAAAAAAGTGGCAATCCTAATTTAGCACCACAAATCTGGTTGAATACACAGGGGTTGACACCTAGATCTTCTGAGAGTTAAAACCCTCTGTCTCCAAGAAAACTCCATGACAGGTTTGCCTTAGGATCACCAAAAGTCAGAAACAACTTGAAGGCACATAGCATCAACAACAACCAGAAACTGCAAAAAAAGATTTGGATCTAAGATTGTATCATGAAAGTGATATTGAAATATATGAATGGAAGAATCTATCTGTCCAATCTCATTTTACCATCCCTGGCAGCTGGTCAATTATTAGATTCCACCATTATTAGGGATCTGATGCTAGAAGAATATTACGTTAGTTTGGTAAGTTTATGTTAGAGACACATGGTTGGATATAAGTGAAATATGTCCACTACTTGAGTCTCAGCTTTGGGGAAGGTAAGGAACAATGAAACCAAAGCAATACAATGCTACCACATCAAGTGCAGCAGTGGGCATGATTTAACGGAGAGGAGGAAGCAATATAGCTTTGATCAATAAGGATTCTATCTCTTTGGGTCAGTTCCTTACTCCACAGTTTGGATGGCTCTGAGGATTGGAATACTGGGGGTGATTATTTTCTTCATGAGAGAGGGTACACTATCCACCGTCCTTAAGGAGGCAGTTATACAACCTTTGCTCAAGAAGTTCAACTTCAGCTCAATGATTTATGATAATTATTATCCAGCTGAGCTGATATTTATACAGGGTGTGACTGGTCTTATATAGTGTTGCACTCCCCCTAAAGGAGCAGGTGCACATTTTGGGAGCTCTTCAAGACATTTTCAAGTTTTAGGAGAGCAGGTGGAATCAGTGGCCAGAAGTGTCGCCTGCCAGCCTCAGCTAGGGTGGGGTGGGGTGGGATGGTCACTCATATACTAATTAAAGAGTGAGAAATTAAACTGGTCTCTGAAAAAACTGAGTGACTGCAATTCTGCCTCCATTTCCAATGCTCTGTCTTTAGTTTCTCAAAGGCATGGAACAGAGGGATTATTATAAAATAAATCAGGCTTCTTTGCAACTTCCAGGAGCATGATTCTCAACCTCTGGGCACTTCAAAATGGCTGGGGCTGGATATGGCCCACATGCTGTTGTGTGCATTCAAGCAATTTTCAACTTATGACGACCCTAAGACGAACCTATCACAGGGTCTTCTGGGAGCTGAGAATGTGTGATGTGACCAAGGTCACCCAGTGAGTTTCTGTGGCTGAGCAGGGAATCGAAGCCTCGTCTCCAGGGTCATAGTTTAACACTCAAAGCACTATACCACTCTTGCCCTCTATATAGCCCATAGGCATTATGTTTCCTGCCCCTGTTGTAGACAACACTGAGCTAAGGCAAGATAGTCTGATTCAATATGTTTTTAATAAATATGTCTTTTCGTTTTCTAATTTTAGAACTGTATGGAAAATCATGAGCAGAAGCCATACTCAGAGGTCTATTTTGTTTGTTTATCTCTTTTTAGCTTAAGAAGAGGCTAACAAAAACCACCAATTATGAATAGTGAACATCTGGATGTTGCACAGTAAGAAATTATGTCAAAAAGAAGAATGTATCCAATCAATCAGCAAGTACATTTGTTCAGTCTGTGCCCAGTTTTATAAGTACAGTGATTGAAGAATTCTTCCTCTAGTATGTTTTTTTTTAAAAAGAAGCCCACAATCTATTTGCAAAGTAGCATTCATTCAAGCACAGTTCAGAATTTTTGACGAATCTTTGAAATAAATAAAAATACATTTGAAAAGTGGGTGGAATTTTTTTTAAAAAGAGGTTATAAAAATCAAAGTACATATATGTAGCTTCCTAAACTTAGAACAGGGGAATCGGAAAACTATCTAAATTTTCTAAACATGTTATAGTTAGTATTTTGAGACTATTTCCTCAACGTAGTGTGACAATCTTAATGAAAATCACATTCTGAATGGCTTGGCAAGTGCCTCTTTCAATAGAAGCACTTTAAAATGTGTATTACCTGTCAAAAGTGCCAAGAGCACAGGTGAGAACTCGGAAGGTGAAAAGTGATGCAGATAGAATGTTTAAATATTAATTTTCAGCTTAAAGTAGTTTTAGAAAGAATGAAAGATTTATTTTGTGACTGAGAAAACATTTGAAAAATGAACACCAAGAAGACATGGGGCCTTCTAAGAAAGGTGGAAGTGAGAAATAGCTGTGCTATATGTGAGAAAAGGTTGGCTATGACCTTTGGCCCAATAAAAATACCTATGATGTGCACGAGGATAGCACCAGGGGATGACAGTGCACGAGGTAATCCCTTGTGACTATAGCTGAGTCACTGTGCAATGTAACCAGGGCAAAGGGTTACATCAGACACGGGAAAATGCAATGTTGGCTGGAGGTTGCATCAGCAAGAGATGTATATAAGGAGCTCAGTTCTAGTCAACATTCCTCTCAACTGCCTGATCATTTTGGCCAGAGGCTATGCCAGAAAGCATATCTACACTTGCTGGGTGCAGATGCAATGCTGAATCTCTTTTCGGAGGATCTGCGAATCCTGTAAATATGTATGTATTGTAACAGAAGATTAAATGCCTCCAAGTTGGAAGATAACACTGTGTGGGTGAGTTTTTGTGGTCAGTGCATTGCTCTAGTCAAACTCTGCTATGCACACTTCTGAAGCTCTGCTGTATGTGTTTTTGGCTTACACTTGACTCTGGTTCAGTTTTTTTTGACCAGAGCTCAGTGGTAGGAGGGTAGATCTATCGTGATTTTGCACAGATCCCATCATCCACCAACCCTCCACACTATACTATCCTGGTATTTTTTTTTTTTTTTTTAGTTAACTGTGTTTAAGAGATTATTAGCATAGTGTACCATGGATGTACTGCTAATAAGCCTCCTGCAGACTTTCTCCCCAGGTTGACCTTTGTGACCTTTTGAGAGGCTTTTAGCTTTCATACTATAGCATATCTAGTATTCTTCTGTGTGCTTCTGTGCAAGTTCTCACCCATCTGTCTTCAGCATCATTAAGCATTTTGTCCACATGGAAAATTTAGAAACAGAGGTATGCTTTTAGAGTCGACCCACTGCACTGAATCAGACTTGTCAGTTACAACTAGGGATGCAATTCTTTATTAAATTATTTCTCAAAGGAAGCAGCACTTAATTTTAGCAATTTTTTCCTTCTGTTAGAAAGTCTTCAAAAACAGTGCAGTTTTTGAAATCTATTTACAGTTTGGGACTTATTCTGTGCAAAATTTGCTTTTTTTTTCACAGAAAAGAGTCTTTTTTGTACATATAATATTTCTGTGCAAAAATACTATTTTCTGGGCAGAAAATGCTGTTTTCTGTGAAAAAAAAAGTTACATAAATGTTATGCAGAATAAGTTATAAACTGTAAAGACTCTTAACAGTCCAGGATTCTTCTCAAGGTTTCCTAACACTTGAGAAACAACTTTTAGATCATTTTTCAAATGTTCTCAAATATTGTTTCCACCTCTAGTCACAATGAACTTAAGTCCCACTGATTTTAGCAGAACTCATCTAGTTAGGATTAATGCTGGATACAGCCCAGAATATAGATATTGCATGAATTAATTAGATAATCATTGGTCTATTTATACAGACAGGATACAGATTCTGTACAACCACTGTACAGTGGTTTTTATAGAGTCATGGGCACAGTTGAGCATCAGTTAGTAAGCAGTATTCTTTCTTCCTCCACTTTAGAAGGCTATTTGTTCCGATTGTTGTGTGCTTTCATATTATTTCCAACTTACAGTGACCCTAAGATGAACCTATCACATGGCTTGCTTGGCAAGATTAATTCAGGGCATGTTTGGCTTTGGCTTCTTCTGAGGCTGAGAGGGTGTGATTTGCACAAGGTCACCCAGTGGGTTTCCTTGGCTGGGCAATGACTCAAACTCTGATCTCAAGAGTCATAGTCCAGTGGTCAAACCACTACACTGTGCTAGCTGTCTTAGAAGACTATAAGACAAGCTGTGGTACACCATTATTGTGCAGTTCCTTGCCATAATTGAATTGAACTAAAGCCAGTTATTGAGGGATTTGCTTGGATGACCCGTCAGTTCAGAAAAGTTTTACTTGTTTGGGAAGGTCATAAGATTTTGTTTCCAAGGAATGTAGCAGTTGGTATTCAAGCTTAAATTGGAAAAAGGGGGTAAAGTTGAGCTGAACCCTTCATTTGGAAGAAGGAACCCTTCACTTGGAAGAAGTTCATGGAATATAACGCCAGCATCTGAGACTGCGAAAGTGCTGGCAACTCCCTTTTTTACTGAGATATAAGTCACAGCAGACTGCTCACAAGGCTGGAACTGATCTGGAATTCTGCTTAGCTTGTGAAGACAGGTAATTAGCAGGTGGCTAATATGCTAGCCATTTAATACCTGGGGATCACCACCTCAGGATACAAATTGACAGCCTTGCCATTAGTGATGTCAAGAAATGATGTAGAATTAGTATTGCAGAGCTTGGGGAAATTACACTTTTTGACCAAAATTTCTAGGTCTTCTCAGGCAGCATGGCTAGTGTGATCCAAAAGCGTAACTTCTTAAAGTTCTGAAATTCCTAACACCACACACACATGGGTTTTAGCTGAGGCATGCATACATTTTTCTTCAATATGGGTGTTACCCTGTGTACTGGGGGTCCCGGGAGGGACACCAAAGCGTGCTCAACTAAAGGTGGGGAAAATTAGCTCAGAGCACTGCTTAGCGTTATGAGAGGCAGGGTAACGTAGCAAGATCTTAAACCCTATGTCTACGGGGTCAGGCTGAGTCAAGGAGCATACAAAAGTTGAAACAATAAATGATGTTTTATTAAATAAGCAAAACAGTGTATGCAACACATTCACACAAGATAACTAAAGAAAATAAAGGATGGAGTGGTATAGAGGGATTTTTAGAGGGACTGCTGGTTTGGGTGATACTTCACCTGTCCTGAAGCCCGGAAAAATAGAGAGCGAGGCTGGGGTGCGATGTAGCTCAGCATGTGGAGCTGAGGGGAGGCTCGCCAAGCAAAGCAGCAGCAAGGCGGTATGAAACTCGGGAGTGATCCGAGGAAGGTCTCGGAATCAAGGGTTTTTGTAAGGAGAATTGTGACTGCAGGCTGTGCCGTACTTGGGGGAAAATAATAGATTTGGAGTTGGAGACAAAGCCTCCGAAAGGTCAGAATCTGAATGATTGAGTAGCCAGTATGCAAACGCAGAGTACTTGGGTATTGTATAGGTTACCCATCAAGCTGCCAGCGCGGGGCAGAGGCTCTTTTGTAAGTGGCGTGCAAAGCTCGGACTAGCCAGGACAGTAACATGGGGCCTGTTGTTTCCAATATTTTAGTGTCTGCCTCTTTCTTCCTCCCATGGTAAATAATAGTTCCTATCTAAATGTACTTCCCACTTTATTATTCATAGTTTAGGAAGTCCTGTTTCAGGTTTTGTGCCTGAAAGACAAAATAGTGCCTCGGTTGCCAACAGCCTTAACTGTGGAAATTTGTTTTGCTCTGCAGTTTCAGGTACTTAATGATTTTAAAAAAAACACCCTTTTTTAAATTTTATTTTCAATCCACCAGTCATACAATTTTAGAAGATGGCAACTGCGCTAATATGCTTTTGCTTGTTTTGAAAACTAAGGATCTTTCCACACTACACAGTTATAGTGCTATTATTCCACTTACAACATCCTGTGGATTCTGGGGTTTGTAGTTTACTGAGGTCAAAGAGCTCTCTGGCTGAGAATTCTAAAGGCCCCTCCTTAAACTGCAAACCCCAAGATTTGATGGGATGTTGAAAGTAGAGTAATAGCACTATAACAGTGCAGAAAAGCCCTAAGACCACATATTGGTATCACATCAGAATTTCGCAGGAAAACACTGATTTTTAGATGCAATACCATTAACCACATGGCCATCTCCTCTACAAACTGTAGGGGTATATTCTTTACTGTTTGCAACTGTCATTTTTATTACTGGAAGAAGGAAGGAACTGTAAACATCCAGTGGATCTAGTATAAAACTGAGATTTTGAATGAACAAAGAAAATATTATTCTTTATTTTAGGGATAATCTGGCTCAAAGTTAATTAGAGAGATAAATCTTTTAATATACTCTGAGACTTAGGCCCTTTTCGCATCTTATCTGATTCCGGTGTGGGCGCGTGGGGATCACGCGAGCAGCCTCTTGTGAGAGGCACTCGTGTCCCCTCTACTTCTTCTCTGCAGCAGCTGCCTGCTGGCCGGCAGGAAGCGTGAGGGCTCCACCTCTTCCGCAGCGCAGCGCAGCCGGGTGCTTTCCCAGGCTGCACTGGGGGAGGAAGCGCAAGGGCTGCGTCTCTGGAGGCTCTGCATGCAAGTGCGTGTGGGGCCCCAGAGTGATGCGCAATTGTGCATCATTTTCGGCAAGAAGCTGAAAATTATATACTGTGTGATTGGTGCCTATTGGCCCTGGCAGCATTGCACAGTTGCGAGGACGTCAGGTAAAACAGTCCTCGCAGTTGCATTGACACTCCAGAGGCCCTTTCACATGTGAAATGGCATGTGAAAAGGGCCCCAGGCTCTCTTTTATATCTGATTATTCTTTTTTAAAAATCCATGTCTATGGAGGGGTGAAATACAGCGTACGTACCCCAATTCAGTCTCTGTCTTCTCATTCACCATCTCTGGCTGCTGCTTTTCAAAGGACCTTCTAATGGTTCTCATGCATAAAAGGTTACCACGTAGTTAAATATCAGTGGACAGGGACCATTCTCAAATAAAATAAACACTTTTAAAGCGATCATCTATTTGCAAAGCAAAAAAGCAAAAAAAAAAAAAAAAGGCCTAACCTGTAAGCAACCGACTCTGGGTCAAATTTTCCTATTAATCTTACAAGCTAACAAAAGCTGGTGTTTAATACAGTAGAATTCAAATCAGTCTCAGATTCTCAGCAGATGTTAGAGGCAAAGGAGGTGATGGTGGATTCAAAAAGGTCAAATAAACAATCTGGCCCAAGAGTACCAAGCAACAGAAGGCAGCAGTGCACCAACAACACACCTGAATCATAACTAAACTACTAGTTGACCTTTTCTTCCTTCTGCCTCCTAAGAAAATCTATATTATTTTGATTATCTAAAATACTTCTATATGTTTGTTTAGTTTCTCAAACACAAAATGTGTCAGTATTTTCCACTGCGCTAGCAAATACTTTTTGTGTGTATGCACACACATATCTATATGTCTCCTTCTTTGGAGGTTTTTAAGCACAGGCTGGATGGCCATCTGTTGGGAATGCTTTGATGGGTGTTCCTGCACAGCAGGGGGTTGGACTCGATGGCCCCTGGGGTCTCTTCCAACTCTATGATTCTATATACATATATCTCACTACTTTAAAAACACCATTGTATGAAATATAATGTCCAATAAAATCATAAATGGTCATGTTTCCATTCATTCCTTTTCAGGATTGTGACAAAAGTTCTCATCAGAACTTTGTTACTATTATGCCTAAAACTACAGATAATGGCTGGTGTCCTGTTAAAGGCAGACACAGGTGTAAGTGAATCCTAAGCCTGAATATATCTATTTTTGATAACTCCAAAGATTGGTATTCCCTCCCTCTCTCCCTCTGCAAGGAGCTACTGAAGCCCATGGCCATTTATGCTTGGAAGAGAGTAGGTGGCATCACAGAAGTGCGTACGTTCCTAAAGCCAAGTGCAGTGATTATATCCTCTACTGAGGTTCACTAAAGTCATCCAGAGATCTCAATGGTTGACGTAATCATTGGTGTCTGATTATGGGGCTATGTAACTCTACAGTAGGTCAGGGAGATGGTAAATGACTCTGCATAGCATAGTTCCAAATGTGGAGCTGCTACACTACTCTGAATCATGCATGTGTCCTCAGTATTGATGGAAAAAATACTAGAAAATATTTGAATGATAGATGAAAAATGGTATGACAGACAAGAAAATAGTTTCTCCAAGCATCATGCAATAAGAATTCTAACTGGATAAGGAACTTTACAGTTCATTCAGACTTATTTTAAGTGAGAAGCACACATGGATTTTTGTACGGAATGAATCCAGAACTATGAATAGTCCTTGAATATGAGGAATCAGACTTAGAAAGATTTACATGCCACATTGTATGAACATAGTCACATCATATTCTATAATCACATCCAAGTTTCTCCTCTTCCCCCTCCTATCATGGACTGCCACAGGTGGCACTGCAAGAACTCATGGTGTAGTGGGGTACAGACACAGAGAAAAGATGCCCAAGTCCTGGACTTCCAGCTTCTATTTGGTTGGCTGGCAAACATAGTTTATGAGAAGGATTAGAATTAACTTTGGTATATCAAAGAGAGAACAGGTTTGTTTTCTACTCCTCCAGAGACTAGGACAAAGAGCAATGGATTCAAACTACACGAAAAGAGATTCCATCTGAACTTCAGGAAGAACTTTCTGATGCTCAGAGCTGTTCGGCAGTGGAATACGCTACCTCAGAGTGTGGCGGAGTCTCCTTCTTTGGAGGTTTTTATGCAGAGGCTCCCATCTGTTGGGAGTGCTTTGAAGTGTGTTCCTGCATGGCAGGGGGTTGGACTGGATGACCCCTGTGATCTCTTCCAACTCTGTGATTCTATGATTTACTAAGCATACTGTCATGATGAACAGAGTCCCATATTAATCACTATTTAATAAAGAGTTTCAAGCAGATTGTGCAAAGAATTTCAGCAAAGAATTCTCTTAAAGTGCTGTTCTAACTGGAAAGACAGCCAAGCACCAGCTAAGGCAATACTAACCAATTAAAGTTGTGTGGAACACAAAGTGCTCTCCACTGACCAACCTTGGAAAATACTACCTTGGCCCTTGTCTTTATGACAGCATTGTGGTTGTGTCTCTGGGCTGGTAGAGGGTATCACTGTAGTGTAACTTAGCTCCTTCCTTACCTCACTGCTTTTCTGAACCTTTCCCTTTGCCTTTTTCAGGTGGCAGATCTTAGCCAGCACACAATTCTCTGGGGCTAGGTGGCAAAAGGGGGTTCTGTCAGCAGAAGAACAATTCTGGAGCAGAAAAACCTAACACCTAATCCTAACCACTCACAGTGGGCACATTCCTTAGTGAGAATTGCACTATTAGTGTGATTGATTCAGTTGTGTGATTCAGCACAATATGTCCATTTGCACTTGGCTTTATAATAGATTCCATTACAGAAATGCTGCAGACTTCTCTTAATAATGAAGAGCCATAGTAAATGCAAGTTCATCATCCCATTTATTTGCTTTACACATGAAGCTTGGAGAATACCTGATCAGCTTTATGTGCCAAGAGATGAAAGCTTTTAAAATTAATATTAGATAATGAAGAATAGAATTTTCTCTTTTTTTCAGTTCATACAAATTATATAAAGCAGACAAATGCTGTATAACAGACTACTTTTAAACCACTGCATCAGGTATTTCTGTTCTGTACAAATTCCCCTTTTGACTTTGTTTAATGCCAGTTAAAACAATAAAAATATTTCAACAACATTTAACAGAGGAAAAGAAACACAGCTTCTTAAACACGGGAGGAAACATTCTTCAGCTGCAATCCTAAACCTGCAAATCAATTTTCCCAAAGTACCAGTTTCAGAAGCCAGAATGACCTACTATTTGCTTTATGCAGTGTATGAGATACTGCTTTCAAGTAATAGACAACTGGCAAGCTGTTCAGAACCAAATGCTAACAAGTTCTATGCTGCTTGTTGATCAGAATCTTTCTTTTTCTTCATCCTCAACACCTACTTTCAGCTGGCAAACATTTGGCATTTAAATTGACTTACACAGGTGTTTTCTTTTCAAACACTGCATATAACTTCAAAGCAGCTAGAAATGCAGCTAAAAATGTAAATGCATAAAAGATACCACTGTGTGGATGCCACTTCCATGTAGACTGAGAACACACACACACACACACACACACACACATACAGAGCATGAGTTGGGATGAGGCTATGATTTACTTCCACTGTCCCTGTTTCAATATACAAATTGCAGCATAACACCTGCATAAAAGGTGGCTGGGTATACATGGGTAAGTTGAATACAGAATTCTAAATTATGCTGATAGACCTAGTGCACAAAGTTTGCACAGGAAAATGTTCTGTGCAGACATGACACGAACCACATGCGAGATTGCTCCTACAGTCATCACTGTACTTCTCCTTGTGCAGATGTGTATGCTGCACAGAAATAACATCTGGACCATTCTTAAAGGATTCAAAAAGTAGATTTAATTGCCCTGTTGAAGCCAATCCTTAACAGTCTGCAGTAATGTTACTAGCACCATTTCAGTCTTTTGAAATGTTGGTGACCTCCTTATCCACTTTGAAAATTAAAAAAAGCATACTGATTTTGAAAGCGTAGAAACAAGTGATGTCCATCAATTCATTTGCTATATATTTTTGGTATAGGGTCTTAGCCTATACAGAAGCTGGTGACTAGAACCATCAACAAAAGACTGTTTCCATTGAAGAGAAAACTTTATCAGGCAACCATGTATGTAGAAAAGAAAACTGGGCTCTTCTATCACTGACTACATGACTAAGATCAAGAGGAAGGGATGGGGACAGAGCATGTAAAATCATGCCTGAGACTACATAGGCAAGAATGCAACAGAGCAGAAACAACAAAAGAGAGAACGCACCAGGGAACTCTAACAATCTGTTTCAAATGCTATTGCCCCCTGTAGTTATATGGTTAATTGTGCAAGCTGGTTGTACATTTCTCCACTCTCAATATACAGAACTTGAATTCTATAGATTTGAACTCTTTCTTTGTTCAGACGGAATATAAAATGAATTGCTTCACGTGCAAAAGCAGAGCTGTTTGACACAAATGCATCTGACTGTAAGCATTAAATTATAGGGGACTGACACAAAATCCATCTGCAGAAAATAGAGCAGAAAGCTTTTTTCCCCCACTGCTTTGTTGACACATTACTGGGAAATGTAATGGTAGAAAATTAGACAAACTTGCTTACAAGACATCAAAATATACTTTTGGTGAGGGTTAGGTTTGTTTGTTTTTACACATTTGAGTAACTCTTTGCAGTTTGAATTCCATTTTGCTGAAATGTGGTTGCCTGTCACTTGATGATTCTCTAAAATATGTATGATACCCACAAAGCACCGGATTCAAGTGTTGCATTTTAGAATAAAGCCTCAATGCCATTCCTGGAAGGCAACAAGAATCATGGCTTAGTGCAATAACCCCACAAGTGCTTCATTACTGTTGTTAAACTGAAGGTTTTGGAAAGAGAGAGTTAATGATGCCCAAATGATTGCTGAAACTCAATTATTAGTTCTTTGGCACATCTCTTGTTAGAAAAATCTGTAGATACATTACTCTAGAAAGCTAGAAAATGAACATGAGTAATCCTTATGCCTTGTCCCACCAAAGGTAGGAGCAAGATAACTAAACAGAAAACAAAAGAAACATCTCTAGGAGAGTAGACTGTGAAAGACGCAGAGAGATGAACAGAGGGTTCATCTCAAACTCTGGAAAGTAGATTTGGGGATTGCAGCTGCCTTCATCTGGAATTCTGATATGGAATAATGGATTTTTCTATTGGTTGAAGTGCTGAATACTTGTGTATTTTAAAAAATTAACTCAAATACCACAACATGCCATATGCCTCCAGACATCTCCTTCTAAAGGAAATCTTGGGAAGGTGCTACACCCCTGGATCTTCTCATCACTCAGGCATGTGCGAAGAGGGTAATACTACAATTTAGTGCAAATATCTTTGCAGTCATGAGCCACTAATTCTGTTCTCTGTTCTCCCCTCAAGCCCCCTTGAGTCCTCTGAAAGGCATTCTAGGAGAGTAAGGGCACCCTATGGAAAGCCCTGGGGTGTGAGCTGGAAGGCTGCAGCAAGAGACTGAGTTATAGAAAACTGGGAGGAAACGACTTGTAGTATTCATGGTTTTAGAACTGGCACAGTGCAACTCCCTAGAGGGACAGCACCACAAAATGATGTGCAAAGGGTCCTTAAATGCTTGAAGAAAGCTTCTACTCTGGTTGATTAACAAGCAAGAAGTTTCGTAAACCTTATCTTCAGGGAAAGGCTGACCCATGAAGAACTAAGCAAACATAATTTAACTACATTTTTGAAAGCACTGGAGAATGCAATGCCTAAATCAATTCTATTCCTTTCCATATTACATTCAACTTGATTATTTTGAAATAGTTACAGTAATCCAGTAAAAGGGAAACTCCAGTCTCTGAGCCTATTTTAACCCACAGTGTTTTCTCATCCAGCCTGCAGAAGAAAGCCTCCTCTTCCTCCCAAGTCCTGCTCTCAGAGGCTAGCAGGGAGAAGAATCCTTGCTAGTAATCAGAGAAAAAAGTGGGACTTTGCCAGTCCTTCCAACTGGGAGAAAACAGCAGAGCTAACAGAGAGGATTCTCTGTGCTCCAATAGGTCAATGGATCCCACAAATTAAATTTTGCAACATGAACTCAGAAAAATTCTCACCCACCCAAGCAAGAAGGCAGGATGTAAAGCTGCCCATGTACTTCCAGAAGTTTGCTGAGGCCACTTCTGCACTACACTGTTATAATGCTATTATTCCGCCTTCAACATCCTATGGAATCCTAGGGTTTGAAGTTTAAGGAGGGGCATCTAGAATTCTCAGCCAGAGAGTTCAGTAAACTACAAACCGCAGAATTCCACAGGATGTTGAAAGTGGAATAATAGCACTACAACAGTGTAGTGTGGAAATGGTTTGAATCTCAGCGCTGGTTCCTCCACACTCTGTCTTTGTTACATTGCTCAATCTGACCTACCTCACAGGATAGTTGGGAGATTATAATGGAAAAGCAAGGAACTAAATATGCTCCTACAAGGTCTTTAAAAGTGTGAGAGTAATACGTTGATCCTGCTGCTGACAACAACAATATTGATATCAATATTTCCCATTTCTTTGTGAAACTCGATGTGAAATGTACCAGTTTTATATCACAGCCTCTTTTTTTAAACTGATGGAACAGGAAATAATATAAAAAATAAATTATGACTACCAATGAATATGAGAGAGTGAGACAAACAGACAAACAGACAGAGAAAGATAAAGAAGTGCTTATTTTTTTTAAAAAAACTATTAAATTAAAATTAATAGAAATAAACAGATTGAGAAGAAAAAAAATCAAGGAAATCTTCACGAATTTATATCTCCAAGGAAAAACAGTTTCTCTTATGTGTGAGGAGAATACGTGGATGATGGATAATGACAACAGAGATGCAGAATGTTTCTATCATGTGAGTTGAAAGCAGCTTATAAAAGAAGGAGAGAGAGGGAAGGTGAAACATAGAAAGAAAAGAGGGCAAGAAACTCAACTGAAATTAGTCTGACACACCACTTTTAAATATTTCTTCCATATTCACTTATATCTCCCACTACAACTCACATTCAATTATGCAACTACATCTGTATTCATTTATTTATGAACTAAAAATAGTTAAGCTTCAGTACAATTAGAGGGCTACTTCAGAGAATATGAAACTGTCATGCTTATCCAAGGTCCCTCTGACTTCAGTGTCACCACTTCAAGCAGAGACATCTGTGCTGTTAAAAGCAACAGATTTTTTTTTTAAGTTTGGTTTATCTAACCTGATGTCTATGGCTTGCTCTATTAAGAATTATGGTATCTCAGACCTCCTTTCAGAGGGGCTACAACTGCAATTCTTCTGCAGTTGAAGCTGAATCTGTTTATATGTGTTTTTAAAGAATGTCACACCTAGGAAACCAAACACAGGGCTCTTAACAGTTCAGCGGTGGATTCCACATAATCATTTGGATAGCACTGTAGCAATCACAGCAGGATGCACCTTTCAGTCAGTACAATGACAGCCACACTGGGCAATGCACCATCCACAATATTATCAGTTGTATGAGGGATTTTTTTTTAAAGGATCACAACTAAAGTTGTCTCCACTCTCTACTCTCTATTTCTTCTTTTTATAAATTAGCACAATTGCTGATTGTCTGAAAGGCGTTGTGTCTAAGATGGGGGCAATAAAAGGGAGGGCAGAGTACCATAGCTCAGTTGCCAACTTTTTTCATTTTATAAGTTTGTAGAGATTTGACTGTCTGGGAATACTGTGCCATTAGTTACTGTCTTTGTAAGCACTACTCCTTGACATACTTCCACAAAAGCATCTATTTTGTTCCATGCTTTCTTTATTATTTATAGTATATAACTCAGTACTCAGATAGTCCTTGTGAACTGTACCCCTTTGTGCAATACCTCCAGGCACTTGCACAGCAGCTGAATTCTTCTGCATGGAAGTGCAGTGATGAAACAGTAAAGCAAAGCACTTCTAATGGGAGCTTTTGCTAATATTCATCCTGCTCCTGCAATCCATATAATCTTTGCTTACAATCCATGTCAAAACCAGTTCTCAACACACAAGATGGCAATTTATGAACACATTTAAGAATGTTAGGAATCATTATATGAATCCACAAAACCAAATGGTTAAACAAAATGTATAAATAGAAAATGCATTTCAACTCAGGAACTATTTTGTTCAATTTTAGCACATCCATTGTAGCAGAGATGTGCTAAGTGAAGAACACACACAGAGAGACAGATAATTACTACATTAAATATCATCCATAATAAGGGAAAGATGTTCAATTTCACCTATAATGTACAATGGAGTGGGAATCATATAGCTCTACATATGTTGTTCTACTGCAACTACCAGCATTCACCAACACTGGCTATGCTGGCTGAAATTCCAAGGCCATGAAATTTACACATTTGAAACTCACAATTGATACTAAGTGGTTTCTGGAGGTGTCCATCTCAGGTTTATTTGGTTTTCAATCCCTAATAATTAATTGTGAGATCCAGCATGGTGCTGCATTTTGAGGACCAGGGTTTGAATCTTCACTTGGCCATGGAAACCCAGTAGGTGACCTTGGGCAAATCACAATCTCTCACCCTCCAAGGAAGGCAAAGGCAAACATCTTTGAACAGATCTTGTCAAGAAGTTCATTTTCATGTCACCATAAGTCAGAAACAACTTGAAGCCACACAACAGCAACAGTAATTAATCATAATGAACTAAAATTAATCTGTAGCACACACAACTAATTTCAGGCACTAGATGCCAGACCTTCCCTAATCACAAACAATGAAGCTCCCATCAGGTGTAAATTCATCTCTCCCCCATGTCTCACTTTCTTCTCCAGGACCTTCAAAATATTCAAAGAGAGGGAGAGACAACTACTTATGTCTGGCAAGGGAGTGAGGAGGAGAAACAGAAGAAGGAAACTGTTTCTGACTGACTGAGAACTGATGTGGTGGGGGAGATTAAGAGTGAGAAAGAAAAAAAAAATGGATGGAGAAAAGAGGGAGAAGCAAAGAAAGAGCACTACCCCTTCCTCATGGTGAAGTCGTGGTAAGCCTGGGCATATTCACTTCTCCCAGAGGACCTTCTAGGTTTCTCCATACAGACAGGTTTTCAGGGTAACCAAACTATCTAAACAGTTAATAGAGAGAGAAAGGAGATGCTGCTACCTAGTCAGGATAGAGGGAGAATGAGCTGGAAAAAAAAAGGTGAAATGAACATCAAGGTGGATGGGAACGACCAGTAAGGAAGAAAAGAGTGTGGGGAGGGGGGGGACCATATCATGATGTAGCATCCAAGAATACCCATGAGAATGACACCAAATCAAGAAATAGCATCCTTGTTATGGGACATTCCATCACAAATTATAACAAGTGCTATTAGCTTGCTGAGGGCAGTCTACATGCTGCTTGATGATACTAAGGGGAAGAATAAATGGACCCTCACTTACCAATGAAGCCAAAATATAGGGAGATCATACTGGAACTTCCCAGCAGCTTCTTTTTCTCCAGAATGCACGTTTCTGTAGACGTATTGCAACAAACAGGGAGAAGATCTTGCACAGCAGTGTATGTGCCATTCTGTTGAAGAACACTATGTAATTCCACAGTATGCTTAACCATCCCACAGGAATTTTTGCATGCTGTCAGACATGTATGTGCTAGCTTTCATTAACAGAACTTCCCCAGTACGCACCAAATAAGTAAGCTGCTTTGAGACAAACAATCACAGCCAACATAATACATTATTCTTTTGGATTCTTCCTAGCTGAGGTCTGAGATGCTACTTCTTGCCCACTATCAAAGAAAGTTTTCCTAGAAAAAAACAGTTCATATCTGATTTTTTTCCTGCTGCTGTGACATTGTTCCATGATACCATACTGATTTTTCTTTTTAAAAAAGGCATGTCACGAGAGAGTAAAAATAATTGATTAAACCTTCTTTTTTCTTTGAAAGGTCTCCACATCACAGAGAACATATTTGGAATTCCATTTTCTGTTTGCAAAGAAAAGGAAACTTAAGGCAGAAAGATCAATTGACATGGACAAGTCAGTTAGGCAAGTAAATTATAGGGTGTTTCCAGAAGATCATTTTTGTGAATGATTCTGTGGCCCATTTGTCATTCCTTGTTACTACTGTTTGTTTCTCTCAGCATGGGAACAATGCTAGCCCCTGTACTGTTTACTCATAGTACAAATCAGCCGATGTGATCAATGAAAGTAACAGAGCAACTATAACAAAATTGGAAGAATAATCACTTGATAGTTGTCCTCTTACCACATGAAGACAATGTAGAACTGAGGTTTAAATTCATGGTACGATTCCTACAACGCCATTCCTGAAGCACAGTTATTATGGAAGATGTCCTATGACCTACAAATAGAAATGGATCTGGACACTGGACAAAGAAACTTAAGGCTACATTTTTACCAGTAGTAATCTCCACTGAATTCAGTAGGACTTGCTTCCAAATAAAGATTTTAGAAATGGGCAATAAGCTTTTGGTCCTAATGAGTGAATCTGGAATTCAAACAAAAGAAATGGATTTCCTTTGTATATAAAGGCCAATATTCTGTAAATAACTAAAGAATTGATGTGATACAATTACACAGCTCCAAAGAAACAGGCAAGCATTTGTGTATTTAAGATGTCTCAACCTACATTCTTGACCTACTGTAATCTTAGGACTACTATATTTTCTGATAACCTGATATTTGGAATATTTGCCCATCGAAAAATAATCTTTGGAGAGTGCCAAACCAGAACTGAGAAGTACACAGCATGCCAAGTTTAACCTCTGGTATCTCCAGTGGATAAAATATCAGCCAAAGAGCTGAAAAAGACCTCCAACTAAAGCTGCAAACAGCACTGAGCTAGATTGACTAATGATCTGACTGTGTGTATGGCCCTTTCCACACACCATTATTTAGATTTAGACTAGATTCAGTTTATTTACCTTCATTCTGTACTTAATTCTGACTAAATGAGCCCCCATGTGGTGGTAAAGCGCGCTATTTGAAAACCGGAAGAAATCAGTTTTCCAATTTTCCAGATCGATCCGATTCATACTTTCACAGTGATGCAGACATGTACATTTGCACCAATGCGAATTGGTGGTTGGGGGGGCTCATGGGAGGGGCCAGGGGGTAGTATGGACTTTCGCACGTATGCACGTACGCAATGACGTACTAAACCATGCCAGGAAAAAAAAGGGCCAATCACAGCTGACGGGGCGGGGTGAGGGGAGTAGCGGGAGTGGCCACAGCAGAGGCAATGTGGATTCATGAACTCGCACTCCTCCGAATCAGAATGGAACATACGCAGTAGCTGTGCGGAAGGAAATGAGGGAAAGTCCACCTTGTTTCGAGCCCAGAAAATCCAGTAAGAAATGGCACGAACTGATTCACCAGCCTTGTGAGGAAAAGGTCTAAGACAGCTTCACAGATTCTTCAGAATGCATCACAGAGGTACAGTAAAACAGATTCTGACCTTCAGGTTAGACTGTATCTCATACCACCAAACACTGGATTATATTTTGTTGGTTTTGGAAATAATGACTGGCTCTCTGAGTGCTGCCACTAAAGCTGTAACCTATGGAACGTTCTTTTTTGTAACAATCTAATACTTTATAGGTCTTATGAGTACAGGCAGGAAACTGCAGGACATGAATGCTTCCAGGGGGTGGGGTACCATGAATGGAAAGACACTGGCACAACTCTGAATATGGGATCACATGGCAACAATATCAGATTTTCTTGAATTATAGAAACGTAGCCTGACCTCATCAAATATCTATTGCACAGATAAAAACACTCACTTAAATGTCAATGACTGTTAGTTTGAATATTTGCCTAGAAGTTCCACGACATTAATTCCTATTTAAATGTGCACAGGAATGCTAACTGTTGTAGTGATTTCTCTACCAGACCACTCTATAACCCTCAGCACCAAGGATGCTTTTTTTTTTTTAAAAAAAATATATATTTCAAAAAGTAGAAACAGAAAAGAAATTTGGTCAGGACTATAAGTCTAGAAGAGCAGATTAACTCTTTGCATCCACACCAGTTCCTCGCTACAAATGCATCACTACCACCACCAAATTGCTAGCGCGCACACCAATCTAGTTTAACTTATGCAAAACAATGTGGCTGAATGTATATTCTTAGGTTAATAGTGCCCATTTACTTTATTGGGAGAACATACTCATTTTTAGTCTTTATGTTTCCTGCAATCAAAATCTCATAGAAGCAGAAGAGAACCACCTGCCTCTCATACATGGCTAGGTGGGGGGATGTCTATAAAGGGGAAGCCTGTGGTATGCATGCAGGTATCCTTTGTAATTTGGATGCTAAAGATAATACTGCAAATACGTGGGTAAGAGGGATTAAATAGTTTAAAGAATAAAGTTAATTAAAATAATAGCACAGCTTCACAATAAGGTGTAATTTAAAGGGTCAAATACTTCATTTTTGTAAAGTAGTGCTTTCTTTCTGAAATAAAATGTGCATGTTTTTATTTTTAGCATAGAGTAATTGTCCCTTTGGGCCCATCATTAATAGTGTCAATCAGAGTACCAAAATGCCACAATGATATTAATGGCCGTAACCCTTACATGGATTTAGTTCCTATCTTGGAAAAGAAAGTTGTGATTTGCTATGGTAAAAGAGAAATAAAGGACAAAATAATAAAAGTTTCATAACTAGTTATCTACTTTACCAGAGAGACAGACACACAGAGAGAGGGAAAACAGATTTTTTTTTCCAGAAAAGAGAGATAAAGAACCTGCAGCTCTCAAGATGTTGTAATACAATTCTCACCAATCCTAGTCAGCACAGCCAATGGTAGGGGACAATGGGAGTTGCAGTTCAACATTTTGAAGGCCACACATTGTTCACCTGTAGTACAGAATGGCAGAAATTGTTATTTTGACTCATTGTTCCCCTTTTAATTTCACTTGTGTCCTCTTAAAAGTATTCAACCAGAAAGTATGACCAGACGAGGAAATGATAACTATCCATAACTATCACATCCCTTAAAATTATGGTCAAGAGTGTTATCCCAATGGGAATAATAGGGATTAATATATACAGCAGGGGCAGGAGAAGAAAGCCTTTACACATTATAGGGGAGCAGTAGTTGCTACATTCTTCTAGATAAGGATTTCTAAATGAACTCAAGAAGCAATCTTTTGACCTTCATATTTTTACCAAGTTTCACTTCTGGCCTTAGAATTCCCAGGGGAATTGGAAAGTCAGGATGGGGTGTCTGGAGGTGGGGAAGAAACACTACTCTTCTTCTATGGGAAATTAAAGTACCATCAACCTAATCTAGCTAGCAGTCATACACACGGAGAGAAACAGACTTCCTTATGAACCCTTATCCATAATGTATATAATGTATCGGTACTATGTACAGCCCCTCTCTGAAAATCAACCATGGTACCAATCAGGCATCTTGGTTGAAACCTTCATTTCCCAAATATTTGACCATAATTGATGTGCGTTTCATGTCTGCCACTGCATGCTCAGCTGAACTGCAAGCCTTCATGAAGAAAAGACAAGAAACATCATACTTGTGTTTGTATCAAACAGTACAGGAAATATGCTGGTCATACTTTACTCTTGTGCGATCTGTTGGCAGGAAACAGAAGAGATATTAATCTTAATGGTTGCCATAAATAAATCTGTTAAAGCATAGAAATTGAGATACTAGGTAATGTTGTAAACATTTATAAACTAACTACCTGTTCCTTGCTACATACTTCTTCCTCCTTGTTTTCCCCATTTTTGTGTTTTCTTTGTTTAAACCATGGATTATTTTGCTCGCTGTCCCCAAAGATCTGAGACACTGCAAATCAAATCTAATTTGTGGACATATGCAGGAGGGGAGCAAAGGGAAGATGGAAAATATGCTAATAGCATTAATATCTGTTCTCTTTTGCATTTATTTAATCAAGCGTATTACTATCAACACTTGAAGATAAAGACTGGATGTCTTTAAAGTAACTGAATGGGAAAAAGAGCAATAACTTTTAAGCTGACAGGTGTAATTTTAAGTTTGTGAGTGTCTCTTTCTACTTCACCAGGGAACCTTCTAGAAATGATTTAGAACATGGAGTAGGACAGACTTTTATATTACTAGCCAAAGTGAACCGAACTTGGACTTATGTCACGACTTCTGTTACAACAAATTTTCACATTTGTCTGCATTCATACAGTTAAGTATATGATTTTCACAGATCTTCATGCATAGTATGATACCCTAGTGACTCTTCTTATTTTCAATTCATAACTGGACTTGGCAGATTGAGTTATTTTCCCAGAACGTTAAAAACAAAGAAAAGATTAACTCATTCTACTGAGTCAGTGATGAAATCAGAATTGAATCCTGTCATGTTCTTGGTGACAGATCAGGACAACAATGGGATTCAACCCTTTCCTCCTCATGTGTCAAAGTGCCTGTTAAAGGAATGGAAAGACGGAAAAAGATCACCAAAACAAGCTACGTTAGGAAAGAAGGTTATACAAGGAAAGTTTTCTTAACTCCAGTGAAATCAAGTTGGAGATCCCCTGGCTCATAATACTTCAGTATTAAAGGAAAACATTGCAAGTCACCATGGCAGTACTCTGAACCACATAAATATTAATTTTAGCAGTATCACTAACATAGGTACATTTCATAAACATATTCATGAGAGTGGGCATTACATGCTCGTAATAGTGGCCCTGTATTAGGCTCTCTCACAATGAAAATATGAAAACAGTGTCTAGCATCTCTGACTTTTTCCAAATGACCATGTAACATTTATTACAACCACAATGAACTATCATTTCAGATTGCTTTGTCTCCTTTAGCTTACTTGGGCAAATGGTGTGGGCAAATGTCACACAGGTTGGGGGGCTGCACTGTTCCTCAAGGACCTCAGATGGTCTTTGCCTCAAATACCCTTCAGAGAGTGTGGGAAGCAGTTTTGTGATGTTTTTGTTTTCCAGGCTATTTTAAGTCCAGCAGAGCTCCCCCCATTTTTTTTCAACAGGAAGTAACATAAAAGTAAACTTTTGGGTTATCCCCTACTGGAAAATGGCCTCTCTCCAGGCCTGTTCGGGGGCATTTGCATTTTTTTTAATGGACTGTAGGAGCCACAAAATGGCCCTGGAGGCTGCACCTTCCCCACACCAGCTCTAGATTCTCTTTGTTTATGTACCTTCCATAATGCCACAATAATACATCCAGTAACTATAAACTTGAGGAAGGACAGAGAATGGCAAGTTTTATAATAAATAGCATCTGTCTAAGGTTGTTAGTTTTCAGCTAATTTTCATAAATATTTGGGTAGATGCATAGATACAGCAAATGAGTAACAGAAAATGACCCTGTAAAAAACTGGGTTCTGGTACAGCTTGAAAATTAAAAAAAATAGTATAGAAAAGAGTATAATTCTGCTATGCTAATAAACCCTAGTAACTACTAGTTGGTCAACTCCACTTCATTGGATAGTAATTTTACTTGTCATAGAAACAGGACATACCTGATGCAGTCATCATTGTGACTAATATACAAACTTGCCAACATTTGTGATCACTTCAGTCATCTGTCAAAATTACTACCAGCCTACAAAAGGTCATGCCACACTATCAGTCTTTGTAGTATCAATAGCCAGAATAAGGAGCTATTACTGCAGAAAACATTCCAATCAACTTGATGTTAAAAACCATAGTTTGGGATTACTCTTAGAGTTCCCTAGTTAGTATGGTCTGTAGTCCCCCCCCCCGCAAAAAAATTTCCAAACTCTGGTTAATACCTGTATGACCTCATGGGAACCAGAACTCTGAAATGATGATCAGTACAAAATTCAGTATCAATGCCTCTAAAGCACAAGGCTCAGTAAGTATTTGCAAGCTGTTCTTTTGCAGTCCATCCTGTCTTGGGATTGGTTTCCAGATCTTGCCTGCAGCGTAAGCCCAAAATAGACTGTTGGAAAATGCAAATCTACACAAATTATTCCTGGAAACAGCATGCATCATCTTAATGATTTATTTAGAGTGTACTTGCTCCAGCTTTTTTTTATTTTAATATCAAAATTTGTTGGCTGCAACAGGATGCAAGTCTGGAAGCTTTATACCTATTAGGATAATAACTTTATGCAATTCATTTAAAACCAGTCAGAAAAAAAGAAAAGACAACATATGCTTAGTTCTTCACAGCATCTCCTAACCTCAAGACAAACTGTAAACATCTCTAGTTGTTCTGCTCAAGAGATAGCACCATGCAGTCATTTTACCTCTGAAATTTATACTGACACATGGCATATTATGTATGTTACCCTTCTACAAAGAATATTTATGGTGTCATTAACCCATAGCAGTGCATAAAATCTATTATTCTTCTCTGATCACCTTACAGTACATTATGTAGAGCATGTATAATGAATGCAGCCATAAAATGCTTTGAGTACAAACAGGCGATGGTTTTAATGAGTAAGCTGCTACTTAAGAAATAGATGTTTTTGAATGCTCTTGTACAAAATGATCTATGGTGAAGCTGACAGAGACTATGGTGGGCAAAGCCTCCTCTGCATCATTTGCCTGTCACTCCATGAATAGATATTATGTCCATTTATACGATTATGATAAACTGATCTCATTATCTAACACCCACTCTATTCCATGATATCACTGAAGACCTATCCTCTGAAGGCCCTTTTACTTGTATGAATTTCTACTGTATGAGCAATATTTCTGAAATATATCATGTGCCACATGATTTTTGGATTTCCTGACAAGAAAATAGTTAAGATTTCTCATACACGAGACCAATAAATCCAGGAGAGTGTGCAGAAAATGCTGTTTTCTGCACAGAAAATGCTGAGTTGGGAAATTATTTGGCATTTTTCAAGCAGGAAACATCATCTTCTGATAAGAAAAAAAAAATTGCCTCCTGAGCAAAAAAAGGTGGTTTCTGCACAAAAATACCATGTGTGAATTTTGTGCAGCTTAAGTCCCAAGCTGTGAATGCACTTCAAAAATTGCATGGCATGCAGTCTGCAAGGTAAAATCCAACCACTCATGCTTTCTGAACTTTTCCAACTGTCATACTCTGTATAGGCTGAAAAATGGGAGGGGGACTGGACTGTTCCTACTAGTCTGGCTCCCTAACCATCTCTGTATGAACACTGCCTATGTGTGCATGTACGTATGTGTACCACCTGTATTGATATGACTTGAAGAATATCACATTTAGTCACTCAACAGCCAAATCTTATTACTGGTGGCAGAGGAGTAAATTCTATTTTAAACTGGGGCTTTATTTTATGATGAACTGTTACTCCACTGGAAAAACCCTATCCCAGGATCTACAATTTTGATATTAAAACATGATTCAATGTGTCTGAGAGGTCATCCGGATGGGCACGTAGGCAGCAATGGTCAAAGGATCGAAAACCAGGTCAGGCCAGTAAAATCCCCAGTCACGTAGCCCCAGGAAACCTCAACCTGTGCAAACCCACAATAAACAAAGGGTCCTCAGCCCCTGAGAAGCCGACTTGAGGGGATTAGAGTGTCTGCCCCAAGTTGAGCAAATATTCCATCAAGCGAGGACCATTTACATAAAGTCACACCACAAACAAACACAGCCGAAGATCCTGAGACTTTGGCAACACCTTGCAATCCCATCACACAAAGGAAATTACCAGTGTGGAGTTTCGTTATCGCTCCAACACCCATTGTTCTCCCTGGGAAAGGATTAGTCCTCCAGGTACTTTTTCCCCTACAAATAGTCCCAGTTTTGGAGTGGTTCTTTGGATCACCATTGATCATCCCAGCAGACCGTTGCTCCATCCATTGAGTGATCCCCTCAGCCCTCTCCGTGCTGATCCCCACTTCTCTGCTGTTTTTCCCGGACCAGTGACTTCAGGACAAAGGTGCAGTATCACCCCAGCTACACCCCTTCAATATTCCCCTGTGCAGTTTCCTCTCTTTTGCTTTTTAATAGGTCTTGAGTGAGTGTGTGAGTGATTGCGTTGCTGCGTGAGTCTTTCCTTCAATAAAATCATTTATTGGACATTTTTGTTTGGTTTTTGGCTTGGCCTGACCCTGTAAAACCTGGGTAAAAAGACCCTGCTAGGTTACCCTGCCTCTTGCATTGCTATTGCTTGTGCTCTGGCTAGTTTCCATTCCTCATCACGTGGAGCACATTGAGGTGTTCCCCAAGGGACCCCAGAAATCAGGGTAACAGAACTATCCTCTCTATTAAAGGTAAAGCCATCCAAACTGGCTTCTATTGGCTTGCTTTGCTTTATCTAGTGCCTGAATTTATTTCCAGCTCTAACAATATAGCTACTACCTGAGAAATTTGCTATTCTCTTCCTACAGGGGGGTCTGTGAGCATTCTGCCAGATGGAGACAGTGAAGTTTCAAGGAAGTCTTTTGTGTTCTCCAGTGGAGAACCAAATTATACTGCTTTGTATTTATTGCCTTTCTTGTTCCTGATGATCCCAGGGCAATTGTGGCATGGCCTGAAGAGCCTAAGTTGACAGTCTGAGGACCTTTCCTCTCACAGCATCTGAAGTCAACATGCAGACTATTTAGTTCTTCCACTAAGTTTCTTCTTGAAGAAAGCAATTAATAATTTTAGCAATTTTCTTTTCATGGAAAGAAAGAATTTGAAAACCACAATCCTGAACTGCAGATAGTTTATTTTGCACAAAATTTACATATGGTTGATTTGCCTTAAAAACAGCAACTGCATAACAAACAACATTTTTTGTGCAAGAAATAATGATGAAGTTTTTGCACAAAACCCCACTGTTTTCTGTGCAAAACAACCACATGCATCAGTCCAAGATTCTTCTTGTCAACATTTCTCAACACTTTAAAAGCACATTCTTGACCATTTATGAATATTTCCAAATATTCTTTCCACTCCTGAGAGTATGTGACTCTAATGTTGCACTATCCCTGCTTCCCACATGTTTTTTTTTAAAACTTTGTCTGAAAGAAGCTTTGTACAGAGATTTTTGTGACCTTTTTGGTTGGTTGAATAAAGGTATTTTCACAACACTTCTTTCGAAAAGCAATCTCTTTTCATATGATTGGGAATACCACTTTTTAGAATTCCTGATCATGTGGAGGGAGCTTATGTGTGTTTATGTTATAAATAGAAAGGCTCTGTACACACATGTAGTGTGTCAACATGTGGTGTGAGAGGTACAGGTACATTCCCCTTCTTTCTCCACAAATTCAGACTATATGGAATACGAAGGTCTGAAACCATGGCCATTTCCACACGGGGTTTTTAAAACGGTGCAGAGCGTCCTCCAGGGAGGATGTCTGCACCTGGGAGCAGACTGGATCGGATCTACTTAACGTAGATCCGCACCCCAGTCTGCTCTGGAACGACCCCAAGTGGTCGTCCAGCATGCTTTTGAAAGACCGCTAAAAACAGGTCTTTCAAAAGCATGGAGCGCGCCACTGTGAGCCTGCTCCCTTATGCAGATTTGCAGGCTCGCACTGGTGCAAGCCTGCGATCTGCCGGGGGTGGGCTTTAGGCTGGCAAGCTTCAGTGGAGCCTCGACCAACCGGAAGCTGCCATTTTCGTCCCCGGAGCAGTGTGGAGTGGCAGCCACGCACTGCTCCAGAGCAGCATGGACCGGACCGGAGAGCCTTAAAGTCCGGTGAGTAGCGTCACGGGGCAATTCCCTCGCCCCGTGCGGAAATGGCCCATGTCTGTGCATGAGCACATCTCTCAAACTGAAGGCTAACTGCTTAATCAGGAGAGCAAGATAGAAACATCATCAATGAACGCTGTAGTGAACAGGTCCATCAGTTCTGATCGTTATGCATTTTACTCTGTGTAGAATCATGGCTGCTACACTTTAGTCTTCATGACTGCTTGGTGTCATTGTTCATTTTCTTTTCTATGATATTATAACTGAATTTGGAACATGAGGTTTGAAAATTAATTCAACAATGTTAAATGTTAGAAATTGAAAAATTAATTCAATGTTACAAACTGTAATAATTGAAGATGTTTGATTTGGCAAGTTATAATTTGTTAACTAATTGATTAAAATGTTAGTGTGGGGCAAATGATAAGATTTACAGGAAATGGTATGACTGTGACTGGGGAGCTTTTTTTCCCCCTCACTTGTTCAAAAGATCTCTTTTCATCCTTTGAAAACTGACTCCCTCTAACCTGGATTTTTTCCCAGATGGACCATAAAGCCCATAATAGGATCATTGCTTGAGAATGGTGGCACTCTAGAACATGTGGGAATTGTCAGGTTATGAGTGTCCCAAAGCATGAAATCACATCATGCAACCAGTTCAGTTTGTCATTCACCTCCATACCGCTTTTCTCCCTTCTTTCACACAAACCATACACTTCATTCACTCTTCAAATGCTTTGTTTGTTAAAGGTTAACAAGAAGGGATTCGTTTCAGTTAGAGGGACCTTATCTACCACAAGTAAATAATAATTGGATAGCTACACAGATGGTCTGAATTACAGATACCTGGCCGTATGAAGCTAGGGGGAGTTAACCCCCTCAGCTCTGTCCCGCTGGATTATCTGTACTGCAGTAGGTGAGGTCTGGTCAGTTGTGAGGCAGAGTTGTAATGGTCTATTGGGATACTATCACCCTCAACGGTGATAGTATATCACTGTTTGAATGTGTGTACTGGAAGGGGGGGTTGCTGGGACAGAATGGAATTCTGTTGATGCACCACCTAAAACACAGGGCCTTTCCACACGATGTTGCTGTCTTGTTTCTGCCACAGGATGGCAGCAGTCAGCAGGTCGCGCTTCCACATGATGTCGCCGTCCCGCTGCCATCCTGTTGTGGAGCATTGCGCTTGCGCAGTTTTCGCAAAACGGAAAAAATCTGTTTCGCATTTGCAATCGTGCGGTGCTCCCGTCACTTCTGGCCATGCAGAAGCGCATTGGCAATGCTTCCTTTCATAGTGCAGCAATGGAAAAAGCCCAGCTGCGCTGCGGGAGGAAGACGTGGCATCATTGCGTTCTCTTCCGCATGGACCGAGTGGGTGCAGAGGGGAGCACTGCTGACATGCTTCCTTCTGGACCCAGGACTACAATGAGACAATGTGGAAGAGCATCGTCGCGTGGAATTGGCCACAGTCCCCCTTCCTGAGCTGACAGAATTGGTCTCATCAGTGGTATTGAAGTCCTCCTACTTTGTTGTGCTGGGATATTTCAATATCCATACTGAGACCAGTCTGAAAGCTAAAGCCTTCCTGTCCTACATGCAATCATGGGGCTGTCCCAAGTAGTATCTGGTGCCACCTATGCCATAGGACACACTTCAGACTTGGGTTTTCTATGCTGGGTGGGATGTTAATGGTCTGGGTATGGAGGAACTTCCATATAATTCTGTTATTATGGACAGAGCACAACCTGGTGCACTAGGATTTAGAGCCTCTGTGGGAGAGGGGTAAGATTAAGATTAAGATGGTTCCACCCCAGAAGACTTATGGATCTGGATGGATTCTTGATGGCTCTTGGGGAGTTTCCTATTGCCATGGCAGGTGATCCTAGTTAATCTATGGAACGGAAAAACTGCTAGGGCGGTGAACATGATTGTCCATTAGCATCACTTCCCACACAGTGGAGCTCAAAAAGCTCCTTGATTTACTAGGGAATTGGCATTGATGAAACAAAGGGAATGAAATAAGAACATTGATCGTGGAAAATTCAGAGTAGGTCCAATTCAACACAGGCTAGAGCCCATTAGAAAATCTAGTCTGTGGTGATAGTGGCAGTAAAGAAATCATAGTCAACCAGAAAAGCTGTCTTGAGTGATGAGGGGCCTTCTGCATTCTGCTGCACAAGAAGAAAATTTAGACCACTCAACAGGAACTTGCAACACGTTAGCAGATAAAATTGCTTGAATCCACCCTGGCTTGGGTGCTGTAGTTAATACAGACCCAGTGGATGTAACAGTGGTTCCTGTTTATCTTGTGTTATTGGATACCTTTCAATTTGTGCAGCCTGAGGATATGGAAGAGATCCTTGGAGAAGTCCATCGTGCCTAAAAGAAGCTGTAGTAAGGCCATCACTGGAAAAGAAAAAATCCTCCGTGAACTATACTGTACTAGACAATTATCAACCAGTCTCCAATATTTCATTTTAGGCAAGGTTCTAGAGTGTGTTGTTGCTTCCCAGCTCCAGGGGTTCCTAGGTGAAATGAATTATCTAGATACATTTCAGTTTGGCTTCAGGCCTAATTATGGAACAGAGACAGCTTTGGTCACCTTGGTGGATGACCTACACTGGGAACTGGATGGCTGAGTATGTCCCTATTGGTTCTGCTGGACATCTCAGCAACTTTTGATAAGATCAACCATGGTATCTTTCTCTGTCACCTTTTTGGAATGGGAATAGGAAGCACTGTTTTACAGTGGCTTTAGTCCTTCTTGGAGGGGTATACACAGAAGGTGGTACTGGGGGACTCCTGTTAGACACCATGGCCATTGGTTTGTGGTGTCTCTCAGGGTTGTGTTCTGTCTCCCCATGCTGTTTAACATCTACATGAAACTGCTAGGAGAGATTGTCCAGAGATTTGGAGTTCAGAATGTCACCAGTATGCTGCTGATGCCCAACTCTCTTTCTTTTCAGTAGAAAAGATCAGTAGAAAGGCAGATCAGAGAATAGGGATTCAGTCTGTTCTAGACAGAGTTACACTCCTGTTAAAACCTGAGGTTAGTAGCTTATACTCAACTGTGAATCTGGAAATTCAGCTTTTAGAGGTGGCCAGGAGTTTGTTTTGCACAATGTAGTGCACCAGCTATGGTCATTACTTGAAAACTCAGATTTGGCCATGGTAGCCCATGCTTTGATTAAATCCCATTTGGATTACTGTAATGCACTCTGTGTGGGGCTGCCTTTGGAAACTGCTTGGAAACTTCAGCAGTTCAAATTGCTGCAGCTGGATTGCTGACCAGGGCTGGTTATAGGGAGCATATAACTCCCTTCCAGAAACAGCTTCACTGGCTTCATTGGTCCATTTCACTGCAGAATTCAAAATGCCTGTCATGACCTATAAAACCCTATGCAACTTAGGTGCAGGCTGTCTGAAAGACCATTTCTCCTCATACAAGCCTACCTGAGTTTTAAGATCTTCAGAGGCTGACTCCTCTCAGTCTTACCACCTTCACAGGTATGACTGGTTATGGGACTCTCTGCCAAGGGACGTTTGGTTGGTCTCCTCCCTGCTTCTCCTTTTATCAATAGGCCAAGGTCTTTCCATTTAAATGGGCCTTCAGTTCTTAACTGGTAGAGGTAGTGCAACTGGTAGGTTTTAATGTGCTTTTAATTATTTTAATGTTTTTAAGTGGTTTGTGTTTAATGCTTTTTTTATTTCAGTATTTCTGATTGTTTTAGCCGTATTGTTTTAATGTAGGGTGTGAGCTGCTTTGAGTCCTTTTATCGAAGAAAAGCAGGATATACAATAAATAAAGAAATATATAAGAAAGATCAGCCAGTGAATGAAGAGGAGACTATTTTTAATCTGATATTTTGAGAGTCTCTGCATATGCAGAATATTTTTCTGCAAACCTAAATCACTGAATCATTTCTATTTCCTCTTTCCTAATCTATAAGTGTGATCTGCAAAGATCATTGGTAGATCACAGGTTTTGCATGTAATCCCTATTACAGTCTGTGTTATTTGAAATTGTAATGATAAAGTATCAAGCCTACTCTTCTCTGCTTTCATCTTACATTACCCATACACATAAAGGAATTGGGTAGAAAACAGAAGAAGAGCTGTGTATGTAAAAAGCAGAATGGGAAAGACAGAACAAGAAAGAGTGGGAGAAGCCAAGAAAGAAATAATTGAAGGATGGGTTTGAGCAAACTTCCCATTTAATTACTCAACAGCCTATCCCTGTCTGAATAATCCACTAAAGAGCTGCAAAGAGGTTCATTGTAATTTACTTCAAATGATATTATAATGTATATTACACAATAAGACAACATAAATCAGCTCAGAATAAAATCAACAGAGGGGAAAGCTAGAGAAGAGAGTGTATTCCCACCTTCCAGGAAGATTCTGAATACTTTCTTTTCATGCTAGTCCATGCGTGGAACAATTGCCTTTTGGCTTCTTTCAGAAAGGGCCCAAATAATATTATAAAATATTATAAAATATTTGTATTATGTACCACAATATATACAGAAACCAGTCCAAAACATAACCAATAAAGGAGAAGGAGTTAGGAGAGCCAGGATGGTGTCATGGTTTGAGCACTGGGCAACAAGTCTGGAAATCAGGGTTCAATTCCCCACTCAGCCATGGAAACTCACTGGGTGTCCTTGGACATCTCACACACTCTCAGCTCCCAGAAAACCCTGTGATAGATTCATCCTAAGGTTACCGTAAGTTGGAAAAAACAAAAACAAGAAGAGTTACTGAACAGAGTCACAATGTACTCACACCCTCAGAATGTGGGTTTCACACCCTCAGAAAGACTCAAAAGACTTTTCTTTCATGCAGTCTGTGGGATCTGCATTCAGAAAAGGGCCTGGCTGCTTGATGGTAAACAAATTCCTTCTTCCCACCTCTCTTCCAAAATTCACTTTTTTCTCTTTTTCCATTTTTTTTCTTCTTTTGCAAACTCAGCTGTTCTCCTTCTCCACAAGCCCAGCTATCTGACTTTGGCTCCAAAAAGTTCTCTGTATTCACCTCCCTCCTTCATGCTGTCTTCTCAAAGAAATAACACAGGTTAGTCTGCCTAACAACAGAACCATCTGACATGTTTATTCCACCTCTGTTATTTCTTCTCCCGAAGCAGCAGACTTCCCTGTTTTCCCAAATGTGTCAGAGGGAGAGGAATTAACCATAACAAAACCTAACAAATTCTAATGTCCTAATTCACTAACACATGTATGTATATATACAACTTTATAATTAAGTTGGAAATCTAGAAAGTCAGATGAAATTGCTAGGGGAAAAAAATCCCAGTGAATTAATAACTGAATGGGTTAATTATAAGTTTTGACTATTAAATATTTATAAATCACCATTTTTAGGGCAAATGCTCTTGCAAAGGAGATTTATATAAGATCAAAATAGAAGTATGAATCCAAATCAGTAAAAATTTGTAACATAAGCAATTAACAGGAAAAATATATAAAAAATATCATAATGATAGTATAAAACCAAGGCTGCCCCCCTTCTCCCAATGCCTATTTAATATTTCCCTAGGAAAAGAAAGGAACAGTGTTCCGCATTTCTCTTGTCACATAGAAAAGGACTAAACTTGTGGAATGCTTCGAACCGCCTACTGAGTCCCTTGTGTCCCATTTGGGATGATGAACAGCACATGAAAACACTTCATAGGTGCTAGAGGGTCTGCGTGTAGGAGGAGGAGTTCTATAGGACCCTTAATCAACAGTTGGGGAATGTCCTTGGGCTCGATTTTTTTTGAGGGGGAGGAATCTTAGTGCCCATTGTAAAGATATGTGGGATCTTTTTAGTCTTTCTTGCTTTTGCAAGAGCCATTATGGTTGTGTGTCATGGTTTCTTTTATACAAAGAGTCATCCAAATTCCTAATTATTATGCCTGCAGTCTTACTTCCTTTACTCATTACAAAAAAGCAGTCTTGTGGCTCTGTCAAACTTATTTTTGTATCCAGCCTTCTTCTCAAATCCCTTTTGACTTGGTATAAATTGGGTGTTTGCAAATAACAAAAGACCATGCTCCTCAGAGCTGACTCGTGCCAGGATTAAGTTATATGCTTACAAAGTGCAAACCATTTCAAAGTTCAGATAAAGCAAAGTTAAGATAAAACAAGAACCAAGAATGCTGCCCACGCTAACCTATGTTAGTTAAAAACTATCAATCACTGAGTCTTAAAGATAACTGTCTTACTAAAACTGAAACAGGCAAAATAGTTTTAAAAGAACAGTACTAAAGTAGAACTCATTTCTACAGAAGGAATTGTCTTTCTTATAGTGCGACTCTGGGAACAAGGGGAAACAACATTCAGCATTCAAACCTTCTCTCTTCTTGCTGCAAGCACAATAGAGTGTAACAAGTAAAGATACCTCAAGGAGGTCACGTACTTAAAATTCTTTTTCAACTATTATATTGTTTCAAATTATACAACTGTTAAATGAATTAAGTATTAATCAATGACATCTTAACCAATTAGTTCTGTTTCACGTTGATGGTGATGACTCAACAACTTAGCCCTCACAAGAAAAACTACTGTTGAGAAGAGTATTTAAGAGTTCCCCTTACTATAAATGAAAATATTTAATGATTAAAGGTAGAAATTGATTCTGACTGAAAAGATGACTGAGGGGACCCTTGCTGAAAATACTGTGCTGGCAGAATGACACTTCACCAGAAGTCCCTCTGAACATCAATGGAAAGTAATGTTGTTAGTAGAACTAATAATAAAGAATATTCAAAAATATTTGGAAAACAGTCGAAGTTATATTTTTCAAGTGTAAGGAAACCCCAACAAGGAGAATCCTGAAACAATAAAAATCTTATTCTGCGAAAAATTTCCACATTTTTTTGCACAGAAAGTAGAATTATCTGTGCAGGGAACACAAAACAATATGAAATAAACTTACTGTGAAATCAGCCCTTAAGATTCTGAAAGAAAACTTGGGCAAAATAGCTTAATTAGGTAAAAAATAGATGGATCAAAACTGTTATCTTGATTTAGACTGGTTGAGTTGTTCAACCAGGCAGTGACTTAAATGCTGGGTACAGTAGCTAAACTCTTTTCCTTCAGCTGACTGAATAGTCCTAAGAGGATGTCCTTCATCTCTAAGGCAAGATCCCTTCAAAAAGAGCCTCCAGGACAATGTGTCCCACCATACTCCCCAAGTGAGAACTTTCCCTTTAAGGCAGAACTAGACCTTCAGGCAATCCATGGCTAGCTCTTCCCATGTAAAGGCAGAATAAAGAATGTATGATGTGACTCAAAAGAGAGAAAAATTGTGAGGAGGAAAACAGCAATGGAGAGTTTGTTTTTACAAACTGTTCATACAGAGCTGCCTTTCTCCAGAAATACGCATTTTGTTGGGTACATTTGCTCTTACAGGATTCAAGAATGGAGGTATCAGTGAATTGAAGACACTAGTTTATAAAAACAGACACAGCACCAAGCAGAGTCTGGCATTTATGCTCTATGAGCAAAGAGGCAGATTAATGGAAGCTTATATGGAATTATATGGTATTTCAAAATTATACAGTGTCAGTCACTAAGCAATAAAAAGGCTATAACAAATAAGCAAACACTGCTTTCAAAATATGCATACCACATTTATTCTTTGTACCTCACACTGATGTTCTCAGTGGTATCTTTATGAGTAGAACATGTTAAGGTGTTTAAGGACATGGTTTAGAATATCTTGCACATATTTGACTTAGCTTGAAACCTTTAAGAGCTTACAATATTTTTCTGTATTTAAGCAGACTTTTTCTTCAGCATTGCTCCTTGCAGTCTCTTTCTAATCTTTTCACTTTAATGTCCTTCCAAAGTAAATATGCTTTTGCGCAGGAAAAGTCCTAATAACATGCTTGTATTAGTTGTAAAAATATTTATGACTCTTGTATTTGAGGAGCGGGGAGAGGGAGAAAATATGATTTGAACACCCTGGTTACACTGGGTTCCTCTTGGCAATAGCTATCTGAAACGTCTAAAAGGAGTTTTCCCAGCTGGATGAAAATGTGAGGAGCAAATCAACTTCTGTGTGCATGTAAGCATAAAGTGATGCTCTCTGGGCCAAAAAACACTAAGATATCACCAACTGCTAATGCTTGGAATGGTCACTGTGCTAATTTTGCACATATTTAACATAATGCTAACAAACTCTTTCATATACCGTACTTCATTTCTGTCTAACCTCACCGTTTGCATTTTTTTTCTCCCCATACTCATCTGTACACAAGTCTTGCCAGATGAAGACTTCATATTATACACCAGATGAAGGCAACTCTAGTCCACAAAAGCTTAGGCTATAACAAATGTGTTAAGTCTTTAAGGTGTTACCAGACTCTGATGTTAGTTTCTGCTCCAGAAAGTAGGACAAGGGGCAATGGATTCAAACTACAGGAAAAGAAATTTCATCTAAATATCAGGAAGAACTTCCTGACAGTCAGAGACATTTGACAGTGGAATATGCTGCCTTGGAGTATGGTGGAGTCACCTCCTCCGGAGGTTTTTAAGCAGAGGCTGGATGGCCATTTGCTGGGGGTGCTCTGAGTGTTTGTTCCTGCACAGCAGGGGGTTGGGTTTGATGGCCATTGTGGTCTCTTCCAACCCTATGTTTCTATGATTCTATGAAAAGCAGGAAGAGAACTAGAAGTGGGCCCATGGGGCACCTGTGGCCTTCAGAGTTGGTCTGTCCGACCCATCATTAATTCCCTGTGCTCCAAGTCCCTCTCCTGACATTGCTGGTTATGTTGCCATCGCTGCACAAGACATCAGGAACGTCATCCCGGAGTATCTCATTTCTCTACAGAACTGGGCTTCTACAAAGTAATCAAAAACCTGTTTTTCAAATTTGCATTAAAGCAGCTCTGCTTGGGCATTATATCCTCATTCCTCTACCATTAGTTATTTTAATCTTTTTTTGTACTTAATAATCCCTAATATTTCAAAGTGCTAGAATACTTAATGTAAATAGTACTGAAATATATTCCCCAACTAAATTCAGTTAAGACCATTTCATACCTACCCATGTCATTTTAACGCATTTCCTTCCATTTTTGATGTGTCACTCAAAATCATGTTTACCATTTATCAGCTTTACTGGGGAAATTGAGAAAAGTAATGATAGCCAGGAATTTCACTTCAAAGAGATAAAATTAATATGCTGTACACAATATTATACAGCTTACTTCCCTAGAAACACATTTCAATGAGAAGAACAAAAAAAAATCATAATATGATAAATGCTGGCATTTTACTTTAATGATCACACTTCCTGTGAGACAGCATACTGTACTTTGTTTTAAGATATAATAATTTTCTGAATTCTAATCAATCCCTACCTAGATGCTGCAAAGATCAATAATAGCAATTACCAAGACACACTAATAAAGATGTGTTGCTGTACAGTGGTTATTCATCCAGAACCTCCCCAGTCAGACTCTATTTCTAACATGAAAAGGGAATAAAACACTTAAGTGCCAAGTAAGCAACTTTGGAGTTATGTAGTTGAACATTATAAGCCTATTTATTATACAGTGTTGCTCAGAAGTATCAAGTGTAAAGATTTATCAGTGTATGCCAAAGTCAGAATCATCCATGCCATCTTATTTACAATATTTATGTATGGCTGTGAAAGCTGGACAATGAAGAATGCTGATAGGACGAAAATCAACACATTTGCAATGTGGTACTAAAGGAGAATTCTATGCATCTTGTGGTCTGCCAATAAAGACAAATGAATGTTACAGCCCTGTGCACCCCTCAAGATTGGCATAGTTTAATTGGCAAATATTATTTCATTGGCACTATTAATTGGCATTGATATAAATGATACCTGAGGTGACTAGAAAGTCAAGCTGGGAGAGGCAAATTACTGACTGTTAATGTGAGATAACAAGGCAGGTCAGACACACCCACCTCCTAGGCAGAAACTGAAATCATTCTCAGGCTAATAGCACAGTCACTCTTGAGACAATAGACTTAAGCTAACGAGCTGGACACCTCAGAGCTGAAAGGGGAAATCCCTACCAAAATTGTGATTGACTTAACCCTGATCCCGCACACCTGGATACTTCCTTATTGTCTTCCCCACCTGTCCACAATATTGAGCCATAATCTTTTTATTACCTAAACACTAAGACCATGAACTCTGTCTGGACTTCATTGTTTGTGTTGCAACTCCAATTGTCTGCTTGGCTGGAAGAGCAATTCACACTCATACCTGCACAATATTTTTTGGGTATAAGAACCCTTGATTTTCAGCAGTTCAGTGCAGCCTCTCACCTTTCCGAACACCATGCTATTTGATTCCTGAACAAGAACTGTCCTAAGGTGCCGCCCTAAGCCATGTCACTGCTTTCCTCACTGCTCTCCGGGCCAGTAAATATCACCTTATCCTTGAAAGTCCCCTAGACACACTCTCCTCCCTTTTCGTTCAGTTAGCTCTTGTGTGCTTGTGTGAGTGTTTGGATCATTGTGTGCTTGTGTGAATTTCTTCCAATAAATACATATTTTATTTTACATTTTGAATCTTTGTCTGGTCTTTCCTGCAAGGATCCCGTAAACATAGGTGGTAGATTTTGTTAAGTTATCCCCCTCTTCCAGGCAATTTTTGAACTAATTAATCTCCTAACATCATGTGGAGGTACTGGCATCATCCACATTTTGGGGTAGCAAATGTGTGCTAGAGCAAATCAGGCCTGAACTCTCCTTAGACACCAAGATAACTAAGATAACACTGTTGTATTTTCGACATATCATGAGATTGCATGACTCATTGGAAAAGACAATAATGCTGGGAAAAGTGGAAAACAGCAGGAAAAGAGGAAGACCACATTACAGTGGAACAGACTCAATCAGGGAAGTCACAGCCCTGAGTTTGCAAGGTTTGAGGTGACCAAGCCTCTTCAAGGTCTCTTGTTCATACAGTCACCGTAAGTGGAAGCTGACTTGAAGGCAAATAAGAACAACAACTCAGAGGTAAATCCCACTTGTATGGCTTTTAATCAATTCTTGTATGGCTTTTACTTGCACAGCTTTTAATGGACTCATAAGCCAGTGTAGTATAGAGATTTAAGTGCTGGTCTATGACTCCGGAGACCAGAGTTTGAATCCCCACTTGGCCATGGAAACTCACCAGATGACCTTTTGCAAGTCACACCCTTTCAGCTTCGTAGGAACACAAAGACAAACCTCTTCTGAACAAATTTTGCCAAGAAAACCTCATTACAGGCTTGCCTTAGAACAGCCATAAATCAGAAACAACTTGAAGGCACACAACAACAATACTGTGAGCTCCTTTGAGGGCTGCAGTAAAAAAGCAGAGTACAAATCTAATTAATAAAATGACAAATAATATGCACAGAACTACTCCTGTATGAATTAGAAGTTAACTTTATGTTTGTATGAACTGTACTCATCTTCTACCAACAGCTTTTGAATGGAAATATGATCAGATTAAAAAGGACCAAAAGTATGTTGTTCCATATTCATCATGCAGTATGTTGCCATGAATTGTCACAGAAAACATGAATAGCAGTAAAATGGACAGTGTGACCCTTTATCAACCCCCCGCAAAACAACATACGACCATAGAAAAAGGATAAAAGAACCTTTATTTGTATAAAAATTGCATCTGTTAATATACACATGGACGCACATTGAGACAGACCAGAAACATACACATGTATGTATTTTTTACCTAGACAGGTGGGTTTTGAAATCCTTGTTAGCTTTATGACATAATAGCTGGCCATTGATACTGAAAGGGTGATTTTGTCTTCAGTAGTCCCTGTGAGATAGTTTTGCTTTAACCTAGCAGGTCAGGGATACAGAGGCGGTGGGGAACAGGCCAGGATAGTAAACCTTCTTGACAGTAACATGCTTGGACAGTCCCACAGCTGTTTCTATGAGTCAATTTCTCACTCAACTTCTTTTCTTATATAACACAGGAATCCATCATCCAGTGGTCTCTCACTGGGAGGGGATACACCTTAACCAAGGGCAACTGTGTTCCAACCTTGGAGATCTGGGACAGTTTAGGTAGAATTCATTATTGGGGGGCACAATTCTATGAGGGGTGGTAGAACCCATCAACTAAAGGGATGTAATGCTTTCCTCTTCTGTAGATCTCCTGCTACATTGATTCACCCCCAATAAAGCATATCGTATAGCAGCAAAGTGTGCCAGTTTTGAAGATCAGACATGTCTTTGCACTGCACTGGTCTGTCCAATTTGCTACACAGCTACTCACTATGAATGGGCAATTTAAAATCCCTTTTCTGAACTCCCTTCCTATGGATGCACTCACTAGACAGACCTTTAAACAGAAGGTGTCTTCAAAGAGAAGACCTCTTTGAAATAGGCTACACGGCTACCACAAGACAAAGGCCCTTTCTGCACGTGGGGGGGAAACGCCCGAAAACAGAGCTTAGCGGCTTTGTTTTCTGGCCGGCCGAGTCCGTCGCCATGAGGAGCAGCGTGAGTTCACTGCTCCACAGTCCTCCAGTGTCCCAATGGCGGCTTCCGGTTGGTGGAGGCTCTCCACCAATCGGAGAAGCTCGCCAGCCGAAAGCCCGCCTCTGGAAGATCTGCAGGCATGCACTTGCGTGTGCCTGCAAATCTGCTCTGGAGCCGGGCGATGGAGCTACACGGCTTCGCTCGCTCTGTGCTTTTTAAAAACCTCAAAAAAGAGGTTTTTAAAAACCACACTGTGTGACCACTTCTGGTCACGCAGAACCCGACTGAGGTGTGGATCTACAGAAAGTAGTCCACCCCAGTCCACTCTACGGTGCAGAAGACCTCTGTTGGAGGTCGCTGTGCACCATTTTAAATTCCCAGTGCGGAAATGGCCAAGGACAGTTAACTCAACATTGTTTCTATTCATATTACCATTCACCCTGGTGAGGCCAGGACAGAAACCTTGCTTGGTTATCTCCATTAAGTCCAAAGGATGACTTTAGATAAGGATAAAGAAAAGTATAATATGTATGTATAACATGCCAATAATTCAAGTTCTGTTTTTAAACATAAAAGTAAAATCTTCATAGTTCTCAGAGACAGAAACATATACTGTAGCTTTGCAAACTACGATAGATGGATGTTTTTGTCAGCAACCCCAGAAGTTTAACAGTGCTTATAAATATTCCTGAATTTAAACATTAAAATGAAATAAAGAAATTAATATAATTAACAAACTTACAGATTGAGATAAATTAGGCAAACAAACAAACGAAAAACAAAGTAAAACATTTAAAAAAATGAAATTGATAGGGAGCATGCTACTTTCTGCAAATGAGTACAACAAAATTAACTTGTATGTGCATGGTTGGACAATTTAATAACACCAAGGACAACTGCAATTACTGTTAAGGCACAGGCTGCGGCTGCAATATATGTTCTCCCAGCAACAGATGTTCCTGTCATTTAATGAAAGCAGCCTGCTGTCCATCTAAACTAGTGGGCCTTATACTGACAGTATTTTAGTGAGGATACTGATGTGAAACACTCAACAAGTTCTCTGTCTCCTTCTCCCTCCTCCTTTTCCTCTTCCTCTTCATTGTCACAGCAATTAAATGAAGGACATTTACTTATACATACCATTTTGTGCTGCCAAATTTTGGTAGACAGCTACATATTTCTGACATTTAACCACTTAAACAGGCCTTTCCGTTAAAAGCAATTCTCAATTCTCTGTCACGTGTCAAAAGACTGACATAATAATGTGTTGCTCTCGTTTTCTAAAAGGATGAGCATGCAGAATGAAATTTCTGCCTCTTTGTAAGAGAAAGAAAGAGCATATTTTTACAAGATACTTGACAGCAGAGTTTGGAAAAGTTACTTTTTTAGACTACACATCCCAGAGGGTATGCTGGCTGGCTGGGGGGCTCCAGGAGTTGTAGCCAAAATTAACTTTTCTAAGGTCTGCTCCAGAGTTCCCATAAGCTTCAGCTATAGGAAGATCCTGTGAACATTTATCAATTTGTTCTTCTCACTGCTGCCTCTTGAAAAGCTACTCCAGAGGTTTGTGAAAACCCTCTCTCTGTTGATATCTACCTTTCCATTTGTCTTTAAACGGTCTATAAATCTCCAGAAACACTTTCAATCAAACCAAATACACATTAATTGTCATGAATCTCAAAAATCCTTTTGGTGTGTTATTCTTTTAAAAATCTCACTTTCAGCTCAGCATTGATGTTTAACGCTACCTGACAACATTTTTTAAGTGAGAACAGTACATTTTTTGGTGTTGTCAATTAGCAACATTTGATAATTTAGCAAGATTTAATAATTTAGTGAGAAATTATTCCTTACTATTATTTTAAAAAATATCTGCAGGGTACTGTTCAAGAGCTTCAAGTGGCCCAAAGGCATCTGTAGACAAAGACTAGATAGACGCCTGATCATGGCCTTTGATGTTATTTCTTGTTGTTATGTGAGTTAAATTTAACTCCAATATATGGCAACCCTACCAAAATTATTTTTATTCTGAAGAGGTTTGCCATTATCTTCTTCTGAGGCTCACTTACTTAGCCTCAGAAGAAGACAATGGCAAACAATGGCAAACAACATATCCAATCAGTCTAGGACATTGTCTCTATGTTTAAAATGTCACCAAGAAGTTAATGTGCATTTAGATTTAGGAGATATGCAAGAAATGCTGTAGACTGAACAGACATGAAAAGAAAGTTGATATTTATGTAAAATGAAGGGAGGGGGATGTTGTTAGATTGCAGCTCCCAGCCTCACCAACGAATGGTGAGGAATTCTGGGAGTAGCATTCTACCACCATCTTGAAAGGAACACGACTCCCACTCCAGAATAAAGACTTATTACAAACATACTGAATGCTTTATACTTGCAACAGTTGTCTTCTCTGCGGATCCTGGGGGGGGGGGGTCAACATAGAGCCTCTCTTTCTTTTCATGTGGAACAAATTGAGACAATTAAACTATCATCTTTCAACTTCCTCATGATGCTAAACACAGAGAAAGTACATGGTCAGATTTATAAGAACAGAACATTACGTACATGCAATGTACCAAGGAAGATATGGTTTTGTCCAGTGTGGGCTTCACTCTCATTTAGCAGCTCTCAGTCTTGTTCAGCTGTTGTTTGCTTTGCCTCCTTGTACATGAGAACAGAGGAGGCCATAGGTCCATCATACTCTCTTCATTGTGCCTTTCCCCAAGTGAAATGCAATGTGTCTGAAAAGGAGAGGCTCATATTTATGTGAAGGTTGTTGCTCACATGGAGAGCCTTCAAAGGCACAGGAATTTCTCTTCAGGTATGCTCTTTTCCATGTGAAGAACATGACCAGAGACAAAGACAGCATAGTAATGAACAATGCTCTAGCCATGCACAGTTTCACATGGCTAATTGGAGCAGAGTATGGGCAGAAATTCACATTCAGATGTATATTCCCACCCATATTCTGATCTCATTAGTCAACAATGGGTATTTGGAACAAGATGAGGAACACAGGTCCAGTTTCTTTAGTAACAAGTAATAAGTAACCCTTCCTCTTGCATTTCAAGTGTTTGATTATTGATGTTTTTTTTAAAGAACCCACTGAAATAAAAATCTTTCTTATATTTCTCAAAGTGATCAAGGTGGACAAAAACATGTACATGTGTGCACGTTGGCACATACAGACATGCACACACTGACTAGAATTAAATGAAATTGTCAAAGTCAGACATTTTACTGAAGTGGGCATTTTGAAATAGATAAACAACTGGCTCATTAAAACATAAGCAAAAGGATTTCTTAGGAAACTGCTTTAACAAGAACTTTTAGAAATGTGATCTTCCTAGTGGCTTCTGACTAGAAAAACCTACAATACACAAAATCATACTGTTGTTATCTATAAACCATTTCTAATGACAATACAAAGTATCATACCTCAGTTGTACAGGGGAACATCCCAACACAGCCTCTGGCTAATAAAAAATTAATTTGAATAGGAAATAGGTACTAGGTTGGTGCTTTGCATGAAATTTGTATGTAATTTTCCTTAGGATACACAAACATGATTAAGGGTATAGCTAAGCTATGTAAATACCAGATGAGGTACTGTGCTCATGTAGCTGACATCACAGTATAAACTAAGATGATAGTTACACTGTTCAGTATATCAACTGGGATTTCTGCTATTTTTTTCACCTAAATTCTACATATAATTCTCACTTTTTTCCTCTTTTTTGTTTTTTGTTTTGGAAAAGAAGATACAGAAAGAGAAATCATTACTAGTAAATTTCAATAAAAGGAGACCAAATATCTGATGATAGGTTCATTTGTAAATTACATGGATACACCATTCTTTTAAATATTGCAAGTGCTGTTAAATCTCCTATCTTTACACCACCAGTGGGCATGTGTTACCTTTCCAATTCTGGAGTATCAGTCTTTTAGCTGTCAAGAGGGCATGAAAGATCCTGTGCTGACCATATGTTAAGTTCCAAGACATGGATAAATACCTTAAAAGAATGTGTATCACTGAATAATATTTCTGCATATCCAGAAAATGCTGTTTTCTGCTCAGAAAATGCTATTTTCTGTGGCAAACAATCACATGCAGATTTTGCACATAAGTCCTGAACTACAAAGATTCTTGTCAGTTATGGACTCCTTTCATCAGGGATTGACAACACTCAAAACCATGGGTTTTTTAACCATTTTTTGGTGTGTGTGTGTGTGTGTATGTGTATGTGTGATATTTTCAAATATTCTTTCTATCTCTACTCATCATTAAACACACAAGCCTGATAGCAAAACTTGTATTATGCATTTAAACTCAGTTGAAGCAAGTGGCCCTCAAATATTACAGGTTTCACAGACAGGATTGCAAAAGTAGCAGTGTATGAAGTCTAGACTTATTACCCACAAAGTTTCCTGCTTTTCAACCTTGAAGTCTTGTTATCTACATAAATGAATTACTCAAAGGTTGATAAGCTTTGGTGCTTTATTTCTTACTATTTTACTCTCCCTTGACATCACAGAAACAAGTTTCAAAGTCTACAAAGTCAAACAAACTAAAAATTAAATGTGATCCAGATAAGTTCAAATCCTCACTAAATTCAAGGTAAGAGAGATACATATGTGATTAACTCTCACTTTGAAATCAGGTTCTAAACCCTATAATACATCAAATTCTCTCTCTCTGAACGTAATTGCCTTTGTTGGCTCCACCCTCAACAATGTGTGGCTTCATACCAGAGCTTGGTGCCATTATATTTGTAAAGATTTAGGACTAAGTCCAACTGGTATTCTTAGTGAGGCCAGAGCCATTGAATCAGGAAGTGCTGAATCAAGAAGTGTTGACCAATCAAGGTCCCACTGACTGACTGGGTCTATTCTAATTTACACTAGCAATTGGATTTTTTTTTCTTTTTGAGATAAAAATGGTAGGCTATTTGAACTCAAATATTTTTATGGTATTTATACGGCAGTTTGTGTTTTAGACAAAACAAAGGCAGGCAGACAAGCAGGCAGCCAGCCAAGCAATCCTCAAAAACAGCCACCTATGAATAAGTCACAGAGAAAATCTGAGTGTGAGATTTCTCTAAAGGCAGCCTCAGAAAAAAAATCATTCCATTGATTTCACTGACAGTTGTGGCTGTGAAAGAACAACATTAACAACGTAAAAGCCACAAGAGATCTCTGCATTCTTTCCCAAGTATCAGTTCCACATTAAATGAAGAGAAAGGGAGGAGGAGGAGGAGGAGGGAGGAAGAAGGTTATGCCATTCATCTTTGATAGAGTTGATCATCTGCTGGAGTGGGTAGGCCCTTGGATCAGCATGTCCAGCCCTCCCAAATGGGTAATTGCCACTTGCTGGATGTCCTGTATCTGTATCCTATATATACATATATGTCTATGTGACACACACACACACACACACACACACAGCATCTTAAAATAACTCAATTAGCAACATTCAGATTTTTTTGTTTTTTAAGCGACCCACTGGGTCAGATAGGAAAGCAGAAAGACATATCAATAGAAAAGAAAAATACTCTCTTACTAGTCCTATTTGAAATGGCACTGCTACTGAAAATCTTTTAGTCAAACTTCTCAGATCATTACTGTGAACTGCATTGGGTCCCACAGTGGCAGAAAGGCAGGATATAAATTAAATATAAACCAGCCCACCAACCAACCATATTGGTCAGTATCAAGGAAAAGTCCCAAACATGTCTTCTGGTTTCTGCTCTGGGTTGTAGCCTGAAGTTTAAAGAAGGTAGTCTCACAGCAGTTTTAGCACCTTGGACAGCTCCTTTACCACCCAGACTAAATCCCAGTGCAGATTTACTACTCTACTGTTTGGAGGTAATCTGCTGCCATTGCACAGTCATTTCAGATATTCAAAGTGTTAGAGAATATGGCTATGTGATTTTGATTCAGCTGTGCATACCTGCCATTGGAAATCTGTGTGTGTGTGTGTGTGTGTGTGTGTGTGGAGGGGATAGGAAACTGAATTAGCACGGAGACTAAAAAAGGGATGTGTATGAAATAAATATGGTACAGTCTTTAATCACAGCCATCAACCTGCAAATACATTCTGTTTAAATCAACTGAACCATGTTATAATGAATATGCATTTATGATTGATAAAGATATTGTTCAAAGAAACTAAATCTTTTTAAAAATATATCTGTCAAATAAGTGAACGCATTTATTCTTTTTCTCTTCTTTCATGTTAGCACTGCTGGTGGCCATTTTCCCCCTACCCTTGCAGTGGAATATTATGCAATAAATAAGGTCCACTGAGTTGAGTGGGACTTATTCCAGGCAAGTATATGTACTGCAACCTCATTTATTTTTATAAATATTGCCCAGGATCCTTTAATTATTATACTCAAAGACGTGGATGCATTCAGAGTAATATTGGGGGAGGGGCTAATTTTGTTTTTTAAACTGCATTCCACCACACCTCACATTTGTTTTTGTTTTTAAAACTGCACTCTACCACACCTCATTTGCCACTTTTCACAAACTTTTGGTGCTTGCCATTTCCTGATGACTCCTGGAACAACCTACAGTTTCTCAGACACATGACGTATTTATAAGAATGTTTCCTACATACCCATTTCCCATGATATTGATGGCCATTATCAGTGCAGTTCAACAGCATGAGCAATATTAATACAGAAACTGATGGACAAAGAAAAGACATGCAATATAGACTCCTGTGATATATAAAATAGCTTCCTATAATTCTTTTACAAGATGTCTGGAATAATTAATAAATTATTTTACCTGTTTGTCTCTGTGTTAGTTTTAATTTATTATAAGCCACCTTGGGTTCCACACCAGGAAAAGAGTGGGATTAAAATAAAATAAAATACAGCTACAGCTCTATTATTTCCATGACCACCATGTCTTCTTTTGCTTGGTTTCTTCCACGAAGTTTCCAAATGGAATTCAGAGAGAATAGCAAGGTTTCAGACAACCACAAAAGTTATTCAGAAATGTACAGTTCCAGTACTTTGGGAAGTGAAGGATAGATCTTATGGGAACCCATTCTTAAGTTGGCCTAAACTTCAGTTGAAAACTACTGAAAGTATTTCAGACAGTATCATTTAAGAAATGGCTAAAAAGTGCTCATTTTTGAAACTCTCTTCACCTGCTCTGGTGCATTTGGCAGTCATACAGTCCTCATGAGAATGTTGCACCTCAGATATAAAAGTGGAAGATTGCTCGTTTAAAAGTGCTTTTATCTCCAAAACCCTCTACATGTGCAGAGCTCACAGGTGAAGTAGTAGGCTTTGAGCTAACCACCTGCCTAATGTTCTACTTTTACTAATGGACTGAGACTTTGATATGGAGGCACTTTGAAACTAGTGAACCTTCCCTCCTGTGTAAATGAGGCAGAACATACTGTTCCATAGTCCTTGCTTGACATTTGAACTGATTCTGAGGCATCTGTCAAATTCTACAGATAAGAGAATGCACAAAAAAGCCACTAAAACCCATAAGTTGTATCAAAGCAATAAGCTTTATTAACACTCTGAAAGTACTGAATTGTTGTTCCTTTCTATTGTAGATTTCATTTCAAAGGACTGAATAAAAGAACAGTCTAATCTGTTGTATGAGGCCTTCATCACTACATCACTCCACATTAACCTTTTCCCTTGTTCATGTCAGGGGTTGGCAGAATTTGAACAGATTTTTTTTCAGGTACCTTGGGTTTAAAGCAACAGCAAGGAGGAAGTGAGAGCCAGTGACTCACTCTATCAATGACCAACATCCTCACGGAAGATGGACTGAAGGACATTTGTTCTTGAAACCAGTTTGCAGTTTAGGGAGGGGCCTTTAGAATTCTCAGCCAGAGAGCTCTTTGGCCTCGGTAAACTACAAATCCCAGAATTCCACTGGACATTGAAAGTGGAATAATAGCACTATAACTAGTGTAGGGTGGAAATGGCCTGAAAGGGGGCCTAAGAGGGAGGTTTGGTAATCCCTGAAAGTTATGTACAGATTATGAAGATCGAGATGAAAAAGATGTTGATTCTGAAGAGCTTGAATAAAAAGATTGTATTACTGGTATGTATTCTTGCATTCAGATAAACTACTGGTGAGGAGGAGGGAGAGATTGATATAATACAACCTTTTTGCAGCCAGTCTTCTATTGTTAAATGGACATGGATTGAGCCTTTAAAGAAAACTGTGGAAGAAATCTTTCCACCATTATCAACTTCAGGTTCTATTACATACAAAAACAATACCTGCCAAATGAATACATTGAAGCTTGGCACCAACAATCTTTTTGATGAAGTCTAGAAATCTAGTGAGTCCTAAACTGACTGAATAAAAACTGCCACATGTGTGTGCTGCACAGTAACACTGCTATTCCCATTTTTCTACAGACATATATTTATGTATTTCAAATGTCAGTGAAATAAACTAAAAGCAAACAGATGCATTTGAATGAAGACTACTGAAGTAAAAAGACAAGCTTTCTTTAGGCTTGTCAAGGAAAGCTATCCTTAAATAGCTTTACATCATAGTTAAGACTGGAAGAGAACAGTGGAATTTGCAGCTTTCTTCCATTTGCTTAACCTAGGTTGAGAGATCATTTGCAGTGAACCTCCACTCAGGATTTTGGACTTTTCCAGTTCCTTACTTTCCTTACTTACTGCTTCATCTTTTGTTCAAAGATCTGGAATGAAGAAAAGAGATGATAAAATGTGGTATTAACCACACTAAATAGCCAGGTCCTTTTGCTATGAAAAGATAAAAGACAAGCTCCTTTCTGTGGCTGAATTAAAAGGCATCCTGTCCAGGAAATTAGAAAGTTTCCAAATTTAGCAAAAACTGCATGAACCCAGCCAGCTCCTCCCCTGAAAAAGTAGCATTGTTTTCCTTTATCTGAATATTTTCTTGCTTGTATTTGACCTGCTGAGCTGGAGCCCAACCAGTAGTGTGTGAAACACAATTTTAGTTCACCAGTAAGTATTTCAGCTGAAGAAGGACATCTCTTAAAACAATACCATAAAAATATATCAAATATCAACAACTTCACGGTAATTGTTTCCAAAAATAATTATTACAGTAATGTATTAAGTGTTTTCTCTCTCTCTCTTATATGTCTGTTATATGCATGTGCATATTACATCTATCATTGGCATTAGTACATTTTTGCAGTGTCTTGTGAAGCAAGGAAATAAAAAAAGAAAGCTTTCTATATAATAATGGCATTCATGTTGTAGTGACACATATGCACTGACTGTGTCAAGCCTACATTGTAAGGCATTTTATGTGAGGCTGTCCTTAAGGTTATAGCTGATACAGAATGCAATGGCTAGGCTACTGATCAGGCTGTCTTACTTTCTGTGTGTTACACTTGTGCTAAACCATCTACACTATCCACCAGTCTGCTAGCAAACTTAATTGAGGAGTTGGTACTAGTATAAAAATCTCATACAGCTCAGGACTAGGAATTTTGATTAATTTCATTTTGGTAATGCCAAACTGATGGAATTTTGCTGCAGCGGTACCCTCCCTATGAAACTATCTTCCTTCTGCAGTACATCAGGTAACAACACTAGCATGTTTTAGGTGTTCATTGAAAACATTTATCTTTATCTTGGCTTTTCCCAAGGCACAGTTGAGATTTCATCAGGTTGTCCTTGTACAAATATTTGAAGAAGTGGGCCATGCTGAATAGAATAAACTGCTAAGGAAAGGAGTGGAGGATGGAAGTTAACAATCAAAATTGCACAGTAGCAAGAGCACCTTTTCATGCTGTTGTGCATGAAGAAAAAGCATGTCTGAGCTCAGAGCTCCTCAGCATTTGGAGCCTGGAGAGGTCCAGAAGCCCTTTGGAATATGAAACAGACTGCCATAATTTGCAGCTGCTGCTGCTCCATCAATCCGGGTGACTATATCACTGCACCTAATGGATGAGACAGCCCTGCTTATGCCTAGAACAAGGAAGCCCTTTTAAAAAGAGAAGTCTCCCAAATTTGTCACTGCTACAAAATTAGATTATCTTCAAACCGTACCCTTCCCTGACTTAAAGCGCTTGCTAGGTGTAATTTTGATATATATGATCTCTTTTTCGATTCCCCCCCCCCCATAAACATACACACATACTTATACAGAATCCTCCCACCTGCATAAAAATGTTCTTATAAAGTATAAAGCTTTGCAAAAAAGAGGAGGAACTATTTTATTCCCCAACCTGCAACATTTCATTAAGTTATACTGCACATTAAAGAAACAATGTTAATTCATCATTGTCATGCATTCAAGGGTAAGACTAAAGTACTTATTAAGTTGTAAAACGTTACACTACAAATTGTCTTTATTCTTTTCTTAATAGGAAGTTCATTAAAGGGAAGTAGTGAAGATGAATGTATAAGCTTTCAATCCTTCAGAAATCAGTCAAGCTCTTTCCAGAGACCTTTGGCCTCAAGGCTTCCTGTTTCCTTTCCCAACTCTTGCCTCATATAAATCCCAAAGGTGCCTCCGTAGTTCTATTACTCATGATAAAGTGGGTTGAAAAGAAGTCCCAAATTTTCCTTCTCCCACCTGGTTTACAAAGCTGATAGGGTGCATTACAACTAGGATTGTTACAAAAATTCCAGTGAGGTCGGTCACACAAGTAAAACACCTGCTCAGATTCTTGCAGCTGGAAGTGAGATGGGCACAACCCATTTCAAGTGCCCCTTTCACAATGATGCTTTCTCTGCGCTCAACAACAAGACCATCTAATCGTTTTGCTTTGTCTAACATTCATTTTAAAAAAAACAAACTCAAATTTCTTTCCAGTGAATTTACGATTAAAGTTGGAAATTCCTTACCAAAATGGGACCGGACAAAATCTTCAATCCTTTCCATTAGCCAAACACAGTACACACAGCTACTCCCAATATACAGACCATTGAGTTAGACCCACCTGCCATATAATTGTTCAAGATGAGGAGTCTTTCAGAAGGATAGACGTAGAAATCTTAATTGAACAGAACAAACATGTTTGGTTGAATACACAGTGGTTCATTTTTATACAGCATTTAATACATAGCATACACAGAATTTAAGAAGTCAGTGTGTGTGTGTGTGTGTGTATGGAATGTTTAAGTGGGCAAGGAGAATGATAAATTTCTTTTTGCAGCAGAGTAAGCTTCCAGTGTGCCTGAAAGATGTGATGGTGAGATCTTTCTTGAAAAGAGGTCTTTCCTGAACTGCACAGTACTAGAAAATTATCAGCCAGTCTCTCAACATCCCATTCACAGGCAAGATTGTGGAATGTGTAAGTACATTCCAGTTCCTATGAAGCTTTTTTAAAGACTTAGCTTCAAGTTATCAGAAAGACTACATTTCTGTGTGGATGTTGAGATCTTTTGGGTAGGCTCTTCTCTTGGCTATTCTGGAGTCTGCCTGGCATGGACCAAAAGGCTTTTATGGTTTCCATTCTCTGGCAGTTGTTGACCCTCTCTTTATGCTCTTTCTTCTGGCTGAAAACTTTTTTACTCTGTTAGGCCTTTAGCAACTAACTTCAGTTGCTGCGAAAGCTTCCAACTGGATGGGTGGTATAACTTTCTTTTACTTGTGTGTTTATAAATTGTGTTTTAATTTTTTGGCACATCCATTCATTCATTTTTATGTTTACACTTTTTTTTTTAAACAAGTTTACTCTAAGCTGTCTTGAATCCCATTTGTGGGAGAAAGACAGCATATAAAGCAAATCCAGTATAAATCAACAAAGACCCTCTGGCCATGTGAGTCATTCAGTTGATTGATTGATTGGAAATTCCAAGTTATTTCTTTTGAATTTTATGAAGAAATTTGCAATTTGAGACAAGTCCTTATAGAAATATTACATGTGTTGTCTTGTTCCAAAGGGGAGTAAAAAAGGTTTTCTATACTTGATCATAACTCTTTCACTCCTTAGTCTTGTTTAACATTAATCAGGCACCATGTGACAAATGGCTTCCTGCTCAAAAGCCCATGGTGCTTGGGCAATCTAATATATACAGTAAAAGTCAAAGTTTGTCTGTTTTTCTGTATCAGGCAAAGACCTCATATGATTGGCTGTGTCAGGCGAAGACCTCATATGATTGGTTGCCTAAGAAGATTCTATGGAATCCTGGGGTTTGCAGTTTAGGAAGGGGCCTTTAGAATTCTCAGCCAGAGAGCTCTTGGGCCTCAGTCAAATGTGCCTGCCTTGAATAGGCCGGTTGCTATGGAGATGAGGCCTAGCAGCAAGGAGGAGGACACTATATTCTCTCAGGAACCGAACCTTTGTATGTTAATAACTCCCAATACAGATTGGATGGGGAATATGGGGGAAAGTTACAGATACCAGACAAGAGAGTTTAACAGGCACAGGATCTCAAATCTTTCTAACAAGTATGAGAAAATAAAATCCTGAGCAACGCTAGGTATATATGCTAGTACTTTATAAAATTAAAAAAGAAAACAGAAGGTTTCTCAGGCCTTCTTAGTACTCAGTGGCCAGGTTGCCAGGCTTTAGATTAGCCAGGCAAGTTGCCACATTACAGCAATAGAAGCCCAGGGCACCAAGAGCAACCAGGATCTCACAAACTTTACTGAGTAACTCATTCGTTGCTAGGAAACAAATCTTAGCAATCTGAGAGAGAGCCATGAATGTGCATAAGCTTGAAGGAGCAGCAACTTTATCAAGAACTTCAGTGACATATAAGGAATTATAAAGCTAAGTACATAGCTCATAGTTATAATTCTGTTGAAATCCTCACAAATGTACAAATTGACTTACCCAGTCCAGCCAAAGGTCAATCAATTTTTGCATTTCTTTCAGTGGTGGAGGAAAGATGCTCATGTAAAAGTCCATCTAGGCATGCCAGATGAACTACTCTTTGTTATTAGAATATGGAACAAAACTATGATCATTATACACATATTTTGTTGTCACTGTGTGCCTTCAAATCATTTCTGACTTATGGCAAACCTAAGATGATCCTGTCGCCCAGTCTTCTTGGCAGACTTTATTCAGAGGTTTGCCCTTGCCGTCCTCTGAGGCTGGGAGAGTGTGAGTTGCCCAGGACTTGCCCAAGGCAGTCCAATAGATTCCATGGCTAAGTGGGGATTAAAACCCTGGCCTCCAATGTCTTAGTTCAGCACTCAAACCACTATACCACAATGGCTTTCACAAACTTACCAGGGAATAAGTCCCACTAAACTCAACAGTAGGGGTGGAAAACATATTCTAAATGATCCAAAAAAACAAATCTGTTTTTTGAGTGTTGAGAAACTCTCCCATGAAGAATTTTGGACTGATAAGAATCTTCATAGTTTGGGATTTGTTCTGCACAGAATTCCCACATGGTTGTTTTGCACAGAGAATGGCATTTGATATGCAGGAAACAGATTTTTATGAGAAGAAATATTATTTCTATGCAGAAAATGCTGTTTTCTGTGCAAAACAACCACCTGGGAATTTTGCAGAATGTAAGTCCTGAATGGGAAATACTCTTCAAAAGCTGTGAGGACTTTCTCACAGGGGGAAGAAAAATTGCCAAAAGTACTCAATAAGAAAGTTGATGAAGAATTGCAACCCTATTCAATAGTTTTTACTTCCTAGTTCACTTGCATAGGATTGTGGTGTTAGTGTCATACTACTTCTGAACAGTCACCATGGCTAAGAACCAGTGATCCATCTATCTTCAATAGACTTATCTTTTATGTTTGTTATTTTATATCGTTCTTTCCATCTTTATGAAACATTTCTTTTAAGGTCAGGCTGGTAGTTTTAACCACACAGAAGCATTAAAAATATAAGATCCCATAGATTTATAGGATGGCACTATCATAATTTCATGATCATTTTAATGCCCTTCTTAATTATTTATACTTTACAATAATATTTATCAAAAGTATTACCAATCTACATGTTATTTACAGATCATTCTAAAGGCCACTGGGGGGGGGGGGTAAAATTTCTTTCTTTCTTTCTTTCTTTCTTTCTTTCTTTTCAGTAGGTCTAGTAATGACTGGTGGCTTCTATGTCAGTGGAACAGTGAATCCACTTTGGGTTTTAGTCCAAAGTTTTAAGACGAAATTCAAGGTGCTGAACCTATTTCTTGTCTAGGATTCAGTACTTTGGATAGCTCCTCTAAACATCAGACTAAATCACAGGATGGATTCATTTTGAATGAATCCACCAATCATCACAAGCAGCAGCATGATAGAGTCGTATTTGTCAAGACTCCAGGATCAAAAGAAAAAGGCTCGTTTTTTTTTCCTCATCAGATTATCTGGGACAGAAGTCAGATGGACAGGTTCATAAGCTTTTCATATTTTTAATTTTTATTTTATATGCAGAATATGGAGTGGTAGAGCTGGCACTGAGTTCTGTATTTACAATGGTGTTGCAGAGCCAGATATCAAACAATAATACGTCCAGCCTTCTCCTGGCAGTGAGATGTGATGTGACAAGCAGTGGAAAGGACTCCTGCAGCATCCTGTTGTAGCTGCTTGTCGTACTGCACCTTGTTGCCAGGAGAGGATTGGACGCGTCATCATTTAGCAGCTTCTTCTTCAGTACCTTAGAAAAACCTTCTGGGAGTGGGGAGGTGAGGTTTCTTGGATTCAAATGTTGGGTCTTGGGGGCTGAATTGGGAAACAAAGCTATGATGACAAACCCCCAACATCATAGCTACCTCTCCCAAAGCAGGATTTCAGGATAGATACCTAAATATGGAATTCCAATCCACAAAAATTAATTCAGGGGTGGGGAAAGGCAGATGCAGTCGGGGCATTTTTCATCCTTGCATCCCCATAGGGGGTGCACCAGAGCTCCCAGTGCCCCCAACCCCTCTCTGAAGGTAGAATATCAGCCAAAACCAAAACCAAAATGATGTCACATCATTTCCAATTTTGTTGTTTGCTTTTTTATTGCCTTTTCCCCCCAGGGCTTGGAAATGTTGATGCATTGGGAGGCTTGAGGGTGGGGTTGTGGGAGAGAAACCATCCCATTTGGTGATAATTTTGAACTTTTGTCTGTTTTTGGTAAAAAATGAAAAAAAATGAAATGGGGGGGTCAGGTGGCTTTGGGGAGGCACATGGTCTGCACTCTCCCCAGCCCTGGATTAAATCAAAGAAAACAAGAAATAGGATTCACAATTTTCTATATTCCCTGAACATCATTCTAGAGACTGCTGTTGCACTGGCCATTGTCCAGTCAGCTTTCAAGTTTTCCTCAGTCATAAGTATGGAGTAAGCAAAATATCTGCTGACATGAAAGATCTGCTTGCAGTTATTAAGTCAATGGCATAATAAAGCACAAGGGCAATTTGGCACCTCCATGATTTTCTAATCTATCAATCATCATTCATTCTATGACAAAGAACTCAGAGGAAATTGGATAGTAGCTGATAGTAGCTTTGCTTACAGTATAATCCTATGAATGTTTACTCAGAAGTAAACCTCACACAGTTTAATGAGTGTTAATAAGTTCAGTTTAAAATGTCATGATGCTATTATGAAGCATAATCTAATTTACTACTTGCATTTTAAAAGAACTTGAGTAAGACCAATGTTTTTGGATACATCTTCAAATTACTAACACATCTCCTCTTACATAGCACACAATTTGACAAATAAGTACCAAAAAGAAAAAAAGAAAGAAAAAAAGAAATCAGAATAAGAAGGGATGAGATAGAGTATAACAAATATTTGTTCAGATACTTGTGACAAATAATTTTGAGACATTTGATTTGCCTAGGATGCTACCCAGACAAACAGAGTATCATAGTAGTTTTGTCAGCCTATTGATCCCTTATAGCAAGGTATGAAAACAAGGACAACCCTGAATCAGAGATGGAAGGATACATTAACTGTCAAGCCATGAGATGAGATACAGAATTGGTAATAACCTTTCAGGACAAATAACAATTTAGGTTGGTGAGTTTCTTCCCCAGATTACTGACACAATGGTGCGAGCCGGGAAGCAGGTATATCCCTTGTCAAAGGCATGGTTAACCTACTCCTCCTGCAGTTGCTTTGGGTTCTATGGGAGCTTTTCAGGTGCTGGATACTATTCTCAACGGAGGTTTGGCACTAGGAGATCTTCACTACAACCCAGAACAGCTGCTGGGGGAATAAGCATAAAATTGGCCATGGATTCACTGTTTCTATGAATCCACCAACCCTCAGATATCAGTAGGTGACCTGCAGGCAAACTTGGAGGTAAATAGAGTTGAGAAAAATAGGAATGGGGGGGGGGGGTTATTTCATGTTAACTCAATAAGCAAAAGTTGGTTTAAAAAAAACCCTCAAAAAAGAGAATTTTGTTCTAGATTGGCATTAAATTGGTACATCCTACCTTAAAACTATCCTGACAGTGCATAACCACTGACGTGAGTAACTGTGGTCAAAGCTTTCTTTTTTATTACCTTTATAGTGCTAAAGGCTGCTCTATCACCCAGGTCACAGTAATTAATTTAATCTCAGGATCACTTAGGATCTTCATCTTAAAATTGCTAAGAAATGGATGAGAGTTGTTAGGTCTCTGGTGTTGATAAAAAGCACCTCCTCATACAAACATCCCATAGAATCCATAGCTGCATTCAGAAACACCCCAAGCAACTAAACATGGTTTTCACAGGAAAATCTCATTCAGAGCAGGGCTTTCAACTTTTCACCAGTTCACTGAGACTTCACTATTATCTCTTCTATTTTGTCAGGTTCAAGTTTAAGCTTATTCTCACTGATGTAGTCCACAAATGCTCTCAAACAGATACTTTCAGACTGCACTGCCTTATCTGGAGATGTTGTTAATATATTTATGTTTTTGCACCTCGTCCATGTGATGTTATTTTTAAAAAGTACTTTAGATGTAAAGACTGAAAATCATGGGAGACAAATATGACCTATAAGAAACCCCACAGAACAATTCTATTGAAGAGGTGCAATAATATATCATACCCACCTGTTGAAATTTGCCCTGGAAAGAGCAACTACCAAAAAACATCTATCACTTCCAACCCCAAAAGGTTGTCTGAGAACTGATGAGAGGACTTCTCTCTCTCTCTCCACTGCTATAGATCACCCAGTAACCAATCAGTCCTCGTCCCAAACGAATGATGAAAGCCAAGATGAAATAAATCCATATTGTTACTGAGAAACCTTGTATCTGCAGAAGGAAACTATAGCTGGCATCCTCGTGATTAGCTACATTGGTGTCACTTGTACTTATGCCATTGCAATCTCCTTTTTTGATTGTAATGGAGCTTGGAGTTAGTATAAGCCACCTCTTTTCAGTTGCAGAACTCTGACAAGCTTAACCATTTCCTGGTCAACAGAGGGTGGAGGGGAGCAGCAAACATCCAGCTATTTTACTGTGGCTGGATGAACAGCAGTTACATCATCCGCAAGTATCTCCAGAGAACACGTAAGGATCCCTGCAGATGTCTGCTCCTGTACTTCCAGCTATAGGAAAATAGCTGGATGCTTGACAGCTGCTCCTCCTGCTCTCCACCAGCCAGGAAGTGGCTAGGTTGGGATGCAGCTGAGATGTGAGATTATTTTTTTTGGAGGGGGCAAACAAAAGACTATCTTAGCAACATCTCATAGCGATATCACCTGATACAGGATTGCAGCCAATATTCAAAGATGACACATAAATGAAAACACTAACAAATTGTTAATTTTAGCAGAACTGTGACCTTTGTGTTCATACTTATATGTAACAAGATGAGAAATGAATTTACTTGTTGGATACTCTAGAGCCAGTATTTCAATATTTGCATATCTAAACACTCAATTCAGGCTCTAGTGAGACTCTTTTCTGAGAGAACGGTTTAATTAATACCTTGCTACAAGGCCTCAGTGTAATTGATCAGAGTGGCTGCTAAAAGCATATATCTTGTGAAGCAAATAATTCACCAGAAAGAAAAGAATGTCAGTTGGACATACAGATCACTCATGACATGACAAGCTATTGTAGCTAGCTATGGTTGCTTCTATGTATGTTTTACATTCAGTGAGCTGAAGGGAAAAAAAAAACTGCCCTGCATACAGGCCTTAGTCAAAGTTCTATCAGATTTACCAATAACTTGAACCATTTACTTCAGTGCGTCTTCTCTAAATATAACTAAGTTTGGGTTCAACCCAGTGACATTTGATAGTTAAACTGATCTACTGATTTCACTGAGAATGAAACCCAAATAAGGTTGTTGTGGGTTTTCCAGGTTTTTAAGGCGTAGTCCCCTGGATGGGAGGGAGCAATCTGCATGTGTTACTACACAAGTATATATACCTTGTTTCACTTCCATGCCACCAGATCCTCTGAAGATGCCAGCCACAGATGCAGGCAAAACGTCAGGAGAAAATACTAATAGAACACGGCCTCAAAACCCAGAAGATCCACAACAACCTATGGATTCCGGCCATGAAAGCCTTCGAATTTACATTAAACCCAAATAAGATTTTTGAACTGGTTTCTTGCAAAAGTATTGACCTGCTTCACTGTCTCTGATCATAGATTTAACTGATAAATAGGTAAGAACATAAATACAATTTATGTGTGTTTGCTGCTTATTTAATTACTCTTTTAAAAAAACAGAAATGTTCTCAGTTCAAAGTTGAGTAATCCATAGGGTTAGTGGGTTACAGTTTTCATAGTGCACTTGGTAAGTATACTTTTTTTTTAATGTGCCACTTTGATTACTTGCACCTTGCCTCCTTTTAAAACTGTTATCTTTTTTTAAAAAAATTATCTTAGATTTTTATTTCATGGTTAGCAAAAATATCCACATGGCAGGTTTGAAGATCCAGGGTTCACATCATTGTCCAAACCCCAAGTCTTGTGGGCTGTAGCCATCCATTTTCAAAAGTGGAAGAGAGTGGGTAATCACTTCTGGTTTTGGGGGGGGGGGGAGGAGAGATATTTTGCATCACCAAAAGGCCTCCCTTAAATATCTTTAAAATAGATGGCTATTCCCTCTAGAAACATCTGGCAGTACAGTGCTTCACTTGGGGGCTGAAAACTTTTTTCAGCAATGGCAAAGGAGTGGAACTTTAGTGGCTCACTGTGTGTCTTGAGGCCACATGTAGCCTTCAGGTGCACATTTCACATTACTGCCTTATTCCTTCAAACACTTCAATCAATGTTATGGAGCCATCTGAGTTAGAAACATTGTTTTCAGTGACTGAAGTCATGGACTGTGGGACTCATAGGTATACTTCCTGATTTCCTGTAAAGCTTCACAAAAGGTATAGCCATTGATTTGCCACTTTGCAACATATCCCTATTGCTTTTCCTTTCCTTGTCACTGCATGACACTGGGTGCAAAAAGTTGACATTGAGCCAACTGTAATTAATGGAAGATGAGTGGCCAGGAGGATAGTGGCCATTAAACAATAATACATGACTAAATTTTAGAAGAATGAAGTAAGAATTTCCTTGTCCCAGCCATTGCTACTCTGTTTGTTGTCTTGCCCGTTGCTTTCCTGAAATCTTTTCCAACACTGCTTCCATCTTATTTTGTAATGTGACCTTCTAGAATAGCACCCGTTCGGGATGCAGCCATTGCTACTTTCTCTGTCTTCTGCTTTGCAAGTTGCAGCACTGGAGTCTCACCTGCTCAGGATGCAGTCTTTCCCAGTCTGCTTCTCTGTAGCCTCTGTTGCTCTTACTGCAGCTTTTTCCAGTTGTGTTTTTGCTGGCATCTTACAGAAACTGTTATTGTAACAGAAGCCATACCCTGAATGATAGCTACGTCATGATCACTTGAGATGCATACACATAGGGTTCCCTTTGTATGCATTTCAAGTTTCAAGCATCTAGATTTCACTGTCTTGGAACAAGGCAGAGAAAGACAGTTTCTCTCCATTTCGCTCTTATTAGTATAGATATCACAGTATATTATACAGTGCTATCAATTTACATTTAAATGAATAAAGATAGTAAAATACAGTTCATTTCATTACAACATACAATTAAAAAACCATGTGGCTCTAAGTAACTTGGCCTGTATTGATTTCAAAACTGAATAAATAATACAGTTTCTCTGAAAAGTCTCTATTCCTTTCTTCTCACAAGTATTTATAAGTAGAAGTTTTGTTCATTAACATTACATTCAAAATTTCCTTTCTCCAGTGACAAAGTAGAAAGAAGCCAATTTCCATTTTATTACCAGTGATATCCATCCCATAATTAATTTGTACACAATCAGCACTTCTTCCTAATATGCTCCTTTATTGCTTCCAACAACACTGCTTGAGGAGCAACTAGATCTCATGTCCTATTATATCTCAGATACTTTGAACAATAATGCCAATATTTTTTAACCTGAGGACATTTCCACTAGATGCAAGCAAGTATGCCATCTCCCCTTCTGCATCTTCAACATAAATCAAACAAATTTAGAAATATTTTTGTAAGCCTAACAGTTATATACTACCATCTACTGATGCTATTAATACCTTGAAGTCATTTCTGACTTATGGCGACCCTGAGACAAATCTATCATAGGGTTTTCTGGGGCTAAAAGTTTGTGATGTGCCAAAGGTCACCAAGTGGGCTTCCACACTGAGAAAGAAGAAGGGAAACAAGCCCTGGTCTCCAGAGTCATACTCCAACCACTCAAACCACTACACCATGCTTGTTCACTATCAGGTATATAGTTTTGCAACTGTTTTCGTTCAAGGCCACATCTATTAAAACTGTTCTGGCTTCTTATACATCCATCCATTCCACTTTCCTTATTCTAACATCCTTCAATCTTTGTATAATTAAATTATTAATAAAATAATATTTTCTAATAATATTTTATATATTGCTGATAGTAGTCTTACACATTGTCCAGGGATTATTCCCTCCACCTTAAAAGAAATCAGTGGGTTGTTTTGTTTATTACTCCTGCAGTGTCTTCAGTTTGGCTTCAAATCTGTAAATACTGCACATAGCCATTGTATTTTTACTTACTAACACAGCTAAAATGTGTAAAATTCTCTAGAGAATCACATCAGAATTTGAGATTATCAACCAATAATTTCGTTCTAAAAATAGCAATGAACAAAGGGTCTCTGATAGCATCGCTTCGTCTGAATAATTCCTAAGAGACTAGAAGTCTAATTATATTTTCTTACTGCTAAGATTTGGATAAACCTACTTAAAACATAAACACCTTATAGAAGAGATTGCATCTGAAAAGATATGAGAAGCTGTAATGCAAAATATGGGTTTCTATGTAGCAGAGCAATCTGATTATTCCAGTTATGCCATGGGAGGAGCAGGGATATGCTGCTCCTCTGCTTGCAAAGAGAACAGACAGGACAGATAATACAAAAGAAGAACAAAGCAGCAAGCCTACTCCTACTACTCCTAGAAACACCATCTGCCTCCTCCGTCAGGGGCTTATGTGGTAAGAATACTTGCATGCTACAGAGATTCAGATGAAGCTAGTCACCACTGCATGATATATATCATGTCAGCATGTCTCTAACAAGCAAGAAACACAGAGAACCAGGCAGCAGGTGCAAATAGATTACAGGGAGCCCTACAGACCTTTTGGCCAAAGTAATCATAAGATTGCTGATTCAAGTCTCCACCTAAGACCAAAAATTTTTAATTTCTCCCTACCTACCAAAGAAAGGCAAACCACCAACATGGTAGAAACAAGCAAGCGAAGTATGTGTCACAGTGTTCAAAACAAGTAGAAACATACACTACACCCCAGATAACTTGTTCAAATACACAAGGGAATGTTTTGTATTTCCCTTTCCCGTAAGTTATTGTTCACTGAAAAAAAGATGATCTATACAAGTGCAGAGACGCAAAAATAGATTCACACATGCTCCCAGAGCACAAGTTGAAAGGAAGTAAAGAAGTAGGCTTAGAATGCCCGGTTCCAAAGCGCATCTCCCACACCAGGAATGTACATGTTCACCCATCCAGGCCAAAAAGCCACACCAGAGCATACTTTTTTTTTTCTCTTAAAAGAGGTGGACAGCCATATTGTATACATTTTATTACATTCAGAAGAGGCAACATCTCAGTGTAGAAAGATGCAGCACACATGCCGGGGGGAAACTGCTTGCTGCACAGTGCAGAGGGCCAGAGTGTGAGCCTTCTGTTTGATGGTGCTGCAAGTGGGAGCATTAGATAACACAAACAGTTGTGGACCACGTAGTCATAATTCTGATCATGTGTTTCTGGGGAACCACCACACACGGGGAAAGGATATCAAAAGAATATCTGACGAGGTGATCGATTGTGAACTAGCTTGTGTTTACTATGTGGAATTACTACCATAGATGGATGGATGGACAGATAGAAGTACATACAAAGAAAAAAAATACATAAAAGTTATTGTCAAAATAAAATAAAATTATCTATAGAAGTAAAATCACTTAAAAAGAGAAAAGATAAAAATCAATACTACAGTGCAGTGTCACATACCCTTGCGGTCACTTCCTAAAAGTCTGTGAAAACCAAAAAACTTTCATGTGCCAATGTTTGTTTCATGTCAAATGAAAATGTAAACCAACCTTGTATCAATATTATGAAAAGAGAAATATAAATACTTTAAACAGCCAGATAACAAAATATGTAAATAAATACAGTATTAGATGATGTGCATCATGCTGCATATCAGACGCCTGGGATGGAAGTTGTCCGTTATGTCTGCAGGGGTGAGACAAGAGGCTCTCAAGGTTTCACTAGCTGCTGAGGCACTGCTAGTAATGTGCCAGGTCCTGGAATCATCTGGTATCATTGCCCAGCATGTGTCACCAAATACTATTCATTGAGTTTAAAAACAGAGAAGCTGGGGGGTGGGGGAGCAGGCAGACATCATGGAAATGGGTCATCTCCCATCCAAGGTATACCAGTGGGATGGGGAACATTTGCACTACTGAGAACAGCAGCTGGTTGAAGATGGTATAGCCACTCTGGAATGCAAGTACATTGGAGGAGGGGGGCAAAGAATAATTGTTGTGTTTTTGTATCCAATGCCCACAATATTATCAGAACATTTCTTACAATGTAATGAAAATAGCCGCTTCTCTGTTACTACGCCTGGAACATCAGGAGAGGATGGTGGCTACAACAGCCACCACAGAAATCCAGGATGGTCCAAGGGGTATATCCACAACATCATGACATGCTCAATGACATCATCATCCTATAACATGACTGGCAAAAGATTAAAAAAAAAACATCACTTGCTGCAATGCTCAGAGCTGTGTTTTACTGAATTCACAACATTTTAGTATAGTGTTGTACAGTGACTTGTCTTGATCAAAATTTATAAGAATCGCCATTGAACATATGGAAAATAGCTGCACTGTACTCTCTCTCTTCTAGCAAATATTTGTTCCCACTTTGTGACCAAATGTGCTGAATCTTTATATGACAATTTTCTTATAGATTTCTCATCTAGATTTTGGCATGAGATTAAACACCTTCAGTCAAGAAGGGAGAACTTTTTCTCAAAATGTTTGAACATTGTTTCTTCTGCACTATTTGTCACACAGCAGGAGGCAGGAGACAATACAAACCCTATTGTTGTTTCTTTCTTTTTCTTCCTGTTAACTTCAAGTAACTTCCAAGCTGCCACCATAAAATCTCAAACAGTATTATCTTCTCTCACTAAAGGCATATCAAACAAATATCTTCTACTAATGAACGGTTTGGTGAGATGGTAAAAAGGAAAATATGCCATACCTGCAGCATAAGAAGATTTCTGATTTGAATGCACTGCATTCATCAGACTTTTTTTCCCTAGGACACAGTTCGGAAAACCGAGCATCTTTTTAGATGTATAAAGGTCAAAAGTAATTCTTTCATCCATAATAAAAAGCTTCTTTTCACTAATCAGAGCTTAAGAAATAAATAGGGAAAAATAATCCTTGTCCTTCTTAATTGAAGAGACATAGTATTTTCTTTTTACAAATCAAGACTATAATCTCTCCAGTAAGAGGATTTTTAAATGTGAAAAATAATAACTTGAGAAGAGCACTATTTATTTTCTGGATCATGTCTTTCATTTTGTATAGAAGAGAGTGTCTCACCCCACCCCTAAAAAATGATTATTTGCAAAGCAAACATCTGTTTTGCCTTCTGAGTTTAGTTATACAGCAGTAACTCCAAGTTTCCCACATAATATGCATCCATACATGTATAAGTAATTGCAGATATCTTGGCACAAAGAAGTCAATGAAAATAGGTACAATCTATACATTCTATTTCCTCAGGTCTGAACCAAATACATATAAGTAACTAATGAATTTCTTTTCTCTATATAACTCTGCTTGAGAACTTAGGATAGAAATGAAACTATCCCCACACATAAACCAAAAAGCAAGAAGGAACAGCATTTGGCAATTCCTGCTCTAGATGTCTAGCATGGTATCCTTACATGTAAAAAAATACTGACAGACTGAAAAAAGTCTTTCCTAAACATGTCATGACTGTTTCTAGAATTAAAGATGGAAGCTGCTGAAGGGAAAGCACTGTCCTGCACAGGGATATGGTCTCACCGTGACAGTATATTTTTCACTTTTGTTCCTCAACTCTTCCACAGCCTTTAACTTTCCCCCTTGACAGTGTGGCTCATTTATCACAACTCATAAGGAATCCTCAAGTTACACTTGTATTTTTTATGTGACACATTCCACATCTTTTATTGCTCAGCTAACAAAGGTACTTGGGCCATTTCTGCACCTTACCTGATCCTGTTGTCCTCCTGTCGTGATCCTGGCAGCACCTGTCCCAGGAAAGGAGTGCAACGGTAACACTCCTGCCCTGCACCCAATTGGCTCCCTGCAGGAGGAGGCACAAGCAACACACGCCTGCCTTCCACAGTGCAGCTGAGCTCCTTTCCAAATTATACTTGCAAAGGAAGTACCTCCATTGTGCTTTCTGCCCTTGCGCATGACCAGGAAGAACAGGCATGTTGCATGATTGCAGGCGCTTAACAGGTTTATTCCATTAAGCAAATATTCCACAATTGCGATGGGTGGGGGCTGGATGGCAGCAGGACTGCAACGATGTCATGCAAAAGCATAGTCTCCAGACCGCTGTCATCGTGCCCCTAACCTGGGACTGTGACACCATAAGGAAATGGCCTTAGTCTCGATCAGACAATATCTCCCAGCTTTCCTGGTCTATCATGCAGGAGACAAGGTACAAATGTCCTCCCCATTGTCCAAAGGATGATGACATACTCAGCCCCCGCAAGGAATGGAAATAATATTAAAAAAAAATTCAAAAAAATGGTTAAAGAATGTACTTAGTGACTGTCAAAAAGCCATGATGAGAAGAATCTTAGACTAATAAAAATCTACTCACATTGGGATGTCACAGTTTTATGCAAAATTTGTACATGGTCGTTCTGCACAGAGAACAGCATTTGCTGTGCAGAAATATTATTTTCTGTGCAGAAAATGGTGGCTGAGATTCTGCATTAGGAGACATACATGTATCAGATAGCTACATATCTGCATCTCTCACAGGCAATAACATTTCAAATCCACTAGCAGCAGCAGCAGCAGTAAAGTAACTTCCAATGAAATTTTGGCCCTTTCCACACCTTAACTTTTCACTGGGCTGGGGCACAGTAGCCTTTTGCAAGAGGCTCTTGCGTCCCTGCTGCTTTGCCTCCGCAGCCGCTGCCTGCTGGCGAGCAGGCAGCATGAGGGCTCCTCCTCTTCTTTCTGCAGTGCAGCCTGGGATTTTCCCAGGCTCAGCTGGGGCAGGAAGCGCAAGTGCCACGGCTCCGGAGGCTCCGCACACACAGTAAGTGTGTGAGGGGCTCGGGAGCAACGCGCGATCATGCACCATTTTCAGCTACAAACCGAAAATGAAATAGTGCGCAATTGGCGCCTGCCAGCCCTGGCAGCATAGCACAATTGTGAGGATGTCATGTGGACCGCTCCTCGCAATTGCGTGACGCTCCAGAGGCCCTTTGGCATGGCAAATGCCATGCGAAAAGGGCCTTATTGTCTGTGTTTTACTGCCCATTGTCCCTGGTCCCCAAATGGCCAAGATGGGGTGTGGCCTCTGCCTGCATCAATATCTCTTTACATCATTTTAACTAACAACAGAAATAACATCTGAGACAGAATGTAGGCCTGTGATTCTAACATCAGCACTTTTCTTCTTCTGTCTAATTTTTAACATGCTTGTCTGATGAAGAAGCAAGTGAAGCTTTGAAAGCTTGCATGATATGTTTTGTGCATTTTATGTATTTTGTGCAGTAGGCTCAATAAATATCACTGTTTTGTTAGTTTTGGATTTTGTTGTATTTTGCTGCATGGCCAACATGGCTACTCCTGAATATGCTTTCAGTGATTCTTGCATACTGTTTAAATTTCCATGTTTTATTGCTACAATACGTTGCTTTTTTTGCTACGTATTGTGACACCAAGACTCTAATGTCATTGGGTAGGGGTCAAAACCCAATAGTGAGACAGAAGTGGAAACCTGTAAAAATGTCCACTATGAGTAAGTGAGGACAGATTTCTTTACCCTTACTTTACATCCACCTACACAAAAGGTTGCTGTTGAAATGCCCCAACATACATTTGTAGCCATTCACCACTCATACAGATGTATACGCAGAAAAGAAATGATGCATATATATCTATATCTGTGTTATCTATCTATCTATCTATCCACCTACCTACCTATCTAGCTAGCTAGCTAGCTAGCTATCCAGCTATCTAGCTATTTAGCTATCTAACTAGCTAGATATGGGATATGTGCACAAGACAGCCAGCATGGTATAGTAGAGGTTTGAATATTAGACTAGGACACTTGGGAGACCAGGTTTCAGATCCTACTGGTAACTCTGAGGGAGATCTACAGCTGAGATAGGAAAAATTATCCAAGGGACAACTATAACCTCGATGTTCCACAAAGCTGGGTTTTATGGAAGAGTGGTAAGAATGAAACTGAAATAAATAAATACCTATCAAAACTCTCTTGGAGTCTGCAAAAAGGCACACGGGAGAGAGACCAACCAAACAGAAAAAGCTTCTCTGGCCTATAAGACTGAAACGGAAATTTCTGGCCTTGCCACAAACTGCTAAGTATGACACAAAGACAACAACACTCATTGTTCTGAGAACACTATTCCCATGGTGAAGCATAAGGGTAGAAGCATCATGGTGTGAGGATGCTTTTCTTCAGCAGGGACTAGGAAACTGGTCATGACTGAGGGTGAGATAGATGAAGCCACTTACATGGCAGGTCTAGAAGAAAACTTGCGTCTGTCTGCAAGGAACGTGGGGCCAGGGCAGAGGTTCACTTTCCAATAGGAAAATGACCCTAAGTACACAGCTATAATAACAATGGAGTGGCATAAGTTCAAGACCCTAAACATCTTAGAATGGCCCAGTCACAGTCCACACATCACTATAATTGAGAATCTGTGAAAAGACTTGAAAGTGGCTATTTGCCAATAGTCTCTATCTTGCCCAACAGAACTGGAGCAGTTTTGCCAAGAAGAAAAGGGAAAAGCTGCAAGATCCAGGTATGCAAAGCTGACAGAGATTTACCCAAGACAGCTCACAGCTATAATTGCTTTCAAAGGTTTTTATATCAAGTATGTATTTGGGTTTGTATGTGAACACGTTCAACCAACAAGTGCTGGTTTGTTTTTGTTTAGCCTTTGTGTCACAACAAAAATACATGCACAATGTTGACTATCTTGGATACATGAAGTAGCAACAATCAAATTAAATGGAGTCCAAATGCAAGTCATTAACACAATAAATTGAGGGAAAGTCTGGGAGGGATGTGAATATTTTTGCAAGGCACTTTGTGCCATTATTGAACTAATCACTGAGGACAGAAATTATCAAAGGAGAGAAAGGTTAAGTCTCAACTGCCTATTTTTCTAAGGAATTTCCATAACATGTCAGATTCTATTTTCTTGTTTTCTTTTTTTACTAACTGTGTTAATACATCACTCATACAGCTGTGATGAAAATGATTATGAACTAGCTATATCACTGCCAAAGTCTTCCTTTGCTTATGCAAAGCTGAATAATGAATGTAAACAACACTGGAACATATTTAATTTCTGAGATGCCACACTAAGGCTAGAAGAAGCTTTTGACCCAACCTTGTGAAGTCAAACAGTGTTTTTTTCATCTAGGAAATCTTAAGTGAGATTCATGTGTTTTTCTCCTAACTGCACACAGTCTGAACTTTAGAACTAAAAAAATAAAGGGACCTTATTAAAATTTCAAATGAGTCAGACTTTAAAAATGTTATTAGTAAATGTTTTTGACAGGTCAGGCCCCCGATGCATGCCTACATTTCAGCATAGACTGATTACCTGCCATTTCTTTTATTACATTGGCTATAGGCTGAATGTATATGAAACAGGAACTTCCTTGAAACTAAAAGGGACTAAGATCCATGCATGCTGCCTGTAGTTCTATGGAGTAAAAGCAGAATATAAACAAATAAAATGACATTAAATTTCTTTAACATCAAGTTAACTGTGAATGCAAACACTGGTGGGTGTTATAAGTGATAAAAATAAAAATAAGGAGTATGCACAATTTCAAATACTTGCTAGTTAACAAAACTAGCAATATGGGGCATTACCTTATACTGAATAGGATTGTTGTTCCAACTCAGTGTGTATTGCATACACTGGGGTGAGCAAAATGTGGCTAGCAGGCTGCACTGAGGCCCCCAAAGCCACTTTTGTGGTCCTAGGGCTACCACCCCAAAACCAAAAGATTTGCAATTTGATTTTTTCCCCAAATGGGCAATAGCCTTGAGGCCTTGAAATTATTGGGTCAAATTAATTATCTGGATTCTTTCCTGTCTGGATTCCAGGCTGGCTTTAGGCTTATCACTCTGAAGTACTGAGAGACGGACAGAGTGTGATGGTGAGGAGGGTGAGATCTTGTTGGATTCAGTGACATTCATTACCATCAAACACAGTATCCTTCTGGGCTGCTTTGCTGAGATGGGTATCAAAGTGCTGGTTTTTACATGGATAAACCTAAACAGATTGGATCTTACCTGAAGGGCTCCTACTATGTTTCAGGAACATGTTCAGAGAGTCTATTTGTGGGCCTGCCCCCCAGTTCAGTAAGATTTGAGGGCACTACTAAGAGAATTTCCATTGATGATTGTACTCTATGGATATTTGCCTCATCCACACTCCTTAAGATACAGCTGACTCCATGCCCATTTCCTCTCTACATTGTTATAGTGTTATTATTCTACTTTCAACCTCCTATGGAATCCTGGGGTTTGCAGTTTAGGGAGGGGCATTTAGAATTCTCAACCAGAGAGCTCTTTGGGCCTCGGTAAACTACAAACCCCAGAATTCCACAGGATATTGAAAGTGGAATAATAGCACCATTACAGTGTAGGACGGCAATGGCCCATGTGTGGCTGCTTTTAAGATTTTAAAAAACTTGTCCATTCTCCCTTGGTCGTGGCAATCTTTCTCCTTGCACCAGTGGGTTGAAAGAAAAAATGTTCACTTTATTCCATCTCTAGCTAATGGAACTCACAACAACATGTAATGCTTGCCATGTCCTGTTTCAGTCTTTGAGCTTAGCTGCAGGCTGTCTTCTACATCATACAATCTCAGTAGTACATAGAAAGAACACAAATAGATTTGTATTTGCGATTGGTGAGCAATGTGTTAGGAAGATAATTTCACTCAAAATCCACCTGACTTCAAGAAAGAGAATCAGTATCAATTAACTTCATTAATTTAATCAGACTACAAAATATAATAGTGATAAATGCAGCATGAATAATTAGGAAGCAATGCTGGCAATGACTACATTTATAGAAATAAGGATTCAAAGTCCTGGGCAAAAGGGAGAGGTCAAAATCACTGACAACAGAACACAGCAGTAGACTGTCTGGCAACTTCAGAATAGCATCTTCTATCACAACTGACCCTGTGATCAGAACTACTATTATTAGCAACAGTGACCTTACAGAGCAAAACAGTATTATTATAAATTAACCCACAAACTTTCCTCCTCAGTATCACCAGGACTGATTCTGCATTACCATTTTCAAAATTCTGAAGTCATGCAATTTTCAGCAAGTAGCCTCCATGGGGTAGCTTAGAGAAAGGCACAGCCTGAAAATGGTCTTCATAGCACCCCCCTACATCTGCTTTCTATACATGTAAACAAAATCAATATTGTTTTTCCTACCTTTTTATACCTTATCTAAAGAAAGAAATGCCAGCTGGTACAGAAACAAATGCAACCTTAGGCAACAACTTAAGTAAGAAAAAATTGGCCACTTGCCACAGCTAGTTACTGCAACAGCAGGAACTTGATTCAAACTGTCAACAAGTACATTCACTCTTTATTCCTGAGAGAAGTACACTTTATAAAAATCTGATAGCATAATGAAGCTGTTCTAAATTCAGGACCAGCTTCACATGAATCTTTTCCAACTACAACAGTATTCAACTGCATTTGTTCTGTGTGGCTAATCTTCCTAACTAATGAAAGAAAGTAGGAAATTTTTTTTAAAAAAATTACAAAGAGCATTATTGCACAGTGTTGACATGCCAGTCTATGAATGACAGTTTCCCACAACTGTTCAACATTGTGGGGTTCTATCTAATTTTATATCTATATTTCTCTCTCTCTCTCACACACACACATACACACTCACACATACATACATTCACACAGTAACAGGATGATAAAAGGTAACATGTGAAGTATGAAAACAGACAAAAAGTAAATATTTCCAGTGTTATCACATTTAACAAATTTAGACCCATTACAATGGTCTCAGAGGTGGTTGTTCAGGGGTGCCTATAAAAGGCCAGCTGAAGGCAAACAACTTTGCTCCTCCTCGCCCCATCCGTATATGAAATGGGCAGGAGGAGCAAAGCACTCTCAGTCAGTATCTGGAGATGCTGGTTGAGACTGGAAGGCTTCATGCAATGTTAGGTAGAGGAAAGAGGTTTAGGAAGGGAATCTCATGAAACTGGATTCTGAATATCTGGGGGCTGAAGGTCCTCCCCTTGTTTACTGTCTATTTCTGCATATTTCTGTTACTTTTGGTTTCCTTCATTTGGGAATGATTACCAATATATACAAGTCTTGTTTTTTTTCCTAAAAGTTCCTTAATACAGCTCATTAACTATGTTGGTATCTGCTTGAACTTTGAAAGACTTCTCTTGTTCAGATTCTATCACAGTTTTAAGTAAGCTTTTACTTAACTTTTACTTACTTTTAATTTATACTAAATTTTTGGATAGATTTTACCCCTTTCACTTTTTCTTCCAACTTCTTCTCCCCCCCCCCAATCTCTTCATTTTGATATATTTTCTCTTTTGAAGTGACATGTAACTGCATTGGTCTTCTGAGGTAATTTTCCACTAATATAAACTATATCTGATAGCCCTGTTGTTACCACCCCCAAACCCCCCACTTTAAGGAGTATGCATTTTTCATATATCAGATATATTTATGGCCGAAAGCATGTTTGGAGAAGTGCTGACTGTACGTATGTAGCCAGATCAGGATGACCTCAACATAGTCAGGTCATAAGTTCAGAGAGGATCAGATGGGAAAGCCCAGTGCTAATGGGCTTGGTACAATCTTTTCAAATGGTTGTAAGCACAAGCACACCCAAAAACAACAGAAGACAAAACTGCCATGGTGAAGCAGTCAAGACCCCTGCTGTGAGCATATCTTACAGAGATCTTCTTATTTATCTTACCCAGCCAAGACATTATGAGATTGCCAGGATTCCCATCCATGTTTTGTCACCTGAAGTTAAGACAATCAGCTCATTCTGGAATTCTTTGTCAGTTTCATGGGAAAGCAATTACAGCTTTGTCCACACACTCTCCTTCAGGCCAGAATAGGGTATAAAAAACCTAGCTCCAACCCCAGTAATTGTATATTGGGTGTCATGCTCTCTGTGGTCCCCTGGACTCCCATGCCTCTGCGCTACTCTCAAATTCTTGTTTGAGCCACTTCTTTTCGATCTTCTGCTTCAGGACTGGTAAATATCACCCCTTCCACCCAAAATCTCTGTCTATCCAACCTTTCTTGCCTTTCTTTTCAGTAGCCTTGTATGATTTGTGAGATTGCTTGATTTCTTGCATGCGTCTTTTACTTTCCAATAAAATACCCTGTTCAATTTTTGATTGGAGTCATCTCTGCAGATCACACAGGTGAAAATGTCTTGCTGTTACCCTAAGGAGACGTTGGCACAGCTCATGGACCTCAAGGTCCTCCACCATTTAGGGTAACACTGTGGTAACTGTCTTCCAATCAGTTTGGCATTTACTTATTGCAGCAATTGCTTGGCATCACTTAGGATTAAGTCCAGAGACCCTTTCCCTGTTGGTATACTATGTCCAACCACTCTTGTGCACATACACTGTCATTAGGATATTATCAGCATAATATTCCATTACTAGCAATTTAATTTTAATTCAGGAACTCCCATCCTTGAAGTCAATTATTATTTCTCAGTTTAAAGTAAAAGGATGAACAACTAGCAAAGGTTCTAGCAAGTTCCTATTCTCCAGTTTTTTGTACAAGGGAAAAGTCTGCAGTGCATTGGCAGACCAGATGTTCTTATAAGATCCCTGGCTGAATACCTGCCATCTTCTGATAGACCAAGGAAATCCTCTTTGAAAGCCTAGAAAACCTCCTTGCTGAGTGATGCTGAGTGATGTATGGGTGACGCTGAACTAGGGAACTGGTGGTTTGACTTGGAGTAAATCCACTTCCTATGTTCATAAAATAATTATGGAGGGTAAAGTCTCAATCTTTTTGCTGTTCGCAATATTAGCAGCACAATAAGAGGATGGCATGCATTCCTATCACTAAGAGTATTCTTGGACACTGAAAACATCTTCCATACTTTTAAGTGAAATGTGTACAATGGACAGTTTTCAGGCACATTTGCCCAAATAAGTGGTACTTGAAGAAACACTGAAGGCAAGAGCAAATGTAATTATGATTATGTTATTTAGCATCTCCTAAATGGGAATATATATTTTGCTTTTCAGAACTCAGCACACAGTCGCAGTAACTAATAAGTTTGGTCATCCAGTTGAGTTGAAATGCATAGAATGCATAAAACACTCCATCTCATAATAAGTAGTAATTATGCTATAATGTCATAAGAGAATAATTGTTGGAATCCTGTAGTATCACCATAAATTAACAAAAGATTAGGAGCCAGCTTGGTGTAGTGGTTTGAGCAATTAGACTACAACTCTGGAGACCAGGGTTCAATTCCTCACTCAGCCATGGAAACCCACTGGGTGACCTTGGGTACATCACCCATTCTCAGACTCAGAAAACCCCATGACAGGTTTGCCTTAGGGGCTCTATCAGTTGGAAACAACTTGAAGACACACAACAACAATTCATTATGTACTTAGCTTTACCTATACAGTGGTAGTACTGTGAAATATTCATGAAAAGGCATCGGGAAGGCACAATTTCTTATTTGTTTGTTTATTTATATCTCACCTTTCTTGCAAAGAGTTCACAGTTAGTTCGCTAGTCATTGCATATAGTTAAGTTGACAGGATTAGCTCATTCAAGAGTAACTGACATGTATCCTGCCTGTGGGGGGCTTTAAAAATAGTTCTCCTGAATTGCAGTCACATGCAGTAACCACTACATTACAGTAACTCATCATTTACTAATGAGTAACATTTATCACTTAAATATTTATCTACAGTTATTCTGCATAATAAAATGTGTGTAGGCAGGGTTATTTTTTTAGGGGGGGGCATTTGTGTAGCAATTCTACAGGAAAATAATTAGCAGTATATGAAGCTAGTGTTATGACTACAGTTCTCTCCTCACATTTGCGGGTTTGACTTTCATGAGTTTGATTATTTGTGTACCCGCTGGCCTTCTCCCTCCTGCCCACAGCTGCCAGCGCAACTGCGCTGGCAGTGGGCAAGAGAGTGAAGTGGAAGGAAGATCTCCCCCATGTTCTCCTGCCACCACTGCCCATCTGATTGTGTGGGTGGGGGCCGCGAGACAGCCAAGCGGGGAAGATCTTTCCTCACTGGCTCTCTCCTGTGCTGCTCCCACTCACACGATCACAATCATGCAGGTGGGGCAGTGAGAAAGCCAAGTGGGGAAGAACTTTCCCCGCTGGCTCTCTCCCACTCCTCCCACCCACACAATCACACCAGTAGGGGTCCTCAGTTATTCATGATTTTTTCACTTTCCCGAGGGTTCTGTTTCCCTACCCCCCATGAATGTGGAGGGCCTACTGTATACAGAACAAAGAGGTACTGCATAATACCAAACTCAAACCAAAAATGACTGGCAGGGACTCCCCCCCCCCCCCCAAATGAAGCAAGTTAGATCAGTTTTCCTAATTGCAAGGTCATTTAAGTCTACTACAAGCACTTTTATGAATAAATCTTTCAAAAAAAGTAAATGTCTCAAGCCTTATTGTAAAAGTAAAGATCTTCTGTTAGGTGAGTAGCAAAATAAAACATCCCATGATATTATTAAGAAATGACAATTTAGTCAAGCAATTTTATTCCATTTTAGACATTAGACTTAATTAAACTGGTGAAGTCATGAAGTCAATCATGACCCTGCCTAAGTATAATATAATCTTATCTGAAAAGCATGAAATTGTTCTGGCTATATCCATTACTTCACTTCTTGACATCTATTATAGCCATACAGTAACCTAATTACTAAAAATTAGATTGCAAAAGACAAACTACAGTGAAAACCAGCTCTATGTGAATGAACATAAATTTAAAGAAATTATTAGCGGACTGGTAATTTATCCCCTCTAAAAGCTCGCAGGCTGCATTAGACACTATGGAGATAAATATTTTTTGAACCACTTGTTTCCAATTTAACTTTTTCTCAAAGTCAGTACCTGGAGTACAGCACTTTTTAAAAAGACACATATGCTCTTTCCTCATGGAATCTCCAACTTTCCAGTGAAGGAATATAAGCCATCACTGTAGCAATATCCTTAGTACAGCATTTTACTTTTATTTATTACTTATTTCATTTATTTGGAATATTAACAATGATTTCTGTATAAAGTTCTCAAGGTGACTTACAAGCTCAGTGCAGATGGCTGAGAATTGTCTTTTTATAGTTTTCTTTTTATATACTTGTGACAAATTTAAGTTTCTTCAAAAATTTGACAGAATGACCTTGTGATTTCAGAAAACAAAAAAAGTGTCAGAAGGCAAAATGGGCAGATTTGTCTACTCCTAATGAAAGTATGCAGATATGCCAGCTTCAGGAGGGTGTTAGCCTTAACTAACTGATAAGCTAGAATGGCAGTCCAATATATTCAAGATTCTAGCTTACTCATCTTCAACTGGTAAGCAAAGACTTGCAACATGACCACAGCCCGATGGATGGTGGACTGCACAGGCAGGAATGTTATCACACAAATATTCCACAGGGCACATCTCAACTGAAAGGAAGTCCCACATCTGGAAACAGATGAAACCAGTAGGTAATATTGGTTCACAGTTCCAAGACATTGTTATCTCATCCAGTTTAGATAACTGAACATTTGACAAAACATACACTGCCTTCTAAGACAGTGAACAAGTGATAGCTGTACAAAAAGAAAGATAGTTATTAACTGCAATTCGCATTCTCCAGTCATCACTGTACACACTGTACACACACACACACACACACACACACACGCGAACACTTCGGTTCAAACCAGGCATTTTCCATTAGTAACGCAGAATCAGTTGGTGGATCACATACTGTTCAGAGAATAAGAAACTCTGGACATGTTTGTGCCCTTAGCAGATTTTTGACCTTGCAGCTAAATCTGGTCCTACTGATAGTGGCAACAAATATTGAAAAAAAGATATGCTTTTTGGCACCTAAAGAACCAAAAAATATATTGCCCCATATGTTTTCGTGCCAAGGCTGCTTCATACATTGGTTGAAATGGCCTCAAGCCCACAAAAATTTATGCCACTATCAATTTGTTGCTTTAAGTTGCCACAAGTTGTCAGTCGTGTTTGTGTGTTTGGGTGTATGTCTGTTTTGCTGCAAACAGCTAAAAGGCTAGTCCTCTTAAATAAAATGATTAGCAGATATTTCAAAAATTCTTTATCTTCAGTATCCTTTTCCTCAGTGATTGTGAACTTCTGTAGCATGTTTCTGAAAATCCATTTTAACTGCTTCTGTGAATAGTGTCTACTTCTAAGAAATCAATATGTAAGAATTCACTTTCTAATTCCACCATGGTACGCACCATATGTGGAAGTCTGAGGTCCCTATCTCACATTTATGGTGCCAAAACTTCACTATATAAAAAAGTTACTTTAGCTTGTTATTACTTCATTTCCCACTGCCACCATTTAATACTTGATAAAACATACCCCCTTACCATGTACACAGTAGCAGGACATTAGACAGAAGCATAGGATAAATAGACAAGGTGATCTATGTAAAAGTTACAACTCATTTACATTTTATGGCATTCAATTATGTAGAACATTATTTGTTATTAGTATGATTGACTGCTACATGCTTATAAATGTATTCATCAACTATGCTGTTTTCTATCCAAACCCATGAATGGCTCAGAGGTCATGACTTAATTTGGTCATGAATTCACTGGAAGAGCTGTAAAAAGCCTCTCAGCTGTCCTTGGCAATGGACTTAACAGCTCCCAGGGGCAAGCTGTTTTCAACCTGCTTGTTTCACCTTCACCTCAATTCTTCTTTCCTGTCAGAGGGTTTTCAACAAGGATACAGCACAGAAGCCACTGCCTTAAATTCTACCTGAAGTCTCCCTGTTTCTTTTTGAGGACAGATGGTATTCTTCAGAATTAAGCCAGGGCCTGTAATGGTAGAATTGCACAGGTTCTGCCTTCTGTCATTTCAACTGCCCTCTTTCTTTAGCCTCTTCTCTTATACCAGAAATAAACAGGCAAAGTACAGACCATGGACTGCATGCAGTCCAGACAGGGCCCTAGTCAACACCCTGCTGCTTCTGCCCCCATGTCCTCAGTCCCCTCAGACCTGATGGCCCATAGGTCGCCTTCGAATTCTATGAATTTATGTCTCTATGACTCATGCCTCATACCTGAGCTAAGGCTCAGAAATCCACAGTTTTATCCTACCCCCCTTTCTGGCTATTTTGGATGAAAAAAAATTGATGTAACTTATTTTCTTTTTGTTACAACTGGATCCAATTTGCAGACATAATAATCATCTCAGACAGGTTTTCCCTGACAAATTCAAAGCAAATAGTAATGATGGGGTTTTGTTTTGCTTTGTTTTAAAGTGTACTTTTTAAAAAATGGAATTGTCAATTACCATTTTTAAATCTTGTCAGAACTGGAAGCAACCTGCTAGTATAATTGCCTTCTCTGATGAATAGATGTAGGGATATTGTGCAAAAGCACACATACGCTTTAAGATTATTGAAAAAAGGATGCACTTATCTTCCTGTGTTTCCCTGTGCACCATTGTTCTTAGATTGACAGATAGCATAGAGATGGACCTAAGTAAGAAACCTGCCAGCTTCAGAACAATAGGTGCAGTATTTTCTGTGAAAGGGGAGTTCTCTCATTTGATAGGGGGAATGATTCATTTCCTCTTTGTTTTGAGGGTATGTGTGTGATTTTTATGAAAATAACATTAATCAGAGAGCTATCCCACATACCTGTAAAGTTTCAAAAGGATAGATGAAGGGGCTAGGGAGTTAAATGGTTGAACATTTTTTTTAAAAAAGCAATTTTTTAATGCTGTGATCTAGATTGGCAGGTAAGGAGTTGACAGATAATCCTTGATGAGAGCAGATTTGGTTCTGGAGTTTTCAGTTGCTGTAACCAACATGAATAGGGGATGCAAGGGGATGCAAAATTATCCCCTTGGATTCATGAAGTTCAATTGTTCAAGTGCTGGATGCAGAGTTACATCTGCACACAAAATCCACTCCATGGTATTAATAATATCCTCAGAGTTTATACTATGTTTGTCTGGAACTCAGTCATAAAGCGTCAATCTCCAAGGCTGAGCTATACATCAGTAACATGCAAAACTGACCACCTGGATGAGAGACACTGCTGTTGGATACAAACAGAATTGAGGGTTATCACAATTCATCAGGTTCAGAAGCTGTTTGCATTATGGTATAAACCAGAGTTTCTCAACCAGGGTGCCCCTGGAAGCCTAGGGTTCCATGAGAGGCTGCTAGGAATTCTACAATACAGGGATTCTATTACAACTAATTTTTTAAATTATTTATTAAAAGTTTTCAAAATACAAACAGAACAAAATAGGGGAGAAAACACATTACAGCAAGAAATAGGTATTAAAGAATAAAGCAAACAGAAAAGAAAAATATAAACAAGACAAAAAATTAAACATTAAGTACTAAAAAGAGACAACTATTTTAAAAATTGATCTAGTTACAAATATCCATCCAGAGAACTGAAAAAATATTTCAGGAATTCTTGCAGGTTGAGAAAGGCTGGTATAAATACTGCACTGTATAGCTGTGCTTTCACTTTCACAAAGCCTATCCAATCTACCAAACAAACAAACAAAAAACCTCTAGATTATGTTTATTGTAAGGAATGGAACTATAATTGAAATGAGAATATCTGCTTCCACAGAAAGGCTATAAATGTATTTCTGCAACATTTTTTTTAAAAAATAAAGCTTCATTAAACCTAGGATAATGAGTTTGTGTCTTGGTTTCATATAAATAAACTGAGAGTCAGATTGCTCATATGTAATTTTGTTTTGCTCTCTAGCGCACTGGGAAGGTAGCCTGCTTGTCAAGACCACTATCTAACCATATTGGTGTGCCAGATGCTACAGTAATTACTCATTTTTACAGTGAACAGCCAGACAAGTGGTTGCATAAAATTAACAGAATATGTTGATTACCAGTAATAATGACACAAGCCATTCATGGTCACACATTGCAAAACATCAGCAACTCACAAATGGAAAACAAGGTCTGCCAGCCTAAGCAAATCCTAAGTCTCCACTGAGCTACAGCTGCCATCCACTGAATAAACAAACTGCAAATGGCTGTGATATGCATTTTTATTACATGCTTTGTATTTTACAAAAAAAAAAAAATCCTACAAAAACTCAAACTCATGCTGGATTATAATGTCAACTATGTTGCACATATTCTTCTTGTTCTTCCACATGGGACGCTTCTGCACTTGGTGTCCACTCTGCCATGTATCTGCTACGAGAGACGTTTGCCTTTGTTCACTCACTTTTAACAGCAGGACTAGCTCCACTTCCTAGCTGCCACCTCACTTCATCTTGTCTTGTGTATTCTTCTTGCTGCAGTGCTGAAAGAAGCTCCCAAAGTCTTCTGAGGCTTCATCACTCACCAAAATCTTGTGAGAAAGTAAGAAATGGCTGGTAGGAAACTTGAAAGAAATCTATAGAAGTATACCTCAGTTAACAAAGTAGATGTCTTCCAGAAAATTTGACACCAGAGACAGAAATAGTGGATATATTCTCAGTCCCAAATTTATGTGGGTGGCAAAATATGCAGATAACAGGGAGCAGGGAGCTATGAGGGGCTTCTCATGCCTCTCTCCTCTGAGGAAGGAGCAACCCTCTCTTCCTCAGTGTAGAAAAGTGGGGAAGGGAGCTGAGCCTGGCTGTCTGTCAAAGAAGGAAGATCCCTCTCTTTCTAAGTGAAGTGTGGTGGGGGTGGAGAGCCATAGCAGGTTTTGTGTGCTTCTTTCTCCTGAGGAAGGAGCATTCATCCCTTCCTTGGCAGACAGAAGCATGAGGGGAGCCACGCTGGGCTTTGTGTGCTTCTCTGCACTGAGGAATGAGTATCTATCTCTTCTTTGGCAGAGAGAATCATGGAGGGTGGAGCTGTGCCAGGCTTTGAGGGCCTCTTACCACCAAGAAAGGAGCATCTGTCTCTTCCTTAGCAAAGAGAAGCGTACGGGGGGAGCCATCTCAGGCTTCACATGCCTCTCTCCATCCTCAGCTGAAAGAGGAATGGGAAGCCCAGCTGTGCCTTTCTGTGTGCCTCTCTCAGCTGGATGCCCAGAGCAAGAACCCCAGCCAGCAATGGCAGCAATGGCTCCAGAGCAGATTGCAGTTAAGTGAAACCATGGATCCCAGTCATGCGATTATGAGGGAAGTACTGTATTTCTGTTTTGGTGGCCAAACATACATGCTTTTTTAACATGCTGGGAGTACTGGAAAGGCAGGCTAGTTTACCCCTTTCTTTCTGTTTTTCTGTCCATACATGCTCAGTAAGGAATTCTGGAAGCAGATGCTTTCTCCCTTGCCTGTTGTAGGCAGGACCACAAAGCTATAGCAGGATTTTCTACAGCAGAATCTCATTTTTTCTCAAGTCAAGGTTTATTGCAATGATTCCTGCAGACACACTGCTGCAACCTGACAATGAAAGTCTGTTTGTCAGAGAACCTCAAAGAAGAGACAATGTGAAATTGACAGAAGAAGAGGGAGATGACAGGGAAGAAGAAGCAGTAGGACAAGAAGAGGAAGAAGAAGTAGAGGAAGAAGATGAAGGAGCATGAGGAGGAGGAGGAGGAGATGACATACAACCTAATATATTAGAAAAGAACCCATAATGACGACAGAGATATCAGAGGCAATTAGGAAGATGAAACCCGGGAAAACCCCAGGCCCGGATGGATTCTCGGCAACCTTCTACAAACTTTTGAACCAGAACTCTTACTCCCCTTGCGAGATACTATCAATCAACTTTTACTTGGAGAGATACTTCAAACATGGAAATCAGCTAATGTGACTTTAATACCTAAAGAAGGAAAGGACAGAACTCAACTTCAATGCTATAGACCGATCTCTCTACTCAGTACAGATTATAAAATATTTACATCGATTTTAGCAGAGAGACTGAAAATGGTCCTTGTAGATTGGATCAAAGATGACCAAGTTGGTTTTCTTCCTGGCCAACAAGTAAAAGATAATATTAGACTATTGAGGAATATACTTCAACTTTGTGACTCTCATAAAAGCAAGAAATTGATGCTCAGAAAGTATTTGACAACGATTCTTGGCAGTTTATGTTTCAAACTTTACAGACATAGAAATGTGGTAATAATTTCTTGAAGTGGATAAAAAAAATATATTCAGAACAAGAAGGTCATATAATAATCAACTCTGAAAGGACTAAGCCATGGGGAATCAGAAGAGGCACTAGAAAAGGTTGCCCGCTTTCTCCCTTCCTCTTCAATATGATCACTGAAGTTTTGATTAATAAGATAAGGCAAGAAGACAACATAAAAGGCATCAAAGAACACAAACCTAAAAATACGGGCATACACCGACGACCTGTTGTAATCTTGGAAAACCCTGTAGACTCTTTAATTCAGACTTTAAAAGATTTTGGAGAAGTCATGGGATTTCAAATAAATCAAGAAAAGACTGCAGTCTTAATTAAGAACGTGTTACCAACAGAAGAGGAAGAAATACAAAAGATAAATAATTTCAAAATTGAAAAGAAAATTAAATATCTGGGAATATGGCTAACAAAAAATAATCTTGACTTATTTAAAAATAATTATCTACCTAAGTGGAAAGAAATTAAAAATGATATAACGACATAGAGTAAACTTAAACTTCCATTTTTGGGAGAATCTCAGCTATTAAAATGACATCATTACCAAAAATTAATTTTCTTTTTCAAAATCTTTCCTTGTCAATTAATAATGAGGTATTCAAGCAACGGAAGAAGAACCTAGCAAATTTTATTTGGGCCAGGAAGAAACTGAGAATAAGATGGACTTCATTGACTGATCTGAGGGAAAGACTACTGGATCCCAAATTATATGCTCACGCAAACAGCCTCACTTGAGTTACAGATTGTTGAAGATTATAGAATAATAAAATACTGCTCGTTGAGGTGCAGGTATGAAAAATGGCTGGAATCTACACATATGGTATACTAAAAAGCAATCACAAAAAGAATTTCTTGAACACCCCCTAAGGAGACATTTACTCACAATCTGGTCAAAATATAAACATCAACTTTGCCCAAAGCTCCCTGTTTGGATCTCTCCCTTAGAAGCCTTTCACCATGATGAGATCAGGTTCCCACAACGTGGTGAACTTACAGTAATTTGCTTAAAGTTCAAGAAAACCAACCTATTTTTAAAGAAAGAGATGAATTGTTAGTAGAGTGGAAAGAATGCTCTTGGTACCAATATGCACAGCTGTATGCCAGATTCAAACAAGATAGCAAAGAGGACATTATTAGTAATGTGAAAACCAAATTTGATCTTATTTTGGAATCAGGGAATAAACATTTAACAGCAAAATTGTATAGATTATTATTAAAATGGGAAACAGAACAAGAAGTAGTAAAAATATGATTAAATGGGTGCAACATATTGGACATCCAATACAATTACAATATTGGGAAGAGGCTTGGAAAAATTTAAGATTTACAAGGTGTCAAGGGTTTAAGGAGAATTTTTATAAAATGTTTTACAAGTGGCATCTAACTCCAGCAAAACTTGCTAAAATATACAAGGGGGAAAACGATAAATGCTGGAAGTGCAAGGTAGTAAGGGGAACCCTGTTTCATTGCTGGTGGCAGTGCAAAAAGACAAAACTTTTCTAAAAAAACATTCACCTGGAAATCACAAAAATCTTGAAAATAAATTTTCCCATGTGACCAGAATGCTATTTACTGAATATGGTTGAATTGATAGAAGATTATATTGGGAAACAAACCCAAAAAATCTTTCTATATTTAGTAACCAAAGCAAGACTATTATATGCCAAAGAATGGAAGAAAGAAGGAGTACTAGCAATTGTTGACTGGCTTTTGGGAATTTATGATTTAATGCAAATAGACAAATTATCTATACTGTTGAAGGATAAATCAATGAAAAAGTTTAAGAAGGACTGGGACAGTGTAAATAATTACTTTGAGAGTATATGGGGTCCTTTATTGGTTATTGTATGGAAAGATTAGTAATGTCGGACAGTTATCCAACCAGTCAGTTGGAGGTTAGATTTTTCTAGAATGTATGTAAGAAAGAAAGAAAGTCTATACAAATGTGTATGTAAGCATGTTTATTAAGGTTATTATGAGTATATGTATATTCATCATCATCATCATCATCATCATCATCATTATCATCATCATCATATAAAAAACCAGAAAGCCTGTGTGTCCAAGCCTCCTTCATTATCTTGCCAATGCCAATGCTGTCAAAAAACATCTAGCAAAATAGAAAAGGAAAAGGGGGCTGAGCAGGCATAAAATGATTTTGTGAAAAGGAACTTTGCTAATAGATGTATGCTGGTATTCTATTTAGTCTGGCCTTGGGCTATGTATAATTATCACTTCCAGTAAAGTTTTCCACTGCTGACCGGCTAAGAGAGAACCACTATTCTAAGTATATCTACTTAGAATTATTTTTTTTAAAGAAAAAATTCAATGGCTTTCTTCCATTGTTATTGTATGCCTTCAAGTGATTTCCACTTAGGTTGACGCTAAGGCAAACGTATCACAGGGATTTCTTGGAAAGATTTTTTCAGAGGAAAAATTGCCACAGCCTTCCCCTGAAGCTGAAAGAGTATGACTTGCACAAAGCCACAAAGGGTTTCCATGGCTAAGCAGGGATCCAGATCCTGGTCTCCAGAGTCCAGCACTCAAACCACTACAACACAGTTAGGATTAAGCTACAAATTATCAAACTGAAATTTAAAGAATTTAAAGTTCAATTCATTTTCTTTAGAAAATGCAAAACAAAAAAAACCAAGCACATATACTTATCTCTTAGCACAACTTTTAATTCATCTAGAATGTATGCATATGTAGCAAACTGTTTAACACAACCATCTAAAGCAGAGCTGAAGCATTTCTGTTTTGACATAATACTATGAATTGGAGATGCAACCCCGCAAACACTTTTCCCACAGGGAATTCTGCAAATAGTCACGCTTATATTATAATAACGTGGTACGTTATCTAAGAAAACCAGCATGGTATAATAGCTTGAGTGTTGGACTAGGACTACAGGAAACCAAGGTTCAAATTCCCATTCAGCCATGAAAACCTTTGGGTGAGTCACACTTTCTCATCCTAAGAAGAAGGCAATAGCCAACTTCCTCAGAATAAATTCTTTCCTTTCCAAGAAGAACTTATAATAGAGTCATATAAGTTGAAATTACCTTGAAGGCACATAACAGCAACAAAATGTTGACAAAGATTGACAAACTTTGACAAAGCTTAGTATTTACATAATTAATACATCAACTTCATTAATATTTTTTGGGCAAGTTTAGGATTGATCAGCAGACTTTTGTGTTTTTAGAAAATTGCTGCTTGGGTCCATTTTGCATGAAACCTGGTATTAAGGATTCTGGGTGCTATCACTCAAACTTTTGTATCATTAAAATCATGAGTGAAATCATCAGCAATAACAGTGCCAGGTAAATTTCCTGATATGCCATGTGTTAAGGATTGAATTTAATTTGATAAATGCTTTGGTTCCCCTAGTTTAAGAACCATGTAAATCTAAATTTCAGTTTTCTGAATGGTTATGTAAATATATGTTTTTCATTAATGAATTTCATAATATCAATATTAGTTAAAAGCAACCCAAGTAGGAACACAAGCATAACCATGTCAAATTTATGAATCTTCCCTTCCTATTTTAATATAACAGTTCCTTAGCTAAATTAACCCCCTCTGAAAAATGCATGTGCTCCATTTATGCTTTCCAGTCAGTGAGCACATCGCTGAATACCTCTAACTGATGCAGACAGCAGTGCTTCCCCCACCCTCATTGCACTAAAGATGATAAATGCGAATTTTTATTTAAAGAGCATATTTCAGAGTTGATCGATATCATCACATTTAAAGTTTGTGTAAATGGAGTGTGTGTGCCCACAGGGATAACAAGATAACTTATCACATAGTAGAAGGAAAAAGCAGAATACTATGGAAAATGAATTATCTACATATTACAAATTCTAATATTTCTGATAATAGCTAGTAAGATATTTTCTCACAAATAGAATTTTTGATTGCATTTGAGGGTCCTTATTTATTTATTTTTTTTAAATTGCTGTTTCAGCTTGGTATGTTTCAAATATGCAAGTTACCATACATGCTGCATATGGTACCTCTTCTATACATTATAGGTCACAAATATATCTGCTGCATCCCACAAAATACATGTTGGTTTGCAATACACAGTTATCAAGTTGAACATATTCCTACTAAAGGTTTTGTATGTCTATTTCCAATCATATTTCCAAGAAGTTTTAATTTATAACTCCATTTCAGTTGTAGATTAATATGCACATTTTTTTAAAAAACTCTCAAAATATACTTTATCATGCACTTAAATGTATAATTTCTCTCAAACCACAAACTTAAACGCATATTCTGAAACGTTTAAACTACCAAGAACTACACAGCAATCTTTGGAAAAGTGCAACATATGAATGGTGAAATTCCTTTCTGCACACTAATCTAAGTGGAACAATTAGGTAACTGAGTGTAGAAATTCAAAAAGACAGAAGTTCTGATTCCTATACATCCCATGTGGTATACTGGCCACATAAGTGGGCCTGCAGCCAAATATTCCACCACAAAATGCTCCTGTTCACCATGCCAGCCAACCAGCCAGCCATGCACTTTTCAAAGCTATTCCATTCCATTTTCCAATCCCATCCCCATCCTATCTTCCTTATCATCAGATAATTACCATGTTATGCTCAATGAGCATGTTAATTCTTCTATAGGCTTATTCTGGGGTATTCCCTTCTGAGATTTATTTTCTACTTCTACAAACCTTGACATCTCCTGCTATTTCTCCCGTGTATGTATGTAGCATGCTTTTCGCTATGGGGGTATTCTCAAAAGGTGATTTATATCCCGGACAACATACTTTCTTTCTGGAAAAACAAATGATGTTCTCCTTGTCCCAATTTGTTCAGCCTTTTCCCCCAGCACCACCCATAGTTTTTTCATGCTGAGATAAACCTTGCAATTTAGAAGAAAACAGGTTACTGCAATGTCATTTGCTGGTGTGTTTTCTCCAGCTGAAAAGTACTGCTTTCAGGGCTTGGCCACATCCATTGTTCTATACAGTGACAACCAGCCTCTTCTCCTGCTTTCCCCAGCTCACTATTATGATTTCTAGTGGCCTAACAGCAGCAATTTACACTGACCTTTTCCAGAATGGTGACAACACGATGCCATGGTGGCCCCCATATGGTTCACAACTAAAGGCATCTGCAATCCACAGCACAACAGACATAATATACTAAACATAAGGGATGCAGAAAAGGAGGAGAGCAGAAGCAGCTGCAGATATTGCTGAAATGGGAATATTTTGATATGATAGTAGTTCTATGAAAAATATTAAAATTAAATGCAGCACCATACAGTAGCAGCAGAATAAGAAGTCAGTGTCATGTAGCCTTCCCCCTCCTTGAATATACATACATCAACACCTCTGCTTCCTTATTTCAAGAAAGCTCTGGGCTCGTGCCATATTACTATCCTACAATAACAAAAGCTAGGCAGTCTATGACAGTAATGCTTTCTACATTATGACACTCAACTATGTGTTGTTGTTGTTGTTGTTGCTGTTGTGTGTCTTCAAGTTGTTTCCAATTTATGGTTACCCTGCGGTGAACCTACGACAGGGTTTTCTGGGGCTGAGTGTGTGTGGCTCAGTGGGTTTCCATCGCTGAGTGGGGAATCGAATCCTGGCCTCCAGAGTTGTGGTCTAATGCTCAAACCACCACACCACGCTGTCTGTCTCAGCTATATTTAATTCCCATGTTTATTCACCCTCATCTTAGTTGATCATTCATTTCCCTCTTTTTTCCTGCTATGAACACTCCTGGGTTTACTCCTCCGTAAGCAGGAAGTGGGGAGGGAAAAGAGGGATTTCTTGTGTTGAGCAATGCAGTGGCATCCAGAGTGGGGAGAAGGCAGGGCACAATTATTGAGAGGGAGTAGCCAAACAGTGAGGATAACACAGTCAATAACACTGAAGAAAGAATGAAAGGGAAGGGAAGGGAAGAAAAAGACTCATTCCATTTTCTGCTAAGGATCGAAAGCCAGAGAATGTGTTCACTTTTATTACATAGGGTAAAGCACTAGTGCAAATTGTTGTCTCCTTCATAAAACTGTTAAAAAGCTCTTGGTGCCAAGAAAGGCACTTGCTTGTTTGAGGATATGTACAGAACTCGAAGCCAGTGAGAATGGACAACTTTTCCATTATGACTTTCATCTGGCTTTACCCAATAGCTGGCACTGCCATGTTCGTGGATGACACTGGAGTATTGTTTTCAGTTACTAAGAACAATGTTCTACAAAGATATTCAGCTGCAGTTCTGAAGAAACGATCATCTTCTGCTTCACCCACTTGGAGACCAACATACCTATAATCTGTACCAAAAAGAGCAATGGAGTAGGCATGTGTTCCAAGCAAATTGCCTTATGCCTGTACAGGAAAGCATATTACCTGTCAAAACAGACCCAGGGGATCCTAGTCAACATCACACCAATAGTGTACAAAACAAATGTGAGTTTTACTATTGATTTTCCTGCCCAGAAACTTTTCTCCCTAAATGTTACAAATGCATTTTTGTCCCCACTACAATCCAAGCTTCACAAGGAGATGATAAATGAGATAATATTGATTAGATTGGGCTAAAGAGCCCCTGCATCTCAAGGTTATATCCTTTGGAGAGTTAGTAAATCTCATTATAGAAATCCGCCTGCTGACATATATGAATAAAGAGAGTGGCAGAGGAATTCCAGCATGATGACATCCACTGGATAGTTATGGTGTTCTCACGAGGGAGAATTCAGTATAAAACAGATGCAAAAGTTGGAACCATGGAAGCAATCTGTCAGACTTTGTTTTAACAAACATTCCTCAGTGCCCATATAAGGCTATATACAAAACCAGCATTTTTGTCACCTGTCTGTTTTCATTTTTCCTACTAAGTATCCATTCTCTCTTGCTGTGGACGACTGCAAAGACATATCTTTAAGCTGTCATATTTCAAGAAAATGTGGCAGCAATATAAACAACTCATCGCAAGGTAATCTCCTGAAAAGAGCTTTTGCAATAATCAAACAAATATAACAGAACAAACTCTTCTTTAACCTTATGGATTTTATGTGTGCAGAGCAGTCACCTGACGGAAGAAAATCAAAGAAAATTCTTAATTTCATTAGAACAAATGAAATGAATGATACATTTTGCATGAAAAAGGAAAAAGAGAAGTGACATAACCAGATTTGAGTCTTTGAAATTTCTTTGAAAAGTAATATTTTTAATTTAAAACATAATTACTTTTACAAACTTTGCAAAACAACTAGGTTCTTGAGTCAATTGTACAAAATAGGACCAAACCACAAGATGTGGATCTAAAGTGGCCTCATCATCAAATTCATATGCCAGAGAAAATCTTACCCAAGATTTTAATATTTTTTGCAATACATGCCTATAAAATGTCTACTCATGGAAACCTAAGTTTAATTAGGAACATTTTTAACATTTGGTTTTGTTTTTCATGATTCTTTTAATTTTTTCTTAAAATTGTGTTTACTTTGTATGCTTCCTCAATAGAACTGTACAACATTTAGACATGATTTACTGTCATTATACAATGTTCATATCCACTAGAACAGTTAGCCATCCACATGTGCTAGGGTTAGGGATTCAGGACCTTTGCAAAAGTGAAAACATCATAAATATCAAAATAGGTGCTTATGTCTACAGGAAGGGAGCTGAGGCACGGTGGGGAGAGAGGGCACCCACGGTCCAAACCAGGTCAGGGAAAGGAGAGGGAAGGAGAGTGGGTTGGCATGGTGCTCCTATACTTTCTCTTTCACTCATCTCCTTCCTTGGGCTGGTAGAGGCATTGGAAGAAGGTTTATGGTGCTGTAAAATATGGCTGTGAACCATTTTTAGCTGGCCAGGCAGTGGCTGGTGGTGGTGGAGGAGGAGGAGGACCAGAGGTGCAGCATGATCAGAGTCAGTGAGTGGGAAGGTTCCTCCAAAGAAGAAGCACCTGAGGTGGAGGCAGGCAGGAGTTGAAGAAACATGCAAATAATCAAATCTGTGAAAGTCAAACATGCAAATGTAGAGGGCCAATGGTATTTTTATACCCATGACAGAAAATATCACTCACTTGTCAGCCACATGACACAGGACAGTCAACCCCTCTGTGTTCCTGCACTTATTTTTTCTTGAGCTGATTTACGTTTTCCCCTTCTCATCTCTTGCACTATTGTTGCATGTTTGCAGTGTACATAAAGGACAAACTGGAATGAGATTTGCATGTGAAAATGGTTTTAACCTGAAGATCCAGTTGGTGGTCTTTCTGCTGCACTTTTGCTTTTTACAGGGCAAGTGACTCTGTGAGCAGGAAATAAATGCCATTCTTTTTATCTCTAATCTCCTTCACTCTGGCTACTTAAATACAAAGTTACTTTTAATTTCTATTGCATACCCGTATATCAAAGCTGCTCAAAACAACTGTTCTGAGTTCATCCAGGCAGTTCATCCTGCCTTCATCCAGGCGGACCAAAAAAAAAAAAAAATCTTCTACTGAGTTCCTTTGTCTGAGAATTCCAATGTATTTTGGTTTATAAAAATGTCCCCTGTCCCCAGGAATGTTTGTGGGTGCAGAATCAAGGATATGTCACAATACCCACACTTGCATAAGGCGGAACATTAGTTTTGAGCAACTACAAACAAAGTAGTGCAACACAAATAAAACAGTTATGTTGATACACTTTTGTCTCAGTTGTCTTATACCTCTCTTTTAAAAACTGCATGCCAAGTGGTTGAAACTGAGGGCATTATTTAGAATGTTAAATCGGAAAAAGATTGATTGTGGCATCTCTGCTGTTTAATGCCCTTCCTTTGACAGTCCAATTGGCATCGAATGTTGGTTTCTTTCTGATGATAGACCAAAACATGGCCTTTGGGGACTAATTTCCTAAGTACACATACATAGTTCTAAATTATTGTAGCTTTAACAGTTGTTTAAATTGTTGCTGTGTTTAATATGTTTTATCATGTTTCAATTATTTATCATTTTAATCTGGAAGTGATTTAAATTATTTATGCTGTATGCTACCCTGATATCCCACAAAAAAGGTTGGGATAGAAATAGTTTAACATATAAACACACAACAGTGCTGCAAAATGCCCACCTAGTAGGGATTTGCATGAAAAACATAACAAAATATATCTTTAGTGTACTGAATTGTTCTGTCTGGATTAAAGACTGGTGAAGACTGGTGGCTTTGAGATAATGTTCTAGAGTTCAGCACAAACTTTAGGAAAGCTACACAAAGCATCTCACCTGTTTGGTGAATAAGTTTCAACATCTTGGATAGCCCTTTAAAGTTTACCTAAAACACAGAACAGACTCACCAGCCTACTGGCACAGGAGCCACTAGCCCAGTGGCAGAGGTTGGAGTGTGGGGAGAGGGCAGGGCTACAGCTTGAGGGGCATGGCCACTATGCATGGGGGTGTGGCCAGGGTGTGTGGAGGCATGGCTACGGGCTGAGACGCCCCCAAAACATTGCTGCCCGGGGTGAACCGCCCCCGCTCCCCCCATCCCTACGTGACTGCATTAACCCCCACTGTTTAAAAACTAATTCTGCAAATGCAGAGCTATAAAGTGTGCAGCTATGCAGAAGGCTCAAGAAGCAATAACAAAGGGTGAAGAGGGATCAGAGAACTTTGGATCATTTAGACATGGCAGGAGAGAGAAGAACAACAAATTCAAGAATGTGGTGGCCACTATAAAGGTAACAGAGTTATCTTAGCATAGACTTTTCTGGATGGTAATCCACTTCTTCAAGTGTTATGGATTTTAGTTCATGAAACTTTATGCTAATATAAACCTGCTGGTTGTAGAAGTGAGAAGATACTCCTTTTGATCATGATGGAATAAACCAGCATCTACCCTTGTGAGAAAATACTTGAGAGGGACTGCATGTTAGTCATCTAACCCCAGAACTTAGTATCTATACAGGGGGAGGGGGCCTCCCCGACCCCTTCTCAGTGACGTTGTTGTTGTTGTGTCCTTTCCAACTTATGGCAAACCTACCATAGCATTTTCTGGGGTCGAGGGTATGTGACACACCCAAGGTCACTGTTATTTCCATGGCCAAGCAGGAACTGTATCCTAATCTCCAGGGTTATAGTCCAATGCTCAAACCATTATACCATGCTGACTCTCATACTTAAGCTTAAAGAAAAAATCCCAGGCACACTAAACAAGATCTAGAAAAAAACAGCTGTTTATATCTATGCACTAATATGGGTTTCGAAGTCTCTGGAGATTTCATTGACACCACTAAAGGTATGTAACTCCCTATCTCCTAAAGTTAACTTTCCCAAATCACTGGCAATTATATCTCACTTGGAAATTGAGTATTGTTCCCAGTGCTGTCCCGTAACACTTGCTGATATTCATTACTACTTCACAGCTTGTTCTAAATTGCATAATAATTCCATGCTAGGAGTAGAAAACCAGCAAACTCAAGTTTGCTCAGAGTTTCTGTGTACATCTCCTTTTCAGCATCTGAACCATAAATACAATTCACTGAAGTCAATTTTTGGTTCAGAATTCTGCCATTAGCCAAGTCCCTAAAACATACAGATGAAAAATGTCTACAATGACTGAGATTTCCAGATTGTTTCTGCAAACAACAGAAAGTCGTAATGCTGATTATGTAATGTAGAACTATTTGGTCATAAAATGTATCCAATGTACTGGCTTCCCAAAGAGACCAGAGGGAAGAATTGACTTTTGTACTTTAAACTATCAACCAACTGGATTCAAAACAAAAATAATTCTAGCTCACTTTTGTTATACAAATAATGTCCAGTGCAATTCTATTGTTGCCAAAATAATGTCCAGTGCAATTCTATTGTTGCCATAAAGAACATTTCTTCCTAAGTATGGTTCCCTTTTTTTCAGACTTCAGGCTGCAAACAAAGAAAAATAATCATTCTTATGCCCACCTAGAATGGACCTAATGAATCAACGGCATTTACATAGGAGTTGATGTAACAAGTTCCCATTGTTCCTATGAGTTTGCTCTAGTTGGAACTAAAAATTACATGTAGGCCTAAATTTGAACCAGTTCCCATTGCTTGATATAAAGGCAAAGTTTCCCAGACCAGAGGAACCCTCTCAGTCTTCCTGCCTCATCGAACACTCTTCTTTTCAGACATGCAAGTCTTAATAAACAACAGTGAATCCCTTACATGTTCAACCTCTCCCAGATCAAATGACACATTAGAGGAGGTGCTAGAGTGAGGGATTCAGCCTAAAGGTCACATATAATGCTGGCTCTCACACACATGCCTATGCACATGGACAAACACACACATATACCAGCAATCCTCTTTCCTTGTTCTGCACCCTAATACAACAATCCTGATATAGAATGCTTCTTCCTTACTGCTAGCACCAAAGAAAAAGAGAACTCACTGTGAAACTGGCAGGAAATCTTCTAAGAAAAATGTGCCATTTTGGCAACACAGGAAGGGTCAGGACACCTATGGGGAACTGCATTTAGAGGACTGCCAATTGTGAATACTTGTAGCAGAGTAATTCTCCCAAGGGAAGATGAAAAATTACAAAATGCACATTTAAAATGTCTAAAGGCATTCTGAGGAACAAAAATTAGGAAAAGCTTCAAGATATCTAGATGTGTGTCCATTTTGTATCTTGTCATGTTAGACACTGTGGCAGGTTGTTCCCTGTGTGCACTGCATTAAAAACTGTACTAGAGCAAATGCATGGAGATTTTGCTTCTTGGCTCTTGATGAGTCCAGCTGCATGTGCAGACTCCTTGACTTCCATATATATGTGTAGCAGGAGCATTGTGCTCATGGTTTGCAATACTGATAATATCCCTCTTCTGTGCAGCATAAATTATTCTTCATCTCTGACCACTTCAACTCAGTGTTCACATAATTCCTATTTTGATTGGCATCTTACATGATTTTGAAATTCAAGTCTGTCCTGAACCTCTCAATGCTAAAGCTAAAACATCTTTGGAATGCAAAAGATTTGAAGAAATGTTAACATATGGAAATACATGCTTGAGAAAGAGAGGGAAAAAAATCCACAAAACACCTCCTGTCTTCAGGCAGTTTGATAAACACATAACCCTCCCTTTCAATCTGAGGTGCTTAAATTCCTAAAACTTTGGTTAAAAAAAGAATGGGGTAGGGTCTTTAAAAAATGACTTGATTGAAAAAATGCTATTGCGCCTGGTGGAAACAGGATTTTATCCAACCTCAATTAGCCTTTGAACTTGTAGGGACACTAGTTTCCAGAAAAATATCAATGCATCACAAAATTTAGAAGGGTATTAACATTTAAGTCCCTTGAAATAGTTTAATATAAAAGAAATATAAAGATGTATGCTTCAGGACCATGCCTGGTACCCAGCTTTTCAATAAAGAAAGTTACTTTTATTTTAATTTTTTGTGCTTTTAGAAATTTAGAATTTACTTTCTTGCTTTTATTATTAAATGCAGTGTGGCATTTACTTCTCATTTATTTTTACCTTTTGTAGTATATGTGTGTGTCTATAGTATTTACCTTGGGCTACGTGCATAACCACTTTTATGCTTACCATCCAAACAATACTGAAGATCATTATACACCATCTTGTTCAGCACTCCAGCAGAGTAACAGTGATGGTAGAAATATCTGGAAACTTTGAGTAACTTTTCTACCATCACCACCTACTTACCATATCGTTGGTGATACTTCAGTTGGGGGCTATGGCAAGTCCAGCAAATATTCATTCCACTTTTTCATCAAGACATGACAGTCCTTAAGGACAGAGGGAATTGAATTTGCAGAAAGACTAGATGTGGGCAGATCTGTCAAGTTTGTTCTCAAGTGTGTTCTTTTCTCCTTCTCCACCTCCAAATGTGTACTGTGCCAGTTCCAAGTGGATCTTCTAAATGGAAAATTCCATACATATGTTTGTTGACATTTTAGAGGTCAGGATACATAGGTATGCAGTGGTCTTTATACATTTGTCAAATACATTTTTCTTCTTTGAGAGAATGTGTGGCAAGCGCAGAAATGTACAGATTTTTGACTATAGACTGTTTCTGATTTTGTATTCAGTGGAGTAGGTACAGGACTGGATTTTTTCAAAAAAATCTTTATGGAGCAAATTCTGTCCAGCTTTTTAACAAGAAAATAATCAATAATGGCAAAGTGTCTAGTTCCCTGGGTCAGGCCTAATTACAGCTGACAAACAGAACAGTGCTCTTATAGAGACAGCTGGTGGTTTCTATGGCAGTGGTGCAGTGAATATGTTCTGGGTTTTATTCTAGACTTTGAAGGAGCCATCTCTGTGCCTCAAATGTATTTTGTACCTTGGATAGCTCATTTAAAGTCTAGAACAGGGGAACTAGAACTCAATTTCATTTTGGGCCACATCAGCACTATGGTTGCCCTCAAAGGGCCAGTTGTATCTGTAAGACTATATAAATATATCTACTTTTTTATCATATGAAATAGTTGCCTGTGCATTCGATTATTACTGGTTTTTAAATTGCCTTCCCTCTGCATAAACTTTTCTTTTCTTGGACATTTTGGGGCTATTTGATCTTAGATTATGGTCCCTATACCTCTGTAAAGTGACATAGAATTGGTCAGTATATCCAAAGTGTGCCACTTTCTGCTCCCTAGTCCCTCTCTGTGCCTTTTTCTGCCCCCCAGTTGCAGCCGCAAGAGAGGTGTGAGGGCCACATGAAATGGTCTGGTGGGCCGGATTTGGCCCACGGGTCTTGTGTTCGACACATGTGGTCTAGAATAAAGCCCAGACATCATTCAGCACTTTGGACAGATCTTTTAGAGTATACAGTAAAAATTTCTCTCCAAAATAATTTCAGCACCTTGGACAGTTCCTTAAGTCTATCATTAACATATAGTTGAATTGCCACACCACACACATGAAAGCCTCCAGCCACATCTGCTCTTTTATTCAAGAACTCTCTAGTCCAAGAATGATAAGAAGAGAAAGCACATAAAAACCTAGTACCTGGACAGCAGACTGAGCAACAGAGACATGAGTGATGGGATCACATAGTCATTCCCATTATAAAAACAATATATTGAGCTTCTATTTCAATTATGGCAGTTATTTCTAAATGTGTACTAATTACTGCTAAAGAATAACTGAAACTATGGTTACAGAAGCAATGGCATCCTGTTCTAAACATAGCTTTACCATTGTGAAAACACAAAACAGGCCCTCTGTTTTCTGGCTGTTAGTAGACAGGACTACACCAGGAAATTAGAACCATAGAACCATGGGGTTTGGAAAGGGCCCTATGGGGACATCAGGTCCAACCTCCCGCTCAGTACAGGATCTCCACCTAGAGCATCCTCAGCAGGACGCTGCACATCCACTTTCTGAAGACATCCAGAGACGCAGACCCCATCATCTCTCTAGACACTTGATTCTATTGCTGAACTGGTCACACTGTCAAGAAGTGCAATCAAAATCTACCATCCTGTAACTTAAAACCATTAGACTTAGCTCTACCCTCCGAGGTTTATAACCCTTTTTGCCCTTTGAACTCACTCTAATTTGTCCACATCCTTCTTAAAATAACGCACCCAGAACTAAACATAGTACTTCAGATGAGGCCTGAACAATACAGAATATTGTGGGACTATTACTTCTTTCACCTTGGAAACTATGCTTCTATTAAGGCAGGCTAAAATAGCATTTGTCTTCTTTGCTTCAGCATTACATTGCTGGCATTATATTGCTGCAGCATTACATTCAGCTTATGATCAACAATAATCCCAAGGTCCTTCACACATGTAGTACTGCTGAACCAAGTATTCCCCATCTTATACTTGTGCATTTGTGTGGTGTTGTTTTTTTGGCCTAAATGCAGAATTCTGCATTTGTCTCTGTTGAATATCATGTTATTAATTTTGGCAGTTTTCTAGTTTTTCTCTTCCTATCTTCCAATGTATTAGCCATCTCTCAAAGTTTTGTGTTATCTGCAAACTTGATAAGCATTCCTTCTATCACATCATCTAAGTTGTTTATAAAAATGTTAAAGAGTAAAGCCCTAGGACAGAACCTTGAGGCATTCTACTCCTTCTGGTCTGAAGTGCAGCCACTGATGACAACTCTTTGAGCATGGTTTTTCAACCAGTTATGGATCCATATGATGTTATTTTCATCTATTCCATATTTTGTCAGTTTGGTAATTAAAATATCATAGTGAACCTTATCAAATCCAGATAAGTGAAATCCACAGCATTCCCATCATCTACTAAACTTATTATCCAACTTAAAAAAAAAAAGGTATAAGCTTAGTTTGGCAGGATTTGTTCTTGACAAAGCCATGTGGCTCTTACTAATTACTACATTGTCATTAAGAGACTTGTCAACAAATTCCTGTATAATCCGCTGTATAATCTAAATTGGTCTGTAGTATTCTGGATCTTCTTCTTCTTCTTCTTCTTCTTCTTTTTTCCAAGAGAGTGACAATGTTTAACTAAATTAGCTAAACACTTTTATCTTCAAATACACTGGCCAAAGTCCTGCAATGGAAGACTGCATGTATTACACAGCTATGTCTCTGTAGCTAGATTTCTCCCCCACCAACTCACCTTATAAGCAGTGCAGCCTTCCCTACAGCCATTTTCATGTTGTTAAAGTGTGAAGGGATCAGTCAGGAACATGTCTAGTTATTTTTCTGTAGTTGGATGCACTGCAACAGACATCTATAGAGAACTCTGGGGGTTCTTGTGAGCTCTCAGTAGATGACATCCATGCAGTGTGTCCAGCAGCTCTGATCATCCTTCTCGTGCTCTCCAACAACTAGAAATGGTTGCACTGGGGAGGGGATACACTGCTCACAAGGTAGGCTTTGGAGTGATTTTGACTGTTGTGTGATAAGAACAGAAATCCATTCACCACTGAGGTGAATTGGGATGGCATAAGTCTGACTTATACTACTGTAAAAAACAAAAACAAAAAAACAAAACAAAACAAACAAAACAAAGAGTATGCCATCAACAGTACATAAAGAGTGTGAGTTGGAGGACGACTTAGAAGGGATACAACTGGTACAGTTAACATAGGTTGCCACCCAAGAATAAATAAAAACAAAATAAACCAACCCTCATTTACAAGAATTCCTGACAGAGTGTATTATGTCTGAAGATGCAGCATTTTATAACTAATGGCCACAGTGAGACTTCTACTAAGGATCCATTATCCTATTACCCTTTATGCAGCATTTACAGTCAGATCCACAGAAACGCTTTTGTTTTCCTGCTGCCTTCCCTTGTAAACTTTAAAGCATTTATGCCAGAGTATATCATTTTCTTTCATCAAACTCTTCCACAAGGGCATTATCACCTTGCATTGTTATGAAAACTTAGCAGGTTGCTTGAGACAAAGATTACCACCTGCTGTTTTTTAATTTCTTTCATCATTTAATCATTTACAGACTATTCCTATTTCTTTTGTGAAGCTTCTTCTCTCAATAGACTATGCTACTTGTTTTGTGGAAGGAAAAAATCTATTCATTTCAGCACAATGTAACCATTACTTTGGAAGGGAAAGTTTCTACTTCACATGACAAAGATTGCAGGGGATATTCAGATCACCGGTTTGGAAAATGCCATTAGTATTATACTAGATGTTTTATACCTTTAAAGAGTTTAAATATAATCTTTGTAGTCTAGGTCTAAATCCACAAATAATCAAGGACACCTACTGAAAACAATTGAAGTTAAGAATTGTGACTGTCTTAAATGCCATTGATTTTAGTGGGTCTAGGCATGACTGAGTCTGGATCCAACCCAATGGGTGGAGAAATATTTTTAACAGTGGTTGTCCTAGGCATTGCTGATCATTATCCAAACTTGGGTGGATATCTCATCTCAGAGAGGCAGGATGAGGAATCTCTGCATCACAGCTTTCCAAACTTTTCATGTCAGTGATACACTTTTTAGACATGCATCATTTCACAACACAGTAATTCAGTTTTACCAGCAAACCAGAGGTTAAACTAACCCCTTATAAGAGATACAGACACATACATAAATTGTAATACCAAAATGTATGGGGATACAACATATCTCATGAAAACCTTTCATATATTTTTAAAAATATATGATTTATAAATAATAACATAGGTTTCCAAGATTGTAGGCAACACACCTACACACTTCAAGTGACACACTAACTTGTCACAGCACACCGTTTGGAAAGCCCTGCTTTACAGGCTGCAATGGTCTGCTATCTGAGATCCTTTTTTACAGTGCAATGAAAGATTCAGCTAAATGTAGGTATCTGTGCTACCGAAAAGAAGCACAAAAAATTGATAGATCTCCAAGCAACATATTGTATTTATGTTACTAGCTTCATACTAACAATATGAAATATAACTATTGATTTATCTTTCCTTTCACCTTTTGCAACAGTAGCCACAATCTGTGGCACACAGAGGTGTGCAGAAAATACTGTTTTATGTGTAGAAAACGCTACAATTTGTGGGGATGGGAAGAATATTTGAAAACATTTGAAAAATGGTAAAAAAAGCTTTTGTTTTTGGAGTGTCAAGAAATTCTGATGAGAAGATTCTTGGACTGATGAGAATCTTCAGGACTTATTCTGTGAAAAATTCACATATGGTAGTTTTGTGCAGCAAGTAGAATTTTCTGTGGAGGGAACAGCATTTCCTGCCTGGAAAATAATATTTCAATTAAGAAATGCCTGCTGTTTTCGGCAAATACAATACTGTGATTGTTTTTTTTTTCCTGCTTAAAATTCACACATGATTGACTGGCATAGAAAACAGAATTTTCTACACAGAAAATGACTTTTTCAGCACAGGAAATAGTATTTCTGTACTGAAATATTATTTTACAGTTAGTGAAGAATTTACACCCCTAGTTCCAACACTCTCACTTCTACTTCCCCTTCTTCTTCTCACCTCTAAAAGTCCATACTCCAGAACTTCTCCAGAGGGATCCCTGACCTTCTGGAGAAGATTTAAAAGGCATAGAGTAAGGCTACGAGAGGAGGAAATACTTTCAGGCTTTCAAAGTGACACCATTAGATACCACATTCAGTACCTTTGGCTGAAGAAATAACCATGCTGGTTTCAGGGAAAAAACTATATGAGACTGTGTTTTTCAACAGACTGCAGATGGGAATCATCCTGTGCTATTTATTTTTGGTGCAGATTGGCTGCTGCTCTTGTAGTGGCACAAAATCTGCATCTCCACTGAATAGGAAGAGTGTAGACTGGCTACATATAGTTTCATTATAAATCCATGCTGTTTATTTTTGGCACAGATTGGCTGCAATGCCTGTAGCGGCACAAAATCTGAGCTCAATACAAACAGTGAAAATAGGCTACATGTAGGTGCATTGCAAATCCATGCTGTTTATTTTTGGTAAAGATTGGCTGGAATGCCTTCTGTGGTACTAAATCAGTGCTGAGCATAACTTCTGCAGATTGGCTAAAAATTGCTGAATTGCATAAAGGGGAATCTGTTCTTGTTATATTCAGTGCAGATTTGATGCAGCCCCTGAAAAGGTGGGACAGAAACAACACAGACTGGGCCAGTGCTAAGTAATATCAGCACATGTTTCCCCAGGAGCTGAGTTTCTTCTCAAGCAGTGTCTTGAAGGGTGGAGAAAACCCCAATTTAGCCGATACTCAAGGAATATAGAATTCTTGTTCTGTCCCTATCCCACGCTACATTTTCCTCACCCCAATGTAAAAGTATACCATATTTGAGCCTATACTCCCAAAAAGAATATTCCATAAGTCAAGAACTGTGACCTCCATGCCAAATGTGATCTGGATTATTCTACAAAGCTATTTCTTACAGTTGTAAGTACAGTTAGGAAGAAACACCATATTTGCTCCCTTTTCAGTTCATTAACTGGCAACTGATTTCCACCACATATATGTACATGGGTTAATCTAAAAATGCATTTGTTTTCCATTAAGTACATTAGATAATACAGTTGACCCTCCACATTTGCAGTTTGACTTTCACAGATTTGATTATTTGCAAATTTCTCCAACACCTGCCCCCACCTCAGGTGCTTCTTTTCCATGGGAACCTCCCTCTTGGAGGCTCTGACTGAGCCACACAGCCCTTTGAAGACCTGCCTCTGATCCTCCCCCTCTTCCACCAGCCACTGCCTGGCCAGCTAAATATGGCTCACAGCCTGATTTCTCAGCACCACAAATGTCTCCCAATGTGCCCGCCATATGCACAAAAGGAAGCAGATGGGCAAGAGAGAGGAATTATAGGACCACCATGCCAACTCACCCTGAGCTGGTATGGACCCTGGATGTCTATTCTCCCCAGCATGCCTCAGCCCTCTTCCCACAGACACACACACACATTTTGATATTTGCAGTTTTTCCACTTTTGCAGGGGTTCTGCATCCCAGACCTAGCAAACGTGGAGGGATGACTGTAACAGAGTCTCTCAATGGCATGGTGGACAGACATGCTGTAGAAAGTTGTATAAATGAAATAGATTATGATTATCTGCTAAAATCAAGCTGCCATACCACAGCAATTGGACAAGAGGTGTGTGTGGGGGTATGCTGATTAAAAAGAGTCTGATTGTACTGCTTGCTACAGTGTACATAATCAACAAGTACCTGCTGATATGATTTTTCCAAAATATCTCAGTTCTTTGCATACATATCAGCAACAAAAACAGAGGTTTTCAGACTCAGCAAGAAATGCAAGCCCTTCATTATTCTTGTAGAAGGCAGTGATGGTGGGGTTGAAACTTCTTAGCAGGCACATGTGAAGGTATTGTGAAATTCATTTAAAGTTGAATTCCACTGAACAGTAGCACTGGTCCTCCAATTGCTTAACCTTCACAAATTGATCCCACTTCTGTTTGGATTGTATAGATGCAAAAATATGAGGATTTGACTGCAATCTCAACTTCCATTGTTGGGAAAATGCTACCTGCAGTCTTCTTTCCTGTCTTTGAGGGAACAACATTAGCTTTAAATTTATTTATACTATTTTATTTGTATTGCTCTTCAGTTTACCAGAATTCCCAGAGTGACTTAAATGGTAAAACATAAACAAAATAAAATGCACATTATATTTTAAAAGCAACAAACCCAGAACACCTAGCAGTAGAACAATTAAAGACATCTATGTTCCCATACCTACTTTCCTGTAACACTTAACTATAACAACCTTCACCTTTCACAAAGAAGTATTTCAAATTGCCATCTATTTTCAACCCACACAATAAGCAAACATTTGAAGATAACTGTTATTCGCAATTTAAAACAGGGCTGTTTTAAAATGTAAACCTCTGGAATAGCATATGAGCTCAAGAAAGGTCTCTTGACCATTTGGTCAGCATTCCTATACTCTACTAGCTGGGAGTAAGGTCCAACTGAGCTCAGCGGGATATCCTTCCAAGGAGACACTCAGAGTAGAGTGAATAGGACTGAATGGTCAATGATGGAGAAAGATGTGTGAATACACAAAGTACATTTCTATCATATTGAAATGCTCACTTAGAAGCACACTTTCTCATCAAAAACAGGAGTTCTAGATTCTGTAAATGGATTATGAGATGTATTGGGACTCAACACTTCAAGCCTCATGAAGAGCTTGAGGCAAAATGTAACCCACTCCTGGTAAACCCATTTCACACATAACCAGAGCCTGAGAATGTAACTCTAAATCCCAGAATCCCCCAAACAACATAGCTAGTGTCTGTGGGATTTCAAACTTTTCCAGGCTCTGCACGGGATGTGACTGAAGCATTTACATGCACAAGTTTGGCTGAGTCTGTTTTGTGTGGAATGAAAAAAAGGAAAAAAAAAGACCACATGAACAAGACCTCAGTGGCCAGGGCACATAATCTTATTGCACTGAAATGTTTTATTTTGCTTTCTATGGACAGGCCTTTTAGATGAGGAGAATCTACTCTATAGTCTCCAGAAGATTAAGAGTAACAGTTTGTGGGAAGATATTCTACCAAAAGCTGTAACAGTATTCTTCCTACCAAGACACTGATATTCTACTCAAATCCATCATACAAACAGTGTTCGGGAGCCAAGACATGGATAAGTCAGAGGCCTGGAAAGTACATAACTATAGAAGATATTTTTCTGCAGTAAATCATCCTCCAATGCCAGCAATCTATTTAGAACAATTCACAGCAAAAATATATGATTGACCTGATTAGTTGTTGCATAATCTCAATATATTTCTACCTGCCATGAAGACTCTGTTCATCAGTTTCCTGTTCACTTAAAGTCCTGGGAAGGATTTTTAAAATACATACTCTTTTTTAATGCAGCAATAAAACTTTACACGACATATAGCACTTCAGTTAAATATTCATGTGAAGAGCAAATCCTGGCTGACTCTCCTTCACTAACCATAACATTCTCATAAAAAAAAAATCTGAACTTTTCCACATTCATTTATTTTCATACATCTCTCAACACGACAAAATTTCAGAAGCTTACAAAAGGTAGGAGTATGTTTATTGCTCTGTTTAACAATAATTACATCAACTTCTCATCTAGTAGGTGGGAGAAGTTCAGTTTGCACAAAATATTAGCAAGTAAGTATAAAGATTAGTTCACTTTTCCAAACACTATATTGCAAAGCAGTAAAGCCAAGGTGACAATCAATTTTACTAGCAATAGTTAATGAACATTAGGCATTGTATTTGTTATGCACCTTGCTACCAGCAGCTTGAAGATACATAGAAACTATCACTAAAAAGGTGATTCCTTCCCCCATGACATTTAATGAGTGTATGTAATAAAGCTAGTTACAGAATTTATAGCATAGATGGTGAGCCAGTATGGTGTAGTGGTTTGAGCACTGGAGTACAACCCTGGGGACCAGGGTTCGATTCCCCACTTAGCCATGGAAACCCACTGAGTGACCTCGGGCATGTCACAAACACTCAGCCCCAGAAAAACTCCATAATAGGTTCGCCTTAGGGCCACCATAAGTCAGAAACAACTTGAAGGTAAACAACAACAACATAGATGAAGCAAAGAAAGAGCATTGTCAGATACCCGACTGTTTGCATGGCTTTGGATCCAGAGTAATCTTTAATAATCATCAAGAAAAAATATAATTTATTAATAAATTTCTTTTAAATATTTTAAAGTAGTCATAACATGGTGACCTAGATTCTTGAGGGGGGTCCCTAATCATTTTACTTAAAATATCAGGGTTTCTTAAAATCTTTCTGTAAATTCTAGTACAATCTTACAGACTTAATGAACTGTTTTCACTTTAATAACTGATTTAAAAAAATAACAGAAAAGCACCCATTAAGTGCTTGTGGAACCCCCTAGGTCTCTGCGTGTGTATGTGCCTTCAAGTTGCCTATTGACTTATGGTGACCACATGGATTTCATAGGGTTTTCTTAGGCAAGGAATGCTCAGAGATGGTTTCGCCAGTTCCTTCCTCTGGAATATAGCATACTGCATCAGGTATTCATTGGTGATCTCCCATCCAAGTACTAATCAGGGCTGGCCCTGCTTAGCTTCCACGATCAGATAGGATCCAATGCTTTCCTTTTCCATACTCTGCATCATTAATATCACAACTCAATTTGTATAATATAAAATAATATAATGCAGAAGCTATTTATAGCATGGCACACTTTGAATCCTCCATGCCTCTGCTTTTGACTTGTATCACACTGTTCATGACATGCTATATGAGAATAATCTATACTGTAGACCACAGATGGCCAACTGTGGCTGTATAGATGTTGTTGGAGTGCAATTCCCATCAGCTTAAGCCAGCACAGCAAGTGATAAGGAATCATAAGAGTTGCAATGCAGCAACATCTGGAGTGCACAGTTACATACCCCAGTATACATTAACATGTTGACAATATTTGGAAGGGACAGAAAGATGAGTGGATCTAAAAGGCTTTCAAGTACCTACATTTCTGCAAGCGAAAGGAAACTATATAGCTCCTTAGAAGAGCATAGGACTTGTATGTACAAATTTGCCAGGTCAGTAGTCTCTCCTGCCTCCAATTAAAAGGATCAGAGAGCATCCAGTGTACAGATTTCAGTGCAGATCTGAAATCTGAGGAGTCATTGCCAATCAGACTGGAATTTCCTGAATAAATGATACTGGGCTATATTGACAAGTGATCTGATTTGGTATAAGGCAGGCTTTTGCATCACTTAGTGCTACTTTTCTGTGATATCTGAAGAGATACCCAACTGTAACAGCATTCTCACTACTTTCTAGCAGTAGCTTATACACTAAAAATTCCCAAAACTAATTATTGCAGTATAGTTCAAGCCAGCAATATAGATCATGGAAAATTCTAGTTAATGGTTATATGCATTTAAGGATTTCTCATTGAAATCAATATTTTAAAATCCATTTAATTATGTTATGGCTTAACTCCATACGTTCAGCTAGTTGCTAAGAATTCTCTCTCCCTCACCACCTACTAACTGTATGAATCCTTAACCTGCCCTTTCAGTGAAAGTGTTGAATAAATTGTTTTTAGGGGTCAGGACAACTGAAAGAATTCATCAACAGTCTTCCTTGTGAACTAAAAAGATCTAAACGCACAAAAGGTAAGCTGAAAATTAACATTAACAAAAAAGGCATCCCACACTTTAAAAAAATATTCCAGAAAGCTGCAGATCTAACAAAAGAACACTGAAGGTAGAAGGAAGCAAAGAGCTCAATATAAACTACATTTAAAGCTGATCTAGGGATTAAATGAACCGGAGCGGGGGGAGTGCACAAACTGGGCTAAGACTGCAATCCTAAAGCCACCTATTACAGACAGGAATAACTGAAATCAGCAGGAGTGATTTCTAACAGTGCAATCTTATGCTGACTTTCTCGTTGAGTTCAGTGGGACTTATTCCCAAGGTGTGTGTGTCTGTGTACAGCATCACAGCCTAAGGTTGTTACAGGGCTGTGCTGCCAACCCACTGTGGCTCAAGAACGAGACACTTTAACTGATTTTTGAAATAGTGATTAGGAAAACCGCCTTTATCTTCTCGTCCTCGCACGCACACACACACACGACGGAAAGAAAAGCATATGGAGGAAAAGAGGAAAAGGATCCGAGGGGAAAGGGTTAAGCCACCCCAGCTCTTCCCTCCCTCCTTCAAACACGCGGCCTCTCTGGGAAGTATTTTGGGTTTAGACAGACAAGACAGACCCGTATAAACAAATGCTGGTCGAAGGTAACATACAGCTGCGTTCTAGATTCTGCTTGCACTCCACGAAAGAAGCCTGTTTCAAAGGGGCTAACTTTTCCTGACATAACGAGCACCTTTCTCTCTCATGCCAAACGAACCCAAATTCAAGTTTCCTCGCAACACGACAATCAGACGCTTTCTTTCTCGGAACCTGGAGGGACCCGAACCCAGACCCTCAATGTATGGCCTTCTTCTCCCCTCTGAAAAGTAACCCACCACCTGCCCGGAACCGATCAACTCTCTCCTCCTCCACCCCCAACCCCGTGCAACTTTGAGAAGCGTTCCTTCAAGTCCCTCGGGGGGAAAAAAGAGGACTATTCCGGCCGCGGGAAGGAAAGGGCGGTGAGAAGAAAGCGCGGCTGCCCGAACCCGGGAGGAGGCGCCAGCTCGCTGGCAGGGTTTAGGCGTCCACAGGCGCTCCCGGGTCTGAGGTGACTGAGAGCAGGTTGTGGGGGCGGCGGCGGCGGCGGCGGCGGCAGGGCGGGGAAGGTGAGAGAAGCAGCGAGAGAAGGCGGGAGCTGGGTAGGACTGGAGGCGCGCCGCGGCTGCGACGCTTGAGGGGATTACAGGAAAGACACGGCGGGGTACTTGCCCAAGTGGGGACGAGGAGGCTGTCCGGGCGGTCTGGCTGCGCCGGAGGAGACGGCTTCCCTGCTACATTCATTTCCTCCCATGCAGCTAGAATAGTCCTTTCTGAACGGCGAGGGTCGGGCCAGGCATTTAATCCCCACTCCCCGCGGTAACAGGCGCGCGCTCTCTCTCAGCGGCTCTGGAAGAGAGAGCAAAAGCCACGGGAAAGGCGAGAGAAGGCCAGGAGGAGTAGAGTCAAAAAAAAAAGGCGGGCGCTTCCACAGCCCAGGCTCTCCAGTCAGGGGCAACCGCGGCTCTCCAGCATGTTCTTCTGCTCCGTGCCTTCCTCGCAAACTGACGGGAGGAGGAGGCTGCGGGAGCGCTGGGTGCCGATGGTGGTATTGACACACAGGCTCAGGGTTGCACTTGCCCGGAGGCGAGCCGGTGGGCTGGCTGACAGTCCGTCCGCACGAGGAACGCGTGAGGGGAAGCGGGAGACTGCGGACCTCCCTCTTGAACTTCGGCGCGCTCTTTCTCTCTCCTCCTCGGGGAGGACGCGGCGGCTTTTTTTTTTTTTCTAGTCAGATCCTAGAAGCCAGCTCGCTCGCTTTCTCTCTCTGTCTTTCTCTCTGTGGGATTCATATAGACAGAAATAAATAACCACGCTTTGGCGGTTTCATATTTAGAAGCCGTCGCGATGAAGACTTTAAAAGTCCTCCCGGCTTCCCTCATTCCTCACATCACACCGGTGGGGCGCGCGCGCCGCACACGCACACGCACACACACACACACACACACCCCAGACATGATTTCCAAAACAGCCTCACACAGGAGAACTTTAGAATAAGGCATTTCCTTTTTAGAATGAAGTTTCCTAGTCTTCATTTTTTTTAGGAGGGCAAACCGGCTTCCAAATTTAAAACGCTGGCGTTCTTTGACGCACGCTTCGTGCACAAGATTTCATCCCTTATAAAAGTCCCTGTTAGGAGAAAATATTGTGTGCGTGTGTGTGGCGGGGTGGCCGTGGTGAAGAGATTGTTAAGAACCGATAGGAAAATGACACTTGTTTGAGATAGCATTGTGGATTTGCTCCTGAAAACATTCCTGAGGAAAAGAAAGCTTAATTCTTTGAAGGAAAGATGGGCTATAAATCTAATTAATAATTAAGAAGCATGAGGGATGAGTCTGCGCTTGTCACTTGATGAATGGAAACAGCCCTGCCAGGTTAACTATAATAGACAGAGCTTTAAGATTTCAAGGAAGGGGAGGGGGGGGGACTGTGATCTTCCAGGTGGTTTTCAGGCTGCAGCTCCTACAATCCCCCACCATTGGTTAGACAGGAGGGATGGTGGAAGCTGTGGGCCAAAAACGTCTGGAGGACTACAGCTGCCCTGCCTGTGTCTTACATCATTAGCTGAAATGTGATAAGTTTCAGCATATCCAAATCATTCACTGAATAAATGTACACTGTTCAGTATAGGTGTGCTTGTCAGTCAATCTTGATGCTTCCCAGTCATGATTCACAACCACTGATGCAAATCAAATAATTTGGTTGCACCTATAATCTTCCAGCAAAAAGATGTCAGAACCCACCTTTTGTAAATCTGATCAATATTACTTGCATAGGCAGGATTCTCAAGCCAGGCAACAGTTCTGAGTCCCATCCTGGCGTTCAGAGGAAGCCAGTGGCAAACCAGCTCTGAGTATTCTTTGCCTATGGAAACACTGTGAAATTCATGGGGTTCCCAGAGTTGGCAGGTGGTTTTAATGTTTTGCTAGTAATAACAGGACTTGTGATCTTGATGGTATGCCTTCCATCACCCACCAAGGAGTCTCATTCCCACACAACTGGCACTGGGGAGCAAATCTAATATCTGGAAAAGCTGAGAATAAATGAAAGCAAAGGTAGGCTAGGATTCCAGGCATCATCTTTTATTAAAATCATTGTGAAAGGACAACAGCAGACACAAACATTGTAGGATCCTTCCTCTCAATGGCCGTTTTTGCATTACACTGCTATAGTGCTGTTATTCCACTTTCAACATCCTGTGGAATCCTGGAGTTTGCAGTTTAGGGAGGAGCATTTAGAATTTTCAGCCTGAGAGCTCTTTGGCCTCAGTTAACTACAAACCCCAGAATTCCACAGGATGTTAAAAGTGGAATAATAACATTATAATAGTGTAGGGTGGAAATGGGCTCTGTCCTTCCAATGCAAAATACTAAAATGAAAACAGAGGAAGAGCAGAGTGCAATAATTATGAGCCTATTCTTATGTTTAAGTAATAACATCTCATAAAGAAATTTGCAAATTCATTTGGTTGTTTTCAGCCTAATTGTTGAAAAAGGAATGTTTCTAAATATTGGACTAAATTAAATTGCTAGTTCTAAACAGAGTGTATAAGTCAATTTACTATTCACAATTTATTTAATAGGTTTACTCTTGTTGGGATCAATAATTAGATTTATACTATTGTTTCATCTCCCATTTTAGTTCTGCTATAAATAATCTCTCTGGAAGCATGTGTTTTTCTCTTCAGTTTAATACTAGGAAAGGAAAAAAAAACATTAGACAGGGAAATACAATAAAAATATGTTTACTTGGGAGAAAATCTAATGGGGGAGTGATATTAGAAAATCTGATAAAGGAAGTACGATACACACATCTATGCCCATAAGGGAGATATAGCTGAAAGTTAAAGCATCAACTGCCTCAGCCTGACCTGGGGTGGTGGAGGGAGACTTATAGATAGCCAGGTAGGCTTGGGCATCCTCCACTTTTTTACCTTTCTGGGTAACCATTTATTTGGTACATAGATTGTTAGTCTTAGGGTCTATTTCTTCATTATTCTATGAAGTCAGTGTTCTTTGTTCTCTTCTTGTTAGAGATGAGTGTGTCTCATGTGTCTCTTCCATGATGGTTGATAGCACATCTGTATGTGTCGACATCACTATTAAGATGTTAGGTAACCAACTATAGAAATCTTTCTCCTATGCTATCCTTGGCTGGATTTCCTAAAACAATAATGCAAGCAGCATTTTCTTTTACCCAGTTACTAACTTTCAGAATAGTTACTGTGACTGAAAACTCAATCACCAGTACCCTGCTGTGCTGTGCTAACTTAAATTACAAACTTATTCCAGTACGCACTTCTGGAATTAAAGTTAACATCTCAGGTTTTATGTGTAACTGGTAATGAAGATGATGGGGCGAAACTGAATGATTATGAACAACTCATGTCCTTTGGATGACAGACAAAAAGTACAAATGCTCAGATCTCAGTGCCCATTCTCCTCTCTACGAAAGAAAAGGCCTAGTATAGATAACAGTACCACATTGGATAGAATGCCTGAGAAACTGTTCTACAGATTGAGATAATGCCCATGAGGGGAAAAATCACACTTGTCACACTTTGCCAAAAGAAGAAAACAAGCCCACATGGAAGGTTACCAAGGAGAAGCACCCTGAAGAAAAATTGTCTTTATCCTGGGATTTACTTGGAGTTTATGTTTAGGATCAGAGGCTTGTAAACAGATTAATTATACAGAAAACATCCAGCCAATTAATATGGAAAATCACTGAACTGTTTCATAGTTTTCCTGAGTACATGCCAGGGACTCTTCATGACATAGATGTAGCAGCACCACCAGCAGCAGCTAAAGTAGAGTTGAGTAATCTGTGGCTCTGGTGTTCATGCTGAACTCTGGTTTCCCATTGGCCCTAACCAGCCAGGCCAGTAGTGAGAAATAATGGGGTTATTGGTTCATCAGTGTCTGGAGAATTCAGGTTTCCCCACTCTTGTTTCAAGTACAAGCAGTAATTAGATCTTGTGCTAAACATCCAAATGTTTTTCATTTTGGACGGAATCTTACTGGGGAGTTATGAATGCATAACCTGGAGTTATGGATTTACAATTGTGTGGTATTGACAATCCCTGCATAGCCTCTAGTTTAGGGGACACACAGAGACTGTGAAAGACCCCCAGTCCCCACTTAACCAGGAAGCAGTTGCTATCATTGATAGGGGTTCCATTCCCCTTACATTTGGGAAGCAACTGACTGACATTTCCAACCCCTGCTTGCATCAGCAGTCTCCAGTGCAAGGGGGAATGATGGCAGAGACCTCACTTCTGCCTGTTGCACCACAGATCACTAATGGGAAAGGTTGGAATATCAGCCAACTGCCTCCTGAGCAACAGAGGAATGAACCTTCGTAGATCACAGTAGTTGCTTCCCAGTATTGCGGACTGGGAGGGTCAAGTTGATATTGTGGTACATTCATAACTGACCAATAGGATTCTGTCCTTTGCATTTAAAAGGCAGATTAAAGACTTGATGCTAAAAGCTTCTAAAAGAAACACTGATGACCAAAACACAAACAAAACCCTGACCATGGGACTCAAAGTATTATCCTACCAGCTATCATTCATGAATGGCTTCAGTGCGTCACTGTATTCATTCTTCTTAGCAATAACTATCCAATCTCTATACAAAAATGTGTGTTCCTGCACAGAACCGTTTGCTTACAGATTCACGTCCTGAAGCTGAACGATGCGGCATTCTGTTTCCAAACTTATAAGCTTCTATTGCCCTTACATATTTTTTTGCTACTTCATCAGCACTGCTGTAATTGATACAAGTAAAACATGAAAATGTCAATAAAATTTAAACAGGAAAAATAAAGGTCATATTAAATTCCATTATAATAATAAAGGGGTCCAACAGAAAATGTCTCAGAGATAAGTAGGACAGTAATTACTATTTACTTTTTAATTTAAAAACCTCTCATTAGTTGGCTAGAACAAATAAGAGTATGTGTATGTATGCATACACATACAAAATCTTAACTGTATCATTTTTAATTAAAATGATAATACAATTCAAAAAAAATGGGTTTGCATTTCTTATATAGCCTAGAAGCTTCTGACATTTACATGTTCAGAAGTTATGTGTAACTTTCATTAACCTGCATTCTCTTTTTGTTCTCCCATGTATCTGGGCATATGGAGATGGAAAGTGAAGAGATAATTGTGCAGTGACAACAGTTCTACATGATGGTTAGCAACAGGAAGCTCAAAAGTATTTTGAAATATTTAAGGAACTTTCTAAAATTTCTAAAATCCAAAATTCCTGAAAGAGAAAGTTAAATTAATACAAAAATCTTGCAATTTTTTTTTCAATTAATCTACTGACCATGAAATATCAACAGTAATATTTCAAGATATGTCATATAAATACAGTTGGTTACTATGGGATACAAAAGCTCTACAGTCTGACTAAAGGTGGAATTAGATACTACTTTCATTATAACAAAAATGTAGTTCTACTATAATGCAGCTTGTAAAATTTTGTCTTCTGAAAAACAACAATAAACTGCACTAACTTGCAGTTCCTAGGAATTTTAATTTTGTCCCAGATAACAGATGCTGAGAAAATTCTTGTGTGGATATTTATAGTTAAAAGACACCTTGGATAGTGATGTTGTTTTTGTGAGCTATCCTCAAATTACACTAATGCCATGCCTCCTTTTGTCTCTGGCAGACTTCTTTTGGGACCTGAATGCACAAACTGTTGGCTCGCTTCCATTTGTCTTCTTTAAAATCTATGTATCTATTTAAGATGCTGAATCTAGCTCTGGGTCATGTACTAATTTTGCCACACTGACTGTACTGAAAATGATGTACAAACACAGAAAATTTGTAAAAGGACAAGACCTATGCTGAAGTATAAAGAAGAGGAGAAAAACATCTATCTTAAATATTCGCATGATTCTCATGTTGCATTTGCATTTTTTAAAAGAGTATAATAAGTTTAATAACTATTTTGTTTTAAAACACAATGCTTTAGAAATTGGCTATATATTATCTTGGTCAATGTCAGGGATTCCAGGAAGGGAACCCTAGGAAAATGATCAGCCCCCTGCAAAGATGTTGCATCATGCTCCAGCTGTGGGTGATTGCAAGGTTGCATCAGAAACTGGGGTCGTGTGCAGATGGTAGAGGGAGGTGTGCAAACCTCTGCCTGACTGGCTGTAAATATGTATATAAGAAAGCAATCCCCGGTATGTATTTGTCTGTTGACCACACCGGTGTCTGGCGCAAGCCTTTGTCCGTCTGTTCCATGTTGTGTACATCTCGGAACGTTGCTACAAGATAAAGTGCCTCCTGTTTGAAAGAAACCTCCGTGTGTGAGTATCCTTAGTGGGGAACAAGGCTGCTGCTGTTGGCTCGCTGCCTGTGGTTATTCCGCTGCATCTCTGTGGGGCTGAACCTCCTATCATCCCCCAACAATCAGCCCAAACAGAATAGCAATTGGTTGAGAAAGCAGTGTGAATTTTAATGAGGACTGAATTTAGTGACACAATTGCAGGTCATTCAAGCAGCAGAAGGTGTGTAGCCAGACATCCTTTGCAGTGACTAAATTACTTATTTTTATATTTATTTTATGAAAAAAATATTTCTATACCACCCTTAAGTATGGTTCCAGTGCAGTTCATAAAAAGCAACAGACGATACAAATATCAATATATTATATTTAAAATGCCACTAAATAACAGTATGTTAAAAAGTTTGGAAGAAATGTTTTAAAAGGAGTATTTGATGCCAAAAAAAATTGAACTTAACAGGGAATTCTGACAGTGAGGGCATTCCAGAAGAGTGGTTCTATCTTGGGGAAGAACTATTGTTCATACTTTCAGTTGTGAACAAAGTTGGTTCTAATCTTGCTCCAGTTAGATTCACTAAAGCTCGATGTACAAATGCAGCCTGTAATGTCTGGGGGTGCTTAAACTAGAAGCTTGAAGAAGCTATTCCTATTCCACTTGGATTTGCCTCCTGGTTCCAGCAAGCCAATGTTTCTCATAAAATGTTTGCGACTTTGAACTATCACTATGTATTTGCATTTCAAATGGCATCTCACACAGTAGCTTTCAATGTATAAAGCTATCAACTCACTGATTTTAATTTAACAGTAAGTCAACCTGCAATACAACATTACCTATCCATGATTTGAGCTGGCGTATGTAACAAATACCTAGGCAGAAAAACTGAGTAAATGAGACTAGGCACACTTCTGCCTACCTGTGAACCTTTTTGGAAGGTTGGGGCAGGGTTAGATGTTTTTGTCTTCCACACAAGTTCCATTTTTCTGACTGGGAAACAAAACTTCTGGAAGGTATATATGAGGGGATAATGTTTGGTAGGTTACAGACATTCTTAGATTATTGTAGACACGTTTCTTAGGCCTGGCTGCAGCTCTAGAACTGCAGTGTTGCTCACTCAGGTTCACTTGCTTTAGGAATAAGGAAGAGGGTGCATTACGCTCTTGATTCTCCCCAGTCTCTTAAAAGCTTTCTGTACTGCTGACAATGTTATTCTACTGGAACAGTTCAGTGAACTAGGGTAGGAAGCACTGTATTAAGAGTGAGAGGGCTTCTATATTCAGTGTTGCTAAAGGAGAGTTGCATTAGGGGAGCTCTGGTCAAGCCCATGGTACTATGCAGTAGAGTTCCCACAAGGTTCCTTCTTGTTTCCCTTACAGTTTAAAATCTATGTGAAGCCATGGGTGTGTGTGTGTGTGTACAATTTGGGGCATGGTGTTATTTATGGGCAGATAGTACACCACACTGTCTCTTTGTTCCATCAGAAGTGGCTGTGAAAGGGGTCAACCAGTGCCTAGATGTAGCTGTAGGCTGATTAAGGGTCAATAAATTGGTAAGAGAGAGCAAGAATAGGCAACTGAAGGCCCCCCTAGATGTTTTTGGATTTAAATTTCCAATAGATGATGGGCTCTGTACTTCCTAGATGTCTAGAGGGCCAAAGCATAGCCTCTAACTCCTGGCTTGGTAGGGAGTCCCAATTAATTCTCCATCATCCAACTTATGTCCCAGTTCCTCTTCTCTTCCAAGCCCCCCCCCCCCAGGTATTTGACCTCAGCTTACTTTAGGTGCTGCAAACTGAGTTCAAAATGCAAAAGTAGTTTGGACTCAATTAACTCGGCACAGGAGAGGGGAGAGAAGGGAGCAGAATCTTGCCCTTCCTCCTGGATGAAAGCAACCTGCTGCCTCCTCTCCTAGTTTGATTTTCCTCATTAATAACTTTTGCTATCTTAACTGGACTCTGATGTTAGTTGGCCACATGGTCCCAGTTTGCATCTGTGAACTGTTAGAGGATATGCCAAAATTGTATATCTCAGAGACAGAGGATCTCTGAGTATGCTGTTCCTCAGCTCCAAGAATTAGACAGATGGCCAGTTCTGAATGGAACAGAATACTCCTGATGGAACAGATATGCCATTTGAGAGTATTCTTTTATTCAAAGCTGTCTCTGAAGGGACAAGTTGCTGGCTCCCCAGCAATGGCTGTTCCTGTAGTGGGATAACCTGGTGAAACCAGCCCTCTCCCTCTCCTCACGTCTAAATCTGCCCATTACAGGGCCTCGGGATTCTCTGAAGCAGATTTGGAGGGTGCATAGGCAGCTTCAGGTAAAGGAGGAATTCATTATGCCCATAAAGTCTGTTGGTGGATGGGTAACACTAGATTTAACCTGGAGTTAGCTCAGAACCTATTCAGTTTAATGCACAGGTATTCCATGTTTGGTTAAACAAAATGATATGCCCTGTAGATTTGTCTTCCTCTAAGAAACAGTTAAGGCTTTAATCCTGTACACACTTACCTGCGCTAAGACCCATTGAATTCCTTGGGACTTACTTCTGAATAGATATCTGTGGAACTGCATTACAAATGTGGAAGTTGATAACTTTTGTGATTAAACTCAGGTAACTGATAGAACAGATATGCAGAACAGGTCCTCGGACACTAATGAGTGGCTGGGAAATATATTGGGCCTAGGACCAACTATGGAAAAAGAAGTAAAACTGATTTGGTTGACTTTTTTCCTCTGTTTATGTAGCACTTTCATGCACTGAGATTATGCATGTGCCAGTTCTCCACTGAGCTGGTGCAGTCAGTGCCTCTGCATAGTTTTCTCTATGTCCTGAACCTGTCAGTGGTTCTGCCCATTAACAGGGGCCAAGAACAATCTGAATAACTTTTGTAATTTTTAATTGTTTTCATTATGAAATATAATATTACTAGAAAGTGATTTAGTGCAGGCAGAAGGTATAAGCCTTGGGACTTTTTCTGATATCAGCTACCACCAACTCCCTTCTTCTCTCCGTAATCCACACAGTAGCTGGAAGGGAACTGGATTTTCACAGCAATAATGTGTTGTTATGAGCTATATCTATTGTAATCCAAAGTCGTTTTAGGTGACTTGTTGAGAAGACTCATCAGCTTCACAAAAGACCTGTCCCTGGTGAGATGAACACAGTTTTTATATGAGCCATTGGGAGTTGTGTTACAGAGGGCTTGCATTTCAAAATGTGTCACTACACTGCTGCTCCTGAACTATCATTTATGAAAATAATGAAGCAATGCTATGAGGTCACACAATATCCCCTTCTTATAATACACTACATTTCACTTGTACAACTTGTATGCCAGGTACAAACTCTGAATATCCAGAGTTGGGCCAACTGTCCACTCCTGAAAATAGCAGTTATGCTATTTATAATTGAAAATGCTTGGCTTGATTAATAAAAGAATAAATGTGAACAATTTGCAGAAGAGAACAGTTTTATTACTGATTTTTATAGTCTGCAAAATGCTAAGTAATTTTCTACTTTGTGGTAAGCCATGTACAAAGAGAATAGCAAATAAAAGGAAATGTTCAGTGCCTCCTTAATAATCTCATTCCATTTGTCAAACTCTAGCAGCATACATAAAATTCTTTGTTGTTCAGTTCTAAGAATTTAAAAATTCGGGGGGGGGGAGAAACAATCTGATCAGTATATATGGTATTTCATTGTAATATATACCTCCAATGACAACTGCATTTTCAGTATTTTAGAAGTTATTATATTCTTAACTAGCAAAAACAACCAGCTCCATTTGGGTTCAAATCCACTGCAGTATTTATTCAGAGAGCATTAGCTTCACCTGGGTTAGAAACCATTTAATCACCCCACCATCACTGTGCATTTCTCTTCCCCACTGCTGTCTCCTGCCTCTTTCACCCACAATATTTTTCTTCTTTCCTCCCTCTGCCCACTCTCTGGAATGTAGTCTTTCTATCTTCTAACTCTCTTCTCCACCCTCAACAAGTACCACAAATGTTTTTCTGTCCCCAAGCCCTGTGTAGGTTCTCTCAATATTTCTCTTTCACACACGTTATCAGGGTTGCCATATCCTAGTTGCCAAATCCTGGCAGCCACATTTACAGATTATGTAAAGCATGTGGTATGGCATGAAGGGCCTGACCAGCAAGCAACAATACACACACACACCAGTAATATCCCATCTAAAAGCTTAATAAGTCAGGAAAACCTGCAACTCAGTGTTTAGTGCACCCCATCATCACTTTCCTTTGCCACATTTTCTTCTGCAGGACTTCTGCACTTTTTAACAGCTGCGAGAAATGCCAATATTGAGCATAAATAGATGTGCTAGGGATAGGGATTCCACAAAATTTAGAATCCTGCTTGAAGCAACCAAAACTACGTAACTGTGGCTATGTTCAGTCTCAGACTTACTTTCTGCTTGCAATACATTCTGCATACTGACCAGCTCAAGAAGACTGTGGAGATTACTGGACCAATGTAAGAAAAGTGCTTTGGATGCTCAAATAACAATTTGGAAATGTTACTGTTTTGGACTGCAACTCCAGGAATCCCCAGCCAACCTGGCTGCTATAGTGCACAGATCAGTGGGTACCTCCAGAATTTTAAATCTCTAAGGCCTGAAAATGTGATATGAGCCACAGCTGTGGCTTTACTTCTTTGCTAAATGTACTGAGAGGCAGTAGCAGGGTTTTTTCTTGGAAAAAAAAAAGAATTGGAAAGCATCATGAGTGGAGGCTTTGCCTTGTTTCTTGGCTTCTACAAAAGATAAAGACATAAGGTATATCTGCGTCACACAGTTGTCAGATACATACCATTTTAATTGCCATGGCTACTTAACAAAGAATCCTGGGACCTGTAGTTGGCAAGGTACTTAGAATTTCCTACTGGACATCTGCAGTCAACTCTCTTGAACAACAGTTCCCAAGGTACTCTCACAGCTGTCTTTCATTACAGAGTTAGAACCCTTAACCCTCAATCCTCTTCAGGGTGCTTTGGTATCTTCTAAGTTATCTCACAAAATTGCAAAACCCAAGATTGCTCTGGATGGAGTCATGATAATTAAAACAGTATGAAATTCTAATGCAGACACAACTTTACTCTCTCTTTTTGAATTAAATCTGGGGGTCCAGGCCACCTAACAGCGTAAAAAAAAAGCACCAGGTTGCATGCCAAGAGTTTAGGTAAAACCTTAGCCCTTGAGCAATGTGACTGCTGTTCTCTCCACTCTTTTTTTCTCATTTCCCCCTTTCCTTCTACCACCACCATGCATTCACTATTTTCCTTTCCTCATTCTTCTCCCATGATATCCCCCCAAAATCAGGCAGTAGTATCTTTGTTCTCTCGTTTGACACTGATGCTTAAGTCCCTATCACGCTTCGCTATTATAGCACTATTATTCCACTTTAACTGCCATGACATCATTCTATAGAATTCTGGGGTTTCTAGTTTGGTGAGGCACTGGAGCTCTCTGGCTGGGAACTCTAAATGCCTCTCCCTAAACTGCAAATCCCAGGATTCCAAGCGATATTGCCATGGCAGTTAAAGTGGAATAATAGTGCTATAACAGTGTAGTGTGATAGGGCCCTTATGTACATGCCCATGCATGCTTGGGACCAGGACCAGGGAACCAGATTACTCATAAAGAATACCTGTTTGCTCCAGCTGTGAGAAAGTCTTGGAGCTTACATAGCCTGGTCCTCTTCTGTCCCATCCAAAACCAGCTGTGAACCATAAGGGCTCTTAATCCTCAGAAGTGCTGTGTCTGCCACCTAGTGGCCTGGTAGTTAAGTATAACCCACTGAAATACTGCATACTACAGATTTAAATTAAAACTAATATATCCATCGACAGAACAAAATAGCTCAGAGATACACACCACCGGGATCCCCTCCGATGGCTCCGATGGCTAGGTTTCACTGTTTTGGAATTAAGGTGGAGACAGAAACATGCTTCTTTCTTTTATTATTTTTATAGGTAAAATGAATATGATTTGCCGTGTCAGTGTGTAATGAACATCTTGGGAAGGAGTACAAATTATTCTTATTTCAGATACACTGAAAGAACATGGTTGATTTTAAAAAGTTGAAAAATCCTTCCTTTAGGCATTTATTTTCCATAATTTTGATTTATAAAAATAGTTCATTCATGTATTTCCTTGCTTAATTTCTTGTTTGTTTGTTTTTAGAAAAAAATTAATTAGACCAAGTCTAAAACCCATACAAACTCTGTAGGACTTCTGACAGATGTATATAGGATTGCTCTATAAAGCTGCCATTTTATATTCTGAAATCATTAAACAAAGAAACCAGTCAGCCCAGAAATACAACATTGGAGTGTCTTTAACTGGTTTGGTTAATAAAAAAATCCATTGAATAGTTTTAAAGTTAGGGAATTTTTTCCCTCTCTACTGAGAGAAAAACCTTGGTAATCGTACAGCACAAGCAATTTTTGTGATAGTGCAGTCAGACCTGGAGGATGACAAGCATGGAAGAAGGGCAGGCATTTTCATGAGCAACTGCCTGGTAAAATACAGAAGCCCTACTGGTTGTAAACTCAAGATGGTTTCTCCTATCAGTAAAAGATTTTATATACAGGAATTCAAAGGAAGATCATGGAAGCCAGTGACTTTTCAGAGAAAGTTGAATAGTGCCTGATATTTTTATGTTCTCCCTTTTGGCACCATCGATCTACCCATCATACCAGAATGTGTAACTGTTGTTGGTCTTATAACTGTAATACTATGGGATTTTTAAATTGTTCTTTCCAGAAGTTGAGAGTGTGGTGTTTGTGTTTATATATGATTTTATCTTTAAATACTGTGAGCCACTTTTAGTGCCTACCAGGAATAGGGCAAGATGTAATTATTCAGTTATTAACATTTTAATAATTATTATTTTAAATAATAATTATTTTCGTTATCCTTATTATTTTAATAATTGAGTAACACTGACAAAAAAGAAAGAGCATTGACTAGTCATTCCTATCTGAATGTCACAGTATGCTGGTTAGCAAAATGAAGGCACTTTCAGGTACAGCTGGAGAGCTTGTGACACATTTGTGCATTGTGGGCTCGCAATTTTCATTGCCCCTAATCAGAATGATATAGGGTGATAGGAAGTGTAGTCCAAGAGGTCCATATATTCTTCAGCTCTGTGGATGGTCTTACATGATGATGAAACTAAAATTTAAATTATAGCTCCTTCTCCTCTCCTCAAGTTTCCAGTATTGAAGGTTTTTTTTTAAAGTTATATTTCCAGTTTCAGCGACTGCTGCAACTCACCAGTCATTAATCTGATTTCTTTGAGGTGGCTTTTCCACAAGAGATTCTACATATCAAAAGCAATACTGAATGTACAAGTAATCTCATTTTTGTAAGGAGTATAAATGTTGTAAAGCTCCAGGCAGCAATTACAGCAAAAGTCCTGCCAGAAATTCAGTAGATAACAGCTTTCTCTATCACTAGCTACAGTACGTACTCACTCAACCAACATCTTTGGGACACATCTGGAAAAGGTAACATGTCTTCCCAACAAAGCAACAAGTGTTACAAATGTCTTGAAAGAGAATTAAAATGATGAGGCATCCCCAAGTCACTTGTTGCGTAAGTAATGAATTTCTGCCCCAAGGAGAATTATGGAGTGAGTCAGCATAGAAACTTGCATTGGGGAAATAAGTATCCTGGAGGATTGTAGTGGATTATCAGGAGAAATGCAACAATTTACCTGAGTGTTTTCATAAATACAAAACTGACTTTTGCTTTTCTGTGCCTGACACACATATTACCTGATGACAACACAGGCAGAGCTTTATTCCCTAGCCTCCCCTTCATCTTCTGCCCTCGCTGCATTGTGTATTAACTAAACATACTGTCTGTAACAGAATTAAGACATATTGCTGTTCTGCCCAACCCAAATGAAAAAATACAGAACAGATACTTGAATGTCAGGCAAGATTGTTCTAGGGTAGAGGTAGAGAACTGTATGGGAAGCAGTCACCATTTTGGCCCATTTTCGCCTTTTCTCTCCCCCTTTTCCCCCTTTCTTGTTTATTTTTCATGTGCTTCTCAGGATTTGGGAGGTTCATTTGTGGGTGTTGTGGGGTCATTTGAATTACGGAAAAATCACCTGAAAATTGGCACATTTTAATAATTGGGGGTTCAAGAGTCTGCAAAATGGGGTTTCGGGGCTGTCTGTACCCATGGGTAAGACATTCTCCACCTCAGTCTAGGGTTATTGTTCTCACTTTGGGTGTTCAAGTTCATATCCTGAACAAGGACTCTGCAGGAGTTGGGAAGTGAAGCTTAGTTGTAGACTACAAGCTTTGCATGCATTATGCCCCAGATTCAATCTCTGGTATCATTGGGTAAAGCTGGGAAATCATCTACAACGATAAACTAGATGGACCAGTGAATTAACTTCCACAGGTAACCCTTGCCATCTTCACGTTCTCAGCTACAGTGGTGCCACTAACCTGTAGAGGAACACAATAAGGGCTGGGGGGGGGGCACGGACCTAATTTAGAAAGTTTGTTACTCAGGGGTTATGTGGTGAGCGGAAAATGATTTCTACCCTCCCCCAGGAGTGTAGCTGTGGGAGGCATTGCCCCCCATAAGAATTCTATCACCCTCAATTAAATTTTCCCTCAGTCCCCAGATTCTTACCGTTTCAGGGAATGAGACATTGAAAATCTTTCACACCTCGGAGTCTTGTTTCTGCTATGTTTGCATTTTTTTTTTGTAACTTTGCCTGATCCTTTCCTTTGGATGCCTAAGCAATATTTCTAAATGGTCAATTGAAGCTTTAAGATATTGCACTGCTAGAAATTTGAGGAGTGAGGGGGAGAAAACTAATTGGGGCAGAATTTTTATTGGGAGATAACATCCTGTGGCTATATACCCTGTCCCTGTCCCTAAATAGCCATGCAGAGGGTTTTTTGCACAGGACACCTCAGCAGCCATATGCACAGTGTCACATTGGTGCACACAGCCCCTCATCCAAGCTGGGAAGATGCATGAGCAGAAATCCCAGGGTTTTGAAAAGGACTATACTCCCAGAATACTCGCAGCCAGCCTTATGACCATGCTGGCTGGAAGATTCTGGGAGCTGGAGTCCCTAAAGTACCTTTTATAATACCTCCCTAAAGTAACTTCAGGCCATTTCCACATTATACTGTAATAGTCCTATTATTCCACTTTCAACATCTTCTGAAATCCGGGAGTTTTTAGTTGACTGAGGCCAAAGAGCTCTCTGGCTGAGAATTCTAAATGCTCCTCCCTAAACTGCAAATCCCAGGATTCCATAGGATGTTGAAAGTGGAATAATAGCGCTAAAACAGTGTACTGTGGAAATGGCCTCAGTTGTAGCCTCAGAGTAACTTTTTGGAGATCTTCCTAAAGTAATTTCCATGCCCACAGTGCCCTGCGGTGGATCAGAGTGTTTGTATTTTATTGTACAGTATTCCTTTCTAACATTTCATCTCCACGTCTTTGAAATTCATGAAATAATTCTCTTTGTTCCTCCTGACAGGCTTGCAGGTCATTACATAATTATAATTTGGGCTCTCATCATCATTCATTGTTACTCATTCCATATTATTCTTTTCAACGCGAGAGGATGAATTAATTTGAAGCGAATATATGTTTGGTGTTTCAGAGAATTGTTAACTTGCCTATTATAATGGACTGGATTAAGTCCCAGTTTAAAGTTCAGCATTTGCAATGTAAATTACAATAATTTACTGTAAGCATCCAAGCATTGTTTCATATATATTTACCAGAAATAACTCTGAGATTTTTAATGTTATTTTATGTACTGCATTTATATACAACTGCATGATTGAGCTGGCTCCCAAGACAGCTGTCTCTCTTTGTCTTTTAGTTTGGTAAACAATATAAAGACTCTTTCCTTGTTTGTACAGAGACGAATTGCCTTTCCCCAAATGCTCCCTCCTCCTCCTCCTCCTCCTCCTCCTCCTCCTCCTCCTCCTCTTCTTCTCCTTCTTCTCCTTCTTCTTCTTCTGTGTGCCTTCAAGTCATTTCTGACTTACAGTGACTCTAAGGCAATCTTATAATGGGGTTTTCTGGGGCTAAGTGTGTGTAACATGCCCAAAGCCACCCAGTATATTTTCATGGCCAAGCAGGAAATCGAAACCTGGTCTCCAGGATTGTAGTGCAACACTCAAACCACTACATCAGAACTTTCCAAACTTTTCACGTTGGTGACACACTTTTTAGACATGCATCATTTCACGATACAGTAATTCAATTTTATTAGCAAACCAGAGGTTAAACTAACCCCCTATAAGAGATCTGGGCGCATACATAAATTATAATAATGAAATGTATGGGGACACAATGTATGTCATGAAAAACTTTCATTTATATTTTTGAAAATATATGATTTATTTATAACATGTAACATACATTTCCAAGGCTCGGGTGGGGGGCTCATTCTTAGTCCAGGAGGTGACACACCTACACCTTTGAGGCAACACACTAACATGGCGCGACACACCATTTGGAAAGGCCTGCACTACGTCATGCTGGCTCTTACTCCCTCTTTTTATTGCACTCAAACTGCTGCCATGGCTCCTGGCAACCCTATTTCTGGAGGTAGATCAGGTGGGAAAGAGAAAAAAAAAAAGACCACCAGGTCCATGACCATTTCCTAAGATGTAACTTTAAACCAGGGCTTGCAGTCTACACAATGAATTCAACCTTCATGGGGTCCTATCTGGTCCACAAAATTCCTTTACTCTTAATCTGATCAGTGATCAGAGAAAACACCTGAGAGGCTATTAAAAGATCAGAAAGGTGTTGCATAGAATTCAGCTCCAGTGATTCAACTATGATATCAAGTGCTATGCAATAATGGAGGGTGGCTCCCATGTCAGTGGACTACAGAGGCCATTTCCACACTAGACTTTTCTAGCAGTATTATTCCACTTTCAACATCATATAGAATCCTAGGGTTTGCAGTTTTGGGAGGGGCCAGAGGCCCCTCCACAGAGGCACCTCCCAAAACTGCAAACCCCAGGATTCTATAGGATGTTGAAAGTGGAATAATAGCACTAGAAAAGTCTCGTGTGGAAATAGCTAGAGTATCTTCTGGGTAGGTGTATAATTTTTCAATAATTTTGTTCTCAAAGGAAGTTGTCAGTATTTTCAGCAGTTTTCTTTCCTTAGTTGCTGTTGTAGTTTTATTGTATATAGCCAATGGCCTTTACAATGCTTAGAATAAAACGTGACTAAAATTAATATTAAAATAGATTGATCGAATTAAAAATGGGTTATTGAAGGATACATATAACTTTAAAACCCTTTATCCATTTAAACCATTTTAACAACTACTACAGCTACTATGACCTGATTAACAATAAATTTACTAAGGTTTATATACAAGTTTAATCCATTATAATAGCCCCAACAAATTGTCTAAAAGGTGTAAAAACATGAAGTATAAAATTAGGGTGCATTATGTTACAATACATTCCTTTGTGAAACGAGCCCACAGTTCCCTGGCTGCCAATGCAAACTGAGCTACTAAGTATGTTACAGATGGCAACGTGTCAGATAACAGTGCTGTAACTGTTTTCTGGGATGTGCAGTCAGCAAAAATTGAATACTGGTAGACAGGAATCTTCGTCTAGGGCCAGAATAGAGGGGGCAGACCAGCAAGTAATGAGTTATGTCCTCGATCTGGTTACAGCCAAATACACATTTACTATCTAAGACTGGAGTACCTTGGTATCTTCCTTCAAGATATAAAGAAGGCATCTGTTGAAATCTAAGTTCTGTAAAAGCTCTTCGGAGCTGAAATAAGGTCAAAATTTCAAAGTACTGAGGCTTTTCATGATTAATCTGGATCTGTGGGTACCAGATGGCTAATTTTGCACCAACTATGGATGCTCTGTCTAGTCTGGCATCCTGATCAAAGATCCAGTTTTTAAGATCACGAGGATTGAGTCTTAAATAATTCCCTGTTTTAAGATTGTAGGTCTTCAACTTATATTGGAGCAATTGTGCCCAACCTCCAGACCTCTGTTCCTCTAACCTATAAAGTTTGCTGAGGGAGTTATTCTCAAGTCCATTTAATCTGCACCAGAATCTTAAGAAAGACAGGTCGATTCTAGCTGTAACTGAGGGTAAGCCCAACTCAGCCCTAAAGTTTTCTTTCCAATACGAGAAAATCTTTGAAAACTGCACAATTTTTGAAGACCATTCACAGTTTAAGACTTATACAGCACAAACTTTGTATGTGGTGTATGTGTCTGTGTGTGTGTTTGTACATGCATGCATCTGCAAAAACTGCATGTTCTGCACCAGAACCAAAAAGCTGTTTCTGGTACATGCAAACTTTGTTCAGAGTATGTTCTAATCTACAAAGATTCTTGCCAGATTCTTGCCAGTCTGTGATTCTACTCATAAGGGTTTCCTGACACTCAGGACACATATATATTCAAACACACGCACACATTCAAATATCTTTGACGTCTACTTCTGGGTTTTAGTCCAAACTTCAAAAGAGTTATCCAAGGTTCTGAACCTATTCTGGGGACAGGTTCTTTGAACTTGGATAGCTCCTTCAAAGTCAGGACTAAAATGTGGATCAGATTCTATACTTCATCCTCATGGAAACCATAGTTGCCATTGGTTCTATGAGAGTAAAAAATGGACTTTGGCATCCTCTCCTTTCTCCTTTTCTTTCCTGGCAAAACTGAAAGGAGAAGACCGGTAGGGCTAGCTTCAATCTGCAACTAACTGCAGTTTCTTATTGTGTTCAGTCTGGAACAGACAATGATCAGTTTCAACTATGGTTATCCAAAGAAGCAAGCATTTCTTTTTTTTTTTAAGTTAATTATATAAAACAGAACTTTTATGCAATGAAATTAATAATGATAATACAATCATTTACAGGAAATTCAACATTGTAATAGATATTCAGCTTGATTAGTATCCATTACGTTCTTAGCAATTTCTGATTTGTAGCCCATCATTCATTACCTACACACTTAATTTACTATATGTATTCTTCTCAAGTTGTGAATGATTTATCTATTTATTATATACTTCCCTATTTCCCCTTAGTTCAGTTTATTATCGTCCTCATTATTACTCCTCACTTTATTTTTTTTTCAAATAAATTCCATTAACTTTGTTTCTACTGCTTTACTCATGTCTGCCGTATACTGTAACTTAAAATTTATCTGTGTAAGCTGATTTATTTCAATTATTCCTTTTTATCGGGCACTTAATGTATAATAAATATTTGTCTTGTTTCTAATGCTCTTGTCTGTTTTTCTTTATCGGCTTATATCTTGTTTGAGAACCCTCATCCTTGTTTTCTTCTGGAAACATTTCCAGTTTAAAAATAAATTTCTCAATAAGATTCCATTCCTCTTCATTTCTAGTTTGTGATTTTCCTTGTATGGTCGTAGTTAATTTATCCATGTCTCTTAATTCTATTAATTTTACTAGCCAGTCTTCTATTTGTGGTGTCTGCTTATTAAAGAAGCAAGCATTTCCCATCTTCTCCTTGTGGTTGTTCTAGAGATGGAGATAGAAATACATACACCTAATGGTAAACTGGGGTTTCACATTACACACAACCAAGCTTAGGATTTCAGCTACCTGGGGGAAGGACCTATTCACAGTAACTGAAATTATTAGCTGAATTCAGAGGAAGATGATGAGGGAAATATTAGCATCAATGTATTACCTGCACTTTTAGAGACAGAACATCCCAACAGGAACATCATGTCCTACATTGAGATGAGCTTGTTTTTACTTTGAATAAACTTGGAAATCATCCATTTTATCCAGAAAAGAGTCAGAAACATCTGGACAATTTTTCCAAACCATACTTAGAGAGGTTGTCGCCATCGGTTCTTTGTGCACTCCTAAATCAACCCACCTCTCTCTCTCTCTCTCTCTCTCTCTCTCTCTCTCTCTCTCTCTCTCTCTCTCTCTCTATATACATATTTTAAAATCGCTTCTCGGCCTTTTGGCTAAGATCAAGTATAGTATCTGTTCTTATCGGTTTTTAAAAAATATATTCTTAGATACCTACACAGAACACAAGCTGTTCAGAAATAAGTGGTTTGTGAACAAAAGGCACATATTATTATACTGTTATAGCAGAGGGTCACTGAAAGTCTTCTTATTTCAGTCACCCAACTATCAGGACGCCTCCAAAGTCTCCTCTAAAACCCAAACACATTTAAAAAAGAACCTGGGCAATTTACCACACCAAACTGCAAAAATTCTCCACAATATGGTGGTTTTGCTTTGGTTACCCCCATTATTGCCCCAACTGATGAAAGCAGGCTGAAGCCCAAACCAAAAGTAATTGCACAAAACTTCTGGTTCCTGAAAAATACCCTAGTGGAGCCTTCTGGGAAATGTAGGAGTAAAAACTGGTATATACTCTATATGGAAGTGTTACCAGGCCATACATTCCCAATTTGTGATACAGTATGGTTGGCTATAAATGCTGTTTACTTGGCATGAAATAAATATAAATCTTGCACTTATGGCTGAAAGCTGTGTGGAAAATAAAGGAATCTGACTGGAAACTTTGAAACTAGGACAAAGGACCTCAGGCTGGCCAGGTCATAAATTCAGAAGGATCAGTCAGAGAGCTCGACCTGATGAGTTTTAGATGGTCTTCTAAGTACCCTAGCCTAAGAAGCTGCTAAAAGGAGCAACCAAAAGGCTGTTACCTTTTCCCACAGAAACTGTCGTTTTGTTCTCTTACCTATCCGGTCATTAAAAGGCTATCATGATTTTCTTCAATGCTTTGTCACCTGCTGCAAAGACAATGAGAAATTTCCAGGCTTCTTTTCAGCTCTGCCAGAGAGTAATTAACACACTCCCTTCAGGGCAGAAAAAAGGGTATTTTAACTGGCTCAGCCCCTAGCTTTTTGGTAGTACTTTGGACACATGATATGTTATGCTGTGTGAGAGCCCACAGATTTCAGTTCATTGTACTGCCCTCAGACTCTCTCACTTCGATCCTCCACTGTTTCAGGAATGGTAACTATCACCCACTTTACCCCAAACTGTCGCTATCCAATCTTTCTCTCCTTTACCTTAGCTAGCCTAGTGTGATGCATGAGACTGTTTGCATGTATTTGTGAATTTCTCCAATAAAACATTCTTTTTGATCTCCAACCGGTATCTCTGCATTGGTACCAGTATACACAGGTGAAAAGATCCCAGAAGTTGCCCATCCCCTGCAGGCCCCCCTTTTTGGAGCTAATAATTCCCCACTTTTTCATGGCATTGAACGTGGATCCCTGAATCAACCATCTTTTGGGGTAACAGAAGGTTGTAATCTTATGTACCCTTACTTGGGTAGAAGTGTGATTGCATTGCTTTATTGCAACTTTCCTCTAAGTAAACTAATTAAAATAGTATCTTTTCCCTGTTTTTTTTAAATGATTTGTTTAGAATTATGTACAAAACAGAACTCTAAAAAAATACTCAAGTACTTCTATTTGGGCTAAAATAAGAAACTTTCAGTCACACATTTTTTTCCAGCAATGTTCTCTATCATTCATTATTTCAAGCCAAGTGTTTCTTGGGTAAATAACTCCAAAAGAAGTGGCTATGGGTACTGATTTTTATAGAGATGATAAACAGATGAATCTTGACATTGGTTTTCACTGCATTGGACATATTTTTAAGACATAAATTTGCCATAGCAACCAAGTTAAGTAAGTGACACTTTTCAGTCTTGCAACAGTCATCTCTATTAATGAAAAGAGAGTGCTAACTGTTAAGTTTCAAATTGCCAGTAATGGGCTTCCCTCTTTCATTTAAGTGAGGAGACTTTCCCAACATTTTTGTTGTCCTTTTGAAGAATTTGAATATTATAACCCTAAATGTACAGCCTTAAAGATCTAGGTCCCCTATTCTTCATGCCGTTCCTACTGGCTTCAGATTTCCCCTGCCCCAGACAGGCAACTATAGATTCCACTTTCTATGTCAGAGCATCCAACAGGGTAAATACTTGGCATACCTGAGAGGAGAACAGCAAATATTAAAATATAAAGAAAGGAATGATAGTGGCTTTTTTTTTTTTTTTTTTTTTGGTCAGCCAGAACCATTAGTTCTCCCTTGACTAAAGAAGTTTGCCAAATCAGGTGAATATCTGTCTCAGACATCTTAACATGATTTTTCCTCTGGATGTTCCCATCAAGAGTCCTTTGTTTTGTCTTCTGGGGTAACAACTCACCCGCTTCAAGTTGAGATTGTTGTGCATGATGAGCTGTATCTCCAACTAGACCAGCAACAACAAAAATGCAGCCCATAGGGAATATGTGGCCCCTGATCCATTTTTGTTGCCCCATAACCCCAGGATTTCCTAAGGTCCTTCAGAATCCCAAACATTTTTTTTAATTTGAGGGACTTAAAGATTACTGCCAAATACCACCAGAAAACTGCTGAATAATAGAGTGGTTTGGTGGTTCTGCCACCACAACATTACAATTGCCTCAAACTTTGTAAGTCCCCAAACTGGTCAATGCTTGGTCTAAAAATAAAACCAGAAGAGACGTGTCATTTGTAGTCACTCGGTACATGTCAGTGTAACACACAAAAGGGGGGGGGGGCGGCGAGTGCAGGGAAAAATGGGTCCTGTACCCAGACATAGTTTTTCATTCATCTATAAATGATACATTTAATAAGAGACGCTCCCTCAAATCCTCACATATTTTGCATTTCCTGTGCTCTATTTTGTAATTGGTCATTGGAGGAGAAACATGGCCTTAATTTGCAAGTCTGGTTGCTGAGAAACACATCTTTCAGGGAAAAAAAACATTTTGGAAAGAAAACAGGTTTATCACAAAGAATATGTATCATCCTTGAGGGCTAGTTTAACCAAACTTAGTGCATACTTCCAGTTGGCCCAGTTTGGCAGGGACAGTCCTGATTAACCTTCTGACATCCCACTTTTTCAGCTGCGTTTAAAATCTTCCAGTTTCTCTCTCCTTCTCCCCCTTCCCCTCTTTGTCCTACTCGTTCGAATGCTACTCACTGAGTTCAAAATGCAAAACTCACTTACACTCAGATCACTCAGTAGCGAGGAGAGAAAAGGAACGAGTAGTATTTCTCCTTCCCAGTAATCTCGGGCAAAAGTAAACAGCTTCAGCCTTCCCGAGCTTGGGTGTTCTTCCTTATTAGTAACTTTTGCTGTCTTGACCACACTCTGATGCTGGTTAGCCACACACGTCCCAGTTGTTATTTATGAAATGTTGGAGGGTATATAAGTGTAAGGAAGCAAAATCTATTCCACATTGAGTATCTTGCCATGGAAACTAATTCTAGTTCTTGACAGCAGCAGAGGCATAGCAGCAGACTCCCCCCCCCTCCTTTCAGAAGCCAGCACAACTTAGGCAGATGAGAAGCAAACATTTTAGTAGCAGTAAAATCATCTCTCAAATGTCACCTAACCTTCATTCTTAATAGCTCTTTTCTGCACAGGCCTTGCACAAACTAACAGAGACCTAGCTCCAAGCAACAGATAACCATAGCTTTGGCATTCAGCACAAACTGATTTTATGCTCATTCCTATTCTGTATACTGTGGCCCATTAATTTCAGTATAATATACACATTTTTCCCCTCTGGGTGTTGAAGCACAGGCATAAATATTGCAAAGATAATTCTGGCTTTAACAGTTTACTGAGGGCTAAACTACATGCTCTTTTAAACATGTAGTGTTTAGCTGAGTTTTAAGATTTCTTACTGCAAAGTAGGCACACATGGCAGGATTTAGTTCTAATGGGTTGGGGAGGATGACAATTCCCCTGCAGTCCTTCTTTTCCCTTCCCCATTTAAAATCAACACTTCATTGGGTTCAATTGAGCCTCTACGCCTTTACCTCCCATATAGATAAGATGATGAGTTTGGTGGGTGGGGCGGTTGAGGATGGCTGGGGAGGATTATTTTAAGCCTCTCCTACCTGCCCACAGAGGTCCTGGTGTGGATCCAGCCATGCCCATTCACAAAAAGGAGGGTGGGTGGGCTCAGTTAGTAGGTTTTGCACATTAAGGGTTGTGTCCAGGTTGGTTTTTTCAATGGCAGAAAGTATTGCTGTTAGTGCAAGAGGGGTTGCCAGAAGTTTGTAGATTTCTCCTTCCCATTACAGATCCCTATTCCAGACAGACACCTCTCTCTGTCTGGAGAGAAAAGGTGAGCACCGGTAGACTTTTATTCTAGTATCTTGCAGTGATGTATTTAAGTCTTTCACTTTTCTAAGTCCCAAGTCAAGTCTCAAGTCTTTATCTTCAAGTTTCAAGTCAAGTCTCAAGTCCTTGAAGATACTTTCAAGTCAAGTCACAAGTCATGGAGCCAACTTCGTACCCCAACCTATATTCCAGAATTCCAGAGTCAAATAAATCCAGTGTTACTAATTTAAGCAGAGTCGGTCTTCCACATTTGCATTTTGACCACCTGCAGCTTCAGAAGTGGGGAATAGGATCCCTCTTATTCCCCCTTCCCAAAGCTGGAGACTTTTGAGCCAATGGGCATAAAAGAGTCTGCAGCTTTGGAAGTGGATAATAGGATCTTTATGACTTCCCATTTCTGAAGCTGGAGGCTTTTTCAGAAGTGGGAATGAGGTCCTTGTTACTCTCCATTACTGAAGCTTCAAAAGCTTTAGAAGAAAGGATCCTTCCTCCTCAAGCCCATTGCCTTACACATTTGCTGTTCCTCTCTGAGAAATGCACCCTGCATTCTGGGAATGAATCTTGTCTTCTGCTCTTAGGAAATATTTTAGAAGGCTCCCCCAATATGCAGCTGGGCCAGGCTGCTGAGCAGACCACAAGCCTGCCTCAAGCACATTGCCTAAGCATTTGCTGTTCTCCTCTGAGACATGCACCCAAACTTTGGGCTTCAGACAGATTGTCATGTGACCAGTAGGCAAAAAAGATGGAAGTGTTGTTCAAAGTTGTAAGGTTTCTGGGCGAATGTGTTATGTTATTGAACCAAAGGCAGCAAGTTGATCACTAAAAATATACAAGTCTCGAGTCGAGTCGAGTCAGTGCATCATTTATTGCCAAGTCAAGTCCGAGTCAAGTCACTGAAACAACTTAAGTCCAACTTGAGTCTGAGTCAATCAACTTGAGTCTGTATCACTGGTATCTTGGTTCTGCTCCTGCTCCTCCTCCTTCTCCTGGAAAAAGCTTATATACACAAGAATTTCCAATGACATTTACATTTACTAACATAAGGCAGAAGATATTTATGAGGCATGCTTATCACAAATGTGAAATATTGTGTTGGTGATATTTCTTTCCTGTAATCAAAATACTGTAAGTGAACAATGTTAAAACTGTAATACATGAATGAATTCTTGACTAAAGCCTTTGGATAGCTCCCTATACAGTACATTGTGCAGTGCAGATTGTTGATCTTGCTAATTTTAATTAGTGAAACAAGAGACTGACAAAAGAAGTACCGTCTCACTGAAGTTCTTCCTGACAAAAAACAATTAGCAATAAAACAGGGCAAAATGAACAAATGTTTCCTGAACCGATCAATAACTTGAACCATCATACAAGAAGCCAAAAAGGAGTTACTTTGTCTGTGATCCTGCCACTTCTAGCACCTTAAATCTTTGGGGAGGAGTTGTTCCCATTGTATTTAAGCAACCTTTGTGCAGCATTATAGACCTTATCTGCAAGCCTGAGTCTGAGTCTATCTTTATGACTCTGAAATTCAGGAAATATAGATTAAGAAGCAACAAGAAGGGACAATGTCATTGCAGCTTGCAGAAGGATGCAAGATGGAACAAGCTGTTAAATTAAATTGCTAACCTTTCTCTTGTGTTCCACCAAGTGTTATAATTAAAACAAACATAAGGGGCCTGTGTTCAGCCAACCATTTAATTAGGAAACACATACACACTCCAACAATTACACAAACCCTCTTGTTGTGTAAATTTATTCTCTGCCCCCCATACATTACAAGTATAAGCAAGATCTTAATTGCAAACATGGAGTTGCCCAGAGAAACAAATATTCACGTATTCTTTCTTGTACTCTTTTCCTTTTCTAGGGATGGGGAGAAAAAATTGTTAATGTACACATATTCATAATTATTCCACTTTGTATCATATCTTTCCTTGCTCATGTATTATTTGAAAATCTTGGGGTCAAACTATATTTGCCAACAGCACCTTTTAAAGTCAAGGTAATCACATACAAATTATAAATCGATGCCAGGGTTAGCCCAAGAGATTTTGCTGCTTGGGTTGGCCCAAGATGGCACCCCTTCCACAATCCATGTACAGAAGATAGATGGTATTGCTTCAACACTAGTGATAAGGTAGCATCAGAGGTAACCAGAGGTTTCCATGTCAGTGGTACAGTGAATGGGTTACCCCAAAAACATGGGTTACCCCAAAAAATATGCCTCCATGAAACAGTGGGGAATATTAGCTCAAAGAGGTGGCTTGTGAGAGGTTAGTAACCTTATGACATCTTTTCACCTATGTCTACTGGTACTAGTGCAGGGAAGAACCAGCTGGAGAGCCAGTAAGCTTAGTTGTTTTATTAAGGGTATTGCAATCACACACTCAAGGTCCAAGCAGTCACACAATCACCTAAGGCTAACTAAAGGAAAAGGAGGGGAAGTTTTGGATGGTGAGATTTTCAGGGCGAAGTGGGAGATATTTACCAATCTAGTAGAGCAGCAAAGAAGTGATGTGGCTTCGACTAGAAGTCCAAAGACAGTACACAAATGGAAATCAGAGCAGCAAAGTGATGACCAGCAACCAGTGTGCTGCAAGTTGGCTAGCCCAAAATTGTGGTTTAAATACTCTTTTTTCTGCTGTGAAGGTGGAGGTGTTAATGTCTCTCTGGAAGAGTAAAAAAAGGAGATTGGAGAGTGGACAATGGGGTCTGGAATGAGCTAATGGTCTTAGCATTAAGTGACAAGGGATTAATAGTAGTCCTGATAGCTCTTTAACTGTTTGACAGGTGTGGGGACAAAAAGAGAAGTTTGCTGGTCAGAGGGTGAGGAGCTAAGAAAATCAGCTGTCATGTGGGAACATCTCGGATGTTATTGTCTCTTAAAGGTTGAGTTATTGAAGGCTAACTGTAAGTTCATTATTGCTTGAGTTTCTTGGTGATTTCCTGACTATGACCTGGCTATGCTTCTAGGTCTTTCCTGACCTAATGTTGAATGCACATGTTCAGCCAGTTGTTCCTCTTAGCCAGCATGGCCATTCAGCTGTGGCAGTGTATAATTTATATTTATGCCAATTAAATATTCTCCAGTTAAATATATATTTTTCCATATCAAAGTGTGGGGTGTACGACCTATTAACAAATCAGTGCTGAAAATCACCTCCATACTTTAAAGGAGTTATCTAAGACCCTGAACCCATTTTGGGGATAGGTTTCAGCACCTTAGATAGTTCCTTTAGATTTCAAATTAAAACTCAGGGTGCATTCACCATACCACTGACATGGATCTTACCACTTATTCCTAAATAGTGTTAGGGTGGATAAATAAACCTCACCTCACCATATTCCCAGGCGGACATGGAGCTGACTTGAACCCCCAAACACAAGGTACGAAGGTAGAAAAGAGAAGGAAAGAAAGAAAGACGCGCGCGCGCACACACACACACACGCACACACACACAAGTAACTTTGGTCAAAGGATCCATCCACCTAAGGAAGGATCCTTTATTATTTCACACTTCTCTTCTTATACTATTTTTATGTTTATATTAAAGAATGCTTACAGAAAGAAAATATTCATGCATCAGCATTAGCAGAGTCACAGCTTGTATACATGTTACATTTTATCTGACCCTTAATTTCCTGAGTCTGCGTGACCCTGGGTCATCCCTGAAGACATCTCTGACATTTCAAGAGTCCTTTGCTTGCACATACTGATCAGTGACATGTACTAGGCAAAACAAACAATTGTAAAGCAAGGTTGTTTGATGAGCCCTGAATATCTAAAACCAATTAATATCACAGTTAATGACTATCAAGTATTAATTCTATAGCAAGTTACAGAGCACCAAATTTCAAGCCTAACAATAGTATCTACCATCATTCCCGAGACAGTAGGTTAGTTCTGGGGACTCTGTCCTCCAGTGTTGAGGAAGATAGATTCATGAGGACCTATTGAAGTAGGCCACTCTTCCCCCATCCCCAAAATCACACAGAGTTTGCAAATAGTACTGTTTAAGCTAATCCAGCAGTATTAAGATTAATTTGGAAGTTACTTTATTGATTGCAATCATGGCAGTGTGCGTTATAGTATCAATTTATCCTGTTAGTCATTAATTCGTTAAATATGTTTTAATGACATGTTAGTGATCATTTTTTGAAAAAAAAAAGGCATTACAATTACCAAAAATGGCCAAAAATGTCATCCCTCAAAAGAAACAAACTGATTTGAAAAGATAATCATTAATAGGCTGAATAATTGCACTGGAGAGAGCCAGTGTAGTCTAGTGGTTTGAGTGTTGGTCTATAGCTCTGGAGAGCAGGGTTCAAATCCTTGCTCAGCTATGGAAACCCACTGGGTGACCTTGGGTAAGTCACACTCTCTCAGCAGCAGAGGAAAGCAAAGGCAAACTCCTCTGAACAAATCTTGTCAAGAAAACTCCATAACTTTTTCTTAAGGTCGCCATCAGTTGTAAAAGACTTGAAAGCATGCAATGATACATTTGCTTGAACTAAGCAATTACTTTAAAAAAATGGGGTAACAAATAACACCTTTTTACATTGTTGTTTAAAATTAACAGACTGAGGGTAACACATAAGTTTTAAACAAATGCTTTCCAGGCTTTGGCCATTTCCGCACTAGACTGTTATAGTGCTATTATTCCACTTTTAACATCCTATGGAATCCTGGGGTTTGCAGTTTAGGGAGGGGCCAGCTGGCCACTCCCTAAACTGCAAACTCCAGGATTCCATAGGATGTTGAAAGTGGAATAATAGCACTATAACAATCTAGTGCGGAAATGGCCTTTGAGTGCCCATCTGAGGCAGCTGCCTTGCTCAGTCAAATTTTAGGCTGTGTGTCTGCAAGAGAGAGCATGAAAGAGAGAGACAAGTATTTTCAGTGCAAAGTGGTGTTAAAGTGAGAGGAGTCTGAACATTTTCAGAACCTCTGCCCAGCCCCACTGTAGCATATCTCCCTGCAGATTGTGCTCTCAGCCAGTTTTCTCCCAGGGGAGCCTATGGAACCAGAGGCTAGAAAAGAGGAAATTCATTAGAGGGCAGATTGCAGAGAGGGAACCTACGGGAAAAGGAACTACTCCCCTTGCTTTTAAAATCATACCCTCCACCTTGCCTAAGCAATTTGTGTGAAAATGGAGCGAACTTGCATTTAAGGAGATGAGTCTCCTGCCATGACTTTTAAGGTTGGCTCTGCATCACTCCAGTAACCACAGCTGTTGCAGAAAGAATCAGTATTTGCAACAGAAAGCACTGTCTTCTTCTTTACATTTGTAAGTAGCGAACATTCACTGCGCTTGTGGCCAATCCACATATATTCTGACATCACTTGTGTCTTACCACTGTTGCTCACAGATTTTACACATGAAATACTTCGGGTGTGGCATTTTATTTGATGAGGTAATATCAGTTGACCTAAAAGGTTTGTCTGTGCTTTTTGGTTCGTGATGGCCGTGTTCCTCATGCAAATAATCCTTTTTAGTTGTAGCTGTGCAGTGCTGAAGAACTAATCACACCTCTGTTAGATGTGTTAAAACTCATTCATTGAAGACTAGGGTAAGGTGAACTAACAACCCAATGTTTTGTTTTGTTTTCAAATATTACTTTTTTTAAAATGTAATTGTTTAATTTTCTAATTTTATCAACTGCCTTCAGTGGGCTTTCTGCTCAGAAAGGCAGCATATAAACAATAATTAAACTAAAAGTAAATAAATTAATATGTAAAAGCCATTTCTGAGATATGCCTAATGCATTTGAATAAGCGTCATAATAAGTAGGAAGCTGAAATGACTTAGGTACTGAAGGGAATAAAGATGCCAATCACTATAATTCAAAAAAATGCAACAGAAAAAAAATGCAAGAAATTATGTAGTTGTTGTTTTCAGAGAAGGGGGAATTAAGGCACAGGACCAAACAGGATAATTTCACTGATAGAGCTGTTCCTGTCCGTACAACCAGGAGAGAGTGATCCCTGGTCTCTCTCAATCCTCTGTATACTCCCAAAACCTGCACCAATGCAGTAGAAACCCCCTGGAGCCTGTTTTTGAACAGTACAGAGAGCTTCTTCAGGGAGGGTGAAAGGAGAGGGGAGGAAAGTTCCATTGTTCCATTGTGCTGGCTGCCATGCGCCAGCATGATGCTGCATGTAGGTCAAGAAGTATTCTAAACCCAAAAGATTTCAATTTAGCCACGTTCACAGCTCAAAATTTTCTAGAAAGAAATGTCAAGAGCAATTTAAGTGCTGGGGGCAGATCCATAGATCTGTGCCAAAGTACATCAAACAACACTCCCAACTGAGGCTTTACAAAATTTTCCTATTGATTTTAGAACAGGTAAACAAGGCTGTAACCTTAAAAACAATTTCTGATCGTGTCTAGGAGAGAACTTGTAAACATTTCTTATAGTTTTATTTCCAAAGACAGAAAATGTTGGCCCACGTGGTGCTACAGTTTTACACCAGGTAAAAAATGAAGGTGTGAGAAGATATAAAAAAACGGAGGCAGGACACCAACATATAAAGTAAAACAAAGATTCCACAGACAGGGAGTTGAATGGATTATTCTTGCATTATATATTGAGGATCTGTTGGGCTTCATGTCGGGCTCATGGTATGTGTGTGTGTGTGTCTGAATTACTTATCGATAGTGCTTGTGGATGAACTTGAACTCCCAAATTTGACACTCTTCAGTTTAACGCACCCTGATTATTGGGCAGGGAGAGTCTGAAAACTGGACACTTTTACAAAAGCCCCCATCCACAAACAGCTGGAGGCTGAGCGAAAATCTATTTTGTAACTTTTGAACAAAGAACAGTTATGCATTTTATATCCACTTAAATGACTCTGGCTTTTTTTTTTCATTGAACAATGCGGAAGAAACAACGATCAGATTGTGGTTTAACAATGTCGTTTGTCAACACACATAGAAGAAACTACAGTTCCCTGAGTTCACATGTGAGACAGAAATGCAGTTTGTTCTATTGTGAGGAGAAAACAGAAAGGAGAGGGAGTAGCCAAGATTTGTGATGGTTCACTCATAATTCTTTATACCAGGATTTAGATGAACAGCCGACTGAGATATTAAAATGTAATCCTGAATATTTAAGCTACTCACACATGGTGGTTGATAGCACTCTACTTATTAGAAAATCCTTACAGAGAAATATCTGTAAAACTTTTCATAGAAACTTGGGAGCAGCTGTCATCATTCCAAACTAGCCACTATATGAGATTTCTACACTTGTAATGCAGGATATACTGATTACTGGGAAAATATTAAAATGAGATGTTTTGTTCATGACTACAAAGTTGTGCCATATTGATTACTTTCCTTGCTTCAGTTTTTGGAGAGCTTCATACTCTCCACACAATCTAATAGTAGGGCTAGAGTATCTGGCTTTCCAGATGTTTTTGGACTTCAGTTGCCACCAGCTGGCAATGGTTGGAGAGTATGGAAGTCATTGACCAGTACAAGAAGTTACATCTTTCCTTTTTTTTTTCATGTTCACATGCAAGAATGAAGAATTTAATAGTTGTTCTCTCCACAGCTGAGACGATGAGAATTGTGCAACTTGGGAACTTTTTACATTATGGAAACTTTGTGTGAAAATTTCATTTGTGAAAAAGCATTGGATTTTGTTCAAACTTCTTTTTTTCCTAGAACACACTGGCTGGCATCCCGTTCTGTAATCGCAATTTTGTAAGCCTGACTGATGATATTATAATTACACTAATTCACCTCTTAAGCCATGTACCCCTTCTCCCCACAACAGGAATTGGTGACACATTGCAGGGCAGTGAGCAATGATACATCCAGCCCTCTCCTAGTAGAAGTATACACTGAAAAGCAGCTGGGAAAGAGCCCCACAGGAAGATGTAGCTATGTCATAGCTACCTCTATGCTACATCTCCTGATGCAGGATCTTGGCCCTCATTGTTATACAATCCTCCCCTTTTTTTCTTCTTAAAAACTATTTTGCACAAGGAACTGTATAGCTGTTCTATGTATCCTCTTTCTTGGTCGCACGTCATAGTGACTAAATTCTGGGAGTCAGTATAGGCAGAAAAGACAGAGATGACAAACAGAGTGACAAAGAAGACCAGCAGATATATTCTGGCTCTGTTAAGGCTAGTGCTATTGGATCAAGAGTACAGTAGTTAGAAGCCTGAGTAGAGCTGATGGTTTATGAACAAAATGAAAATGTTTGAGAATATAATACCAATTTTTGCCATCTTCATAAATATACTGGCACATTTTATTTGGCACTATAATAAAACATCTGAATTCAAATTATGTTCGCACCTTTTTTAAAAGTAACTGCTTGTGTTCATCTGACAGATTGTAAATAAGTAGCTATAGGGAATGCAGAACGTGCAAGATGATGCTAAAGAATGTTAATCATATAAGCTCCTGCCCACAGATAATGAGCTTAGTAGTAATGCTTGAGGAACATGATCTTTTTGAATTCTAATCTGAACTAACCTGGTGTAAGTTTTGAACTGATTGTCGATTGGAATTATTACTTAGATAACAAGACTCCTAAGACTGATCCAGTTTCCAAAGATCTGTCAGGTTGTGCCACGTGGGGGCGAGCATCATAAGGGAGTGACTTAAACTATCTTTCAACTGGAGTCCTCCCCTTCATTTTCCTTCTTGTTGATTCCTGAGGCTGTCATAGGCAGAGTCCTATGGCCTCAGTGCAGATCCATGACTGCTCACACTCTGATCTGTATGGTGGATATGACCACTATCACATACCAGAGATCCTTTCCATTTGTCTGTCCCATCCTAATCCCCATTGGCTAGCTGGGCTTTTCTTTTAGTGGCAAACTATCTTTTGCATTTCCTAAGTGGACTTCTCAACTTTAAAAATATATCAAGTGCCTTTTAAATGAGCATTTGAGAGGGGAAAAAATTCAGAGCAACATTCAAAAGCATTTTTTTTAAAAAATATAGCATTTATTTCTCTGTCCATCTTAATACAGAAACAGAATGGGATAGATTTATAACTAAGTGCATCCCAAAAGTGATGCAAGTTAGAAATAGGCTGATTCCTCCATTCCTAGATCTTAAAACTGAGTTGTGATATAGATGTAGACATCAATGCCTGGTTTTCTGTCTTGTCCACATCATTTTCAAGAATCAAAGGCTAATATCAGCAAACATTTGGCCATGCAAAATCAAGCAGATGTTCCCAGCTACCATTCATATATCATTACGCCTTTATAAAGAGTTATATAGTAAAGGAAAATGAGAAACTAAAATTAGAATGTCAAATACAAATTGGCATATAGATCATACAGAGCTTACTGCTCATGTAGTTGTTTCTCCTTATCTTTTAGATAAATTATTCAGATTTGGCCTTCAAACTTCTTAGTGAGCATTCTTTAATCTTTTTTTAAAAGAAATAAAAGTACTTCGTTTCATAGATTTATTACGTCCTTTCAGGAAATTGTGATATTCCTGCATTGTAACATTTATGGGTTAGTGTTTTATTCTGCATTTTCCTTCACATATTGCTACTTCACAGAAAAATTAAAAAGAGCAAAAACCTTAAAAACCCATTTGCACAGCGAAAATTCAAGTCATTAAGAGTTTGTTCTCCCTCTTTCCTCAAAGAACGCCACCCTAGAATTTTGACCTATTGGCTTATGTTAATTTTTAACAACCTTATATCTGGAAGGTGCATGAAAGAAGACGTACAGGAATCCCCATCCCAGAGTTTATCAATGAGTTAAATTAAATGCTAGAAACCCATGAAGCAGATAGAGCCTATTCCAACAGGAGCTTCAAAAGAGAAAAATGTCCTGGACTACCGAAATAAACAAGTAACCAGCCAAGTTATTCCCAGCTGCAGTAGAACCACGATCAGCGAGGCCTTCTTCAGTGAGGCCCGGATGGTGTGAGAAAAGACTTTCACAAAGGGTGGACCTCGAGCATTTATTTTAAAAGCTGGAAATTCAGCAGAAAAGTTTTATGCTTGTCTAGTGGTGTGAAACCACACTGGCAACATCCAGGTGTATCATTGCTGGTTACTGTGTTTCTAAAGGTCGGTTTGCCCCCATACCTCAGAATGAAGACATAAGAAAATGACCTGGAATTAAATCAGGTTTGTTGTGAGGATACAGGGGGAAAGAGAGCAATTCATTGGAGGGAAGGCAGGGTATAAATGTAAACAAGTAAATAAATAAATAAATAAATAGCTCACCAGCTTTCCTTTCAGTAAGGCGCTTGAAGTATTTTATTCATTTATATATTTATTAAAAAATATTTTTAGCTTCCTTGAAAAGTAAAACAGCAATAAAACTTCCATCTTCCTGATTTGTAAATGCTTTTTAATCAGGCACAGCAGCTGGCCTCTCAAGAAAAGATACCATGTAATTAGCCGTATTTGTAATGAAAAGTTAAAAGGAGAGGCTCCTGATAGTGAGCAGACTTAGATAATAATTTTGCCATGACTAGCTTTTCATTAGCAGCCTTTTCGTTAGTACTGTGTAAAAGCAACGTATATTAAAAGAAAATACTCTACAGCTGAACACTTAAGCCCAATATCAGGGAGGCAGTGAAGACACAGTGTTCCCTACCAACTAGTACCTCTGAAAATTACAAATACAATCCAGCCCCTGTTAAATTCCACTGATCTCAATGGAAGAACACATTTAGAATGAACAGGATTAGCCATTTTTAATCCTGGGCTAGATTATGCATTCTATCACTCATTTTGGGGTCTTGGAAAGGGGTGTTTTTTGTTTTGTTTTTGGATAACTCTCATAATCTCTAAGTAGCTAGGATATTCAGGGGCTTGTGGGTTAAAAAGTAACTTTTGCAAATACTTTTTATTTTGGCAAGATGCTTACAGGAACGGGAAATATCTCAAGTAAGGTCAAACAATGGGCGTTTCTGCACTACACAGTTATAGTGCTATTATTCCACTTTCAACATTCTGTAGAATTCTGGGGTTTGTAGTTGACTGAGGCCAAAGAGCTCTCTGGCTGAGAAATCTAAAGGCCCCTCCCTAAACTGCAAACCCCAGGGTTCCATAGGATGTGGAAAGTGGAATAATAGCACTATAACAGGGTAGCGTGGAAAGGCCCTAAATGTCACGTTAACTGTATGAAAGCAAATGACTTCCCACTCACTTTCTGCTAAGGGAATCAGGAATAGGGAATGTGAACACAGGGTTCAACATAGCTCTCACTGAAATCTTACCCCTAATTCTCCCCTGAAATCTGCTGTTAGCCCGGTAAGAGAAGTTTCAGTTGGCACTATTCACCCCAGGACTAATATTAGCTTCCTGGGCATATGCTCATTGAAACTTTAGGGACAGACAGAATATTCAAAAATACCCAAAAATGGTATTAAAAAAGAACCCTGAGAAACCCTGATGAAATGAATCATGGACAGTTGAAAATCTTTGCAATTCACAGTTCGTTGTACACCAAATTCACACAGAACACTTTTGTGGAGAAAATAAATTTTTCTGTTCAATAAACAGTATTCTCTGAATTTTAAAAAAAATTCTGCAGAGGAATAATATTTTGGGTTGAGAAAATTCTTGTTCCTGCAGAGAAAATGTTATTTTCTGGGCCAACCAAACCCATGCAAATTTTGCTATCAGGAAACAGCAGTTTTGTGCACAGAAACATTATTTTCCTCAAAGAAAATGCCATTTTCTATGCAAAAATGCCATGTGTGAATTTTGTGCAGTCCCAAACTGCGAATAGTCTTGAAAAACAAAACAATCTTTCTTACAACGGAAAGAAAATTGCTAAAATCCCTTGTTGCTTTTTTTAAGAAGATGATTACCAGTCACATCCCTACTTATTGGGAAAGGCTTAAATCTCTCCTCCTTCTACTGTGATCCCCTTCTTGCTTCTGTCTTTACCAGGGACAGCCATTTCAATGAAAAGAAAGCACCCTAATTACTTTTCCACAATGAATGTAATAGATAGGTTGATTTTATAGGCAAGCCCCAAAAGGTAATTATGTCCAGAAATTAGTTGCATAGTCAGCAATCCTTTGTAACCATGGTGAACCACACAGTCACAGGGTATATTTCTTCCTACTCAATATCCCTGCTGGCGAGGTTGTCTCTCTGTCCCTGCAGCAACATTGCTCCAGCATGTTTTTCTACATTTGCATGGTGTGCATTCCAGTCTTGGATACATAAAACAACTGGAAGGGCAAGCATAACCATTTAATTCAATTAATGAGTCAGGTCTATGAAAAATAAAGACAGATGTGTGCTGACTTCATTACTTGTTGGTTTACAAATTTCTAGAATCTTCACCAGCATGACTATTCTATGAACTGTAGTCTAAAGAATAAGTTTTCCAGACTCTGCCTGAGCTGTCTCATCCATGTTGCTAAGACTGATTTAACAAAGGATTCACGTGTTCTCTCTAGTTTATTTCAGCTGAGGCTTTGGATTGGGGCAGCTATTGAAAATTGTACAGTGGAAGGCTGAAAAGGTTAAGCCAGAGAGAGAGAGAGAGACAGAGATTTGTATAACAAAGCTTACAGAGCTCAATTAGTGTTTCTGTTTATCCCTTTCCATAATTTAAAGGCAAGGAACGTTCAGTGCAATGAAACAGCAATGGAACGAGAACTGATAAAAAGAAGGCAATCCTAAGAGCACCCATATAATTAATAAATGTATTGGGGAAACTGGTTTGCTGAGGTTAAGAGATCAAAAGCATTGAAGAAATATTTACAGGGATAACAAGACCATCTGCAATTGCAACAGGCTGGATAAGCTCTTTCTGCACTTGTCTAAAATATATTACATAGGAGATAAACTCTTTAGCCTCAGATCATAAGGTAATCCATGTTTTCAATTTTTTCTGACATTATCAGATAATAGCTGCTTCCTGTTCATTTTGTATTAGTTATTTATATAGGGATTGCTATTAATGTTTTTTACATGCTTTAGTTTTTTAGATATATTATTTGTCGAGTCCAAGGTGGCAGAGGGAAATATTCTACCAACCTCATGATAATGCCATCATCTTCCTTCACTTTGCATATGTGTGCAGTGGGGAATCTTATCTAAAGCCCAACCATTTGGTCAAGACTTCCCCCATCATATATTTTACTTCTTTCACTTCTAATCATATTACTTCATCCATCTGCTGCATCTGAATCTCTGATCTGAAAACTGCTGTAGTCATCCACTTTGTTTCATCAGTCCCCTTTAAATATCACGAGCCTGCTTGGTGTTTTATTTTTTTTAATTATTCAGAACACTTTTCCTGGCATAACTATCACACACAAGGCAGAGAAAACAATATATCATATCCCCCACCACCAACTGCCTCACATTAGAAGAGTGCAGTAACTTACTAACAGAAGTAGCAAACAGTAATTCTAGATAACTGTGACAATATTGTTCTGCCGTTGTAGGGTAAGACTTCATTATGAAGTGGGGAAGTGATCATTTGTACCCTTTATTTTCTCTATTAATTCAGTTCCTTTTCAAAATAAAATATTTTATTTTTTTATTTAATTTATATCCTACCTTTTGCCTAGCAAAGGTGGGAATTTTATGCTTTCAATAGATATTGCTTGTTCCATTTATGTCCATGCATTAAGTGGGCAAATCTTGGTTACCAATGGATCTTCAAAGCAGCATTGGCTAATTTAAACAACATTTAGCTGAACTGGGAAGAAAGCATTTAACCTTTCTGAACAGGGAAAAAAAATTGCTATCCTATATGTATGGTTGACAAACTATTACATTTTTTCCCATGCAATTGAACCTGAGGTCTTTGAATCTGTGTAGTGAGACACAGAATGACATTCAAGCCATATTAAAACAGCTGACTGCTTGGAACTGTTTGGATCATTGTTCTCAAAAGTTTTTTAGAAATTAACACTGGGGATCAAAAAAGTAAAAGAACAGCCCTACTGACTCCTGTCAAAAGTCTATCTAGTCCAGCCTCCTGTTTGGAAAGTTCCAAAGCAGGAAATGACAACAACATCCCTTTACCACTATTGTTCTCTAGCTGCTTCTGTGCTTTCAAGTCCTTTCCAACTTAGGGCAACCCTAAGGTGAACCTATCATGGGGTTTTCTGGGGCTGAGGGTATGTTAAGTGCTCAAGGTTATCTAGTGGGTTTCTGTAGCTGAGTGGGGAATTGAACCTGGCCACCAGGGTTGTAGTCCAACACTCAAAACCACTACACCACTCTGACTCTCATGACTAGTTGTAGCCAGTGATGATAATCTCCACTCGTAAGTGTTGGAACTGACAAGACTTACAACTTTAGTCATTATGGGGTTAATTGGTTTATTGGTGTTATAGAGGACCTTCACCTGCTACTGTTATTGGAAGCAGCTGTAAAAGCTCTATAAGAGTAGCATTCTCTTAGTGAACACTCACTTCCTGATTTGCTCTGATCTGTTGTTGCAGTTTGTATCACAGCCTGCTTCACTGTGGTATTATATTTTGATATATTTTGTATTTATATTTTAACTTGCCAAACTTGCTCATGTTCTCTTTGAACCTTTTGTATGTTAAGAACCTATATGCTATTTTTATCTTTTAACTAGAATATATGAACAAATATTTCTCTTTCCCTATTTTGTCTTCTGAATTTCCTTTTTATTTACAACAATAAGTAACTCTCAATACATGCTATAAAAGCAAACTCATTGTGCTTCTCTTTGCCTGTCCTGAATGACCCAGCCTTCATCCACATGGGATGGCCTGGGTACTAATATTATAAGCAAAGGGGAAAACTTTCTGATTTCTACTTTCTCCCACAGTATACATGATTTTATGCACTACAGTTATATCCCTCTTACCTTTTACCTTTAAGTCTTCTCTAAACTAAATAGTCCAAATGTAAAGGAATTGTTCCTACTCCATGATCATTTTGGTTGCCCTTGCCTACCCCTTTTCTAGTTCTACAATATTATAGTGGTCACACTACAGGTTTGCACCAGAACATAACAATATTAGCAATTCTATTTCTGATCCTTTCCTTAATTATTCTTGTCATAATGTTCTCTTCTTCACAGCTACTGCATAGTGGGGGAACAGCTTGCTTCCACCCTAACCCAAGATCCCTTTTCTGGCCAGTCAGTGCTAGAAATGTGGATATCTTGTTGGTCAGATACACAGCTGCTTCTTTTTCCCCCCATTCCTATATCATATTGAAATTTTTTTCTGTATACCCAACTTTTTTTTGAGGGGTGAGGGATTGACTAAACTGTGTTTGTGAAATTTTGAAATGTATGTGTGATTTCACTTTTATTTTGCTTTCTAAAAATTATCAAACTCTGCTTCATTTCTGATATGTTCTGTTCTACTGGCAACCTTTGAAGTGCATAGGTCCATGTAGAAATGTGAATCCAAACAATTTTCTTCCCAACACAGACAACACTGCCTCAGAGTCCATTAGGTTCCTTCTAATGGTAGAGTTTTCTGCTCCAATGTGCATCATTTTATAGTCACTTATATTTGCCATTTTAATGCCTATTACCACCTTCTGGAGCTTTTTGGTGTCCCCCTTTTTTAAGCCAACATAAATAATTCAGCATCATGTTATCTGCAAATCTGATTCCTCATTACTCACTTTAGCTCAAGATCATTCAGAAACAAAAGAAAAGCCAATGTATCAGTCCCATTACACAATAATGGGATGTCTCATTTTTTTACATTCATCTATTGTGAGATCTGTCAATTTATTTCTACTCTGTTTCCTCTTCCCTAATGACTTCCTGTTGCATGGCGCGCGTGAGCGGTTGTTTGGAATAGCACTACGCAATTCCGAACCTCCACCTGCTGGTTCCAGCCGGTTCGAGAGCCATCTGAACCAGCTAGACATCCCCTTGGTAAGGGGGATGCGGAAAAGGTCCGAAGGGGATCCAGAAGTCCGGTGCTGAGCTCTCTCTGAAAGGAGAGAGCGGAGGTGCTGTGAAGGATCGTAGGACCGTGACGGAACCTCCAGGCTCGCCACTTTAACGGCACAAGCGCTGCTGTCGACTTTTAAATCAAGAAGACACACAGAGACTACAATTAGCAACCCGATCTGGATTACAATTATTTAAGATCACAAGAAGTACAGACCTGCATTCGCTGAAAGTGAGCTGCTTTAGAAAGAGACCCGGAAGGCTCTGAGTTGGACTGAAAGGGCTGACAATTTAAAGCTACAGTAACTGGGTTGGTGAGCGCGAGGCTGGAATTTTCCTTTTCTTTTTTGCTATTTCTTTGGATATAATACGGTTTCTTTTACAAATAATTGAAGAGTTGACTTTTTTGGATTGGACTGGACTGGACTAGGATTAACATTGGAAGGTAAAGATTTCAAGTAACTGATTCAGCTTTCCTGCTTAAAGAGACTTTTTTTTTCCTTTTAGTTTTGCTTGGCAAAACAGAGAGACTTGTGGATTTATATGCTGTCATAAATACATTCCTCTGGATTAATACTTCTTTTGCGAACTAACTTGGATTTGTGAATTGTTTTCTTGATTTTTTTTGTTGGAAAATGTACTTTGGTGTGGTGGTTTGATGAAGAGGAATCTCCATGTTTCTTTTAGTTCATCAAGGACTTTTGAAGGTAATTGTCTTTGGCACCTGGATTTTGATTTTGGATCCTTTTCTTAGTGGACAATGGAATTAAATAGAAACTGATTTTAAAAGAAGTAACCTGGCTCTTATCTACGAGTAGACTCACTAATGCCATGGGATTTACAGAGGTATTAGTTATTCTTACTTACAAGTAGACCCACTGATGCCTTGGGATTTATCCAGATGTAAGTGGATCTTATGTATGAGGAGACCTATTGATGTCTTGGGATTTACCTTGGTGGAAGTGGCTCTTACCTATGAGTAGACTTACAGATGCCTTGGGATTTACCTATGTGTAAGTGGTTCTTTGTTACGAATAGACCTATTGATGCCATGGGATTTAACAAGGTGTAACTTAGAAGCAACTAAAGAACTGAACTTTTGTTTTGGGACTTTTCATGAACATATGTTTTAGAACTTTATAGATTTTTCACATTTAAGAACTTAAGAATTTTATGAACTTTTTATGAACCTTGGAATTGGATGAAATTAGGATACTACAAGACATTAACATTTACAGAATAGTGGCTACAGGATTACAGACTGAGCTGAACTGTTCATGTGAAATTGAACTTTTCTGAAGATAAGAGGCTACTAGAACACCCGCTCCCATGCAGAGAACGGCTGGATTTTATATTCAGGGTCTTGCTAGCTGTTTACTAAGTTGAGAGCAAGCTTCAAAAGCCAGCCTAGAAGAATTGGGAGGGGGGAGTTGGAGTGAACTGGAGTAAGCTTTGTTTTTAAAGGGAAGCTTTTGTACCAAAAACAATTCTTGTATATATATTTTGATAAATAATTACTTTGAAGTATTTGAGCTATAATCTTCAGATTTGTATATATGATTTTATTCATTTATTTATCTTTTGAAATTATATTCCTTTTGGATTAATTTAGAGTGCATATAATAAGGTATAGGCTGATATAGACAATGTTGCTTTGTATGTTTTTGTGTTTTATTGTATATTTTTCTTAAGAGATTTAAGATGACTTTATAGAATTGACAAGTGCCAGGACAACAAAGATAAAGGTCAAGACTTTTTACGGAGATTAGAGTCGGTGATGGGAAAACTACAAAACAGGAGGAGATAAAACAGGCTTTTTATAAATATTACACGAAGTTAATGAGTTTGATCTCCTCAACGAAAAAACAAAAAGAAATGGAAGAATATTTGGAAAAAATGAACAAAATGAGATTCACCAAGGAGCAGAAATTGATTCTGAACAAACCCATATCGATGATGAAGACAGTTGAAGCTATTAGGAATTTGAAGAATGATAAATCTCCTGGACCAGACGGCTTTACTGCAAAATATTACAAAATAATGGAACATGAAGTTTCGATACCTTTGCAGAATACAATGAATGAGATAAGAAAGGAGGGAATACCAGACACTTGGAAGGAAGCTAATGTGGCTCTAATACCAAAAGAAGGAAGAGACTTAACAGATGTCAAGAATTATAGACCAATTTCATTACTAAACACAGACTATAAAATTTTTGCTGCAATTCTGGCTGAAAGACTTAAAAAGGTTCTTCAAGAAAATATACATGAGGACCAGAATGGCTTCTTACCAAAGAGAATGATGCAAGACAATATTAGGACAGTGCTAAATATAACTGAGTATTATGAGAAACATAATGAAAGAAAATTGGCAGTGATATTTGTGGATGCAGAAAAGGCCTTTGATATGGTTCACTGGTCATTCTTGAAGACGGTCATTAAACAGGCACAAGCCGGAGACAAATTTATCTCTTGGACTGAAGCAATATACAGTCAACAACAGGCACGATTGATTATTAATGGAGAGAGAACAAAACAGATTGAATTGCATAAGGGAAGAAGACAAGGTTATCCCCTATCTCCACTGTTATTTATTATGACATTGGAAATACTTAATAATGCCATAAGGGAACATAAAGCAATAAGAGGACTTCAGATAAAGAAATATCAGTACAGACTTAAAGCATTTGCAGATGATTTGGTTTTGTTTCTGGATGATCCTCTTAGCAGTATTCAAAGGTTGATGGATATTGTTCAAGAAGATGGAGAATTTTCTGGATTCAAGATAAACAAGGAAAAAACAGTGCTTATAACAAAAAACATGAGGGAGAAAGAAGAGAAGGAACTTGAGCATTTAACAGGTTTTAATAAAGGTCAAAAAGCAAAATATCTGGGTGTCTGGATTACAAAAAGAAATAATGAACTATTTCAGAATAATTATGAAAAAAAATGGAAAGAGATAATCAAGGATTTGGAGAAATGGACTAGAATGTGACTATCTTTGATGGGAAGAGTGGCAGTCATAAAAATACATACTTCCAAAGATGAATTACCTTTTCCAAAATCTTCCTATTATTACAAATACTAAGCCTTTTATACAATGGAAGAGAGATTTAACTAAATTTATATGGCAAGGGAAAAAACCAAGAATAAAATGGAATATCATGACAGACTCAATGAGAAGAGGAGGGTTGGGTCTACCGGATTTACAGATATATTTCAAGGCAGTGGCATTTACATGGATAAAAGACTGGATGAATCTTCAAAATACGAGAATGCTGACATTAGAGGGAGCTGATTTAAGGATGGGTTGGCATGCCTATATGTTCTATGGGAAAGCTGAGGTTGACAAAGACTTTGTTCATCATTTTGTAAGAAAATCACTACTTAAAATATGGACCGACTACAAGAATAAGAACATTAGGCAACTACCTACATGGGTCTCCCCTCAAGAAGCCTTTTTTGGAAGATGGTCTGATTCAGATAAGTGGCTGTGTTATGATGACATATTAGAAATGACAAATCTGAATCTTTTTAAGATGAAATCAAGAGAAAAATTGGAATCAGAAGGAATAAAGTTAAACTGGTTCCCTTACAGACAGTTAACTGAGAGATTCCAGATGGATGTGAAAACTTATGGAATAGAACAAAAAGAGCAAGGAAGAATGTTGAAGTTACTGCGGGAAAACCCGCCTCATTTACTATCACATGTATACCAGGAGATTTTAAATCAAGAAAGAGAAGTTGAGACAGTCAAATCAGCAATGATATTGTGGGCTCAAAATCTCAGACATCCAATTCAATTAGAGCACTGGGAACAGAGCTGGCAACGGACACAAAAATTTACTGCAGCTCAGAACCTAAAAGAGAACTATTATAAGCTTTTTCATAGATGGTACATGACACCAGAAAAATTAAAGAAGATGTATAATACGGGAACATGTCAGTGTTGGAAGTGTCAGGAGAATGTTGGGACACTATTTCATATCATGTCATGTCCTAAGGCTAAAGAATATTGGAATGATATACATAATATGATATGTAAAATATTGAGGGTTCAAATTGATAAGAAACCTGAACTGTACTTATTAAATATGACACATGTGTTAGATGGAACTGTTGCAAAGAAATATTGGCGAATAATGCTGTATATGATTACGACAGCCCGTATTGAATATGCAAGGCTATGGAAAACTGAGCAGATACCTACAATAGAGCAATGGTGGGCAACTTTTATTGAAAATCGGAATGCAGATATAGTCTCTCAGAGATTAAAAGGAAAATCAGATGATGACATTAACAAAGAATGGCAAATTGTTCTGGAAATGGGTAGGGTGTTGACAGGTAATAATTCTTAATTCATGGTAGCATAAATAGTTAGAAGTAAAAATCAGTGGAATATCATGGAACATGTAAAGTAGGGTCGAAGAGCAGGATCTATCTTGTATGTTAACAAATGCAATGCGATGCATAATGTTGATATGTCAATGAAATAACACTATTGAAATCCAGAGAGGAGTGGAAGATAGCGGGAATAGTTCTGTAAAATGTACAATGAGAAATGTTGTTTTATACAATGTAATCACAACAAAACTAATTAAAAAAACCTAATAGGGTACTAATCCATATCCTCTTATCCAGTGGCTGCTGCATTTCTTCAGAACCACTAATGAGGGTCACTGCTTTGATTTCATTTTCCCTCTCAAGACGACAATGAACATTTTGTTAAAAGTCAGAATAGTACACTCTCACAACGAAATTACCATTCAGACCTGATATTGCCACCCAATGAAATTTCTAATATGAGATTTCTACTTTGTTTTACTTTATGCCCTGCCATATCCATAATAGGAGCCAATGTGGCATAGTGGTTTGAGCAATAGTCTATAGCCATTTCCACACTAGGCTGTTATAGTGCTATGATTCCACTTCCAACATCCTATGGAATCCTGGGGTTTGCAGTTGCAGTTTCAGGAGGGGCCCCTCCTGAAACTGCAAACCCCAGGATTCCATAGGATGTTGGAAGTGGAATCATAGCACTATAACAGCCTAGTGCGGAAATGTGGTATGACTGGAAAGCAGGGTTCAAATCCCCATTGTGCCATGGAAACATGAAATAGACATTCTCCCACATGAGTCTACCCGGGTTTTAAAGTCTTCAGGAAAGGTCCACTGTCTGTCCTGGAATTAACATTTGCTGGGAAAATGGGAGTGGCCCTTCTTGGGGGATTGTTTCCAAACTTTGCAGTTCCTTGATAAGAGATGCCAGATATGTTTAAGTTGGCTAGTGGGGAGAGAGAGCATTTTTATGCAGGCTTTTGGCATTTCAACTCCTGTACAGTATTGCTGAAGCAAGTTTTAATCTTATGGATGCTTTTGGCCACTCATTTCTTAGGAATGTGACATTTGGTGTTTTTATAGGAAGGTGTTTTATTTGATGTGTTTCTGATAAAAAAAATTGTGCATTAGTTATTTTTAATATTTGTATATCACCTGGAGCCAGTGTGATGGTCTGAGCATTAGACTATGACCCTGGAGATTAAGGTTTGATTCCTCACTCAGCCAAGGAAATCTACTAGGTGACTTTGTGTGCTTCACACACTGTCAGCCCCAGAAAACCCTGTATAGGTTCACCTTAGGGTCACAATAATTGGAATGACTTGAAGGTACACAACAACAATGACAACAGCAACTGGTATCACTTGTAATCAGTCTCTCAAGTTTACATTAAGGCATCATAGCCTTTGAAACATTAATAAATGATTAAATGCATTCTAAAACAGCACAAAAACATACAACAATTTTATATAGCAACTTTTCAGAATTGAATTGAAAAACATTCTAAATTGAATATTTGAAATGAATGAATAGAATCAATTGAAAATATTCTAAAAATAATGCCATTTTATTATTTATCTGTTACTTGTTAACCACTTTAAGCTTTAAAGATATACATTCTTGATAGTTTTAATGATAATTGATAGGTATAAAATTATCCTTCAGCTATTGATATGGATAAAAAAAGAATCATTCCCATATTGTTAGTTGCCTTGAGCACTAAGCTTGAGGCAGGATATAAATTTAATAAAGAAATGTCCCATTGACTCCAGTGGCATTGACTTCCAAGAAAGTCTGCTTATCATTTCATGCTTAGGGCAATGGCAACTCAGGCAGTAATGGAAGAAAATTCATAGCATATTCAAAGATCAGAACCCCTAATTAGCTAGCAATGAAGCTGACAGAAGAATTGCTGAACTACTGTAGGAAGAATGTCATGGCACAGAATCAAGTGAGGTAAATGAAGAAGATAATGAACCATCAAAGATCTGAAAAAAAAATTGTTATCAAGTTTGTCAACACCGAAACTTGCCGCTTTTATATAGAGTTGCTGTAACCTGCCCAGAGTCTTTCGGGCATGACATGACATGAATTTTTAATAAAATCTCTGAGCTGATTAATTCATATTGGTTTAGTTAAAAAGAAAAAAGAAACATCTGGGTCAAAAGAATTTGCATAGGCCAGACCACTTTTTTTCTGAAATAAACTTTTACCAGCAATAAACATCTATATATTAGTGATTAGGACTTGAGGCCAGTGGCAGCTTTCATGTTAGTGCACTAGTGAATTTGGTTTTAGTTCCAATGTTAAAGGATCTATCCAAGGTGCTGAATCCTATCCCCTACATAGATTCAGAACTTTTTTGAAATTCAGACTAAACTAGAATGGATTCATCCCTCTGCCAGTGCAAGAATCCACCAGCTGCCACAGTCAGACACACACTTATCCACACACATACCTATCTAGTCCTTGGGAACAAGTGCCATGTCTTTTCACTTAAACCCTTCACAGTCCATTTGGAAATGTATAGCTGCCTTTGTATGTTGTTAATATTAGCAAATTCCCTTTCCTAATCAGTTATTTATGTGTTTTATGTGATTTCTGACAGCCATTTCCCCAGTCCTCCAGATCAAGAATGTCTAACACTGGGTAGAACAACAGAATGGGGAGTGAGCAATCTCTCCTTTCCACTCAAGCTGACAGTATAACTTCTTTGCAGGCTGAAAATACCTCCCCAGCTGATTTTAAGGTGCCTTCTAGGGTACAGAAGGATAAGAAAGTAGTGCCATCATGTCAGCCTTATAATGCCATCATGATGGTGGATTTGGTCCTAGTGTTTTGGAGCTCAGGCTGAGAGTTCATTCCTGCTCCCTCTGCCTGATAGTTTTCCTGGTTTTGGTACTCATATATTGACTTTTATTCTCTCCACAAATTTTCCTTTTGCCTTGCCATCTCTCTGAACTGAGGTCTTGATTAGAATCCAAGTGCATAGTACCATCTTTCAGTTGTCACTGTCAAAACCTGTTCTTACAATTTCCAAGACAGCTCAGAAGAAAAATTCATTTACCTTTTTGCTTTCTTGAAGAAACCCTCCAAATTAGATTACCAAATGGCATTATTTTCAACTTGTGGGAAATGCTGTGGTAGCCTCTTGAGAAAGAAAAAGCTGTCTGTGGGGGAGATGCAGCTAGTGTATTGAAGCTAACGTTGCTAATGTTTTTGTTTTTTCACTTTAGAACATGAGTTTGAATTTGAAATGTGTTTAGAAAAGACAACTGCTAGAACATCTATTTTTGTTTAGCAGAGTGACTTAAACATATAGCTTGATCATGATTGATAATATTTGAAACAGGAAGAGGGAAGAAAGATGTCCATGCATAGCTACATATCCCTCCAACCAAATATCATTGTCTTTCCAAGTGACATGCACCCCAATGTCACAGTTAATGCTTAGATGGTTACATGTTATCTGCAAGTAGAGAAAAGACACCTAGTTTGTATCAAAGTTTTGTTTTCAAGGCAGTAGATGCAGCATAGCCTGGTTCTCTTCCAGAACCTAGAAATATGACAAACACCCCATATGCCTTCTCCATCTTATGCTGTAATTCTTATCCAAACTAAAGCCTCTGCAAAATCTTATAGAGGAAAAAAAAGACAATAAAAAGCAGTCTTTTTCCATACAGAAGATCTTCATGTTACCTATACCATCTTCTGGGGTTTTTTTCCCTCAAAGCTCTTTTAGCCTTTTAACAGAAACCTTTTAGCAGAAAGTGGAACTGAACTGCTGTGTTGATTAAGTGCAAAGAAAATAATCTCAAAGAGTTTCAGATAAATTGTATTCCTGTCAAATTATTACATTCATTTTCAAAAGTGTGCATTTTCTCATGACTTCAGTGTGCCGGTTTGAAGTCTATTTAAACTTAAAATACTGAGTTTTAGAAAATTTCTACCTCTGAAGAAACAGCATTGTCTAAAAAAATTTTAAAAAAGAAATCTCTTGCTTTAATTCACAAAGTGCAACTTTCATAAATCACAATAGTACTCCCAAAAAATAGAAGAAACACAAACCTCCTAATGCAATCCTCCAGTTTTCAAAACAGCTGTTCCTTTTTCAAATCTCCTCTCCCCACTGCAACACACAATACTGATATAATATCATAGCACAATTTCATTCTTTGTTTCCTCAAGGCTCCTACTTTGTTGTGTTTAACATCCATACCAGAGATTCTTAATTGAAAGAAAAAGTCTTCCATTTTCCTACCTTTCTCAGTGTGCTACAGGAAACAAACTACAGGGGTAGTGGATTTAATATAAACTTGCACTGTGATTTGCAGATTCCAGAACAATTCAATTTTCTTCTTTCTTAGAAGAAGCACTGTATCTCATTTAAAAGTTCGTCTTACATCTCATCCACAACTTCTTAGCTTCATATTAATTTACAACAAACAAACAACCCTTGAACTTAAAACATTTTTCTTTGATATATCAGTTACTCTGCAAGATAAAGAATTTTCTGAGTTATTTGTTCTACAAAGGTAGGAAGAAAACAAAAGCTTTGTCAAGAATTTATAGCTGACATTGCAGAAGCAAATGTAAAATATTAAGCATGTTAACTAGGATGCAAAGGCGTGATATGTGGGAGAGTGCTTTTGTTCTTTGAGAAAGTACCAAATTCCAGAGGAAAAAAAAGAGCTTATGACCGGAATTCTCTATGGCAGTTATTAATCTGTAACCTGGAGTTATGCACTCTTGAGTGTTATGTATTCATGGTCTCTATACAGCCCCTCATTCGGGAGCTATGTAGGCAGCATGAAAAGTCCCACTATCTCCACCAACCAGGAAGCAGCTGCTTTGGTCTATGGGGGTCTCTTCCCCTATCAATAAGGAAGCTTCTGCTGCCATTATCAACGCCATCCCTCGCATGAGCAATCTCCAGTGCAAGGGCTAATTGCAACAGGGACTCTGCTTCTGACTGTCACAATGGAGATCACTCATGGGAGGAGGAATAAATGGCACCCAACTGCTTCCCAGTCAACAGGAGGATTAGACCCCCACCATCTGCAGTGGCTGCTTCCTGGTAAGTGGGGATTGGGAGGATCAGGCTGGGATGCACTGTAACCACAATGTTGACTCACACATACATCCCATACAGGATTCCAGCTGATGGGATCTACTCAGGAGTTTTTGTTGACTCCCATGCAGAGATCAAAGGAAACCTACAGACATAAAAAGTATGGTTGGTCTAAAACTGGAAACAAAATCTGTTGCTCTACTGGGTGCATGAAAGAGGAGGACAAGGAGAAGTCTGAGACTTAACATGACTTGTTCGTAGCATTGGAAACAATGCTTTCTTGTTAGATTTGAACTGATCTTGGACAGGCCCTATCCAGAATGAGTCAGGAGGGAAAAAGAAAGGAGCTTAGAGATACATTCCCATACACTGCAATTCACCTTGTTATTACAGATATGGAAGCTCTTGGCATGAGAACAAAAACAGAATTCTGCCTTTTTGTTATATGTGTTTCATGGATATATGATCATACTTTGGACCACAGTGTTTACCTAAAAATATATCCCCCTGATGATAATGGAAGACTGATGGTATTGTAATTACATCAGAGCTTGTTGTACTCTAAATTGCAATTTACTACTGACAAATTTTAGGGATGTTATGTTTTGGATTGCAGTTCCCAGAATTTCCCAGGAAACATGATCATGGTGGCTTGGGGAATTCTTGGATCTTTTGTCCAAACTTTTCCAAACCATGAACATCAGCGATAAGCCATGGTCTAGAATCTAAATGATAAATAAACAGTCTAAGTGCTGTTCAGGTGTTTGGTTGCACATGCATAGAATTCTAACTGGGGATGGGGACATTAGTGTACATATAAGCCCCACTCCCAATGTCTTTAAACATCTAGAAGTTAAGAGTTCTTATGTGAGTATGGCCCCAACTCAGTTTTTTACATTACATTCCAAACTCTGACTACAAGGCAACCCATCTAACACAGCGCAGCCTAAGCTGCCGGACTTTGGAAGCCAGGTGCAGCTGAGGAGGTATGTCTCATTAGTCATGTAAAGTTCCTATAAGTGGGAACTCAGTAGGGGAAAACTACAGGAAGTTTGTAATGATGTTCAACTGAGTGTAGCTACAGAGCTCTCTTCGAACCTTCATGCAAAGGCTTACCTGTGTGTGCCAGGGAAAATTAGAGGTGGAGCTTATATGTCCCACACATCCTCATCCCAGTTTTAGCCCTGCATATGTCCAGGCAAATGTCCAAACAGGGGTTTTGAGGTCCTGTAGTTCCTTCAATGGTTGCATCTTTGCTGTCATTGCTTACATATTGGAAGTGACTGCAGCATCATGCAGAAAGCTGGATTGTAATGATACTGATTTTTAGAAGTTGTAGTATTGTGCCACATAATTTAATCCTCATGGCCAGTCCCTAGAGAAGCCATTTCTTGACAAATCTGTTTTATAGTACCTCTTACATCTGGTGGAAGCCAAAAATATATTAGAATTCACATAAACTCAACCGTGATTAGTTAAGGCAGAATTAACTCAGTTTTTCAACATGGAACATTTCCCACCAAGGAGCATTAAATAATTTTGTAGTGCCTCTAATTTACATAATAAAAGTTGGCAGCACACCCTCCACTATTAATTGCATTTTCATTTGCCATAAAACTTTCATTCTTGTTCATCATAAAAATTATGTGTATAAATTAAACTCCTGATTATTTTATTGATGGGTTATTAGTTGCTGAGGAAAACAGAGACAAAGATAAAAACATAAGTTGTTTTATATATTCACAGAGCAAAAATTTGGCTCCCATTCCTCTCAGTTATACAAAATTATTTTCTTGGACATTTCAGTTTTACCCAGAGTAGGCACCACATTAAATCTTTTCTAAGAAGTGCTATACATCACCCAAAATGAATGACATCAGGGATGCTGATTTTAAATAGAGCTTCCAGGTAAATCAAACAGAAAGGAAAGTACCTCTTCCAATGCCCCTCCTACTATATGAGCACTTTTTTCAGCAGTATTGGGAAGGGAATCCACACAGGCAGCATCCTGTGTTCCCCTTTAACATACTGTGGAGGTCTAGTAAATCCTCCATCACAGGTTGTTAGGTAGGCTGGAAAAGTGAGGAGACAGGGAAAGAAAACTTATGTCAAACTAGATGTCAGGGGCTAGCAAGGTGCTTAGTTTTAGTCCATAATATTTAATCTTGGCTGCTTCTAGAGGAGTGGCCTCTAGGCTTCATAAACCATTTTTCCTGCAAAGAGCAGAAAATGCCATTAACTTTCCACACTACTGGATGTATTGCCTTTTTTGTGTGTTCATCTTCCTATCTTTCACAGGCTTTTCCAATTGTTTGTTCTTCAGACCAGTTTGCTGTTTTGTGTTGTTACCTTACTTCCACACCAGTAGGTATGACATATGCATTAAGCAGAAAAGGAGAAAGCCCAGTTATATCCAAGCCAACCTTTAAAAAAACCTTAATTATTAATTTAGTGCTAAAAAATTAGGACCTTTTGACACTACACTGTTATAGTGCTATTATTCCATTTTCAACATCCTATGGAATCCTGGGATTTGCAGTTTAGGGAGGGGCCTTTAGAATTCTCAGCCAGAGAGCTCTTTGGCCTCAACGAACTACAAACTCCAGAATGACCTTGGAAGAACAGTGTTTAGGGGAACGTGTATCACTTTTTTATTCTTTTTATTTTTTGAAAAGCAGATTTTCTCCGTGAAGGAGGACAGAAGGTCTTAGATGAAGCACTGGAGAAACAAGGGAGAGTAACAAAGAAATGACCATGCCGTGGGGACCTCACCCTCCACCCCCACAAAGGGAAGGTGAATGGTGTTTTCATGCTAAAGGGCTAGTGTAGAAGCAGCCCTCAATCTTAAAAGAAATATGGAGGTTTTTAAATGATGCGAAAAACTTTACATGTGTGTTTTGATCTCAGCAAGAAGTGGATAAAGCGCCTGTGAAGTAGCATATTTTAAAGTGAAGCAAATGCTGTTTTCATTTCCATACATTAACTGAAATTAGGCATTGATGTAAATTATACCAAACAGTTTCTGGAAGCAGATTTATGCTTCCTTTGGCCAATTACTGTGACTATTTTCTTGCCAAAAGAATCTGTTTTGTAACCACCTTGTGGCAGTTAACATACGGTGGAAATTTCTGTCAAAAGCCATTCTTTTAAATGGGTTCAGTATATTCCAGGTAATCTACCTCCACTGCCCTACAAGCTTCACAAAGAATGATCTTCATGAACATCACAGATTCTGAATCTAGTTTTGCCACCTGTTTTTATTTTACTTTATTTTTATTAGCAATTAATGTCATATAATAATAAAATATTCCTTCCCCATGCTTCTTCAACACAGACAGCATTCCATGATTCAAAGTGTAATCAGACCATTACTATCAAAGATAAATGACAGGAAAACAACAATTTTAAGACTGTTTTCAGGGCTGCTTTAGGAATTTTTAAAGAGTTTTTAAATGTTTTTAAAATGTTTTTATCTTTGAATTGTTTGAATTGTTTTTATTGCCTTGGGAGCCCTTGTGGACTGAAAGCAATGCAGAAATACTTCATATAAATAAATGATAAATAAAAAGAACATAATCAGTATCTAAAGAAAGATCATTATGATACTTTCCAAAATATCATGTCATTAAATGGTGGTCCATGACTAGAATTTGCATGTGCCATAAGTTATGAATGGGTGTCATGTAATCTCAAAGATATCTTCAGTTATTTTGCCTGTGGCAAGGTTGCTACCTCCTTTTGACACAGTAAATATACAATATGCAAAAGCAGAAGAACTGATCAATAGGCTATGTATGATACTAATGATGAGAAGCAGAATCTTGTTGGGCAGTTATGAATGCATAACCTAGGCCCTTTTTGCACAGCATTTGCCATGTGAAAGGGCGCCTGAAGTGTCATGCGATTATGAGGAACGATCTGCACGACACACTCACAATCGCGTGACGCTCCAGGGCCTGGCAGGCACCGCTCACGCACTTTTTCATTTTCAGCTGAAAATGGTGTGTGATCGTGCATTGCTCCAGGGCCCTGCACGCACTTGCCGTGTGTGTGGAGCCTCTGGAGCTGTGGCAGCTGTGCTTCCTGCCCCAGCGCAGCCTGGGAAACTTGCAGGTTGTGCTGCGGAAGGAAGAGGCGGGGCTGTTGCACTACCTGCTCGCGAGCAGACAGCTCGTGTGGAGCTGAAGCAGTGGGGACACGAGAGCCTCTTGCTGGAGGCTGCTCGTGCAATCCCCGCACCCCAGCGCCAAAAAAAGGTAAAGTGTGGAAACGGCTAGGCACTAGTGACTGTTTCGTATGATCTTTACTTTACCATGATCTTTACTGAGGACCATGAAAGTCCTCTAATCCTCACTTACCAGGAAACAGCCACTGTTATTGACAGGGGTCTGCTGCCTTGTAAATCAGGAAACAGCTGGCTGACTGTCCCACCCACCCCTCACATGAGTGTCAGTCACAGTGGCTGCTTCTTGGTAAGTGCATATTTGGGAGATCAGGGTGAGATTCACTATGTAGCACCCTAACTATGATGTATACGCATATGTAAATCCCCAATAAGATTCTATCCATTGTTAGCAATCATGCCATTAAAAAAAATAGCAGAAGTAAGAAGACTGGCCCAGGTACAAACTCTGACCATATTTCTCCATGCTATTAGAGAGCTGAACTCTATGATGATGGGGCAATGTTCTCAGGTTCTATCACCATCTCCCAGGATCGATCTCCCTTACCAGGTACTACAAAGAAGGGGCAATCTAGGCCCTTTCCGCATGTGTGTGTGTGGGGGAATGGCCAAAAACAGAGCTTACCGGCTTTGTTTTCCGGCTGGCCGAGTCCGTCACCATGAGGAGCAGCACGAGTTTGCTGCTCCACAGTCCTCCGGCATCCCAAATGGCGGCTTCCGGTTGGTGGAGGCTCTCCACCAACCGGAGAAGCTCGCCAGCCGGAAGCCCGCCCCCAGCAGATCTGCAGGCACGCACTTGCACGCGCCTGCAAATCTGCTCCAGAGCCGGGCGATGGAGTGGCATGGGGTTGCACGCTCCGTGATTTTTAAAAACCTCGAAAAAGAGGTTTTTAAAAAACACGCCGAGCGACCAGTTCCAGTCGCTCCAGAGTAGACTGAGGTATGGAACTACAGAAAGTAGTCCACCCCAGTCTGTTAGAGGTGCGGAAATGGCCCTAGTCTTAGAAACGTAAGGGGAGATCTTATACATTCTGCAAAGCTTCTTATATGACATTGCAAGGACCATAACATTGCAGTATATATTAAATTTAATACAATGATACTTTTTTCCTTTAAAAGTCACCAAAAACTGAGGTTTAAGTTTTTTAAGCTGGGTTGTACACTTCCATATTTCCAAAGTGAAATTTGAAAATCTTTATTTTTTTAAAATCTATTTCACAGGACCAGCTCTGAGTGAAGAAATCTATATTCCCCATGCTGTAAATGGTTGTCAGTTGTGTGTTGGACATAAATTTATATAGCATGTTCATTTCTGAGACACATTATGAAAAATTAGGGTTATAAAGAACTCAAATAGGTAGCACTATTTACCATGTACTTTACCACTTCTGTTGAGTTTGACATGTAAACTCCTCTAGGGATGTAAATCCTGATTTGGTTTATCCTCATGTACTGAATGAAGAAATGCACCCCCATCTTCTTGCTGATACACAGGGGAAAAAAATTAATTTTCTTTTGAGGGCTGGTTGGCTATTGTTGGAGAAAGTTCCCATATTTTTGAACCTGATTTTTGTACATTTCTGTAATTTTAAGATTTAACAATATTTAAGATTGTGATAAATATTATCAACTATTGGGTGATATCCTGCATGGGGTGATGGATTAAAGGTCCACTCAGATGGAACTAGAGCCCATCTCCCTGTCCCATCTCCACTCTCACATAATTTACCTGCCTCTTGCAAGAGTTCCCTAATGTGGCCATTTAGTGACCAATGGACAGTGAGGGATAGGGTAGTGGCAGAGCATTCAGCTAATTTCCCTGTATTCAGACACACAGTCACAAAGGCATCCTCTGGGATTTTCATTCTTCTTAAAAGTAACTTTCCAAACTCTGAGGTGTGTATGTGTGAGTGAGAGAGAGAGGGAAAAATAGAGAAGACTGTGGCCAAAATCTTTTTGGTGATTTACACTGGTGTAGCTCCTGGTTATATCAACATAAGAACTTTCTGGTATGCGGCACAACTCTATATCCCAGAATTTTGATTATGTAATAAGAGAGTTTATAGGGTGTGTGTGTTTGTATGTATATATGTGACACAGTGTGCCTTAATATATTTAGGTACTACTGAGAAATGTTTCTCCTTTGGTCATCTCCTGTTTTCTGTATCCTTCTGTTTTATTTTCAATTATATTTCTATACCAATACACTCAGTCCAGTTGAAGGTATTATGTGCCTTGTTTTTATATCTATACTGGCATTCAAAGCTCATCAAGTGCATTTGAGGGAGCCCTTTCTCAAGAATATCTCAGTGATAAAAATCTACACTGCCATCTTGTAGCAGCTGTTCCACACCTGGCCACAATTTTGAGATCTCACATTCTTTGTCAGGCTGTCATGTCCTGCCTAGTTGTTTATTTTATATCTGAGTTTAACAGACTGAGGAAGGTCAATGGGAAATGCTTTATATTTTGCACAGATGGAAGCTTATTTTGATATTTTATTCCACTTTTGTGATTCAAACAACTATAAGGAAAGCTACTATTGTGAGTGAGAAAGCGGAAAGGAATTTAATTGCTACAACAACAAGACACTTTTTAAAAAAGAAAGAGAAACAGTTTTCCATTTGTATTTCCTGTTTATGGTAACAGCCATGGAAGCACCATGTCAGTTTACCTTGTGCTATGTGTTCTACCAATAATTCACTGTAGTCCACTGGGAAATCAACCGGCCTCCAAATGATGCTGCTTACTTGTGGTTGAAAACATACGTAGGATGGGGTAGGGAGCAAGATGTTGTTGATAGTCTAGCAGTTTGCATAACATGGCTAGTGTACAACAAGTTTCCCTTGATGGGTCACACATTGCAGAGGCCTCTTTTATAGTGTCTAGAACAGCCTCCGTATTTTATTCAAACATGTCCTGCAACATTGTTCCACCTAAATTTGTGCATCATGCACTGCTGTGCAGCTTGAAGACAACACCTGAGAATCTACATTGGGGTTGTGTAGTGTAGATCTACCCATGTGGAGTTACACACTGACTGCTTTGTAAGCCTTGTGTTGAATGGCAAAGCTGAGAGTAACTGAATGCACAGACAACTGTCCAGGTGAATGCATATCTGAATCCACATACACAGGGGCATTGCATGCACATGTATGTCTACACCCTCAGATTTCCTCAGTGTTGAACTGAATACAGCCATTCTATATCAGACAAAAATAGCCAGTTACTTAAGTGGAACTTGCACATTAGTAAGGCACAAACAGGATTCCAGCCAATATCTTAGAAAAATGGTGGTGTTGTTTTTTTTTGAAAGGAAACCTGATGGTGGGTTAAAGTTGCACGTGGAAAGAAAGGTCTAGAGATAAAAGTTTATTGAACTGTTGAGAAACCACTTATAAGCCTTGGTGTGGCAAACAGATATGCACTGACAGCTTCATTTCTTTCATTTTTTATCATGGTTTCAAGGCAAGTACATCTTGAGTGTAATGATGAGGATGTATTTCAGGTTTAAACATGTATTTATAGATCATAGCAAAGCAAGAAAGACAAAGCTATTTGTGCCATAGAAACCTATGGATTAGAGAAGGAATAAGTTATTTTGGAGTTCTCAAATGCAACATACAGTCTTCCCTCCACATTTGCTAGAGTTAGAGGCAAAGAACTCTCATGAAGATGGAAAAACCGATGAATAACTCCTGGCCCTCCCAAACCATATTTAACACACACAAAAATATGATCACAGAATCACAGAATCACACAGAATCACAGAAATGTAGAGTTGGAAGAGACCACATGGGCCATCCAGTCCAACCCCCTGCCATGCAGGAACATCCTCAAAGCACTCCCAACAGATGACCATCCAGCCTCTGCTTAAAAACCTCCAAAGAAGGAGATTCCACCACACTCCGAGGCAGCATATTCCACTGCCGGACCGTCAGGAAGTTCTTCCTGAGGTTCAGGTGGAATCTCCTTTCCCGCAGCTTGAATTCATTGCTCCTTGTTCTGGTCTCTGGAGCAGCAGAAAACAAGCCCTCTCCTTCCTCTACATGGCACCCCTTCAAATATTTAAACATAGCTATCATGTCCCCTCTTAACCTTCTCTTCTGCAGACTGAACATACCCAGCTCTCTAAGTCTATCCTCATAGGGCATGGCTTCCAGGCCCCTCACCATTTTGGTCGCCCTCCTCTGGACCTGCTCCAGCTTGACCATGTCCTTCTTGAATTGGGGTGCCCAGAACTGGACACAGTATTCAAGATGAGGTCTAACCAAAGCAGAGTAGAGTGGTACCAGGACCTCCCTCGATCTAGACACCATACTCCTATTGATGCAGCCGAGAATTGCATTGGCTTTCTTGGCTGCCGCATCACATTGCTGACTCATGTTCAGCTTGTGGTCTATTAAGACTCCTGGATCCCTTTCACACGTACTGCCATCCAGCCACGTGTCCCCCATCCTATATTTCTGCATTCCATTTTTTCTACCTAAGTGTAGGACCTTACACTTCTCTCTGTTCAATTTCATTTTGTTAGCTTTGGCCCAGCTCTCCAATCTATCCAGGTCATTTTGAATTTTGATCCTGTCCTCTGGCGTATTAGCAACCCCTCCCAATTTGGTGTCATCTGCAAATTTGATGAGCATGCCCTCTATTCCTTCATCCAAGTCGTTGATGAAAATATTGAAGAGCACTGGGCCCAGGACAGAACCCTGTGGCACCCCGCTAGTCACTTTTCTCCAGGATGAAAAGCAGCCATTGGTGAGCACCCTTTGGGAACGGTCAGTCAACCAGTTACAGATCCACCTGACAGTAGCCCTGTCCAGCCCGCATTGTATTAGCTTCTTTGCAAGAATGTCATGGGGAACTTTGTCAAAGGCCTTACTGAAATCGAGATATGCTACATCCACAGCATTCCCTTCATCTATCAAGCTAGTAACTCTATCATAAAAAGAAATAAGATGATCACCATATTCAACCCACCATGGATTCCTTTGAGGCATCACGGGTCCCTTCACAAGGCAGAAGTGGGAGGCTGGTGGGGCTTACTGCCACCTCCACTGCTGCCCCACGTCATTTTTAACAGGGACTTAAAAGCCTCGTTCACAGTTTCTCAGTCTCATGAGTCTTGCAGTCCCTATTAAAAAGGCACAGGGAGGCAGCAGAGGTGACAGCAAATAATCTGCAAATAATCAAATCCGCAAAAGTGAAACTCGCAAATGTGAAGGGCTGACTGTATTTTGGACTGTGCTTAGGAACATCAAGAGTGACTTCTCTTTGTTATTTATAAAGCAACATATAAGAATTTAAACAAATACATAAATTCTTATATGTTGCTTTATCCAGTGTGAACTCAAACCAAAAATATCCCCTTGTTTGCATGAGAGGGAAGTCAAATCTCTGACCAACCATGGAATAATGAGACCAGGCACAGTAAGCTGGGTTGAATAAGGGCCACTTTATTTAACCTAAACCTGTTTAAAAGGAATTAATCTGTAAAGAGAAAGAATGGGAAGCAACTGGATGTGGGATAAGTTGAGGCAGGTGTCATCCCTTGACTTCCTCCTTAGGCTTCCCCTGGGCAAAACACCTGAGCCCTGAGGGTAATCCAATAGCTGGGTTGTTCCCCTTCTAGTCATTGACTGGCAGGCAGACCCAAGGATTCCCCCTGCAGTTGCAGAACCAAAAATGAGAGCCAGTTTCCTAGGCCAGCCCCATGGGAAGATAACTTCTCCACCTCATGGGTCACAGGACCTAAAGAGGCAACTCCAGAGCCCTCTTCTTAACCAAAAAGTGGTGAACAGTGAAGCACCTGCTATTTTCTTTCCCCAGTACCTCCCATAGACAAGGGACAAGTGTCTGCTTAGTCCCTTTCCCTCACCAGGTTGGCCAAAAGGGTCCTCACTCTTTGTTACAAGTGCCCCAGGAACTACATATTACCCTCCTGAGATAATGCACCATTTCCCACTCTGCATTGCTCAGGGCACTGAAATACTACTTTGAGATGTCAGATTAAGTGGCCCAGCCCCTTATATAGGGCTTTGTGGGATTCTCTGTTAACCTTCCTGCATATCCCATCAATGCTAAAGTTTGCAAGGAAAAATGGTGGACAACATCAAACTTATATCCATTTGTTCTCAATGATCCTAAATTCATGCAGAGCCCATAGAATAAGGGTCTTGCCCTTCTACAAGCCTGTGTCCTTTCCATACAGGTGAATGACCAGGACATGAGGGGGAGGCCCTTTGTGTTCCCTAAACAAAAGAAGTAACTAACCACGCCAATGAAGGCCTCTTTTCCCAAGCCACTCCTCTATGGCCTGGTTGCTCAACCCCAGTTCAGTCCAAATATGGCAGTTCTAACCCTGGTGCAAAGTCCAGTAAACCATACTGTGGCTGAAAATCAGGACCTGCCACCTCTCCAAACAAAACCTAGAATCTGGGAAAGATAATAAAATTAGTAAACGGCAAAACACATTTATAAGAGGCTGGATACAACTCTTGTAAACCAAAGATCTCCAATATGCTGGACACATCCTTCATCTAGGCCCAAAGAAGCCTCCCCAGTCCAGAATGAATGGGTCTCAAATCTTATGCCCTGCAGCCCCAAATGCTATAAAGTCTTGGAAGTAACAGTCCATTATGAGTACTTGGTAAGGAATGTAAAATCTGCGTGGCAAAATAGTGGAACTCGCTTCAGCTCCCACACCCAAAGGTAACGCTGCAACACACAGATCAGTCATAAGGCCAGACTGTGACAAGAGACCTAATGATACCTTTGCCCTGCCCTCCTTTTATCTGTCTTAGAGGTATAGATCAGCAATATAGCCTGTTGAGTTAAGAGTTAAATACCTCATCTCCAATGCTCTACCCAATGTATCGTTTCAACTCACTAACCCACAAGCACCAAAAAGGCAGTGAAAAGGCATGAAAAAAAGAGTTGTAATCAGAGGTACAAATACCCAGGTACACCTCAACACTTTAAGTACATTTGATAATAATGGTGTGTACCTGTTAAGTGCCTTAATCTGGTCCTGAGACCCTCCCTCCAGCACCTTGAAAATTATGTAGTTACCTGTATCATCTTGATACCCTTGCACTCCAAAAGCAAAAGCCAACATGGATAATCATTCCAGAATGGACTATGGAGCTAAACCCTAGAGATGGGACGAATCTAGAATTTTCTGAATCCAAATCTGGATCCGAATCCTTGGAAGGTTCTGGAAATCCATGAATGTTGAACCTTTCAAATCCTTTTTTTAAAAAGAGTTTAAAAAGCAAGGGAAAGAAGGATAATCTTGGGCAAGACACACTCTCTCAGCCTTAGCAAAAGCCTAGGCAGAGGCAAACCTCCCTCTGAAGAAATCTGGCCAAGACAATTGTCCTAGTTTTGCCTCAGAATCTCCCCAGGTTGAAAATGACATGAAGGCCCTTTCTACATAGGCAGGAAAATATGGCTTAATCCCACATTTTCCTGCCTGTGTAAACAGCACCACATACTAGAGTACAGAGATAATCCAGGTCAAAACTGGCTTTTCTCTGCATAGCTCCTTCTGGTATCCTGGGGTTTGTAGTTTGATGATACACCAGCACACATTGGCAGAAAAGGCTGTGACCCCTTGTAAAACTCCAAACCCCAGAATTGTGTCTGAAAGAGCTTTGCAAGGGAGCTATGCAAAGGAATCTTTCAGCTGTCCTTGAAATCTCAAGCCTGTAGCTTCCAGTCAAGTACTAAACTTAAATATTAAATGTTCAGTTTAGATATCTTAGAACACAACCCCAGCTGTAATTTGTGAAATCGTTAGCAAAGGCCATTATTACTCCAACGGAAAAACTCACCTACTTATTATCTTCCCTTGTATGTCTGGCCTCTCAGGTGTACCGGTCTCCCAGGTTTTCAGGCGTCCCGGTCTCTCTGGTTTTCAGAGGTCCCGGTCTCCAACAATCTATCTGGTTGGCGGATTCGAAAGATTTGGTTTGCCTATTTTGGCACAGGGATTTGGATTCGGGAATCTCGAATCCTTACCCAGGATTCGAGGATTCAGTTGGCCCATCCCTACTAAACCCTTACCCCTCAGGTATATGCAGAACTGTTAAATGTGGGAAACAGATATAGGCCAAACAGCCTATAATTCTTCCTCTGACCTAAATCAACCAACCCAAGAGGAGATACTTACTTGGTACTGGGAGCCAAAGAGAGGCTAATTGCCCTGAGAACATCGCCCCACTGTCAGAGACCCAGGCAGCGAGCCAGCCCGGAGAAGGGAGTGGGAAAACTAGCAGAGTCCTGCCGGGAGGAGTCAAGCAAGCAACTACTCAAAGGAAGTCCATTTACCTAAGCCAGAGCGACAAGCAAAAGCCATAGTCAGAGTTCCAAAAGCCAGGGGTCTGGAGCCAAGAGATCAATCCAAGGTATCAAGCTGGAAGCAAGGAGAGGGCTTATAAAAAGTTTGCCACAAGCAAAGGAAAGCTTCCAGGCAGGCAGTTATATAGCCCAAGACACAGGTGTGGCTAGTCACTGCTTCTTGAACTTAATCAAGGAAACCTCCCTTTGCTCTGCTCTCTTGAGTCTCCACCTTGTCTGTGGCCTGATTGATACAGGTTCCAAAGCATCTTCAGAATCGGATCCCTGTTGCCCTAAAGGAGCAGGCAGAGGAACATCCGAGCCTGCTTGGTCCATGGCAGCAGGGGGAGCTCTTGAGCTGCAGGACTCATCTCCAGCCAGAGCCACAGGGACCAACAGCTGCTGCTCGTCAGCAGCAGCTCTGACAGGGGCTTCAGTTATCACACCCTCCAAGCCTCCACAAGTCCAAGAGCCTTTCCTTCAATCTCAGTACCTAGGAAGACTAAACATTGACTAAATCCCTCTGTCTGTTAATAGGCTAGTGGCACACGCTATTCCCACGTCAAGAAGCAAAGCTCCCTCATCGGAAATGTTCACTGTACCATTCCTGGGTGCTCTATGAAGAAAAAAATCATCTAAATAAATAATAACCCCTCTTAGCCCACTCCTAAGCTTAAGGGCCCATTCAAGAAAAGTACTGAACTTTCCAAAGGCAATTCAAAGTCCCTAGGATAAACAGTCAGAACACAAAATGCAGATTTGGAGTCACATTTCACCAATTCAGCCCCGATCTCATTCCTACACACTTGCTGAAATGCTTCATCAAAAGCTGTATAGCATACAGTGCAGAGCTCCAAAGGAATGGCATCATTTACAGATTCCACCTTGGAGTAAGACAAGTGATGAATGAGATTGTACTTACTAGGTGCATTTTTGGGCATGACCCCCAAAGGTCATACCCTTAAATTGGGTACAGGCAAAGATATGAATGGACCTACAAGTCTCCCCTCTGGAACTTCCTTATGTTTCTTGTCTCTAACAACATCTTCCAAACCAACCACCAAATGTCAATTCTTAGGCTTTTTCTGCACAATGGCACTCTCCCATCACAATCCTGGCAGCATCTCTGCCAGGATGGGAGCGTGTCCCTAATCTCCTTTCCTTGCCTGTAGAAGGGAGCACAAGAAACATGCTCCACACTTCCAGACTGCAGCTGGCCATCTTCTCATGCTGCAGTAGAGGAGGAAGCATGTAGATTGTCCTTCTGACCCTTCTGCATGTCCAGCTGCAATGGATGGCTCGCGTGATCAGGGGTCATTGATGGAATTTCTCCATCAATGATGTAGCCAGTGATCATGCCAGCTAGTGACATGAGAGGGGTGGGACCACAACGACATCATGCAGAAGTGTCATTGCAGTCCTGCTTCTCTTGTGTCCCCATGCCAGGATGCTGTTGTCATGAGGAAAGTGCTTTAGATCGAAAAATCCTTAAAATGGAATCTGAAAGCTTTCCCTAAACCCTTGCACTCTCTAAGCAAAAGGCAACACAGATAACTGTTCCAGAATGGATTGTGGAGCGAAACCCTTGACCCTAAGTTGTACACAGAACTGTAAAATGTGTGTAACAAGGATAGGCCAAAGAGCCTGAAGTCCCTGACCTAAACCAATCAAACTCAAGAATAGTCTTATAGCTGTTTTTGGTACTGGGAACTAAAGAGGGACTAATTGCCCTGCTAATCTCCAAGCCTCCACAGGTCCAGAAAACTTCCCTGAATCTTTCCCTCAGATAATAGACTGTAGTTTGATTAGATTAAATCTGCAAAAGAACCTCCAACTGATCCAATTTAATTGGCTGGGTCCCCTTTGCAGTGGAGGGGCACCCCTTGTTATCCCCTTATTTGACTGCTGATCCCTTTGCCCTGCTACAACTTTTCCTTTCAGGCAGTTGGCCTGTGCTGATGGCAAGCAGCAGCTTGTGGCTTATTACTATCCCCAGCCTGCACCTTTAGGACAATACAACCACTGTGCAACTTCTCACCTTGGGTTGATTGAGCAGGTGTCAAAATTTGCATCCACAAATGTGACTCCATTTGATCCCACCTAAGAGTGTGTGAGTGGAGGAAGGGGGCGGGGGGGCTAATCACTGACCTCATATGGAAAGCCTCATCTTAAAGTAACCAAGCTGGACCTACAAAATCCACATAGGCTCTATAAATTATATCTCTGTACTGGAAGAGCAAAAACACTCTCTATGGTTGCGTCCTCACAATAACCCCTGCGTGGTTCAAAATCCAGGCAACAATTTGCTCCAAGTCCTGTCTACCTTACACCTACACAGTTTCTTGTCATCCAATTTTATTCCTTTTCTTCCAATTCAAAATAAATAGAAGACATCCATGTACTTTAGTATTTTATCTCTAGTATTTGCGACAAGTGATTTCCCAGGGGAAGTGTCTGCTCCCCAAGAGGAATCGCTCCATAAGAAACAAAATAGTAACTCTTATTGGCAGGGTGCTGCATATCCAATCCTCCAAAAACCACTATAGATAAGACCCTTGAGGGCAACACTGCCAAGAAGAAAACTAGGACTACCCTAAGTCCAAACTGTGATGTAAAGGCAAACGAGCATCCCTAGAGCTACCCACCTATCATGCCCTGCCTTGGAGACTGTGGCAGAGAGGAGGAGGATTCTGACTCCAAGGCAGAGGCTTTCCCAGAGGCTGAAGTGTCCCCAGAAGCTAGTCCAGAGGGAGATAACACACAACAAAAACAAGGGCCTGAGCCAGGGGAACAAATAGAGGAAGACATAGCTGACACACCTACCTTGCAGCCGAGGTGCCGGGAAAGGGAGGGCTTGCATCACTGGGTCCATTAAGCGAGCCCTAATGAGGGAACACCTATGGCGAAATCAGTCATAGATAAAAGAGGGCTCCAGCTGGCCTTTCCTTCCACAGTCAGCAACTGGTCTCTTTGGCCCTGAAACCCTGTGCTGTGCTTTTGGATCTGGTTGTCTTGGAACTCTGCCTGTTTGGACTACAGTTTGGATTTGCCCCTTTGGATTTGTTTGCTCTAGGCTGCCTTTCTGTTTGGACATTCTTTGACTCTCGTCTTGCGAGTAGGAGCTGTGCTGTTTGTGAATTACTGCCTGCTCTGCTGTAGACACGACACCACCACTGTTTGACCTACTGGAGCGTTCTAACTTCTCCATAAGCTTCACTGATGTAGACACACCCTGGCCACCCTACTCACCGACTGTGGGAGTCACCAGAAATTCCTCCATGTCACCCGATGTACCACCATTCTCACTACAGCTCTGCGTTTCCAACATAGGTCAATTTAGTGAGACTGGATTTACTGTATTTAACTGGGACAATAGGCTGCCTAGAAGGGACCTGAGCCTTCTCAAAAACCTGCAATCTAGCCAAAATGGCAGACAAATCACCTCCTCCTCCACTTAATCTGACAAAGCAGACAAGAGATGGGTGCTTAGCTGGCTGGTACTTAGCTGGACCTTTACCTGTGGGCCCTCCACTACTCTTTCTGGAAGCCATTCTTCCAAAACAGACTAGCTACTAGTCCAGTCCTCACCCAAAAGACAGACAGGCACAAACAGGTGCATAAGTCCTAATTGGGCCTACCAGCCCTGACCAATGACTCCACCACAAGCTTACCTAAGGTCAAACACAGTAGGCCTAACCTGACCTAATTTGGCCCACTGAGGCCTATGGGACATATACAAGGCCTATGGACCTCACTCTATAGGCCTAACTATGGGGCCTACATAAGGCCTACAAGACCAGCATGGCCTGAAGATCTGATGGGACTAAGCAAAAAGCTGTTTGGGCCTACTTGGCTTAAAAAAACAAAACAAAACAAACCAATGAGCTTCTGGGGCCTAATGCCTCAACAAACAAGCCTCACCAGGCCCATCGAGACCTTCAGGGCCCACTCAGACATAAGTCATGCCCAAAAGGGAGCCTACATGGCAAACAGGGCATAACGTTAGACTACTGGCCCTACCGAGGCCAACAGGGCCTATAGCCAAGCTGACAAGAGAACTGGCCTGTAAAGACTATAGGGGATACAGGGACCTACACTTATATTGATCAGGCCTGCTGGGCCCATTGAGGCATATGGGCCTATTCAGTGCCGATGGACCTGAAAGACCTACAAGGCCTATCAATCCCCCTGAACTTCTCAAAGACCTCTCTGCACCCACACTGAAAACATTAAAGAAGTCACCAGCTCAATCGAGCAGTGTAGACAGTGAACAGGCTGCCTGTTGCCCAATTCCAAACACCCCACCATGGAATGAGAAAAGTAAGCTGGCTGCAAGTCCACTCCTCTGTTCTGCTCCATTGCCCATTGTTTGGATCCTTCCAATGATCATACTGCTGCCAGGACAGAAGGCTGGCTGCAAGTTCAGTGCTCCGCACTGCTCCACTGATCAGTCCAATGATCACTGCTCAAAGTATTCACTGCTTGAAGAACACAGCAGCAAAGAGGAAGCAAAGGGAGACAGAAGGACTTAAATATCCTCTAGTGTCATCTCCCTCCATTGACATCCAGGTGCAGTCATGCCTGTTGAATTCACACCCGGCCTCTCCCCATTGGAAGCCAGTAACAGCATCTCCTCTCCTGAAATATTTCACACAATACAGGAATGATGCTGTAATGTTTCATTAAACCATCTGAATGAATAAATACATTCTGAATAAATAAAAAAAGCTCATAGTTTTTGTTTCTTTCCAAGGATACACTTATGCCATCTTGTTTTGCTGGTACTGGCAGAAGATAGATGATGATGGAACTCGCTGTAGTTATATTAAGATATTCGTACTTACATGATTAACAATGATTTCAGAGGGAAAATAGGATAGCATGCCCTAGCCCCACTTTAACAGTCCCCTTCATGCTTCTGTCAGGAGGTGTGTTTTTAGAGAAGAGCCTGTTTTATGCTCATTGGCTACTCCTGTGATGAAATTATGGTTCCATATCACAGGGGGTACCATCTACACATAGCTTGTGCTCCATTCAATGAACATGACTCCCCCATGATAAATTAGGATATATTATAGGCACTCCATCTAAAGATAGGATGCTTACAGAAGATGGTACATTAAGCTTCATTTCAAGCTTAACATTTCAAGCAAAACATTTCAAGGAAGGAGCTTAATGAGAATTGGGAATTGAAATCATACATTTCTTGGTTGTCTGTTTAGACTTCCTTTTTGATATAAACTAATAGTCTTAATAAGTTTATATCAAGGAAGAGGTCCAAACAGATAAACAGAAAGTCCCCATGTGGCTCTAACTGTCTGAGTCCACTGCAGACTTTCTTGGTTCCTTGAGCAATGTAATATTGCACTATCCTCTGCTTCGATGAGTCCCACCAGAGAAGGGCCAACATGCTTAGCAAGAAAATAGTGCCACTGGTGTCCATTTATGCTCAAAATGAGAAGGCCCTCTTATGAATCAACCATAGATTGGTATGTACTTGTAGGTCGTCACATTGCAGTGAACCTATTGATACCTTATTTTCCTTCTTTTTGTTCTTGGAAGTGTTAGAAGATTATTTAAGATTTGATCAGAAAAATAGACTTAAACAAATGAAAAAAAGTTTGATATATGATCATAACCTAGGCACTAATGCACTGTAAGAAATAAGAAAGGCATGATTATGGATCAGTTCTGTAATTTCTCAGAGAATAAAAATTTAGGAAGAGAATCAGAGTGGAAATTCTCAGTAATCAAGAGGAATGGCTAACGAACAAAGGATAGAAGCACTGCTCTAACGAAGACACTCCATAGTTGTGGAGTGTCATTGTTGCTGATCTAGGCCCTGCTTAATTCTTAGTCACTTCTCTCAAGACCAATTCTGAATGTGATGGTACATTTTCAGGCATAATCTTGTTATTGACAGTACTGAGATACATTCAGAAAGCAGTCGTGGGCCACTCTTTAGATAAAGACAGCCACAGTGAGATGTAATTGCTGTAATGATGCTTATTATATTGTTCAGGTCCTGCAGATAGCCTCGATTTTATTGCTCTGGCACTTTCCTTTATGGTCTCTGCTTCCCAGTTGCTTTTCTTTCTACCAAGAGGTATGTAACAAAAATACTGTTTCTTAGGAAACAGATGTCAATAAACCACATGATATGTTTCCTAAAGATAAATTCTTGCAACAGTAGATGTGAAAGATTCTGAGTAGACACCAATTTATTCTCTGGAAAGTCATCACAACTATGGAGGATTTCTTTTTCAGTTTCTTCCTTAATCTGGTAGACAGGTGCAAACACAATACAGTCACACTTGTACCATTACTTTATCCACAGTTTTACCTTTTCCAGAGGGAATAATGGAGGTTATAATGCAGAAAAATAGGGAAGTCACAATTACAGAGAATGTTTTATTCAGTAATTGAAATGACTTTTGCATTACAGCATTTCTAAATAAATGTTTGACTGTAATGCTCAGCTGATACAAACACAGCTGATATACATCTTACAAACAGTAGGCTATATAATAATATATATTAATGCAACCAGCTTCCAGTATATATGTGGTCCTTTTTATTACTCACTTTGACCATTCATGTGGCTAAAACAGGAAACTTAGTACTAAGCAAGTTCTCATAACTGTAGATTAATAGTATAAGCCCAGTGAAAGGTTTTCTATTGTAAATCCATGTTGAAAGATACCACTGAAATTGCATTTTGTTGTTTTTCCTCTTCAAAAGATGTATGGTTTCTCAATGAAATTGCCCTAGAACATTTGGCTTAGTAATATCTTTGAAAAGTAATCCAAACAGTATAGAAAGAATTAAATACATCTACAGTCTAGGGAATTTATACTCCAATCTATAATAGTATCCTTGGTGAAGTGGTTATTTCTGAAGAATTATCTTTACTTAAGAAATACATGGAAGCATCTGGCAGGCACATTTTCAAAAAGATTTCTTTTACACTGCTTTTTCTGAGCAAGATGGTTTTTTTTTTAAAAAAACCAAGTAATTAAAAACCCTCTAGTAGATTAAACCAGCTTTATTATTTTAGTCTTTCCTGACCTTCCACTTCCAATTTTAATGCAATGCCTGAGTTTCGCTAAGTTAAGTGGGACTTACTCTATTTATCTGATTGTAGCATTGAAGCCTTACTCTACAAATTTTAAACCTTTATGAAAGTCATGTGGTCCTCTCTATTCACTTTTCAAATACCACCGTATGCATTCTCTGGTGTCTTTTCATGTTGAATACCATAATATTAGTTGCTATCTTTTCTAGTACAACTGGACCCAAAAGTGCTTTCAACTAGTACAAAGGTGGCAGAACTTGTTGTACTCTCAATGGTGATTTGCTGCGTCTGCCACCATTCCTCACCACTTGCCATGGGCTGATGGAGACTCAAGCCCAACAGTATCTGGATGGCGCCAACCTTGAGTCAGTTGAAAGGTTCTTCTGCTTGTGGATGAATAATGGCCCTTTCTGAAACTTACCTGGTTCCATAGCCATTGCTTGGGGATCCAGGAAAAGCTTCTTCCAGGAGGGAATTGCTTCTTCTGTGCTCCCCTCTGCACTGGCTGCCTGCTGAATGGGAAGAAGCATGATGGCTCTGCTCCTCCCTTTCGCAGCACAGCCTGGCAGTTTCCCAAGCTGCGCTGGGGGAGGAAGCGCAGCCATTGAGCTTCCTGCCATTCTGTATGACAGGGTAAGTGTGGGAGGGAGGCGGAAGGACTCTGCAATCGCATGTCATTGTTGGGAGAAACCCGACAATGATTTAATCTGCGATTATGACAGGTTGCCATGGGATCGCCACAGGATCATGACGACGTCTTGCAGAACTGTCGTCATGATCCTGCGGTGATCCTGTGGCCATTGAGGGTTGGAGGTGGTGTTTGAAAAGGGCTAATATCTGACCTAGTAGAAAGATCCTGAGTGAAAAAAAATGATCCTAAGGCCAAAGAAGTTCTTGTGTGAGTAAAAATTTTTGTGAAATTTCTTGTGTGCAAGCTTTGAGTTAAGATCTCATTATGATTCAGCAGAGGTTCACATATTATACTGTACCTTGTTATCTTCACCATAAACAACAATGGAACCTATGATACCATAAAGACTAATGAGGTATATCTGACATGTCCACAACCATCTGGCAAACAATCTCCAGTGTGAAAGGGAATTGCGACGGGATCCTGCTCCTGATTGTTTCTCTGGAGTTCACTAGAAAGAAGGGGTGGAAATGCCAGTCTGCTATGCCCCTATAGACAGGAGAACAGACCTCCATCGCTCGCAGCAGTTGATATCCAGTAAAGCTGGATTGGGGGATTTTTATGATCGTGGCAATAGTGCCACACTTGTGACCGTGTAAGGCTTTGTGAATGTGAATGAATCTGTAGATTACAAATCCATAACTGCGATACTGAATTCCAGACACAATCCTCTATCAAAATGTTCACCATAGGAAGAAAATGAATTAATTGTAGTCAGTCTAATGAATTTTGTTATGTTTTGCAAAGCCTTCTAGTGATGTTCAGTGCTCACATTACAGAACAATCCAATATAGAGTTAAGAAAGGAGGATGTGCGAGAGAATTTAAAACAAGCATTAATTTGAATTATCACTCATGAACAATTTTTTGGGCAATAAGGAGATGAAGTGACATGGTCTCCCCCACCCCTTTCAAAAGAACAATTTTTGAAGGTAGATTATTTGTAGCTCCTCCTAGACATGGTGTTTCTTAGACGCTCTGCTTGGCACCTTTTTCCTTTTCTTTCACAGTGTGATTCCAGTCAGTATGGAGTCTTAAAGTAAGCAAGATTTATTTAGATTCAGCTATTTATATCCTACTTGTCAGGATACAAGTCCTTCTAAGGCAGCTCAAAAGTAAATCAAAACATTTTAATTAAATCACAATGAGCAGCACCAAACCCAAAATATAACAAGTCATCAGGATCCTTCCTACAGGGTTCGTGGACAAAGATGCTCCTGTACAGAGAGAGAGGGGGCAGCCAGGGCTGGATTAAGAAATATGGAGCCCTAAACTATGTCATTTTTAAGAGAGGTCATAGCACTACTCATCAAAGTGTATTTCATTTAAAACTTGAAATTTAGTAAATTTAGTAAATTTCTATTCAGAGACAGAGGCAGAGTTTCATACTTTGAAACACTAAACTATAGCTTACTTAGCGCATTTCTGCACTGCACCGTTATAGTACTATTGTTCCACTTTCACCATCCTTTGGAATTCTGGGGCTTGTAGTTTACTGAGGCCAAAGAGCTCTCTGGCTGAGAATTCTAAAGGCCCCTCCCTAAACTGCAAGTCCCAGGATTCCATAGGACATTGACGGTGGAATAATAGCACCATAACAGTGTAGAGTGGAAATGGCCTTAGTTTGTGTATAAATCTGGCATGGAGACATTTCAGATGGAGCAGGTTCTGATGTACCAATGGCACAAATTACCCAGTCAGTTGGGGTCACATTGTCACAGACCAGAGTTCCTTTCATCGTGAAGCAAAGACAGAGTGCATCTCCTCATTGCTTGGGTAACCAACTGACCATACCTTTGTTTACACTGTGTTGTGGCAGTTTCATTCCTGATCTTACTGCGGTGTGACTCCTTATCCTGAACTGTGAGGGTAAGCAATGAATCTTCAGCATAACAGGGCAAGGCGGGCAACATTTCAACCTGTGGCCTAACAGACAACCACCCTTCCTGGAGTGGCTTCACTGTCTAACCTTCTAGCACAGTGGCAATCTGGTGACATAAGCCTGTCATCTCTGCCATACACCAAGACTCACACTTCTATCTTTCACTCACATCTCCTCTCTGAAACGTCACAGAAAAGGAATGCCTCTTTTCACTATCCCAAACTAGGGCTGTCAAAGTTAGGGTCCTCTTTGTTCAGGACTGTTTAAAATATCTAATTGTTTCTGATTATTGGGAAAATAACTAAGATAAAAGAAGAAGATGACAACCAAGAAGTTAAAAGCATGGTTTCTACTGAAAATCAATTGCATTTTATGTCTTTCATGCAATTACAAAGAAAAACAGCTAAAAATGTATCTGCAAAAATATATCCATTTGTACAAGAAGAGACACATAATGCAGATTTTTTTTAAAAAAAGTTGTGCATTGAAAACGGCTACATAGGCATGAAAATTAAAATACTTTGGTAGTGTGAGGATTTAAAAAGATGGTGGAATTAAAAACTCTCAGTAATTACAAAACCTTGGCTGTTTTTTTCCCCTTCAAATTGGTTCCAGGGCAGTGTGGAAATACGAACCTTTTCTTTTCTTTCAATACTGCTAATGAGTAGAGATTTTCAAAGTCCTCCCCAGCAAAGACAACAACTGGAGCATTAAGGACTGGGTGACATGAATGCCTCCTTACTCCTCTTCCCCAGTGCTTTTTATTAATGTCCCTAGTTTATATAAAGTAGACAAGAAGCTAAATGGAAGGATTTTTATTGTGCAAATCACTCTGCTGTAGCTGACAAACTAAACTTCCTATGCAGGGTATTGCAGTATGTACCAGAGCTTGGAGGTATTGAGCTTTAAATATCAAGGTTACATGTAATGGCCTCAATCCAACACTCCCATAGTGTAGCGTAAATACTTGCATGCAGACATATGCCATAGTGGCAGTATGCAATCACTATGCAGAATAGCAACATTGGACAATGACTAGGTGCCATTGTACAATGCACAATATATCACGCGCAGCCACAGTGCAAAGTATAGGATGCACAACTGCAGTGCATAATCACAAGGAAGATATGGGATGCTCAACCACGGGAGAAAGTGTAAGATGTACAACCACAATTTGTAATCAAAATGTAAAGTACAGGATCCACAACTACAATGGAAAATATAGAATGCACAACCACAATCACAATGCATAATGACAATCACAACACAGGTATAACACTTCTATACTACCACTTTAACTGTCCAGATTTTGGGATCTATAGATTGGTGAGGGACATAGAATTCTCTGCCAGAAAGCTATAGTGTTGTAGTTGAAGGGAATCTACTACAGAATCCTAAGTACTCACCAAGTACAAATCCCAGGATTCCATAGGACAGAGCTATGGCAATTAAAGTGGCATCATACTGTTGTAATTGTGTAATATGGGTACAATCTCAGTTACATTTCAAAAATAAGGCAATATGGAGGACAAAGTCACTTTATTGGTGAAACAAATAATGGGTTCTAGATACCTTGTAGGGTTGTTTTCAGAGGGATTTTGGCCCTTTTCACATGTGGGTGGGAACGGGCGATAACGCCCAAAAACGGAGCTTACCTGAAACTGGGTAAGTCCGTCGCCACGTGGAGCAGCGCAAGCTCGCTGCTCCGCAGTCCTCCGGTGTCCCAAATGGCGGCTTCCGGTTGGTGGAGGCTCTCCACCAACCGGAGAAGCTCGCCAGCCGGAAGCCCGCCCCCAGCAGATCTGCAGGCACGCACTTGCTCGCGCCTGCAAATCCACTTTGGAGCCGGGCGATGGAGCAGCGCGGGGCTGCGTGCTCCGTGCTTTTTAAAAACCTCGAAAAAGAGGTTTTTAAAAAACACGCAGCGCGGCTAATTCCGGCCGCTCCTGAGTGGATTCTGGTGTGGAACTACAAAAAGTAGTCCACGCCAGTCCACTCTACGGTGTGGAAGACCTCTGTCAGAGGTCGCTCTGCACCATTTCAGAAGCCCGCTATGGAAATGGCCTTTGACAGGGATTTTTCAAGTTTTACGTCATTCTATGGGTTCTTCTATAAAGTAATAAAATGCAAGCAAGATAGCAGGTAGCTTGAATTACTTTTTAAAATTATAACAAACAATGGCAATGAATTCTCAAACCCTTATTAAATAACAGGGAATGATTACTTTCAAGAAGTAACTTTGCAAAGTCTGTTCTGTGCATTTACTAGAAGATTTGAGAAGTCATGATAGGACCCCTAATTTTGAGTAGCTTCAGTTGTTTAAAACTTAAAAGGTGACTAGGGAGGTATACATGAGTTCTATTCCCTTTCCTGTAGTAAATTGAAACATTCCAGTTTTGCACCCATGATTTCCTTCCACAGAAGAAAAAGAGTGCACAGTTACAAGCTGTAATATGGAAGTAGTACACAATCAGAATTACATTCATGTATTTGCCACCAGAACAGCTAATGAGACTGGTTCTGAGGTGGGTTCAGGGACAACAGTGTCCGCTCCATGAAGGAACTGGGGCCTTTCTATTGGCCTCTGGTTCTGTTGCTGCTTTAGGCCTCATTTGTGATTGGTAAGCTTCACCATCATAAAGGTGAGGAAACCATTTTCTAGTTACACTGCCTGTAGAAGGGCAAGAAAGGATTTGGCGTCATGTTTAAAAACAGTGAGCAGCTTACAGTTGAGGAAGTAAAACAACTAGGGATCTTTTGTGTCTGTAGTCCTAAGAAAGGGTCTTTATAAGGCACAAGTGGCAATCACACAGACCTCCAGCATTGTTGCCCTGCAGCTGCCAGTATTCTTCCTCAATGCTGGATATGCTGGAAGGCCACATAATTTCTACCCTGGCTGTGAGGGCTTTGGGAAGACAAATGACTATTTTCTATCACTATCTTTCTTGTCTCTTCAATGTTTTATGCAAAATGCTTTTCTTTTGCCATACTGCACTTTCCTCAGGGAGTGCTATGGCTACTAGCTTACTTATAACAGATCTGGAAAAAGCTTACTTTTTGGAATGCAATATCGAGAATCCAGTACAGCCCCTCCAGAAGGCCAGGCTCTGGGATCTGGTTCCTCTCCCAGTTCCCTCTCTTTACCTTTGAACTCCCCATAGTTCCCTATATTTCTAACTGCGTTGTAGTTTCCTTCTGAGCTATGTGGTAAGACCGCAAGTTGTCTTTTGTAACCTTGTTGATGGAGTGTGCTTTCCTCCTAGTCAGTCCCCACTTTCCTTGCAAACTGCTTGCCCCCTTCATATGGATACTACAGTATAGTGTTCTGATACTGACATCCTTGGCATGTTCCTTTGCTTAAGGCTGGTGTGTGGTAGGTGTGGTCCTTCAGATGTTGCTAGATTACATTTCTCATCACTCCCACCATTGGCTGTGTCAGCTAATGCTTCTGGGAGTTGCAGTCTAACAGCATCTGGAGGACCACTCCTTACCCCACTCCTTTTCTTAGGTACATGGTTGGGGAGAAGGCATAATAGGTCCTACATGGCAATGTTCTTCCAAACACAATTGCTGCCTGTAATGAACAAAATGGAAGCCTGGCTAGACAAGAACTATCCATGCAGGTCTTGATATTGTCCTAATAAAAAATATGGATGTTTGTAGACTGCTGGTATAATTTGCAGCAATATGCAAATAGCCAAATCCATCCATGGGTGAAGGACACACAAAATAAATTCAGTTTGGTTCCTAACAGTTGCATCTTTCCCCTTCAGTTACTGTATGATGAGATAAACACACAAGTCAGTCACTTTTATGTGGAGGAAGTTTGGGTGAAATTCCCTTTAGATATCCCAGGGGTTCATTTCTACTGAGGAACTTAAGGCAATTTCACTTCTGCCACCCCGATTTTCAGTTTTATTCTGAATAACTTTATTCTGGCTGGTATTTTGCATTGAAGTTATAGATTTGTAACCTAGAATTACAGATCTGTAACTGCACCTTATTCACTAACGCTAGACAGTTGTGCCTGTGGCACTATTGCCATGATCATAAATGCCCTCCCAAACCCACTTCACCAGGCAGCAGCCACATCAAGACATGCAGTCTATTCAGATGGCAATCAGGTCACAAGATGATGATAGCTGGAATCCTATTGGGCATTTATGAATGCATAACTACTGTAGGTATGGAACTATACAGCTAATTCCAGCCCAATCTCTTAATCCCACTTACTGAGAAACAGCCACTACAGTCGACAGGGGTCCATTCCCTTTTTGCTCAGGAAGCAGCCACCATGAACAGTCTCTTTTGCAACATGCAGAAGCAGGATCCCTGTTGCAATTCCCGCTTGCACCAGAGATTGCTCATGCAAGGCAGTGGGTGGGAATGTCATCCAGCTGTTTCCTGAGTGACTGGAGAATGGACCCCATCGATTGCAGCAACTACTTCCTTGTAAGTGAGGATGGGCTTTCATGGTCCTTACATGTCCCCTAAAATTGGGACTATGTAGATAAAATGAATATCATACAGTTACTAATGTGTAACTCCAGCTTATCCAACAGGATTTTGGCCAATATGTCCTCTCCTTCCTACCAGAGAGAGAGAGAGAGAGAGGCTGCAACAAGGACTTGTGACAGGCATCCTGCTTCTCATTGTTACAGCCTCATTTGTTGGTGGTTGGGGGCTGTAAACATCATTCTCCTGCACCTTGATCACCAGCTGAACAGACCTCCATTCTCAGTGTGGCTGCTAGCTGGTAAAATAGAACAAGAGACATTACTTAGTTATGACTTATAACTAAGCAGGAGATGTAGAATAGGGGCCTCTGTTTTTAAATGGCTGTTGATACAAACATGTTAATATCCCATCTCCTTTTAAATCATAAATTGCAATAATAATCTCAAATGGGTACTGAGCACTTCACCTGCATTGTTTGTACATATTGCACCACAATTCAAGAAGGCTATTGTCAAGCTGGAACATGTCCAGAGGAGGCCAACCAAAATAGTAAAAGGCCTGGAAACCATGTCCTATGAGGAGTGGCTTGGAGAGCTGGGTAAGTTTAGCCTGGAGAAGAGAGGGTTAAAAGGTGACATGATAGCCATGTTTAAATGTTTGAAAGGATGTTGTATGGAAGAAGGAGCAAGCTTCTTTTCTGCTGCTCCAGAAACTATGTCACAGAGCAAAGGGTTCAGGAAAAGAGATTCTATCTAAATGCTAGGAGGAACTTCCTGATGGTAAGAGCAGTTTGACAGTGGAATACATTGCTTCAGAGTGTGGTGGCGTTTCCTTCTTTGGAGGTTTTTAAACAGAGGCTGGAAGGCCATCTGTCTGGAGTACTTTGATTGCATATTCCTGCATGGCAGGGGGCTGGACTTGGTGGCTCTTGTGGTCTCTTCCAACTCTATGATTCTAAAATTCTATACTTGGTTACATAACTGGAATGAAACTGCTTTAATTTCACTGTCTTTGGAACGCTAATTATCCACTCAGCTTCCCCTTGTTTTGTTAATATAGCTTATTACAGCCTGGAAAAAAAATACAGAGAAAAAAGAAATGGAAAAGAAAAGAAAAGTGGGGGGGGGGGGAGCTGTCTCTTAAACATGTGCTCCTTAAATTCATGGTGTCTCATTACATTTCAGCTATCTAAGAATTAAAGATTGGATGAGACAGAACTGACACTTTGAGATACATAAGTCTTCCTTGCTGAAACATGTTAAATATGTCATCACTTAGTAAAATTTTATGTGGCAGATTATTTCTATACCATACTAAGACACAAGAAAGGCATATGCTGGAATAAAGAGGAAAGCAAGGAGCAATTTATTTATTAATGTGTCTATTCAGCAAAACCTAAGAGTTTTAGTACTTTGAACTCATGCAGTTCAGCATACCAAGTGATTCAGTTTATATCTACAATGCAAGAGGTCTTTTCAACTTAACCAGTCCTGAGGATTACATACGTTGTAGCGTATACCGAACTGGACATAGCACACCAGTCATGCATGGCTTGATATATCTCATGGCTTTACTTGTTTGTTTAGGGCTGCAAAACTAGATGAATACTTGGCAAGTTATGATACATAGCTGTGGAGTGGTGTTTTTTTTTAATGGCTCCAAAGTTACTTAGGTCTATGCTTTTTAAGCTATCTAATATGGGAGAACTATAATCTCCTCCAGCAATGTGCCAAGGACCAGTACCATGTTTGTGCCCACTGGCTACAGTTGTTTCTTTCTTTCCTAGAAACTCTGCAGGAACCAGCAGCTGATTGAGCACTGATCCGTGGACCACCACTATGAGTAGCACTGGCTTAGAACTGTTGTCAAACCAAGCATGATATATCCTTTACATCCTGTTACCTTCTTTAAAATATCACAGTACAGTGGCATTGTTGTTGTTATATTTATATAGCACCATCACTGTACATGACATTTTACGAGAAAAAGGACAAGAAAATAGTGTGATATTATTCATACTTACCTGAGAGTAAGTTCAGCTGAACACAGTAGACATGACTGGATTGCAATCCATCCAAATAACTTGGTGATTTCTTAGCTTAGTTCCATAAAAGCCATTGGGACTTGTTAATCTGGCTAACCAGTAGTCATTCTGGTTTGTGGGGTGATGATAAAAGTGGAGAAAAAACTTCCTCTGTTCTGGGTCTACTCCCTGAATCAGGTGCTTCTGTACTGGAATTTGTGGAAGTGCCTGTGAGTTGGACGTGTGGCCTTAGTGGGATTAGTGTAAATGTTGGGGTTAGAGTGGTTGTTCACTTTGGCTGTGATCAGGGGGTTTACTGGAGAATGAAGCCATGAGGCAAAGCACATAAAGCAAGTACAAAAAGAGCACAGAATCATTGAGATCATCATGTGAAGACTTTTGGGCACATTACACAACATTTTTTTTTATTGCAATTAGTTTAAATGTTGATGTCTTCTTCATGTTGCAGTTGACTTTCCATCACTCCATGCACCATCATAATCTCCTATATTTTATTGATGAGACCCTTAGCATACAGATAATAAGTCTGGACTGCAGCCAGCACTGTGTTGCTGAATAATAGACTTCTGGACTGAGTCTTCAGAAAGCACTGGCATTTAAAACCCAGATGTATTCATGCTTGTAGAGCAGGTCATTATGTAGCTTACCCCAAGAATTTGAACACATTACGTGGAAGAAGCAAGCACCATTGATCACATATACAGGAAAGTTAGAATGTGTGCTCACTTATAAGAACTCTGAATTACTGTTTCCCATTACAGCAGCTCTTACTTCTGACCTCAGTATGTCCTCCAGAAAGTGAAAAGTACTTCAAAAAGGCCATAAATATAAGAAACTATTTCTGTACCTTTTGTCAGTAAAACTGCAATATAGATAAATATAGGCATTCTCCCAGATGTTCTCCTGAAAACTTGGTGAAAATAGAAACTATGAAGGAAATAGCTGTTGTTGAAGGAGCAGGAGCAAATCAATGGGCAGGAAGGAGCACTTAACCTATTGCCCATTGAATTCTATTCTGCATGTGGCCTTTACCTAGTGAACAGCTTCACATCTAGATTCTGATAGTAGCCATCATACCATGTAATCATCAGCATACCTGATGGAACCTTCCTCCTCACTGTGCATCCATAATGGCATTGTTGTGAAACCTTTAGCCCGGGACTAGCTCTCCTGGGCTTTCCACATGGCCACAACCCTCTCCTTGTGACACCACTGTTCTGCAGTTTTCCAGCTTTTGTACAAGGTTTTCCCATTCTAAAAGATTGAGATGCATTTCCACTTTAACTGCCATAGTTTCATCCTGTGGAATCCTTGGGTTTGTAGTTTGGTCAGAGGCACTAGAACTCTATGCCTGAGCTTCTAAATGCCCCTTCCTACACTGCAAATCCCAGGATTCCACTGAATGTTGCCATGGTGATTAAAGTGGAATGCAACACCATAATTGTGTAGTGTGAGTGGGCTCTCACGTTACAAGACAATACAAGACTAGCCAAGACAGTATGTAGTGGCACAAATCAGAAATATTATCTGACTGTTTAGAATGTGTCTTGCTTGTTAAATTTATTACAGATTTTAACAGTCTTTTTTCTGGCTCTTAAGCAAAACAATGAAGATAAATTATAAATAAACAGTACAGACAACACAACTGATGTCCTAAGGGGGAAAATATATAAAGTCATTTTGTTAAAAAAATGGAAGGCTCTGGATGAGAATTTGTTTAGACCTTCAATGTACAGATGGGGAATCTGTGGCCTTGTAGATGTGATTGTACTCCAGCTTCTATCTACCCCAACCAACACGGCCAATGGACCATGGAGAATGTCATCTAGAGACATCAGGAAGGCCACCTGCTATCTACCCTGATTCACAGCCTTTCAAAACCATGGAAATGTAAACGGAGCTCAAAGAAATGTGAACATAACCAGCTTCTTGCATATAGCATGAATTAAGTTTATGCACTTTAGTGGTTATTATCATTATACCTTTTTTCACTCAGAATAATTAAGGACACAATCAGTGCTCAGTTCTGGCTGCATTATGTACTCCAAATAAATCATAGCTAAAACAACGACAGAAGCATAAATATGGTAGTTAAATTATGAGAGAAACATAAAAGCTGTATTTTTCCAAATCTTGTTTCCATCTTTAGTCCTACCCAGCTGGTGTCTTTATGGCCCTTTCCACAGCTTTACCTTATTTTGGAGATATTCAGTATGGGTCCCGGCATTGTCCCTGCTAGGACCTCTGCATGGGCTGCCTCCGTGAATGGAGGAAGTGCAATGGCGCTGCCTCTTCCTTCTGCAGGGCAGCCAGGTACTGTTCCAGGCAGCGCTGGGGCAGGAAATGCAACCATTGTGCTTCCAGGACCCCTGCACACCAGATAAGTGCAGGCAGATGGTGGGAGGGCTGTGCAATCAGCAGTCATTGTTAGGGAAAACTCATCAATGATTTGCAGCGAGATTGCACCCTTTGGGGTTGGGAGAAGGATGGGATCCAGACAACATCATGGAGAACCATTGTCTGGGCCCCATCCTTCCTCCATCCCCAGTGTGGAACGACAACGTCCTGTGGAAAGGGCCTATAAGTCTTTCAGCATCTTTGCCTGTTTATCTATTATACATCTTCCATCTAGTGCAGATGACTAACCATACTAGGCAAAGGCTTCTATGTGTAATCTTAAACATAATCATGAAATTATATGATGAAAAGTATAGCAGTACTGATCTATTTTTATTTTCCATTTTTCACATGTGAGACAGAGCAGATTTAGTTCCCATTCAGTTTCAGAGTATGGGCAAGGAGTTGTTTATCTGTTTGGTTTTGGAATTAGACATTGCTGGATAATCTCTTGGAACAGAGGCAAAACCTGGAGCAATTACAAGACAACTGGACACATTTTTAAAGAAAATGTTTTCTTTAAAAAATTGTCAGTTGTAAACAGTAAGATCAAGAAGAAACTTGCCCATTTTAATATTAGTACAAATAGACATTAAATAATTTGGAATGGAAGCTAAGATTTTGAGAATGATTTCTCCTTCCTTTGGAGAATCAGGGACTGCCACATCTAATCACTGGTGGTATCTCCTGAATCTGATTCAAAATGGCCCAGATTCAATCCTGACCCAGAATTAGACTGAGCCCCTTGGCTCACATTGACCTTATCTTCTTTTAGCCTTCCTCATTGTCAATCCGTCCCATTCCTCTGACATATCCTTGCAAAGGGGACTGGCAGCAATAGGGCTGATAGGGGGAAATGGATGTTGGGTTTCATATTAAAGTATGAACATGCCTTCAGTGTTTGTGAGAGCATTTGCTAATGCCAGAAAGGACCGGGAATTGTGCTTAACTTGATTTAACATGTAGTCCAATCAGGGCTAGCTGCATCACTGGGCAGAGACAGCCACCTCAGGCAGTAAATTCTTGGTATCATGGAAAGGCAGCAAATTACTAGGGAGATATACTTTGGGGATTTTCTGCCACATGTGCCAGAATGACTTAGCTAGCTTTAAAGACTGTGCAAAATGTTTTAGGCAGGAAAATGTCTTTGGATAGCCCTGACTTCTCTGTTCTTTTCCCTGGGAGTAAATACCACTGAACTCAGTGCAACTCAATTCTGAGCAGACACCTAGGATTGTGTTATAAGTTTTGAACAGACAGAAGAAAATCTGAATTGTTCAGTTTTTGAATTGTTTAGTTTGCACCTGACTGTGAATGGGCTTTTCTTCACAATTTTGTCTCAAGAGAAAAATGCCATCCACAGAGGAAACATTTCACGTATGTATGGTTCAAGAGTGCAAGACCTTGCCCAGGGATATAATAATGCAACCAGCATCACTATCTCTCAGATTATGTATTTTTACTTCTTAAGGCAAATTAAAGTAACTTTCATAATAATAATAACAAACTTAAAAATAAATAAAATATACCAAGTGGAACTTCTTCGGTTTACAGTAAAACCCAAACAATGTTCAAAGAATGATAGCGAATGGTATGAAATTAGATTAAACCTTGCAGAAGAAATGATTTCTATTTATCTCCAGTGGGAATTATGACATGTTTTTTATTTCTCTCATTAAAATCAAGGTACCTTTAAGCTAGTTAATGTTGTTGTTGTTGTTATGTGTTTTCTAGTTGACTCCAGCTTAGGGTGGTCCTATCGTAAGGTTTTCTTGGCAAGATTCATTCAGCAGAGGTTTGTTGTTGTCCTTTTCTAAAGCTAAGAGAGTATGGCCCTTTTCGCACGGTGTTTTGGAAGCGAGAGGGCCCCTTGAGCATCGCGTAAATGTGAGGAGTGGTCTGCATGACGCACTCACATTTATGTGACGCTCAAGGGCCAGACACAGAGCAGGCATGCATCTTTTCATTTTCGGCTTCAAGCCAAAAATGATGCACCATCGCGCAATGCTCCCGGGCCCCGCGTGCACTCACCCGCTGTACAAAGCCTCCTGAGCCGCGCCAGTCGCACTTCCTGCACAAGCACAGCCTCTAACTCCCAGACTGCACTGTGGAAGGAAGGGGCGGGGCGCGGGTGGGGCGCTCACGCAACTAGGAAGGAGCTGCAGAGCCGAAACAGGAGGCTTGCGAGAGCATTCCTTCCAAGGCTTCTTGCATGAGGACCCCAACTCAGCAGCGAAAAAAGTGTGAAAAGGGCCTATGACTTGTTCAAGGTCACCAGTTGGGTTTCCATGGCTGAGCATGGATTTGCCTCCTTATCTCCTGCAGTCCTAGGCCATTTCCTCATTACACTGTTATAGTGCTATGATTCTACTTTCAACATCCTATGGAATCCTGGGTTTTGCAGTTTAGGGAGGGACATTTAGAATTCTCAGCCAGAGAGCTCTTTGGCCTCGGTAAACTACAAACCCCAGAATTCCACAGGATGTTGAAAGTGGAATAATAGCACTACAACAGTGTAGTGCAGTAGTGGCCCTGGCCAAACACTCAGACCACTTCACTGCACTGGCTCTTAGTTAATTGTAGCATGAGGCTTAGGTCTAACAATGGTTGGATCATGACCTATTGATGGTGACAAAAATCCCAGTGGGTGTGTGTACAGCTATTTCCTTTTTTTTCTTATACTGATGTTACAGCACAAGATCCTGTGTGTTTTCTCTAAAGTAAACAGTGCACTGTATTTGAGTGCAACTTGTTTCTCATTAGGTGTGGAAAAGATTGTGGGTTTAGTCCTATAACAGAGAAGATTGTTCCAGTGTGATATTTTTTTCTCAGGACCTGCTAGTTACAAGCCACTTTTTATAAATATTGTTTTGATAGTGATGATAATAGATCCAATATTTTGTAGCTGTAGCCTGAATAGTAATACATGCAGTTGCAATCTACTCATAAGTATGTGGAGCAAAATCAACAGGCTGAGAATGGTGTCCAATTAATACTGCCTCCCAATAGGTGATTTCCATCAGGACAAAAGGAAGAAGGAACCCCACCCTTTCTATCAAAATCTACACTGGAGGGGTTATATAATCCATCAGAGCAGATATACTGGGAAGTGCTTACACAAAGGTAGATTTTGTCCAATAAGTTGACTGAGGCATTCTACCTCAGGTTGTGTAACGACTGCAGTGATGAATCCAATATGTAGGAGAGTTCAATTATTTATCTTTAGAAAAGAAATAAAGTGAAAGAATTATGGACTCCAAAGATCTATTATAGTACAGAGGAAAATCATTAATCACTAACCCAGTGCCTAAATACCATGCAAAACAAGTATTATTAAAGTTAATCTCGTTAGCATAAATCTTTTAAAATGCAAAGCAGGCTACACATATGGCTTCACCACTTAATTAGGTTGTGTGTGTTTTCTTGAAGCGAAAAGAATTTTTATAGCGTATACATAAGCTTGGCCATAATGTCAGATGGTAATGTCATACAGTTTTAACAAATCACTTAGTGCTGGATTTATGGTCTGTTGGCTTTCTTGGTACACAACCAACATTTTGCTAAGGTCAATGAAAATGCATGACTGCGTAGAACGAAGGCCATTTCCACACTGGGCTAGTAAAACGGTGCAGAGTGACCTCTAACGGAGGTCTTCTGCACCGTAGAGTGGACTGGAGTGGACTACTTTCTGTAGTTCCATACCTCAATCCACTCCAGAGCGACCGGAACTGGTCGCACGGCGTGTTTTTTAAAAACCTCTTTTTCGAGGTTTTTAAAAATCACGGAGCACGCAACCCCGTGCCGCTCCGTCACCCGGGTCTGGAGCAGATTTGCAGGTGTGCGCAAGTGCGTGCCTGCAGATCTGCCGGGGGCAGGCTTCCGGCTGGCGAGCTTCTCCGGTTGGTGGAGAGCCTCCACCAACTGGAAGCCGCCATTTGGGATGCGAAGGACTGCGGAGCAGCAAACTCGCGCTGCTCCTCGTGGCGACAGACTCAGCTGGCCGGAAAACAAAGCCGGTAAGCTCTGTTTTCGGTTGTTCCCCCCCACACATGCGGAAAGGGCCTAAGTGAATGGAACTGAAGAAGTGGACCTGCTCCATCCACAGGACATTGTAGAAATCCATTTGACATCCCTCTCCCACATGCCCATTGCCTCTTCTCAGTGGTGGGGAAGAGAGACTTATGTGGCTCATATTGCTAGTCCTGCATCCTGCTACACTTGCCCACTGGCATTAGTTGCAGCAGGCAGCTGCCCTCCATTAGCAGTGTCAAAGTACTTCAAGATTCAGCTGTAAGTCTGATTGTCTTCCGTGTGGGAAATTGTCTCAACCAGTCTTGATCTGCTGATTAAACTACATGTCATCACCTCCTCCTTTCTCTTTCTCAAGATTCATGTATTTTGGCCAGCCATTTTAAGATTTTCTCAAGATTTAGATTTAGTTCTCTGGGCCTTTCCACACTACGCTGTTATAGTGCTATTGTTGCACTTTCCACATCCTATGGAATCCTGGGGTTCGATTTCTCGGCCAGAAAGCGCTTTGACCTCAGTAAACTACAAACCCCAGAATTCCACAGGATGTTGAAAGTGGAATAATAGCACTATAACAGTGTAGTGCAGAAAGGCCTTTGTGTAAATTAGATTATGAATGTGTTGCACAGCCACCCATCTTTATGTATCCTGCATAGTTCCTAGTATTTTGGCAACAGCAAAGAAATGCCTACCCACAACATATGCATCATCTGTTAAAAATCATTGTGCATTTACAATATCAGAGAAGGGAAAAATCTCTCTGAAATCATGAGCTATGAATAAAAACTGACCAACATCTTTTTGGGGAAAAAAAAAACACAACACAGGAATGTTTGTTCTTGCAGGCAGACAGACAAAACCTCTATGAAGAGGGCATTAACTAGATCACACATCATGTCAAGGAAGTCTCAACGGTGGCTGGTAGTAAAGAAATCTGAGTCAGAGGAGGAAGATGGAGGAAGGACTTAATGTAAAAGCTGCACAAATGTCCCCCAAATAACTCAGTCTTCACACACATAGGCTATTTTTCTAGAGGAAAGGGGAAAAGACAGATTTTTATCTTATACTGATGCTGTAATATTTCAGAAGGAAATGGCGATTTTCTTTTAAGAAACCACTCTAGAGCTTTGATCGTGTGCCAAATATTTACATTTCTCTTCACTATGAAGTCCTCTCCTCTTGACACAAATGCCCAAAGCTGTGTGTGTTGTGTTTAATTGAAGCAGCCTGGCTCATCTCTAGTTAAAAATGTGTATCTCCACATGCATATAGAATTTTAAAAAAAAGAAAGCTACAAAATAATGGATTGCATTTTAGCCTCAGCAGGATATCTGCAATCTGTTTCATTTGAGAGATGTCTTGTTTACAGACAAATGGCTGCATATGGTTTTAAAGGGCTGAAAACCACCTGGGACCAAGGAACAGTCAGCTGGCACATTTACCTCTGACATTTGGGATGTATACAACAAGATGAATAAGTTCATGTCATGAGTTTCAGTGCATGCTATCAGTTTTATCACCTATTGCTTCTGTTGTTCTTGTATTCCTTTTAACTAAAACACCAGGCACTTCCAAATGAGCGCTTCTCACAACATGGGGCTACAGTTGGTTGAAGGAGGAAAAAAACAAAAACAAAATTAAACTAACAAATACTCTTTCAGTCCCACCATGTCAGATCCAATGTAATTAATAGTCAATGTGGCATGCTGAGTACTAATTGATAGTTGCATTAGACCTTCATTAATTAAAACAATTAAACATCTATGTATCTTGATTCATTCCACAACAGAGACCTTGGTTATCTTTAGTGAGGTGCTTTAGATTCTATTAGGTATGACTTGTCTTTTCCCAGTGCCCTGATCTGCAGTGCCTTGGAAAGCCTTCAGCTGTAGTCCTGCCAGACTGAGAGTGGCATTGTCAGACATAATTTCAGCAATGCAGCTCGATCATTATAGTCATCATCGTCGTCGTCATCATCATCATCATCGCTATCACCATGTCATCGTTGTTCTTGTTGTTATCCCATCTTTTTCTCAGTTCAGGACTCAAGGAGGTTTACAACAGATAGTTATGTTGAACTATACATGAACTCACCCTTTGTTTTAATGTTGCAAGCCTGGTTTGGAGGGAGAAGCGGGATGTGGGTAAAGATCATCTTCACCACCACCACCACCATCATCATCACCACCATCATCACATCAAGAATTAATTTTGATCAAACATCTTTTTTTCAATGTGCAATTGTATACATTTGTGACTGCCACATTATTAAAGAATGTCATATATATGAAATTAAAAGTTAAGAGTTGGGAAAAGGGTATCACCAAGGCATCATCTCTCTGTGTCATTTTAGATTTTGCATTTCTGTCATAATTCATATTTTGGGATGATCACATCCAGGAAAGGCAGAAGTGGATCACTGTTAGTAAACAGTGATCCACCTCTGCTTTTCCTGGACATGATGTACAAGCAAAGGGGAAAGGCAAGATGCTAAGCTCATCCCACCACGGCTCTTAGCAGACATTTATGCATGTCTACAGAGATGTAAGTCCTGCTGCAGTCTCTGGACTTTACTCCTAGGAAAAAAATCCTAGGAAATTCATAGGGTTGCCATAAGTTGACAGGCAACTTGAAAGCACACACACCCACACACAGAATGTATACAGGAGTCCAGCCTGATTGTTACAAACCTATGAGCTGTAGTTCTCACCCCACCTTTTCAGACTGGCCGATGTCACCTGCTGAGATGTTTACATGCATGCCAGTTGACTGTGCACAATAAGGGTTTACACACATCAGCACAAATAGGCCTAACATTGAGCACCTAGTATGATGGAGCTGCTACTGTGTCATAGAGGAGAACAAGGATGGTGTGTGGAGGACTATCTAGGTGGTGATCAGACGGGGCAGGCAGGCAAGTCCTAGGAGGGGAAGTAGACAGTCCCAAAGATGGAGTGGGGCAGCTATTCAAAGTAATGCATTATCTTCTCCAGGCATACGCAGGCCAGTTTCCACCTAGTGACACATGCAGGAATAAGCTGCACGAGGAATACAGAGTGGATTTTGTGGAGAATATGGAATAGTTGTTTCCAGTCGACAGTGGCAGAAGTGGAGTTCCATATGCCGACTCATTGCTCATGTGGATGCACATAAAATAGTGCACATAGTATGTGAATGCATATTGTATGTAGGTATTACACTGTTCACTACAGGGGTTGTGCAGTGGAAATGTAATGTTGTTCCTCTTGTGGATATTTATGCTACAGTGAAGTGATATTGGATCTTGGCCACAATCTCCCTGATGGAAAGATTAGTCCTGTGAAAGTTAGGCTAGCAGGCCAGTTGCACTGAGACACAGTGGACAAGCAGTGTTAGCTGACAGGCTGGCTGGCAGATCAAGGAGAGAGGTAGGCACCTGACAGAGATAAGAGGTAAGCCTGCAAAGAAAAGCAGGCAGGCAAGCCCCTAATGACAAGTAAGCAGCACTCTTGCTAGAAAGACACAGTTCCTCTGAGAGCAAGCAGAATCACCAGGGCAATGCCACAAACTGTAGCTAATCCCTGCTCCCATCCTGAGAATATAAACATTGTGTAATAGTTCCTTTCAACTTTCTGTGATCATAAGTCAGTTTACAATTATGCAACTACCCAACAGGACGCCAGACAATGTACTATAAATGTCACAGAATGGCCTCATCTGGGAAACTTACCTAAGTCAGTGTTTGTATGTCTTCTTTTGCATAGCCCAGACGTTTTTTTTAACATGGGTAAATGCCCCATTCTGATTGTTGGAATATTATGGTTGTGGTTGGTGGTAATGTTTAAACATTTGATTTCGTATCTGTCTTTTATAACTACTGTCTTTTTAAAATATACATATTATTCTGTTTGGTTTTAAAATAATATTTTCATTAAAATTATATTTATTGCATTTTATTGCACTGTATTATGTTTTAATATTTATCTATTTGTGTATTTTATTTCATTTATATTTCACTTTTTCCCCACTATGCGGCCCAAGGCAGCTCACAGCATGAATTAAAACAAGATAAATCTTTAAAAAAAAAAACTACTGAGAAAAAAGTTTAAAGGAACAAACTACTATATGAAAACATCAGTGTAAAATCATTTAAAACTGTGAAAAAATAGTAAAAGTACAGCACATAGACACCATTAAAAGACCTTTCTGTGTAGACAGCTAGTCACCAAATTCCTTTTCAAAGGTCTTTGCCTGCTAGTGGAAGGAGAACAAAGACAGAGCCATCAGTCTAGCACAGAATTCTTCAGCTTGGGAGGAGACCCAGAGAAGACTTTCTCCTGTGTCCTCACTACGTATACTTGTGATGATGGTGGGACTGAAAGAAAGCTCTCCTCCATGAGTAGTGAAACTTGGACAGATTCCTATAAAAACAATTTTTCAATGTAATATTTTAGATCATTGTGTTTCTAGATGTATGTGTTCTTTTTAATCATATTGTGAGCTGTTCTGAACTGTTTTATCTGGTGGAATATAATCCTCTGCCAGATGGAACTCCACCTCATCTACTCTGTCCACACCATCACCTTTCTCTTTCAGCCCCCTGGCCACATCTGTTTAACAGCCGGGGAGGATCGGGTGAACTAAGGAGCATCTGGCTATATTCATACAGTGAGATATATAACAACAAAGGTATCCCCCAGGACTTCCAGAAGCTCTCCTAAAGGTGCTGGAAGATGATATTATTGTTGTGTGTCTGGCTATAGGAACATGAGTGGATGGCCATTGGCTGCTTCCGCCTTCCCTGGGTGTGTCGGGAGCATGGGGAGAGACACCTGAAGAAGGAAGTTGAATTCTTCCTGAGGATTGATCATTGCAGAGAGGAGGTAGTAAACAAGAGAGCATAAAGAGGCAGAATTTGAAATTATACTGTTGTATATCACCAACAGGATGTTGGGCATAGTTTTATTTTGTTGTTGTTGTTGTTGTTATTGTTGTTGTTTTGTTACTGTTGCTGCTAGCTACTATGAATAAAACAAGTTGACAGGAAGGTGCTGTCATAGATCAAGGGTCAGAAACCTGCCATCAACAGATGGCAAAATCAGCCTTACCATTAGGCAGGGTGAGATGGGTGGTTTGGGTAGGTGAATTTGAGTATCATGAAAAGTTAGCAAATATTGGTGTATGTATATTCTTTTGTATGTATGTATATTCAGTTTTTATTTCTGAATATTTCTTGAGAATTTTTCTTTTTTAAATAACTTGGATGGTCATAGGTACTCTGTCAGCAGGTCTCCTGTTCTAACCTAGGACTCCCAGAGGAGACTGAACTTCAGCAGTAGTACTACTGAAAAGATCAGATTCCATCTAGCAGTGGCAAAGTAAGATCTCATCCAAAGACGCAAGGGCAGGCTGGGTAATGCAAGTTCCCAACAGGCAAGGCAAGCCAACCTTGGACAGATCACTGTGACAGCTGTTAGCTCAACCAAGAAGAGCAATTGTTTTAATGTTCTACAGAAAAAAAAATCTTTCCAGGAGCTGTTTATATTCCTTAAGGAGCCTGTGACTGAGCCAACTTCCAGTTTACTCTTTTCTCCCTTCACCTAGGGGCTCTGTTTCTCTTAATCCAATACCAATTTCTGTTATCTTTTATCTTCAAGGGAGACCTAGTGACTTCTGAAATGTCCATGAGCCCTTATGTCCCTTATGTCTTTGATGGTGAATGACTTGGATCCAGTAAATCCCCTAACATAATCAGCTCAGGCAGAGGTTAAACATGAAATATAAAGGCCTTCCTATAACATAAATCAAACCAGACTGGTCCACTAGTCTTAGTCACTAGGATACAACAATATCTTTTTATAAATTTGCTCTGAACTCTAACCTACTCCCATGTTCCCGTCTTCTTCTCAGATGGCCAAGCCTCTCAGTAATTATACAAATGATACTCTCATTCAGCTCACTATATATCTTTTCTTTCCAAAGCTGGCCAGAATATATCAGATCTTCTTCCTGTTCTAACTGGTGTAATATTTCCCTCAGACTAATTCATTTTTACTATCCTTTCCCTTTATGCTTTTACTCTACTCCTCCCCCCTCTTCTCCAACCCCACTTCCCAACATTCCAAATAGTCTGATGGGCTGGACCTTAGAGAGGTTGGATTCCAGCATCCCTGTCCATCACACAGAAATTGTCTGAGTTTGCAATTGAGTCTCCCTGATTCTATGATTTTTGACTCCTACAGCAAACACTGAATTTATATGAAGATAAGGAGCAGAACAGCCAGCCTCCATATAGAATGTCACAAAGTGTTTTAGGAAATCCCTGCAGTTGCCAAAGATGCTTTCTAAGTGTCATAAAAGTCTCCTGTGTGGAAAAAAAAGTCTCATAAGTCTAAATCCCTGGTGATTACATGGAACTAGGTGAAATCTTTTAGTAAAACAGTTCCATTGTTCTTTGGCCTTTGACAAAAACCTAGTCATACCTACCGAAAATTGTATGAAGGCCAAGCTTTTGTGATGCCCAGGAATGAAAAAATATTACCATTGATCAGCAATTAAAATACACTGTTATCCAGTTTGTAGTCTGCAAGATTACTAAGAAAGGTATGTGCATTCCTTTTGGTTTCCTGTCATTAGGAAGAAACCACAAGTATCAGATTCTGTTTTTCCCCCTCTTTAAACTATACACAAATACGTAAATACAACTAAAAGTGTCCATTTTTTGAAAAAAAAAGTATCTACTTACACAATTTAGTTAATTGGGAAAATGTATGTGTGTTTGTGTGTATAAACACACACACATACACATATATTTTTAAAAAATGCATTAAAAGAATTTATACTAGGTAAATGACAGACTAAAGCACCTCAAAATTTCCACACTGGAAGCAAAAGCAGAGCTTTATAACCTAATATGACTCTAGGAGTGAAGAAAAAAATCAGATCTGGTTTGAAGAAATTCAACAAAGCTGAGACAGATTTTCACATCCCTGCTGATCACAGTACCTACCTGGACTCACACAACATGAGATACTGGGCGGAGAGGGGATATATACTGGTTTGGTGCCTGTCATGCCCTGCTTCCAGACTCTGCTTCAGACTCAGAGTCTGAAGCAGAGGGCATGCCAGAGGCTGAAACAGAAGACATGCCAGGGCCTGCTGTACAGAGAGAGGTTACAGTGCCAGAAACAGAACAGGGGACAGTGCCAGCTCCAACAGAGTCCTGCCTTTTCAGATATAGAGGAACACTTACCTCAGCCCAGCTTTTCAGTGAACAGACAGCAAAGAGAGAGCCAGCATAGCTCTCTCAGGATTTATAACTGGCAACAATCAATCAAGTCTCAGCTGCACTAGGCTCAGGATCTATTTAGCTGGCGTCCTTCCCCTCCAGAAGTTGTCAGAGCTTATCTGACTTGCTACCTTGCTGGATCCCTTTACAAATGCTCAGATTGATCTTGGACACTACCTTGCCATGAAACCCTGCTGGACTTTGTTTATATTGGACTTTAGTTATGACTCCTTGCTTACTGTCTGGAAGTAAGTAACAAGCTGAGAGATATTCAGTTTGTTTGTTTGATTTATCAGCTGTTCCAGGACTGAGATAGGACAATGCCCTTCATGGGAGATACCACGGTACTTTACACTGGTGCTTGATGCCAGAATGCAGCACATGAGAGGAGCTGGGTCTTAGGTCATAAATTGCTTGCCCTCTCCTTCAAATGCCTCTTTTATCACCTTCACTTGGAGGAGGAAGATTGTGATATAATTTTGTTTGCATTGTTGTGATTGGGCCAGGTGCTGTCATGGACTCAGAGGAAAGCAACACTGTCTGATCTGTCCCTGCCAGTTGATTTTGTTCCTGTACCTTGTTTAATTTTTTACATTCTTTTGACTTGCCTATCACTGTTGGGGGTTTTTGGTCAGACAGCGACATAGTGCGGGGTGGTGCTTTCTGTTCTGCCCCTGCTAGTCAGTTAGATTCTGTTTACCTTTTAATTTCTTTGTTTTCACTTCTGAGTTTGGTTATCTTCAGCCTTTTTTTTTTCTTTAAAAATTTTTTTCATCTTGGTCCTTGTTTTCTCCTGGTTTGTTGGTTTCGTTGTCAAGGACACAGAACTGTGACAGCACGATGTTGCTTGGCGGTGTGGTCTCCACATGGCTTCAGCAGCTGGAGCAGGGGGTTGTATGTGTTGGCTTAGTTATAGCAAGGTGTGTGCATGTGGTCACTGTAACTATAGCAAGGAGTGTGTGTGTATGTGTGTGTGTATGTGTTTGCACACATGTGTGTTGAGCATATGTGTACTGATCAGTGAGTGTCGTTGTGCTAATTGGAATGTCATGGTTTGGAGGTAAGTGAGGTAGTTTGGGGGTGATAGTTATAGCTGGGGGCAGAAATTGGGATTGGGTTAGAGTTTCCCTCCTTCTACCATATGTGCCCTGTTAGGATGCTGCTGGTCAGTGCCTGATTTGGATGCTTCTTAAGAAATCCCATATGTGTTGCCTGCAGTTCTCCTGTGAAAGGCAAGATTATAAAGGCACAATTATAAATTGATCAGCAAAAAACTGTCCGGACAACAACGGCAATTCTGAGCAAAGAGGTAGCCATAAAAATGGTGGGAAGGCTAACTACAAAGAAGGAAGAGATTTGTCTTTGATAAAGTGTGAGAAACCTTCAGACTCAATCTGAAACCTTCCACCCAGCCTTTACTGATCATGTGAATCCTTGAATGTTGGAAGAGAAGAATACAACACATCTCTCTGTAATATTGATCAGACTCTGTTGGTTTTGTGACCACTCATACAACACAAAGTCAAGTTCAGCAAGCACTAGAAAGCAGAGTTCAACCACATTCCTATTCTTGTTGCTATACATGACCTCACAGCTATGAGAAATTAATTTAGCTGACATTGTCAGTAATGGGAGAAATGTCAAAATGATCAATGGGGTTTGAACTAAAGGTCCTTTTATTGAAAGAGGGAACTTAGATGGTGTCCTGAAGGGATGGAGGGGAGTAAACAGTAGTGATTCAGCAGCACAGCTGCAATTACCTTTTACCAAAGGGATATACTTTTCATGAGTCACTGAGTTTGTGTCTATTTGGTATCATTTTCAAGGCCTTTTCAGTGTTGCCATCTTTATAATTTGAAGTGACAATTATCGAGTCTTTCAAAGGATGCTTCCTATGATGAACTTTCAGGTCTTTATGGATTATGAAGCTGACATCATTTCTGCCAATCAGTGTCAACATGCTATTAAACATAACAGTCATGTTATCTTCTGGGTTGACATTTATTATTTCCCTAGTGCTAAGACAGGTGTCCTACCTTTGGAGATGGATAGTCCCCTAGCAATTATAAATCAGTGTCATGCTAAGATATTATTATTGGTATAGCTGTCTTCTTCCCTCACCAACTGAAATCCAGTATTTAATGGCTGGTATGCCACTATACACCATCGCTGCATGAAAATAACATTTTGCATGATATCAGCATATTGTGCAAACTATCAAACTAAATGGAGGTTGATGGAGATTAGCAGCTTTGTCTGTAACAAATCCATTCTTAAAAAGACACAGATTGGGCATGTTTTATAGGGATGTGGGAAAAATTTGTTTCAGATGCTTTTTTTGTGATAATTTGCAAACTTCACAACTTTCTTGCTATTTAGAATGGAAAAAAAATCTTGGGATTTGAAAAATCTAAATGTGAGAGAAACTGAAGCTGGCAGATGCGTCTATACAGATCCAAAGTGTTTGTAACCTAACTCTTAGAAATCCGGGTTCTAAATCCCTGTGAATTTCAAACATGTTAGTGCTGAGTCACACTTGCTACCTCTTTATCACTTAGATGCTTCACACGCTTAGCACATATAGTAAACAATTACAGTATGACCATCTCCATACTGCAAATCATTGTACTTCTTGAATTTGGAAGACACAAATGTGGGGAAAGAATCGGCTTGTTGTAGTGGTTTAAACACTGGATTTCAACTCTAAAAATCAGGATATGAGTCCCCACTCAGCCATGGAAACCCACTGTGTGACTGTGGGCAAGTCACACTCTCTCAGCCTCAGAGGAAGCCTGAAAGAACAAAACTTGCCAAGAAAACCCCATGGTAGGTTTACTTTAGGGTCACCATAACTCAGAAACTACTTGAAAGTACACAAAATAACAAAAATGTAGAAGAATTTTCATTTCAGTTTGTTTTTGAAAAAACAAAACAAAACCAAAATTCACAAATTTCATTACACTCAGAATGGAAAGAACTTAAGGTCTTAAAAAAACCCTCAGGTTTAGGAGAAAGTGAAATAAACTGGTAAATCTCCCCATTCACACTATTCTGCATATTTCAGATGCATGTAAACTAACACAGCTGGGGCAGAATCCTAAAAAGGCTTTCCTTGAGCATTTTGTGAGGGAGCAGAACAGAGTCCTAGCTATCTTTTTGTGCCTCTGTTGACTTTCTGAAGGCACATGGATACTTATCCAAGTGGTTTTTCCATTCTGAACAGTTCTCCAACTGAATATATCTGCTTCAAATACTTGTCCCTTTCTTTCTTTGGATATTTAAACAGACAGACAAAAAGACAGACAGAAAATACACACACATATCTTCAAGACTCTGGACTACCTAGTTGCTTCTTTCTCTCAACCAATAGTTCAGATTCATAATAGTTCTGTTGTCATCTTGAAGAGTTGTAAACAATCGTCTCTTTTTTCACCCTCTTGTTACTGCCCTGGCTAGTCCGAGCTTGGGGGATATTAAAAGATATCCCATGATATCATAATTCAGCTGCACTTCTCTATTCCTTTCCACATGCTTGCAAGGCCACCGGACAAGCACATAAACACACTCGGCTGTTAATAGCCGTAATATTCAAACTACAATACAGGCAGGCCAGAAACAGCTGACTCACTGCTTTAGGAGACCTCCAGGCAAGTACTCTAATTAAGTATGCACGCCACTTACAAAAGAGCCTCTGCCCCACGATGACAGCTTGATGGGTAAACTATGCAATACCCAAGTACTCTGTGTCTGCATACTGGCTCCTCTATTGAGAACTGCTACGATAACTCAATCATTCAGATTCTGACCTTTCGGAGGCTTTGTCTCCAAATCTATTGTTTCCCCCCAAGAACGGCATAGCCTGCAGTCACAATTCTCCTTATGAAAACCCTTGATTCCGAGACCTTCCTCGGAATGCTCCCGAGTTTCATCCCGCCTTGCTGCCGCTTTGCTTGGCGAGCCTCCCCTCAGCTCCACGTGCTGAGCTACATCGCACCCCAGCTTCGCTCTCTATTTTTCTGGGCTTCAGGACAGGTGAAGTATCACCCAAACCAACAATCCCTCTAAAAATCCCTCTATACCACTCCAACCTTTATCTTCTTTAGTTATCTTGTACGAGTGTGTCACATACACTGTTTTGCTTGTATTTAATAAACATCATTTATTATTTCAACTTCTCCTTGACTCGACCCGATCCCGTAGACATAGGGTTCAAGATCTTGCTACGTTACCCTGCCTCTCGTAACGCTAAGCAGTGCTCTGAGCTAATTTTCCCCACCTTTTGTTGAGCACACTTTGGTGTCCCTCCCGGGACCCCCAGTACACAGGGTAACACTCTTGTCTTTCTCCTTCACATAGATCTGACCAGAAAATGTCTCTGCCAATTCTGCCCCATTTCTGAACTTCACTTTCCCACCAGATTTTTATATGCAAAAGAAATAAATGATACCAAGGACTACAAGCAGTAAATTGCATTTTCTAACATAGTGGTGGAGGGTTTGAGGAAGAACCCCAAGTGGCTGGTGGTTGAGGATGTGGTCTACTAAATCTTTCAGTATTGCTACCTTTAAACTGTTGTCATACAGTGGATGGAAATGACAATAGCAAACTGTACAGAATAATTTTGTCTATTCATACACATGCCCTTTAAAAGATATTTTAACTTTACCTGACAAACAAGTCTGTGAGACATGATCACTGAGGTGACCAAAATATAATCTAGTTTTATTTTCTGTGTTTTGCCATGGCGTGCTCTCCCTTTCAGATAAGAAAAATGAGGAGGGTGAAATAGAGGATCCAATGGTGGATGAGTATCTGAGTATCTTCTACCTCCTCCCTACTGATGCATTTTTTTCATTGTTTCCTACCATGAAATCTTGCTTTTAATCCTTTCTCACTTTGTTCACATTTTGAGCAACTGAGCTATTCTTTGAACTAAGGACAATTACCATATAAAGAGAAACTTTCTCACCAAAGGGAATTTTTTATACATTGCAGATGTGGTTTCCTCAGGAAATGAACTGGCTTTTATAGTTCCTTTGTAGAAGGTCTTCAGCTAAAATGGGGGTAGAGTTGCTCTAATTCGATATATCCAAGTGAAGGCTTGCTCTGTAGATATCTCAGAAAAATATAGGGGGGTTCAATTGACACCTACCTATGTGTTATTCCATAAGGCTTTTCTTTTAACTTCACAACCCACACTCCCTGTCCCAGTTGGCCTACAGTTAACTATGAGTAATATACGCATTTGCACACAGTGAGGTTTAGTCTGTTAACTTATTGAGGACATTAACTTATTTTAAAAAAACAACAACCACCAACATTTTTTAAGGTGGCAGCCATACTCTTAACTGTTTCAAGTGCCATGATAATCACTGGACTTTTTGTGTACTGATAGCACTGTATAAATAACAATTTTGAAACAAATTAATAAGAACACAGTTGCAGTGTAGATTGGTGCCATAGGCTCACAAAGCATTTTATTTTAGTGCAATGTGATTCTCTAGATTTATACAGACTTTTTTGGGTTTCCACAGCAGTGCCAGAAACAAAAATTAACCATTCATAATCCATATCACAAACGTATTACAGATTTAAATTTCTGAATCAACTTCATATAGGTTTGGATAAAAAAGGTAGTTCCCCTTTCCTTAGAAAAGAAGAGGGATCATGAAAAATGATTGAATCTATAAGTTGTTGATTTTCATAAGTACATTATTACTACTTGAAGAACTGTAAAAGCCCAACAAAATCTAACACAGGAGCATGGTAAGCAACAGGATTGGATTAGTTTTCCAGTGTGAAACAAGCCCATCATTATAGATACCCACTTTAAATTACTTCCTAGCTTCTCTAACTTTGTTACTGTTATGACTTGGCTGGGATGAAAGATCTGGTATCTGTATGGAGGACCAAGCAGAACTTGGTGGGGGGAGTACTTTTCTGGACTGTGATTCCCATCATTCTGCAACTTTGGATCAAAGTTAGGTTTTTGCAAGGTTGGCTTATAAAGTCATTGACCTTACATCAGTATACATAACCTTGTCTTCTCTGGGTAGACTATTCAAGTGAAAGCACTGTGTTAAGGATATAGGAAGACCAGCAGTACAAGAGACAGATTATGGATGGTTCTAGGTACATAGCAGAAGGAAAGGGTGAGGCAAAAGATGAAATCAGGTGAGGTGGGACTAAAATGGGAAAAGCTATCAAGTTCTGGGAGCAACACACATGGTGTGCTCTGTTGCAAACAGCCTAGATATAGAAGCAAAAGTAAGCTACCCTACACTCTCTTCCTGCAGGATTTGCTTTTTCATATGGCTGGAAACACATGAATCAAAGGCACACAGACAGGAAGAGCATGTTGCCAGGTCAAGTTGACCTGAGACATTGCCAGGCCATAAATTCAAAGAGGATTAGGCAGAAAACCCAGGCATATAAGGAGTTCAAGCTAATTTCAGATCTTGGCATTTCCAAATTGGCCTGGATAGGACAATCAGAGACCATCGCTTTTGATCTCACCCTATGGAGACCTTTCCTACACCTCCTACCAGTCCAGACTTCAAGAGGTTGTCACAATTCCCATAAATGCTGTCACTCTGGTGTCAAAGCAATCACTTATTCCTGAACCATTTGTCTGTCCCATGAAAAAGTTTTAAGGCTTTGCCAGAACACCCCTTCAGGATAGGGAAAAGGGTATATAAACCCTAACTTGGCTCTGGAGACTTTTAGCATTTTGGATATAATACGTGGTGCCCAGACAGCTGTTTGTCTGTGCTGCCCTCAGATGCTTTCTCAGCCTCTCTGCTTCACCCTTCTCCTCCAGGATTGGTAACTATCACTCTCTTCCCCCGTTTTCTCTCTCTATCCAAGCCTTCATGCCTTACTTTCCAACAGTCTTGTATGATTCTTAGAGAGTCTGATTTCCTGTGTGTTTGTTGATTCCAAATAAAATATTTTGTTTATCTTTAACTGGAGCCTATCTGCAGTTAGTACTGGTATATATAGGTGAAAAGATCCTACCGTTGCCCTCCTCTTGGAAGCCTTCTTTGAACTATAATTTCCCTGCATTCTAATGAGACACTGGCATTGCACGTGGACCCAAACATCCATCACCTTTTAGGGTAATACTAAGAATGGCCAGGGGTTTGGAATAAGGCAAGGTTCTACAGGCTACATGCATGAAAACTCATGAAGAGGGCCTACTGCTTCAAAGAAATGGTAGCCCAGTTCTCAGACATACTCAAGCTTTTTGGCCGAGTTGATTTAAGGGGTTGATATTCCTCCATGAAACCTGTGTTTCTGTGTTCTGCCACTTGCGTTCTGATGGCATGTAGTACCAACAGAATGCTTGTCAGGTAGCTGATTGCCATCACTATTGGATACCACCAGGATTTCTTCATCTTTTTTTCCCACTCACATACAGAGCAGGGCCAGTACCTGCTTGTTTTCTTTATGTTAATTGCTGATTTTTTGGATTTGTATTGTTTCCTTTTGTTACACTTTTCATTATGCATAGCACCTTGAGGATGTTCTCTCCTTTTAAAGGCAGCCTAAAAATAATGTCCCAAAACAGACATCACAGGGAGCTGCCTGGGTTATCATGAGTTAAGAGGTGGCCAGATGTTCTAGTAACATCTCTCTAACCTTGGAAGCTTGTGACAATCCATAGTCTGTTTATGGAACAGCTATAATTCAGAAAATACACATAGAAAGAATAAACTTCCTTATACCAACCAACAAGATACAGCGCAGGAACAGCAACATTAATTTTCACTTGGACCAATAAATGCAGCTTAATATGACCCTACGTTTGCTTTTGGCAGTGGAAGGGGGACTGAGATTCTTGGCTATTCCCTAGGGGTTTTTTTATTTTAAATGAGCGTTCAAAGAAAGTGAATCTGTATTCCAGGCCACTTAGGACCAAGTCATCCTGTTATTGTTCAGTCCTAAAATTAATGCTAGAACTTCTGCTATCAAGACGGTCATTTTCACATCTTCAGAGAGAGACATGATGCTCCAAACTGGTAATCTACCTCTGGCAGTGATGATTTCATGCATGAGTTAGCAATGGAAATCATTCCAGACCAATAGGTGTACCAAACCCCATTGCTTAATAGGTGGGCCATATGCCTTGCTCCCATAAGCGAGCAGTAAATTAGTCACAGCAGAATCCAAAATTCAATAGAGGAAAGGGCAATGAATGTTTAACACAGTAGGCAAAGTTGAAAGCAATTAAATATTAGCATAAGGCAAATGTTTCCATCATGCTACAACTAATATGCTGAAGAGTGTTAATTCACAGGACTTTTTTTACAGCAGCTGACTGCTTCTCAGAAACAATTGTATGATCTACATGACTGTTATTCCTACTCTGGACAAAAATTTGTCAACACAGAGAAATCCCTTAATGTGGGCATGTTTGAATATTATGTTCTTAGTTTTCGTTATATGGGTTTCTGACCCTCTGGAGGGATGTTTCAGAAATCAAGGGGGCTAAGGAGAGGCTAGGGCCTCAGGGGACCGAGGACTTTCTTTTCACAAACACTCTGAAATTAGCTCATTTTAGGATTTGAATTCCTCTGTCAAAGAAAGCAACAAATAGAAATGCCATTTTCTAGCATTTTGGCAATCCTTGTCTTCTCTATGATTGCTGGAGCTAAAATTTATGAGCTTAATAGTATCATAATATATTGCTCACAGCTGACTACAAAGGCTTAATGATTCTCCACTCAAAGTTATTATTCTCAAGGGAGATAATAGGTAAAGACTTCCCCCACCCTTTCAATTAGAAGATGATGTAGGGAAAGAGGCTGCAATACTCCCATGCCTACTATACTATTTCTACTAAAATGAGCCAATCCATAATCAACTAATCAATGGATCCCCATCAGAAAAACAGCAAGATGTGTCAGTGGCCTCTTTCATTCTTCACTGTTATCTCTACAGGTAATACACCCATTTTAGCTCTTTTAGAAATATGCACAAGGTTGTGTCCAATGGTGGCTTTCAGCTAGAATTTTTCACAAAGGATGGAGCATCTAATTCTTGCAGAGTTCTGTTATGCACTACAGCCACACACATGTACACTCTGTGTACAAAACCACTCAAAGCAGCTCCTGAGAGCTAAAGAACCCTCCTCATTGTAGGTGATATGGTACGGATGGCTACAGCACAGAGCAGACAATCAGCAAAAATGGGATGTCTTGCATGAACAGCAAGACTTTCTAGGAGCACAGAGGGAAGCAAAGTGTGGCTCTCCAGATATTGTTTGATTGCAATTCCATTGCAATTCTTTCATTCTTCACCATTGATTGTGTTGGCTAGGAGTCCAATAATGTCTGGAAGGCCCCCCATGCCTATTTCTGTGTTAGAACAAAAACAACATTGTTCACAACAATATAACCAATCTATTGTTGTTTACAGCAATAGTAGTGAACTTGCACACAGATAAAATTAAGTGAAGTCCCTATTTTGGATAATTCACATAATAATTGTAGTTTTTTTTAAAAAAAACTTTCAGCTATTGTTGACTCTACATTTGAAGATCTTTTGTTATTTATTTGAGAAAATATACTCACTAAAAGTATTTTCTCTATACTTTACCATTGGATGGTTTGCTATGTTGTGTCTATGGACTGTAAAATAAAGTTTGATTTGATTTGATTATTTGTTTGTTGCTGTTGCTGTTGTTGTTGTGTGCCTTCAAGTAGTTTCTGACTTACGATGACCCCTAAGGCAAACCTATCACCAGGTTTTCTGGGGCGAAGTGTGTGTGTGATGTGCCCGAGATCACCAAGTTGGTTTCTGTGGCTCGAGTGGGGAATCCAACCTTGGTTTCCGGGGGCATCATCCAATGCTCAAAACAGTACACCACACTGGCTCTCTTAGCTCAGATCAAAAGGAGGCAGGGGGTGGGGGTTTCAGTGCACATATCAGACACAGTTAATGCCATCCTCTTCTGTCTTGGCCCATGCAGCCTCCACATGGGACACTGTTAATGCTTTACTATTATTATTTATTCTTTATTTATAAAATAAAAATATAAAAAGAATAGTATAACATTCGAATTAGACATATTTGCCATTGCTTTCTGTATGCATTTCATTTCACAAATTTATACTGATACTCCCCAGTATCTATTATATATATAAAATAAAAGTTGCATATACAGAGCAATATTTAAACATCTATATACAGTTCCTGACTTTTTACTTCTTTGCTATATCTCTGATATATCTTTACATGCTTTATGTTTACACCTTTTCCTTTTATGAAATTTCCTACTTTCTTGTATTTTCCATACTCTAGTTTGGTACACTTTTCCTTTTTTTTCTTCTTCTTTACTTATACATACCTTGTCCACATCTTTCTCTATTGTCTCTATTTGGAAATTTAATTGTCTATCAATTTGGTTTTTTTCACATATATCTAATTTCTCCATCTTCCTATACTCACAACAATAATATATTTACTGCTTTTCAGGCTTTCCTTTTTATTTAATACTCCATCGTATCTTTTAATAATGGCTATTTTATGTCTTATTTTCAAATTTTACTTTCCATCTGTCTGAAATGTACTTAATCACAGGTTCCCAATCTTTCTCTGTTTCTGTGGTTGATTTGCCCTTGACAAAATGGGAGAACAAGTCAAATTCTTTAAGCTCAATAACTTTCAAGAACTAGTGATCTAAGTCTGGTACTTCAGGACTCTTCCACATTTTAGTGAAAATTAATCTTGCTGCTGTAACCAAGTTCAATAGTATTCTACTATATTTCTTAACAAAGTTTTTTTCAAACATAAATGTCATATTTAACAGGAAGAATTCCAGTATCACTGGAAATGTTACACAAAACATTTCTTTTATGACTTCATGTATTTTCTTCCAATATATTTTAGAAACTTCACAGGGCCACCAAAGGTGATAGTAGGTTCCTACTTTCTCCTTACATTTCCAGCATTTATTGTTGCCTGAATGGTAAATTTTAGCTATTTGTTCCGGAGTTAGATGATATCTGTACATCATCTTCATGAAATTTTCCTTCAAGTCTTGTGAACTTGTGAATTCATTTGTCTCTTTCCAAGCAGCTTCCCAGTGTTCTAACGGAATGTCGTGCTGAAAATTTTTCACCCACTTTATCATTGTCTCCTTTATGGTCTCATCCTCCAACTGCCACACTAAGAAATATTTATAATATTAAAAAATCTTATGTTTAATTTTAGTAAAAACTATGGTTTCAAATTCGTTGTATTTCTTTTCTGTGGTAAATCCTTCCAATTTCAAGTCCATTTTAAATCTTTCTTTTAGCTGCAAGTACAGAAACCAATTCAGTACGATTCCTTGTTGGGCAAGTTCTTCTCTCGTTTTGAACCTTACTTCATTGTTTTCCAGGGCTATTAAATTTTCATATCTGATCCAATCGTCTTGCCCATCTTCCAAAAAGGGCCTCCTGTGGTGAAATCCAGAGTAGTATTTTATTATATGTATTTTTCTCAATGAAGAGCCAAATTTTTAACAATGATTTTCTCAAATAGTGCTTGCTGAATTCTTTATCTATTTTTGCTTTTCCGTACCACTGGTAAGCGTGAAAACCAAATCTCATATCTGCCCCTTCAATTTCCAATGTTCTTATATCTTTTAGTGTTATCCAGTCTTGCAACCAGACCATCGCATTGGCATGATAATAGATTTTTAAGTCCGGTAGATTACATCCTCCTTTCATTTTCTGTTCTGTTAGTAGTTTCCACCTAATCCTTGGCTTCTCACCTCTCCAAATAAATTTAGTTAGATCTTTCTTCCACTGTTGGAAGGACTTGTTGTTTGTTATTATAGGTAAGTTCTGAAATAAGAAATTTAATTTAGGGAGCATGTTCATTTTAACTACTGCCATTCGTCCCATCAAAGACAGATTTAAGTTTGTCCATTTCTTCAAATCCCCAGCTATTTCTTTCCATATCTTGTTATAATTATTATCAAACAGTTCTTTGTTACTTTCCATAAACCAAATCCCAAGATATTTAACTTTTTTCTCGATTTTAACTCCCGTAATTCTCCTTAACTCTTCTGTTTCAGAATGTATCATGTTTTTAACTAACATGGTAGATTTATCGTAATTTATTTTTAGGCCTGCTGCCTCTCCAAATTTTTGAAGATCTGTTATTAGATGTTTGGCCCCTTCCAATGGGTCTTCTAGAAAAAACACTATATCATCAGCAAAAGCTCGAAGTTTATATTCTTGTTGCTTGATTTTTACTCCTTTTATCATTGAATCTTCATGAATTTTGTTGTTTAGTACTTCCAATGTTGCTATAAATAAAAGCGGAGACAATTGGCATCCTTGTCTGGTTCCTTTATTGATATTAATTGGATTTGTTAGTTCGCCGTTTATTATTAATTTAACCTTTTGATCTTTGTAGACTTCCTCTATCCACTTTAGAAAATTTTGACCACAGCTCATTTTTTTCAAGGTTTCCGTGATGAAGGACCATCTGACTTTATCAAAAGCTTTTTCCGCATCTGTGAATAGGATAGCCAATTTCTTGTCATTTCTTTTATCAAAATGCTCTATCATATTTAATAAGATCCTTCTGTTGTTCCTTAAGTGTTGATTGGGTAAAAACCCGTTTTGATCTGGATGAATTGTTTGTTGTAGTATCTTCTTAAATCTTTCAGCTAATATAGAAGCAAAAATTTTATAGTCCGTATTTAACAATGAGATGGGCCTATAATTTTCCGGTTGTGTTAGGTCTTTCCCTTCCTTCGGTAGCAATGTTATGTTAGCTTGTTTCCATGATTCTGGTAGCCCTTCCTGTCCAATTTGGTTTATTGTCTTCGTCAAGGGTTCTAGCAATTCTGCTTCAAAAGTTTTATAAAGTTTGGCCGTATATCCATCTGGCCCCGGTGCCTTGGCAATCTTTAATTTCCTAATTGCTTCCGAAACTTCTGCAGATGTAATTGTAGCATTTAATATTTCTTTCTGTTCCTCTGATAAACTCGCGATTTTTTGCTCACTCAGATATGCTCTAGCTTTCACTCTCTATTTCTACTGTTGTGTCTCATTCATATAGATGTGTATAGTACTTAGAGAGATTTTTTTTTAATTTGTTGTTGATCCGTTGTTTCTGTTTGGCCTTTTCTTATTTTTAATATTCTTCTTTTCTCTCTTTCTTTCCTGAGTTTATATGCCAACCATTTTCCTGGTTTGTTTGAATGCTCGAAATGCTTCAAACGGCAATATTTCATTTTCCTTTCCACCTCCTCCATGTTGGTGGCTGCTATTTGGTCTTGCAGAAGTTTTATTTCTATCTTCAATTTTTGATTTGCGGTGTCTTGCCTGAATTCTTTTTCCTTTTCTTTTAACATGTCCAATAAATTCTGTAAATATTGGTCTTTCTTCTTCTTTTTTATTGCTCCAATTTTAATCAAATGGCCTCTTATCATGGCCTTTCCGGCGTCCCAAACTATCTTCATCGGGATATCATGATTTATATTTTCTTCGAAATACCTTTGGATATTTTCTTTTGAATTTTTAATTTGTTGTTCATCTATCAGAAGGTTGTCATTAAGTCTCCAGTTGTATTCTTTTTTCTTTCCATAATTATATTGTAAAAGAATCGGGTTGTGGTCTGACGCTGCCCTTGGTAGTATCTCCATGTCCATGATATATTTATGAAGGGTCTTCGATATCAGAAACATGTCTATCCTGGACATGGAGTTGTGGCGATCTGAATAAAATGTGTATCCCTTTTCCGCGCCGTGCTTAAAGGTCCAAACATCGATCAATGCTAGTTCGTCCATCATTTTGAAAAAAGTCTGTGGTAATTTCCCCTGGTTTTTCTTTACTTGTTTTAATGACTGTCTATCTTCCAATGGACTCAGAATGCCATTCATGTCCCCTAGAATTAATATATTTTCTTGATGTTTTTCACTGGTATATTCCGTCACTAATTTATTAATTTTGGCATAGAATCTGTCTTTATTTTCTATAGGGGAATATATCCCGACACATAGCATTGTTGTTCCTTGCATGGTTACTTCTAAACCCAAATAATGACCAGCCGGATCCACAAAGGCTTCTCGTGCTTCTAAGTTGTTACTGACATACGTCATGATCCCACGCTTCTTTTTCTCCCATGATGCAGTGAAACACTGCCCTAATTTGGGATTTTTCAGATATTTTGTGTCTTTATCAGCTATGTGTGTTTCTTGTAGACATATAATATCCAATTTAGCTTTCTCCAGATAGTGGAATATGTGCCAACGTTTATATTGTGAATTTATTCCTTTCATATTCCATGATAAAATTTTTAAATTCATTTTACTATAGTTTTTCTATTTGTTCTTTTTGTCTCTTTCTTTAGCTGTCTTCTTGGATCTCTGTTTCACTCTCTATCTGACACTCTCCCTCTTCTTTTTCTATGCTTTTTTCGGATTCTTCATCTTCTACTGACAGTTCTACCTCCTCTGATTGTTGTTCTCCTCCTACCTCTCCAACAAGTCCTTCTTGATCTTCCATTTCTAAAGTTTTTTCATCCTTCATTTTATGTTTTTTCCCTAATTTCCCGAAGACTTTTTTTAGGTTTTCCGCAATTTCTTTTGCTTTTTCTGTGTTATTTACTCTATATCTTTTTTTGCTGGTAGGTGAAGAATATCCCCTCAGTCCTATTCCATGTGAAACTTACATTGTTTTTCAGCAGAAGTTGTGTTAGGAATCTATATTCCTGTCTTTTCTTCAAAATTTGTGTAGGTATGTCTTTATAAATTTTGACTTCTTGAGAATCAGTGATCAGTTTCTCCTGATAGTTTTTTTGTAGTAAATACTTTACTGTAGAAAATGTTTCACATATGCTTTATACTAGCAAAAAGAGTCTAGACACATATATAGTGCACGTACATTTCTTTGGATATTAATCTTTAGAAGTGTTAACCAAAGATACTCATGTTCTGTGATTGCTACCAAATAATAACCTTTTGTTTGGTTGTCAAAGAAATATTCCCATCATTTGACTAAACTCAGTGACATTATTTGAAAATCAAATATCCAGCAATATTGAAACTTCTATATATTCTTCACAAACACAGGAGAATTAATTATGTGATCGTAGTTTCTGACAGTCCTGGTAACATGCTGAATCTTCAGGTATAGGAACCCTGCTGTTGTATCATATATGAGGAAGATTTCCATGTGAAGAACATGCTTAGGTGGCATAAACCAGGTCTGGGACAGCTCTGATTTTTCTTTCTGTGAGTCTGTATACTCTGATGGTATCTTTTAGGGCAGCTATGCTCTGAAATGTGAGTCAATTTTAGGATATGGGAGCCATATAATAAATTTGAGGGATAGGAAGAAAATTCAAAAATATTTGAAAAATGGTTAAAAATATGTTTCTGTGAAGAAAATGCCATTTCCTGTATGTGTGCACATGTGCGCATACACAATGTTTTTTGTGCAAAAGAACCCCATGCAACTTTTGTGCAGAATAAGTCCTGATCTGCCAATAGTCATTGAAAACTGCAGTTTTCAAGGATGTTCTTGCAATGAGAAGAAAGCTACTAAAATTAATCGTTGTTTTCTCCAAGAAGAAAATTGGTGAAAAATGACATCCATAATAAATTCCTGCTTTGAAACCACTGCATGTACACAATCAAATTGCTGTCTCTTGGAAGCTGCTCTCATTTGGTAAGGCTTCTCAGGTTTCTGTTAGAATAATTTAGGCCAGCCTTCTTCCACAGAGTGTTGAGCTACAGTTGCCATCATCCCTAGCCAACTTGGCCAATTTGTTTAGCATGTCTGGAGGGCAGGAAGAGGGGGAAAATGTCTGTAGATAGTGATAAAAGTATAGCATGATCTAGAGTTTGAAACAGTTACTTTATCACACCATAGCTCCCATAATCCCCTAGCCACCATGGCTTGATAATGGCAATGCTGGGTAGAGAGCTCTGGGAGTGGTAGTCCAATACAATAATTTATACTTACTCTGGGACAATTTTATTCTAACTATTCAATGACATGAATTACTTTGATCTCAAATATCTAGAGATATCATGGCACTTATTCATTTTAGAAACAATTTATGAGCCTAATATATTCTCAAAGTTTTCTCCTGAATATATTTCTTATGAGAGACGTGCATATACTTATTAGTGTATTTGTTAAATTAATATCAATTATGCATGTACTTTGGCTTAATGATATATATTTGCTAATTTAGGGAACTTGAACATTCTACTAACAGAAAAAAGGATGTAGAATTAAATATTTACACCAATAAAATAATAAAATTGAAAACAATTCTTCATGCCCCATTTAAAAAAAAACCTGCAAAAATAAACTCCCAAATCAAGTTAAACAATTAAGATGTAATGATGTTGAAGATCAAGTTTTAATGATAGAAAAAGAACTTTAAAAGAAAATGATAACGTTGGCTGAGTTTGTTGCGCTACATTTATACTGTTCAGTTTTCACCCACGCTAAAGAATGTACAAAATACAGAAAGCAAGACATCCAGTGATGTTTCTAAAAATTCCATCATTTACGAAAGTACGGATGAAGAGGGGAGGAAGGGAAAATGACAAGGTACAATGATAGTAAAAGACTGGGCACAGGACACAAGTCCAGCCTCCTGATTAAGAGCAAATGGTGGTTCTCCAAGCATCCCATCAGAAACTATCTGTTATACCTGGAGAAATGATTTGAGGACGCACTTGCAGGTTGGTGTAACATTCACAGAAGTGTATTCCCAGTTCACTCTACACGTCTAATAATGAGTTGAATTGACCTGATTGGTATTAAACAAGCATGTGACACATTTCCTAGGAAAGTTGATCAAGACTTCATGGTCTAGGGTTCATGTATCTCGTGAGATAGCATGGCTCATTTAAGCCAAAAACAGATTTGGCCAGTCATTGATTGGTGACACTGTAGCCAAATTCACAAGGAAAAGCTCCTTTAAAAGAAAAGGAAATGCAGAACTCGGAAGTTGTTGGGGTTTTTTTAACGACAACTCCCAGAACTCCCAGCCAACATGGCCACTGAGAAGCTTGTATCCACATTGGTTGGAGGATTCTAGAAGTTGTAGTAATCCCAAAGTTGTAGTAGCAGTAAATTTTCCAACCTCTGACAAAAAAATCCCTCTTTCTCAGAAGATAATAGGTCTGAGACAGACTTGAGAACACAAGGAATATTTAAACAATATCTCCCTGAAAGCCTGAAAAGGATGTTGTCACCAATCCGTGGATTCAAAAAAATGTTGAGAAGTTTGATACAAGGTTATGTTGGTCAAAAGTTTCAAGGAGATTTCTCTGTAATTTTTTTTCAAATTCTAAACTTATCCGTTATTTTAGTCTCTTTTTCTTTTCACAAGCCAACATTTGTGAAAGAATATAGAGAAACAGAAGAGGGCCACTGAACACTAAAGAGTGAACCCCATCATAGCATAGGTAGAGACAAGAAAATATACTTTCAGAATAGCAGAACCTGGAAAAGATGATGGAGGTTTCTAGAAGATATGGCCATAAGAACTTTTTTTTTTCTAAAACAGATTGCTTTTATTTGAAATTTGTTCAGCTGTTGGGCATTTCACATTCTGAAAACAAATCCAATGCCCTGTCTCTTGCATGAATGAGGAGCAATTCAAGAACATGATGCATGAAACATGATGTTTCCAGTCTCATTTTGAAGCAACTATGTGTCTGACACTTGATTTGAACCTGACTGGTGGTAACCCAGCGTGTTGAATATTTCTGACAAAAGCCAATCAAGACTTCATGGTCCAGGGACTGTTCTGTATACTAAATTTGTAGTCCTCAATTCTTTGTATCTTATGTTCTGCTAATCACTCTCTGAAAACACTAGAGCCCTTTCCATAGCTTATCTTTTTTCGGTGCCCTGCCTCTTTCTTCCACAGCGCAGCCTGGAAGTTTCCCAGGCTGCACTGGGGCAGGAAGTGCGACTGCCACGGCTCTGGAGGCTATACACGCACGGCAAGTGTGCATGGGGCCCTGGAGCAATGTGCGATTGTGCAGAAAAAGTGAATGAGCAGCACCTGCCCTACCCTGAAGCGTCGCGCAATTGTGAGTGCATCATGCAGATCACTCCTCACAATCATGCGATGCCCCCGGTGCTCTTTCGCATGGCAAATGCCATGTGAAAAGGGCCTAGGTCCCACCATGAAAAGTGTGAAAGGCCTACCTCTTTTATATTGTGAATGGAACACACACAACAAGCATACTTAGTAAATGAACTGTGAAATTTATCTCGCAGTAGTAGATTTAAAAAAGTGGTCCATGTATGTGAAGATTATTTGATGTCCTGATTACAGCTTGACTCTTTGCCTGTGGTTCCAGTTTATCTCTCTTCAGACTGCGGTTCAACACAGCTTCCACCTTGTAAAATGTTTAGGCCTCTCTGTAGTTTCACTTTAACCAAGCTCAACAGGTACATTTGATAATACTAGAGTTTATTCTTGTGCTGACAACTAGTTTCTCATTTTCTCATTTCTCTGTAGGCTCATTATTTTTTAATTCAGAAGAAATCAAGAAAGTGTCCTCGGAAACAATAATTGAAACATGTTTCATGCTTCTCTTACATTTGCTTTTCCACTCAATTATTTTGAAGTCCTGGGTAGTAGAGATCTGAATTGGAAAATCTGTACATGAGATCTGACACAAGCAGATAGTCAAACAATAATGAGGAATAATTGCTGGTATTAGATACTTAGTGTTAGCACAAATTGCAGGAAATATGCTATATTCAGAAAATATAGCCAGGGAAAAGTCCATGAAGTTGTATGAATAGTTCTGGAAAATTTTCAAGATGTAACAGATTGACACAAATTCACAAAAATGTATATGGTAAATAATGTTTATAAAAGTCGCCGCTTTAGAAGCAGGTACTGCAAAGAGCTGTCTGAAACTGAGCAGATAGAATGAAATGGTTTTTAAAAGCCCATATTCACATCAGCTATGAGACAAAAGCCCTTTTTAAGTGTGTTCCAATATGGACTGTATTCTGCCCTAGATATCTTCTCATTTGTTAGAACAATTGTAGGAAGTTCCTAGAGATGTAAGTGTATGTGCGTGGGGTTTCCACATCTATTCCTATAAACATAGGTTGGGCACATTGTCCCATGAATGCTCATTCTCCATGGATACTAAACCTCTGAAAATAGCTGTAAAGTGTTGCCAATAATTAAAAACAAACAACCTCCTAATTACATGTTGTCAAAGATCATTCTGTCTCACGCTAATTTAGTGCAGTATTGGATTCTGTTGAAACAAAAGCTCAGATTTTACCATTCTACATAGAATATTCACTGTTCATTTCACAGTGTCATTAAATGAACAGTCCTAATGAACAACCATGTTAAAGAAATACCTAATAATGTTTTTTAGTGTGATCAATTTTTTAAGATGCAGCGGTCTTAGGTAATTTGATGCAAAATCTTAAAGACTGCCACAGTTTCAAAATAGAAGTCAGGGCAGCTCCTGTGAAATCTCATGCAATCTGGCTGTCTGAAACTGGATTGCATATTTGCTAAATTCCACTCTGCAAGGATAGCAAGGAGCATTCATCTTCAACTGTTCTTTCCAGCTTAGCATGGCATAAAACACCCTGCTTCTAAGTTGCTTTAACAATGGAAGGGGGGTCTTGTAGACTCTTATGTACCACTTCCTTGGATTCTATGGAGACACTTAAAAATATATTCCCAAATACAATTACAAAACTTTAAACAATTTGCAGGTTTATCTAAATTTTTTCAAACACTAAAACCTAGCAGGAATATTGCATATTTTATATGAATCCAGTGTACTTGTAAGAGCCAGTGTAGTATACTGATTTAGCTATTGGCCTTAAACCTCTGAGGGACCAAGGTTTGGATGCCTGCTCAGCCATGGAATCCCACTGGATGATTGTGAGAAACTCACACTCTCTCAGCCTTAGAAGAAGACAATGACAATAAACCTCTGAATCCATACAGGGGAGAGACGAAGAAACTATCAAATCTGCTAAGTATTTAAGCTAAAATTCTCCTGAAGCCTTGGCTGTATCCTTCTTTCTTTCTTTCTTTCTTTCTTTCTTTCTTTCTTTCTTTCTTTCTTTGATTTGCATTTTTCCTTTGTCTCAGAAATGGAACTCAAAGTGAATCATAAGAAATTAAAACAGATGCAGGTAAACATATGGAAATGGGGTTGGAAAAGAAAACAAAGAATGAGAGTGAAGAAGGAAAATGGCCAGAAAAGGAGCAGCAGCCTGAAAGATTCTGGTAACCAAAACCGTTGATATGTTCAATAGGATGACTATTTTTTCCCAGTAATTTATTCAGCTCTGTTGAATGGTATTACATACTTTCCATGTCCCAATATGGCAGGAACAGTCCTGATTAATCTTCTGTCATTCCACTTTTTCAGCTGCTTTTAAAATGTCCCAGTTTCTTTCTCAACCTCTCACTTTCCCCTTTTTACCGTGGTTTTCTTCCATTGCTGCAAACTGAATTCAAAGTACAAAAGCAGTTTGCATTCAATTAACTGAACAGGGAAGACAAGAGAAGACAATGTGGAATCTTGCCCTTCCCACTAGGCTCAGGCAAAAGCAAACTGCTGAAACCTCCCCTAGCTTGTTTGTTCTTCCTCATTAATAACTTCTACCATCTCACCCTGATGTTCTCTAGCCACATATGTCCCAGTTTTCATCTGTGAAATGTTGGAGGGTATGGTAGTACCTTTTCAGCATTTGTACGTACATGTATGGGAATTTAAACCATCACTTAATCACAGTGAGGTCATATGCGACTACAACAAAAACCTAATAGGAAAAGTAGATTGTCATAACAATAAGCAGATGGCTGATTCACTCTAAGTGTTGAAAAACACAAAATTGACTGATATCAAGTTGAAAATAACATTGATTAAAATGAGAAAAAGTATTGATATGTCAAGATAGACAGGAAAATCACTGATGATCTTGTTACCAGGCCATAAATCCCCACACACTGGTGAGACATGATTTAATTGGCAAGATGTATTAAATGGCTTTGATATAAAATGTAGCTTGATGTGACTGTATGGCCAAGCTGGACAAGAGGAAGATGCTGACCAAATACGTGTGTTGCTAAAGTAGGTCAGAGACTCTCTCCAAGCATAGCCAGGTCATAGTCAGGAAATCACCAGGTAACTCCACAGATAATAGACTTAAGCTAGCTTTTATGACTCTGCTTTAAGACAATAGCAACAGGAAAGTTCCCACCAAACTGCTGATTGTTTCAACACTTCTTACCACCAACCTGAAAATATCTCCATTGTCCTCACACCTGTCCAACCATTACAGAGTTATCGTGACATCCATTATTTATTTATTTATTTTTGTTCCCCAGCACTAAGATCGTTAGCCCATTCAGGGTCTCATTGTCTAGTTTGTAAATTCCATTGTTTAGAGCCATTCACACCCTTGCCCTCCAGGCAGAAATCAGTACATTGCTTGCTGGTTGCCACACTGTCACTCCAATTCCTGATTGTGTACTGTCCTTAAACACGAGTCTATGCCAGATTGCTGCTTTTTCTCAGCTTCTCATCCTATCTCATCCCTGACACAGCTGATAAGGCAAACAAAACAAACTGATTAACTCCCTGTTCGTTACTTACTTCCTAGGCAGTAACCCAGAGTTATACATAAAGTTCAACATAAAGAAAGTCCGACATGGTTCCATGGCAAGGGAATGTCCATGATCAGTCTGAGCATTCATCAAGGCATCCAGCAAGGTAGCAGGTCAGATGAGCTCTGACAACTCCTGGAGAAAAAGGATGCCAGCTAAATAGGTCTGAAGCCTAGCACAGCTGTGACTTGATTGATTGTTGCCAGTTATAAATCCTGAAAGAGCGATGCTGTGTCTCTCTTTGCTGCCTGTGCTCTGTGAAACTGGTTTGTGGTAAGTGTTCTTCTATATCTGAAGAGGCAGGACTCTCTGTTGGAGCTGCCACTGCCCCCTGTTCTGTTTCTGGCACTGTAACCTCTCTCCGTACAGCAGGCTCTTGCATGCCCTCTGTTTCAGACCCTGAATCAGAGTCCATGCTCTGGAAGCAGGGCGTGACAATCAGATTGGTAAATATCACCCACTACACCCTCAAATCTTTCTCTATTAAACTTTCCTCCCTTTCCTTCGGTCAGCCTTGTGTGAGTGTGTGACTGTTTGGATCTTGTATGTGAATAAATGTCAATAAAATATATTTTAGTTTACCTTTTGAATCCCTGGCTGGTTCTTCCCTGCAGGAGACACTATAAGCATTGGTGGAAAGATCTCACTAGGTTACCTTCCCCATGCAGTCCTCCTGATTTGAGCTAATAATTCCCTACCTTTGCACGGAGGTACTGGCATTGTAGGTGGATCCCTGAGTTACCCACATTTCGGGATAACAACCTCACTGCCAAATCCAAAGGTGTCTATTTAGTCTTTCTGACTGTTGTCAATACAACTAATCCCTCTCTTCTGTCGGATTTCCTTTATGCCCCACTGTCTTCCCTACCTAGTCACTCTATCAGAATTTTTATGCAAGGAAACTCTTCTCTGCTTTCTCCCTCTGTTTCTCAGAGTTCCTTGGCTACAGAGCCAGTCCTCTGTCCCTGGGCAACCTGGATCACTTCCCATGGCTTTCAGTACCACACATAGAACTTGGAAAATCTGTATGTTTCAACTCCTGGACAGTGCTGGTTGTGCTAGTTGGGAGATTCTGGAAGCTGTAACCTGAAAAGTTTGTTCACATTCTGACCACTCCTATGCACTCCTCTCTACTTCTCTAACACAGAATGTTCTCCTTACATCCAGTCCTGCATTTCTGAATGCCTCTCTGCTCTGATCATTCTTCTAGATACTTAATGTAATACCAAAAGCTGGATATTGGATTTTCTTCAAGATTATGCTTAAGCTTAACACATGAAAAACTGAGCCCCATTGCACTTTTCCTCATTCCCTGTCCTTATCCAGTGACATCAGACTCAGAGTCTGGGTGGCTTTTTTTTTCTACTTTGCTTATATTCTGTCCATCTCCAAACTGCATTGCTTCACTCCTTACAGCATTACAAAATGTATTTTTGCCACTGAAATGAAGTGGGTTAAGTGAGAAAACCACTCATGTATTGCAAGTTAAGATATGGAATAATGTTTGGATAAAAAACTTCGAGAAATAAGATATTAGTGAAAGAGTTGTGAAATAAGGGTATAAGGTAGTGGTATGAATGTTGAAGTATGAGTATATGGAATTGCTGGTCAAGTATAAATAAGTTATAACCATCCATGAATTATGCAGATGTGATAAAGGAAGGTTAATAGGTAGGGGAAAAAAATTGTTTTGTTTTCTTTTTATGTATAACCTTTGATTGATTGATGATGAATGTATAAGTAAGATACAGATTTTTTGTTATGTATATATAGATTGTGTTATGTATGTTTAGATATCTATAATTTAAGAAAGATAAGATGCTTAAGGAGATACATAGAAATATTTATATAGACTAATGACTGATGTATAATCATGTAAATGTTATAAATATGAAATGTTTTAATTTTGTGATTTTAATGAATAAAAAATATTAAAAAAACAAAAAAACAAAATGTATCTTTGCTATTCTGTGTAATCACCAAAAACTCAATTCTGTGCTTTGGCCATGTCTTGCCTTGATTATGAGATATTTATTTATTTATTTATTGAAACCCTTCTATCCTGTCCTTTACCATAGGATTTCAGGACAGCATAAATGGTTTAAAACATTTTCAGATTGAAAACATAAATTATTTGAACAAGACAAAACATAGTAGGCATAGTAACAATTTAACCACTTTTAACCTCCTATTTCTTTCTTTTTTTTAAATCACAATTAAAAGCACTTTAAAAAGATAGTTAATACCACTTTAAAACCCCTGGTTAAAACCTTTTTAAAAACTACAGCAGTCTAAAAGCAGGTACATTATACTTGAAATAAATTATCCCCTGGAGGCTTTAATGAAAAGCCATATTTTAGCTTGATGCTGCAAAGAAATCAACACTGGTGCCATGCAGAGGGCATTCCATAACCGGAATGCCATTGCTGAGAAAGCTCTCTCCCATGTCCTCCCACTTCATCTTGTCCCCACTGGTGGGACACAGAGGAGGGCCCCTCCTGCAGACCTCATTTTTCAGGTAAGTTGTCAATAGAAAGAGTTACTTCTTCTCATATTGAGATTCCAAGCTGTTTAGAGGTTTAAATGTCACCACAAGCAATGTGAGTTCAGTCTTGAAGTAAATTGGCAGCCAGTGCAGCTCCCTTAAGATTTGTATTATATGTCCTGCTTTTCTGCTCTTACATCCTGCCATACCCATCCTGTGACCTTTGCTAATCTAACTCCACTATCCTGAGCTATCTGCAGGTTTCTGTGAATTATGTCTAGAACTACTCGTCAGAAATCTTCTGTAGGATCATTTCCTAATTTTCTTCAAGTTCCTCAAACCTCATATTTCCCTGAAATACTTACGAAGAACAAGTAATAATTTTACTTAGCCCAAGTTCATGTAATTGAAATATTAACATTCTTTCCCTATTTATCCCAACATCACTTTTCCTTCTCCACTTTGGCTGTTGTTTCATAGGATCACAGAATTATAGAGTTGGAAGCGACTTCACAGGCCATTGAGTCCAGCTCCCTGCTCAGTGCAGGATCTCTGGTTAAAGCATCCTCAGCAGGTATCTTTTTGAAGATGTCCAGAGAAAGAGATATCAAGAGAAGAAGACACCTCTGAGCAATCGGTTCCATTGAGGAACTGCTTCAACTGCCAAGAAGTTCCTCCTAATGTTCGATCAAAATCTATCCGACTGCAACTTCAAAGCATTAGACCTGGTCCTACCCTTGGGGGCAGCAGAGAACAGGACTTCCCCCTCCTCTCTGTGACAGTCCTTGAAGCATGCAGTCGTGTCAGTCTTCTCTTCGCTAAGCTGAACAAGCCAGCTTCTTTAACCTTTTCACATATATTTTCTTCTCCATACCTCTTATCATCCTTATTGCTCTTCCTGAACTTGCTCCAGCTTGTCTAAATCCTTTTTAAAATGAGACACTCAGAACAGAGCACAACACTTCTGATAATACCTGATCAGAACCTAGAGAGACTATTACTTCTCTCAGCTTGGAAACTGTGCTTCTATTAAATGCAGGCTAAAATAGCAATTGTCTTCTTTGCTGCAGTATCACACTGTAGACTTATATTCAACTTACGATCAACAGTGAACCCAAGGTCCTTTTTGCAACTAGTTCTGCTGAATCAGGTATCCATCATCTTATAAGTCTGCATTTGGTTTTTGCAGCCTAAATGTAGAATTTTGCATTTGTCTCTACTGAATTTCATTTTATTCATTTCTACCCAATTTTTTAGTTTGTCAAGATCCTTTTCAATTCTATTACTGTCTTTCAATGTGTTAGCCACTCTCAGTTTTGCATAATCTGAAAACTTGACAAGAATTCCCTCCACCCCATCATCTAAGTACTTGATAAAAGTGTTGAAGAATATTGGCCCAAAGACAGAACCCTGAGGCACTCCACTTGAGTTTAAAGCTCAGCCATTGATGGCACCTCTTTGACCAGAGTTTTCCAATTGATTATGGATTCATCTGATAGCATTCCCACCTATTGCATATTTAACCAGTTTGCTAATCAAAATATTTTGTGGGACCTTAAAAAATACTCAGCTAAAATCTAGATAAATGACACCCACAGCATTCCTATGATCTACTAAACAAATGACTTGCTTGGAAAAGGTATGAGATTAGTTTGGCGGGATATGTTTTTGACTAACTCATGCTGGCTCTTACTGATCACTGCATTGTCATCAAGGCACTTGTACACAGACTCCTGTATAATGTGTTTTTAATATTTCTCCTCATATTGAAGTCATGTTAACTGGATCTTCTTTTTGCCCTTTTTGAAGAGAGGGACAATATTTTCCAGTCCTCTGGCATGTTATCTGTTCTCCAAGATTTCTCAAAAATGCTGGCAACTCGTTCAAAAAGTATATTAGCAAGATCTTTCAAGTACTCTAGAGGACTCAAGTACTCTTGCTCTACAGATTTGAACTCATTTAGGTTAACTAGATGATTCCTGACTAATTCCTTATGGATGTTGATTTGAAATCCACATCCCTTGCCAAGGTTTCTAATGTTTCATGGAAGCACACAGTTCTCATTTTGAGGGAAAATTGAAGCAAAATAGGTACTGAGTAGTTCTGCCTTTTCACCTCTGCCTTTTCACCTCTGGGTCTGTTTTTGGATTGCAATCGTTTTGGGGTAAGGATGTGCTAGACTTGATCTTTGTAAAGTGTGGTGTCTGTGGATGTAAAAGAACCAGTGTGGTGCAGTGGTTCAAATACTGGATAGGACTTGGTATGTCCAACTTCAAATCTCCACTGAATCGTGACACTCACTGAATCACCTTCAGCCAGCTAATCTTAGCCTCTCTTGTCTTGCAATAAAGGGGGAAAGAAGGGAGTCATGTACCTATGTTGAGCTTGTTGTGGGAAATGTTACCTTTGTTATAAACAAAATAGAAAAATATATAAGCACATTTTATCTTCTGTAAAAATCTCAGATTTTCCAGTACACCATATGTGCATGCATAATCTCACCTCAAGATTATTTCACTCACCCAAAGTGGATTGTGTATATTTAGTCAGAAAATATAAATTCACTTGATGATCAAACATTTAAAAAGTGAGATATGCAAACCTACATTCCCAGAAAATTTGTTTAGTTAATTTAAAATTGTTCCCTCTGGCCACCACTGTCACAGATATTTGTCAGCTTTATTTCTGACTCAGCTTTGATAGATAGTATGAAAATTGACATTTTCTGCCTCCCTCAGTGTGCTTAACATGAGCTACAATAACAAATTAATTCATTATCCTCTCTCTTTACTATAACAACTGATTTAAAACAAAAACAAAAACAAAGAAAAACTATGATACTTCCAATATTTCCACAATAGGTATGGACACCAGCTTTCCATCTAGTACTCTGAATGCTGATCACAGTGTGTGTGTGTGTGTGTGTGTGTGTGTGTGTGTAAAACTTTTTCTTCATTTTTGGCTTTTCACACTTAACTTTTATTTTGCACTCTTTCTTTCTTTCTTTCTTTCTTTCTTTCTTTCTTTCTTTCTTTCTTTCTTTCTTATCTGCCTTTCTCCTGAGATGAGGATGCTAACAACCACTGCTGAGAATTGAGGCATTGTAGAAGCTAAGGGATGAAGAAAGAATGGCAAGCATTGATTTGATGTACATTTACACCTGAAGGAAAAACATGTGAAGCTCCATCTTTCCTTAGAGGAGGAGAACAGATGGAAGTGACGGTTTTCAGAGGTACATGTGCTTCTGGGAAGAAATCTTATATACAGATGTCTGAGCATGGTCAACCGAGCATCGTTTGCAAAGGAGAGGGCATCCAAGTGAAGCCTCACTACATCTTGTGCTCCATGAGCAAGAGAAAGTTATACAATGCCCTTACACAGTTCTCAAGGAGAAGAGCATGGTGAAAAGCTATCTCAAATGAAAACAGTCTCTCACATGAGCTGATATTTTCTTGGTGAGTTATGCCAATGTACATAGTTTACAGGCCATTCACAGAACCATATAGATGAAAGGAAACACAAGGGCTGTCCAGTCCAGTGCCCCACCGGTGCAGAAATCAAGAGCTAAATAATCCCTGAAAAGTGGCTATTCAACTTCTCTTTGAAAAGTTGCAGTGACAAAAAATTTGGATCCTTTATTTGGATGGATTTCCAATTGAATGGTATAAATCTTTTTCTAGGTTACTTGTTTCAAGACTGTACCAAATGTATAATTATACCTTTGAATCAGGGTTCCTTTTCTCATCATTAAATGATGCTTATATTACTTTGATTCATAAACCTGGCAAAGATCATACTTGCTGTGCCAGTTATCAATCTATATCTTTAATTGATGTAGATGTTAAAATATTAACAGCTATTTTGCCTTTTGCAAAAAGTCATTGCAGCCTTGGTTAAACCTGACTAGATGAAATTATTCAGAAACCGGCATATTACACTAGTTGTTGATCTGGCCACAAGGACTTCTCCATTGATATTTAACTTGTGTTTGGAATCCCTAGAATAGGCTGTTAGACAAAATGCTAACACTAATTGTTTTGTGCAGGCTGACTTAGAATTTTAAAATACTCTTTATGCAGATGATCTTTGTTATTTATTTCAAAACCTCGACAGTAAAATCCAGCTTTGAATAAATTGATTAATAATGTAGATTAAGATATCTGGCTATTCCATCAATTGGTCTAAATCAGAAATAATGTCAGTTGTAGACAACATAGACTTTAATGAATTTTAAAAATAGAAGTTTTTATATTGCCCATACTCCATTATCTAGCACAACCTATTTTGGTATAATTATTCATAGAGATGTATTTCAGATGATTATGTTAAATATGAACAAGTTTTAAAAAAATATCACAAAATCTAGACAAATGGAAAGGTTTAAATCTCAGTTCATGGGATACAAATAATACACCTAAAATGAATATCATATCTAGAATTGTTTGTGTTACATGTGGAATCCACCTAGCAAATATCTTTAAATATGTAGTATTTTATTTCAGAAATTTGCCAGTGGGAGAGGCTCCTCTACACTTAGAAGATCAATGAAAAGGATCTAACTTTCAAATAAAGAAAGTGAGCTAGGTTTCCTGGATTATGCTACATATCATAGGGCATATTTGTCATCTTGTATTAATTTTCACTTTTTTTCCACTTAGACTAATTACCCACTTTGGTCAGTTTCAGAATCCTCCTTTTTTGCACTGTTATCTAAAGAGCCTTTCAATTTGCCCAAATAGAGTTTTGCCAACAATTTCAGCAGTCACTCAGAGCAAATATTGTTGCACCAATTACAGTTTGCCCATTCACCCATGCTATGTTGACTTTATGAAGAAATCCTGACTTAAAGGTTGGCAAGAGAACATTCCTCTAGAAGACATGGGCAGATAGTGGGATATTAACTTTAAACCAATTAGTTGGTACTGATGGTGAGTTTTCCCAGCTTTCAAGATCAGTTTAATCTACCCTCAACAGCTACAATTGCAATGTTTCTTATAATCTAGATTTGTTCCTCTGGATTTTGGTGCTTCTGAAACCACTTCATTAGTGAAAATATTCATTGAGACTAACTAGTTATTTCAGCCAATGATTTGTATGTGCAAATTTCTATTATCTGTGAAAAATACAATATGTGAAGTTTACAGCAAGTGGAACAGAGAACTGGAATAATCAGTTTTGACCAATGAATGTTCTGCTATTTTAGTATCTATATCAAATATGGCTATAAACCTCTGACTACATCTTATACAGCAAAAACTGCTGTTATGAGTATGCTGGTCAGCAGAATGTCTTTTCAACAAAGTTTTTATCTTAATCAGCTAACTGCTGGAGGTACAGTACTGCTAATACTTCTCTTACTCATATGGGAAATGTCCCATAATGGGAAGTGTCCTATGGGAAATATTCTGTAGCAGTTTCATTTTAGGTAGAAGTAATTACTTGAATAAATTCGGTACTGGAAAACTCACTGATATTTAGCGATGAGTATGTTCCTTTAAATTATTTACCAGTGTCTTAGAATTTAATGCATGGTCAGAAAATGAAAATCTAAGAAGAAATGCATTGGCATTCATAGTGAGGAGAAATGTAGCAGAAGTCAATAAGATTTCAGAGAAAACTCATCAGTATAAACATAATCTGAGTTTACTTTCCAACCACAAAGGCAGAAGAGGAAGAGCATTTTATTTACTTATTTACCTGTTTTTAAAATTGCACAATGATTAGGTTTTCATATTTTTATATGTTTTTAATTGTTTTCAATGTTTTTAATGTTTTTAACTTATTTTTGGAAGCTGCCTTGGGCCGCATTCTGGGAGAAAAGGCGGGATACAAATATAATAAATACATAAGTAAATTAATTAATAAATTTGGACTACAAGAATCAATCTGGACTATTGGAGACACCTGATCACACATCCAAATGAGACATATTGGTAATCTTAGGAAATTGGGATGTAACAGTAGGAACCAGAGCAGAATCAAAGTTGTTAGAGAATTTGCCCTGCAATCAAGAAATGAAGCAAAAGAATTACTGACTGAATTTTTGCAAGACCAACAGTTTGTTCATTGCAAACTTACTCCTCAGGCAGCCAAGGAGGTGATTATATACATGGACATCACATTGACGGCGTAATTGAAGGCAGAAGATGGAGAAGCTCCATTCTCTTTGCAAATATAAGACCATGAGTAGATTGTGGCACAGACAGTGAACTCCTAAGATCAAAAATGAGAGTAAAGCTAAAGAAGGACACTAAACCAATTAAAATACAACCTGAAGAACGTCCCTTTTCAATTTAAGGACAATGTAAACAAATAGACTTTCATTATTAGGCCTAATTGACTAGGAGCCAGAAGAAGTCTGGATTGAAACTAGAAGCATTGTCAGGGAAGAACATAAACAGATACTGTTACCAGACCCTACCACCTTTCCTACGAGATACACAATTTTCATAAACTGGACTTATTAATGACCAGAAAACACAATCAGGTCAAGCTGACCAGTGACATTTTCGGAAACATGATAGTGGGAAAAGGCCAGATAGGATTATGTAGAAAACCCTGACATTGACGGCTTTGTGCTAATCCCTTCACTGCTTCTTTCTCTTTGCATTTTCAAACACAATCAAAGAACTGCCAAGATAAAGCAATCAGAGACCACCCCTCGATCTTGCTGTATGGAGATCTTCTCTATACACCCTACCTAACTGAACATTCAGAGATTGTAATGAATCCCATTAAATAAATCAATCCATTCTAGATGCCTTTTGTCAGTCCCATGGGAAAGCCATTACGGTTTTGGCAAAACAGCCCTTCAGGGTATGAAATTGGGTACAAAAATGTTAGCTTTCACCCCCCACCAATTGTAGTACACGATATGTGCCCCAGACTACCATTTCTCCATTCTACCCTCAGACACTGTCTGATCACTCTGCTGCGACCTCCTTCTTCAAGACTAGTAGAAATATCACCCTTTCCACCACTAATCTCTCTATCCAGTCTTTCTCACCTCACTTTCCAAATGCCTTGTATGGTTCCTAAGGGTGTCTGATTTCTCATATGTTTGCTAATTCAAATAAAATACTTAGTTTACCTTTAACTGGAGTCCTCTCTACAGTTAGTACTGATATACGTAGGTGGAAAGATCCTACTGTTACCCTCCTTTTCTAGGCCTCCTTTGAGCTATAATTCCCTCAAATTCTAAGGAAATGCTGGCACTGTGGGCAGGCCCCAATATCACCCATCTCTTAGGGTTACAATACTATCTGCAGCCAAAAAGAAAGAAAAGCCTCATTGGATAACAGGTGAAATTCTTCAAGCAGTTAAGGACAGATGCGAACCAAAAGTAAAAGGTGACAGAAAGAGGGTAAGAACCCTAAAGACAGTGTTCACTGAATTGTGCACAGGGACAAGGAGAACTACTGCAACAATCAATTAGGAGAAATGGTGGAAATGCTATATGACCAGCAGCAGACAACATTACATGGCCAAGTACAAATACAGTGGAAACAAGACACTGAAGAGCCATGTAGAAGGGATGAAAGAAAGACAGATTCATCCAAGGAAGAACCATTTGAAGATAAAACTATCATTTTAGAAAGTGAAGTGGAAGCTGCACTCACAGCACTTGGGAGAAATAAATAATCAGGAACAGATGGCATACCAATAGAGCTACTCCAAGCTACAGAGACAGAATCTACTCTAGTTCTAACTAAAATCTGTCAACAAGCACAAACAAAAGAATGGTCCACAATTGGAAACACTCTATTTACATTCAATTCCCAAGAAAAGGGACACCAAAAATTACAGTAACCACAGGACAACTGCAGTAACCTACAGCAAATATTTTTACCATATATAGAGTAAGAAATACCAGATATCCAAGCATAGTTCAGGCAAGGAAGAGACATAAAGGAATATATTGCAAATATACATTGGATAATGATGTGCACCAAAGAATTTTAGAAGAAAATCATCCTTTGTTACTAGCGTATATATCCAGGGTTGCTCGGGATTACTTGTTCGAAAGATTTGAAATCCTGTGTGTCTAATTCCCCAAACTGCCTTGCCTAGTACCTGTAACTTTTCCCCATATTCCCCAATCCAATCTGTATTCAGAGTTGTTAATATACAGATTCAGTTTCTGAGGGAATACATTACTCTTCTCCTTGCTGCTAGGCCTCATCTCCATAGCAACCAGCCAGGCCCAAGAGCTCTCTGGCTGAGAATTCTAAAGGGTCCTACCTAAACTGCAAACCCCAGGATTTCATAGCATCTTCCCAGGCAGCCAATCATATGAGGTCTTCTTGCCTGACACAGCCAATCATATGAGGTCTTCTCTGCCTGACACAGACAAACAGACAAACTTTGACTTTTGTATTTTAAGTAGCAAAGCTTTTGATTGTGCAGATCATGAGAAACCACGGACTGCTCTTAAAGAAATGAGTGTACCACAACATTTGATTGTCCTGATGTGTAACCTCTATTCAGGTCAAAAGACTACCATACAGACAAAATTCAGAGAAAGGGAATGGTTTCCAGTTGGCCAGGAGTTCAGGTAGAGCTGCATTTTATCATCCTAGGTATTTAACTTATACGCTGAATGTATGTATCATATGTAAAGTAGAATTCAGCTGCTTTAACAACAGTTTAAGATATACAGATGACACCATACAACTACCAGAAACTTACAAAGACTTGGAATATTAATTAAGAAAGTCACGGAAGAAAGTGCAAAGGTAGGCTTACAGTTGAATACGAAGAAAACAAAAATAATGACCACCAATAGACAATGAAGACATTGAGATATCCAAAGGTTTCTATACTTTGGCTCAGTCATTAATCAAAATATAGACTGTAGTCAAGAAATCAGAAGTCTAAGCCTTGGAAGAGTAGCTATAAAGGATCTAGGCAAGATATAAATTGTAAATACATATCATAGAATACTAAAGTCAGAATTGTCCATATGAAAGCTAGACTGTGAAGAAGGCTAACAAGAAGAGAATTAACCCATTTGAGATGTGTTGCTGGAGGAGAGTTCTGTGGATGCCCTTGACTGCCATAAAGACAAATAAATGGGTCCTACAGAAAATCAGGCCTGAGTTATCCTGGAAGCCAAGATGACTAAATTGAGACTGTTGTACTTTGTACATGTCAGGAGAAGACATGACTCTCTAGAAAAGACAATAATGCTTGGCAAAGTGGAAAGCAAAAAAAGAAGATCACATTGCAGATGGATTCAGCCAAGCAAGTCACAATTCTTGAGTTTGCAAGACCTGAGCAGGTCTGTTGATGGTAGGGTGACTTGGAGTTCTCTGATTCACCTTAAGTTCAAGTGAGCTTGGTGGCAGTTAACAACAACAATAGTGGAAATGGATTTTTCATGCCCTTTTGACTGCCAAAAAAATGGATACATCTGCATTGGAAGGATAATTTCCCCCTAGCCATGAATCAATAGACAAAAGACCCAACAATCCTTGCAACATTTGAAAGGGTGGTATATAGACACACATTAGGACATTTGGTCTGCTTTTACTGAAATTTATAAATAAGAAATGTTTCTTGTCTCTCTTTCATTTTTTATGGTGGAATATAATACTAAGCAACTGAAATCTTTTTAGTGTGTCCTTATATTATTAACATTTTAAAAAGGAGAGTCAATCATCTTCTGAAGTACCCTATCCCATTGTTAAGCAGTCAGAATATAATTACTTGGACTTTGAATCTACTGGTTTGGTCATACCTTTGGGAACAAAAGAAAAACATCTCTTTAGCTATTTAGAGATGGTGATGACACCACCTCTGAGTCTTGTCTTCTTCAAGCTAAACCTAACCAGTTTCCTCAACAGTTCTTCAGAGTGCTTGGTTTTCACTCTCTTTACCATCTTGGTTTTCCTCCTCTGCACTCTCCTTGTACAACAGTTTTCTTTGGGAGACAAGGGCAGCAGGATAGCACAGGCATAGTTCCACCCCCAATTAAAACAGCCATGAGATACCCCAGGAAATCCTTGGCAAGCTCCTTCATACTGCTCTCCAGCTAACCAGTTTCATCCTCCCAGATGTAAATGAGACCTATGCTGGTGGAATATGACTCTTAACCAGCTCTAGATAGGATCTCACTCCTCATCTTCTCAGCTTTCTGGGAATTCTCTTTGTATTCGAGTAGTAAAGAACAATCAAGCAGACAGAGTCTAGAACAATCATCTTAGGTATGTGTAAATAATACAACTTATTGCGTTTAGTGAGTTTAGTAAGTGAGTAATGCAGCCTCATAAGTAAAGTTAATCACTCTACAAGACATCTGGCATCCATAGCTTTTGAGCGTGCATGATCCTGCCCAGTTTTTAAGATCTTTGAGCTTTCTCTCCATCCTGCCACTATCACTGGTGTGTTTGGTGAGGACATAGGAGAGAGTCTTCTCAGTGGCTGCTCCCAAGTTGTAGAACTTCCTGCCACTGGAGATTTAGTTGGCTTCCTATCTGCACTCTTTCCACCATAGGCAAATGCTATCTATTTATTTATTTAGGCAGGTCCTTGGTTCCTAAATTGCCTTGGCAGAAGGGTCCTTAATGAGGTGTGCTACGCTTATGTCCTTTTACTACATTTTAATGTGCATTCAAACTGTTTTAATTTAGTGTTTTAATACAGTTGCTTAATAGTTTTTACATTTTTGTATCAGATATGTTTTAGCTGTACTTTGAATTTGTTGTACTAAAACCAACCAACCAACCAAGGATCCTTAGAATCCATGCAGAGCACGGCACAATCCAACCAATGCTTCTTCCACTGTTTTCAAGGGGAGGGATGTAAGCAGGTGAAATCTTCAGGATAACAGAAGTGTGCTCCCATTGGTGGAAATGACGTCTGCTTAATTTTCTCTGGATCGTGCCCTGTGCGATTTGTTTTACACTTGCTCATTTGCTTTTCAAATCATGCAGGGTTTTCTTTTCTTTTCTTTTTATTGTTTGACAAGTGCATCCTAATGATCCTACAGGACAAATGAAAGTACAGTGAATTGATAAAAATAGAAACAGAATTGTAATCATGGCTATCTGATGAGGCTGTCTCTGCAGGGAAGAATGGCTTGACATATGTAAAGAAGCCCATCTGAAGTGTGTTTTACATGCAGATTCCTAACGTTAATCCACTGTTCCCTAAGCTGCACAAGAAAATTCTGTAATAACGACATAATACTGGCTCCCTTTGATAATAGTAAAGAAGCAATTCATAAAGAAACTTTTGTTTCCACTGGAGAAGTACACAATTAATTAAATTAGGTATATTCTAAATGAATTAAATATTTCCTCCCCTGAACATAATATGTGACACTCTTATTCATTCCAGAACAGACGCTTCAATTATGGTTATATTTAGAATTTATGCAAAAATGTTTTCTCTGAAAATTAAAAGAATATGAAGGATTATTACTGCTTCATTTAAGTCTCACAAGAGAGGAAAATTAAAAATATAATTTCCACAAGGATAAACTTTTGCAGAAAAAACAACAAGAAGTCTCTTGGCACCTTAACACATTTTATTATGGCATAAACCGTGATGAATCCATCCACACACCTGCCTTTCACATGCATTCAGTCTTTAGTACATTCCATCCAAGTTCTGCATCAGACTGTAACTGTAAAAAGAGAATACTTAAAAAATGTGTATACTAGTTTCCACGACATATCCATTTTGTGCACATCTTTTCCTAGTATACACATTTGTATACTGGTTTCTTTTATAGATAGACAGATAGATAGATTTGTATGTAATGTTCCATCATGGGCACGTATTTCTACCCAATTTATGGTGAAAAAAAGAAAAGAAAAAAAGAAAATACAGCAAATTGCAGAATGCAAAGAATAACTCTGTTCTGATCTTATTAATCTTTCAGGAAATGCACACTAGACTGGGTTGTTTAAAAATATGAATTAAATGAAATTCCTCCCTTCATTTCCAATGCAAAATATTAAGAGTGTATTTCACTATATTCAGAGGAAGGAACTGGCAAAACCACCTCCGAATGTTCTTTACCTAGGAAAAATCTATGAAATTATCAATATTGGGCAAAAAGTGGGATAATCATAATAGTAATAATAATAATAGTACAACAGCAACAACTCTGTGACGTCACCATAAGTTGGCAAGTGACTTAAAGGCACATACACACACATTTCACTCTACTTAGAACATTTGTTGATATACAGGGTTTAGACCAGGGTGAAGACCAGGCAACTCTCCAGATGTTGTTGGACTGAAACTTCCAGCATTTCTCACCGACAGTTAGGAGGATCGGGGCTACTGGGAATAAGCACAACTGGAGGGTTGTACAAATCTGGAATGTAGCCTTGGGACAATGGCAAGGCCTCAAATACTTACCAATGCTGTTCATACATATTTTCCATAATGAACAGGGACTGTACAACAAGCTTACCAGAGCTGCTCAGTAGCAATGTGTAGTATCTATTGCAAAACAAAACTGAACAACCCCTGCTTGGCCGCAAGCTTTCATAATCTCTTTCCAATTAAAGTGCCAACATTTTTTTTTTATTCTCCCTAGAGTCAATGTCTATTTCTAGCAGTTAACGTCTATATCAGGATAATTTTACAAAGTTGTGAATATCGTTTCATTTAACATGATTTCAAGATCTTTTTGTGCTCACATGCCCAGAATGAAGAGACGAGAGTCAGAGCTTGAGGTTTCAGTGAGCACCAACTTTATTTCACCTTTTAAAGTGATCTGCTTATTCCTAAAACAAGTAGCTCCCTCCCCTCCAGCACAGGCACCCTATGAGTTTGAGGCAGAAGGAAAAGACATTCTTTCTTCTTCATTATCTAATCTAGGCAAGCTCCCTGCCTTAGTGTGTATGGCTATGTCTCCCACGTGAGGTTCCTTGCAACTCACACACTGAGGTACTAAGGAGGTAGCTGATATGCTAAGGAGGCTCTGCTGACACTCTGTGATTCAACTTTTGCCTTGGTGTTCAGGAAACTCTATATGCAAGTCCTATCCTTATTTCTTCTAGCCGTGAAGTTGGTTATATGAAATACACACACACACACACACACACACACACACACACACACACGTTGTTTCATGCCTTCAAATTGTTTCCTGCTTAGGGTGACCCGAAGGTGAGCCTATCACAAGTTTTTCGTGGCAAGATTTGTTCAGCAGAGGTTTGCCATTGCCTTCCTCTGAAGCTGAGAGATTGTGACTTGCCCAAGATCATTCTCTGAGTTTCCATAGCTGAGTTGGAAACCAGTCTCACACTACACCACACTGTCTCTTCACCTGTTGACCAGCAGATTCATCTGTTCACCCTTCAAGCCATGTCCTATCATTGCTAGTTATGTCAGACTGAAAGAGTCATCGCCCTATTATTTAACCCGACTATGGCTCTTAAACCTCATTAAGTATCCTGGTTGTATCCTTTTGGTCATTTGTTTATATTATTTTCCTTTTATTTTGGCTGCTTTTGGGGGAGGATGCTTTACCCTCCTTCTGGCCCTCACTAACCAATAATCAAATTTCCCACCTGGATAGAACACATGTTTTCTCACAGCGCCAGCAGGAGACTTCCTCTCAACTGATCAGTTTCTATTCCCCTCCTCCTTTATTTCTGAAACAACTTGCTTCAGAGATAATCTTCCACTTTTCCTGGGAAGATGATGTCATTCTTTTCCCACCACCACAGAGCTGCTGGTCAGCCATGTTCTCATACCCTCCCAAAGTCATTCAGGTCTCTTTTCCAGATGCTCTGCAGCAGCATCCTTGTCACTGAGCCAAACAGCAAAAAAAGAAATAGTCTTTTAATCACATGCACCAATCCCTCTTCACCAAGTTTGTAATTCTTCTCCTCTTCTTCCCTAGGTACTGGATGAAAAGACCACACACACCCAATCTACTAAAGAAGAAATAAATACTAGTACTGGGATCTAAACCTGTGCAATTTGGTTTTTGGTCTTTGAAATTCATAACTTGACTTTTTATCTAAGGATTAATTTGTTTCCCACTCTCTTGTCTGTTCTTTCAAGTAACAATTTCCTCCCAAAACCAGTCTCAGATCATTGCCCTAAATAATAAATGGATTGTTTGACTGAGTTTTTAATTTGTATCCTACTAGACATATTCAAGGCTTCACAATTTTTTTTGGATAGCTTTGGCTGCCTTATTTATTCTAGCTCATAGAGAAAAAAAGAGTTTTCTGTTCACTAGAGAAACAAGAAGAACCTGTTAAAAATTTGCATCCTGCTAATTTGCATATGTACAGGTTCTTTTTTTCCCTTCTTCCTAGCTTGACTGCTTACTGTAAGATTTTCTTCATCTTGGGAGATGGTGTAGTATTTTCTTCTTTTTAAACAGTTAGCAGATTTACATTTTAAAAGTTCTTTCCCTTTGAATTCTTCTCAAGACATAGTCTATAGACATTCCAAAAAAAACTGGAAAGGAATATGAAAAGAGACAAAAACATCTTCAATTTATTTATTGTATATACATTCAAAGTCAAGTTTTTGATTTCAGTCTTCTAACAATAGGCTTAATAATTCCCAAGAAACATATATTTTATGTGAAGGCACTCTGCTGTGCTCTATTAAAACTCAATGAAGAAGAACAGCTACACTTTTACCATTTTCCAGAAAAATCCTTCAAACTCAGACTCTGCTAGTCCTAATACCCGAGGAATATTGCTAAATCTCACTTGTTATGAGAGGGCTAGCCATGAGAGAGACTAGGAATTTTAAAAATAATATGCAGACAGCCTGATCCAACAAGAGGAACAGCATGCAGAAATTAGTGTTGTCCATATATACAATTTTTGCAAGCTTGAAAGCCTCCCGTCAGAGTTTTACACCAGTCATTTCTCAGGAAATACATGGTAGAGGAGAATTCAGACTGAATTGTTGTGCTTATATCCATGGTTAGCTCAAGACATTTTGCTGTCTGAGACAAGGGAAAAAATTGGTCTTCCTTGGTCAGACCCCACTTGAAGTACTGCGTCCAGTTCTAGGCACCACAGTTAAAGAAGGATATTGATAATCTGGAATGTGTCCAGAGGAGGGTCACTAACATGTAGGAGGCCTGAAAACCATGCCATATGAGGAGAGGGTTAGGAAGCTAAATATGTTTGATTGGAGAAAAGGTTAAAAGGCAACATGATAGCTAGGTTTAAATATGTGAAGGGAAGTCATATGGAGGATGGAGCAAGCCTGTTTTCTGCTATTCCAGAGACTAAGACACAAAGCAATAGCTTCAAACTTCAGGAAAAGAGGAAACATTAGGAAGAACTTCCTGTTGGTAAGAGCAGTTCAACAGTGGAAAATGCTGCCTTGGAGTGTGGTGGAGTTTTCTTCTTTGGAGGTTTTTAAACAGAGTATGGATAACCATCTGTTGGAAATTCTTTGATGGTATATTCCTGCATGGCAGAGGGTTAGACTCGATGGCCCTTGTGTTGTCTTCCTGCTCTCTGATTCTGTGGTGTTACTGTTCCATGGGTAGAGGCAAACTGGACGACCATTGGAATTTTAGATTAACACTGGCTATAGAACAACATCCTCCCTTGGTAGAAGGATAGTTTACAGGGGAGGGGAGGGGAGGATAGGTCATATGGCAATGTCCTTAGGAAGGAAAAGAGAATGACCAAGCAACACAGGAGAATTGGTGAAAGGGCTGCAACTATCCCCACCACCACAACGAGAATCCACCATCTGTGGTCACCAGGCCTAATAGTAGAGACAGCCTGGTCTACATGTGCAATATTAGCATGTTGGATATCTATAGAATATTGTAAAGCTGCATACTAGCAATCTAAGGGCATACTGGCAGCCCAATTTAAACTTCTGAAAAAGAAGGCTTCTCTAGAAAATTTCTTGCAAAATAGCGACCATCGTTTTTTTTTTTCATAAAAGCCACTATACCTGCTCCATCTCCTCTACACATTTTTAGGAATGATACTAATTCTTGGCCAGCATACAGGTAGCCAGACTGCCCATACAGTTGCTGCTGCAACTCCTTCTCACTCTGTCAGCAAAACCAAAATAAAACACACCTGGGGAGGGAGAAGCTGTGCTGATGCCATTATCAATAGTGATCTCCATCTGTAATAAATCATCGAGAATTTCTCCTTGTCCTGATCCAAAGTCCATATTGTGGTAAAAACTTCATTAAACTGATTAAAAGGTGCTAAACACATCATGCTTGCTTTTGAAGGTCAAAAGGCTCTTCATGAAGATGTTGGAAAGAAAGCACGGAGGTGCTGATAGAACTGGAGTCACAGCATCTACGTTTTGCTTTGAGATGGTAAAAAGGAAGGTCTGTATGTTAGGTCATACACTTGTGACCTGATTTGAGACGAAGTTGGTAGACAGAAAGTCAATCAAATTTTGCTTCTCTATTTGGCATTTGAAAGTCCTTTTCCTGGACAAATTCACTGAAATGTTCCCTTCCCACAGTTTCTCTATCCCCAGATTAGATAAAGAATTTCAGGTGTGGAAACATCCATGGTTACTCTCAGGCTGGTGGTAGTAATGTTTCTGTTACTACATTTTAAACAAGACTAAATACTGTTGAATCTTTTCATAGATTGTCCCCATTATTTCATAATGAAACAAAAGGGAGTTTGTCTGTGAAGAGAAACATACTATTCATGTAAGGGGTTCTACCTTCCTATCCATATAAAGGGTTCTACATTCCAAGGTCCCTCAAAATTATTTTGAATATTTTTAAAAGCAGAAATTTTAGATTTTTGAAAGGATGGCAAGAAAGATGCCAAAAGAAGCATGAAAGGAATATGAAGGCCAGAAGAACAGAGCCTTTTGAAACTCAGTCATTTGGGGTTAGGGAGGGCAGCTGCATATTTACAGCTCTTTGTAGTTTCTGAATCAGTGTTGAACATCATTTTCAATCAGCTATAGACATCTATAGTATAAAGGCTGAATTCTTTCTTGTTCTACTTACATAATGCTTAGAAATCAAGCAAATTTTAGTAGCTTGTCTGGTCTAATATAATTCAATAATCAAAGAATGTCATGCGATTGATACTCCTGACATTTGCTTTGAGTGTCAACTCACTCACACAGCTCAGTACTCACCAGGGTATACAATCACTTCAAATGGAAAGAAATTGCCTAAGAAATATTGACAATGAAAACATCAGAGCACTGTTCTCCCCCACTCCCCAGCCCAAGACACAGTTCCCAATCTTTTAAAATTCAGCACGGAACAATGCTTAACTCTTAAATTGAATTGCTCTAAGAGGCTCAGTGTCAGACTTTAAGAAAGGAATATAGGAAACAGACCTATATAAAGGAATTGGAAAATAAAATGTCTATTTGATATGGGTGAGAGCCAACTGTATCCTTTCGGATTGGAAAATGGCCCCACAACTGTCAGTACGAGAGACAGTTAATAGTTTTGGTGACATGGTACTCCCATCTTGCCAAATGAGTATGGTTTCTTAATCATTTCTTGAGGGATTTCCTCTATTTCATAAAGCAAGGCAGAGTTGGGGCTTTGCAGATGTTTTCGATTACAGTTTCTGTAGCGCACACAACCCTCCCTGGATAGGGTGGCTGGGCAAGGTTTGAAGTGCGAGATGCTGGGAGGCAAGAACCAAGCCAGTTCTGGTCTTTGACGATGCAGTTTATTAAGCAAAGAAGCAAAAGAAAAATGAAAGGCACACAAGCATACATATACTCTGACTCCATCGGAAAGGCAAAGCGGACTACGGAGCAGGGTTCTCTTTGTTCCAACAGATTATATAGGCTTTTCGTATGTGAGTGGCAAAACAGGCTGCCAATCCATCAACACACCGTGCCAAAATGGGCAGAAGGGGGGGCTATCCCCTCCTCGGACGCCAATTACTGAGGCACCCATGGGCCAGGTGCATGATAGGCTCGTGGCCAAATCTCATCACCTGCCCGAAACGGCAGTGGACAGTCTCTAATCAGGCTGTGCTCTCCTCTCACTGTACCGGATGGCATGGGGAGAGAAGCACCCATCATTAACATTCCTTGGCTATTCTCACAGGACTTCAGCATACAGGGCAGCTGACCTAGCAATGCAACAGCATGAACTAACCCCCAAAATATGTTCGTTAGTGTGAAAGCAGGCTGAACTGAAATGTGTGACTGTGTAACACAGGGCCTACCCAGAGGGCCTCGGGCCCAACAGTTTCCATTACCCTAATGGACGGAATGTGACAGAAGTTCACAAAGAAGAAATGCCTGGTCGCAAATGTCTATTTATTCTGGTTGTTGCTTGCTAAGCAAAAGTTATGAGTCTTAGCTCTACCTACTTTGGGCTCTGGCCCCATCCACACTTGGCTCTCCTGGAATTCAGATCTCAGCAAGTTTTAATCAATGTTATCTCAAGAAGTGGGGAACACTGGATTTCAAACACAATGCCAGCATGTCCTTAGAATTTGGGGGAATTGTAGCTCAAAGGAGGCCTGTGAGAGGAGGGTAATGCAGGATTTTTTCACCAATGTATACCAGTACTAACTGTAGAGAGGATTCCAGTTAAAGTTTAACAAAGTATTTTATTTGAATTGAAAAACATAAGAGAAATCAGACAGTCTTAAGAATCATACACAGCTATTGGAAAGTGAAAGCGCAAGGTTGGAAAGATATTAGGGGTGGAGAGATGGAGAGGGGTGGAGAGGGTGATACTTACCAGTGTTGAAGAAGGAGGTTGCATTGGTGGGGCTCAGACACCAATCTGCAGGTAGCACAGAGGGACAGCAGTCTGGGCTACATTCTACATAGTACTGCATACTACATACTACATACTACAATTGGCTTGGGTTGAAGCTAGGATTTTTATACCCTATTTCATACCCTGAAGGTGTGCATTGACAAAGCCATCATGGCTTTCCCATGAGACTGACAAAGGAGTCTAGTATGGGCTGATTGCTTTAACTCCAGAGTGACAAAACGTTGATGGGATTCATTACAATCTCAGTGTTTGGTCAGGAAGGGTGTATAGGGAAGATATCCATAGTGCAAGACTGAAGGATGGTCTCTAATTGTTTTATCTGGGCAGTCTGTCTTCTATTGTGTTTGAAAATAAAAGAGCCTGAAGTACCTAAAAGAGCATTAGGGTTTTCTGCATAATCCTATCTCCTATCTGGACTTTTCCCCACCATCATGACCCCAAACACCTCTCCAGTCAGAGTGACTCCAGTCATGTTCTCCAGTCATTAATAAGTCCAGTTTATGAAAATTGCATATCTTGTAGGAGAGGTGGTAGGGTTTGGTAACACAAAGGAAAGGTGGACCTTGAAAAGAAAAGAAAATTTTTTCCTCCCCCTCCCCTAGATAAAAATTAAAGATCTGAGTAGTTAATTTTTCAGGAACTGAGATGAACGCATGAACTAAGTTACCCGAATATGGGGAATGGTGACATTTGAAAAACTGTGGTCAATGTTGCATTATTTCACAAAGATGTTTCTCTTCAGTTGTTAATACTTATTATAGCCACCTAGTGAGTTACAGATACAAGTTTTTGCGTGATGTAATTCATATGCTCATTAAAGTTAGAGCCAAGTAGCATATTCTCAGAAGACATTACAGAGAGATAGTTAATCAAATAATTGCTATAAATGTAATAGTATTTAAAAATACAGTGCTCTGACAGACTGACTACGATTTTAATTATCTTTCTTGTATGCTTATAAACATGACCGTGGAGGAGGAATGACCCTGATTAGATCTTTTAAAATCTAAAATGACAGGATTCAATATGAACTAATTAAAATGATTACAGAATCAAGGTGTGTGTGTGTGTGTGTGTGTGTGTGTATGTAATCATTGCTGAACACAAAAGCATTTGTTTGTAGTTCATCTTCTGCCTTTGATATTTTATTTCGCATTAAGAATATCAGCAATTTGAAGCTCGGATGGATATAAAATGTGTTTATGGCTGTATTCTTGATCATCCTTTCACCCTCAGCAATGTGCTATTAATTTACTGTGAACATTCAAGTCAGAGAACCATTCACATTGCTACATTCCTTACTGCCCATGGACTGCACTCTCTTCCATCTTGCACTCCACAGCAACGGCTATACTGAAGGAAACGGCCTCTGATACTGGAGGTAATATATAGCTAAACTTATTAGTAGCCACTGAAGGTAGCCCAAACCTCTATGAATGCATCCAGTCCTCTTTTAAAGCCATCAAAGTTGGCAGCTTTAACTACATTTTGTGGCAATGAATGCCACAGTTTAACTATCTGCTGTATGAAAAAGCACTCCCTGTTATCTCTCTGGAATCTTCCACCGTTTAGCTTCACCAGATGGCCCCAGGTTCTTGTGTTATGAGGGAGAGAGAAAAGCTTCTTCTCATCTATTTTCTTCACAGTGTGCAAACTTTTCTACATCTCTTCCATGTTTCCACTTACTTTTTTTCCGAGCTAGGCAGATTCAACTGGAACATAATAACAATGCTGTAAACCAGAGATGGGGAAAGTGCAGCTTATGAGCTCCATGCAGCCTCCAACCTCCTTTTTGTGGATCCTCACGTCCCCCAGAACATTTCCCAACACCTCAGACCCCTCTATTTGAAAACTTTGTGGTCATCCCCTCATGGCTCAAAATCAACATATATTGTGAGGGTTTTCCCCCACAACAGCCTGATCTCCAGACCCCAAAACTGAGAATAACTGATCAAAAATGAAAGTGAAAATGGTGTGACATCACTTCCTGTTTATTTTGGAGCAGAAGTGTGGCCCACCCTGGGCCCAGGGTGGTACAAAATGGACTCTGTCTCCAGTATATTTACCCATCAGCCCTTAAACTTTCTCTGTGATTGAGTGCATGCACATCTTTAAACAGATGTCCTCTGTGTGGTATAGGTTGCATACCTTTATATTCTGTAAATGTTAGCAGAGTTTCTGAACATAAAGGTAGCTTGGCATGCCAGCCACATATCCTCATCTATTACAGCAGACTGTGAAGAATGAGGATGTAGACTCAGGTAACAATTATTCACTCCTTGTAATTTTTGTAACACCCCTTGTGTTTTCTGACATTTCCTTAAGTGTTGGATAGGCAAAACAAAAACTTTGAGCAATGGGGTAGATTCAGTTCTTTCTATTCATGGACGGGAAACATTTGCTCCTTCCACAAAAGGATCTTGAGCCATGAAGCATTTCTACTTGTGGCATAGTTTTGTTGTTGTTAATTACCATGAAGCTGACTTTGACTGATGGCACCCCTATAAATAAGAGGCTTCCAAGACATCCAGTTATTAACAGCCCTGCTCAGAGAGAGCATTTTTTACTGATCCATTGATTCCTCCTTCACCTTTCCCTGCAGTACTCAATAGCCATATTCACACATTAGTAAGCCCAGTAGGAATGGGAGTTGGGCGAGTTCACTCCAACCCCTCTCTGTTGTTACTTCTGTCATGCTTTCCGTGTGGAGGTGACTATCAGAAGGTAGGAATCCCTTCTATCCATGAATGCTGTCCCTATGCTTCGAAACTTTTGTTTTTTTGGTAGAAGTATCAGAACCTCCAAGTTGCCTTTGGAGCTGCAGTCTCCCGTTTCAGTTACAAAACCTTTGCCTTTCCAGATTTTTTAAAAAACTTTTTGCTGTACAAGTAGACTCCCCTAAATAGTTTGACATCCACATTTTTTACATCATGCCTTAATGGCACATGCTACTCTAGGTACATTCTAGGGAGGAGAAAAACCAGTGCCAGTGAAGGTTAGTCTATCTACTCACCTGATTCGCCTCCCCCCATTTCTCCATAATATCTTGTTTTTTTCATCCATTCCCTATCATCAACAAAACAAGCTCTCTCAGACTTTTTTTTCCAGAAAAAAACTGCATAGTTTAATCAGGGCTAACTCCATAGGGCTAAAAGTGATTTTTAAGAGCCCAAACACTAGCAGGATTCTCCAGTGAAATTTGAGGGAGGAAGGCTTCATAACAAATCAGGTATTGGGAGAGGCCATTTCCTTCCTACATTGTTACAGTGCTATTATTCTACTTTCATCATCCTGTGGAATTCTGGGATTTGTAGTTTACTGAGGCTCAAGAGCTCTCTGATTGAGAATTCTAAATGCCCCTCCCTAAACTGCAAACCCCAGGATTCCATAGGATGTTGAAAGTGGAATAATAACACTGTAACAGTCTACAGTCCACTTAATTGGATGCAACAGGACAAAAAAGGAGAGATTTCATACATCGGTAATTAAGAAAGGAGAGTAAATAAATATGGATGTGATAATTTCTCAGTCTTATTTTTGTTGCATTTTCCCAAAGCCTACTGGCATTTTCTTCCTGTCTTTGTATTGTGCCAGGCAGAGAGACTTTGGCTAGAATCTTGTATGGCAATTATGAATATATAACCTGGAGTTATTCACCTCTAACTGTTTTGGATTCATGATCCCTATGTAGCATCTAGTCTAGGAGCTATGTAGGGAGAATGAAAGTCCCCCCATTCTGCACTTACTGGGAAGCAGCTGTAGTAATCCACAGTGGTCTGTTCCCCTGTTGCTCAGGAAGCAACTGGCTGCTGCTCCCACCCACTCCCTGCACAAGCAATCTCCAGCATGAGGAGTAATCGCAACAGGGGTCTTTCTTTTGGCTAGTGGCACTGGAAATCATTCACGGGAGGGGATGTGGGAAAAACAGCCAGCTGCTTCCTGAGTAACAGGGGAATAGACATCCATCAATCACAATGGCTGTTTTCCACTAAGTGGTGATGGGGGGAGAGTCATACTGGAATTCATTGCATAGCACCATAAATATGGTGCTTAAACATATGTACGGGCCGAAAAGGATTGCAGCTTTTGTTTTTAATTCCCACATACACATTTTCATGCACGGTTTCTGGCCTGCACATTGATCTACATATTTTACCTAATGTGTACACTTTTCCTCATTGACAAAAGCATGTCCGTGCATGTTTTTTTTCCAGTGGTTCACATGTCTGGCTGTTCCCTTTTGTATTATATTGTTCTATGTGCTCATTAATTCTCTGAAATGCCCTGTGGGATATACAAATCTGTGAATTCTTGAGACAGGTGTGTTTCTTGTTGCAGTAAGTCTTCAGAATGCCAAAAATACCACTTTCATCAAAATTGTCAAATCCAGTGGTCAAATGTTTTATCACCACAATCAAAAAGTACCACAAGTACTTGATATATGCTATAAGCTCTTTGAAGTGGGAAACCTTCCAACTTGTGGTCAAACCAGATGAGGAGCTAGGAAGGTGAGGGAAAAAAACACACCCTGCTGTTGCTGAAATTTTAGTTGAGACAAGTTGTCTCAGCACGGTGGGACAGGGATACAAGGATTTGCCCATCGTCACAGGACATTTTGAATACAATGTGGGACCAGACATCAAGCAGTGTTTTCTGTATTTTGTGCAAAATGTGCCTGAAAAATTAGCATCTTTTCCCTTTGTGAAACTAAGTGTGTGTGCACACACACACGTGCACACAGCCAGCATATCAGGATGGGCAGACTGATCACAAAGGTAAAAATCACCTGTTCAGTTGTACCGATTTTATTAGTCTATACAACAAAGCAACCATTATCACATTATTCAGTTTTCAAAAATGCACAAAGTCTCTCAGAGTCCAGTAACAACAAAATATTTGCTGTCTTGTAGTGGGAAGATTCCTCCCCCCCTACCCCTGCTGCCATTGTTTGGTTTACTATACAAGGATGAAGAGTCCTATGAAGGACTATAATGCACTTTCCAAAGGTATAAGATCATCTGCTAGAACCTCAAAATCTCCTTTTGAATTTTAAACCTTAAAATCCCCATTTGAGCTTTGTTTGAGGTGTTATTTTTTTTAAAGAGGTGTGAACAAAACTAGAATTATAGAGTAATCTAGGACCTGCTTAGTGTCCCATTAAGTTTGTGGAACTTACTTGCTCGTATGAGAATGTACCGTTAACTAAAAGCACTTTCTGCATGTTTCCAGAGTTGTTCATCCATGCTAAGCTATAGAAGAATTTTTTGGGGGAAATGGGCCAAGATCCTGCATGGAACTATTGGCATATGAAGCCACCTGAAGAGTAGCTAAATGTCCACCCTCTTTATGCTGAGCATTTCCATTCACCGCCATCAAAAAGTATATACAGAGGTGTAATTTCAATTATCCTTGTGTACGCCACTAACAGGATCCTGGCCTTGATTGATAATACATAGGAGTGGCATGATCTGGAAAATTTGTAATTATGTAATTATGAATTTCATCAGTGCCATAATTAGGGGTGAGGGAAGCTTCCACTCGTAAACAAGATAAGCAGAAGATAAGAATTTACACAAGGCACAGAGGTTCAGTGGATAAAATCATCAACCAAAAAGCTTTCCCAGCATTGTCAGTTGTCAAGCTCTGAAACTCCATTGTGCGATGTAAAATCTGACTCAGTTCCCATTTAATTCTATACCTTAATATTTGTATAAGATCTGGATTTAGTTTTAAGGGTCAGGTACCAGTTTGAGGAATGTGATCCAGAGTTTTGTCATGGATGTTGAAAAAAATAGTGTTTGCTTTATGAGAAAATACTGTGAGCTTTTGCCAAAGGATAAACAGTTGGAGAAGAGCCCTGATGTAGAATGTAAGGTCACAGTTCCAACCTCATTATCCAGAGCTCCAAGGATTCCTCTGCTTAACTTGGATAATATGGGTTTTTTCCCACCTTCCCAGAAGAAAAGGATCAGAGCTTCCCTCAACTAGGTCTGTGCCAATGTATGCGTCCCAATGTGATCTTCAATTATCTTAGAGTTTATATATTTATTTCTTTTTTTTCTGTTGCTATGTAGTTTAGCCATTTAGCATCAAATATGAGTTCCTACAGAAATGTCTGGATGCATTTTCTATGAAAAGAACCAAGTTTCTTGCATAGTCTAACGTTATTTAAATCATAAGTGGAAAGGTTTTGGCCATGCAAATTCTGTTAGCTTTCAATTCCCATTAAGCCTAGCTAACCCTGCCTATCATGAAGGATGTGAGAAGTTGCACCTATATCCCCTGCCCTTTCTTGTATGAAGATGCCAAGTTCTAAGCCTCAAATTAAACCTTTCAGCCTGGCATCAGTAACAGAGACAGTGCACACAGCTCTATTGCAGGATTTTTACTTGCAGAGAAATTGCATGCTACAGTAAAATTGACAAAGCGATGGATGCTTTCTGGAGCTCACATTGAAAGAGGAGCTGTTGTTTTTGCAGTAGCTAATATTCTGTTCTACTCAACATACCCTGCCCCCCAGTTTGACTACTGTAATTGCTGGCATGTTAGACGCACCAACATATAAGATGCACCCTACTTTTCAAGGGGTATTTTTCAAGATTTTTTTGTAAACTACGCTAGCTAGGCAAAATGCACAGGAAAGGAGGGGAATGAAAAGAGTACTGCATCAAGCTTCTTCAACCTCTTCCTTCCTGTTTTGCCTGGACAGGGAAAACTCCTTTAGCTTTCCCTCCCTTCCCTATGCATTTAGGATTACTATATTTGCTGGTGTATAATGTGCACCGGCATATAAGACGCACTCCATTTTCAGAGGATATTTTTTAAGGAAAAAAGTGCTGGCAAATATGGTAAATCTTTCATAGTGCTTGATTCTACAGTGGCTTGACCCTCCTGAGCTCTTGTGAGTTTTGGTTTGAAACATTATTTTTGTATTATTATGCAAATATATATCTCAAGCCTCCCTTATCCAAAATGCTTGGGACCAGAAGTGTTCCATATTGTGGATTTGTGGGGGAGGATTTTGGAATACAGGACCTTTTTGGAATAGCCTCACATAGAACAGAGGGAATCCAAGCATAATGCTTGGTGCGAATCCACATCACCTGCTATTTCACAGATCCTCAGATTCTCTCTCTCTCTCTCTCTCTCATTCTCTCTTTTTTTTTTTCTGCCAGCCACCTCCTTCTACCTTTGAGGATACAGCTAGGGTGATCCTCAGCTCTGAGGGACAAACAAGCAGGAGAACCATAGCTGTTGCCTTGGAGGCAGAAGCAAGTAGCTGGGGCAAAAAGAAAGAGAGACTGAGGATCTGAGTGATAAATGTGCAAAAACACCTTGAAGGAGGAAGCAGGCAGCTGGTGGCAAAAAGTTTCAGTGTTTGGAGGTTTTCAGACTTCAGATTTTTTTTGGGTAAGGGAACATCAACCTGTACTAATAATTTACATAATGCATTTAAGAGAATTCAAGACACTATGCACACATACCATCTCATAGGCAAAGCAAATGTATGAAAAAAGGGGGAGAATCCATGGTGAAGGAACTGCTACCTCATAAACCCAGCCAGGCTCATGCCAGTTATGGCAGAAGATTTTTGAGGGTGATGGTTATGTACCACTTATTCCAGTTTGACTATATATACAAAAAAAATTATAAATGATTGAGCTGCAGAGAGCAATGTAGTTCAAAAGCACTTTTTATTTTTAATACTTTACAACAACTGTGGGTAATATGAGGGCAACCTGAGGTTTTTGGACTGCAAGCCCCAGCAACTGCAACAAATATATTCAATAATGAGGTCTACTGGGAGCTGCAGTCTAGAAACTTTCCGGAGATCCATGAACTGTCCATCCTTGCTTTATGATACCTAGACACACAGGGGCACTAGAAGAGGGGGAAAAAATCACAGTGCTGTGAAATGCAGTACAGGTGACAGCTCCTGCAGAGAGAGAGACAGAGAGACAGAGAGACAGAGACAGAGACAGGGCGACACAGACACACAGACACATGTACAAATGTGGACCTCTAGCATAATTCGAGATATTGTGATCTGGTATGCCAGACAACTTTAAGGATGAAGGATATAATGAATATTTGAAAATATTCTTCCCTTTCTTGTCTCAATAGATTGAGACATCCCATTGAAAAAAAAATATTACTGTGATATCTCTCCCCCCATCCAAGAGAGAAAAGTCTAGTACTTTTTTCATAAGGAGCAGCAGCAACACACACACACACACACACACACACAAATCATGAAAAAAACATTGTGGCTGAGATCATGGGTTATACTGGTGAATGTTAAAGTTCTACCAGTTGTAGTAGTAGTTAAGTCTCACCCTCCCTCACCAGTCACTCAACCTACCTCTTTGCTGGGTTGGTGCCCTTCTCTGCGGCCATTTATGGGCCAGGGAAGGACAAAGGACAGTGAAGCAGGCAGCCTGCCACTCTGCTCATGCAACCAACTATGGGAAGATGATATCATCCTCCTAGACTTCCAGAAGAACCCTGAGGAGTCTAGGAAGATGTCCTTTCTTTTCTGCAAGCAGCGGCATGAACAAAGTCAATTGCCTGCCTAGCTGTCCCTGATCCTTCCCCTCCCCTGGACATTGAATGGCCATGGAGATCAGCACCTGGCCAGAAAACTTATTGCTTGCGGGGGAGTTGTCAGTGAGAGGGATGCTGAATTCCTTTATCAGCCACAACCAAAAAAGTGTATCTTTTAAATTTTCTTGTTCTTACATGTAGAAAGGAAATAAGCAGATTGTTATCCTCAGTTAGACAAGACAGATCTCTTACACTCTCATACCATTCACATTATAAAGCTACAATCCCCATTCCATCCCCAAATGCCCTTTCCTGTCCCTTGCCCTCTTGAGTCAACTGATGCTGAAATAGTGATGGCTGGTAGCTTCTTAGGCCATTTCCTCACTACAATGTTATATTCAGTTATTCAGTTTTCAACATCCTATGGAATCTTGGGATTTGCAGTTTAGGGAAGAGCATTTCAAATTCTCAACCAGAGAGCTCTTTGGCCTCGGTGAACTACAAACCCTAGTATTCCACAGGGTATTGAAGGTGGAACAATAGCACTATAACAGTGCAGGACAGAAATGGCCTTAGTCAGTGGGGTGATAAAAGTGCTGTGAGTTTCAGTCCAGACTTTGAAGGTGTTCCAAAAAATAGGCTCAGCATCTTAGGTAGCTCCTTGCAGTTGAGACTAAAACCCAGAACGAATTCAATGATGCACTGCTATGGAGGCCACCAGTCTCTCCTGTGCTGAGGACAGAGCCTCTTTACTCAAAGAGCAGCAAAAAGACATTTCCACACACAATCCTTTTGGGCTCGAAGGTCCCAATGGCACAGCTTAGGAGGCTCAGCCATTTCATTTTAAGAAGCTTTACTGATATCAGTAAAGGTTGTCACTTCAACTTAACAGGCAAAATATACAATGGTTGGTCTCAATGTGTATTTGTCTCATTTCCGTAATATCTTATTAGCTGTTTAACACTGGCTCTGGGAATGGGAGCCCCTTCTAAAAAAGAAAACAAAAATCATCACAGGCTTGGAATGAACAGTCACTAATTAAACACTGCACGTATCCAAGCACAGAAGGGATAATGGGAGATAGCAGTGACTCCGGGTTAGAGTAGTAAAGGGCAGGCAAACAGAGTAAGCTCATGATAAGGCAGGGGAGAGAGGAGGAGAAAATATCATGTCAAAATGAAAGGCTGTTTGGCATCAGAATAACCCCCATAGAAAAGAATAGTTCATCCCTGTCAATCTCCTCAAAAATGGAGAGAGAGAAAAAAAGGAAATAGCCAGAGAATATGCTGCAAATGCTTTGATAAGAAGCAGCAGGACCATAATTACACATGATTACAAAGGTGAGTATTTGACAGTGGCATTCTGAAGTATTAAAATCTAATGGGAAAGCTCATCTGTTGGAAAGAGCTTCCCCTTTTGCAATGCTTTGCATCCAACTATCTGCAACTCACATGAAACTCACAAGTGTTGAGTCTCTAGTGCGTTTTCCAAACAATTCAGACATTTACTCATTTATTTCCCCCTTCAGCGCTTACAAGGGAAATGTACACATGACTAATGTGACAAAGATAGCCATCATTTCAATCCTCCTCCCAGCAGCTTCCTTTTGTAACATTTGTTGTAATCTAGAGGCACATTTCCCCTCTTTGATCTCACAGAAGCTGATTGCAGCTCCTTCCAAATTGAGGACTTCTTGTCATAGATATTGAACTGCCACTCCCATGATACCTTGCCGTTGGCTATGTTGGGTAGGGCTGATGGGAGTCAAAATCCCAAAACATTTGAAAGGACATATGTTGCCCAGCCCTGCCTTATAAGAAGAATAGCAGATCGTCTCTTGTACACTATTAATATCATTTGTGAAGACTCTGATTAAAATGTTTTTCCTTCTTTACTTTGCAATAGAGACATCAGCAGAAGCTCTTTAGAAACAGAATAAGTAAGGGCTGGTTATTTGGTTTTCCATAGAAAATTAAGATTTGCCACCATGTCCCAGTTATTGTTGTTGTCGTCATCGTTGTCATCATCATCATCATCATCATCATCATCATCATCATCATCATCATCTTTATTTGTATCCTGCTTTTTTCCCTCAGAAGGACTCAAAGCAGCTTACAGTACTTTTAAAAAAGGAAGCATAGTTAAGAAATCATAACATACAAAAGTTAAAACACAAATTAAACAAGCAAGCAATAATTAAAACAAAGTTGGAGTACATATTTAAAACAACAAACACATCACAATTACTACAAGTTAAGAATAACCAGCACCTTGCATCAGCCAGGCAATGATCAAATACTGAATACCTGACAAAATAAAAATGTCTTTAATTGTCTATGGAAAGAAGGCAGGGAGGGTGCCAGTCTGACTTCTTTGGGAAGGGAGTTCCAGAGCCTGGGAGCGGCCACTGAAAAGGCACTCTCCTGTATTCCCACCAGATGCACCTGTGAAGGTGGTCGGACAGAGAGAAGGGCCTCTCCAGCAGATGTCAAAGCCCGAGCTGGTTCATAGGGGAGAATATGATCTCTCAAATAACCTGGACCTGAGTTGTGTAGTGCTTTCAAGATCATCACCAGCACCTTGAATTGTGCCCAGAAACAGACTGGCAGCCAGCATTGCTGTTGTGGCAAGGGGTTGCGTGATCCCTGTAGCCAGCTCCAGTTAATAACCTAGCTGCAGCTCTTTGGACCAACTGAAGTTTCTGAACACTCTTCAAAGGCAGTCCCACACTGAGGGCGATATAATAATCCAACTGGGATGTAACCAAGGCACGTGTTACTGTGACCACCTCAAGGAATGGGCAAAGCTGGTGCACAAGCCTTTACTGTGCAAATGCACTCCTGGCTATCACCAAAATCTGGAATGTAATTCTTCAGTGAGTTTCTTCTCAAAGGTAGCAATAAGTAATTTCAGCAATTTTCCTCCCACTGAGACATAGTCTCCAAAAATGACAGTTTTTGAAGACCATTTGCAATTCAGGACTTCTTCACACATGGCAGTTTCATGCAGAAAACAACATTTTCTGCATGGAAAAAAATATTTCAATGCAGACACATTAATTTTTCTGCATAAGATGCCATTTTCTAGGTAAATCAACCAAGTGTGAATTTTTCACAGCACAAATACCCAGTTATAGCATTTCTGCACAGAAAAACCCATTTTCGCTAGAGGAATTAATATTTCTGTGCTGAAATACTTCTTTTCCATGAAGAAAATGCTATTTCATGCACATATTTTTTCTTTTCTGTGCAAAACAACCATGTGTGAATTTTGCACAGAGCAAGTCCTGAATTGCAAAGATTCTCATCAGTCCAAAATGGTTCTTATCAGTGTTTCTCAATGCTTGAAAAACATTTTTTTTTACCATTTTTCAAAAATTTTAGAATATTCTTTCCATGCCTAGTTGAAACAGTCAAAATTCTGGTTTTTGATACATCTGTGGGCCATATGCAGACAACCAGCCATTTACTACAGTCTACCCAGACTGTACCCATTTGTGCTATCTGCTTGAAGACAACGTCAAGCACCTGCTGGATCAGCACCAGAGCATGGAAAATGTACTTTTTTGGATTCTACAGTTACCTTACGAGCATGGCCATGGATTCTGTTTGAAAAAAAAAAAACACACTCCACCCGTACTGGGTTTGGTGCAAAAAGGGCACAAATGCAGCAAAATGTCTAATCATACCCTCTAACAATTTTTGAAGTGCTAGTGGCCATTTCTTAAACACCATAAAAACAAGGGAACCATTGGAGGCCACAAAATTGGGCTTGAGGGCCATACCTTCTCCACTTCTGAAATCATCATGTCCAATATCCTGGATCAGGAGACATATCGTGAAGTTTCCAAGTAGCTATGGCACCATTTTCCTCTCACCTCCCAATTCCACCCTTCAAACAACTGCAGCCTGCTCAGCATGGCCATTTACTGGCTGGCACAGCACGGGATTGTGGAGCAACATCTGCCTATGCATCCTATAGCTGGATTTATAGCAATGACATCATCCTGTGAGACCTCTGGAGGACCCCTGAGAGGTCTTGGAGGATGCTACTCTGCCATTCCCCACTCTCCACCAGCCATTTAAGGCATGCGTTGGGGAATTCACTGCAGCTTGAGAGGTAGTTTCGGTAGGCTTGGTCATTGTGCAATTGGAAGAGAATTTTGAATTCCACAGTAGCACAAAAAGTGACTGACACAGGCATAAACTGGATTTGCACCTTTGTAAGTCTCTCACAGAATGCTAAAACATATTTAACAGATAGAATTGTCATGACTAATAGAAATTGTAAATGCCCACACCTTATTTACAGTGGCTTTCCCTCAGTATATTACACATTTTATGTGGGGGCATAAGTGGAAGAAAAATTATTTAATTTTTTTTTTCATTCTCATTATTTTAGCTAAATTATAGTTGACCAGTTTCACTGGAAAGTATTACGAACCCTAGGGGGTGTGTGAACAGCAGAGCCACCATGGCAACAGAGGGGATTTAATTTGATTGGTTCTCTGACTAAAGAACCCAGTTTAGCCAGAGGGAGGGGCTAGGTGGGTGAGTCAGCAGAACAGATAAATACCAGAAACAGGGTCTAGAGAAGGAGAGTTCCTTCAGTGAGTGAGTGAGAGAGAGAGATTGAGAGAGAGAGAGGGAGAAAAGTTAAGGGCTTGTTAACCCAGGGAAGTGTTTGCCTGTGAATATCTGGAAGTTCTTTGATGTTTGAAAATATTGTTTTACCCAATACCTTTCCCTTGTTAGTTCTTTTAATAAAGATTTTATTCTATTTTTTAAAAAAGAGCAGCTTCTATACAATGTTTCTTCCATTTGAGTTCAGTTACACATGCTACCACAAGTGATGCATTCATTTTGGATAAACCTGAAAACGCTTTGCCCTATGTCCACAAGGGTTGTGGGTTTAGGGAAAGCAGAAGGGTGATTAAGTGTGGAGAGGGAGTCAGAGGGTGGTAATCAGATAAAAGGGTGCTGGTTCTCCAGGGAGGCTAAAAGCAAGCCTGGTCTGTCACAGCCCTGGCTGGCCCAGATCTCCATGTGACAGAAGACTCTTTGTTTTCAAGTACTGGGATCTTCTATGATGCCTATTTGGCTGGAAAAAAAAAGTTAATTTGTTAGGCTGCTCTAGCTGGCAAATGTTTCATTTGGCTTGAATATTTCTATGGAAGCTTCTTCTTCTTTTTTTTTTTGTTTGGTCCCACTTTGACAGCTATTTTTGCGTAACTCAGGAGCTGCCTGAAATAGCACAGTTACATTGATGTATGAAAGAGAGCTTGCACCATGTTTATTTTCATAGCGATATTTCTGAAGATGTGAAGGCTCTCCTCCTGAATAGATTTTGCTACTGTTCTCAGGTTACTTTTGGAATTCATTCTCAAGAGTTCTAATTAAGGATGGACCCTGACATTCATTGTAAAATTTCCTTGAAGTGAAGTTCTGATAGCAACTATGTTTTGCAGTATTTTAAATTACCTGTATCTGCTTAAGGAAAGAGAACAATGTTGAAAAATATTTTTAAAATTGTGAAAAAGAATATGTTTTTCATGTGTTGCAAAACCCTACTGAAAGGAATGCTGAACTGATGAGAATCTTCACAGTTCAGAACTTGGTCTACACAAAATTCATGGAAAATGCTGTTTTCTGTACAAAACAACCATATGTGGCTTTTACATGAAGTAAGTCCCAAACTGCAAACAGCCTTCGAAAACTGTACAGTTTGCAGCTTTTTTTTTTGCAACAAGTAGAACATTTCTAAAACTGTTTGTTGCTTTCTTTAAGAAGGAGATTCATGAAGAATTATATCCTTAATCTGCACACCTGCTAGTCTTCAACTAAAATAAACCTAGTGAATAAATGGAAGTTGCTTAAGTTTTGATTTACCATGTTACTTTTGATTCAGTGGGTCAGCTCTGATTGGGATGAACAACTGAATTTGGGGCAATCATTACACTGAAAAAAAAAATACTTTTCTTAATTTTAAATAGCTATTGCTTGTATGCCAGTCTTATGAATTAGCTGGCAAACAACGTCAAACTTTACATAAACATGGTAACACCACCACCAGTAGTGACATCAGAACTATCTTTAATAATCAGAGAATGGCAGAAGTTATAACCAAGATTCTGTACATAGATTTTACATTTTTACTAACAGAGCACACAGCAAAACAGATGATGTAGAAAAAGATCAGAGGTGAGCAACTTTTGAAGGTCTCACCTGACCTCAACGAATGTAGAAGGGCCACTCTCCCTGATGTACATCCTAACCGCCATCCATTCTGATAGGATTTTGAATTTTGAAAACTAAATGTTTTAAAAGGAAGGCTTTTTAATAGGGTATTTTACTGCTTTGAACTGCGCTGCTTTTAAACAACTTCTGTTATAATAATTGTATGTTTTAAATTGTTTAAAATGTTATTGATATTTTAATAACAACTTTTTCTATGTTTTCTAAGCTGCCTTGAATCCTGGCTTGCAGTGAAGGTGAGAAATAGATGGTGGTGGTGGTGGTGGTGGTGGTGGTGGTGGTGGTGATGATGATGATGATGATGATTCATTAAGTCTTTAACAACATTTTGAACTCAAAATGGCCTCCACATTAGAGGACATGGGAAGCAATTTCTTAGGCCATTTCCGCACTAGACTGTTATAGCGCTATCATTCCACTTTCAACATCCTATGGAATCCTATGGAATCCATCCTATGGAATCCTGGGGCTTGCAGTTCAGGGAGGGGCCGGCCGGCCCCTCCCTGAACTGCAAGCCCCAGGATTCCATAGGATGTTGAAAGTGGAATGATAGCGCTATAACAGTCTAGTGCGGAAATGGCCTTAATGTTTTTGTCCCCTCGCACTGTTGTGGCCCCAGTAGAAGCCTTTTAAAACCAGGAAGCAAATGGAAGTTAAGTTCCTGGTTTGTGAAAAAAAAAGGTCTTCTGTGACTCTAAAACAGCCCTGGAGACACACAGTGAAACTATCCGCCCTCTACCTAGAGGGCACAGAGAGCATTTTGAATAAAACATTTTTTTAAAAAAAATCTGCTGGCTTGGGGCTTGCAGAAGCAGCCCGGTATGTGTGTGTGTGGGGGAAGAGATGAAGTGTGTGGGTCATATTTTCCTTTCCCCCAGTATAGATATGGAAATCAAGTGCCATTTGTAAGTAAAGCAAACACCACAGGAAAGCAGAACAAGCAGTTTTCAAGAGCAGTTATTCAAACCAACAGACTCATATGATAAACCCTGCGAGATGCTGAAGGCACTCATAACTACACATTGATCAAATAGATGTTTCTGGATTCCAAAGAATCATTCTACCGCTGCTCTCTTACACATGGCTTCAGCGTTTCACTGTATTCTTTCTTAAACGTAACTTGATAATGATTGCTTTAGAAACAGATAATCTGGAAACAATGGAACTGATTAGTGGTTTGGAAGAGAGAAGCTTTGTGTCTTCAAACAAAACAAAAAAGTTTTGGCTAATCACCAGGTGCTTCTGAATTCCCAGTTGACTGGATTTTCCTGATCCAATGTAGCAGATAAAAGCTGAAACTGCTCTCACTTTTTCCATTAAACATGTTAACTGTTTTGAATTGGAATGAATTTGAAACAGATGCTGTACAACATTGTATTCATGTGCAGAAGCTTGCATTGGTTTATATAATCCACGTCTGTGTTCAAGAGAGATGTCAAAGAAGTAGTAGTCAGTAGTGCCACAAGGGCAGGAGTCAGAGGGAGAAATGCTAGACTTCATTCAGTAGAATGAGTAACAGAGCTCCCCAAATCCAGCAGGGATACCTTATCACATTTTTGAGGCAAATATATAACAGGGATTATACAGTAATATGTATTACTTCACTTATCAAGAGGCAGACTTGAACCTCATAAGACCATTAACTCCAAGGTCTAAAATTTTCTTACTGTACTGCTGGTGGCAATTGCAGCAGGAAAGCAGATAGGCAGCCACCAAGGGGTACTGGGAACAGGGAAAAAGCTGAGATTCTATAACATGCTAGTGGACTGCAAGTCTCCACAAGTATGCTTACAGGAGGCAGTAAGAGGCTGCAGAACTGCTCCCTCTGCCTGGCTGATTCCCCAGCATGCAACTGTAATTGGACCAGTTCTGTCTTGCCAGTCAATGATAGGTTGTCTGGGTGCACTCAGGCTCATTCTGACTGCTTTTGAGCATCAAGGGAGGAAGGAGCAGACTTTACTTTTAGATAAGACAGCGCTCCATCTTTCTTCCCTGCTCAATTTGAGGCTGAAGAAAAAGAGATGTATCAAGCCCCCCCCCCCCAATTGCTGGTGGGGCCTTGCAGAAGAAGATACTGGGTACTTCTTTCCACATGGTCCAAAAAAGTACATACACAAGCATAACTCCAAGTTATTCCTATGTATGTCATCAACAGGATACCACCTAGTAGCTGCTTAGAGCCACAATATGATCAGGGAAGACACAGCTAACAACGCTTTTGATGGGGAGTGGTCGTAATTGAGAGAAAAGAGTTGCAGGTTTTAAGATGGGTAATTGAAAAAACCACAGTGATGATGAAAGATGGATGTGATGAAATTCTAGGTGAGTGGATATGTGGACTGCCAATGAAGCTTGAATGCAGGTTGCTAGGCAACCAGAAGAGCATCTCAGGAGGGAAACCCAGTAGTGTGTGTATGTGTGTGCGTGTGTGTGTGTGTGTCGGACGCTTATGGCTGAGACAAATATGTGTGTGTGTGTGTACACACACACACACACACACACACACACCCAACTACCTGTGGATATTTTTTACTCCTTCAGTGACAACCTAGCAAAGAGCTAGGGAGTACAATCCCTTAGTCAGTCAGAGAGTATAACTGTTTTGGGAGGTTTAGTTCTCAATGTAAGCCTAGTGAGAGGCAGAAGAGTAATTGATCCCTAGCAGGATCTGGTCAGAGAGTGTGACCTAGATTGGGGGTTAAGCCTTTGGTAGGAATCTAGCCAAAATGCTGTTGTATGATAATTGTGCCTTTTGTGAAAGTCTAGAGATATAATTGAACTGTTTCTGAGCAGGAAGTTAACTGTTAATGCTGTCTGAAGAATGCACTAAAGAAATGTATCAACATTGAACTGCATATAAACTCTAACATGTTACTTTATTCTTATTGTTAGCTTAATAAATGTTACGGTTTATCTTTGTAAATACTTACTTGGCTTCAGTTGTCGAAACTGATAAATAAGTAACAAACTACCATAAAATTATTAAGTGGTTCTAGATAAACATTGAAAACCCTCACTCTTTTACACAAAGGTGTAGTTATAAGCGCAGAGGTAGAACTGTGTGGTAAGGCTGTGCCTTATCAGATTGAGAACCATCGTACCAATCTGGATAAAGTAAGGGCCTGTCACAATGAACTTATAATATTTCCTATTGATATTGCAGAGAGAGAGAGAGAGAGAGACTGGAAATAAAGGGGCATACACAAAGGCTTATTTGAACTAGGGTCATAATTTATTAAATCCAATGAGAATGATCAGCAGAGGAGAACTGATGTGTGATGGCAACCTACCCCAAACTAAAGACCTAAAACCTGTCAGATTAATGCTAATACTCCCAGCTTAGGGAAGGGACTGAAGCAACACTTCCACTCTGCTTCCCTAGCCGCACCATAGTGTGGAGATGGGAGATGGTCTTCGAAGAAGCTCCCCTCCCAGCGCTTCACAGATCCAGGCAACTGCTGGTGTTTGACCATAGATCTAGCCCTATCTTCCTGGTCCCATAGCTCTAGAGTGCGGGTCTTTAGCCTGGCAAGCCTCCGAGAAGGAGGCTACAAGACACATTAAACTGTCCCTAATCTCAACCACCCACACATTCATTCCAAATTGTGAGCAATTAACATATTGCTTAACAAGCAGAATAGCACCCAATGCTACTTAAGCCAACTACTTAGTAACCTGTGCAGAGAATCTCCCCCCGCGATGTGTGGCACAAATGAGCTAAAATTTCCTACTTGGCCTCCTTGGATGACCAGCTAACCTTCTACAGAATGAGGAAGGGAGCAAGAATAGACCTGCTGCAGATAAAGAGGCCTGATTGGGGAGAGGACCAAGATTAAACAGATTTGTCTCCCTTCATACATGGTGCCTCATGGCATGGAAAACTCGTTCTGTATCTGTCATGTCAGGGAGGGAGAGGGCTTGTTTTCTGCTGCTCCAGAGACTAGGACAAGGAGCAATGGATTCAAGCTGCAGGAAAGGAGATTCCACCTGAACCTGAGGAAGAACTTCCTGACGGTCAGAGCTGTCCGGCAGTGGAATATGCTGTCTCGGAGTGTGGTGGAGTCTCCTTCTTTGGAGGTTTTTAAGCAGAAGCTGGATGGCCATCTGTTGGGAATGCTTTGATGTGTGTTCCTGTATGGCAGGGGGTTGGACTGGATGGCTCCTGGGGTCTCTTCCAACTCTATGATTCTATGATTCTATCTCAGTCCTTTCATGCCCTCTCTGCAAATGGCATTCCCAAACTGGAGGGTGGGGGACAGAAGTTCTGAAATACAAAAATGTGGTTAAAGATTGAGGGGAAAAAATACCTATTTTCTTATAATCCCATATAATTTTGAAATGAAATACAAAATAAGTGGACTACCATCGTTGGGAAAGGTATGAGCAAGAAAGGGACAAAGCAAATAGCCTCCAGCAATGTAAATGTAAGAGCATAAAGTGAAGTAGGGTCAAATGAAAATGTGTAAGCTGTTTATTTTGCTTCTGAAGTCATGTTCAAAGGGGGAAGTCATGCACATCCTTCACAATGTCATGTGTGAACTTTACATGCATCTTGTGCTACCACATTTCATGGTGTAGAAATTCAAAAAAGCAGTGCACAAATGACTTGCACATCATTTGTGTAGTATGTAAAAGAATCTGGATAGTATTCTTGTTAGAAGTTAGGCGAGGCATGAACATGACAATGGATACAAATGCAAAGTTATTTTTATTAGACACCAGACATGACACACTGTACATTCCTGTTAATTTGTTTTATGCTTTAAGGTGTTATTATCAGGCTGAATACCAAGTGACTTTTCTAATCCAGAGAGTATGGAATAATTGAACAGAAATGCAGTATCATGTCTGATTTTTTAATTAAGACAATTCTTTTAAAAGTCTCTGTCGTATTTTCAATTACTTTTATCCAGAGAGAATGTTTGCATCAGAATTACATTATTAAATACATTATGTCTTACAGCATTAGCAATAAAAGTGGTAATAGAAAAGAATCCAGAAAATGTTCACATGGGAAAATGCTGAATAATTTCACTACCACTAACAATGATCCAAACGTGAAAGAAATACTGTGTATTGATGTTGTAGATGTGTCATTTCTGACTTATGGTGAATATATCACAAAGTTTTATTGGCAAAATGTATTTAACGGAGGGTTTGCTTTTGCCTTCTCTGCTTCTGAGAGAGTGTGACTTGCCCCAGGTCACCCAGTGGATTTCCATAGCTAATAAGGGATTTGAACCCTGGTTTCCAGAATTATAGGCCATTTCCGCACTAGACTGTTATAGCGCTGGCCGGCCCCTCCCTAAACTGCAAACCCCAGGATTCCATAGGAAGTTGAAAATGGAATGAGAGCGCTATAACAGTCTAGTGCGGAAATGGCCAGAGTCTAATACTCAAACCTACTAGGCTACACTTGCTATGACCAATATAACTCTGCAATTAGACAGTATGTGAGATGGCCACCTCAGGTAGCTGATTTCACTTGTTTAGAAATGTCAGCAAACTGTTAAATATTTTTATTGTATGTTTATTTGTGGCACATATGGGATTCTCCAACTCAAGTGCCAAACTGTTTTGACCAGCCTTGGTACAATGCACAGATTTGATGTTCTGTTTCAGGTGGAGAAATGTCTTGGGACATTGCCAAATGCAACAATGCAAGCAAAACTATATAAACAATGGCAGGAATTCTCTGGGTGAAGATATACTGGTGTAAGTAGGGGTTGCACCAGAATAATACTCTTTCAGATGTCAGACTCTTTCAGATGTCGTGCAAGGAGATAATTGTTATCTCCTTATGCAACATCCTTTCTCTGTTTGTGAATTGGCAACTGGGCAAAACCCCATAGCTATTGGAGACCAGGGCCATCCATCTGCAGTTATGCAGGCAGTAAAAATAAACTGCCTTTGCTGTCTTGAATTTCCAGCAGGTCCAGGTGGACTATGGTTATGCCTACTTCCCTGGCAACACAATGCCACCCAGAAAATGCTAGGGAGCATTGCCATCCACTGATTAGTGCTATCCAGCTACCTTTGCATGGCTAACAGAGAAGGAGTACCCTTTGCTCTCTTGAACTTCAGTTTTGCCTCCTGAGTTCCAGCGATGCTCCACCAGGGTGGAATAGGGTCTTGTCTATCAAGCTTAGTAGATTTTAGATACCTCCAACTTGAATACTGAATAAAGCAAGTGTAGTGCAATGGTTAAATGTTGGACTGGAACTTTGGAGACCCAATCTCAAGTTCTCACTGTACCATGAAATTTGCTAGGTGCCTTTGGACCAATCTTTCTCTCACCATGACATTTCTCAGTGTGATTTATCTCTCAGCATGACTTATCTCTGTTGTGGAGATAAAGTGAGTAGCAGAAGAACCATACTCACCACCATTGGAGGAATGGTAGTAAATTACTAAGAAAGGAAGAAAAGAATTAAAAAGAAGAAAAATAATAATGGATATCTTGAAATGGCTCTTATTCAAAGAAGAAGCATTGAGTTTCAGAAGAATACACGAAAGGGACTGAATTCATGCACGTTCTAACCAATGGACAAACTATTGGCCAAGCTGTATGTCATGCCATGTGACTCATGACTGATCACCAAACTTCTTACTCTTTCTATTGAATACAACCACAGTGTGTACAAATGTGTGCTGATTGATTGAGGAAATTGTGAAATGAGCAGAGTTTTTATCCTTTATTCCTTATGTCATTTTCTTGATCTAAATATCACCCCTCAATTTGCTGTTTGCTGGAGATTAAGGTTATTTATTTATTTATTTAAAAATATACAGTATGAGGTAGCTGCATTAGAGGGAGCTATATTACTTGTGAGTTCTTACCTAGAAATTCTGCATCTGCAATACAGAATCCTAACTAAAATTCTGATGTGGCATCTTGTGGAAATCTTTTAGTGACCTACAAGATTAGCAAACCAGATAAATTTAGGTAGCACATGCCATTGGCAATCTTCTTGTTCAAAAACATATGAGAAATAGGTCCAACTTGAAATCTATTAGGTAACTTTATGAGTCACCTAAGAAGCCCTGAGGAAAATGCAGCACACCAGTTCTGAGACAGAAGAAATACAGTTATTAAGGAGAAACACAAGTCCATGGGTTCTTATTATTCTTGAGAAGTCCTTTTCCATCAATTGTTAGGATTGAAAGTACAGTTGGAATCAAAGCGTGAATATAACTCACACTTTTACAGTGCTGGGGAAGGAGCAGAAGTTGGGAATATAACACAGAGCTATATAGTTTCATGCTTCTGGGTGATATGGGGCCTAGTGCTAGCAGACTAGTCACTGGGACTGTGGTTCTTTCTGATTTTCTTAAAAATATATTTCTTACAAGTTTTGGGTTCCCCTGGCCCTACTGATAGTTCCTGAGTGCAGACAGTGCTGTTTTGGTTATACAGACTGACCCTTGGAGAATTGAAATCGATCCCTATTGGTAATGTGCTCTGGATCTGTGTGTTGCCTTAATTGACAATTGACTGGCTTTCTGGCTTGGAAATCAAACTTTCCACCTGAATGAGTAGCAAAACACCAAAAACAGGCATTCAGGGAGCACATATACAAAGAAATTCCTTGCACAAATTAAATTGCATGTGGGAGGTCTTTCTTGAGTGTTTTGCCTGCAACACTGTTGCCCAAGCAACAGTTCTCATGATCTCACAATGGCCTCAAGGCCCCTTCCTAAACTGGAAACCCCGGGATTCCATAGGATGTTGAAAGTGGAATAACAGTGCTATAACAGGCTAGTGCAGAAATGGCCCTGGTTTTCAGTTGAACGAAGATGGCCAATGACAGGACCATAATTAATTTGAAGCCTCACTGAGTTCCACTGATTATGCACCATCCCAACCTTGGGCAGGTCTGACTTTATCAGAAACAGTCATAGTTAGTGAGTCAGCCAATGTGGAAGAAAATGTCTTTTGTTACTGTGCCTCTAATAGGAATATGACAACACCATCAAATTTTGGACCCAGACTTTTAAAGGTAATATAATCCCAAGCCTAAGTCAGTTGAGCTACCTACCAAAGGTATTCAGATAAGTCTCCTACATTTCCAATTTCATTTATGTACAATTACACATTTAAAGGGAGATGAGTATTCCTACCTTCTTCATTTCTTGGGATATGTGTGTGTATGAAATCTTTTTGGTAACAAACTTCACCCTGTGGAATGAAAGGAATGCAAAGCAAACTGAAAACCACTCTGCTGTCTTTGCTTTTTATTGCCATGAAAAAAAAAACCCAGTGTGGAATCAGTTAGCAGCAGGAGGAGCAGGTCGAAATGCAATCCCAGCAGCCTTGCAAATGATCATTCAACTGAACAGAATCCTAAAATAGATAGGAAAGTTCTCAACAGATACTCATGTTTTCTGATTGACTACTCCAAGTACATCACTATGAGTGGAACTCATCTATCTCAGGAGGCAAAGTGCAGAAAGCGGACTAATGTATTATTTCAAGATTCCGTACAGAATTTCACCTTATAGACTTTCAAAGGTGCACATATTTCTTACAAATATTTGCGTTTGTCGGTTCGTCCCCTCCCCTTGAAAATTGTACCAAAATATTATCCTGCAAAATGGGAAATTGTGCTTCCTCTGCAAACCATCATGTTTTTGGGAAGATGGTTTCCTTACTACTAGCATTTTCTTTTTTCTTTGTAACATTGTCCTTCATTTTTAACTTTTCTTCAGACATGGGGTACACTGTGACTTCCATCTTATCTGGTCACATAAAAGAGAGATAGCATATGATAGTCACATACTTTACTGTGTTACCTGAGTTTGAAGAAAACCTGACTGGGGAAAAAAATACACTGATAAGAATCTTCACAGTTCAAGACTCATTCTATGCAAACAACAACAACAGCACTTTCTGTGCAGGAAACAGTATTTGCTGTCCAGGAAATAATATTACACACAAAAAATAATAATGATATTTTTTGTACTGTCATCCACACAGAAATTGCCACAGTTGGGGACTTATTCTGCACAAAATTTGCAGATAGTTGTTTTGTATGGAAAGCAGCAGAAATATTCTTTTCTTAGTAGGAAACAGATTTTTCAATAGAAAATGCTGTTTTTCTGTCTGAAAGTACAACGTTTGAAATTTGTGCAAAATAAGTTCTGGGCTGTGAATAGCTCTCACAAACTGAGCAGTTTTTGAAGACTTTCTCACAGTAGGTATTCCTCAGATGAATCCCCAGATGAATTACTGTTTTCTTTGGAAAATGAAATAAGCAAAGAATTACATCCCTGTCATAGATGCGCATGGTCTCTGAGATATGTCCCTGTTATATTTGGGTATGTGTCTTGGAATTGCCTTCAGTGTGAATCCAAGGAGCATTTTATGCTTGAAAGTGGCCTGTGAATATTAAAGTTAATGCATATCGTTGCTGATAAGAGCTGGAAGAGTAATACAACCAGGGAGGAATGCCTTAAAGAAAAGCAGAAGATTATCTGTTGCACAAACATAAAAAGGCTACTATTTTCTGAGGAAGATTACAGTTGAGAGAAAAGCAAAAGGCACTTCTTGCATAAAAACTGAAACAGTTCTTATTTTATGATGAAGATTTTAGTTTATTTAACAAAAAAGTTTAAAAATTCATAAATGTCCTTTGAGTGGAAGGGAAGCTGTATGTAAAATGAAGGGGGCACTTCCTAGTATGCTTTTTATCTGTGATTATAGATAATAATATATTAGTAACAAAGTTGGAGTTATTACATTTATTATCTCAACGGAAAATAGTATTCATCGTTTCTTTTTCTTTTTCCCAACTATTCCCAATTGCAAGAAACAACAGTTTTAGGTTAAACTTGCTAGATTAAGAGTTTGTCACATTTATTCAAACTCCAATAATGCTAGGAACATGCAACTATTAAGAGAGATGCCCTAACCAAATACACTATTTAGGCAATATAGTATGGCTGTGGTAGTGGTTAGATGCAGCCTCACCTGTGCCATGAAGCTATAAAGGCTGTCAGTAGAAGAATGGTGGCCCTTAACTCCCACATTTGTTTGAAATAGACAAATAGAGTCAGTGAAGGTGAAGCTATAATGCAACTGAAACTTCCAATCCAACTACATGTACCCAAATGGCAACAAATGTCTTCTGCACAGACTGAAAGAATTGGAGCTGCAATCCTCTACCCAGTTTCCTGGACATAGATCCCAATAATATTTATAAAATATTATAAATTTTGTGCTGCATGGAACTTACAAAATGTTTCGTTTGGGCTAAGTCACTCACAGGCTGAATTTTGTGTTTGCTTGTGCCAGATAAATTAGAATTCCTGCACTCAAATGTCAACTGCTTATCAACCTTATCAACCTTCTCAGTGATGCCCTTTATATATGTAAAATATAACAACGTATGTCACAGCTTCTCAAACTATATCATGTTTTTTGACTACCCAGAAATATCTTTTCCTTACCAACTTCCATAACATTGTTGCTGATGGTGGCACCTATTCTTATACACAATTTTTGATACATAATATGTGTGAAGAGGTATTTTGTTACTCAGATTTTTACAGTGGCTAGTGGCTCATGTTTATCCATGTGTCAATGTTGCTAATTAATGCAGGTCAAGCTGCTGTCAAAGACAAAAGAACACTGTTGGCTAAGTTCTTTTTCTGGTTGATTGGCAACCAAACTAGAGAATGCATCTCAAGCACATCTGGATATGAGTAGGCAGAAGACCTCAGAGCAAAATGAACTATGTGCATCTATAGAAAGAGGTTTAGCTCTGTTATCAAGATAAGGTACAATATCTTTCTCTGGTACTTCAATTTAAAAACAATATGTTGTTTTAAAAGAGTCACAATGTATTAATAGTTTCACTGCAGTTCTTAATAATACAGAATTTCTGGAGCTTTGTTGCATACCAGGATTTTTTGTTTGTTTGGCTAGACTTTCAACTGACTACATTATTTTCCCCATTAAGTGAGCCAAACAGCCTTTCAAATAGCAAATAAGACAGATGATAACATGACCTTCTGCATTTTTCCCCATTGTTGGCAAATGTTTTCATTTTGTACTGCATGGAGTTTTTTTCTCAACAATATTTATTAATTGTTTAAATCATTCAAAGCATTCAACAAAACACACAACATGTAGAAGACAAGTCATTAAAAATATTTACCATTATAGGAGATAAAAGAAACAAACAGAGCAGACATAAATGAAGATATGCTCCATGGTCTTTATTTATTTATTTGTTAAAATATTTCTATCCCACTCTATATCAAAAGACCTCAAGGTGAGTACAGGAAAAATCAATACTAACAGAGAAAAACAATTTAAAACAATAACATAACTTGAATAGACTAAAACACATTAAACACAATAATAGGGATGGGACGAATCCAGAATTTTCTGAATCCAAATCTGGATCTGAATCCCTGGAAGGTTCTGGGAATCCATGAATCTCACAAATCTCAAATCTTTTGAATCCTTTTTTAAAAAAGAGTTTAGAAAGCAAGGGAAAGAAGGATAATCTTGGGCAAGACACACTCTCTCAGTCTTAGCAAAAGCCTAGGCAAAGGCAAATGTTCCTCTGAAGAAATCTGGCCAAGACAATTGTCATAGTTTTGCCTCAGGATCTCCCCAGATTGAAAATGTTGTGAAGGCCCTTTCTACATAGGCGGAAAATGTGGATTAATCCCACATTTTCCTGCCTGTGTAAACAGGACCACCACAGTACAGAGATAATCCAGGTCAAAACTAGCTTTTCTTTGCATAGCTCCTTCTGGCATGCTGGGGTTTATAGTTTGGTGATGCACCAGCACACACTGGCAGAGAAGGCTGTGACCCTTGTAAAACTCCAAACCCCAGAATTGTGTATGAAAGAGGTTTGCAAGGGAGCTATGCAAAGGAATGTTTCAGCTACCCTTGAAATCTCAAGCCTGTAGCTTCCAGTCAAGTACTGAACTTAAATATGAAATGTTCAATTTAAGTATCTTAGAATACAACCCCAGATGTAATTTCTGAAATTGTTAGCAAAGGCTATTATTACTCCAAGGGAAAAACTCACCTGCTTACTATCTTCCTTTGTGTATCTGGTCTCGCAAATTTTCAGGTGTCCCGGTCTCCCTGGTTTTCAGGCGTCCAAGTCTCCCTGCCTTTCAGGTGTCCTGGTCTCCAACAATCTATTTGGTTGGTGGATTTGAAAGATTTGGTTTGCCTATTTTGGCACAGGGATTCTGATTCGGGAATTTCAAATCCTTACCCAGGATTCAAGGATTCAAGGATGTGGTTGACCCATCCCTACACAATAATAAGTTAAAACAGATTTACAGTATTAAAAGACTTTAAAAACTCTGTGCCCAGCATTTGGAGTAAATCATTGAAGTCCAATGACTTTAATGAATAGTCATATTTTTACTTGCTTTCTTCTATATTTTTTAAAAATAATAAAAGGGATCTCAGATACATACAATAGTGTTCCAGTATAGCAAAAGCAAGAAAATAGAAACACAGAGGAGGGAATATAACCACTTTAGTCATAGGGCCTTTCTACACTACACTGTTATAGTGCTATTATTCCAATTTCAACATCCTGTGGAATTCTGGGGTTTGTTATTTACTGAGAATACTAAATGTTTCACCCTAAACTGCAAACCACAGGATTCCATAGGATGTTGAACATGGAATAATAGCACTATAACAGTGTAGTGCAGAAAGGCCCGTAAGTTTCTGGAAAAAATGACCAAATGCCCAAACATAAGTCTATTTGTATATTTCATCTATGCATCATTCTTTCAACTGTTGCAAGTGTTCTACCCATTGGATCACAGGTAGAGAAAAATTATCTTTCCAGAAATAAAGTATCAATCATTTAGCCGTCAAAAGAGTTTGAAAAAGCCACTTCTGTGTTGGCCATTTGTTAATTCCAAGAAATGGGCAAATAATTCAGAACATGAGCATCCCTGCACAGCAGAGAACTTTTCAAAACTAAATTTACTTATATGATAACTTTCTCCCAAAATGTGGCTACTATGGGACAGTTTCAAAATCTCTGTGTTAAGGAAGCATCAGCAGTATTATATCTTGAACAGTTTGCTCATTTAGAAAGCCCTTTCTTGAACAGATGTTGTGGCAATCAGTAATTAAAATAAATCATATAACATAGATGGCACCAGTCCAATTTTTCTGAAGGTGATTCACATCCCCTGTCATCAATGGGTTTCCTGTAGGTATGCAATCTCAGTCTTAAATCCTTTTAAAAAGCACTTATTTTAATTTGTTTATATCTCACACCCTTTTGACATTCCATGAAACTACATTAAGCATTAAACCACTAGTATATTTTAGCATCTGCATCACACCCATGATTTCCAACATTACAGTACTCGATAAAAAAAGCTTGGATAAAATAGAATATATTTCTTAAGTTGTGATCTGTGGTTATTAATTCTATTATTAGTTCTTCGCTGCCTATACTGCTTACAGTAATCTTACAAATCCTGAGAAACTTGATAAAATTATATATAAGTGAATTTTTTAAAAAAAAAAAAGGAAAAGAAACACCTCAAAAAGAAGCGTCCACAGTTCTCTCACCTCAAAACGTTTAAACAAATGAAAACAAGAGCAACAACAAAAATAAAACAAAAAAATGTGATGATACTTGTGATGTATTTAAGTCTTTTACTCCAAGGCCATTTCTGCACTACACCGTTATTATTCCACTTTCAACATCCTGTGGAATTCTCTGGGGTTTGTAGTTTACTGAGGCCAAAGAGCTCTTTGGCTGAGAGTTCTAAATGCCCCTCCCTAAACTGCAAACCCCAGGATTCCATAGGATGTTGAAAGTGGAATAATAGCACTATAACAGTGTAATGCAGAAATGGCCCAAGTCTCAAGTCAAGTCTCAAGCCCTTGCAAGATACTTTCAAGACAAGTCTCAAGTCTAGAAGACAACTTTATAGCCCAGCCTATATTCCAGAATTTCAGGGGAGCATTGAATAAAGTCAGTTTTAATAATTTAAATAGAGCCCGTCCTCCATATTTATGATTTTGCCATCCACGGCTTCAGAAGTGGGCAATATGATCCTCCTTACTTCCCATTTGCGAAGCCAGAAGCTTTTTCAGAAGTGGAGAATAGGATCTTTCTTACTTTGCATTTCCAAAGCTGGAGGATTTTTCGGAAGTGGGGAATAAGATCCTTCTTATTCCCCATTACACGTGCTTCAGGAGTTTTAGAACGAAGGATCCTTCCTCCTCAAGCCCATTGCCTATTTTCCATTTGCCTCTGAGATACGCATCTTGGCATGAGCTTTGCCTTCTGCTCTTAGGAAAAGTGTTAGAAAGCTCCTCCTATATGTAGCAGGGGCAAGCTGCTGAGCAGATCTCAACCCCACTTCAAGCCCACTGCCTAACCCATTTGCTGTTCCCCTCTGAGAAATTCACCCACAGTTTGGGCTTGAGACAGATCATCATATCACCAGTAAGTTGTAAGGTTTCCGGATGAATGCGTTATGTTACTGAACCAAGGGCATCAAGTCAGTCACTAAAAATATACAAGTCTTGAGTCGAGTTAAGTCAAGTCAATGTGTCATTTATTGCTGAGTCAAGTCTGAGTCAAGTCACTGAAGTGACTTAAGTCTGACTTGAGTCCAAGTCAATCAACTAGAGTCTACATCACTGATTCTTACTTTGATAAATTGTCTCATTTGATCACTTATTTCCTTTGCATAGTCAGGAAAAATAATCACATCTGATTTCCACTGCAGGTCTCCCTGCTTGCCTAGCCTAGTAGCCACATGAAGAAATTGAACAACAATTGGACTATACTCAAACCATCATTTAGCATTGGAAATTTAATAGGTTCTCTCAATTTCTAGTTGAAAATCACAATTCACATAGAAATTTATTCAAAAATTAATTTAGGTCAACACCAGTTTCTAAGTATCTCAGGCCAATGAGTCATAGATTCATATGTCTGGTGAGAGACTCTAGCTAGCTGAGAGTGACAGATAAAAGGCTAAGAGAAGCATTCATAGCCATTTTATGTGCTGTAACACTGTCTTCTAGGTCTTCAGTCTTCAGTTCAATGTTCTGTATATGGATTACCAATGCACCCAATGAATCTTGAATTTCCTTCACAGAAGCAATGACCGCACAGGTAGTGCAAGTGGTTTCAGCTCATTAAGTTGTACAGCTATACCTTGTAGCATGGTACACATCTGGTCCAAGCCCCTGTCAGCTACATTCTTCAAATTCTTTGCAAGTGGATGAGTGGGAAGAGTTGGTAGAGTGGAGACATATTTCCTTTCAGTTTCCCCATCATGTCCGATCATTGTGTAAACCACTACCGAAATGTGACTGAACAAAACTCCAGAACTGAAACTAAGCTCCCAGATAAAGTTTTAAAAAGTTTTTAAAAAGCCAGTTAGGGTCATAATCTCTATAATAATTTGAATAACTTCTTTTGTTAAGTTTATACAAAATAGTTACGTACTCCAACAAGACAGGGACTTTGAAACCAAAAGCAAACCGGAAGTAGCCAAAAGTCAAACCAAAACAGAATTCAGTCCAGATAGCAAATGTCTAGTTAAGGTTTAAATAAAGGATAGTTTCTGAGAAGTTTGTTATTTTAAAGTTTCTCCAATTATGCTCAAAGTTTAAATAAAATGCCTCCTGATTCTCAGCTCCAGTCTGGTGAAGACTGAAACTAGTCTGACAACTATGTGTGGAACTCAGTGCAGCTTGTTAAGGCCTGTAGCTGTGTTTATCTGTTATATTCTGCAGAACATAAACAGAGTATCACAGCCAGGCTGCCTTCATGTCGTGTCTTCCTGACAAAAAGGAAAGTGTTGCATATAAAAGGAAAGCATAATGCAATATTTTATCCCAACACAAAACAGACATGATAAGAACATGGCATGTGCTGAGATGTAACATTTGATTGTGGTACTCCTGTGGGAAATTGCAGTAGTCTGGGTTTGTGCACCGTTTGGAAGAGCCCTATCCTTTTTATTGGTTGGTATTGCTATGTCAGTGTACATCCTTTTCCCATTCTAGGTAGTTTGAGTACTTTAGATTTGTAGGGAATGTACAGTAAGACTTTGTGCTATTTAAGTCATTAAACTTTCCATAAATCCAGTTTTTTAAACTGTGCAACTCTTAAGCATAGTTTAAAGCTCTTACTCAGGCCTAATTTAAACAGTGAAGTAATTAAAATTCCTCCCGGAGTATATCACTTTGCACTGCAGGTGATTGCTTTGTGGTCATGTGTCTGTACTTTTTCTACACACCAAAAAATCATTACAGAAAGAAAACTAGTATGTCTGAGAGAAGGCTTTTTATTAAACATTCAGTTGTCCTTCTGTCTGGTAGGCTATTTTTATATGAAAAATCATCCTTTCCTTCTCAAATCCACATATACACACTTTTGCAGTTTAAAAAAATATTTTGTGGCTATGTAGTTCAGACATCATTGTCAGAATATGGACAACTGCTTTTTGTGTTCCTCTGAAAATAAACAAACGTGGTTGTGTTTGAAGATGTGCCCAGGGGTGATGGAAGAATGACAGTGTATGCATCCAGCGAAACTATGTTTGGGGTGCTGATGGGAAAGCTCTACAAGGGGACATCATCTATCTTGTATCTGAGATCAACAAGCATGCAATAGCCAGATTCATATGTCACTTCTCTGCACAGTTTGGAAATTTACTTCTGATAAGAATGGAGATAAAGACATCCTGAAGCCATCTATAACTGGGGAATGCTGAGATGGTATTGTAGGTCCCAGAATGCCATCCTACCACTGCTCACTTAGAGTTGGATTCAGTATATATTCAGTAGGTATTTATATTAATTCTTCTTAAAAATAACTAATTAAGGTAGATGGAGAACAACTGAAAATGAAGGCCAATGAAGAATCGACTGAGAGTAGTTTTGACATAAGATGGTTTGCTTACAATTATCTGAAAGATTTAAAATGGATAAAACTTATTTGGTTTTGATGTTGAAAAAGCAAAATTTGAAGATCAACTATGTAAAGATGATGAACATTTGATAGCTAAAATGTATAAGATATTGTTGAAGTTAGAGATGGAAAAAGAACAGCTAAAAGAATGGCTGATAAAGTGAGCTCAAAATGTGGGTCACCCAATTCAGATGGAAAAATGGGAAAGGGTGTGGACAAAATATTTGAAATTTAAGTTATGAATTGAAAGAAAATTTATGTAAGATGATATTTTATAGATGGTATTTTAGAAAAAAACTGTCCAAAATATTCACCTAAATTTTGCAAATGTAATCAGTTAGGCTTTTCTTCAGATGTGGTAGGTTTGTGGTAAAGCAAAGAAATTTTGGGTAATGATCCACTATTCAAGGGAAGACATCTTCAACCCAAAGATTCAACTGAAACTGGAACTGTTTCCTGTTGGGAGTAGTGAATGGTCAGATAAATAAGAATTCTTTAGTAATTATGTAATATATTGCAATGGTGTCAAGAGTATTGTACACCCAGAAGTGGAAAGACTTTGTCATATGATTTTAAGATGACTGGTTGATGAAATTGTTGGATATGGCAGAGATGAACAAATTGATGATGTTAATTAGAGAAGGTTCTTTGAAGGAAGAAGGAAGAATCAGTGGGAAAAGGTTATAATCTTTTTAAGAAGAGTTGGGGGGGGATATGCAGCAACAGGTTTTGATTAACGTGGCTAGAACCTTCATTTTAGAATGTTATTATGATCTGATTAGAGTATTCTAATTTAATATAAGTAGTGGAGTAATTATTTTATAAGCATAAATGTAGTAAAAATTTTATATAATTATAACATTAGATATTGTGATTATTTAGGTATGGATATATTGATAAAGTTTTGAAGATGTATAACAGGCTCTCAATAGTGGCCATTCTTTAAGGAGTCGAAAGTCAAGCATGTAACTTTTTTATCCTTTGTTGAGTTTTTGTGTTTCTTATCTTTGTTGTTTAGGTAATAAATATTTAGTTATTTGTTTCTGTTCCCCTCTATGTTGTTTTATATCATTTAAATGTGTTCTTTAAAAAAATATATTTTTAAAAAACTTCCAAGTTCTGCTTTCTGTGCATGTGTAAGTATGATTCTTGAAAAAGCTTCCTGACATTTGAATGTAATGCAAGAATAAGCTCTTTAGAAATGACAATGCAGAGAAAAGAAAGAGAGAGAGCATCAGGTTCTAGAAAAGAGCGTTCACATTCTAGAGTGAAGTGAAGTGTCAGAGAATACAATTACTGGAATAAATTTTCAAATGGAAATTCATTTGCTTTGTTACTTGTGAGAAATTCAGAAATGATTACAAGGATAATTGTAACGACAACTGTTGATATTGTGCTTAGGTAGAGAGTATCTCCATACAACTTATACACTGTATTCTACTGTTAGTGACAGTGAATATTTCAAAAGTATATAAAAAACTATCTTTTTCAGTAGGTCATCTTAATATTTTATAATAGCACAGTATGACACAGTGAAACTTAACAATATATTATATTTCATTACTTTACTTCAGAGCCAGGGAGTATGAATTTCAGATAATTTTAGCTGGCATCCATCTTCATATATCAAAGCATTTTTCTGACAGCTTTCCTCAGATTTAACTTGAAATTTAAGCTGAGCTTGAAACTATATATGTGATGGCATGTAGATAAAGTACAATTATCATATTTCATAATTTTCTTGTCATTCAGTAATATTTAGCTCTGACTTGCTGTGTGAAATCTGAGAAGTAACTGAGAGTGTGTCACGTGAGTATGAAGACACTTCTCAATCTTCGCATATTCTTAGAGAGAATCATTGGGGAAAGAAGGGTGTGGTAAGCATGCTGATTCAGCACTTTGTGCACTCCAAAACCGTATCCAGCCATTTCCATCTCTGTCCAAATCCCTACTAATTCAAATGTATCAGTCTTGTGGGGAGTGGCAAAAATTCACCCTTTTCAAAAGATGAATGAGCAGCTCTTCTGAATTTAGGTACCCCTTGCTTATTTTCTGAGTGGAATCTTAACTTCTGCTTCCTAATCTTTTCCCTAATCAATTGAAGAGTTTCTTCCATCAGTGGTGGAACATACAGCTGTGGAATATAACAATTGGAGTGTGAGGGGAAAGGAGACTGGTGATTCTATGAGATGCGATCAAGGAGTGCATGGCTTTGGGGCCACATCATGATAATGCACCATGGCAGCTGGGCAGTTGCTGGCAATGATGTCACCAGGCTATGGTGGATGATCTCCAGCCATTGAGCATATTTTGGGAATTGCATGGGGTTCATTTGACTCATAGCTTTCTTGACATACAAGAGCCATGTTGTTTACTCTATTAATTCTTCCACACTTCCTGATTCTCATTTGAAAGAACAACGATTCCTCCAAACACTCTGCGACCCTGTAATCATAATGTTTGGAAGCCATAAGAAAAGGAAATTGAGTGGGGCAGCTGTGGGAGGCCTGGAACAGCCCTGTCCCCATCTACAATTTGAGTCATTAAAATTACATTTGTAACTGCAACAATTCCTACTGGGGACAGAGAAAAAAGAAAGAAGCATATATACTTGTTTTGTACCTTTTTGTCTGGGAAAGAGGAAGCAGAACCATCAAAGAACCATGACGGTTAAGCTGCTTCTTTTTTTAAAAATAAAGTCATTATTTTCCTGAGTCATGGGTATTTTGGACCTAAGAAATGTAGAAATAATAATGATTACAAAATGCAACCCATTAAGCAAGAGAGTGGTACATGTTGTTTCAGTAATGCTCCATGACTTCAGAGTTGCATTACAAACAAAAAACGGATCTTGTACAAGCTTTCATAAACCATAACAAGCTTAGCAGGTTTTGGTGAGTGGCCTGATTGAAAAATAATACAACAGCATTGGATTATGGTATCAGTGAAAACAAGTGAGCCCTAAGAACAGCAACTCTAGATAAATCCTTTCTTCTTTTCTCTGTTTCATTGAGTTTATCATAGCCTGTGGGTGAAAATTGCAATATTGATCATGAATACGTAGATCCCACTAAATTTTGCTTTTGCCCTGCAGATATAGCACTGTACACTTTGTGGATTTCCTTCTTCTCTTTCTTTCTTTTTTAGGTAGAGTCATCCTGCATGCTTCTCCAAGACAATTATATTGTTATGCAAAGTACTTTACAATTCTTATCTCACCTACCCATCTTCAAGATCACTCTGTGCTGTATACGTCATTATCATTCCCATTTTTACAATGCCAGAGCAAATAGATTTGGAGCTCTCTCAACATGCCAGGGGAGAGCAGCAGGGTGGAATTCAATTTACGCTCAAGCCAATGCTCCTGTACAGGGTTTTCACTTCATTAGCCCAGCAATCTACCAGCTAGAGATGCTGATAGAGATTTCAGGTTAGAATCCTGCACAGACTTTAACGAGGATGGACTTAAAGGGCAATGAGGTCTATACAGAGGCGGTATGAAGAAAGCTCAGTAAAAGCAGTTGTTCTTTTCTCTGTATCCATGGACAGTGAAACATCAGCTGAGCATCCTGCATCATTGGCTATGATGCACAGCATTTAAGGATGGAGCTACGGCACTGACCCATTAAGCAACCACGTTAGAGAATTGCAATAGTACACAATGGGGCACCATATAAGATGTCCTGTTGTACAATGGAGAATCCCAACACATAATGGGACACCACGCAACATATCCCATTGTGCAACACAGGCTCCCACCATAGAATGGGGAACTGTGAAAGGTGGGGACATTTTTTTCCAGCTAGAAACAGGGCAACCATGATTTTCCATTCCCTTCCATTCTGGATTACTAATATCCTGTTGCTCTGTTGGGGGCAATGGTGCCCATCTGGTGTTGTCACTGCATAAGAGCAGTCTGTCCAACAAAATGTTGTACTGTTGCACATTGCAGCCATGGTGCCCGCTCCACTTGTGCAATGGACTGATGGTGCAGCTATGATAGTGTTTCTCTCCTAGGAATACAACCCAACACCGCAATTCTAAACTGTGAACATATGTTTACAATGTCATAAATTACGCTGGATGCGGGGAGGCTACACTGCATCTACAGCCATTCTGTAAATGGAAGGAGCCCTGCCATCCATGGACAGATGACCAAGGACCAAAGCTCATATTTTTAAGCACTGTTTTTCTCTCAATACAACAAACCTGAGGAGTAATCTAGGCCAGCGTTGGCTTAATGTAGGATCTACCTGGTCTATAACCCTGAGACCTGTCAATCAGAACTGTCAACCAGAAGACTTAAAGAAGGAAAGGAATTTCTTGTGAGCAGAAATGGGAAAATAAGTAAAAAAGTGTCAGTGCGTTATGTTAGCACTAAAAGTTTTAAACAGCTGTGTTATTTTAAATTGGTATTAAATTGTATGTTCCATTATATGCGTATGTGCCTTTAAGTTGCTTGCGGACTTATAGCGACCTCATGAATTTCATAGAGTTTTCTTGGGCAAGGAATACTCAGAAGTGATTTTGCCAGTTCTTTTCTCTGAAATATAGCCAAGAACACCTGGTATTCATTCGCAGGCTTCCATCCAAATACTAACCAGAGCTGTCCATTACAACACTGGAAACCTTACCAAAATGAAGGTGGAAAATCCGTTCCATAGTTTCGTCCTTGTCCCCACAACCACTTGTCTCTGTTTTGAAAAAAAGAAACAGCCGCATGAACTTTTGAAAACATAATATGTTGCCCACCCACCCACTGAAATGAATGTGGTTAAAAATAGATGTACACACAGGAAATAGAACATTTATTGGGTGGCATGACAGCAATAAAACATGTAAGAGCAAGAGAATGAATTAATAAAGAAGCTGGGCAAAGTCTCAGGGCCCTTTCACACAACACAATTATAAAGCAATTGGGGAGGGGTCTTAAGAATTCTCATATAGGGAGCTTCTTTAGTACCTACCCAAACTACAGGCTCTAGATATGTGGGCAGAAGGTGGGAGGGCTACCCATCCTCTTTTGAGTTCAAGCCACAGCCACAGCACTACCAAAACAGGGGATACTTGAGGCCCAAGTATCCCAAAGTGCAAGGGCAGATAGGTGTGGAGAAAAATGTACGGGGAGAAAACAACTGAGCAGCAACCAGGTAAATCATGCTAATCAGGGAAAGAGGCAGCAAGACCAAAAGCAACACTCAGAAGGAGGCTAAGGGGAAACAGATGATGAATGATCAGCAATCAGAATGAAACAATAGGTTGCCCATGGTAAAATTCACAGGAGCGAAAGCCAAAAATCCCATAAGTGGGTGAAGCCTGCAAGAGGAGAAACAGAAAAACATATAATCTCTCCTTGCCCTGAACCACTCTTCCTTTGTCTTGCCTCACCTATCTTCTTGGCCATCCACAGTTTTCTCTCTGTCTGTCTCTTGCTTTGCATCTTTTCCTTTCCTGCTGTGAAAGAAGCCCTGTACAGATTGGCCCTGCATTTCCAACCCTTAGGTTCCTATCACTCAACTTACCCTTCCAACCTCAAGATCCCTCCCTGGACCTGGTACTCTGGACTCTAGGTGACCACTATTCTGGATAAGTGTCTGTGTTAATCAAAGGGTTAACCAAATGATTCAGTGTAGCAAAACATGATTAGTTTTCCTAATCAACTTTTACATGAAGAGTCAGATGCTGTTGTAGAAAATGAAACCAGTAGAGATTTATTATCACAATTAAGTTAGGCATGAACTTTCTGAACTCTTTCCATGTTCTAAGCTCCCAAATTCATATTCATATCTTATCAATTCCTTTCTTCCTTACTAGCCTTTGCTTGGTCTCTGACTGCCCTAACTCTATTCCATTCTTTCCCTATCTCCTTTTTTTTAAAAACAGATAAGCCTCTAGGTTATACTCTGTTCCCCACAGACCTTCCTTCAAAGTATTCTAAATGCTATGATTGGCTGGCTCTAACCAGGTTTTTCCATCTTGTCACTCCACATTTGTGCATCTCTGCACCACAAAATAGTGTATCATGGACTTCTACTTCCTCATCCTCCTTCTGCTCACCGCTGCTTGTGTTGCTACTTGGAGGGAAAACCTCTGGAGAAGATGCCAAAGTGAAGGCAGGAGAGGGAGAGACATGATGTAGCAATAAAAATGCTATTCTTCATATCATTCCTAGAGATGTGACCTAAAATGATGTGAAAGAATACGCTGGGTGGGGCCGGGTGGGGATATTTATTTCAGAAGTTTTTTTTTTAGATATAGCACCTACTATAATTAATCTCAACATACTGCTTCTGGTCTCTGGTTTTAAGTTTCAGACCTTAATATTCCTCATAGTTCTTCTTAAATCACTACTTCTGGTTAGTCCAAACTTTCCTTCATTTCGGCAGTATATTTTTTGGGGTGGGGCGGAGAGTGGCAGGCAGGAGATGGAGGGTAATTTTCTTTTGTCATTGTTTAACAATTGGGAGTAAGGGTCTTGTTTAGAAATATACACGTATGTCCCAATATTCCTTCTATCTATCCCTGGAGCCCATTCACACAACACAATTATAGTGCTATGATTCCAGTTTAATTTCCATGGCAACATCCTATGGAAGCCTGGGACTTTCAGATTAAGGCAAGGCAGAGAGTTCCTCTAGTGCTTCCCCAAACTAAAACCCCAAGGATTCTATAGGATGCAGCCAAAACAGTTACGATGGAATCATAGTGCTATGACAGTGTAGTATGAAAGAGCCCCTAGTCTTTGCTATCCTTGTAATTATAAGAAAATATAGCAAACTGCATTACAATAAGTCTGGTCCATGTGGCTCGACTACTGCTCATTTAACCCAAGACTGAATGCACACAGCTCTTCAGAATTTCAAACATAATTCTTTTGTAGCCCTACAGTGATGCCAGGTATCAAATTTGCACCCTTTTGTGTGAAAACTCTGTACAACTGAGCTATGACCTTATGAAATGGGTCACCTATCTAATGACCAGACAGCCAGCATGATATGGTGATTTGAGCATTGGACTATGGCTCTGGGTTTGATTCCCCACCTTATCATGTAAACCCACTGGGTGACCTTGGGCACATCACACAGTCTCAGCCCCAGAAAACTCTGTGATAGGTCTGCCTTAGGGTCGCCATAAGTTGGAAACGAAAGCATACAACAACAACAATATCTTATGGCTAATTAGGAATTTGTATCCAGATCTTACATCTCCATTGCTGTGGCTAGCTCTGTACTAGGTGCAGCCATGTGTTCTCTTTTACAGCACTTTCTGAAGGACTGTCAGAGAACAGCTGTCTGGTTGTAGGATTGTCCTTTCAAATCTGTGGTAAAGATCCAGAATGATAAAAATGGAAGAATAGGGCCATGAAGTTACTCATCAACAATAAGTGTCCAGACAGTGGGCTCAGCAGGCATACATGTTACCTGGGGTATATTCTCACTACACAAATACAGGACTATTATTCCACTTTAACTTCCATGGTTCTATCCTATGGAATCCTGGGTCTGGTAATTTGGTGAGGCACTGGAGCTGTGGCTGAGAGTCCCAAATGCCAAACTGAAAGTCCTAGGATTGTGTAGGATGGAACCATGGCAGTTCAAGTGGAATCATAGCATTATATTTCTGTAGCATGGATGGGCCCCTGGAATTTGCAGCTTAGGAAGGAGCCTTTAGAATTGTCTTATCATAGTTTGTAAGACAAATATTTCAGGATAATCTCTCTCTGGCTTCTGCTTGGCTTCTTCTGTTTCTGGTCTGTTGAAAAGTCTATGTCTCAAACTATGACAAGACAACTGACTTTCACATCACTAGATTTCATTGTTCCTAAGCCACTGGGCCAGGGCAGGAGACATGGTCTGCCTGCTAGTATGAGCTGTTGAGACAAATAATAGATCACATATATATTTTTGAAGCTTCCATCTGGCATCCTGAGCCACTTCCCAATCTGACTTCCACTTTTGCAAATCAAGAAGCATGCTTTTAAAACTTTGATAGATAAGCATGCTGGAGGCTGCCACTGAGTCCATAGTTTGGGTGAAGGCCCAATCAGATTTGACATGATGTATTTTTAGAACCAGACGCTGGTAAAGGAGTGCATTCCAATCAAATGGGAAACGATAACAGATCTTTCCCCAGCCATATATCAAGGTGAAATTGAGACCATGAATTCCCAAATGTATTTACCACACATATACTTTCAGAGGTGGCTTACTTAGAGATGGAAAGATAGATGATGATTTCCTCAGACAATGCAGGGACTGGCCCTCAGATGGGCATACAAAAGCATTAAAAGTGCCAATCCTGGATTTTACCTGCCTGAAAATAAACCTTCAGAATTCAATGAGACTCATACCTTTAAAAAAATATGCATCCACAGCACAGTAAAACACTGAGGCTACATTCCTATACCCAGCCAGTACATTTATGAGTGCACTGTAAAAGAAATGGCCTTTTCTTTTATGCAGGTGAATTAGCTGATGAATCTATGTGGATCAGTTTATAGTGATCCCCATGTGGTAGCCATTAATCTTGAGCCTCCATTGGTGTAATACAGGGTTGAGGAAATGTGGCCCACAGGCAGCATGCAACCGCAGTAGCTTGTTTTGATCCTGTAGGCCCCTCAAGTGCACAGGAAAAATAATGGTTAAAAAGAACCTTGATCCACTTCTGAAAACTGGCAGTACGGTTTACACCTGAAACGGTGGCAAACCACAGTAGTACTAAAGGAAACATTAAAGGAAAAGGCTTTCATTGTTCTTCTTTCATAAACTTCACAGGAATCCCTTTGCCATTACTGCTGTCATCTCCTCTTTCTTTTCCTCCCCCTCATGTCTAGCAATAGCCTCTAGCAGAAGCCACTGAGTGGCTTCCCTGGCAAAACACCAAAACACCAAAATGGCAAAGCATGTTCTCCCCGCTGGACCCTCTTCTCCTCTTTCACAAACACCCCCAGCCACCTCGGAAAAGAAGATGCTTTGAACTGGGCCAAAGCATCATCAGAAATAAAAAGAATGATAGAGCACAGCTTCTTGTTCAGAGGAAAAGAGAGGGGGAAGTCACTGTTCAGCCTCTCCAAGCCCACGGAGCACTGATCAAACAACATACAAAAAAATTATATACGTATATATCATACTAAAACTAAACTAACAATCAAGTTATACTAAACAACAACAAGCTACATCTAATTCAAATGGCTCCTACCCTTGTTGCAAACAGTTCCAAGATATGAAAATGTACTTAACTTAAATTCATAACTTTCCACTGTTTTAAATTTGTTGCTCCTTTTGTTTATATTCTCAAACTATTTTAATTTCTAAATTTCCTAAATTTCTTATATTCCATATATTTCCATTTCAAAAATCAATATTATTAACTATTTCAAAATACTGTTATTTAATTCCACTATATTATTACTCCCTTTAATCAAATCAAATCTATCTTAAACATATTATAGCAACAACTTATAATTGAATTTAATTTTTTCTCAACATTTCTTATTTTTTTTTTAAAAAAAGAGACCATATTGAGCAAGTTCAAAACTCTAGAATCACCTGCATTTCTCCTTAAAAATTCTATTAAACATCTCTAATCTGAAATAAATTCTTCATCAGAAGTCTTCTTCAGTTTGGTAGATAATTTATTCATCTCTACAATTGACATCGGTCTATTAAACCATTCAGTCATTGATGGGCATTTCTTCCATATTTCAATGTCCTCACTGTCTGCTTTAAAGTTATGCAAATAATCTGTGGTCATTATTTTTGTTCTTGTTTTCTCAAAGTTCAACTAAAGCAGTCTTTGCGCTTTCTGCCTTGACTTCCTTCCTACAGTAATTGTTCCAAGTCCTTGCTATTTTCTGCTAGCAGTATGGTGTCATCTGCATATCTTAAACTGTTGATGCTTCTTCCTCCAATTTTCACACCTCCTTCTTCTGAGTCTAATCCTGCCCTGCATATGATATGAACCATTCTATTTCTCTGTAGTCTTTCCTCTTGTCCTAACTACAGACTGTGCATCAGGACAGTCAAATGTTGTGGTACATCCATTTTTAAAATAGCAATCCATACTTTTTCATGATTTACACAATCAAAGGCTTTGCTATAATATAAATACAGGCTGATTTTCTTCTAAAATTCTTTGGTGCACTCCTTTATCTGTGTACTATTTAATCTTTAGTGCCTCCTCCTTTCCTGAACCCAGCTTGGACATCTGGCAGTTCTTGCTCCGTATATGGTAAGAGTCTTTGGCCATTTCCGCACTAGACTGTTATAGTGCTATTATTCCACTTTCAACATCCTATGGAATCCTGAGGTTTGTGTTTTAGGGAGGAGCACTGCAAACCCCAGGATTCCATAGGATGTTGAAAGTGGAATAATTTTGAGTAACAATTTGCTTGCGTGGGAGATTGATGCAATGGTCTTGTGCTTACTGCAACACTTAATGTCCCCTTTCTTGGGGATTGTAATGGATATTGAGCATTTCCTATCTGTGAGCCATACTTTTGATTTCCATTATTTGTTGACACATTTTAGTTAGAACTAGAGTAGATTCTGTCTCTGTAGCTTGAAGCAGCTCTATTGGTATGCCATCTGTTCCTGATTATTTATTTCTCTCAAGTGCTTCCACATCACTTTCTAAAATTGGATGTTCATCTTCAAATGGTTCCTGCTTGAATGAATCAGTCATCCATCCATCTTGTTTACAGTGCCCTTCAATAGATTGTTTCCACTGGCTTTTTATTTGTACCTGATCATACAAAGCACTCCCCTACTGGTTGTGTACCATCACCAAACAGAAAACTGGTCTGAAGAACAAGACAAAATTGGAAAAGTCTATATGCCATCCCAACTCTTGCTTTAAAATTCCCTTTGACTTTTCAGATCTAGAGGAGGACTCTTGTTCTTCTTTTTGTTTTTGCTGTTGTTGTTGTCATCTTCTATTTCTATGCATTGATTATTATAATAGTTCTATTTGTTCCTGTGCACAAGTCATTGAACAGTTGCATTTAGATTTCTGACTATTTCCATCACCTTTTACATTTGCTTCTCATCGGTCTTTAACTGCCTGAAAAGTTGTATTTGTCATCTGCTGAGGCTTCTTTCTATTTGGCTACCAATAACTTTTTGCATTCCTCTGTGACAATGTCTCTGGTTTCATTCCAGAGTTCTTCTGGCTCCTAGTCCATTAGGCGTAACACTGCAAATCTACTTTTACATTATCTTTAAATTCTATAGGGATGTTCTTCAGGCTTTATTTTGGCACAGTGATTGGTTTTGTGTTCTTTAGCTTCACTCTCATTTTTTATGTTAGTAGTTCATGGTCTGTGACACAATCTGCTGCTCTTCTTGGTTTTGCAGAAAGAATGGAGCTTCTCTCTCTTCTGCTTCCAATCAGGTGATATCCATGGGCCTTTCCGTACTGCAGTGTTATAGTGCTATTATTCCACTTTCAACATCCTATGGAATCCTGGGACTTGCTGTTTAGGGAGGGCCATTTAGAATTCTCAGCCAGAAAGCTCCTTGGCCTCAGTAAACTACAAACCCCAGAATTCCACAGAAGGCTGAAAGTGGAATAATAGCACTATAACAATGTAGTGTGGAAAGGCCCCATGTCTACAGTCACCTCTTGTGTTGCTTGAAGAATGTGTTTCTGATGAACAAACAGTTGGCTTTGCAAAATTCAGTCAGTCACTCTCCTGCTTCATTTCTTGATCCTAGCCCAAATTTTTCTACAATCTTTGATTCTGCTCTCTTTCCTACCTTTGTCTTCTAATTACCTATGGTTAACAATAAGTCATACTTCAGTTTGTGGTCAATTCTCTTCAATTCTCTCCTGGACTCCAACATAGAATCTTTCAGTTTCTTCTTCTGCCTCTGTAGCTGGATCATAAACTTGGATTATTGTTATAATAATAGGCTTTTCTTGAAGTCTTACTGATATGATTTGGTCAGATTTCGCTTATATCCTTAGACAGTTTTGCCACCATTAAAGCCACCTCATTTCTTCATATATTTTCATTTCCTCAGTAAAACACTGTGTCATCTGACTCAAAATGTCCCATTCTTGTCCACTTTAGTTCACTCACCACAAGTATTGCAATGTTTAGACATTCCCTTTCTTATTTTATTATGTCTAGCTTCCCCTATTCATGCTTCTCACATTCCATGTCCCTATAATATGTTTTGTGTAGGTTTGGACTTTCTTTTCACCTCTGAGCACAGCGACAGATGAACATCCTTTTAGCTTGAGTCCATTGCATCATTAGTCACAGTGCTACTCATAATTGTTCTCTGTGCTTCTCCAGTAGCTCATTGAGTGCCATCTAACCTGGGAGTGTCATCATCTGGCACTATCTCTTGTTTCAATTTGGATTGTCTTATCATAGGGTTTTTGTGGTGAAAGACATTCAAAAGGTGAATGACTGTGCCGCCTTTTATGAAGTGCTAACAAGTGTTAGCTACGGTGCCACAGTCATTGTCTCCAAGAGATCCTCCATCAGTGTCACCCTATGCCACGCACACGCACACACACTGCTGCTGCTCAGTAGCTGTTTGGCACATTTATTCTGGCTACTCAGCAAACACCTCTCTGACATGGAAGATCCTACCAGCAGCATTGCTACCAGCATCATAGCCTCTTGCCTCACAGAAGCATGCAATCTCACCACCATGGAGAGGTAGTACCATGATGGGATATTGCTGCTACCTTTTTATTATTTGTTTTATCAGATGCCATTTTTTGGCCCCTGACAGCTTCTCTAAGCCTAGGAGGTAATCAAGCTTGGCATTGCCCTTAAAATAATTTCTTAACAAGAAATGTTGACTTCCTCTGCGGCAAATCCCTAAAGAGTTCCTGGTGTGTTGTGGACACATTCCGCATATTCCCTCCTCTCTGTCATGCAGAGGAATCCTGTTGACAGGGCATAAAGAGAATTTATGTAATGTATAATTAAAGATGTCATTAAGGTTGCCTTTTTTAAAATGAAATGTAGTTTGCTCATTAGGGGATGTGTGTGTTTTCCAGTCAGTTTTCTCAGAGCTTATGTGGGCACAGGAAATGCTCAAATCTCCTGTGACTAAAAAGAAATGACCTTGCAGCTGTGCAATCTAAACTGATACTCTTTTTTCCCCCACTTGTGACAGCTCCTTCTTAAATAATTGATTTTCGGAACGTGTGCTAACAGTTATTCCTCAGTTAATTTGTTTCTCTCCTTTCAAATTTCCTTTTGTGCATTAAAAGAGTTACTCTCTGGACTTTTCTGCTTAGAAGCACAGCTGACATTTTGACCTTGGGGTGTTGGGATGGGACTGGGGGGAGATGAATCTGCCATTTTCTTCTTGTCAGCAACATGGCTCCAAGACGAAATAATAATAATAATAAAAAAAGATCCAGAGGGCCTAAAGATATACATGGAAACTGTTAAGGAAACATTAATTACTGAAAGTAGCTTACAGGGGCATTGTCGTCAGCACATTAAGTTACTGCTCCATATGACAGGACAGGTTTCTTGTTGTTTTCATGGATTATTTCAAGATGAGAAGTGATAAGTTACCAAGCCCTGAAGCAGGGAAGGGAGACCTGAGGTCATCCCAATGTTGATAAACATCTACTCTCATGATTCCTTACAATTAGCCTGACTGAATAGCACTGATGAGAGTTTCATAACATCTGGAGGATCACAAGTCCTCTAGGTGTGCTCCAGGGAATCAACTAGAGATCATCACAGCTCCTATATTCCAGCACTGTTCAATTACAAAACTGTCAATACAGGAGATAGTGTAAGCTGGCATCCTGTTAGCAACATATACCAGTGTAATGCTGATGTGCAAGGGAGGGGGTCATTGCAGAGGAAAGAATTCACTGCCTCCTGCATGGTATGACCCCCCACCCCCAATACTGCCATACTGTGGCCAGTACAGAGCAAGGGACAACCAAGAAGTGCCTGGGTATGTCCTTATAGCAGATATACTATGAGGAAAGCCACCTCCAGGATCTTCCAGGGGTGCTCTGGAAGTGTTGGAGGCTGGCACTGTTGTTGTGCATCTAGCTATTGGGACACAGCCATGTGCTTCTTGGCTAACACCACTCTCCACAGGTCACTCCTTTCCCATGTCAGGGAAAGGGCAGAAAAGACAGGTAATTTTTAAGGGAGATGAGAATTCTTTGTTCTAGATTTTCATTTCCCTAGAGGAGGCAGAGGATACTGGGCTCCTCTACATATTCCTGGATTGCAGCTCTCACACCCCCTGGCCATTGATCTTTCTCTCTGGGGCTGATCACAGAATCACAAAGTTGGAAAAGACTACAGAAGTCATCCAGTTTGATCCCTTTCCATGAAGGAACATGTATCATAGCACTAGAAGGAACAATGAGAGGATACAAGCTGGAGTCCAACAATATTTGGAGAACTACTCAATTTTTCAGTACTGTCCCAGCCTAACTGAAACTGAATTGTTACCAATAGGATGGGATATGGAACTTGGAATTTTGCAACTAATGCATTTTTGGATGGCTAAAAACACATGTACCTTTAGTTCTAAAAGAGCCTGGGTTGGATTTTGGTATCTTAAAACCCCAGCCAGAGTAAATCTGTGGCTAAGTCTGTCAGGAACCGAATTCACACACATAAATGTAACAGTGCTAATACACTATTTATTAGGAGTGTGATATATAGTACAGGACTTCAGTGAGCGAACTGAAGGCAATTAGCAAAATCCAAACATCAAAAGCAAATAGTTTCCCATCCCACCTGCGAGAGACCTTGGAGCTCAGGTTTCAGCCTAGTAGCGCTTATCACTACATTCCTAGCTTTGTTTATCTAACGGTCACTGGTTCTCATACCTTGTTCCAAGGAAGCAGCTAATTAACTCCTACTACATGTCCCATAACTGAAATATGGAGGGCTACCCAACAAAGTCAGAGTGCTTTGACATTTCCTAAGCCACCCAGAGATCTTGCTAGCAGGGGAAAAGGGAAGGACGAGTGGTCCCCATCCTGATTATTCTCAAACTATTTCTCTCCCCCTTCAACTAATGGACTGGACAATGATGGACAAAATCATTTTCCATGTTGTGGGCATTGTTGGAAAATATAGCATTCTTTCTTCCCTACCTCTTCAGGTAGGATAGGCCTCTCAACAGTTAGTCTATGTATATATTTAAAATTATTGGCTGTAGCATCTAGACTTTACACTCTGTTATCTGTGATTGATTTAGCTTAGAAGGCCACACCTCTCTGACTTCTGTTCTCCTTTGACTGGACTCATATCACACTACACACTAAGCTAACTGCTCTGCTAACTGTCAACTGCTCTCTACTTTAACTTATCCAACATGCTAAGCATGCCTCTCAACTTGTAAGTCTCAATGAGGACATTATTTTTTCTCAAACACTTTTCTTAAATAGTTAGGATCAAGTTTCTTCGGTGGATGTTTCATTATAAATTTTTTAGTAAATGTTTTTAAATCTGAAATCGGCTGCCTGTCTTGTCTACTTCAAGTCAGCCACCATTTTAAGAAGCCACACTGAAACTGGGAAATGCCTTTTCTCTGCAACTCTGCTGATATAAAACTAATTCTTAACAGTTTTAGTTTATAGAGTTACCATAGGACTAATAGGCCGGGCAACTCTCAACTCCCAATAGGCATGGCAGAGGGTTAGGAAAGTTTTCAGTACTGTGGATCCAGAGCCTCCCCTTTCCATCCACTTTCTCTTACTTTTCCTACTCTCTGATGTCAGAACTCTAGTACTGAAAGAGAGGACTAAAGAAATATCTGTGGAGGATCTGAGACCAACTATTATTCCATGTAGTTGTAGCTCTATCCTATGACCATTGGGACACAGTTCCAAGGACCATAGGCCTTCATGGTACCACTTACAGAAGAAGGATATTTCTCTTTTTATTCCTTCACATTGAACCTTGAAAGATTATGTAGGTTAACCAGACTTATTATCCCATTAATATAAAAATAAATGATATTGAGACGAAGAATTGGCTGCCTATTCAAATACTAACGAGTGAATGAATTAATATAAACCCTCAGCACAATACATCTATTCATAGAAACTCTGAAATGGGTCAAGTTGCAGGATTCATCAGATTGAAAGCATTAAATGGTTTTATATCTAATTTTAAGTGTGAGCAGAGTTAATTGAGAGGTGGCTCAAATGTAACTGCTGACCAAGATCCAACTCAGTTCTGGCAAAGCAGAACACCCTTCTGGCATATGTATGAGAGTTCACAGTGTCACACTGTAGAGCAATCAACCCCTCAGGGCCAGGCATTTTGGAAACATGCTGCTCTGTGTAGAAGCACCATGGCTGCAAAGCTGGCTGAGGTAGCTCTGCACAGACCCCTCCAAGCAGGTTCACATGGTGGGGCAGCTTGAGGCACACAGGCTTGGCACCCTTGCTGCCACCCTCTCCTTTACTCTCTTCTCCTTTCTTCCCTACCTGTTTGCTCACGTGCTGTCCTTTCCTTCATTTGTCTCTCCTCCATCCCCACCTCCTATAGTCAATCCAGTGCAAGGACCTCCACCACAGCCCTCTGACTCAGTCTCTCAGGCTTCTTTTTCTTTCTTGCATGACAAGGAGAATTCAGTGCTGTCCCCCTTCCTTTTTAGCATGTGTGGAAAACCACTTGCACAGTGGGATACCAAATGCCTCCTGGCACAAGTTTGGAAAATATAAAAATACTTGCATAAGCAAGAGTTGCACAAAAATAATGCCACAGTTGGATGCCAGCCACTCTGTTTGCTGCCTGATATCAAATGAAGAGTTTGGGTTCTTTACTATTTTCATATTTATATTTTTATATATATATATATATATATATGTATGTATGTATGTATGTATGTAGATATATATATGTATGTATGTAAAAACAAACTGCACATTTACGAACCACAGGCAGCTTTGCAAATGCTGTTTCTTGAATGCATACTTACCTTGTAGAGCATTGTACATTTTCTAGTCAGAAACAAATGTTGATCTCATCCCCAAACTTTAGAGACTGCAGCCTAAACACAAACTCATATAATGCTAAGCACTGTAGTGTTGCCAGAGTGAATACTGGAAAGGATTCCTGTACCTTTAATGGTTTTGTAGAGGAGGGAATTTCAGCAGCAAGCAATAGTTGCTGAAATTTCTTACAAGTAAGGAGTCCTCTCCATTTTTAGCTCTGACAGCCCTAAGCCATGTGATTTCAATAGACCTAAGCATATCTGTCTCCTTGTTTCAGTGTGGCCCTGGAGAGCCTTATCACACTATAATGTCATAGCTCTATATTGCACTTTAATTACCACGATTATTTCCCATGGAATCCTGGGATTTGTCACTTAGGGAGGGTCATTTAAAATTCTCACCAGAGAGCTCTTGGGCCTTACTAAACTACAAATCCCATAATTCTACCGGATGTTGCCATGGCAGTTAAAGTGGGATATGGCACTATAATAGTGTAGTGTGATAAAGGCAGAGCTTGTGTGACTGGACGTGTCACTTAATCAAGTCCCAAACCAGCAAAATGAAATAAATTATAAAAGGGTGGATCCAAGTTTAGTCATCTTTTACGCACACATATTGAAATCAAAGTTATTATGAGAAAGTTATGATACAAAAGGCTACTTCAGATGGCACAATAAGCCAGGAATCTTAAGGAAACCTGGCTTATGAATTCCAAGCAGCATGCTTGTGAATTTTGCCTGATCACTTCCATTTATAGTGCGAATAACTAAACCATGATTTGTTTATTGTGTTATCTGAATACAGGAACTTTTTTTCCTAGTGCTTCTTTTGCAGCAAGCCAGAAGAAGAATCTAGAATTTGTTTTAGGTTTGTTTCCTTGATTTGTTGCAAGAGAAGGAAACCAGATAAGAAGAAACGCTTGTGTCTGGATGACGTGGTCAACAAACAATAGAACAAAGTTCAGTTTTTATGTAGTTACTTCATCTGTAAGTGGTTTGTGCATAGCAAGCCAGGCTGTGCACATTTTTCTGGCTCATCATGTTGCCCAAACTGAGACAAAGTTTGGAACCAGACTGAAGTTTTCTGGCACATATCACTGCAAGTTTTCAAAGCTCTTAAGGTTTAGTTCTAATTTCATCAGAAACAAACAGAACAACATTAACAGAAACCTAAATCGGCCTCTACATGATTTTGGGAAACTCCTGAACAATGTGAGGTATGTTATGTGAGGCTGCTATGTATGGATAAGTGAGCATCTAAAAAGTAGCAAAGAAGAGTTTTGTCAAACTGAAATACTATTCTGAATTATTCTTCACTGCCTCATCCCTTGGCAACCAATCAATACTCTCAGATTAGATGAAATGGCTAAGAGTGGAGTGACCACACTGCCATCTCTTCCTACCAACTGGGGTATATACACACACTATATCATTACAGTTCTTTGATACCATTTTAACTGTACTGGCCCTATCATATGGAGTCTAGTGGTTTAATTTTTTTCATGAGGTACCTCTAATTCTCTGCTGAATTTCTCCAGTTTTGTAGTTCAGAAGAATGTGTTCGAAAATTTTAAGTTCCTCACTAAGCTACCAATCCCAGGATTCTATAGAATGGAGCCATCTCAGTTGAAGTATCAAATATTTATAATTGTACAGCGCAAGTACTTCCCTGGTAAGAAACTGGGTTGCCTCATTTCTCTAGAAACAGTCACAGTTACGTGCTGAGACATCCTAACATATTAAAACAGACATATGAAAACAACTTGGAGTGTGTGTGTGTGTGTGTGTGTGTGTGTAAACATCAGAACCATCAAGTGTAAGATGAGCTGTTTTAATAACACAGCTCAGCTTTAAATGGAAACAGGAAAGAGTGCACAGCTGACATTCTCTTTTGGCTGGCACCTCCTTTGAAGAGCTAACATCAACTTTGGAAGCACTAATGACCTACATTCCTGACTCCTGTTAGAAAAGTGGCAGTCTGAATACATGTGTCATATGGAGAAGACTTAAGTGGTATGGTGCTATTCCCACCTGCCCTGGGAAGTGCTTTTATTTTGTTGTTGATTGATGTTGAATTCTGGGTGAGCCTTTGCAAAAAGAGAGAAAAAAAATGCTTGTGCTAAAAAGATTTGTGGTGCATAAAAAAGGAAAAGAATTCCATTTCTCCCCCAAAAGCAATGCCAAAGTAGACGTTCATGTTATGGAAAGCTGAAGCTTTTAGCAATAGAAATAGATGTACAAGTGGTTTGGCAGTTCCTTTTTATGCATGCAGGGGATTAAGGATTCCGCCATCATAGAACCTATTGTTTTGCAGCTGATTTTGTCTCTTTTCAGAATGCTCTAATATTGGGTGTGCATAGCAAAGATCTAAAAGGCCTGTGTGCCAGTACTTCACTTCCATTAAATGCCTTTAATTTAATGACTGTAATGTAGAATTGCCCACAGAGATTCCATTATCTTCAGACATAAAAGTACAGCAAGTAAGGCGACTAGAAGTAATATGCATAGCGATCACAGCCTTTTCTTCTTTCAACGGAGGCGACAACAAAGGAAAACCTTTTCATAACTTCCAAATCAAACATACTTTTTTGACAGGGGATTTGGGGAACCTATATCTTGGGCTTCGCTTGCGATATAAATTAGAATGATGAATAATTGGCGGCATCAGCAGGAGCTCCTAAAGATACAAAGGGTGGAAATCTTTATGATTTAGAGACAAAAAAAATCCCCCACCCTCAATTTTTCTGATTATGCTTTGCTTTTGGTAGTGGGTGGGAAAGAATAAAGTCTTGATTTCCCACAGCAGTGCACCGGAACATGAGCCTAAAACACCCTGTATATTGCAGCCTCAGTGCTCCTCTGGCCTGTGTGAAGAAAATTGAAATTAAAAATAGACTTTCCAGCCTCACCCCTTAACGACCCTCAACATTTTAAGGTAAGAAATTAGGATGTCAGTTACAAAGTAACACTATGGCCATTTCTGCACTACACTGTTACAGTGCTATTATTCCAATTTCAACATCCTATAGAATTCTGGGATTTGCAGTTTACGGAGAGGCATTTAGAATTCTCAGCCAGAGAGCTGTTTGGAGTTAGTAAACTACAAACACCAGAATTCCATAAGATATTGAAAGTGGAATAATAGCACTATAACAATGTAGTGTGGAAATGGCCAATGATGTGTTAGTTTGAAATAATTGTTCTTCCCCCTTTCCCCACCCAATATCCACAGCTGTTACCATTATTCTTCAGGGGACAAATTCCTGGGTGCCTGGTGTGTAGAAATCAATCAACCACTTTCTGACAAGTTGCAAAAGAGATGCTGTTTTTTCTGATGTTGCCGTAGTGAGTATCCATTTTTCTAAAAAGATCTTGCCCACTCAAGTCTTTCTACTTTTTCTTCTACGATTCTTACATTTCCCACAGTCCACCTTATGATACCCTTTCTTCATTAAATAGTTATCCCAATATGGTTTAATAAATAGTTATGATTTTCATGTTTTTTTATTAACACTCTTTTAGTGCAAAGGAGACCTCACAAATAGAGATAAATTATTTGAAAATATGATACTATGAATATTCTTAGTGACCAACTTTGTGGCATTTGGGTCTTTTAAAATATGTTGACATTTCATTTAGAATGTTGTATGTCTGAAGGCATATGTAATATATAAGGAGAAACCAATATATTTTGAGCATATAGTAAGTTTTCACATTAATGGTGGCAATGTGTTAAAAACTGAACCCATGTATTTTAGTGATGTGAAAAGCTCTCTCTCTCCATTTTGACAAGTTTCTCAGAATCTCACCTGCGCTTTCTTCTTATCCTTGTTTCACTTTAATTCACTTTGTGTTTTCTTCGTGCACTGACATCGGAATAATCTTGATGCACTTTTCCTAATCTGTGCTTGTATTTCCACAGTTACTAGATTTTCACAAATCTTCCCCACAGAACTCAGCAGTTTCTGACCTTTGTGCAATTATGCACATTGTAGCCAGTAACATTTTTAAATTCAAAACTGTTTTTGGCACTGGTAATTTCTTAGAAATATCATGTCAGCCATATTTATATGGAAATACTTAAGGTGAGGGCACATTTTCTCACAATTAATTCTGGAAGGTGTGAACCCACTTTCTTTCTCATCCTTATTTGCTCTCTCTCTCTCTCTTTCCATATCTGCCTATCCAGACTTTGCTTTTGAAGTGGCTGTAGTTTAGTCTCAGAGACCGGCCTGTGCAGACTCAACTTGATATGGTTTAATTGGTAAAATATATCAACTGGCAGATATGTTTAATTGGCATAAAATATAAATTATATACACTTATGACTGGAAGCCACGTGGAAGAGAGGACCTTGGCCAAAAAGGTGACCCCAGCGTGGCCAGGTTGTAAAGATAATCCTTTCAATGAGAACAGTAGCCAAGCTCAGAGCAGAGCAAAACTCCCTGCTGTGTGCAGGGTTTCCTATGGAAACTCCTGTACTAAGGAAGAATCCTTAGCCATTTCCTCACTCCACTGTTGTAGTGCTAGTACTCCACTTTCAACATCCTATGGAATCCTGGGATCTGAAGTTTAAGGAGGGGCATTTAGAATTCTCAGCCAGAGAGCTCTTTGGCCTCAGTAAACTACAAACTCCAGAATTCCACAAGATGTTGAAAGTGGAATACCAGCACTATAACAGTGGAGTGTGGAAATGGCCTCTGTAAACATATTCCCACCCCTTTTTATCCTGTTCTCAAACACAGACAAAGCAGAGCAAAAACCCTTGCTCTGTGCATTTCCTACCAAAACCTTCCCCCTTTATAGCACAAGCATCTTCCACAATCCTGCCCTCAACACGGAGCTGACATATAGTCATTAAAACCTTTGTCACCTACATGCTAATATTTCCGTACACACGAAAACCATCAACTAATTTCGGCCACCTTCCGGCCACTCTGTAAATTTCATTGTTTGTCCAGGCAGAGAGTCATCAACACCTCATGTCTTCAGGGCAGGTTTTTGGGTATAATAGACCCCGATTTTGGGTCCCTCAACACAGCACTTCGATTTCAGGGATCCAGTTTGTCACTCTGACTTTTGATCAGTGCCGTTCTTGGATGCAAGCCTAAGCCATCCCATCCTTCTCTGCTTCTGTCTGGATGGTAATTATAACCCAATCCCTTCTATCCCTGCTATCCATTTCACTTCCTGACTTTTCAATAAATCTTGTCTGATTGCTTATGTGTATGATTATTTTGTGTGTGCATGTGTATTTTCCCCCAATAAAACACATTTAAATTGAACTATAAGTCTTCTGGCTGGCCTCTTTAGCAGGAACCCCGTAAACAGGTGAAAAGGACCTGCAGTTACCCCTCCTCTTGCAATATTCTGAAATAGACTTAATTAATTCCCCATTATTATATTTAATTGTGGGTTCTGATAGAGGACCTCACGGGATCCCATACTTTTGGGGTAACAATATGCTTTAAATACAAAACAATCCCCAAATTGCTTCCAGGTAATCAAACAGGGAAAATGTTACACATTTGTTTTTTCATCCCTCCTTCTTTTGTGGTCTCAAAAGTATGTAGTTCTGTAGGCAAGCTGGTTAGGGTTCAAAGTGCTATGTTGAGGTGATAGGTGGGTACCATAGGCCCTTTCAGTAACAGCCTTCTAGTTATAGAAAAGCTTCTGTTGAGAAGTCCAACCAGCATCTTCTTCTTAATCTCTCTCTCTCTCTCTCTCTCTCTCTCTCTCTTTCTTTTTGTGATGCTAACTAGGGTCTGGCTAAAACCATTGCCAAGTGTGCCCATGCTTATTCATAGTCTCTTTCTCCTACACACAGATAGTTAACATCTCTGAACTTGAGAAGCTACATTGCTTGTCTCACAGTTGAAGAAGTCCTGTGCCTACCGTGCAATGTAAGATTCCATTTCCTTCAGAGGCCTCCTTTGAAGAACAGGTAATGACTTTGATTCTTTCACTGTCTAGTTGGTATTCTGCTCGGGTTACCAACAAAACCATAATAATCAGGGTTGTTAATTCCTATTCATTTGACCAAATTTATCCACTCCATACCTCTCTGAACCAAAACATGGGAAAATTTGAAATGGAATTTCAAATTTATGAATTTGAATTGGACTCAGGTATAAAAAGTACATTTGATAAATGTGTGCATCTGAAAAAAGGCACATAAAATGTACTTTTCTAGAATGCATGCAAACACAATTTAGACAATAAGAGAGAAAATGAGTATATGTTTTTTTAAAAAAAAATTCACACAAAACTCTGTACATATATAGAAAAAGCACAGGAAATATTCTTGAGAAATAATATCACCTGGCAATCTAAACTACACCCTCAGCCAGAATATATTTGAAGTAGAAAACAGAATCTCAATGATTTCATGTTTTGCTCAGTACAAACATTGTAAATAATATAGTATAACAATTATATTTAAAAATTGTCCTTACATTATTGTCACATGACAGCTGAATTATGGAACTGTAAATATGCATAATAAAATGGTTGCAAAAAGTTCAAGAAAAAGCTCTGGAAAAGATGTATATTATTAATTCTCATATTTGATAGCAGAAGGAACTTAAAGTTGTGAAATAATAATAACCTTCGCTATATGACTGCTATTTATGGAAGTCTTCACCTTCTCAGATTTCATAGACAGCATTACATGGAATGAAATTTAAGCATGGTTTTTGCTCTTAACATGCTTCTTGGCAAAAACTGAAGATCACTGAGCATTATTGTTACTATTATTTCCAAGCATCATAAACAGCCTTGTTGAACAGCTAATGCTTTCCAAGAGTGTTTTTAGCTAATAAAAAAAAAATGCTGTCTTGAGTTAATCCTAGGGTTACTTGTATTATTTGTCAGTTACAAGCATCTGAACGACTTGAAATGCTTGATATTTTCAAAGATTGTATTTTTTTCCCTTTCATTATGGATATTTAGAAATTCAGCAACACTGTTTTATGCGTGCTGTTCAGCAGTGGGTTCTGGTAAGCTCTATGGGACTTACTCCAAAAGTAAGTGTGTACAATGTTGTACCTTAAATATTTTGTATTGGAATGGTCCTCCCCCTGCCCCCCTTTTCTTCCACATTATTGGGTCACAGATAATAATCCAAATGCTATGTAAGCAGCCATAATTGCCACACATGCATCTCAGACTGGGTCAGTACAGGCCATTTACCCTTATCAAGTGTTTCTTGAAATATCTCAGATGATTTATTAAAAATCTTTCTTTTAATCACCTGCTCACCTAGCAACTCATTAATTTCAATGCAACTTGAGGGGGAGGGGGGAGCCATGTATAATGAAAGGAGCTTGCATTGCTGCAAGAACTCTGAAAGGGTTGTCTTTTTGGACTATAATTATTGGAACCTATCAGCTATCATAACCATAGAATCACAGAATCATAGAGTTGGAAGTCACCACAACAGCTATCGACTCCAACCCCCTGCCGTGCAGGAACAGACACTCAAAGCACCCCCAGCAAATGGCCATCCAGCCTCTGTTTAAAAACCTCCAAAGAAGGAGAGTCCACCACACTCTGAGGCAGCATATTCCACTGCCGGACAGCTCTGACCACTTGTCATGTTGGCTGGAGGATTCTGGGAACTATAGTCCAAAGAAAGAAAGAAAAGAAAAGAAATCCCCTTTCCATGTTTTGGTTTTTTAAAATTTATTTATTTATTTATTTATTTATTTATATCCTGTCCTTCTCCCGAGGAATGATTTAAGGCAATTTACAATAATTTTAAAAGATCAAGCTAAAACAGCACGCCACATTACACACATAATTAAAATTCAAAAGACCTGTCAGAATAAAAATGTCTTCATCTGCCAGTGGAAAGAAAGCAGGGAGGGGGCCAAATGGACCTCATGTGGAAGGGAGTTCCACAGCCTGGGAGCAGTCACAGAGAAGGCTCTCTTCTGAGTCCTCAAGAACTGCACCTGTGGGGGTGGTGAGAGAAAACCCTCCTGTGCATATCTTAAGGCTCACACTGGCTTATATAAGGAGAAACGTTCTTTCAGACAGTCTTTTATTGCCTCTCTTCTGGGATTACCAGAACAGAATGATATTCAATAACCTGGAAGACCTCTAGATATGGTACTATAAGGCCACAGCAAAACTTGAATCAGATGGCATTCTTTGAAAGTATGTGTGGGTATGGTTGTTCTAGCACAGGCTACCAAGAATCATGAGGACTGGGGCAGAGGATGTGAATAAGCAACTCATGGTCAAGTGCTAAAGGATGCAGATTGGCAATGCTAGGCAAGGTAGCATATCTAGTTAATCAATGAAAATGAATTATATATATCGGGAAACAGGCTTTGATGCGAATAGGGATGGAGAAATCCGTAAGATCCCACATTCCTATTCTCCCACAATTACCTTTTTAAAAAATTTCATGATTTCGCCATTAAATCTAAGGAAAAATGAGCTAATTTTAGAAATTTCTTATAAAAAACAAATTAAATGAAGTTCTTTAGATGTCTTAGAGGGGGAGGAGGACTTTATATAGCGGTTTATATGTTGTACTGCCCTGCAAAGTCATCTGACCCTGATCAATCTGTTCTAGGGCTTTGGGCAATGTGATGTGTGTGTATCTTCCTTTCTTTTTGTAACTATAGAAGAAAAAAAAATGGATCACTCAAGGATGGAGATGAAGCAATGTTTTTTGCTGATGGGGGAATCTGGCATCTACTGAAAAAAGTGCAGCCATGGGACCATATGTGCTCCAAAGGCTGTTTTGGTACCTTCTGACCCCAACCCATCTATTCCAGACATCAATCTTTTGTGGCAAAAAAAGAAAAAAAATAAGAATGAATTCCATCCTCTGAAAACATTCACCTTCTAAATGGGCTGTACATCCATGCCCCCCCACATACCAATCTATCTAACTATTTCTATCTATCTCCCTTTATTAGCCAATCCAAAGGTAGAACTGGGCCCCAGAGGAAAAATGTTGATTTCCAGAATTGCTGGAGTTAACCGTCATTGGCTTAATTATAATACCATGGTCAGAATCTGATGGTACTTTACCTCAGCATCGTAGTATGTAGGCACTGTTTGAAGCACAGCATAGTGGTACCAGTTAGGACAACAGAAAAAGTGTTCTCTTTTGCCAGAGAAGGCTGCCCTACCAGCAGCCTTCTCTTTCTTGATCAAGATACTATTATCTCTCCCTGCTCCACAATCCCTTGTGTCCGCTGCACCTATGGCCATTTTATTGCTGCTGCCACCAGTACAACCTACACTGGCACAATTATGTCAGCCAACAGGCTCACGGCCAGTGCAATCATCCAAATGGGAGTTTTCCAATGCGCACATAATTCTCACAATGACACCCAGTAGCATTTGTAGTTATAACTACAGCCACCTTGCAAAGTTGTAAATGGTGATAATACAAATCCCTTTAGTAGAGTTATTTTAGGATCAATTAGATATACAACACATCAAGAACTTCATAACACTAATACTGGCTAATAATAATATCAAACAATGAGTGGTAGACATAGAGTGGCAACTGGATCTAGCCAGTGCTCCAACCTTTATTGCTAGTGACACTAACAGATATCTAGCTTCACCTATGGCATATTTAGCAAAATTAGGAATACCCAAACATTGGAGGGCCTTTACCTTGGCACGATGTAATGCCCTCCTCTCAGCTCTCCCTGAAGGCCAATACAAGAGGATCCCCTTCTCAGACAGACTGTGCCCTTGTGACTCTGGCCAAATAGAAATCACAGAGCACATACTACTCCAGTGCTTGTACTACAGGGACATCCACTTCAGCCTTATTTCACCCTTATTGCAAAAACACCGAGGACACACAGAACAATTCTACACTTCTCTGTTGCTTTCAGACATCAACCCCAATATATAATGTTGCCAGATTCTGTGCAGCTGCCGTAAAAATTCGTCAGGCATTGACCTCCACAGAAGACTAGTACCATTCTTGTCTGATATATTGGAGCTGGATATCCTGAAGGGATGATTTTAAATGTTGTTTTTAACCTGTGGAGTGTTTTTTTTAAAAAATTACCTTCTTTTATTCTGTATCCCCTTTTTACCTGTGCTGGTCTATGACCATAATAAAGTTTCTATTCTATTCCATACTAATACTGGCAATGCCAGAAAATTTGAAAAATGATTAGTGAGAGAATTCAACATTAAGAATATTCAAATGTATTCTGGTAGACTTCCCATTACAAATGTAATCTGGAAACCTAAGACATTAACTATATACAGTTAAGATTGTGCCTCTGTGTTTTGTCCTCCTCAAACAATTTCTGACATTTTTGGAAATCTGATAAACATAGGCCTTCCCATTCAACTCTTCAATGATGCCACGGGCTCCTAGCTGCCCATGGTTATAGGTTGACCACTACTTAAATAAATAACCAAAGGGAGGCTGTCTGCATTCCAAAATACACATTGAGTAACTAATAAACAATTACAGAGAACCAGTGTAATGTATAATGCAGCTGGGCAGGATGCCTCATTTGTTTTCATTCTCTCTTGATCTGAAAATAGATTATGTAGCCAGTTTTGATGGTGAACACTAAGGTAAATTTAATAGAATGCCATTTGGCGCCCATGATTTCTTATTTTTTGCAGTAGGGCATATCTCTTTTTTTATCTACCAAAAAGGAGCCAATGTTTTCCATAAGGAAGTTAACATATAAAAGTTTATTGGAGTGAGGGATAATTTGTAAATATAGTATCATATAAATTATATGATACAGAAGCCTGTTCTTGATTTTTTAAAATCTTTCTTGCACATTTGTTTTCATTCTTCTGGACTTTTACTAGGTAGTTACTCAGGGCAATACATCCAACAGAAATAAACTGTCTCTTGCATTTTAAAAAGTGTTTTAAGAGTATTTTACACTCACACCAGCTTTATTCAATCACACATTTTGAAGGGTTGCCACCCCCTTTAAACTATAGGTGCATTGCACATCAAAGAATGTTCCACCCTCCAAACAGTACAGTTTTGAATCTTCCTTTTGTTGAGAAATGAGATAATGATTTAGAAGCCTCTCATTGCCACCCCCAAAGTACTTGGTCATCTTTCAGGAAATAATGACCTGATTAATTCTAAAAAACTTATTCTGTGACCTGCTGGCAGTTTGCTCTTAACCACGATCAAAAAGCAGCATTCAATTATCTTTCTTCACCCTGCGATTTTCTGAACAATTATTTCAGCTTTTCAATTAACTTGGAATATTTTGTACCTAATAAGGTGAAATAAGCATTTGATGATTGGGAACAGCTGTTCAATTGGATTGGGTGGGATGCACTCGATGGCCACTTACACATCCAAAGAAGAGGAAGATAAAAGAGGACACTGATCTGAATGAAATGTGTAAATGCTAAGACCTATGTGTTGATGTCAATTTAGAAACCTTGCCCAAAACTCACTATGGTGGTTATGAATGCATAATCAAGAGTTGCACATTCATGACCAGTTCATATCCCTTAGGGAACACACAGGGATCTTGAATGTCCCCTGATTTCCACATATTGGGTGGCAACAACTACAACAGACAGGGGTCTGTTCCCCTGTCAGTTAGGAAGCAGTTGATTTATGTCCCTCCTCTCCATGACAGCAATCTCTGGTGCAATGGAAAATTGTGACAGGGATCTGGCTTTTGGCTGTTGCAATGGGGATCACTCACCAGAGGGTGTGAGAATGTCAGTCAGTTGCTTCCCAGTTGACATTGCCTTTCCTTCCCAGCTGGCAACTGTCTTTTTTTTAAATTACCTTGCCAAAAATCATCTGAGATGATAGAAGCGCTAATAACTTTGATTGCATTACTGACAAACAGCAGTACTACCTAATAACTGTAATACAGAATCCTGATACATCAATTCCAAGTATCTTGTACCTAATCATAATATTTGGACATCTTTCAGACTGCAAAAGTTAACTGGAGCAAATGCAATAACCTTCTCAGCCACTTCTCTCATAGAGGAAAAAAAAATTCAGGATGTGACTGGGATTTTGAAAACGCTAGTTTAAAAAAAAGATGAGGGAAAAACAGTACAGCAATCTCTTTATAGCTGGTACTATATTTCAGAAAAATCCATTCAAAATCAATTTGGAAAGAAAGACTCTGAATGCTAGTAACCAATTATGAGTCCTCAACATATCAAAATATGAGAAGATTTCTAGAGGGACTTTGCATAAATAGCGTAGATTTGAGCTTATTTTGTGCCATCATTGACTGTCAAAAAAAGGGAGCATTTTGTTGTTTGCTCTGTCTTCAAATGAACCTGTGAGCCAAGTAACTATCACTCCTCTTCTACAAACACGGAGCCACAGAACAGATGATCACCATTGCCAAAGATAATTATTAAGTTGTTTTGCTTGTACTAGCCCCTCTTGTACCAGGAAAACACCAACAGTAATGATATGAGAAAATGAATCCTAGTTTGGCCCCCTAGGAGACTGTATGAACTTATACAGATAGCTGTATGAAGCCACATTTACTTTGTGCAGATGTTCGTCATGCTTAATTTATCTAAGAGAAATGTTTGTTCTCTCTTTCTCAGCAGTGAATGGACACATTTCCAGGGAACAATGAAAGTCCTCATTCAAATATCACAGTGGTACAGGAGCTGGCAAGCCTGAGTAACTTGCTGAGTTCCTGGGAAGGGAAGAAAGATTGGTTTCTGTTTGCTTTATGGGAAGCAAAAATAAATCATAGCTGAAATGCTTCTGCATGAGCACCAAAGGACCAGTTATGAATAGTAGGAGGGTTCCTTTGTACAATGATAGTAGTCTCATCTGGAGGGTAGGGGTCGATAATGGCTATGTGTCATAGAATCATAGAATAGAATCCAGCCTCTGGAGCAGCAGAAAACAAGCCCTCTCCTTCCTCTACATGGCATCCCTTCAAATATTTAAACATGGCTATCATGTCCCCTCTTAACCTTCTCTGCTTCTTCAGAGACCAGGACAAGGAGCAATGGATTCAAGCTGCAGGAAAGGAGATTCCACCTGAACCTCGGGAAGAACTTCCTGACAGTCAGGGCTGTCCGGCAGTGGGAATATGCTGCCTCGGAGTGTAGTGGAGTCTCCTTCCTTGGAGGTTTTTAAGCAGAGGCTGGATGGCCATCTGTCGGGAGTGCTTTGAGGGTATTCCTGCATGGCAGGGGGTTGGACTGGATGGCCCATGTGGTCTCTTCCAACTCTACATTTCTATGATTGTATGATTCTATGATAAATGCTTTCTGAGGGCCCTTTCATACTACACAATTATAGTGCTATGATTCCACTTTAGCTGCCACAGTTCCATCCTGTGCAGTCTTGGAGTTTGTAGTTAGAGAGGCACTAGAGAAGCTCTCTGGCTGAGAATTCTAAATATTCCTCTCTACAGTGCCAGTCCCAGGATTTCACAGGGTGGAATCATGGCAGTTCAAGTGGAAAAATAGCACTAGATGAGTTCTGTAGTATGAATGGCCCTCTGGAATCTGGAGTTTATGGAGGGGCATTTAGAATTATCAGTTAAAGAACTCTAGTGCCTCTGACCAAACACACCCCAGTATTCCATAGGCCGTTCCCACGGCAATTATCATAGCATTGGAAATAAATAGTGGGAAAGGGCCCATGGTTACTGGTAAAGCCACAGAGACTCAAATGATTTAGGCCTCAATTGCTCCTCCTGGCCTCTACCCTCGTCAATCAATCAAAGCTTTCTTTGCAATCAAAACTTTCTTCAAAAATTGTAAACTATTAATTCCTAGACGTCTGTCTAGCTAACGTTGAGGAAGGTCATGAAATGACTATATGAGAAGGAGTCTTGTAAATAGCAGAGTGTTTGATGTGATGGAGTGCTATACTTTCTGCAGAATTAATCAGCTTTAATCAACATCTTACCTAAAAAGAGTTTGGGAAAAACTGTCAGATATTGTTGTACTTTGGAACTACTGTTGGTTAGGCAACTATCACCTTCTGTCATGGTCCTAGATTTTGAAAAAAAATCAAAAATGTCCATTTCAGAATGTTAAAGATATTAACAACTGGTAACCACATACAAGCTGTTGGCGAATGTAAAACAAATGTAAACATAGTTATATATTTTTATGCATATGAAGTGCTTGAGTTTGCCATTCATTTATAAAAATATTTCTGAACAGCTTGGAACTTCTAATGTTTGCTTGAAAACAATTAACTAAATTTATTGTTTTGGCCACAGGTCATGGTGCAGAAAATCAAAACATATAAAAACAAATGAAATATAAATAAAGCCATAAAAAACAGAGTACCTAATAGTTACAACTCCAATAAAATTTTTCTAAATACTATGGCTAATCCTAAAACTATGTACGATTTAGCCAGCTGTCTCACAAGCTTAGCAGAAACACTTCTTTTTCTGAATTTTAAAAGATAATGAAGTAAAAATGGGAACTAGATAACTGACAGGAGGAAATGTATCTGCCACCAAGTAGTGAATACAATCTGCCTCAAATCCCATGAAGTTATCAATAATCTGACCTAATGTCCTTCTTAACAGTGTATAAATATCCAAAGCTTTTAAGATTATATGTGATAGGGATGCCTCGGAAAGAGCTTACATCGGAGTAGAAATATAGAGCATAGTACTGATTTTCATAGCTGTAACTGCATTTTAGGGCATTTTCACATGACATTCTTAAGAAAATGTGTGACATGAATCATCTCAACTTCTTCAGAACAGAGACAATGTGTGCAATCCAAAATGAATAAAAACTTTTAAAAAAAAATCTCTTCAAATTCTGAGCTAAGATGGAAAATTAAAGTTTCACTGTATTTTGTACACTGGTGAAATCGAAATGGGAAATCTCTAATTTTTTTAATTCCTGGTGAATGTTAAGAACAATTAAACAGTTTTTGTCCTGCACTTTCAGGACATTCTGATTTTTGTCCTCCACAATGATAGGAAATTGTACAGTTCTATTGTCTACACAACGATGTAGTTTTCTGCAAACTATGCAGCTTTCAGCATGGAAGCTGGTGACTGCCACATTCAAATTGGCAGAGACTGCAGTTTAATCAGCTTGAGTTTCTTTTCCTGCTGAGTTTGAATGTGCAGTTTGTGCAGTTTGAAAGCTCACTGCTTGCCTATAAAATGTGTAGTTTTCTGGAAACTGTGCAGCTTTCAGCACAGAAGCTGAAGACTGGGAAACATTCAAACTGGCAAAGGCTGCAGGCTCAAGTCAGCTGGAGTTTCTTTCCCTGCCATGCAACATCGGAGCTGCACAACATTCAAACCAGCAAAGGCTTCAGCCACCATCAACCTGAGTTTCTTTTCTTGCTGAGTAATATTTGGTTTGAACTATATTCAAACCTGCAAAGGCTACAGCCATCATATGAGGCTGCAACCAGGAACTCTTCACTATGATGCTTGTAGTTTTGCCAAATACATGGTGGAAAAACAATGTAAGCAAGTGTCTTTTTTCCTAGAAAGCTGTGCAGTTTTCTGTTCTTAGTGAAATTACAGTGAGTGTAGGTTTTTACAGTGGAACTGCATAGTTTCTCAAACTCCTGCACAGTTTTCAAAAGCTACATAGTTATGCCAGGAACAAAAAAAAGTCTTTCTTCCTATGCAAGGTTCTTGAGGGGTCAGGAGCTCTAAATTCAACCCTAGTGCGAAACTAATGAATGTCCATTCCTTCCCTAAGATGAAAGCAAAGTTACATCAGATTTGCCTTCCACATATGCCATCTTCATTGTTACTCCCCAAACTGGTCCCAATAAAATGTTGTTCACTTAAAAGAGATAAATGGGCAAAATCTAACAAATGCTAGTTATGTTTCATGACTTCTTCCCATCGAAATAATTGGGCTTCTGGATGGTTACAGCTAAGTTCAATTCCAATGTGTTAAGTAATGAAAATTATGCACAACTAGCCACAATAGTTTGACCATAAGTATTAATATTCCAATGTATAAAATATCATCCTCACACTAGTTTTTGCATTGAATTTTATTTGTATTTTTACAGCTATAACAGTTTTTGTTGATCACTAATAATTATTCTTTACTTTGATCATCCTCAATGTCCCCAATCATATTTATGCACTTTGCTAAAATTGCACTGTATTTTTGTTTTATGAAGAACATGTTATATAATTTCCTGTCAAAACTATGGCTTATGTACTATTCTCTTCATGATTTCTCTCTTTAGCTGAACAGTTTTCCGTTTAATTAATGGTGAAATGGTGAAGCTGTTTTAGTATGTTCAATGCTCTGTTGCCTACCATATTCCAAAATATGCTCGCATTTATAGAGGCAACATTTCAGCATTAATTATAGTGATCAGCAGCTGATTTTTCACCTCAAATTAGTATTAATGTAGGTCAGCATGTAAATTGGGGCTATGTAAACGCAATGGCTATTTTTATAACCACCTCCGTTTTGAGGACCTTAATCATAATGGTTCCTGAGAACACTTTTTTTTTCAGTAAAAACATTTTGTGTATATATGCCATTAACAATAAAAAGCAATGGAAGCACACAGAATGATTTTAAAACTATTCTTCAATGTTTATTAGAGCAAAAAGTTTGCAAGCCTATTTATTTAAGACTAAATCTAAAAAAGAGCCAGTGTGGTGTGGTGGTTTGAATGCTGAACTGGAACTCCAAGAAACAAGGGTCTGAATCTGCACTCTGGCATGGAAAGCAACTGGGTGACTTTGGGCAAGCCACACTCCCTCAACCTAAGATGAAGGCCATGGTAAGCTTCCTCTGAATAAATTGTGCCAAGAAAACCCGGTGATGGCATCTCCACAAGCTGCGGGCAACTTGGGGGCAGATAACAATAATGATTTGACTTATTGCATGTTAAGTCACTACTCAAGTAAGACCCATTGGTCAATGGATCCTCCTTAGTTGGGAATAGAAACAGCATTTAACCTGTATTATAATTCATTAAACTTTTATCCCATTTTTTTGCAAAAATTATAAGGCAAGTGGCAAGTAAAGTATAATACCAGTAACATTCAAATGAAAGCAAAGCTGAAGAGCATATTAAACATAACAACTCCCCTTCCATCATGAGCAAGCTGAGGCCATTTCTACACTACACTGTTATAGTGCTAGTATTCTACTTTCAACATCCTGTGGAATTCTGGGATTTGCAGTTTACTGAGGACAAAAAGCTCTCTGGCTGAGAATTCTAAATGTCCCTCCCTAAACTGCAAACCTCAGAATTCCATAGGATGTTGAAAGTAGAATAATGGCATTATAACAGCGTAGTGCGGAAATGTCCTTAGATGTGGAAGGCCTACCGGAATAGAAAGGTCTTTTCCTGATAGTAAAAGGGCAATAGGGAGAGAGAGGAGTTTCAGAGACTAGGAATAGTCCAAAGATTCCCTCTTTGCATTTCTGCCAGAAATGTCTCTGGGGGTGATGAACTTTCAAAAAGGACAGCAAAGAGTTTCAATTGTGACCAGGTATGGCTCTCCAGTCATGGAAGGCTCTAAAGGGCAGCAGAGGTTTCCATGAAAAATTGAAGAAGTTTCTTTTTCTCTAAATCCTCATTCCATAAAACCTCAGACACTCCCCTGCAGCCTCCAACTCTTGAAGCCAATTTAGGGCGCACAGATGGATAGAAAACTGATATGAGGGTATTCAGACAGAAAGTGGGAATGAGGTGGAATCACATTTTCACTTCATTTTGCTTACAAAAGCTTCTCCTTTATTAAAGAATTGAGAAATATGATTGGATACAACCCTTTTAAAATTTCACAGTGTCTGTGATTTGCCTTCAGTTTTTTTTAAAACTAATTTTTATTAAAAATTTTAATGAAAAAACAATAACCCCCCTCCCCGCTTCCAGACATCAATTTTCTCAGTTGAATCTGAGTTTAACATTCCATTCCATATAAACATTCCGTTCCATACATTATCTCCATTTTATAACAATCGTACACTATTACTTTTAGCTTATATGTAACTATTTACAATTTATCTTTTACCACCTCATTTTGTCTTCCTCCTTTCTCACAGCCTTTCCTTCTTTCCCCCTATTTTATTCTTTTATCCAATTCAATACCTCTCGCCATTCTCTTTCAAAGCCCTGGATTGGCTTATTTTTAAGTGAAAAAGTTAGCTTTTCTGTCGCTACCATATCGAGGACTTTGAATTTCTATTCTCTTATATCAATATATTTTCCTTCTTTCCAATGTTGAGCATAAGTCAATCTTGCTGCAGTTATTATGTATGACAATGTCTTTTGATGAACTCTTATTTCTCTTTGTTGCCCTAACATATTCAACAAATAAAGTTCTGGCTTCATTTCAAAGTTAAAACCATACATTCTTTGAATTTCATCATGTATTTCTTTCCAAAACTTTTTTGCTATTTTACAGGTCCACCACATATGAAAAAAAAGATCCCTCTTTCTCATCACATTTCCAACATTTTCCATTCCCATTTCTTGTTATTTTTTTCAATTTTACAGGCGTCATGTACCATCTATATAACATTTTATAAAAATTTTCTCTTAAATTCAAACTTGGCATAAATTTTACATCTGTCTTCCATGCCCTCACCCATGTATCCAACTCAGTTGGATGTCCTATATTTTGAGTCCATCTAACCATGTTATTTTTAACAATTTCTGGTTCCATCTCTCTTTGTAACAATATTTTGTAAAATCTGGAAATTCTCTTTTTCGGGTCCCCTTTCATCAATACATCCAGTTCGTTTTCATTTCTTTCAAACCCGTATAATTTTTGATCCATTTTAAATCTCTCTTTTATCTGTCTCCATGGGAACCAGTTAATGTAATGGCCTTGCTCTTTTAATTCCTCTTCCGTACTCATTCTTAACTTTGTACCATCCTTTTTCAATAGCTCTTGATAAGTCAATAATTTTCCCTGCTTTGTTGGAGCAATATTAAATGCTTCTTGCGGTGAGGTCCACATCGGAAGTCCTCTATAAAATTTATGTTTTATTTGTATCCACACTTTCAATAGAGACTTTCGGATACAATGATTGTTAAAGGCCTTCAGTTTTTAACTTTCTCTCCTGACAATGGGCCTTTAAACTAGTTGGCTGGTTTACTTTGCAGTCTTAAACTGATGGACCAGCACCAACCAAATCTCAAAGCTGTATTTTGGATCCTTTTCTCCCATTTGATAGGCACATGCCAAAAATGCCAAGGACAGATGATAACACATCTGGCAGTCCAGGCATCTACAAGGCCCAGATCATGAGGAAAGTGTCACCCATGCACCATGTGTGATCACTGAGACACCATTTTGTGTCCCTTCTCTCCAACAAACTCCTGGAGCTCCCACGCACCCACAAAATGTAATGGACAGTGTTCACACCCTCCATCTCAAAACATGGTGTGTTTGCTCCTACAATCCCCAGACTCCATGAAGCCATTCATCCTAATAATGGTCAAAAATGGCCAAAAATTGGCTGAAAACAAAACTAGATGTGAGCAATAGTCTATGCTGAGTGTGAGTGTTACAGGGGGAAAATGTTCTCCCTCTGCCTCTGCAGTTCTCCATTTCTGCCTGGCAGATTATGGTCTAACCTTTCCACCAACTTCTTTTCTAGAGTGCACCTCCGAATGGTGTGACCTCCCATGCTATGCATTTTATGGTTAAATGGGGGGTAGCAAGTCATAAATCCCAAACTGGACCCATTGCAAAATGTTACAGTGTGGAGAACTTTGATGGATGGTCTGAATAGCCTAGTTGAAACCTGAGGAAGTCTTCTGATTATTTACATGGACCGTGCAAAGATGTTGGCCATGTGTAGGTGCTAGATTACAACATTCCCCAATGTAGTTTTCCTCTAGATGTTTAGGAGACAACTGCCATTACAGTAATACAGTAATTCTACTGTGAGAGTTCAGGATCATATTCCCATTTTCATATATATCCTTCCCATTGATTTATTAGTCATGACTGCATTTATGCAAACAATCAGCAATATAGAACATCTCCATTACATAACAATCTTCAGTCAAAGTGGTATGTTACATACCATGCAGTATGACAAATCTTAAAGTTTTTAGGTTTCTCTTTTCTTTCACAAAATGGCAAGGCACTACTTTAAAGAAGAACTGGGAAAAACTGTCACTCTGCTTTTGAAAGCAGCACCCAAACTGACTTGATGGAGCCTCAAGCATGATTTTCAATACAACTCTGATACAAGCCACTTCAAAGAGGATTTCAAATAAAAGCAATATATCAGATTTATTTATTTTTAGTTCTCACCTGCTCTTACTGACAGGGGACTTGTCTTTCTTTCTGTGCTTTTTTTTTAAAGAGGGGGAAGATGGATTTGCTGCTTATTACATAAAAAAGTTACCAAAGCAGCATTTGCTGGTTATTTCTTAAAGGCTTAAATCACAGCCTGGGGTAGCAATATAATGAGGCATTTAGCATATTGAACAGCATTTTTTAAAAGTCTCCCACCTGTAAATCAGTGAGGAATAAAAACTCTCTTCATCCCTATTTTACACAGAAAAAAAATATTTCTGGAAAAATTATCAATGTGTCTGCTGAAAATCTGTAATTTGGAAAATCACTCCCCAGCATATTCACCTGCTGCATATTGCATGGACTCAGTATTTGAAATGGTCCAGACTCACTAGAAGACTTCAGATGTCTTTTAAAAAACACTCATGCTGGGGTAAATATTTTGGTTATGGCAAAATATTACATGCTGTGCTAAAGAAGCAGTAGTGAAGATATCTTCAGAGGAGAGTAAATGAGATCCACATCAATGTGTAACCATGTTTCATAAACTGTTCACATTTGATGTTAGGTTGCTCCAAGTATAATCCAAACAAAATAGATTAAGTTTCTGATTTTTTTCAGCTGCCAGGAAAAGGATACTGTTTATCAGTATCCCTGTCAAGCTATTTGCAGCCCAGCTTGCCAGCTCTGCATTAGTGTCCGCCAAGTGATTAACCACCTCCATGTTTTTGCAGTTTGTGGCAGACAGCAGAAAAAGAGACACCTACTGAACAGGGGTGGCTGGCAGCAAATCCATTCTTGATTTTGCTGCCAATCCTCTCACAGTTGATCCAAGCTAAATGGGAGCTCTGGTACTGCCAAACTTCTGAACGGATGGGGTCCATCAGCAGTGGAGTTCCCCTTCAACTCAGAACAGCTGCAAGAGGAGTGGTAGTGGTGATAAAAACCCAAGGGAATTAATGACCCCCACAGTGGTGGATCTACCAGTTGACCCTCTTCCAGATATTTCTGCAGTATGTTTCTAGATTCTTGCAGTCCATCAATGTTGTCTGTGATGGTTAGGGGCATAATGGGAGTTTAAAGCCAAGAAACATCTGGAACATCACAGTTGAGCATCTCTAGATTAGATGTTTTTAATATTGTAGAAGAGAAATGGCTAACTCATTGGCCAGAAACGCCCCAAAGCAACTTTTTGACTGTCAGTGATTCTTCCAATTTGTTTTCAATTTTGTGGGGAGCAGAAATTATTGTACTTCAGTGTTGCATCACTCTTTTGAATTTTGTATACAACAGGTTAATGTGCATAGTTGTAAGTAACAAACTTATGTTCCATAATTTTGAAGGCTACTAGTTGCTCCTGACACCCTTACTCTCCACCATCTTCTCTCTGGGGAATAAAGTGGTACCTGAGACTAGAAACACTGCCTACAATTACACTCAGATGGTGCCGCTGGGAATGATTTGGCTTCTTGGACCATGGTCTGCATTTTCACAAAGATGGTCTTGTGGCAGGGGATAGGGTGCACCTTATAGTTGTTGGCAGGAATGTTCTTGCTAGCAGTCTCCCAACTCTCACCAGGAGGGCTTTAACCTGAGTTCTGGTGAGGAGGCAGACAGTAGTATTCAGGGCAGAAATTCAGCAGGCACTGGGGAGAAAAGCCCAAATGCTATAGAAAGAGCAGGCCAAGTAGTACTAGAGACCAATAGTGGGAGGAAAAACAACTCTAGTAAAGGGCTTGTGGGAAGAGCACATGGTCTAAAATGTCTTTACACTACTGCACAGAGCATGGAAAATAAACAAGATGAACTGGAACTCTTAATACAACAAAATAAATATGGTATAATAGATATCACTGAAAACTGGTGGGATGAATCCCATGATTGGTAATTGTAGTAATTGGAGGGGTAAAACCTACTTTGGAGAAAAAGACCGAAAAAGAAAGGGGGAAGAATAACTTTATGTGTCAAGGATGTTTACACCTGTGAAGAGATATGTGACTTAAATCCAGGAAGCCACATTGAGACCATCTGGGTAAGAATTAAGAGGGTGAGAAATAATAGGGATATGTCATTGTGGGGGTCTACTACAGACCCCCAAGCCAGCCTGAGGATTTGGATGATGCCTTCCTGGAGCAGATGACCACACATTCAAAACGGAGAGATGCAGTAATAATGGGAGATTTCAACTGTCTTGATATATGTTGGCAGTCAAACTCTGCCAAGAGTATAAGGTCCAACAAAATTCCTCACTTGCCTTGCAGACAATTTCATTGTCCAGAAAGTGGAAGAGGCAAGAAGAGGATCAGCTGTTTTAGATCTGATCCTAACCACAGAGATGACTTTGTTAATGGGGTGGAAGTGGTGGGATCCTTAGATGGGAGTGACTATGCTCTATTGGAATTTGTTGTTCAGTGGGAAGGGGAACCCAAGTGTAACCAGATGCGCATTCTAAACTTTAAGAAAACTGATTTCTGTAAACTTAAGGAATAACTGGATGAAATTCTGTGGCCAAGAACATTAAAAGAGAAGGAAGTTCATGATTGATGGGAGTTTCTCAAAAGTGAGATACTGAAGACATAATTTAAAACTGTTCCAGCAAGGAGGAAAAATGGAAGGTGTCTAAAGAAACCAGAATGGTTGACTAAAGAACTTTCAGCTGAGCTAAGTGTTAAAAGAAACATGTACAAGAAACGGAAGAATGGTGAAATCACCAAAGCCAGGATATATAGTGGGAAGGTCAGAAAAGCTAAAGCACAGAATGAACTCAGGCCTGCCAGAGAGATTAAAAACAATAAAAAGGGCGTTTTCAGATATGTCTGCAGTAAAAGGAAAAAGAAAGAAATGATAGGGTCACTACATGGAGACCAACAGGGGGCAGAGAAAAAGCAGAACTACTCAACATCTTCTTTGCCTCAGTTTTTTCTCAAAAGGAAAAAAAATACTCAACCTGGGAGGTGGGAAGCAGGTAGAGAAGTGGGGAAAATGCAGCACAGTATTGGTGGAGAAGTGGCACAGGAATACCTAGCTACTCTAAATGAATTCAAGTCAGATGAACTACATCCAAGATATTAAAAGAACTGGCAGAAGTAACTTCAGAACAACTGGCAATAATCTTTGAGAATTACTGGAGAACAGGAGAAGTCCCAGCAGACTGGAAGAGGGCAAATATTGTCCCCATCTTCAAAAAGGGAAGAAATTGGACCCAAATAATTATTGCCCAGTCAGCCTGACGTCAATGCCCAGAAAGATTCTAGAGCAGATCATTAAACAGTCACTTTGTAATTACTAAGAAAGCAAAGCTGTGATCACTAAAAGTCAACATGGGTTTCTCAAAAACAACTCATGCCAGACTAATCTTATCTGTTTTTATGATAGAGTTACAAGCTTGATAGATGAAGGGAAAGCTGTGGATGTAGCATATCTTGATTTTGGTAAGGCCTTTGACAAAGTTCCCCATGATATCCTTCCAAAGATGCTAATAAGATTCGGGCTAGACAGTGCTACTGTCAGGTGGATTTGTAATTGGTTGACTGACTGAACCCAAAGGGTGCTCACCAATGTCTTAACTTCTTCCTGGAGAGAAGTGACTAGTGGGGTGCTATAGTGTTCTGTCCTGGGCCCAATGCTATTCAACATCTTTATCAATGACTTGGAGGAAGGAATAGAGGCCATGCTGATCAAATTTGCAGACAATACCAAATTGGGAGGGGTTGCTAATATCCCAGAGGACAGGATCAAAATTCAAAATGACTTTAACAGATTGGAGAGCTTGGCCAAAGCCAACAAAAAGAATTTCCTACACTTGGGCAGAAAAAATGAAATGCACAAATACAGGATGGGAGACACCTAGCTGCACAATGGTACATGTGAAAAGGATCCGGGAGTTTTAGTAGACCACAAGCTGAACATGAGTCAGGAGTGTGATGCAGCAGCCAAGAAAGCCAACGTGATTCTTGGTTGCATAAATAAGAATATAGTGTCTAGATCAAGGGAGGTAATGGTCCAACTCTATTCTGCTTTGATCAGACCTCATCCGGAATACTGTGCCTAGTTCTGGACACCTCATATCAAGAAGGATATTGACAAACTGGAACGTGTCCAGTGGAGGGCGACCAAAATGGTGAAGAGTCTGGAAGCCATGCTGTATGAGAAGCAGCTTAGGAAGCTAGGTATGTTTAGCCTGATGAAAAGAAGGTTAAGAAGGGACATTATAGCCATGTTTAAATATTTGAAGGGATGTCATGTCGAAGAGGGAACAGGGTTGTTTTCCACTGCTCAGGGACTAAGGCAAGGAGCAATGGATTCAAACTACAGGAAAAGAAATTCCACCCAAAGCTCAGTGAGAACTTCCTGACAATCAGAGTTGTTTGGCAGTGGAATATGCTGCCATGAGGTGTGGTGAGTCTCCTTCTTTGGAGGTTTTTAAGCAGAGGCTGGATGGCTATCTGTTGGGAGTGCTTTGCTGTGGGTTTCTGCATGGCTGGGGGTTGGACTGCATGGCCCCAGTGGTCTCTTCCAACTCTATGATTCCATGATTCTATGATTCAAGGATCTGAAGGTATGCCATAGATTAGACATTGAGTTTCTTTTCATAGGCATAATGAAAAAGATGTTTATGATATACATGGCATTTCCCATTAGCAAAATATCAAACATTAATGACACCAAGTGATAATTAGGTCTCACAGCACACAACATGACATTTTACAAGCAATACCTGCAGAGAATATACAGCAAATTAACTTCTATCTTTATAAGTAAGAAATTATTTAAGAAAATGCAAATGAGAACAGCAAAAAAGGAAGATAAAGATAAAAAGCAAGTTACTTCTAGGAGAAGACATTTAGTGGTTTGTTGCCATCTAATTTATTGCCTTGCATGGCATGTAGAAAGTAATTTGAAAGGCTTTATAATATAATTTATCAGGATCAACAGATAGCAAACTACCTTTTCTTTATGGGACTGAATCTATAACATTCTGTTATATCATCTCCTCCCTTCTTTAATCTCCTAGGAGTGGAGAAATTAGCCATCAAATGATCAAAAGGAAAAAAAAGTGATAAAATGGTGGGTATACTCAGTGTCATCCGAAAATTCTGTGAGCAGAGATTTATCATGGAAATATGCTCCTGCTGTCTGCTAATAGAAAAGGAAATGCAACTTTTGCTAAGTTTTCCCTTCTTATTGCATCTCCAGAAAGTCTGATCCAGAGGGTTGTAGGACACTCTGGACAAAGACTGGAAGCTGCAGAGGAGAGAATGGTGAACTGGCAAACATTGCATTCCTTCCCTTCCATTAATGGGTGAGCCCATTGGTTCTGCATGGAATCTGAAGGACTATTAAGGTCTGAAGGTAAAATAGGCAGCTGTTGTTATTTTTATATGAATAAAAATTACTGGCCAGTATTTTATTGCCAATTTTGCTTTGTTCTTTGTGTTCTAGTGTCCCCTACTTAAGTACGTATGGACTGAAATATGAAGTATCACAAATGAGAAGTTGTCACCCTGTCCTGTAGTGATTGTTAATACTCTATAAACAAGACAGCATTCCTAAACATAGGATCAGGCTGTAAAATGTACTTATATCATCAATTGTTTTTGCCAGCCTTAAATCCAGAGATGTTCTTCTGACCATGGAGTGCTTTTAGACACTCCCCCCTCAAAAAAACTAGCTCTGGTAAAGTGAAAGGAAGAAGCCAATATATGCTGATGCCAAGGGATTGGGGGGCCAACAGCAGAGAAGATGTTTTGAAGGTTGTAGAGGAAAGTGGGATTGATTAAAGTCACCTCCTTCTACTAACTAAGGCATCTGATGTACTGAAAAGCAACCACAGAATTTTCAAGTGTGCAGAATGTTCACAGAGGCATGGCGCCAGCCACCGTGTCCTTTTGAAAAAAAAAATTAGTATGATACTTAGTTCTAGCAATGTGGCTGCAAATGCCATACCCAGTGCTTGAAAGCAAAGTGCTGCTGCTGTCATTCCAAATTGCTCTCCAAATGCTGTTACAATACTGTAACATCCAGGGGCTTTGTGGGGCCCTGAAGTTGCCCAGTATAAGGGGAGAGGCCCTGCCACTGCCCCACCCAAGGATCCAGGCATGGAAGAGACTATTGAGCAATATCACGAGGGTCCTTTGTTATGGGAGGGCCTAGAGCAAATGGCCCCAATTGCCTCCTTATCTTTTGAGGACCTCTTGCTTCCTTCATTGTGAAGCTACGGTCAGCTAGGTGCAATTCCTGAGCCGAAGCCTGTAAAAGATTGATTCTCAGTTGGAAATGCCTATGGGTTGCAGTCCTGCTTATGTAATGTGACAGACAGTGTGTGTCTGCATTGGAGCATTTATACTGATCAAGAAGCAAAGACACCAATGGCTTAAAGAAACAAAGTAAAGGGCTTTATTATAGGAACTCCATTCTAAGATGGGAATGTTACTCAGGGTGCTATCCTAATCTAGTTGCATTTTTGGGAAGAACTGGGAAAAGAGAGAGGTGTCATGAGAAGATGCAGAGCAAATCACTAAGAATATCAATTTATATCACAGAGGGGTCAGGATAGGTTCAGGTCACTCAAACTAGCTATTACTACTGCCCACTGTGAAGCATTCTGGATTCTTCAGTGCTAAGCATTGCTGCACTTCTAACAGTGCACCATGTTACACTTTTAGTGTAACAAATGTACAACCCTCTTGTACTGTTGGCATCCTGTAGATTATCCATGAATATTCTTCTCTGATGTAACAATTCTTCAATGCCTCGACACTTTTCAAAGTGATGGTTTTCACTTTCTGTACTCATATCAGATATAATTGAATTGCTATGACAACATCTTCAAGTAGTTTTGTAATGGCCTTATTTAAGAGTTCAGCCCTTAAGGACAAAACTGTTATTCAATAACAGACAATGGAACTCAGGAGCCCTGAGTACTACTGAAAGGACAGCCTAAGAGGAACTGTTCAATCAATAATTTTCTCACCATCCAAGAGAAAATTGGAGCAAAAAGTGCTTCATAGGAGGCCAAAATGAACCTATAATCTTCATTATTATTTTTTTTATCATCCATCACTTATAGGAAAAAACGCAGTATGTAACTAAGCAGATGTTTTATAAATCCTGGTGCTAAGACAGGACTCATAGAGATTGCACTTGTGCAGTTCGCTTTTAAAAAGAGGAGTGTTCTTACAGCTAATCAAGAAAATGAAGCATGCATTCCAAAGACTTCCAAAGAATACTCCCAGTTTGAGAGCTGGACAAGAGTCCTTTGCCAAACAAACAAACAAGGGTTCTTTGCCAAACAAACTCATGGATGCCCACGTGCATGTTGACTTTACAGTAAAATGCCAACAAGCAAATTTCAGTGATAAAACACTAAACTACTCACAAATTTTCATGCCAATCTTAATTTTCAAACTTGGCTGTCTATTAACAGCTATCAGGGACCTTAATCCAGAGCAATTACTTATCCTCATTTAAATAAATAAAATAAATATTCACTGTAAGTTTTTTTAAAGCGAACTAGGGTTAGTTTGGGTTGCATCTGCTTTTATTACCACTTTAAGTGTATGAGGGAAATAGTCAGAGTCCTAGGCCCTTTCCGTACCTTACCTTGCTCTGTTGTCATCAAGGCATCAACCCGGGAGCACCTCTGCTGGGATAGGAGCATGTCCCCAATGCTCCCCTCCGCACATGACTGGCTGCCTGCAGAAGGGAGTGCAAGGGACATGCCCTTTCCTTCCACACTGCAACCAGTCTTCTTCCCATGTTGCAGTGGGGAAGGAGGCGTGTGATTCCAGCCCTTCTGCATCGCTGGCTGTGACAGAAGGCTTACATGATCGGGGTCATTAACAGAGTTTCTTCATGAATGATATTATATCCCGTGATTGTGCCAGCTGGTGATGTGGGAAGGGCGGACCTGTGACGGCATCATGCAGAAGCATTGTCGCGGTCCCTCTCCTCTCGTGTCCCCATACCAGGATGCTGCCATCCTGCAGAAAAGGCCCTAGGCTTAAATCAGGGGTCAGCAACTATCAGGGGCTAGCAAGTATCAGGGTTTCAGGGAGCATGTTGGACCCCAGAGCACTAGCAAACTGCACTTATGAAAAAAAAAACTGATCTGAATTTTGCCCCAAATGCTGGAGAATAATGCTGGAGAATAATTGCACTGTATTTTTGGCCTTCTCTGGGTCATCTTGTGCCCAGGTGAGACCTTTTGTCCAACAGGAGGTGACCTAGAAGTCATCTTTTGGGTCATTTCCTGATTTAAAAAACATCTCTTGGGCCTAAAATGGCAAGTAGGGGCAAAACCATGGCAAAATTGTCCCTCATATCCCTGTGGGCATTTGGGGACATTAGGGACAAAAACTGATTCTCCCCCCTCAAAAAAAAGAAAAAGGAGGGATTGCTGTGGAGGCCACAAAAAGTGCCATAAGGATTACATGTGGTTACTGGTTCATCTTTGCCCACTTACATGGACAAATCTGCCAGTTTCTGTTTATCTCACATTTCAATTTATAAAAATCTCAAGTTATTTCCACACTGGTTATGAAGGAATTTGAGAATATTGGTAAATTCCTATCAAACAGAAATGAAATCCTCTGCTGTCTCAAGGCAGCGCTTACTAAATTTTTGAATGGGGGAAACAAACAGTGGTTTTGGTGGCAATTGTGCTGACTTTGGCAAAGTCTGGGAAAATGGAGACTACAGTAATCCCTCCACATTCGCTAGGGTTAGGGGCACAGGATCCCCGTGAAAGTGGAAAAACCATGAATAACTCTAGGTCCTCCCAAACTATATTTAACACACAAAAAAGTATGATCAGCATATTCAACCCACCTGTGGATTCCTTTGAGGCATGAAGGCTCCTACACAAGGCAGAAGTGCGTGGCTGCTGGGGCTTACTGCCACCTCCACTGCTGCCCCACACAATTTTTAATAGGGACTTGCAAGTCTTGTTCACAGTTTCTCAGTGTCATGAGGATTGCAGTCCCTATTAAAAATGGCACAGGAAGGCAGCAGAGGTGACAATAAATAATCTGTGAATAATCAAATCTGCAAAAGTGAAACGCACAAATGTAGCGGGCTGACTGTATAATAATGACATCAAAGGCCACATACATCACACAGCCCATTCTTTTCCCTCCTCTGTTGTATGGCAAAGAAGCAGGCTTCATTACACTGCTACAGGCAAGGCCATCAACTGCCAGGTTCTACATGACTGATATTATATCATCCTTGGCACCTGGCGTAGTAAAAAACGATATCTCCATACTTCAGTGGTGTAGACCAAGGCCCTTTTTGCATGGCATTTCCCATGCGAAAGGGCCCCTCGAGCATTGCACGAATGTGAGGAGCAATCCACACGATGCACTCACAATCGCACAGTGCTCCACTTGGCAAGCACCGCTTGTGGACTTTTAAATTTTTGGCTTAGAGCCGAAAATGGTGTGCGATTGCGCATTGCTCCGGGGCCCCACGTGCACTTGCTGTGTGTGCATAGCTCTGGAGCTGTGGTGCTTGCGCTTCCTGCCCAGCACAGCCTGAGAAAATCCCAGGCTGCACTGCGGAAGGAAGAGGTGGGGCTCTCGCGCAAGCGGGCGGCAGCTGTGGAGCTGAAGGAACCAGGATGCGAGAGCCTCTCGCTGGAGGCTGCTTGCACTATCCCCGCACCCCAGCTCCGTAAAAAGGTGCATTGCGGAAAGGGCCCAAGACAGTTTGCTGTCTGAGAGAAGTGACAAGATGCTTCCCTTTTCCACAGAGTGCCTGAACTGGCAATTGAAACTTCCTCGTAGCGGCATGGGATCTTACTACACCTTTGGACAGCAGCCTAGTTTATGGGGTGCAAGGTTAGCTGCGTCGGACACAGACACAAGCTCTTAATGTCTTCCCCCTTCTCAGCATTCCCCAGCAATGCCTACACTCTGTACTCCAGACTGTCTAAGGATATGAAGAAATCCTGATAACTATCTCAGACCAGCCTTCTCAACACATCAAGACAGCCCATCAAGAATTTGCTAACCTTCCACCCCCACCGCCGATTTCTTATATGTAGCATGACAAGATGGAAGCCTTTTTTTTCCTACTGTCAAATCTTCCACAATTGAGGAAAGTCTTTGTTGAATTTTCCATACTTTTGAGTGCTTGGCAAAATTTCTCTATGTAAATCAAGTGTTAGTTTCCTTGTGAAACTAAGTGACACAGGTTCACATCAAGTTAAGAGAGATAGACCGAATCACTTTTTTAAAATAAAAAAAAATCAAATAATCATCAAATAATGATTTTCCTCCTCCTCTTCCTCCTCCCTCTTCTTATTCTTCTTTTGTAAAAGAAAGACTGCAGTTATTATAATTTTGTATGGTCACTCAAAAATCAATGTCACAAATACACAAATTCTCATCAACATTGACAAAAAGCTCCATACATTTTGTACACAAAATTCCATGCATTTCTATATTTGGCAACTGTAGCAGCTACTGCATTCTCCCTAATAGCAGGACTGGCCTTGTTACATTAAAGGGTTCACCAAAGCAAGAGTTAAAGCTCCAAAAGTGAGCTTTCAGACTGAAAGTTTTCCCCCATGACATGTTATGTAATGGTCCCTGGAAAACAACTTTAATGTTCTTAGTAACTCAACTGCAGAGTGTGCCGAAGCCTTTAGAAACTCTTTCTGCAGAAAGCATTCTCCGTGATCTATTGTTTGTCAGTGAAACAGACATTGCAAGTCAGAAAACTTCCACTAGAAAAGAGTTTGACTTATTGTAAACGTGTGGCTGCACTTCTTTCATGTTTATATTGTTTGACAGCCTTTACATAAGGTGATTTCAAGCATTATTGTATTCATGGCCATAGGGCTAAATGAATGTTGAGTAGTTTAATGCATCTGGAGTAATCAGACATAACAAGTGACCCATCTTTTTTTTTTTAAAGAGACTTATAGCCTGAATGTATTCTTTTTTCCTGTTTTTAACAATGATACTCTTTAAAATAAACAACTGTCTAAATAAAAATGACAGGTGCTCAATGAAGGCCTTCTGTAAGACTATTGCCATCTTCAGTGGCACAGGAAATACAGTAAGGTGCAAAATACAATCAGCCCTTCACTATCATGAGGATTAGGGGCACAGACCCCCCACAAAGGTGGAAAAACCATGAATAAGATTTTCAAAACCCATCTACCTCCTAGGACTACATGCACCAGCAGCAGCAGATGCCTCTCCAGCAGAGACCAATCCAGCTCCTCACTCCACTTCTCCTTCTTCCCCTCCTCTGTTTCTCATCCTTCTTACAGCCCCAGCCATTACCTTTTTTTTATGGGTATAAAACACCTTACACTTCCCCCCCATCCCACTGGATAGCAAAATTGTCAAGACACATCATTTTCATACAAAAGCAGACACTTACGGCTGGAAAGCATATAGTAGCAGGACTGGCTGTAAGCATGAGCTAGGTCAGGATGACCTTGGCATGGCTAGGTCACAAGTTCAAAATGATTAGATGGAAACTCCTGGAATTAGTGGGTTTGGGATAATCCTCTCAACAACCTGACTTTCAAATACAATAGTAAGCAAAACTGCCCATGTACAGTAGGCAAGCATCCTTGCTGTGCACATTTCCTGCAGAGACTTTCCCCATTACATTACCTGACCAAGACAACAGGCTGTCAGGACTCCCACTGATGTTTTGTCACCTAAGTTGAGTCAATCAGCTCATTCCAGACCCCTTTGTTTGCTCTGCCAGAAAGCAGTGCGGGAAACAGAGTATAAAAACCCCAGCTCCAGCCTCGGTAATTTGTTAGCACTTGGGGCATCACTCTGCACTCCAGACACCCTTTCCTCTGTACTGCCCTTAAATTCTTGTTTGAACCACTCCTCTTCAATTTTCTGCTTCAGGACTAGTAAATATTACCCCTTCCACCCAAAATCCCTCTCTATCCAACATTTCTTGCTTTTCCCTTCAATAGCCTTGTATGGTTCATGAGACTGCGTGATTTCTTGTATGTGTCTATTATTTTCCGATAAAATCCCTCTTTTAACTGTTAATTGGAGTCATCTTAACAGTTAATACTAGTATACACAGGTGAAAAGATCCAGCTGTTACCTTCCTCTCACAGACCTCCTTTGAACTAATAATTTCCCAAATTCTAAGGAGACGCTGACACTGCTGGAGGACTTCAAGGTCCCCCACCTTTTAAGGTAACACTGTACATATCCGTTGGAACCACCTACATTGACAGAGCCACCAAACTCAAGCCAATTTCAGAAGCAATTTTTAGAAACAGTAGGAGCACTATGATCCTCACCCTCCTCCTCCTCTGCTCCTCCTTTTCCATGTACATAGCATGTCAGTGAGGCTGCCTAATAATGAGACAACCTCACTCATGTGATTTGTTTCTCAGTGGGCTGTGTGCAGTTTCTCATGCTTCTGGCAACTTAAACCATCAACTTAACAGTACAATGCTGTACTGTATAGATAATTATGGGTCCAAAGCATTGTGCTTCTAGGGCTTCAGGAAGTGATCTCAAGAGGCAAAAGACAGTAAAGACCCTACAAGAAAAGATATGATTATTAGATATGCGGTATACAGAAAAGTCAGCTTCTGTGGTTGCCAACCATTATAGCATTGATGAGTCACCTGAAAAAAAATGCATATAGAAAAGAAGAAAGGGAAATTCATGCAGCTGTTGCTGCAGCTACACTATTGGGCATGAAGACTCTGCTTCAGGTGTGAGATCCTTATATCCCTCATGCTGAAAGTGCTGCTTTTACATGGGTGTAAGATTGCTATAAAAAAGGGCATTCCTACAAATTCCAATGTGGTGAGAGTGAAGGCCATGTCCTTATATTTTTCTTTAAGGTAAGGGAAGGGTCTATCTTTGCAGAGTTTCATACCAGCAAGGGCTGGTTGGATAATTTTAGGAAAAAGCTTGGCCTACATAATGTGAATACAACAGGAGAACAGTCCTCTGCTGACCACAAGGCAACTCATAAGTTTCCTGATACCTTAAGGGAACTTACAAAAGGGAAGGGAAATGAACCACAGCAGATATTCAATGCAGATGAAACCACTCTGCTTTGGAAAAGAATGCCACAGAGGACATTGATTAGCAAAGAAGAGAAGCGAGCACTAGGCTTCAAGGTAGCAAGGGAGAGACTAACCATGCTGTTCTGCTCAAACATAGCTGGATATATGATGAAGCCAACACTAATGTATAAACCTGCTAATCCTCAAGCCTTGAACCGAGAGGATAAGTCCCAGCTGCCAGTTTTTGGGATGCATAATAAGAGGCTTGGACAACAAGAATGCTTCTCCTAGAGTGGTTTCATCGGTGTTTTGTGCCAGAGCTCAGAAAATACCTTGCCAGTCAGGGAAAGACTTTTCAGGCCTATTATTACTGGACAATGCCCCTGGACACCCAGAATCCCATGAGTCCAACATTAATGGGGTTGCCATTGTCTACCTGTCCCCCAGCACCACATCTTTCATCCAATCTCTCAATCAAGGGGTAATAAGGACATTTAAGGTACACTGTGCATGTTACTCAATGGAGACGATTGTGCAGTCTACGGAAGAAGACCCTAACAGAGGCAACATAATGAAAACATGGAAAGGGTACACTCACTCATGCCATAATTGTCACTGCAAGAGCCACAAAAGCTATTGAGCCAGAGAAAATAAACTTTTCCTGTAAAAAACTTTGGCCAGAATGTGTGAACAAGGTCACTGGCTGGTAAAGTTGGTAAACAAGGTGTGTGGGAAAGGGTTTATGGATATGGATCTTAGTGAAATTCAAAACTTAATTGATACCAGCACCAGTGAGTTCACAGAGGAGGAGGAAGTAGTGGTGCTGGTCATGGAAAACAAGTCTACGTTGGACAAAATTGCAGAGGGTCTCGTACGTTCAGCGTTGTGGCCAACTGTTTTTATGACATTGACCCATATATGATACGGTCTTTGAAGGTGAAGGAACTGGTAGAAGAGGCACTGTCAATGTTCACCGACAGTTTTAAAGAAATGAAGACATTAAAAAGTCAAACTGAAATCACAATGTATTTCAGGAAGGTAACACTGAGTATCCCTGCTTCCCCTTCCATCTCTGCTGCTCATGCTACCCCTGAGGCACCCATAGTCTCTGCTCCTCCTCCTCCTCCTCCTCCTCCTCCTCCTCTTCCTCTTCCTCCTCCTCCACTGGAACACATAGATGATGACAAAGATGAAGTCCCCGATGATCCACTTCCACCGATCCAATAAGTGATACAGTAATGCCATACTATACAGTTACAATAAACAATGGTTGACTGCTTGTGTCTTTTGTGTTCACTGTAAGTTGCATCACTTTCCGGCAATAACTGTGTATTGGGAATATGGTCGATATGGGAATATGGGGGGCACTGCAATGCCTCCGCCGGTCCCCAAACCTTTGCCCCCTCCACCTCCTCTGTGCCAGTCGGACAGCTGAGAGACAGGTGTCATGGCTGCTGCTGCTCCTGCTGCTTGTACGTTTGCTAGCTCTGACAATTTGGGTGAGGTATGGTGGTGCCAAGGTGAGAAAAACTAAGAAAAACTCAGAATTATTTGATCATAATCAGAAAAAAAGAAAAACTGTTGGAATGAAATCAAAAAAGATTTTCAATGATGGGAAACATTAAATCTATCACTCTTAGGAATAATCTCAGCAATCAAAATGAATGTGTTGCCCAAAATGATTTTCCTGTTCCAAAATGCACCAATTACAACAAATGGATCTATTTTTAAGATATGGAATAAGGACTTATCTGAATTTGTTTGGGCTGGAAAGAAGCCCAGAGTGAGCTGGAAAGAGATACTGGATGCCAAAGAGAGATGGGGATTAGGACTTCCTGATCAAAGAGCATACCATCATGCATGTGCGTTATTGTGGGCACTGGACTGGATTTTACTCTGAAACAAATGAATACTACAACTTGAAGCTTCTAATTTACAAATGGGATGGTATGCTTCTATATGGTACCAAAAAATAAAGAAGTGAAAGACTTCAATAACCATCAAGTGAGAAAACCCCTACTCAAGATTTGGCTGAGAGATAAAGATAAATTATATACTAGAATTCCCCCACCTATATACTAGATATCCCCCCACAGAGCGTTTCATAGAAATGAAAACACTTCCCAAGATAAACGGCTAGCTTACAAAGATTTGACTAAACAAATGGGGGGAAATTACAGTTAATTGCAGGCAGTTTAAATTAATCAGTATGGCTGGATTGTGATGACAAATTCTCATGCCATAAAACTGCTGTAAGGAACATTGTGTAATCTACCATACAAAAATCAAAGTTTGCGCATTTATCTGTTTGTCTACGTCAGCATATCATTGGCTGAGTGAGGGGAGAAGACCTCATATGATTGGCTGGCTGTGAAGATTCCATGGAATCCTGGGGTTGGCAGTTCAGGGAGGGGCCTTTAGAATTCTCAGCCAGAGAGCTCTTGGGACGCAGGCCGGTTGCTATGGAGATGAGGCCTACCATCAATAAGGATGCCAGAAAACTTTTGGGAGGCATATGTGAGAAAAATTAACGTGACATACACAACATGGCCCATATCCACACTACACTGTCATAGTACTATTATTCCACTTTCAACATCCTATGGAATCCTGGGATTTGTAGTTTAAGGAGGGACATTTAAGAATTCTCAGCCAAAGAGATCTTTGGCCTCAGTAAACTAGAAATCCCAGAATTCTACAGGATGTTGAAAGTGGAATAATAGCACTATAACAGTGTAGTGAAGAAATGGCCATAGTTACAAGGTCTTCTCGCCTCACACAGTAGATCGTATGGGTTCCATATGTGAGGACTCTTAAAGTTGAAATTCAAAACAAAAAATGCTTCTAGAAAAACGTAAAGTCATTACACCAACAGAAAAAAAAAGGCAGTACATCAATGTCACCAGACAACACAGAATAGATTGGGGACTATGGGGAAAAGTTACAGAAAGTGGAATAGGCCAGTTGCTATGGAGACGATGCCTAGCAGCAAGGAGGAAGACAGTGTATTCCTACAGGAACCCAAGCTCTGTATGTTGACAATTATGAATACAGATTGGATTGGGGAATATGGGGAAAATTTACACGTACAAAAATAGGCCGGTTGCTACAGACACGAGGCCTTGCAGCAAGGAGGAGGACAGGGTACTCCCTTAGGAACCCAAACTGTGTATGTAAATAACTCTGAATATAGAGTGCTTTGGGAAATATGGAGCAAAGTTACAGGAAATGGAGAAAACAGTTTGGGGAGATCTTAAGAGGAAAATAAAAACCCTGGGTAACGCCAGGTAAATACACTAGTATACTATATAAAAGTCAAAGTTTGTGAGTGATCTTGTCTGTTTGGGCGCAGACCTCATATGATGGACTGTGTGAGGCGAGAAGACCTCATATGATTGGCTGGCTGTGAAGATTCTATGGAATCCTGGGGCTGGCAGTTCAGGGAGGGGCCTTTGGAATTCTCGGCCAGAGAGCTCTTGGCCCTAGCCGGTTGCTATGGAGATGAGGCCCAGCAGCAAGGAGAAGGGCAGTGTATTCACTCAGGAACCAAACCTGGGGAATATGGGGATAAGTTACAGGTACCGGCATAAGCCGGTTGCTATGGAGATGAGACCTAACAACAAGCAGGAGGACATTGTATTCCCTCAGGAATTCAACCTCCGTATGTTAACAACTCTGAATACGGATTGCCTTGGGGAATACGAGGAAAAGTTACAGGTACTCTGAATACAGATTGGATTGGGGAATATAGGGATAATATAGGGAATATAGGGATACTGGACAAGGCAGTTTGGGGAATTACAGACACAGGATATCAAATCTGCGTATTTCAATCACATCTAATTCCTAAGGTAAGGTAAGGTGATTCCCAAGGTATTTCTAACCAGTGTTATCTATGAGGAAGTAAGATCCCGGGCAATGCCTGGTAAATATGCCAGTCAATTAATATATTGAATTTGCCCATGGAAATAATAACCTGGAGACAGTCAGGACTGTTTATATGGGAAAGCCACTGTGGTCCAAAGACATGCACAGGAATCACTTGGCCTGTGTCTTTTAACACTGGGAACAGGGAAACAGGAGTGACGAAAGTAGCTGTGACTGTGTGACCTGTTTCTTTAAATCTGACCTATTACAGGCAATGGGTAACATGGCCATTTTCAGCTCCTCCGTCAACATACAGTCTTCCTGTGACCTGCCTCATCAGTTGCCAGGCCTTGGAGCTGTTTTTTTCATTATCTAATCTTAAAAGCTCACATTTCCTAAAATTATAGTTTGTAACTGAGCCAACCGGTCTTGAACATTACAGGAAAGAGACCTTATCTGACCCAAAGCGATATCAAACGGTAGTTACATTAGCTGAGGCTGTGGCTCGGCGCTGTTAATCCTGTGAAACGCACTCATCAATTAAGGGAGCTATGGCCAAAAGCTGTAATTTATAAGCTTTTTTTTTTTTTTTCAAATAATCACAGGCATCTTTTCTGCAACCTTGCATAGCTACATGGCCGTAAAGCCAAATTACAGTTACATGTGTAATATTTACCCATGATATATTTGTGTCTATATTAGTTTTCTGTAGTGTTATGAAAACTTATAGGTCATCCAATATAAAATGACCCATTTAATTCAACTGAGCCTTTCTAAATTTAACTCTTGGGAATTTGACCAACGTCCTTCTGACTGACCAATTTGCATTTGCTTGCACAAACAGGTACTTTCTGGTAGGGCAGGTTCAATCATTTGGTTAGAAATCTTCCCATGATGCTCAAGAATAATAAAATAGTCCTTTATAAATTTTGAAAACCCTTGAAAATATGGGTGGAATCTTTCTTTCCAGTCATTAGGTAGGAAGAAGGTGCACCAAAAATCAGTGAAATTGTGTCGCATTTTACCCTGTAAGAAAATATATCCCTTTTGTTTGCCGGCACGGACTTTGAGTAGGCCTACTGTCCTCATAGGTCTGGCTATTATGACTAGTCACGTACTTAGCCCTGTTAATTTCTTTTCAGTAACTAAGTGGAGGCCCAAATGTTTTTGAAGTAGATGCTTAAATAAGTAAAGCATATGCAATGAGTCATACATGGAGGGCTTTATTGTAGTGCATACTGAAGAATTATTTCAGACTTTCAGGACACATTTCATTTCTTGTGTATCAAAGGGAATGGGATTTGCTTTCATTAGTAAACCATGGAGAATGGGAAAGAATCTGAAGTGTACTTAAATTCTTCAGAGTTGAGTCAGGAAAAAAAAAATCAAAGTTCTATTGAAAAAGGAAATGAATTGGAAGAAGATTTCAAGAGTTACTGTTGGCATACACACACGATTTTCCCACTTACAGTAATAGAATGGCTTTAAGGCACTGAAGAATATGTAGCAATAGGGAATGGCACATTAGCCATCCTACAGGAAGAAATATTGTTTCTCAGAACTACAGCTTTTTGGAGACATCATTTGGATGGATGGGAAATTCATTGTGATTCATGTAACTACTTGACAGCCAAGGTTATCCTTAATTAAATATGCCTTGGTTGAGAGTGGCAACCTTTGCATGCTTAATTAACTGGCTAGTTTGCATGTTTATTGTAGGCATAGAGAGATAGCCTAGGGAAAACCTCCTGTTTGTTTTGGTCAACACCTCTTCCTCCAGCACGTACACATTCTTTGGTCTTAAAAAGGTTCTCTTGCCATTTACTCCTTCCTTTTGTCTTCGCCTTTTGTCCTGAAAGCATGCCCTGAGATCTCCTAACAGGGATTATTTTCAGCAAGCATGTGAGTGCTTAATTTTCTTCCTACCTTCTTCAAGAATTGAACCTGTGTAGACTATGCACAAGATTTTGTGAGTAAATTCTTTTATATTTTTAACCAAATTGTTTTTTTGTGTTTATTTTGAGCTAGGTTAAGTGTGTTTGGGGTGGAGTGATAGAAGTGGGACTGGTAATCCGTTCAACTTCCGTTTTTGTGCAGTTACTAAGATACTCTGCTGACTGAGAGTCTCATTACCAAAAATCTCTCAATTCCCCAACAAATGGCACATTAGCCATCCTACAGGAAGAAATATTGTTTCTCAGAACTACAGCTTTTTGGAGACATCATTCAGATGGATGGGAAATTCATTGTGATTCATGTAACTACTTGACAGCCAAGGTTATCCTTAATTAAATATGCCTTGGCTGAATTCCCATAATCATGCTTGTTTGCTAATTTTCCAGAAGGGTTTTCTTTTCTTTACATGATCTCTTGTTTACTCAGGTTAATACTGTCAAGATCTGGGATACTACAGTCTACTTTTATAGTTACTACACTTTTTCTAAAAAAAAAATTAAATTATCTATATAGATTAGACCTGTCCTGAACAATGATATGCCTTGAATTTCCTGAGAGACATATGATACAGTATATGATTGTACCATTTCAAAATGCATATAAGAGACAATTGGTTATTTAAAATTAGCCCTGGGCTGCTAATTTGCCCCCTCCCCCAATTTGGTGAGCAGAGGTGGAAAGAAACTCCCATGCTGATGAAAAGAGATTGAAAGAAATTGCACACTTCTTCGTTGGGAGGGAAAGGTTTTGTCAACATTAATCATATAAGAAGAGACAAAGTGATTCCCAGTCACCTTTCCCCTCCCCTTTCAATCTTTGAAGAAAAGACTCTTCGACAGACACAGAATTTCCTGATCCTACCACATTCTGCCCTCTCCCCCCTTTGCAGGATATTTGATCGTTTTTACCTGTTTCAGACCAGTTTTTATCTACTACGGGCAGTCATAAATACTAAACGCAGCCTTGCTTAGGACTGATAAAGTGTCAGACGGCAATGCATACTAGTGGGTGACATTTTGGTTGGTAAGTCACAAGCTCTATTTTAAATATTTGGATAAAATGTCATATCATTTTTAAAAAATGCTCAAAAAAAAGCCAAGAGTTTGGGTGAAGTAGCTTAAAAGACTGCATTTCTACTTAATCATTGCGTCAAGTGTCAAGTCTGAAGCAGAAAGCCCCACGTGTTAGGGAGGGGAATTTCTCCACCTGATTCAGAACCCACATTTTCCAGGTTTCTGGCTTGCATGGAGAATTGCCACATATGCAAGAAACTCTTCCTTTGAGACTCATTTTTAACGTGTAACAGTAGAATAGTAGTAGTCCTAGTGTACTCCTTCCTCAGATGTTAGCCATTGTACAAAATGGTTGAATAGGGTTTTAGGTTTCTTTTGAACTGGACATAGGAAAAATGCATATTTCAATTGGACCCCCCCCTCAAAAAAATAGAAACTGTACACACTGCAAGATTTATTGTTTAATACATAGTGCAAATTGAATATGATTTTATGCAGCATCAGACCGAGGATATCAAAAGGGGAAAAAAACCAACTCTGGCAATGACAGATCTTACAGTCATGACAGGATTATTTGAAAGAAGGAAATAATCACCATCTACCATTTTCCAGAAAATATTATTTAGAAAAAAATCTGGCTACCTTATGCAGAGTTTATTTAAAGATCCTTGCTAACAGTGCATGCCATCAACCACTCAGTTACTTAGCAACCAAACTTTATGTTCTAACAAATCACTATACAAAATTTATTATTTGCTATGGAGTAGAATAATAAAAACTTCAGTTATCTTTAAATATTTCTGAGTATTTTGTACAAAAAGAGGAATAATGCTTATTAATTAAACCTTTCCTTAGAAAATGGTGTCAGTATTGTCAGTTTGTGTATCTATCTATCTATCTATCTATCTATCTATCTATCTATCTATCTGCTTTGTTGCTATTATGCCTTCAAGTTATTTTTGAGTAATAGTGACCCCAAGGTGAACCTATGAGCAACTACACACTATCCTGTACCCTCCCTTGGAAAGCAGCGATTCAACAGAATTTTGAACTTCCCTTTATTTAGGCCCTACTTGAATTTACCTCACTCCCTCTTATTCCTGTTTCATTATTTATATTTTAGTTCCTCATAGTTAGGAAACCACAGCCAGTGTCTTTCAAAACTTTTCTTTTTTTTCCATATAATTTATTCAGCTGAGAAGATCAGGAAAGGATTCCCCAGAATAAGGTACAGGTCAGTGTGACATATTGACTGAAACTGATTGTAACATTTGCAGTGGTCAATTAAGCTTGGATTCATAGCACTGTAAATAAGAATGAACATTTTCAACAGTTTTCTCCATGCCGGGTGAGATTACAAGAAATTTCACACATTTTTTTTCTATTTCTATTTTTATTTTCATCTCAGCACTTTCTGTAAAAATGTTGTTCATGCAAAACACATTGTACCTTGTGCAAATAGGTTTGCATAAAAATATATTTTGTGAAAAAAAATCCATTTTTGAGCAATTTTTTTTTTAAAAAGTATCAAAATGTAAACGTCACTTTAAAATGTGCAAAAACAGGTTACATGTTGAGACATGCATTCTTGCTGAGGTCAAGACAATTTGTGAAAATTCTACTGGAAACACACACAGTGTCGAACACTGCGCCCCACTGGTGGAACATAAATTACAGGGATCTCCCCTTTCCACTGAAGTCTCAAATACTCTTCATTCTGCTTTGGAGTGATGTGATGCTAGATTTCAGGTATCTTCCAGGGCTGCAGGGAAGAGTTGGGGAGGGGGAGATGTTTAGGGATGTGCTCCAGCATCATGTTAGATTTACACCAATATATCCCATTTCATTAAAAGACCCACACACAGTAGCTATTCAGTGCTTACCTATATATCTTGCTCTGCTTCAGAGGGCTACGTGAAGACTGGGAAAAGACATTTACTACCCTTGAACATGTCTGATTATTTACCATCCCTGAATTGGTAGCTCCTGTCCTCCAATTCTCCAGCTGGGACTTTCAAGATCCTCCACATCAGCAGAACAAATAGGAACCAAGCGGGGGTGCTCTCTGCATTTTATGGCTGTCCCTTTGCACTTAAAATCCAGTTTTTCAAACAAAAAAAAAAAAGCCACACTCAAGAAGCAGAGCAATTCCCTATTGTACATTAACCTTAAACTCAACTGACTGTCACACTTGACTAGCTATGAGGATCAGGAGACCTCATTTTTGGTAATAATCCCTGATCATCATCTCACTGAAGGAAACCTAGCTCTCTTGACTTCACAGGGAGCATCGGGTTAAAAGATAACTCCTTTTGCTGAGAACAGGGTGATAGGAATGCATCTGAAAGAAAATAAGACTATTTTGTTTCCATTAGCATGATAAATAATTGATGCTGGCTACAGGAAGTCTGTCATCATTAGAAAATTGTAAACAAGTGCCTTTCACTTTCAAGGAATGTTGAGATCTCCAATGAGTGCAGCAGCTAGCAAAAGATAATTACCCACAATTTTCAAAAATTGTCAACATACTATAAAATATTCATTATTGAAAGCATTTCTCCTCTCTGTCAAAATTCTGCATTATCTCTCTTTTCCAACACATTGTCTAAACTAAGGGAAGGCTACTTGGGTGGGTGGGTGGGCGAAAGAGATGAGGGACACTGTTCAGGGCAGAAACGAGAGTGAGGTTGACAGGTCCTCATCCCCTGATATACACCATATTTGATGGATGAGTGATTATATTTTCAGGACATCTTCTCTCTACTTATTATAAGGTATTTTAAAAAGTAAATAGAAGGAATTCTTAAAATACTCTGTCTTTTTTTTTTTTTTGCAAGGTATTCGTGAACATATCCTGGTGAAGGTTTTTTGAATTTTGCCTTTTATCAAACTGGCATTGTTAGAGAAAGCCACTACTGGACAAACAATGTATTTTCACTCACATGAGACTTTTTTCCTGTCCAAACTTTCCTCCTACTTTCTCTTATGTACACCCCAAATATATCACAGATGGTGCCCTCCAGTCTTCAGAGCAGAATTTGGGGACCAAAAGGGGATCCCTATATAGATTTAACCGTGCTATTTCCTTTACAGATGGACAGACTTGGATCATTTATTCTGCTGAAGTTGATATGGGAGATCAAGAAAAAAATTCTGCCTAACCATGGCACACAGTCTCAAGGAAATAATGTGCCTGCAATGTGAGTTTTACCTCTTTGCAACACAAATTTGTATCTCAGGATAAGCAGCCTCTCCACTGGCATCTTAACCTATTCACACTTATTTACAAGGGACTGAATTGAGGTCACACCTTTGCATTTTGGCAGAAAGTCTAACACAAGCCAAGCTGCTACAGCTGGCACATATTCAGAACATGACTACTGTTTTAACACTTTGCATTTATAGCAGAATGCCCTTCACATGGAAGCCTGGGAAAGTCACCTATGCCCCAAGAGCAAGATGTCAAGTATATGAAGCTGCCTTCGCGATGCCAACACAGACAACTGAGAAATGGGTGAGATTACACGTGTCCAAGAATGTTTGGCTAGAACAAAAAGATTAACTTGTGAATGAGATGTCAACCAAGTATTTACAATTTAACCACACTTACCCTTCAGTTGGTGAATGCTGTGTTCTTTCCAAGTCCACGTGAGAGTATTTTGCCTAGGGTCTTCAGTCTGATAAAGTTATGATTGGACTGAAATGATTTAGCTCTTATATGGGTGGATTCTTCATTGGAAGTGTTTTTAAAACTTGTTGATAGGTTATATTGTCTTGACTGATGTGTGGAATGGGGTGGGGCACAAGGTATGGTCCCCATTAATGGAAAGTTTGGGGAAAAGGGATATTGGGGGTTGAGTGACTGCATACCCTGACCAGATTTTGATCCCTTTATGATAGGTGCAACCAGTGATGTAGATTTGAGTCAGCTGAGTCAGACTCAAGTCAAATTCAACTTGCTTCAATTACTTGACTTGACAATAAATGACATACTGACTTACCTCATGACTTGTGCATTTTTAGTGACTGACTTGCTGCCCTTGGTTCAGTAACTTAAAACATTAATCCAGAAACCTTACAACTTTGAACAATGCTTCCATCTCTTTTTGTCTACTAGTCATGTGATGATCTGTCTCAAGCCCAAAGCTTGGGCCAGATCTTAGAGGGGAACAGCAAACGGGAACAGCAAATGGACTTGAGGTGGGATTAACATCTGCCTAGCAGCCTATCCCTGCTGCATATTGGAGGAGCCTTCTAAAACTGTTCCTAACAGTAGAAGGCAAGATTCACCCCAGAGTGCAGGGAAGTATCTTTCCCTCTAAAACTTTTGAAGCTGCAGTAATGGGGAGTAAGAATGATCTTATTCCCCTTTTCCAAAAAGCCTCCAGCTTTGGAAATGGGAAGTAAGAAGGATGCTACTCCTCACTTCAGAAACTGGCTTCCAGACTTGAGCCTTGACTTGAAAGTGCCTTGCAAGGACTTGAAACTTGACTTGAGACTTGAAGATAGAGACTTGACACTTGAGTAAAAGACTTAAATACATCACTGGGCGCAACTACACACTGCCATGTACCTTCCCTCAGTAAGCAGCCATTCAGTAGAATTTTGAGCTTCTCTGTGAAGAGCAGGTCCTCATACGCTATTATAGACTGCTTTAGAAGCTCACCTCACCTTTGCTTTGCTGTGTGGTGTGACAGACAGTCCAGACTGTGCACAGAAGTAGTAGTTAAACACTTCTTTGCATTCATTTGGTTTATAGGTTAAGCAGACCAGCAACTGTCTTGTATCAAAAACTCATTTACTCATGTCTTTGTCTTTTCATATTTTCGGATCCCATTTTTTTTAAAAAAAATAGTCTAACTATTCACTTTATTTTTTTTCTAAATTTCATGTTATGTGTTCCCATGCACTGAAGAGGGTGCATAGTGAGGAACTTTCTCACTGATGGCAAGTAGAAAGAGGGTTTTTTTTGTTTTTTGTTTTTGCAAAGTTACTTAGACACGAATAATGTGGATAAATCATTGACATAGGGAGACAATAAAAAAAGGAACAACTGCTGGCTTAAATTCTAATGATCTATATCTTAAAGAAAGTATATTGTTTATTTATATTCAGTATTTTTGCTTGTGGCATATTAGAAGACAGTCCATGGCTTTGCTCCGGATAATTGGGTACTTTTTCTAAAGTATAGAAGAAGCTGTCTTGAAATAAACTTTTATTGTCTGAACAGGAGGAAGGTGATGCATGTATGTATAAGTGTATGCGTGTTTTTCCCACTGAGCAGACAGGTTCATGGGGATCAGTGTGTGACTCTGATTTGCAGTGTTTGTACTTAGCATATAAAATAAAAAAATAAAAAATAAAAAAATCAATAAAAACACTGAAGTTGGGTGTGGGGATTATTGGTATGATATGTGTATAATGATTTCTGTCTGGGGAAATGAGCTTTTAGGATCTTTTTTTGTGGGTAAGGAGGATTAAGGCAGCTGAAACATAAAAATGTAGAATTGTAAAACCTTGATTTACAGCATGCTGGGAACACATTTACTTACACTCACTGCGGTGGTTTACTTACAGCACAACACAAAACTTGCCTAACCAGCTTCAGTGCCTTGCTTTGTAAGAGCATTCAGTTTCCACAGGCAGATTCAAATGAAGTGCCATGCAATGGCTGCTAGTGAAAGTGTAGGTTTGTTACTGTATATTTGTTGTCGTTATCAACTGCTTTCAAATTGACTTTTGACTTATTGCAGACCTATGGATGAGAGACCACTGAGAGTCATGCTATCATCAATAACCCTGCTCAGGTCTTGCAAACCCAGAGCCATGGTTTCCTTGATTGATTCTATCCACTCAATCTTCTTTTCCTACTGCCTTCCACTTTACCAAATGTTATTGTCTTTTCTAGTGAGTAATGTCTTCTCATGATACATCCAAAGTACAAAAGTTTCAGTTTAGTCATCTTAGCTTCTAGGGAGAGTTCAGACTTAATTTGCTCTTTGTTGTTGTGAGCCTTCAAGTTGTTTCTGACTTATGGTAACTCTAAGGCAGGGATATCACAGGGTTTTCTGAGGCTGGGTGTAGGTGATGTGCCCCAGGTCACCCAGTTGGTTTCCATTAGTTGAGCAGGGAATCAAACCTGATCTCCAGGATTGTAGCCCAACGCTCAAACCACTATACCATGCTGGGTCTCTTGATTTGCTCTACGGCCCATTTATTTGTCTTTTTATCAGTCCACAGCACCCACAAAACTCTTATTCAGCACCACAATACAAATGAGTTGATTTTCTTCCTGTCAGCTTTCTACTGTCCAGCTTTCATAAACATACACTGAAATTGGAAATACAATGGCATCAGCAATCCTAACTTTAGTAGTCAATGATGCATCTTTACATTTCAGGATCTTGTCTAGTTCCTTCATAGCTGCTTTTCCAAGTCCTAGTCTTTTTCTGATTTTTTTTTTACTCCAGTCTCCATACTGATTAATGACTATGTCACTCCACTGGTATACCCTATTCCAGGGACTATAAATTTGATATTAAATATGCCCGCCATGCCAGACAGGTTGCCCAAATGGGTACATAGACAAAGGGGTCAAATGACCGAAAATAGGTCAGACCAGGAAAAACCCCAGTCACATTCCCCTAGGGGACCTCAGGCTAAACACATCTGCACAAACAAAAGGTTTTCAGCCAACCTGAGTGGATTATTGGGTTTTCCCCAGGTTGAACAATTCTGACATTAGTAAACCCTGCACAGCATCTGCATAAGCCAATCATGCAAACTACCAAGTTGCTATTGTGCGGCATTTCTCCGTTTGTTTTGGCCATTGTTCTTCCCAGGAGAGGGCCTGCCCTCGAGGTACATTATGCCCTTCAAGTAGTCCTAGTTTTTGAGGGTTTCTTCGGAGAACTCCCCACCATGCTGGCAGACTGGCACTCTCTGAGTGATCCCCTCAGCCGCTTCTCTTCATTGAGCTCCATTTTTCTTGCCACTTCCTGGACTAAAGGCTTCAGGATAGGTGCAGTATTACCGCCTTTACATCCTCTCCTCTGAATTTTCTATCAATTTTCATCTCTTTCCTTTCTCAATAGGCCTTGTGTGAGTGAGTGAGTGAGGGAGTGAGGGAGTGCGTTGGTGCGTGAGAGTACATTTGTTAGTAAAATCCAATTATTGATACATTTGTCTGGCTTTTCGCTTGGTTGGACCCCGTAAAAATTGGGTAAAAGATTCTGCTGGGTTACCCTGCCCCTGGTTTGGCTACAGCCAGTGCTCCGCTAATTTTCCCAATCCTTGCACTTTTAGAGCAAATCAAGGTGTCCCCCAAGGGACTCCCAGAAGTCAGGGAAGTATTTCAATGTCTTTATTGTCTATTTTAAAATTATGTAAATCATTTGCAGTCATTCTTTGTTTAACTGCAAACCTGCCTTTACACTTTCTGCCTTGACTATCTTCAGGAACTGTTCCAAGTCTTTGCTGTTTTCTGTTACTAGTATGATATAATCTGGATATTTTAAACTGTTGATACTCCTTCCTCCAATTTTCACACCTCTTTCCTCTCGAGTCTAATCCTGCTTTATGTATGATATGTACAGTGTACAAGTTAAACAGGTAAGGTGATAAAATGCAACCTTGCCTGATCCCCTTGCCAATTGGAAACAGTTCAATTTCTCCATATTCTGTCCTGTTGTCCTAAGTACAGGTTACACATTATATTAATCAAATGTGGTGGGACACCCATTTCGGTAAGAGTGATCCTTACTTTTTTATAATCTATAAAATCAAAGGCTTTGCTATAATCTAGACATCACAGGATGATTTCTTTCTGAAATTCTTTGGTGTGCTCTATCATCCAATGTATGCTTGCAATATGATCCCTAGTGCCTCCTTCTCTAACTTAAGACTACTCAATCAAGTCTGAACGATTAATACATGAAAGAACTGACTGAGGAAGATTGTAATGAAACAACTTCAGATTTTCCAGAGTGCTCTAATTACTATTATTATCTAGCTGGCATTTTTGGACTTACTACACATCTTTATGTTTGGTCTTGGTCCAGTTTGACTTTTTATAATTCCATATTGGGAGAATTACATTCACTTTCACTTATATTAGGTATATTTTTGTTCACTGTTTGAGAACATAGCTATGTTTGATTTCCAATTTTTCACATTATATATATGTATTTGTGGTTACCAATATATTGTATCTAGCATCATTAGGTTTTTTACCTAGTTTATGATATATATTATTTACATCATTAGATATTGTATGCATTGTATATATTCATTACACACATTCTCCTTACATTACTTAGTTTTTGCAGTCTATATTCTCTGTTTGCTGGATGGCATGGAAAGGAAGCTTGATTTATGGTTCCAACTTATTTATCCTCTCCTTATACCCACTGAGCTTATCAGATATCAATTAAAACCCAGGATCTAACTGTATGTCCAATATACTAGAGGTTTTTGTCTAGTAGTCACTGTGCCATTAGAAATCTTTGTACTACCTGATATCAGGTATCCTTTAACATGCTGTCCTGCAGGGTTCATTCTAATGTACATGTCCTTTTTTTAATTACAAGTGCTACAGGCTTTCTTTTATCATGTTCATTGCAGTCAGTATCTGGCAGTTTTCCAAGACTGAAAGGTAAAATCATATTTTCATGATCCTGAGAGACATAGACACACACTCTTAACAAGCTGATATTTAAATAAGTTCTTCTGTTTTATGCTGTATGGGATACTGGCTTATATTCTGTACTTTAGTGTTATATGATCAGGCCAAGGAGTTGACAAAGGAATATGTCTAGCCTATAACAACATAAAACAAAAGTCAGCTTGAGTCCCAATTTTAGGACAAAGGCAGGTTGGAAATACATATAACAACAACAAGGCAGAACTTGGAAAAATATTTTTGGGACAGTAATTCCCAGAATCTTCCAACCTGCATGGATAATCTGTAGTCCAAAAAGTTACTTTTCCAAGCTTTGGAAAGAGGGCACAGACTTCAAGCTTGCAGAATGCATTTGTGTTTTACTTTAGATCTAACAGCCAGAGTAAAACAGTGTGCAAATACAGAGAAGATTGCTTGGAATTCTGGCAGCTTAATTGAGGCTGGAAATCATACTATTGTTGGGATTGTTAAATAAAGAGCACTTAGAATCTGATCTACAGCAAAACTCCCAGAGATCTGTCCCTGGCCTGCTTCCATTCTCCCCTGATATATTGTAGATTCAGACATTATTCAGCAGTCTGTTCTGCATTCCCCTTTTCTTTCCTTTATGCATACACAATAAGGAATCCTAGAGAAAGTGGTGGTTTCCTTTACTTGTTACAGGCAGGCACCACAGGTATATTAGGATCTGTTTTCACTCAGATTTTATTACATCATTTGTGTAGACGTGCTTCTGCGACCCAATACTGAAAGTCTGTGTTTCACCAGCCTTCCTTCACTGTCTTCCCAATACTGATGCTGCTAAAGATTCCTTTAGCTAGACAGGAGATGAGGAGGAAAATTGGGCTGGGATATAAACAGACTTTGTGAAAAGGGAGCTTCTTTGTGAGACGCTTTGTTAACTGAGGTATGCCTATATTTTAATAAAACATATAACACTGAAATTGTACCCTTCTCTTAGAGGCAGGGATTGTTCATACATGACCCCATGATCATTTTAGTTCTTTTCTGCAATCATGCAAATGCCTAAATATTCTTGTCCCCTCCCCCACACTGTATGCAGTACTGCACATTATGGAGACACCATAGTTTTGTACAAGGGCGTTACAACAGATGTACTTTTAGTCCTGATGCCTTTTTATAACAGCTGATACCCATTGCACTACCACCAAAAGCCCAATAATATTTCCCTGGTCATTCTCCAGCAGCTCAGCCTCCATTATTGTATATATGAAGTTTTTTTTTGTTTTGTATTTAGAAAAATACCAAATTACACTTACTTAATTTTACTGCATACTTTAACTGGGGGGGAGTTGGGAATAGGAGCACTGGCTTGCCATGGGTTCTGGTCTTACCTTTCAGGCAGATTTCAGATGGTGGTGCTTGGAGATAGTTTCTCTTCAAAAAAGGGAGCTGTTATATGGCATACCACAAGGTGCCATTCTATCCTCAATCCTTTTAAACATCTACATGAAACCATTGGGAGAGATCATCCAGAGTCATGGAGTGGGGTGTTTATCAGTACACTGATGACACTCAAATATATTTCTCCATGCCTTCAAAAATAGCTTCCACTAAGGATAGTGTGTATTCTCTGAATGAAAGCTTGAAGGAGGTGATGGGCTGGATGAAGAAAAACAAAATGAAGCTGCATCCAGACAAGACAGAGGTGCTTACTATTAATGGTCCCTAATGGTCCTAACCTGGGGCTAAAAGTGTGTTAACCATTTCTGGATGGGGTCACACTCTTCCTAAAAGACTGTGTTCGCAGCTGGGGAGTGCTCCTGGATAGATGAGACGGTCAGGAGTGCTTATCAGCTTCGGCTGATATGCCAACTGTGGCCCTTCCTAGAACTGGACAGCCTAAAGATGATAGTGCACATGCAGGTAACCTCAAGGTTGTACTTCTGCAATGTGCTGTACACTGGGCTACCTTTGTACCAAGGTCAGAAACTCCAGTTGGTCCAAGATATGGCAGCCAAATTGATTATAGATACAGTGACAAGTGAACATATCATACAGATCTTAAAATCACTCTACAGGCTGCCAATTAGTTTTTAGGCAAAGTCTCGATTGTTTCCTTTAAAGCCTTACATGGTTTGGGTCCAAGTTACCTTCAGGATCACCTCCTCCCATATACTCAGGTCCTCTGGGGGCCATTTACTTAAGCCAGTCAGGACTAGACTGGCAATGGTCACCCAAAGGACCTTTTCATCAGCCATCCCTAGACTGTGGAATGACCTGCTGGAAGACATTCAACAGCTAAACATTCTGTCTGAATTTTAAAAGTACTGAAGATGTATTTCTTCCATCAGGCCTACCCAGGCTATTTTTAATTATGATGTATTTTAATAATCATGTATCTTAATTATGATATATTTGTATTTTAAATGCTTTTATGTGTTTTTAGTGTATTTTAATGTATGATGCATTTTAATTGTACTTTAATTTATGTTGTGTGCTGCCTCAAGCCTTGGGAAAGAGATAAAATTTTATTATTTATTATATTATTATATAGTATTTATTGTCCAGTTCACTCACTTTGGAAACAGCCTTGGAAATAGTCACAACCCCTGCTGTTTTTTTAAACCTTGAATAATTTAGTGTGGTTGGAAAAAGTAGCCTTCTGACTGCTGTCTTGACTGCAGATCATTTATAATAAAATATAAAAATTTAAACAAACATCATAGTCGCCATACACATCGTTGAAGGGCTATTGTGAGAAATGCCCATTTATTCCAATTACTTGCTCCTTGAGCTTTTTCAAACTTATACTTGCTCCATATGAAGACCTCTCTTTTTAACCCATCACTACTAATTTGATTCTGGAACTTTTGGTGATAAACTTTGCTAAAAGTTGAAAGTCAAAGCATACAATGTGTAGCATCTCACCCTTTATAGCAATTAGATAACAATGCCTTCTACTACCATACTGTATTAACTATGCCCCAATACTTTTACTAACTAATTCTGAGTTATTGCTAATAAAGTTATTCTTATGAAAGGAAAAAGACCTATGTAGCATATAATTATAAAGCATGCCATCATACTGTTTCTGAAAGCAAACATGACTGCAAAATATTACAGTTAAGACTGGAATGCTAGTTGGCTAGCTTATTGTTTTGAATTTAGCAATCATATTTATTAGTGCTTAAAACTAAACTAAAGTGCATAATTGTTTTTCAGTATGTTAAGTATCATCCTGACGTAATAGTAGATGGCAGTGCCGCAATAACAATAGATCTATTTTCCTTTGTCGGATAACAAAACATGACACTATAGTGGCTACATTTTGGGAATGCTTTCTTTCAGACTCCACATTCTGTATTATGTCTTGGCATGTGTCCATGTTTTGTCTTGAGTAGAGAACAGGCGAGTTGACAGAAAGGAGTGGAAGCATGCTCCTGTTGTGGTATTGTTCATTTATCATACTTACTTGTAAGGCAGGTTCAGAGAATACTGTTTTTCACAAACCGAACTACTTCTTTGTTCTTTCAACTTTTACACTTCAAGGAGAGGAAAAAAAATATTTTAACAAAGACCTTGATACCAGCATGACTTCTGTTCTATAGACTTTCCAATGAAATTTAGCATTCTTGAACTATAAACTTCCTTTGTGCAGGGTACACATTTTCAGTTGGAGGTGTATCAAAGAGTTTCAGTTTCTTCTTTAAAACACATTACTCTGTGTGAGTTCTTCTAGGTGCAAGAGAGCTATGAAAGAAGCACTGAAACCAATCAAGGTCCATTTTACTTAGTAAGGCTGGTCTTTTTGCTATAGCTTACTATACATGAGTGTCAGAAGGAATGTCTCCACCCATACATTCTGAATGGTCATTGAGGTGGCCTAAAAAAGTTCTTCTCTCCAAGAACCTACCCTCAGAAGTACCGCATGTTTAATAGTTAGATGGTCTAGAACCTGCTGGGTAGTGATTCCTTGGTTATAAAGGTCTCCAGCCAGGAGGTTTGCTTAGCAGGTACCCCTCTGGACAGGTAAAAAAGACCTCTTATTTCAAGGTGAATTGGTTTGAAACTGGATAGCTGATGTTTTAAATACTTAAAAAATGTATTTACATAATGATTTAGTTAATGATAGTGAATTTTATAATGGTAGGATTATGCCAAAACTTCTTAAGTGAACATTTTAGATTAAAGGAAGAGCGCAGGGCTTTGAAGGAGAGATACTGTACGTCTCCTTTCCCCAGTCTTTCCATATGTTTTCTTCTTTTTTAAAATTTTTTTGAGCTGCTGCCTAGTTTCAAGCTCAGAACTATTTTTCCCTAAATTGTCTCTTCCTTTTCTTGAGACAGTGATTCAGCTCAGTTTGTGACCATGCTATAAAGCCATGCATAATTGGGGAATGAGGGTTACATCTCAAAACCAATTCAGAGCTAGGACAGTCCCTCTTGAACTTACTCTGGATAGGCTTTAGAATAATGCCATATAGCTCATCTTAAAGCACTAAAAGCAGTCTTCACAGGACCCACAATGCTCCAAGTTCCTTTGGCACATGTCTTCAATAAGACTTGCATGCTATGCAGTGTGCCCTGAGAGCAAAATCTTTATTTTAGCGCACACTCAGCTGATCATGACAGCATATCCAGAAGTCTTAGACACAGGACCAACACTTGCCATGAGCCTGGATGAGACAGTTGCCTCAGGTGATGGAGTACAGAGAGCAGCAAATTTCCCACTTGCCCCACCCTGGTAGGGCAGCTGTTACCTGTCCATCCTGCTACCATTTTGTCCTCCTGCCATGCCAACATCAAGGAGGATACAGCACCAGGGCTAATATCAGGGAAATCAACAGTTATAACCCAAAGAGGAGACATCTCCCATTCCTCCACTGCACCAAAGGGTGATTCTGTTACAGAGCTGATCATTTCCTGTACACTAGGCTCAGAGAATTCTCAGAGTCAGGTGCTATGGGAGAGGTAACAATTGTCCATATCATGGCACACACCACTACCATGTCCTCCTTCTCTAATGGGGGAACCAGAAGGTGATACAGAATGTGAAGAGGGCATTCTTCTTCCCAGCTCGGGTGCCTACAGTCCCATACTGAATGTCAGTTGGAATATCTTACCACACTGGAGAGGAATCTTACGGCTTCCTTCCTCCCTACCACTGCCATTAGAAATTAACTTCCTTCTTGGTTTAGACGAGGGAACACCAAGGAATAGCGGGTGCTGTAGGCTGTGTTTCAGGAGAAAGCAATAGCAAAGAGCTTCTGTGTATTCCTTGGTTAAGAAAACCCTATGAAATTCATGAGATCACCATAGGCTGACAGACAATTTGAAAGCCCACACACATATACACACACATTTGTTTTTTATGCTGTTTTAACTACTGATTTGAAACAGCCTGTCAGAAGTTTGAGATCTTCAGAGAAGGCCCTGTTGTGGTTCCCAACAGGTTGTGAAGTTAGGTTGGTGGGTACATGTAACAGGGCTTTCTCTGTAGCAGCTCCTTGACTGTGGAACTCCCCACCTAAGGAAGTTGGGTTTACCAACAGGCAGCCAAAACAGTGCTATTGCACATGACATTCAGTGATTGGGAATTGCTGTTTTACCTGTTTTAAAACTGGAGTCTATGATTATTTTAGACTGCTTTTAGAACAACATTTTAATGTATTTAAAAATGTTCACTGCCTCAGAAGCCCTTGTGGTCTGGGAAGTGAAAATATTTTAAATTAAAAAATAAAATAAATATGATCTGACCTAATTCAGATAATCTTATTGTACTGAACTGATTTCTTTGGCTCCAGTGATGACGTAGGCATGTAATTCTTCACTAAGTTTCTTCCTGAAGGAAGCACCAAGTAATCTTAACAATTTTCTTCCCATCTTCCCATCTTGAGAAAGTCCTCAAAAACCATGAAGTTGTTAAAGTCTATACACAATTCAGGACTTAATTCTGTGCAAAACGGTTTTGCAGAGAAAACATTTTCTGTGCTGGAAATGCTATTTCACAGAAAATGTTGTTTTGTATCCAAATCAACCATGTGCAAATTTTGAGTAGACTAAATCCACTATTGCAGCAGTTTCAATGTAGGAAAAAAGCATTTTCCTGTAGGAAATCATATTTTGTGGGGTTTTTAAAAACCATTTTGCATATATTTTTAAATATTCTTTCCATCCCTATGATTGGCAATTCATAGGAATGGGAAAGAGTGTGTCCAAAGATTATTTGAGAGAAAATTTTCCCCAAATTTTCTGTGCAGGTGCTATCCTTAGTTAAATTAATGGCATGAACAAGAGCTTTCCTCCTGCCTTTCTGGGCGCAGATTGGCTTGCTTTTATGAGCCTAGGATGCTTCTTCCACCCTTGTTTTGCATGTATAATTCTCTTAAGCTCTACAGCTTTCTAAGGTCTTTTATTTCTTGTACAAGTAGAAGGCAAGGGGAGGATCTTCATTCCTTCCACAGACATAATTACGTTTATCTCATCTACTTAAAAGCTGTAGAAATCCACTCTCCATTTTTGCAGAGGATGAATGAGCCTATAAAAATGGGGAATGAGTTTCAGCCCTACTTTACCTGTGTCCAGCCCTCCTAAATTGACTTCATTGCTCTTATTTGCAAGAGATATCAGAGATGGAGCCTGAATTCACATCTACTACTTAAAGAGGTGTATGTAAATGCTATGGCTTGTCCTTGGACAAGAATGGAACATACACACACACACACACACACACACACACACACATATAGCATTAACAGTAATAAAATAAGAAGTGTCTTCCCTATTTTGACTACAGAATATGAACAGGATTACTTTTCTTAAGTAAATTACTGATCTTTTTTGCTAAAAACCACTTAGCGAACTTTGGTTAAAGACCTAGCTGTATTAGTATTGGCTAAGTATATGTAAGGATCTTATGGCATCTTTGAGACTAATACAGAAAGAAGTTTATAGCATAAGCTTCTGTAGGCTGGGTTCTACTTGCATCTGATGCAGTAGACCCAGTATCCAAATACTTACGCTACAAACTTCTTTCTCTTAGGTTATAGACTGATTGTCTAGTCACCCAGCAGTACAAAAATGGGAAAGTGCTATCCTGAACTTGTAGATATCAAAGCATAAAGCTGATTATTTGCTGTTGTTGAACTTAAAAACAGTTAAAAGAACATGATATATTAAGGATATAGATTAGGTCCAAATTTGTCATACTTACAATTACTCACTGAAATAAATGATCAAATAGTGATCACATGCCTCGATTACTTCCATTGATGTGGACTGGTGTACCTGAAGCATAAGTAGGTCTGAAGCATGAGTAACTATCTATTTATTTGATCATTTCAAGTGACAAAGCCAAAATGGAAGTAAATTCAGGAGAAAGAGTTGAAGTGGAACTTCCATACTACTTTCATAATTGTTTACAAATGACATCCTAGCACAAGTGCCCACACATAGTTAAAAGAGAAATCATTTTTCCCTGCATAAGGAAGATACAAGCCTGTTGAAAATGCATGTTGGGAGCATTACATTATTTTAGAGTAGCCTTACCATCATCTTCCACGCTGCGATCTGCAACGCAGATAGAGATCTACAGTTCCCAACACTCATTGCAGACTGGCTGAATTACTATGAAACCAAGTGTATGGTTTTCCAGAGAAACAAATACATCAAAAATATAGCTAAAGGGGGGGAAAGGACTGAATAATTTGCATTCAGAGAAATAAGGTTTCCTCTCTGAATGAGAATAAGGAACCCTTGACAATGTTCCTTCCACTTCTACTAGCCTGTCAGAAACCAAAGGTAATGAGGAAGCTAAAGAAATCAGTTCAGCTGCTGACTGGTCTACGAAGTGTGACACATTAAATTGGCATACCTGCTAGATGCCCTTGGTTAATAGGCAGGTGCCTATGGCATTAAGATGATTTTCTGCCAACCACTTGATTTGTCTTCTCACAGTGCAACCCATGGTCACACCATGAGAGGAAAGGAATATATATATATGTCCATGAGAGGACGGGAAGCAAAACAGTACAACTGTATACTCTTTCCTTGGCAGAATTCTTTTTGCCCTGTGTCAAGAATATATCAGACGGACACAGAGTCTGCCTGACTTCTTTTCATAAATGCTAATACCGTTACCTTAGGGCTCAGAGGATGTACTGAAAATGTGCTGAGCTTATTTTACACAGAACACCTGCCTTAATTATTCATGAAGAAAAAGACTCAGCTGCTGCCAAAGATGTGGTGATGAAATAATCTGAGAGAGAAGGAGCCTTGACAGTCGCTCTGCTGCCAATATATGCATCCCAATTCATGAATAATGAATTGATTTAAAAGAAACACAAACTATTACATTGTTAAGTTCTATTTTGCCATAAATAAGGAGGGGGGAAAGAGAGAAAGAGAAAAGGCATCATTATTTAAATGGATGCCCATGCAATATGTCACGGCCTGCAATTACCTTCTCCCTTCTTATTTTCCATAAGTCTTTTCTCTTTTTCTCTCTCTCAAACACACAGAGACACTTCCTCTTGCTGTGGCTACAGATAGGACTCAGAAGTTGTTGGTTTTTTTTTTTATAAAAAATGGCAAATTGGTTTCTGGAACCAATTTCCAGCCACTTCAATACCTCCTGAAAACATTTTTGTCAAAATCTATGATTAATCTATGAAGAATTCATAAATAGAAAAAAAAAGTCCACATACAGTAAATTGACATGATTTAGACCTCTGATTTCTGAAACAGTTGTCTGGAATGGAGTCATATTGAATTGATGCAATTTACCTCTGAGGAAACCATACTTAGGATTTGGCACTAGAGACCGTTGTGAATATGGTATAATGGTATGTTGAAGAATAACACATGTTGAAAATATTTTAGTAATGGGATATGACAATCACAGAGATATCATCTGGGATGGGATAAAGGACGCTTTTGTGCAGGATCTTAATTTATACCCAGAACCCACAAAAATGAAGTGTCCTTGCAAGTGAATGATGCCCTGTGCGGATACCTGATATTCTAATGTGACAGTATCATTTCTAGTGTTATCTTGTTTCCACATTTCTACTGTCCTTTGGAAGACAATGTTCATTAGCAACATATAACATCTAGACAGAATCAGTTCCTGTGGAAGGAAAAGCCAGTGCTTCTCTGTAGCACAGTCTCCTTCCTGTGCCTCACCTATTCTTTCCATTCAGTTTCATACTTACACTAAAGTGCAGAAGTGCTTGAGAATCTAGAAAACTGGCAAAACCATCTCTCAGTTCACCAGTGGATTTCTCTATCATCTATCTATGTCCCTTTTCACATGTCGGGGGGGAAACGGGCGAAAACAGGCTAAAACGGAGCTTACCTCCAGCTGAGTAACTCCGTCGCCACGTGGAGCAGCACGAGCTCGCTGCTCCACACTCCTCTGGCATCGCAGATGGCAGCTTCCGGTTGGTGGAGGCTCTCCACCAACCGGAGAAGCTCGCCAGCCGGAAGCCCGCCCCCGGCAGATCTGCAGGCACGCACTTGCGCGCGCCTGCAGATTCACTTTAGAGCCGGGCGACGGAGCGGCACGGGGCTGCGCGCTCCGTGCTTTTTAAAAACCTCTAAAAAGAGGTTTTTAAAAAACATGCAGCCCGGCTAGTTCCGGCCGCTCCTGAGTGGATTCTGGTGTGAAGCTACTAAAAGCAGTCCACGCCAGTCCACTCTACGGTGTAGACAACCTCCATGGGAGGTCGCTCTACACTGTTTCCCCCCCCACATGTGAAAAGGGCCTATATGGGCAATGACAGTGCTAATCCTGTCTAGCCCAACTTTCAGTCTTTAAAGCAGGGTGCAGTTCAACAATCTTAACCATGCAAATAAAATTGCAAGTAGTGAAAATAGAGGAAGCAAGAAGTGACACAAATAATCACTACAAACAGTTGTTTTAATAAGTCTCTGTGAAAAAAAAATTCTCAACTGTGTACCTAAAAGGGCAGACTCCTCAATCTGTCATACAGTGCTTGGGCAACAGATGCTAAAGCTGAGAGCTCACCACTCAAAAGAGAATTCTGTTATTTCAACAGAAATAACCACTTCACAAATCCCCTGACTCCTTGGGAGAGAGAAATTGCTCCATGTCTTGAACATCAGTACATCTGCAATTTTTGCAGACCATTTTAGCATAGTGCACATCTGGGCTATCCTTCTGTGAGATGCCAATGTCTACTTTTGGTGTTATAACCAGACTACTGTACAGATGGTTAATTCCCAAACTTCCTGATCACCACAGGTGATGAAGGCCCTGAGGGAGTTTTGTTTTGTTGTGCCTTAGGTTCAATCTTCTCTTCAAGGCCCTTTACCTCGCCAGCATGGACAACCCCGTTGTGGATGCACTTTCTTGTTCCCAGGTGGATTGTTTCATAAATTTGGCACCAGAAACCAGGAACAAGCAGGATGTTGTTCCAGAGGCACTGTAGAACCTTAGACACTAGATGTTGACTGAGTGGTAGCTGCTTCATCAGCCTCCTCCATTAGAGTAAGTTATAACAGATCTTTCAGGGAGTTTCATGCTTTTAGATAAGATGCCTGGCTGCCCCAGTCTTGGCCAGTTCCTTAGCAGCACTTGGTACATTATGCCATTTACTTGAAAGAGAAGGGTTTGACAGTGGGAACCATTTCATGCACTTTTGCTGCCTTTGCGTTTAAAACCATGTTGCATGGCTTCCTTGACTTCACATTGGACTTTTGGTGGCATAAAATGTTGGAAGGTTGGGTATGCTTTGTACCCTCACCCTCCTGATTCCCAGAGGCATTTTCTTACCATTCCAAGCTGTTTTTCACAGCATGAAATGCTTCTTTCCTCTGTAGCTGGCTTTCTGGCACTGCTTCCAGATGGCATTGTTTGGACATGGTGATTTTCTTGCAGGACATCCACTGTGTGGAAGCTGGGATGTTCAGTACCCTGTATAGGCCAAGACTGACCATTTGAGAAGGGTCAAACTCTGATTAAACTCTGTAAAGGTGCTTCCCTGGGCTGTTGTCAGGTTCATGTACTGTGAAAGTACTTGTCTGCCAGGTACAAGAATGTTGGCCTGTTATTCTGTCATGGTAAGAAGTCCCCTTTAACTTTACCAGTTCTGACTGGTGTTCTTTAAGTCACTACCCTTCCAGGCCTGATATCAGGTTGGTTTTGCTTTCTCTGCTAGGACATCCTAATGCTATCGCAATGACCTGTAGCATTTTGAGGTTCGCTTTCATATAACACCTTGCAACTCACCATTCACTATCATACCAAGTTGTTTGCTGTCGTGTAGTACATGTAGTGCTTTGCTCCTTGAAGCCATGTAAGATCCTGTGCTTTATGGTCTTCACTCTCTTTGCATAAGACCAATCTTTTCTGCTGCTAGGGCCAGTGTGGCCACCACTGACCTTAAGCACATTGGCAGATGATGATCTGTCATGTTTAAGCATTACATAAGATAATTCTTCTTTTTTAATAATTAATTTGGTTATTGGAAGAAATGAAAGATGTAGTTTTACAGAGAGAGGTATGATTATATTATATTCATGTAAAACCACTGAAAAGAAAGTTGGAAGCTACTCTTTGTTTGACTATATTTATTTTAATATCTTTTTCTATCCTACATGTCCTCCTTATTCTTTTTTTCTTTTCGAAATATCTGTATTTTTAGTTATGTTTTGAAAAAAAATTAAAAATTATTATTAATATTATTTTTTTCAAAATAATATAAAAATAATAATATATAATATAAAATAATAATACAAATAACACAAATATCAATTATCTTACTTCTGTTGCTTATTTCTCCCTGTTTTTTTACTAGGTTGCGGATTGAAGACTGCCCAGGTCTGGATTGCTTTCCCAGGATACTCTCATCTTCTGAGCCCAGCAACATGTTCCAGCCACTGTCCTTCAGTCTTTTCTCACTTTGGGTCCTCACTGCTCTGTTTCTTTGTTGGTTCCTATTCTTCGGTGTTTATCAGCCAAATCAGCCCCTCCCCACCTGTTGCTTCTGCATCATGGGTGAAAATGATTTAGGTACATATTTCAGATTCGGTTCTCTGTTATGCTATTTGAGATGATTTAGCATGCATCAAAGTGGTAATTTCCAGACTTCTCCCAGTTTGGATACAAATGCTGGAGCAGTAGATGTGGAGGGATGCTGTCAACCCTGCTCAACAGGTATGTTCATAAGTGTATTACTTAGGTTGGTGTGGTTTACATTTACCAACATGGCATTATATATGATAGCCCTCCATCTTTATTCAAGGGATGGCTTTCACTTGTTCCTGGCAGGTTCTGATCTGTGCCTTTGGAATCTGTAGCATGTCCTCCAGCAGCTGTTCAGTCTATGGGGTAAGTGAGAGCCTTTCAGCTCACTTTGATAGTGGGGGCTCAGGCACTCAGTTTTAACTAATTCTCTTTGAAGGCTTTCAGGAACACTGCAAGGTGAAAGAATTCACTCATTTACCTATCAGTGCCAACCAGCTTGAGAGGAGATATGAAGTGGATTCCTCCCTGAAGACAACTTTTCAGGAAAGAGTGCCAACCAGCAACACAAGGGGGAATCCCTTGGGATCTTCTGTGTCTTTCATGGGATCAGGCTAGGATGAATTGTAGGGTCTATAAGTTAGGTTTCAAGCCAGGAAGTCTTTGGTTGGGAGATCCAGCTTTGCTGGGTTCCTAAATACAAATTTGTGCCTGCACTTCCCATTGGCTGCCACACTGCTGGAATGGGTAGGGGTATGGGGGGGTGCAGGGGCCAATATTCACCCCATGATGGTGCTGCAGATCACACTGCCACTTCCAGAGGATGCCAGCAGTTACACTGCAAAATGGCAAAAGATGTGTGCCATTTTGTTTGATCTGTAGTCTTTAAAAACACTTTTTGTGGTTGGGGAGGGCTCAGGGGAAGGGAGATATAAGCTGATATATTTGTGGTCACTTGGAGGTCATCTCAGCTAAAACTGGAGTGAAAAATAACTCAAATATTGGGAAGATCTTTTGTGGGGAGGGTGAAGGAATTTGTAGGTTGTTGGGAGGCCTTGGAGTTCCCACCCCTGCCTTAGTGTTTGGGAAGGCAGATATTAGTGAAGATGTTCCTTTACGTAACCCAGTCCCAAGCTGATTGAGTTTTAATGATTAAAGCTAGCATGTTGATTTAGTCCCCAAAATGCAGATGGTAACACATACATTGTGAACAACATTCTTGTTATCGTTTGTCTTTTTAAAATATTTTCTTTTCCTTTTAAGTTACTTTATGCAAGATGTTCCATTAATGGTAAACACTAGAGAGCAAGTAATTGAAGAAGTTGTCTATATGGATAATTTTTTTAAAAAAACAACAAAGGAAGAGTTCTGAGCATTAATTTTCAGATGTCAAAATGAATCTATATGTGCCCATTAACCTACTGCTAAAAGTAATTCTGTTTATAGCATCTGTGCTCAGCTAATGCATTTCTATTATTCTTTCCTTTTATTTGTTCAACAAAGCATTGTTATACGAAAGTATTGTTAACACGAGTGTCAACAATAAGGCTTTGAAACATTCTTAACATTTTGCAGAGTGAACAAAAATGCCAACTTGAGCCAGTTGGGTATTGAATAATATGTTTAATTTTCATTATACTCCAAGTGAATTTTACTCAGTACCGTGTATGTATTTTTAAAATTAATTGTATTAGAAATGTAATAGTCCTCACTTAAAGATCAAAGAAGAAATTAGAACTGTGATCCTGTACAGCAAGATACCCAAACAGCCCAAAGTAGTTCTTTTCTAAGTTATTCACTTTAATTTCCCAAATGTCAGGAAATTAATAGAAAGTTAAAAGAATTTTTTCTTAATAATTTTGGCATTATGTTTGAATGTTGGACTAGGACTCCAGGAGACCAATGTTCAAATCCGTGCTTGGACAAGGAAACCCATTGCGTGAGCTGGGGCAAGCTACACTCTCTCAGGTTCAGAGGAAGGCAATGGCAAACCCTTCCAAAAAGTTCTTGTTAAGAAAACCCTGTGATAGATTTGTCTTATGGTCACCATGAGTTGGAATTATTTGAAAGCACACAATAGTAACGACCATTTACAATATCCTTGAGCTATTCTGTCTCTAAACGGTTACATTAGTGTATGCTTCTTGGCCAGAGGTCAGAATTAGAATTGGTGCTCTACACTAGTTACAGTACTTTTTCAGCATCGCCCAGTGATAGCAAGAGAAGACAGGCAAAATCTGCTGGTTGTGAGCAGCCAGTTCCTTCCAGGCTTGACTTCCTCTGCAACACCTACAGCTTTTCTCCTCCTGCCATCCCTGAGTGTCCCAACATCCTTATGCCAGTGCTGTGCACTAACAGGATTCTGCCCAGAATATTTTTATAATAAGGAAAGAGAGAAGGACCCATCTGTATTGCTGAGTTTAGAGTTAAAACACCTTGTCTGATCATGTATTCAATGCAAGTTCCTTGTTTTTCAACAGCTCCCTGCAACCTATTGCAGTCCTTTGTGCTAGATTTTATCCCCCTCAAAAAGGCTTTTCACTTTGCATGCAGTTCTGTACATTAGACAGTGGATATTAACAAATGTTAAAAGCCCTGCCTGCAAAATCTGAAGAGCTATCCACTTCATGTGAAGGCACTTTGGTGACACATGTAGATACTTGTGTACATATTAAACCATATTCCTGTTGACTTGGAACTTCAGTGATGGCCAGTATGGTTGCATCCTACATGTCCTTATGTTTTTTTTTTGTTTTTTTTAAAGATATAACACTTCAGGCTTGGAAAGAAAAATATGCACTATCTGATCTAACTGACACTGATTAAAGGATTTAATTGTTTTAACTACATATATTTTATGGACATCAACTTCACATTTTGACTCACACTGTGTTATGTCTAACATTCACTTATATCTCTGGAATTTTATGTACTCCCCCACTTCCCCTCTTTCCTCATTTCTTTTCTTCTCTCCTTTGTCTGCAGATTCATTAATATCTACCTGGATGCTTGCAGCTGCAATGCTGAGGGGGAAGGTATTTGGTACCCTCCCCAGAAGAATCAAGATGCCTTCCACCCAACGTGATCACCAAGGGGGATCACGGGGGGGGGGGCGAGCAAGTAGCTACATAAGGCCAGTGCACCCTCCACATGGCCTCATTCGGTTCAGCACTGTACACTCCAGCCTCCTAATCTCAAAGCAGTGTGAGAATGATCTGGTCACCCTGAGGCCAGGTAGGAATTTTTTCTCCTCCCCATACTGTGTTGAAGGGAATTGGGGCAATTGGCTTGGGTGGTGTCAATAAATATGGTGTCACGTGGTAGGTAGTGGGGGAGGAGATAAGTCTCTGGTGTACACCTCTGGCATCCCATTTGGGTGTAGGGTAACACTCTGTAACCTCCCCTTTAAGGTCTTGGGACTCAGGGATAGGGAAAGAGGTTACCATTGAGGTTTGCCTGGAATGTGAACGTTCACATGTAGGGTCCTGGGACTTATATGGGAGCCTATGGAGTTGGCCTTCCAACTAAGGGCTCCCAGGGAGCAACCCAGAATGAATGGATTGCCCTCGGAGCTCAGGTGTGTCACCCAAGGGAAGGCGAAGGAGATGGTCACGAGGGATAACTCCTGGCTTCAGCTAGTCCCAAAGCAAGTTGCTCCCCCATCTCACTCATACCCAGGCCAATGCAATGTAAATAAATAGTTAAAATAAAGTGGCCCTTATTATCCCAAGGCTGTGTGTCTGGTCTCGTTATTCCAGGTTGGGCAGCAACAAAACAAAACAAAACAAAACAAAACAAAACAAAACAAAACAAAACAAAACAAAACAAAACAAAACAAAACATGAATTGGTACAACCAAAAGTGAATAGGACACTTCGTACTTTCATGATCTGGGGTAAGCAGAAAAACAGTGTGTGAAGAATCCTATCTCAGGCATTAGAAAAGTTTACATTTTCACCGGTATGCAGACAGTCTTGTGCTAAAGAGTGAAAAATACTGCAACATTCAGTATTTATAAGCACACATAATCTTCATTCAGAAAAGCGTGACAGCAATAAAAAGATCAGTAGATTAATTATTTCTTCATGGCTAGCAGAATTTCAAATGGAAGGGTGCTCACCAATGGTTGCTTTTCATCCTGGAGAAAAATGACTAGCTAGTGGGGTGCCACAGGGTTCTGTCCTGGGCCTAGTGCTATTTAACATCTTCATCAATGACTTAGATGAAGGAGCAGAGGGCATGCGGATTAGATTTGCAGATGACACCAAATTGGGAGGGGTTGCTAATATGCCAGAAGACAGGATCAAAATTCAAAATGACCTTAATAGATTGGAGAGCTGGGCCAAAGCTAACAAAATTAATTTCAACAGCGAGAAATGTAAGGTTCTACACTTACGCAGAAAAAATGGAATGCACAAATATAGGATGGGGGACATGTGGCTGGATAATAGTACATGTGAAAATAATTTAGAAGTCTTGGGCCCTTTCCGCACCAGGCAATTAGAACAGGGCAGTGCATCCTTGCACGGAGGTCGTCTGCACCTTGGAGTGGACTAGGGGAGGACTACTTACTGGAGATCCGCACCTCAGTCTGCTCCAAGAAGACCCCAAGTGGTCTTCCAGCGTGTTTTTGAAAGATTGGGAAAAAAAGGTCTTTATTTTCCTGGAACGCGCCATTGCGTTCCTGCTCTCTTGTGCAGATTTGCAGGCTCGCACCAATGCGAGCCTACCATCTGTGGACGGCGGGCTTTAGGTGTGGCGAGCTTCAGTGGTTGGTCAGGACCCACAACCAACCGGAAGCCGCCATTTTGGAAGCCGGAGCAGTGCGGAACTACAGACCTCGCACTGCTCCGATTCGCCCTGGACCAAGGAGGAGCCCTGCAGAAGGGCTTCAGGGACAGTCCGTGTTGCTTCGGACCCCAGAAGAAGCGGTGAGTAACGGCACGGAGCGATTCCCTCGTCTCGTGCAGAAAGGGCCTGAACATAAATTAGCAGTGTGATGTGGCAGCCAAGAAAGCCAACACGATTCTTGGGTGCATCAATAGGAGTATGGTGTCTAGATCAAGGGGGGTAATAGTACCACTCTATTCTGCTTTTGTTAGACCTCATCTGGAGTACTGTGTCTAGTTCTGGGCACCTCAAGCTGGAGCATGTCCAGAAGAGGGTGACCAAAATGGTGAAGGGTTGGGAAGCTATGTCCTTTGGGGAGTGGCTTAGGGAGCTGGGTATGTTTAATCTGCAGAAGAGAAGGTTAAAAGGGGACGTGATAACCATGTTTAAATATTTGAAGGGATGCCATGTTGAGGAGGGAGCAGGCTTGTTTTCTGCTGCTCCAGAGACTAGAACAAGGAGCAATGGATTCAAGCTGCAGGAAAAGGGATTCCACCTGAACTTCAGGAAGAAATTCCTGATGGTCAGAGCTGTTTGACAGTGTAATATGCCCCCTTGGAGCGTGGTGGAGTCTCCTTCTTTGGAGGTTTTTAAGCAGAGGCTGGATGGCCATCTGTTGGGAGTGCTTTGATGTGGGTTCCTTCCTGCATAGCAGCAGTTGGACTGGATGCCTGTGGTCACTTCCAACTCTATCATTCTATGAGTCAGAACCTCCTAGAATGCATTTACTCAATGCAGATATCTTTATTCTCATGTTTCAGTAGTAATTCTCATGGTTAAGAGCCAAACTTTGAGCAACAATAGTGAATACAGTAACTGAAAAGGTTTGGGGAGGGATGAGAAGGAAATTGGTCTAGAAAACTGAGCAAAGCACAGTGCCTGCCATGTCCCTTTGTTGTTTATTCTATTTATAAGGGGGGAATGCAAAACACATCTCCTATACAATGAAACATTTTAAAAAGAAGCATATCAAATTAGAGGATAAAGTATAATTTGAGATCATCTTGAAGACTCATATTCCAGAATAACAAACACTGGCTATTTCTGTATAATGTTTTTTTGGGGAAGGGCATTGTTGTTCCTTCTCGTCTTATATGACACAACAGCTTTGACAAAATGATAGTGTCCCAGCTTTTCTAAACCCTTCAGAGCAGAGACATAGCATTGATTGCTCCCACAAATGAATAATGAATATTTTAGCTGCAATTAACAGGTTAATTGTTCTCTCTAAGTCAGCCTCTTGAAGTGGTTCATGCAAACAGCCTAACAGGGTAATGCTGAGGGACTTTATACTCTTTAATTTGCCCTATTTAGTACAACACAAATATTCTAAAGCACGCTGCCAAAATACAAATCTAAGACTTGCATGCTGTTTTCAAATCACCAATAGAAATCATTTTCAGTGTCACAAGTTTGTTTTATTTTACATAGTTTTAAGTGCTTTTGATAAGTACGCTCTTTCAAGCTGGAGAAATTAGTTTAATGTGTACATTCTTCTGAATACCACAACTCTATTGTGATATAAGTACCCAATAAATCCTTTTTCCAATTTTTTTTCTTTTTAGAAAAACACACACATATTTTTTGAAAAAGTACACACTTCAAATATATGCAAAACACTGTTTCAGCATACGTTAGTCAATAAGGTGAATGTATTCAATTTTAAAAATGTGCACAAATGTTTATATATTAGAGGGACCAAAGAAAAGAGCACATATTCTCACATAAACCCCTAAATGTGGCCATGTAAACATGACAGAACTGGGCATGGACTAAATGTGGTTATAAGAAAGAGAGGACACCCATGGATGAAGATATTTTCAATGCATGCATCCCTAATCTATTCTTAGTATTGTGTGTCTAATTTGGTAGCAGCTCTCCAAGGTTTCCCACAGGACTTATCCCGACCTGGAAGTGTGAGGCATTGAACTTGGAATATTTGCATGCATGCAAGTGCTGTACCAGTGAGCTCTGGTCCTTTCCAAACACAACCATAGCAAGTTTGCAGCATTGTTATGGTTAAAGGGAAACAGCTGGGTGCTGTTGCTGTAGTCAGACAAACTGGTGTCACCTGCTTGCTAATGCCAGGAAAATTACTCAATTCCGATGGTAATGCCCCAAGTAGTAAGACTTATAAAACTAAAAATGCATACAAAAGGGAAGTTCTGTAATATAAGGAGAGGTAATAAAATTATAATTGGACCACTGTACATATTACATGCATGAAAAGCTAATTCAGAAAGCAGTCTACTGCAGTAGAGTACAATAAAGATTGTGGGATTTTCTGAAAGGAAAAAAAATATTACCACCACCACCAAGAGAGTTTATCCCATAGCTCCAAGATCATGAACTCAAGATACTTCAAACATGGTGTGAGTACTAAAGGCATCGCATAGCTGTGCAGTTTGAGATTATTCGGTTTTTAAAATTCCTATTGCAGTTGCAATTTTCAGGGTGGAAAGGAAACACAAAGGAAAGGTCTGCATCCAGAACAGCTGAAGCTACAGAGCAACAAAACACAGGAGAGAAAGCAAACAAAGGTGAAATGGCTGGAGCCAAGAGCCATCTCTGGAGGTAAAAAAGAAAATTCTGCATTCCCTTTCAGCCTTGCCTTGTGCTTCTTCTCCACTATTTACAATTGGCTCAGTTTGCACTCTTTGGTTGCACTGCCATGTAATCAAAGAAACATCCAAGGATGAGGGAATAATATTAGCAACTATTTGTTCCCACATTGAAAAAATGGGTTTCCTGACAGTCAGGAACCCCTACTGAGAAGAACAATATACTAGTGAAAGTTTTGCTAATTTTCTCTAGAATTCAGCATTTCAGAGTGTTACACAAGAAGTATTCTGCAGAGAAAAACACTTTTCATGCAAATCCTACAACCTGATATCTGGGCAGAAAATATGTTTCCTGCACAGAAACACTCTCCTGCATAGGAAATCTCTGTTTTTCTCTGCAGAATAATTCCTGCAGGATACTTCAGACTGTTCAAATACAAGAGGAATACTGTGGAGGAATATTCATTTTCCCCTGCAGCAGGAAGCAAACTACTTCTTCAGCTTCAAATGTAAGCATGAAATAGTTGATTTATTTCCCTGCCAAGGATATACTGCAGTAGTAGCTAGGTTCAACAACCCCAAATCAATGGTTATGCCATCTGCGACAGAAGTGAGCAACTGCATTAGGAGCCGGGCCCAATCTCTGCTCCAATATAGCAACAACAGACTGTACAGGTGCATTATTTAAAAAACTGGAAGTGACATCACGTCACTTGCATTTTTGAGTTGGGCCTATTTTTGGCCATTCAGGTTGGTACAGGAAAAGCAAAATTGTTGGATTGTGGCTGGTTTTGTATGGTTGGTTTCTCACTATTTTGGGAGCATTTAAAAAAAACGATATGTGGGTTTTAGAGTCATCCCGAAAGTTTTGAGGAACAAAATGGGATTCCAGCAGCACTGGTCCCACCTTTCATGATGTGGAAAACCACACCAGAAGGCAGCAGGCATACCTTGAAATATTACGTTCCATGGCTTCCTTTCCATTTTAAAAGGGCTTCCCCCCCCCCCCCAGAACTACATAAGGGCGCCACTTGTAATGGTAGAGCTGTACCTAGTTAATTGTTTGTGGCACCCACCACAAATTTGTGCAGTGTCTGATGGACTCATAGAAGCAGTGCCTTGAACATTATAGACTTAGCAGCAGAACCTTCAAAGTCTCTTGACAACACATACACATGGAAGAAGGATGCAAATTCCACCAGAATGGCAGATGCCTGTTGTAATCCTGCTGCTAGCCAGGGGTTAAAGCTGGAAGCATAGAAGTGGCTCATGCTGAAGCCATTTCTGCATGGTGTAGCAGTCCCATGGTGGGGACATGATGGCAGCAGTCTGTGGGTCATGCTTTTGCACAACATCATCGCAGACCCACTGCCAACCTGTCCCTACCTGTCACAATTGTGGGATATTCGCTTAATGGAAAAAATTTAGGTGCCTACAACTACATTACAATCCTGTCACCCCCAGCCATTCTGAAGGGGTGGAAGCATGATCATGCACTTCCTTCCCCAGCACAGCACGGGAAAGAGGCCAGTTGTGCTGCGGAAGGCAGGCGTGTGTTGCTTGCGCTCCCTCCCTAGCCTGCCAGGTGTGGAGGGGAGTGTTCTCATCACCTTCCCATCCCAGGAAAGGTGCTGCCGGGATTGCAACAGGACACCCACAGGAACCAGTAAGGTGTGAAAATGGCCTTAGTTTTCTGTGTGTCATGCCCTGCCTTGGGGACTGTGGCACTGAGGAGGGGGATTCTGACTCTGAGGCAGAGGCTTCCCCACAGGGTGAAGTGTCCCCAGAAGCTGGTCCAGAGGGAGTTAATGCACAACAACAACAAGGGCCTGAGCCAAGGGAACAAATAGAGGAAGACATAGCTGACACACCTACCTTGCAGCAGAGATGCCGTGAAAGAGAGGGCTTGTGTTGCTTGGCCTGTTTAAATAGTAAATGAGCCCTAAAGAGGGAACACCTGTGGCGACAGCAGCCATAGATAGAAGAGGGCTCCAGCTGGCTTTTCCTCTGGAGATTAGTAATTGTTTTTTTTGGTCCTGAAGTCTTGTGCTGTTGGATTTTGTTGTTTTGGAACTCTGCCTGTTTGGACTTGCCCCTTTGGATTTGTTTGCTCTTGGCTGCCTTTCTGTTTGGACATTCTCTGACTCTCACTTTGTGTGTAGGAGCTGTGTTGTTTGTGAGTAACTGCCTGCACTGCTGCAGACATGACACTGTGAGCCATTGTCTTCAGATGTTTTCAGTTGCAATGTATCATTGTCACCATCATCTCAGAGAGGTCATAACATTTTCCACAGAGGAAACTGAACTTTTTGCAATCAGAATTGACTACTACTTTGCTATTTGATCTGGACCAATATGCCTCCACATGTGGCTATGTGTTTGTGTATGGCCTGCAATGTGAGAGGATACAGAAAATCAGAAGCAGTGGTGGTCACATGATTGATTCAGCCTTCGGTCAAAGGGCATGATGCTGACATTCAGTACCATTGCTTTTACACCTTTTGTTATTGCACCCTAATGTAGGACTTTAAAAACAAAACAAAACATGGAACATGGCCTCATAGCCCAAAAAGCCCACAACAACCCAGATAACAACTGAAAACAAAACAGGCCTTTTTGGTCATGATCTTAAAACTGGCCTGTTTGACAGTTCATCCCTGGTAAAACTCAGCTGCACAGTGTTCATTTGAATACATTCCTTTCTGTTCCTCATTAAGGTCTATCCACTTCTTAATAATAATGATCATCTGTAATTTTGGATGTTGGGTGTATGTAGTTTCACAGGGGCTTGCAAAACCCTAGGATGTTAGATACAGCACTTTTGCAGCCTCCTAGAAAACACAACCACTTCTGCAGTGTTTATGCTGGCAGAACTGTGTTTGTACAACCCTAATCAACACACCACTCTTAATCATTCTCCTAGAAATTGCAGCCATGTGAGCAAGAGTGTTTGTGTTATCTTAAGGCACCAAGAGAATTCTGAGCACTATATATGACTTTGGCAGCTCCCTAACATTGCATTGAATGTTTTGAGTATTACACAACAAGAGACGTTCCAATCCACACAAAACCAGTTATTTTCACTTACAATTTGCATCTAGAATACTTTACAATACATTTCATTCCCAAGATGGAATTTTTAAAAAGGCCAAAGACATTCAAATTCAATTGAAATTAAATTTAAATAGGAATATACTTCTAAAGTTTCAGTTGTTACTGAAGCTGCATTGAGCCCCATAAGGATAACTGAATGAATGAATGAAATTTTGTCTTGTTTAGAAACTTGTATTTTTAACATGGTTGTTAATTTGCTTAATGATTATTCTTTTTATAGGCCAGGCTACCAAATTGTCTTCATTAGTATGGATCAAATGACTTCCTAGTGCATAAAGACTAATTGTATTCAATTATGCAATTAAGTTATTATGCAATTATGGTTGTAATATTCATATTACAATAATTGTTATTAGTAGACATGGAATTTTAGCTTATATACAACTGTGAAGAAGAGCTAATGTTAATCTATGGAACTGTTGCATTAAGAGAGCAAATGAGAGAAATTATTGCTGCTGCACTGAAACAGCTAATTATAACAAAAGCAGAAGCGGTACACTAGTAAAAGTTTGCTTTAGTTTCTTTATTTTAAATTAAATATTAATCCCTCAATTTGCATGTTTGTGGAGAGGAAAAAGCAATCAGTGGTACATTCCATATTATAAAGGGGATATACTTCCTAAACAAACAGTAATTTCTGCCAGAGACAGCAGTAAGGATTCTACTTAAAATGCATAGGTTGGGTCTATGGATGCAAATCTTTGCTTATTTTATTCTTGCACAGGGAAAATTATTAAAAATCAAAAGTGTTCTCTGCACTGGCCGAGAACTGTTTCTTTTTCTATGATTTCTTTTTCTTTTTTTCCAACATTTTCATGAGATTTTTTTCCCACAGAGAGGTTGTATTTTCTGCAAATCCACTACCACCACCATTTTAAATGTTGTCCAAAAAGCAACAGCAAATAAGATGAAAAATATATTTTCAGTTTCATGTAGGAGCAAACAGTGTCATAACTAGTGGACATTTCTTCAACATTCATGTCTCAAGCTGTTAAGACATTGTTTACATCTCTAGTTGAGACTGATATAAAACACATCCCAATTATCAATGGGTAAACAGATATAGTTACACTGGGCACATCCTGACTGATTTAAAAAACTAGAAAGTCCCAGATTTTGTTTCTGTTTGTTCCGATTTCATTTTGGAGATCCATTCACATTTTGTTTAACCAAGAATATTTTGTTTCAGCTCCTGGTATGATCAGAGAATTTTTATACCAGGTCAGTTTATTTTAATCCAGTGTAAAACCAGAAAGAACAGGAACACAATCTGGGATTTTTCAATCGTGTGCCCATTGTCTTTCAAGCCTGTTCATGAAGTTTGTTATTTTTCCCCTTTCAAAAGCCCCCTCTCCATTGAAGGAAAAAAAGATAGATGGATGGATAAATACAGTGATGTAGACTCGAGTTGATTGACTTGGACTCAAGTCAGACTTGAGGCACTTCAGTGACTTGACTCAGACTTGACTTGGCAAATGCTACACACTGACTTGACTCGACTCGAGACTTGCATATTTTTAGTGACCAACTTGCTGCCCTTGGTTCAGCAACATAACACATCCATCCAGAAACCTTACAACTTGCTGGTCAATGACGATCTGTCTCAAGCCCAAAGCATGGACACATTTCTCAGATGGAACAGCAAATGGTTTAGGCAATGGGCTTGAGGTGGGGCTGGCGTCGGACACAGCCTGTCTGACAGCTGTCTGTCCCTGCTACATATTGGAGGAGCTTTCTAAAACTTTTCCTAAGAGCAGAAGGCAAAACTCATGCCCAGAGTTCAGGGCCCGTATCTCGGAGGGGAACAGAAAACGTGTTAGGCAATGGGCTTGAGGAGGAAGGATCCTTCTTCTCCATTACTGAAGCTTCAAGAGCTTTAGAAAGAAGAAGGATCCTATCCCCTAATTCTGAAAAAGCCTCCAGCTTTGCAAATGGGAAGAAGAAGGATCCTGTTCCCCCCCTCTGAAGCTGCAGATGGCAAAATCGCAAAAGTGGAGGGCTGACTAGTCTTAAATTATTAAAACTGACTTTATTTGACTCTGTCCAGAAATTCTGAAATACAGGTTGGGGTATAAAGTTGGCTCCCAGACTTGAGAATTAACTCGAGACTTGACTTGAAAGTATCTCGCAAGGACTTGAGACTCGACTTGAGACTTGAAGGTAGAGACTTGACTTGAGACTTGGAGTAAAAGGCTTAAATACATCACTGGAATAGATAGATGGCTACAGCTTTCCAACTGAGATATTCTGTCATTTATAGTATAAACTAGTGTGTTTACCTGGCGCTGCCCAGGGTTTTGATTTTCCTCTTAAGAACTCACCAAACTGTCTTCTCCATTTCCTGTAACTTTGCTCCATATTTCCCAATGCAATCTATATTCAGAGTTGTTAACATACAGAGGTTGAATTCCTGTGAGAACACACTGTCCTCCTCCTTGCTGCTAGGTATCATCTCCATAGCAACCGGATTATTCCACTACCTGTAACTTTTCCCTATAGCCTCCATACAATCTGTGTTGTTTGGTGACATTGATTTATGGCTTTTTTTTTTCTTTCTGTTGAATTTGTGCAGTGGCTTTATGTTTTTCTGGAAGCATTTTTTGTTTTGAATTTAAACTTTAAGATTCCTCACATATGGAACCCCTACAATCTACTGTGTGAGGTGAGAAGACCTTGCAACTATGGCCATTTCTGCACTACATTGTTATAGTGCTATTATTCCACTTTCAACCTCCTGTGGAATTCTGGGGTTTGCAATTTCCTGAGGTCTAAGAGCTCTCTGGCTGAAATTCTTAAATGCCCCTCCTTAAACTACAAATCCCAGGATTCCATAGGATATTGAAAGTGGAATAATAGCACCATGACAGTGTAGTGTGGAAATGGGCTATGTTGTGTATGTCACTTTAATTTTTCTCACATATGCCTCCCAAAAGTTTTCTGGCATCCTTATTGCTGGTAGGCCTCATCTCCATAGCAACTGGCCTGCGTCCCAAGAGCTCTCTGGCTGAGAATTCTAAAGGCCCCTCCCTGAACTGGCAACCCCAGGATTCCATGGAATCTTCACAGCCAGCCAATCATATGAGGTCTTCTCCCCTCACTCAGCCAATGATATGCTGACCCAGACAAACAGAAAAACATGCAGACAAACATTGACTTTTATATAATAGATCAGTCACTGAGGTTCTTGTAATGTATTTTATATCTACACTGCCGCATCTCTAAACGTAAGAGGCACAAGTCCATGCTCAGAAAAATATAGTAGTTCCCAAACTCCCATGTAAATTAATGGTAGTTAAAATGCTCCTGATAGGTTCGTCTTAAGGTAGCCAGAAGTCAGAAACAACTCAAAGGCAACAACAGCAGCAACAACAAAGTGCTGCTTGATACACTTACTTGGGAGTAATTCCTACTGAACACAAAAGAACTTACTTCTGTGTAGATAAATTTAGGATTGCACTTAAAATCTGAATAGAACGGATCCATATCACTTTGACATAAGGCCCTTTGAATTGCTAGAATTTATTTGTTGGTGTAAGTTCACAAGAAAGTTTTCAGGTATAAAGATCAATGATCAAAGTCACAGGGCTGAGGAAGAATTAGACAGAAATATGATACCAGAGCATTGCTAACTGCTATGGATAAAAAAAACTGTAATCTTTCTAATGGAATACTGAATACTAATGGAAGAAAGATCAATAAAGGAGTCTAAACCAGCCATCCTTTTGAGTTACTCTTTGAAGACTGTTTTCTAAGCAGCTGACATCTATAATTGATAACCTTGAAGTTTATACTTTCATTGTGTTGTGAATGTTTTATTATGAATATAAATATTGCTGAAAGTTCAGAATGAAGAAAACAAAATTTTGCCTACAGTAGGGATGAGGAATGTATGGCCCTCCAGATGTTGTTTGATTGTCATTCTCCTCAGGCGTAGCTACCATAGACAAGGATGAAAGAAGATGGGCACTGTTCTCCAGCAACATCTGGAGGGCCATCTATTCTCTAAGGGTATAAGATATATCAATTTCCATCACCACCCATCTACGACGTAATCTAAGAGTGGGCAACTGCTGAATGTCTGAGGGTTCATGGACTACCAGAAAATTTTAAAAACCAAAGTGTTTGAAAATCCACTTCTGGTTCTCATTTTTTTTTTAATGTTAAACAATAAAGGGAGATCTTGCAAATTATTTAAAATGAAAATTTCTGCACCAGGAACATGAATGTACCCTTTTAGGGGGGCAGAAAAAGGTCCTTGAGGGGTGCAAGGCCCACACTTTGCTCAGCCCTGCTGTAATCATTGATTTAAATTATAGAAACAATGAATGGATACATTGTCATTTCAGAATGATCAGCTCTTTTCTTTAACACACAGAGGCATTTCCCATAAGTGAACATATACAATGAATGTGTGAGTGGGACATGCAATTGGCCTAAAAGCTGCAAGCTGATTCAACGTGTTTAGATATATGACAGTATGATCTTACACATACCATCATAGAGGTAAGTCCCGTCCAGTTCTGTGTGGCTCACTCCTAGGGAAGTGGGCATAGGATCCCATGCATGTGATTCAAATGTTGCAGAAGATATGTAGGCAACCTAAAATGAGGTCTGTGATTTTCCGATAGGATGAAGTCAGAGTTCAGCATACTGACTGCTTCTTCAAAAAATGTGGAAGAACAGATTTTTTTGTCCAATAGTTTTCTTTAACCTTGTGATGTGTCTGTTACAGCACTATATTAATACCACATTTATAAATACTGTCAAAAGACATTTGAGGAATTTTGTACTTCTGTTTTTTTTTTAAAAAAAAAACCCTGGGTAACCACCTATAAAGAAAAACCAGGAAAGTTTTAAAATGTAACATACCTATTTGAAAGGTGAGTTGCTACTCCTGGAGGCTTCTGGGAAAGGCAGTTCACCTTTTCGTGAACAGAGAAAGGGAGTTCTAACAGGTCTGGAAGGGCTAAGAATAAGGGTGTAGCTACAGCTGGGGCAAAATGAGGTCTGTGCCCCTTCAAATAATAATTCACCGCCCCCTTAATTTTCCTTCTGCCTCAAAATTTCTAGCACTACAGAGAGTGAGACATTGACAATAATTTACATTTGCTGTGTTCACATTCCCTTGGGATCAGTGCCTGCCCTTTTCCTTGGGTGCTTAAACTGTATTTCTGAAGTTCTCTTGAAGTTACTTCAATGCTAGAAATTTGGGGAGAAAAAAGAAAATTTCATGATGTGGGGAGAGGGAAATCTTATTTGGGGGTGACGCTCCTTTTTTGCCCCCTGTGTGAGCCAGAATGGTGTAGTGGTTTGAGTGTTGAATTAGGACCGTGGAAGACTGGGGTTCAAATCCTGGCTCAGCCAGTGAAATCTGTTAGGTGGCCATGGGCACATCAAACTTTCTCAGCCTCAAGGGAAGGCAGTGGCAAAACTCCGCTGAACAAATTTTGCCAAGAAAGCGCTGTGACAGGTTCAATCTTAGGGTTGCCATAAGTCGGAAATGACTTGAAAGCACACAGTAACAATAGCTACACCCTGAGGGTCACAAAAACAGCTTTAGTGCCCACATGTGGTCTCTTTAACACCCATCGTGGCCATATGCTTCTTTAAATAGCTCATGTGCCAAACTTTCACACTGTTTTAAAGTGGCAGAATATAAACTGTAGCTGACAATAAGGAAACAGATTAAAAATTCAGAGATAGACCCCTCTTCTAGATCCTAGTTGGTGCTTTGAAAAGGTGTACTTGCAATTTTGACTAAGTTCCAGCTCTTAAATTTGTTATTCTAAATTTATTTCTGTACATTACAATATGAACAATATTTATGCCGTGGTTACTTATAATTAAAACCACTGTGCTACAAACCTGGCCCACCACGTCAAAATTGTTCCTCCATATTTTTCCTCTGTTCAGTCCCTGCACCGCCACAGACATACTTTTGCATGGTCAAGTTATGAGTTTGCACTCATCCTTTAATTCTACATAGCATTCTAGCAATCTACTGTACTTTCAGACTAATGCATGTAAGCACCATATTACATAAATGTGCTTCTTGACAATGTGTCAGTGCATGCTTATCTCCTCAGTCTATTTTTAAAATGTGGAAAGAAGAAGTGAAGGAGGTGTAATGTCTGTCCCATGGCTGTAATTTTTTCTGACATTAGGGAATGAAATCTTGGTGATAGCATCATTATGTCTTTTTTAATACTAATGAGACTGTCTGTATATAGTGAGATATTTCACTGTTTATGGACTAAGTTTAATTTGTTGTCTTGACACTGAGGAAATATCCAGAGACCGTGTTACCTCATTTATGAGCACAAAAATAACATTTCTCTCTCCCTCCCCCATCTTTCTCTTCATTTTCTTAGCTAATGTAAGGGATGTTCTAGCCAGGATTTAGGACTTCCTTGTTTTGGTAGTCTAACCAGATTTCTACAATGTTCCTCTACATCAAAGGCCACTAGAAGCCTATTACCAAATCACATGAGTTTGGAGTTTGATGTGCGGTGGCTAATATTTCCAAGGAATGTTCACATTCACAGGTGTATGTGTAACTCATACAATTTTTGCTCAGAAATAATATGAGGCTATGGGGTTATTTCTGGTCTGGGGCCACCTCTGAACCAAGCCAAGATCAATACACTGACACAGAATGATAAAATAATCAAATTGTGCACCAGATGGTCCGTATCTAACATGTCCCTGTTTCTTTTTAAGGAAACTTTTCTTTTAGTGATTGTTGATAAGTTGCTGCCCTTTAAAAAAGAAAAAAGATGGGTAGAACTCTGAGGAAAGGCAGATCTCAAGGAAGCTGGAGCCTTTCCGCACTTCACTGTTGTAGTGCTATTATTCCACTTTCAACATCCTATGGAATCCTGAGGGTTGCAGTTTAGGGAGGGGCATTTAGAATTCTCAGCCAGAGAGCTCTTGGGCCTCAGTTAAATACAAACTCCAGAATTCTATAGAATGTTGAAAGTGGAATAATAACACTATAACAGCATTGTGTGGAAAGGCCCCTGGTTTCAGTGAGTAATGAATTTGTTCTGGGTTTTAATATGAACTTTGATTATCTGAGTTTCTGCACCAATTTCAGGCAGAGGGCTCAGCACCTTTAAAGTTCAGATCATAAAACAGAGCTGATTCAGATCATAAAACAGAGCCCTCTGACATCAAAGCCACCAACCTCCATAGTTCTGTTTCATCTCAATAAATGTAGCAGCCCTCTTAGGTCTCTGGCAGGCCACTGTCAGAGGTTTTACTCAATTAAGTTGATCTTGTTTGTATTTCCCTGGACCAGAGGTAACATATGGGCTGCCATGTTCCTCAGCAATGAGTTTCTCTCTTCCTTTATGCAATTATTGGTGGATTTTGCATGAAGTCCAGTAAGAATACACATGAGTTCAGAGTGGGGGAGGAGGATGTTCCAGGTTTTGTCTAAAATTTTCAAGAGACTCAGAAGTCTTTTGTGGATGTGTAATAAGTCATCTGAACCTAGACAGAAGACTTTCACGAGCATCCTGCCATATTTATTTACAGGAAGGCCAATTCATATTGTTGCAGTTATTCAAACAGAGAAAGAGAAGGAGAGACTCAAAAGGGCCTGTGACCTATTGAATACTGAGAAAATATCAGTTCAATTTATTTTTGATGTATGCTCTGTAAACTTGCATTAGCCCAACTAAATGATTAGTCTCTTTAAAACAAACAAAGCCTCTCAATTTCTGTGCTGAAAGCAATATATTTTCCTGAAATATAGTCTTCCAAGACTCCTAGTATTAAACTTCTATTACAATACCATTTTGTAGACACCAGTAACATTTCTGCAATGACTTGTTTTTCTTCAAAGTTTTTTTTTCAGTTAGTTTTTGATTCATAAGATATCATGTGAGCCATAAATAATGATCCTTTCTATGTCATTGTGTTTAGGTAACATATACATTTTGTTTTTGTTTGACTTCAATTCTGTCTTAGGATATAGTTATTTTATATCATGAATGTTTATTTGGTTAAAATGGATGTTATATCTTTGAGACACAAATGGCACGTTGTTGTTGTTTTGGTCAACTGAAGATATGATATTAATTCATCTTGATGACCCATATTGCTTTTTTCAATCAGACAGGCAATCTTTCTATTACAGTTCTTTTGCTTTGTTACAGGTTTTGAAATATTTGTTTTTGCCTTATCTCCTTCAGTGTAAACAAGTATCTACGAGCAGCAGGTGTTTTTGGCAATACAATGATAGTCTGCAAAAGGAGATATTACAAACCTGACATGTCTATAATAAAAATGCCATCTAAATTCTGACAGATCATTGTACTTCCTTCACAAAGCATTCTATATAGGGAAGCGGAAAATGTTCCATTGGAAATCTCAAAGTCACACGCAATATTATCTTCCTAAGAGAAAAGGGATTATATACACTGTAGTATAGCAGTTAGAGTGCTGGAGTAAAACCCACTGGGTGACTTTGGGCAAGCTCTCTCATCAAGCTCTCTCTCAGTCATAGAAGAAGGCTATCCTGCCCAGAATACCCTATTTTAGGGTTGTTAATAGAGTTGGCCTGAAGGCATGTAACAATGACACAAAGCCCATTAATAATAAGTAATACACATATTAATACAATTAAGTTATACTGGACAAAGCTGATGACAAAACTGGTGACTATTAGGTTGAATGTGGAATTTGCTTGACTTTGGTTTTATTTAGGATCCAGTTTGTTATCCTTATGTAAAGACAGCCAAAACTTCAACACAGATGCACGAAAGGGAAGAATCAGAAAATCCAGGGTAACTCGCAGGGGATAAAAAAATGATCAGAGGGGGAAAAAGCACTGTATGGTGGGTATGATTCTCTCCCAAAAAAGTCCAACAGGACCTGAAGGGGAAGGAAGGGAAGGGAAGAAAGTGTGAGTTTCTCATAGAAACTGATAGAAATATATAAGAGGTAGCTAGTATTGGACACCCCTCCACAAAATAGATAGAAGAGCAAAAATGCCCGTCAACAGCTGAGGGTGCTTACGGGACACAGACATGGAATGCAGACTATGTGAGAGGGGAGACCGAAGACATCAGAGGAAGGGTGAAATGAGGTGGATGGAATCCTAACAGAGGCATCCCACATTGCAACATTTTATTCTGTAGCCCTACTTGTTACTATTACATTCAGTACCACCATAGCAATTGCATAGAAGATGTAAAATGATGTAAAAAGATGTAAAAAAATTAAAAGTATTTCATTTGAGTAACTGGCCGGTCTGTTTTGTGAAGTAAACTTGCCCCCATGACATAAGCAAATCTGATATGTAATTCTCCAGACTGGAGTAAATTACACATATGGTACTGACTGCAGTAGAATGTAGACGCAGGTGAATTTTTTTATTCCTAACGTGGTTCCCACCTGCAGGATAAAGAGAAGAAAGACTATTCATTTTGCCACCTCAGTTTTCTGTCCAAATTAAATACGTTAGGACCAGCAGAATCTGTTCATAATTCATTATATATCCATTTTGCCAGATTTCTAGTCCATCCTATCCCAAGGGCTCAAGGGGAGTAACTACAAGGATAACAAAGATGAATCCTTTTAAGGAAGACAATTCAGCTCCTTCAGAGAGAAGTTGAGGGAAAGTATGTTCTTCTTGAGAGAAAAATGTTCTCCCCATCAGGTTCTGTGAAGATCTGAGTAGACATTGTATAGGCATTGAATATCTATTGGGAAAAGTCCTCTCTGTGTTATAAAATACCACCCCCACCCTCAAAAAGCTGGTAAGTTTGCTTTCAAAATGTGCAGGCTTCAGACAGAGCTCTGCTTCTTCATCCTCATTTGTTATTTACTGTTGTTGTTGTGTGCCTTTAAGTCATTTCTGACTTATGATGACCCTGAGGTAAACCCATCCTAGGGTTTTCTTGGCTGGTCTCATAAGGTAGTTGCTTTTGCCTTCCTCTGAAGCTGAGAGAGTATGACTTGCCACCCAGTCGGTTTCCATGGCTGAGTGGGGATTTGAACCCTGCTCTCCAGAGCAGTAGGCCATCACTGAAACCACTACAGCATGTTGGCCCTCTAATTATTTATAGAAAGCACTCAATATATATACTGAATCTGTAAATGAACAACATACAGTACTCTCTGTTCACAGACTTACTATCTAATTAAAGCATGACAGAAAAGGAAAAAGGGCACACAAGGAAAAAGATAGGTTGTTCCTTGAAATGGAAAGCCCTTCCCAGTCCCAGAGAACAAATCCACAATGATTGCAAGAGCTCTACCATTTAATGAGACTTTAAGTAAGAGTGTGACTACTTCCCCACGCCCTGGAAAGGGCACATCCCAGTAGGGAGTTCAATATGGTTGCATTAGTCAGTATCTTAATTTCCCAAGAATACCTCTGGCTCCTTCTTTCTGGGGGAGATGAACTTGGTAACAAGACGTAAGAAAAGGAACTGGGGAATGTCCTGGTCTCTGTCCCATCATGCTGGATGCTGAATTTGGGTCAGAGGAAGAGGGTAGACTCTTTCCAGGTAGCAGATGTGTTCATGATTAAGCAGCCCAGCCTGCTTCCTGCTACTGCCATTTTGGAAATCATATTCACATTTCTAGAGAGTTACAGAAGCAGAACATCTCTGTAGTGGAGGAATCCAGGAAAGTCAGAAAAGTTTGCTGTGTCTCCTCATGAAATAAACTTGGACTGATTCCTGGACAGATTCAGGTGGTTTCTGAAATCCTGTCCATTAGAATTTCTGTATTGATTTAGACTTCCAAACTACAAGGTCTTGTTTCCAAAGTGAATCCCATGCATTACAAGTCTTTCCATTTAATGAGATCCCTGCGTTCATTGCTAAGAAACAGTAACAAAAAAATTGATGCCATCTCACACAATTATTTCCATGCAGAGAACCTTGGCTAGGGTGTTTTACTAATGCATGGGAAGATATGTTTTTGCACTAAAAAAAAAACCTGCACAAAATTGATATTAATACAATCAAATATGTGCCCTCATCAAGACTGGATTGTTACTGTTGTTTGCTTTGTTTTACTAATCTAGATGTGCATTTTATTTATGTAAAGCAGGGGCCAGCAAACTTCAGGCTTATCAGAACTATTTTGTATTTTACCAGAGACCACAGATTAAACAACCTGGAGTCAGAAAATCTTGCATCTCACCCAGAGACCAATAGATTCTGATCTATCTTCTGCTCAGTCTTGATAAAGAGGAGAATAGGATAAACATGACATTCATCTCATGTTAAGTTAAAGACACAGCTAGAATCTCCACCTTGTCCTCCACAGCTGGGTGCTTCTAATTTTTATAGTGTTAACGAAAGGTTGATAATACTTGCCTTCTCAGGCCCAATTTTATCAATAAAACTAGTCTCATATTCAGCAATGCAGCTTATGGAAAAAAATGACCATTGGTGCCAACTGTTCAGGCATTGATTCCCTGATTAATTTTTATAAATTATCCTAGGCCCTTTCCGCACGAGGTAGTTAAAACAGGCCAAGGCGTCCTGGCACGGAGGTCGTCCGCATCTTGGATCGGACTAGGTGTGGACTATTTAACTTAGTTCTGCACCTTAGTCCAGTCCAAACTGCCCCCAAGCGGTCCTCCAGCACACTAAGTAAAGACCGGAAAAATCAGGTCTTTACATTTTCTGGAATGCGCCATTGCATTCCTACTTACCTGTGCAGATGCACAGGCTCGCACCAATGCCAGCCTGCAATCAGAGGAGGGCGGGTTGTGGGTGTGGCCAGCGTCAGCGGTTGTTCCACTCCCACGAAGACACCGGAAGCCGCCATTTTCAGCCGGAGCAGTGCGGATCTACAGACCTCGCACTGCTCTAGTTCGCCCTGCACTAATGGAGGAGCCCTGCGGAAGGGCTCAAGGGAAAGTCTGCATTACTTTGGACCCAAGAAGAGCCGGTAAGTAACGGCACGGAGCGATTCACTCGCCTCATGTGGAAAGGGCCCTAGTTAGAGTGAATTAAGGAGATGCTGGAATGCAAACCCATGGAAGAATAAGAAATCATACTGTGGAAATTGGCTCATTCATATCAAGAGAATTAGATCTCTTTCCATTTTTATTTTATTTCTATCCTACCTTTGTCCCAACATTAGACTCAAGGCAACTTACAACAAGACTGAAAAAAGATAATTAAAAAGCTAACAGTAAAACAGTTAAAACACAATTTTTAAATACCTCTGTTCAATTTAAGAAAGGAACTTCCTTAAGATCACTTATTAATAATACTGTCCATCATTATTCTTTTCTTATAGCTGTTGATTGAAAAGGCTGTTTTCTTTTGTATGACATAATAGATACTGTTTAATAAAAACTGATCTTTAAAATAAAAATTCCAATGCTGTGTCATATGAGAATTTTTAAAATCTGTTTTAATGATAACATAATCTTAAAATCTTAAATAAGTCACATAGGTGTAATCAAAGTGATGAATTAATTTTAAAAAACTAAAATAGAAGTGTATCTCAAAGGTCAAACGCTGTAGTTCCTATCCTTTAGGAAGATGTATGTGCCATATATACTTCTTAATATCATATCATTTAAATATAAATCTAGTCCTTACTCTGAAATACAAGTAGATGCATCTATTCTTACTAAAGGCATGAGAAAAGAAGTAAAAATTAGATTACATCCCTCCATTCTTTATTGAACTGCGTTTACTGTTCTGTTTTTAAATAGAAGTTCTAAAATTAATTTAAAAAGTAGAGCATGAGTAGTTTGCTACCTGTTTCAGTTCCTTCTCTTTGCGTCCTTCTTCTGCCCTGTATGTTACTGATACTCATGTGTGCGTTGATAAAACAGTTGAAACACATTTTCATTTTTCATACTATATCAAGATTCTTTCTTCACTCCAATCAATTTTAGTGAATTGTGACATGTTGAAAACTCCACACAAAACTAATCTTAATATAACAAGGTATATCAGCCTGCTTTTTGGGAGGCAGTGTTTTATAGATTCATGAAATATGCACACTCATCCGTAAGAACATGGCACACTATGCTTTGCTTAAGCAGTACTAATTGGTGAGTAGGCTGAACACATGAGGATGGGCTTCAAGCTAGCTGTCATCTTCCACATGTAGAGATTGACTTCAGCAATGGGGTATACTATCTTAAGGTCCAAAACACCATCATCAAACAGTTAGAGGAATGAGGAAGAACTTATAAAATAATCATTCTAATAGCTTTTAACAACCTTCTTCTAAGACCTCCTGTTACCTGGCTATCATGTGTCTTTAGGACAAGTTCTGAAATTACCAGATCCTTAATACAAAGGGAGTGTCATTAAATTATAAAGCCTGTCATTACAAGAAAAGCCACTTATACATATCTCCTAAATATACTTACCTGGCAGGGACAGTTGTTACCGCTGTTTCTAGCCCGAGCGTGTGGGATATTAAGATATCCTTTGAAATCAATAATTTGGCCTTCTGTACCCATTCCTCTCCACGTGCTTGCAAGGCCCCCGGACAAGCACGCACACAGGCATGGCCAACAATAGCAGAACCATTCAAATCCCAATCTAGGCAGGCCAGTCACTGCCGAATGCAGCTTCAGGAGACCTCAAGGCAAGTACCACATTATGTATTCACGCTACTTACAAAAAGATCCCCTGCCCTGCGCAGGCAGCTTGATGAGCAAACTATACAACACTCAAGCACTCCACGTTTGCATACTGGTTACTCTATTGACAATCTGGCTATAACTCAATCATCTAAAGTACTGACCTTTTGGAGGCTTTGTCTCCAGCCCCAAACTCATTGTTTTCCCCAAGTACGGACTAGCCTGAGGCCACAATTTTCCCTATAAGAACCCCTGACTTTGAGCGCTTCCTTGGATCGCTCTTGGCTTCCATCCCGCCTTGCTGTCGCTTTGTTCAGCGAGCCTTCCCCTCAGCCCCACGTGTTGAGAACCCACACTCCCCAGCTTCTTTGCTACTACCGGTCTTCAGGACAGGTGTAGTATTTCCCATACCAAACCTCCTCTAAAAATCCCTCTATCCGCTCCTACCTTAGTTTCTATAGTTCTTGTGTGAGTGTGTTGCATACACGTGTTTGATTGTATTTCAATAAAACAATTATTAACTTCAACATCTGCCTTATCATTGACTCGGCCTGATCCCGTAGACATAGGGTTCAAGATCTCGCTACGTTACCCTGCCGCTCGCATTGCAAACTGTGTGCTCTGTGCTAATTCCCTCCCCATTGTTTTGAGCACATTTAGGTGTCCCTCCCGGGACCCCCAGAAATCAGGGTAACACAGTCTCAAAAAAATCCTTTGTACTCACACTTTTTCAGCTGTTTAACTGTCCCGGTTTCTCTCTCCTCCTCCCACTTTCCCACTTTGTTTTAGCTTACTTCTGTTGTTGAAAAGTGAATTCAAACTGCAAAAATAGATTTCATTGAGGAAGAAGGGAGAGGAGATGGGAAACTCTTGTGATTCCCAGTTGTCATTGTGTGCCTTTAAGTTGTTTCTGACTTGAGGTGACCCTAGGGTAGGCTTTTCATGTTTTTTTCTTGGCAAAAATTGTTCAGAAGGGTTTTTCTTTGCCTTCCTCCAAGGCTGGGAGAATGTGACTTGTCCAAGGTCACCAGCAAGTTTCCATGGCTAAGTAGGGATTCAAACCCTGGTCTCCAGAGTTACACTTAGCCATGGAAACCTGCTGGTGACCTTGGACAAGCCACATTCAATGCTCAAACCACTACACCATGCAGTTGTAGGCTCAGGCAAAACCAAACTGCTGCAGCCTGTTCTGGCTTGTGTGTTCTTCCTCATTGATAATTGTTGCTATCTTGACCATACTCGGATATTGCTTGGCCAGAAATATCCTGGTTTTCATCCATGAAATGATGGAGGGTATGCATATATTTATGCAGACTCTCCGCACAATTCTGAATACTCATTTTCCATCATTCAGACCGATAGGGATATCCTATACAGGAACAGGGCGTTGTCCCATTCAAAATGTTGTTCTTCACATATGATTCAAATGTGTGAGGAGGTATAAGAGCAAGGCTAGCCCATTCCTCACCCACTTGGTCTAAATACTTTAGCAATGCCTGAATAAGCCTTAAAAGAACCTTGCTTCTTCACCTACACATGCATGTCTCAGCAAAATTGCTTCGTTGGGGAATGGCAAGAGAGAGAGTGTAGTGTAGTGGTTTGAGCACTGAACTATGACCCTAGAGACCAGGCTTCAATTCCCCACTCAGCCACAGAAATCCCACTGATGACCTTGGGTGCATCACACATTCTGTGCCTCAGAAAACCCAGTGATAGATTTACTTGAAGACACACAACAAAAACAACAACAACAACAATAACAACAGAGTCACAGGACCTGAGAGAACAAAAAAAACCCCCTTTCTAAATTCAGCACACACTGGACAAGATTTAGGCATAAAATGGAAGAAGAGACCATTGAACTATTTTCTCCCATGCTGCAAGCAAGACCAGGTTTGACAAAAGAATTGGTAAACTTTGTTTCCTGTTGAAATGTCATAACATAACACTAAAGGCATTATAGTAAGACTTAATTTTTAGATTTACATTTAAAGGCTAGTGCACACATCTGTGTTTATTACTTGATGACTTCAGCATCTGGCTAAGGCTTGCATAGGTGAAGAGATCAAAATAACTGTATTTTTGCATTAATGGGCTTTTCATATCTTCTTGCATATCTTCTTGCACAAACTTACATTTTTTGAATAATTTTGGGTGAACAAGGTCTGTGTTAAAAAAGAACAATGGGAACTTCTTAGCATTCTTGTTTCTTAATGTTAAGATCGTTAAACATTAATCAGTGAATTTCCATTATGTGACATCTGAGATAGTGAACAGATCTACACAAAAATCAAATGCATCATGCCTTGATTTTCAGAAGCTGAGAACATAGATGTTACCCTGTTTACTGGGGGTCCCATGAGGGACACCAAAATGTGCTCAACAATAGGTGGGGAAGATTAGCTCTGAGCACTGCTTTAGCGTTACGAGAGGCAGGGTAACTTAGCAGGATCTTGAACCCTATGTCTACGGGGTCAGGCCGAGTCAAGGAGCACACAGAAGTTGAAATAATAAATGTGGTTTATTAAAAACACAATCAAACAGTGTATGCGGCACAGTCATACAAGATAACTACAGAAATAAAGGTTGGAGTGGGATAGAGGGGTTTTTAGAGGAGTTGTTGGTTTGGGTGATACTTCACCTGTCCTGAAGCCCGGCTGGAAGCGGAGAAGCTGGGGAGCGTGGATCTCAGCACGTGGAGCTGAGGGGAAGGCTTGGTGGACAAAGCGACAGCAAGGCGGGATGGAAGCCAAGAGCGATCCAAGGAAGCGCTCAAAGTCAGGGGTTTTTATAAGGAGAATTGTGACCGCAGGCTAGGTCGGACTTGGGGAAAACAATAGATTTGGGGCTGGAGATAAAGCCACCGAAAGGTCAGAATTTGAATGATTGAGTTATAGCCAAATTGTCAATAAGATAGCCAGTATGCAAACACGGAGTACTTGAGCGTTGTATAGTCAGATCATCAAGCTGCCATTGAGGGGCAGAGGATCTTTTGAAAGCTGCGTGCATACCTAATGGAGGTACTTGCCTTGAGGTCTCCTAAAGCGGCGAGTCGGCTATTTCTGGCCTGCCTGTATTGTGTTGGAATATTACGGCGATTATCAGCCGAGCCTGTATGCGTGCTTGTCCGGGGGCCTCGCAAGCATGTGGAAGGGAATGGGTATGTGAGGCCGAATTATTGATATGAAGAGATATATTTTTATATCCCCCAAAGCTCGGGCTAGCCAGGGCTGTAACATAGACATCCATTGTATCTCATTCAAGCCTTACATAAGACTTCTGTATTCATCTTGATTAAATACCCTAAACAAACCAGATCCTGTCTGATCTTGTGAAGCTAAGTAGGGTCAGCCCTGGTTAGTACTTGGATGGGAGATTATCAATGAATGCCAGGTACTGTAGACAACACTGCAGAGGAAGGAACTGGGAAAACTTGGCCTAAGAAAACCATATGAAAAATTCATGGGGTCACCATATGTCAACAGGTGACTTGAAGGCAGAGACACACATTCAACTGGACTTTAAACAGTGCATTGTTTTTTAAAAAATATTTTTTATTTAAAACAAATATAATTATGAAGTGCCTGTGAATTGTCCGCAGTGTCAAACGTCTGCTTCCTTGACTCATTGATTGTGACACGTGGCCTTTTTCAGAAAAGATTTCCCACATTTGGAGTTTTGATATTAAAAATTCTGAGAGATGTGGATGAACAAAATTTCCCTGTCTCTTATATTTGCATAAGAATCATACACAACTGCACACTGCCAAATGAGTTTTGATTCTTGAGTTCTTAGAGTGGTTGACACTTTAGTGTGATTGTGTGTGTGGGGGTCTCATGGCCCACCCTCATCATGTCTGTAACCTAGCAATCACATGGGATTTTTCCAGTGTAATAACAATTACAGATGTTACTGCTAAAGTAGCAACCATGCTACCACAGCAATGAGAGAAGACCTGTACCTGAGAAACATATATTAAATCTACCTTTAATTTGAACATCACTTTGTCAGTGCTTTATTATCTGATGAGTCATCCTCTGGGAATTCACAAGGGAGACTTGTTATCAGGACAATATAGTCTCTGCTTTCTCATGTTCATTTTCTATACCATTCCTTTAATGCTAGAATAACAAGAACACATAGAAGGAACAAATCACATTGTTGTTTCCTGCTTCATTACTCCTTCTGAATGATTTGAGTGTTAAATTAGTGAGAGCCATATGGGATAGAGCCTCAGGGCAGCAGCAACAGCAACCAGATTGTCCCACAATATAATAGGTCTCAATATGCAAACTGTCCCCAGCAAATAGCATTCAGATTTATGTCAACCGATATGGGAGTTCTGTCTGGGATGTTTAATTTGTGGTGGCCATTTCATACATGATGAACAAGCTGAAATTAAATCTTGACAAGATGAAACTTCTGCTGGCTTGGCTTGGGGATTGGGGACCAATCTGTTCTCTCAGTCTTAGGCCTTTTCTGCACTACCCTGTTATAGTGCTATTATTCCACTTTCAACATCCTGTGGAATTCTGGGGTTTGTAGTTTGCTGAGGCCAAAGAGCGTTCTGGCTGAGAATGCTAAAGGCCCTTCCCTAAAATCAATGAACAAGACTTTAAAACTTGCTGAATATTGGGCTCATCCCCAGCTGACATCTGAAATGGGTCTCTTAAATTAGCTTATCTTAGCTTAGATACTACAGCTTAGATTACATTTCATATTTTAATGGTTCAGACCCTGGAGATAAGGGTTTAATTCCTCACTTGGCCAAGGAAACCCACTGGGTGACCTTGGGCATGTCAGACACACTCAGCCCCAGAAAAAAACTATGATAGGCTCACCTTAGGGTTGTCAGAAGTTGAAAATGATTTGCAGGCACACAACAACAATAACAACATAATACTTTCTTTCATGAATGGCTGTGAACTTTTGTTTCACCTAATTTCTTGTTTACAGAGGATGGTGGTGATGAGAATAGAATAGAAGACCTTTTCTTGATCCAGTTGTGAATTTTGGCCATTTCTGCGCTAGACTGTTACAGTGCTATTATTCCACTTTCAACGTCCTATGGAATCCTGGGGTTTGCAGTTTCGGGAGGGGCCAAACTGCAAACCCCAGGATTCCACAGGACGTTGAAAGTGGAATAATAGCACTATAACAGTCTAGTGTGGAAAGCTTTTTTCAGTTGAAAGTAAACTTCCTGGCTTTAATCCAGAGAAGTCTCTTCCTTCACAGAAGGAGTTGCATGGAGGCTTCTTTTCATCCAAGCAGAGGTGCACTTTCAGAAATGTCTGCACCTACTCGCGGTCTGTTGCACAATTCCCACAGTGTACTAGAGGGTCGTCTGAATCATTTGGGGTGTTTTTATTGGGTATGTTTTAACTAAATACTCATGTTTCAAGCAGAACTTTTTATTTTACTTGCACTTTATTATGAGATCCTTGAACACTATGTTAATTTGAAGTGCAGGACATAAAAAAAAATTATACACACATAAATAAAGAAGGAATAAAGGAATTTGCATCCTTTGCTTCCATAAGCTAGAGCATTCTATGAACAGAACATATCTCATTCTCTGTATCCAGCTCCCAATATATTCCTATTACTGTATTTTATTGGGTGGCTGTTGGACAAGTCAATAAGGATGTGCCTCCCATGCTATACAGTCAATTTGGCCTCACTTCTGAGTACCAGTTTAGCTACAATATTTCTTTTGCTGAAGAAGGACCTAACCATCTGCTTTTCAAAAGATGGATTTTTGCCCTTCGCCTTTTTGAGTACTGGACTAAGAATAACGTTGTGAGATTGATATTCTTTGATCATGGTACTTACATATTCACATACTACGACTGAAATGTGTACCTTGCTATTAACTTTTTGTGCTAAGGCCTTCATATGGGAGGAACATCAAATTTTGTTAGAAATGAGCCATCTGACAATTTGCTGCTTGCTTTGCATTGCCGTCACCAGAATGCCATCAATGCATTTGGTTTCACTGAACAGCTGTTTCTTCATCTTTTAGCAGTTTTTAGACTATTTCTCATATTTAAGGAATAAAGTCCCTTACCTGGATACATTACAATTAGTCTTAGAAACTGAGATCTAAGGCCATTTCTGCACGGGGTAAGGGAATCGTCCCGTGACGCTATTCACCGGACTTTTGGGCTCCCCAGTCCAGTCCACGCTGCTCCGGAGCAGTGCGTGGCCACCGCTCCGCACTGCTCCGGGATCGAAAATGGTGGCTTCTGGTTGGTCAAGGCTCTCGACCAACCACTGAAGCTCGCCAGCCTAAAGCCTGCCCCCGGCAGATCGCAGGCTCGCACCAATGCGAGCCCGCGAATCTGCATAAGGGAGCAGGCTCACAGTGGTGTGCTCCGTGCTTTTGAAAGACCTGTTTTTAGCGGTCTTTCAAAAGCACGCTGGACAACCACTTGGGGTCATTCCAGAGCAGGCTGGGGTGTGGGTCTACCGTACGTAGGTCCGACCCAGTCCGCTCCCAGGTGCAGACGTCCTCCCTGGAGGACGCTCTGCCCCGTGTTAAAAACCCTGTGTGGAAATGGCCTAAGATTTAATACATATATGATTCTTTTAATTAATTGCTGTAATACATTATACCAAAAAACCCTATATTCCATTTAATCTATTAAGTTCCATTTAGGTCAGGATTTGGCCTTCAGTTCCCATCAACCTGATCCAGTATGAACATTGTTTAGGGACTATGAAAACGGGAAATCCAAAGATGCTTTGCTGTTGAGGCTTGGTTCCAAAGAACTATGTCAATAAGAAGAAACGCATTTGTGCTGTTCCACAGACAATCTGCACATATGAGACTAGAAATTTCCCAGTGCAGATACAGTGTACTAGACCCTGCATTACATCTTAGGAATCAAAGACTAAGGAAAATACAAGCTGTAGCATACAAATATAATTGATCAAAAAAATGGTATTGCAAAGAACCTGTACATGAATTTGCTCAAACCCAATATCTCTGGGCTTGGAGGAGAGAGGGGTCTAACTCAACAATCTTCCAGGAGGCTGGACACTCCTACTGTGAGTAGAAATTGCTACTAGTCAAGGACACCCCTGTTTCATATATGGCTATCATTTTGGAAGATTCTGATGACATTCAAAGTGTTCGTTATGATTTTTAAAGCCCTACGCAGCTTGGACCTAGAATATCTTAAAAAATATATCTCATTCTATAGCTTTTGTCTGTCCCACCAACATTACAGATGTGGTTGGTGAACACGAGGGAGAGAATCTTCTCAGTGACTGCTCCCAACTTGTAGAATACCCTTCCACAGGAGGTTTGTTTGGCCTCCTGTCTACTCTCTATCCATCGGTAGGCAAAGGCCTTTTTATTTAGGCAGGACTTTGGCTTTTGTGTTACTGTGGCAGAAGGAATTTTTAATGGAGTGTGTTATGCTTTTATATTTCTACTATGTTTTACTATGATTTACCAGTTGTAATTCAATGTTTTTAATAGAATTGTTTATATATACATACATACATACACACACACATACATACATACATACACGCGCGCACACACACACACACACACACATATTTAAAAATTGTATCAAATAGCTTTTTAGTGTACTTTGTTTCTAACTAGAAGTGAGCCACTTTGGGTCCCATATCAGGAGAGAGGCAGGATATAAAAAATAAAATAAAATTGAGAGTAAATGTTAACAAATACTCAGAAAATGTATGTCAAGGGCAGCTGGTAGTCTTTGAAGCTTACAACAGCAGTATGGCATTGACCCACAGACAGGTTTCACTGGCTCTGCTCATCAATCTCAGTTGCTAACTTGAACTCTATAATGATTGCTTAGTCAACAACCTACCCTATTTTTTTTAAGAAATCCAGTCCTATTATAATCTTCTGTCCACTGGGTTGGGGGTAAGCCCTACTGAACTTAGTGGGACTTATACCCACAGGACTGCATTGCTAATTTGCTATTTTATGCCTCCACAATTTATGATCAACAAGCCCAACTAGCCTTTGAGGCCAAATAAATCTCTCCTTATAAGTGTCTTCATGGGACTACAAACAGAGGTGCCATTAAGTCTAGACCACAGGGATCAGATCCAGGGCAACAATGTCTAGCAGGTCCCCTAAAACAGTAATTCTCATATTTCACTCTTCATGTGTTTTGGACTTCATCTCCTAGAAACACCAGTCAGCTTGGTCAATGGTCTGGAATTTTGGGAGCTGAAGTTCAAAACACTTGGAGGACCAAAGTTTGAGAACCACTTTCAAGAAACAACCCCCAGATGATCCCAGCAAACTGTTGGGCTATTGGTGATAGCAAACTACAGCATGTGTAGTTAAAGAAACTTTTGCACTAGCCCATTGTAGCCATATACACATCCTTTTAACTAAAAGTGTGAAAGTGGGAGTAAGATAAGCCAATCCGATTCTGTGTTTGGTATTGTTGTGGCCAATGATGGCACTAGAACAGTGGGAAACAAATGTCCTAGCAGTCTGGTGCCCTAAATATATCTGATGAGTTCAGCTCACTAACAATCACTTATCTAGAAAAATGCTTTGAATTAAAATTGTGTAAATGTGGCTACAACCTCACTTAGCCATTTGGAGAGGTTTTTCTTTCATCATGTATGCTGGCTTACAGACAGTGACCCAGCCAGTGCAATGGTGGGAGAAGACAAAGAAGATCGTTATTGCTGGTAGTGATAAACTATGGCTGCATCATCACCAGGTTAAAAAATAAAATAAAATGGGGACAAGCATGAAAGGCGAGGGAAAGCAGTCACAGTAATGAAGTAGTTTCTGCAGTAGTTTCTCCCTGTCCAGGAACTCCTTAAATTGAGTAGTTCCTCTGGGATTGGCCACATATGTAGCTGCTGATCCAAGTTGTGCTGGCTTGTTTTAGAGCATGTTAGCAACATGCAACATTGTTTGCTCATAATGGAGCAGAATTTTCACTAAGCACGATATTCACCAAGTGCAGAACTCTACCCCCCTCCCATAATCAAACTTAGCTATATGAACATTAACATATTACCAGGGAAACTGTATTATTCTGGTCTGCAATTAAATTGAATAGGGACAGAATGTAATTAGCTGTTCCGCTAGGAACACTTCAGAGATTAAAATCTGCCTGAAGTAGGGCTCTGTCAACAGCTCTCGGTTTAATTTATTGCTTTTAAAATCGTCAGCAAACTTAGCTCAATAAAATTTACTGCCCTTTCCTTTATCACATTCTGTGGTTGGCCATTTTAAGTACATAAGAGGACTGTGATTATTCAAAGACAGGTTCTGCCTAGTACTGAGCACAATGTGCTTTCTTTCTCTGTTTGCATTGAAATATGCCCCCTCAAAGTATACAGATGCTGAAAGCAGTACAGACAGTGGCTGCTATGTTGAGTGGGCAAAACCACACTGTTGCTCACCTTTTGATGTACATTCTGAAGGAGATCTCTCCGGTCCTGATCTGTTGATTCCCAGCCCAACTGCACTGATACTGTGCATTTCAAATCCAGCTTCCTTCATCTCCACATTGATTGATTTCTTTCACATAATGCTTTCACTCATTTCAAGTTGTTTTGATCATCTCAGTCCTGGCTGTTGAGATTCTACCTCATTTTAGACCCAATTTACATAAGGCCATCAAGAGCAGGGAGAAATTCCAAAGATGAATTCCAGCACTGCTGAAATCGTGAATGAACTCTGATAGTAAATCCTTGCCAGAGCATGTAGAATTCATGGTGGATAGTGGTTGAGAGTGCCATTCTAACCACCTAACTGCTTAATTCTGAGCTTGTCATTTTGGCATTTGAGAATCTGCTCAATATGTACAAGCATCAGTGACATTGTCTATCTAGAGAACACTGCCAAGGGTAGGATACTAGTGACTTGAGTATGTTCTGATAGCAGTTGCATGTTGAAGAAATTGTATGACTTGGACCATTACGTACAGGCATACCCAACTTGAGGCTTACGTTCAAATCAGAGCTTTCTGAATAAACTTACATCATACCCATATGTTACATTATTGGTGAATTCCCCTCCCTGCTGAATTATGCAATATGAGCAGTGAATCTTAGTCATGGCTGACTCCCCTGTTCTGATATTGAACTTATTTCTACTGAAACCTAGAAGAGGATCTGATTCTAAAATCAGATCTAAACATGTCTGCCCCCCATATTCCAGTGCAGTCATATTCCTATCTCCTGAGCAAAGAAACACATTCAGAGAACATTCATGCTGCTATTCATGTGAGTATCTCACATACTGCTACTGTTGCATAGAGAACAAATAATAATAGCCTCAGCAGTAATGGCTATGATCACTTGATAGCATAAACCCATGATCCAGCTATTGCAGCACCGTTATCATGAGCGATGGCTGCTTATATGTCAAACAATTAGCCTAACACTAGGAAACCATCTGTGAGGCAATTGTCATCTGGTCTAAGGAACACATGAATTCACCCTTACTCTTCATCACCCTGCCACATAATCTTCCTAATGATTTGGCACTAGAAATTAAAGTAAATTATGCCTTACAGATGTGAAGAATGACTTTTTGTCCTGCCACTCTCATTTCGTAGGGCATACCAAAGTATGTATTTTTGTTGACTGTGAAATCTCAAGAACTCTTTATTCATTTAGATGTGCAATCAGAAGACAATTTAAAGACAAAGTACTCAATGACAAATGGAGCAAGGAACTTGATCCCTATCAAGTGGAGACCTGGGCCATCCAGGGCTGTGACAGACCAGGCTTGCTTTTATTCTCCCTCTCTGGAGAAACAGCACCTTTTTATATGATTACTGCCCCCCTGCCTCCCTCTCCACATTTAATCACCCTTCTGCTTTCCCTAAGACCACAACCCTTGTGGATATAGGGTGAAGTGTTTTCAGATTTATCCCAAATGAATGTGTCGCTTGAGGTAGCATGTATAACTGAGCTCAAATTAAAGAGACACTGTATGGAGGCTCCTGTTAAACTTTATTAAAAGAACTAACAAGGGAGAGGTATTGGGCAAATCAATCTGTCAAACAGAAAAGAACTTCCAGACATTCATAGGCAAACACTTCACTATGTTAACAAGCCTTTAGCTTTTCTCCCACTCTCGCTGACCTATCACTGAAGAAACTCTTTTTCTCACATGCACCCTGTATATATACTCCCTGCAATCATCTTCCACACAGCCCCTTCCACTGGCTAGGCTGATTCTCCTTAGTCAGGGAGCCAATCAGATTAACTCCTCTCTGTTGCTAGGGTGGCTCTGCTGGCTCCACCCTCCTAGGGTTCGTCACAATTCCTTCCCCCAGTTTTTTTAATTACCTCAATTCTTCATGCTTACTGCTTCTATTCAAGAATGCAAAAATACAGAATTTCAAGCGTGGTTGAGATTAAAGAATTTTTAAAATATTTTAGTTATTTTCTTTTTTAAAAAAATATTCACACAAAAATAATTTTTGTATGTACAGCCAGTAGTTGCTGCACAAACATCAATCTGAGAAAAACAAAAAGTCCCCAAAGTTCTGCAACCCTTGATTATTTTCTCAAGAGCATGTCTCAGTGTGTTACTGCATGCTTTTTTTAAAAATCAAGGATAAGAAACTTTGTGAACATTCTGTACCTCTACAGTGCCCGTGCAACAACAAAAATGTGGCCCAACTTAATATGTGCATAGCAGCTGGGCATTCGAGAGCAGTCTAGTACATTCTTGAACAGGCCTCTGAAAAATAGAGATAAATGGTACCGTTCTGTGCATGCCTATTTTAAAAGTGATAGAAAGTGAAAAGCCAGTGGTCACCCAGGATTAGCAAGTTACATCTGTAGGGTGATGGGCATCCTAAAGAACTGATATTCAATAATGGACAACATGTGCAGAGGTCAGCCTGCTATACAGAACTGGAAAAGTCATGCAAGAAGCATTTCTTCTGGGATTGCCAGTTTCCATAAAGCTACGAATGCATAAATGAAAGGTCTCTACCTGAACCAGAACCTGTGTGAGTCAGAGTTTTCATACCAGCAGTAGCTTGTGGTTTGTGAACCTTTGGAACAATGAATCCAACTATGGATTTAACCTAAATTTTAAAGAAGCTCTCCAAAATGCTGAACTTATTTTCGGGTAGAATTCACTACCTTGGATGGCTCCTTAAAGTGTGGACTGACATCGAGAGCAGATTTGGGCTGTTTCCACACCTTACGTCCTTCCATTGTGGTCCCAGTGTCATCCCAGCAGTGCCTTTGCCAAGATGGCAACATGACGCAAATGCTCGCCTCCGCACCCAGCCAGCTCCTTGCAGAAGGGAGCACAAGCAACACATGCTTTTCTTCTGCAGCACAGCCAATCTCTTTCCCATGCTGCGGTGGGGAAGGAAACACCTCTATAGTGCTTCCTCCCATTCTTCAAGGCCACTGGAGATGGGAGTGTTGTGCGATCATGGGCCATTAATGGATTTTTTCTGTTAATGGTATATCCCGCAATCGCGAAGGGTGGAGACATGTTGGCAGCAGGTCTGTGACGACATGCAGTAGCATGACTCATGACTCCAGTGTGTCCCCATTGTGGGACAGCACACCATGTGGAAATGGCCTCAGACTTCGAACCATCAGCTGCTGGTGCACATGAAATGTGACACTTCATGTGACCTTGCATTTGTTGTGTACAGAGGTGATGCCACAAGAGGGTGCACTGTACAATATGTTTTAGCGTTGCTCCTGGAAGTTAGGAAAGCACCATGCAGTGTTTATAGCCCGAGCAGTACTGTCTGGACATCTTCAAAAATTCTCTTAATATTAAGTGTATCACTTGATAGGTTATCACCAGTGCCAAGATGATAATGGATAGGCCCATCAGAGAAATCATGTGATGACCTGTGTTACTTGTAATATCTCAAGATCACATGTGGTTTTACTGTGCAAAGTATTTAGTTCGCAGTTCCAAATTCTGCTTCCTCTGTGCATTGCAGAGAGCTACACCACACTGTGATATATTTTAGGCAGATTTCAAAGGCTGATAGAATAATAACCCTTTTGACAGGCAGGCATTTTTTTCCCCAGGCTTATGATAGCTCATCTGGCAGCATTAGAGAAGTATTAAAATTGCCCTATAATTTATGTTATTTCTTTTGCTGCTCTCAAGCTACCACCTCTGTTGCTTTATTCTATTGAACTCCTTCACTTCTTTTCATTCCTGAATGAATAGCGTCTAATGCATCATCTACATAGAATGAACTACTTTATTTCACCCAGAATAAGCCCACTTTTATCTTCATCCAGGGCCATCTTCCATTAGTAAATCTGGCACTTCTTTATTATTTGCCATAAAGATGGGAAATGAGCTGGAATATCAGTAACTGGAGTCACAAATTAGCAGTTTGGTGTGCCAGCTGATAAGAGAGTCAGGAGATTCCTCAGTGCAAAGTGGATTTCACTCTTTAGAAAGGAGAGTGGGGAATCACCTGGAAATGTACACAGGGAGGAAAGAATCAAGTATAGCCTTAGAAAATCTTAGAAGAAAAACAATTTTTCATTCTGAAATTATGTTTGCTTTTGACAAGAGGTGTGATTACAGCTAACATTTCTGAGTCAGTTCTGGTGACATCATTCTTAGTAGAGGCTTGCTGATTTCTGACAATAATACAAATGAGTATTTGAAACAATGATACTGAAAAGGCCAATTTCTTATCTTTTCCGTTTTATATCTCCTGTTTTAGAATGCTAATGTTTAATATTTAAATAAAATGGTCATTTTTTTTATTAAAGATATCACCAGAACTGTTTCTAAAAATCATTAAAACTGTATTGAATTAGAACTGAGCATCCTTTAATTACTTTCAATCAGACATGCAGTGTGAGAATTTTTTATTACTTAAAAAAAGAACAGAAATGATATGGCCTTTACGTGAAAACTTTTTTAAAAGCATGGGGTGGGGGGTGAGGGAGCACATGTTTTATCCACAAGTTATTTTGCCTTGTGAAAGACTAAAATTTCATGTTGGAAAGCAGAGTCTGCAAATGGAGTTTAAGTGAGCTTTGTGATATGACTGGAAAAATAATTTGCTTTCAGCATGACAGGAAGGATGGCAAAGGATGGCAAAATGTACAGGATTCATGATAACTGGGTTATTAGATTCTCACGGACCTCTGTACAAAATCCAATTAACAAAGGTAAGTGCTAGGGAATGACTGGTTTAAGTGAGCATAGGAGTGCAAGTTCAACATAATGCTCATAATTTTTTTTTAAAAAGTGTTTCATTTATATTTCCTTCTCTCATTCTCTCTAATTTCAGATCAAAAGGGTGCAAAGTCCAGGAAACAAAAAGAAAGAAACATTTTGAGCAAGATTGTAAATCTGAAGGTTGAAATGTTTGGCCAACCAGAGCAGAGGTGATGGGGTCCCAGTCTCATCAGTATCATAATGACTGGGAAATCTGGGCCAACACTGTACATCACCATAGCAAAATGTAAATATCTGCCTTCATACTGAATACTAACCTAGCACAGTGTATTTGGATAAATGCTCAGGGCTCATGGCTGTCATCCTGTTGTGCAATGTCAATGGACCATTTCCCAACAAACCCCTTGGAGGTACCACATCCAATGGAAACCATTTCTGAGCCCTTACTCCTCTTGGGGCCTGATTATGCAGGTACTACTTGGCTGCTAAACCATACTTCCCACTAGTTCTGACCATGCCTTGCATGACTACCCTTGATCCACAAGTTTCATGGTCCCAGGGAGAAGAGCTTTTTCCCCTGAATCTATTCAATCTACTGCCAAGTACATTGTGGACCTGAAGTAACCCAAGAACCAGAACTGGCAAAAACTCCCAGTTCTTTACCATCTAAGTGCCAGGACTTCCCAGATGTGTTTGATAAAAAGGAAGTGGATGATATGCCCTCACACTGACTGTATGATTGCCCTATTGACTTGGTTCTTGGTTCTCCCCTTCTAGCAAGGCAGATCTACTTGCTCTCAAAGCCAGAACTCACTGATCTATGTGACTTCCCAGAGAAAAATCCATACTGGGGATTCATCTACCCACTGATATCCCACATTGAGGCCCTTGTTCTTTTCGTCAAGAATAAATGAGAGGAACTCTGCCTCTGCAAGAATTACTGAACTCCAAACCAGATCTCCATCTGTAATAATTATTTGTTGTCTACTGTTCCTGAATGCCAAGAAAGACTCCTTATAGCCAAGGCTTTCACCAAACTGGACCTTAGGGGGCTTATAATTTGCTCTGTATCTACAAGGGAAATAAATGAATAGTGGCCTTCAAAACTAGTTACGGGCATTATGAGTATACAGTGGTGCCCTGAAATACCCCTTCTGTCTTTCTTATCTAGATTGATTTGTCATTATTTATCTGGATGATTTCCTTATCTACTCCCCCAACCAGACAGCTCAATATGCACATGTTAGGGAGGTACTGCAGGGGCTGTGGGAACATCAACTTTATGCCAATCTAGAGAAATGTGCTTTCAACCTACATGCTGTAGACTTGCTTGGTTACCATATATTACCAAATGAGATAGAGATGGACTCCAACCAAGCTGGAGACTATGGTGTCCTGGCACCCCCTCCCAGCTGTGCATGGTCTTCTCACCCTTTCTTTGATTGTATCTATGCACATGGCACTGTTTTTTAATATGTACTGCACTGGGATCAATATATGCTATCTACTTGCAGACATATGGGCTTATCTATTACAGTTTATGCCATATGGTGATGTAAGGATGAATTGAATTATGGGTATGGGAAACTTATTGGCACATTTCTGTACATTTGTGTTGCAACATTTGCATTGCATTGATAGTACACATATGTGTGTATAGTCATGTGAACAGAAGAATAAGGGGAACTCTGACTGAAAGCAATTATCTTCCTTAACTTTAAGGCACCATCTTATTCAAGCAATCCATGAGGTAAGCTACAGACTAGCCAGTTTAAAGCCTTGTTGGGAAGTACTCACCACCCTTGAATCATCTTAACCTCAAGGTGAATCAGTTGGTTAAAACAGTGGCAGTTAGGTATCACTTGTGGTCCTTTTTTGGTGGGGTGTGGAGAAGAACATCCTTGTCCTTTTCATTTTGAATAACCTGACCAAATTTATCAGAAGAAGCAAGGCACTCCTTTTCATTTCCCAATAATTAATCCTTTATTCTACCCTCCATCCCACATGTCAGTTTTGCTTTTGTGCTCTGAGCAAGAACTTGATAACTGTCCTTAAAGCCTAGTCGTATAATGCCAGTCCTAGCAGAATTGCACTGGCTGTCAGTGCCCTTCCAATCTGAAGTCAAGGTGCTTGCGATGACATTTAAAGCCTTCGGTGTCTTGTGACCTCAATATTTGAGGGAGCACCTCTACCTATAACTGCCTACTGGACTACTCAGGTTTCCTGGAGGCATTCTTCTCTGTGTCCCATCAGTGAGATCAATATGCTGTATTGGAACATGGGATAAGTCCTTCTTTCCTATTCCCTCCTGGTAACTACAGAATATCCCAGGCCCACTTTTGTGAGGAAGAAGGGAGTAATTATTCAGTACATCCCCAGAAACTTGCCAGTTCACACGTTGCTGATCACATAGCAGCAACCTTGTCTGGCAATCCTGAGTCCAGAGAGAGCTAAGCCACCTGCTCCAAAATAATGCATAATAAGACTGTAGGGCTGACATTTATAACAAATCAGTATTTATACCAGAGCTGTGCATATATGGCCTCCTAAAACACTGGCATACCGAGGCTCTCATTTAACCTGATAACAGGAGGTATTCCATGTGTAATTTTTAAATATTAGATCTGGGTTTAATCCTGCAGGGAGCAAAGCATTGAAATGTTACAACAGTGTGGCATCTCCCTTGCACTTGGTCTGTTCTCTTATCTTCATGGTGACATAGAAATCTGTGACAACTAATGTATATGGAAGAAAACTGGCTTAAGTAATATATGGTTAATTCATTTACGAACCTGGCTGCCAAAATGCAACAAAAGACCAGAAAGCAAAACAAAGCAGAATAATTATGAAAAAGATAATAAAAAAAAAAGCCGGCTGCCTAAAGTGAGATGCAGCAAAGCAACCTATTAAGTTCCCCATTTTACCACCCACTTGCTTCTCTCACACAAACGCCTGGGTCGTTAAAATGTGCCAAAATGACAGAGCATGAATGGGACTCAACCAATATCATGAAAGTTCTTCCAGGGGATATAAAGTGAAACACCTCCTACTCATCCATTCCAAAAATAAAAATGGATCTTTTTTTGGGGTTGTTGGAAAATGGTTGTTTAGAAATTACAACAAAGCATTTAGGAAAGTGGGATGTCAATGGAAAGATTAGCCTTTTGGCTGTGATGAAAGGATTTAAAAACAGTATCTTTTTCCCCCTCAACTGGCCTATAGTTAACAGGAAAAATAAATGCATGGAGATCAGCTTTGAAGGATGTAGAGAACAATTCCTGATTTTTGTGCTATTCTATGGCAGGATCAAAGCTTAACCAGAATGGTATAGTAGATAGAATGTTGAGCTTCATTTGCTGGAGTCTCAGATCAAATGCTTCCTTGGCCACAAACTTACAGGGTGCTGCTGAGCCAATCATCTTCATTATACATTATGTATACGTACATATACAATATGAGGTTATTAAGAGGCTGTTCAATAGCCACAATACATTGTTATACATGGGAATTATGTACAATGCCATGAGAGAAGGGTAGGATTAAGCTGTAATTAAAAACAATATGTAATCATCATCCTCACTTGACTATCATAAGGGCAAAAGAAGGGAAACAACAAAATAGTGCATTTTTTTTAAAAAAAATCAGTTTTAACTTGTTTTACTCCCAACAATAACTCATTGTTTATTTGAAGACAAGGTTGGGCAACTTTGGTCCTGGAACCGTATTCCGCCATCTTGGATTCCCATTCTTCCCCTCTGACATTCCTCGGGTGTCCAGAACTCCTTTGCTATGACACTGTCATTTGGTTAAGCTCTGCAGTTCGCTGGGGTTTCCCCCCCTTATTCTAAAAGATTGAAATACCTCTCCTAATGCTCAGTTCCTGCCACAAAGCTTGAAGCTAAAGTATGCTGATAGAGTTGTCCCACCCACTCCTGAATTGGCAACTGAGAGTTTCTCTGAAATGTAATTTGGCCCTTGGCTGGAAAAAAGGCTCCATGGCCTTGTTTAAGAGAAAGGGGGACGAGGCCTTGTCCAGCTTTTGGCTGTGGCTGCGGTATTTTGGAAGATGTTTAAAAGCAAACTTCATACCTGGACATTTCCACTCAGTTCCAATTAGTTATTACTATTGATGTATCTATTTCTTACAAGAAATGGATGTTAGTGTTTGGGGAGTTGTAGGGGTTGTTTATGGCCGAAAGACATCCATCTCAGGTGTCTAGGGGTGCCTATATGGAGTCAGGGCTCTTGTGTAGCAACTTGGTAAGCCACACCCTTGGATCCAAGAGTTTGCTGGTTATTTCAGGTCTTCATAAAGTGGCTAAAGAGGTCTAATGCAGAAAACACTGCACTGCATATCTTGGTGTTTAAACAGGCATAAATGACTACAGTTTTGTCCACATCTAATAAATGTCCACCACATGAACTAGGTGAAAATTTCTCCTGCGCATCATTATACACCAGACTTCCTGATGCAATGACATATCCAACCAAAGCTACAGTCTTAGTGGTAAAGGGAAGCTGGACACAATGATGACTGTTTCCCACTTTTCTGCTTCTTCCTCAAGCTCCACGGTTTCCAGAAAAATAGCCTCCCTCCAATCCCGTTTAGACTCTGCTTCAGTCAGCTTGTCAGCGTCATTCATTCCCTCCCATGGTGGCTGAATACAGAACAACCAATTAAGTAGTTAGTAATGAGGAATATGAACAATGAAAATTCAAGCCATTACTTTGCTTTTTTTCTCTCTCTACTAATTGCTCAGTGATGCACAGTACAATACACTACTCAGCGTGTTGTTTGTGCACATATTCTATCATAATCTCAGCAACTATAACAGCACACAGGATGTAATGAGACATTTAACTGTGAACAATAACAACTAGTTAAGACCACGTCATTTAAACAAGAGAAAACAATAATGTCTCATTGAAATGCAATTTATTGATTTTTTTTTTTTTTTTTGGTCTCAAAAGGAATTGTCATTTTTAGATAGATTATGCATCAATTTAGAGGACAAAGTTAGCATGGATTGGTTATTACCATATAGTTTATTAGGTGCAACCAACTGTACAGGCAGAAGGAACATCCTGATGAGAAGTCAGAAGTCTTGAGAAATTACTGTCATTGTGACTGTAACTGAGGTCATGCCTAGAGAGAAGCTTGGATTAATGATCTGTCACTTTCTGTAAACACACATTCCAAACCCCATGAACCTCTACTGCTGCATGAAAATTACATTAAATATAAAATGCATCAAATATTTGTTACTATTATGAAAAAGAAACCCATTTACTCTGCAGTGCGGAAGAAGGAAAAATGCAACAGGGAAAGGACAAGTTGGGGAGAAATGATGAAAAAGTATTAAACAAGTCATCCTGGTGGTGGTGGTATATGCGTACATGTGTGTGTGTGAATCCAATTGTGTTATTCATCTTATGGAAGCCATGCTAATGGAAGAAAAAGATCAATTTGCACCAACCACCCTGTTCCTCCCTGTACCTCCCTCCCCGCCAAAAAAAAATCTGTTTCAGTGCATTGAGGGACCTTAAAACAGTGATGTCACATTATTTTTGTCTATTTCCCTCTCTCACTGCTGCCCCTAGAAGGTGGGGCAGGAGACTTAAGGAAGAAAGGAGAATTAACTCAGATCACCGCCATTAGCAATGATGTCACGGGACCACCACCGGGATTCATTTGTTTCAAATTCAGCCCGTAAGCCAATATATGTCAATGTTATTTGCCTACCTGGTTTATGAAAAAACAGTTCTATCTTATCCAAAATATTATTACATAGATCATTTTATTAACCTGGCCTGAGTCTGGAGATCTCTTATGTCTGCTAAACCAACTATGCTGTCTATAACAAGTTCCAGTAGCTAGAGTGGGGACTGATATGCCAGGTTAGTAACTAGTAAACATTATTAGGAAGAGATATAAGGCATATTCAAGCAATGTGTCTCTGGATAACATAAACAAGTGAGTGCAGGGAATTTACTGTTAGGGTTTTAAATCACATAGACAGTCTCCAGGGTTAAAAGAGACTCTTTTCTTCATGACATCATCTTCTGCACAATCAGGACAATAGAAGCAGCAATGGAGAGGGTGGACCTAGCACATTCTCCCTCTTTGCACATTTATTTTAGCCTCATTGATCATGCCTGATCATGCCTTTCATTTCGACACTTTGGGTCTTTCCACACTACACTGTTATAGCGCTATTATTCCACTTTCAATGTCCAATGGAATCCTGGGGTTTGTAGTTTACTGAGGCCAAAGAGCTCTCTGGCTGAGAATTCTAAATGCCCCTCCCTAAACTGCAAAACCCAGGATTCCATAGGATGTTGAAAGTGGAATAATAGCACTATAATAGTGAAGTGCAGAAAGACCCTTTGATATTAGGGCTAAATCCACTAATAAAGAATTATTCTGCTCCCAAACCATAAAATTTCGCAGAGCTGTGTATCCTTAATTCACAGTACCATGTTAACTGACAGCCCAGCCGAGAAGGAACATGTTACAAATAAACAGATTACTTTGTCATTAATTTCTTTTTGCAATAACTGATGCATAATGTGATGTTTAGACTGTAATATAACAAGGGACACTTTCACTCCTTTCATAGTGCTGCAGTAACTGTTTTAGTTACTTTTATAGTTACAAGGGATAATGTGGTCTTACTGTGTAGGTTACTTTTATAGTTACAAAGGGTAATGTGGACATACTGTGTAGGTGTGTTATGTATCATGGGCCAGTTTATCTTATTGGCAGTGGAACTGTATTTGCACCTAATTACTTTTAAAGGTAACTTTCTAGGCTTTTATAGATGATCATAACCTTGTTTCCCAGTTTCTCCATAACACTCTTGCCTCCATAAAGAAGATAATGCTTTACTTTGTTCAGCAGTGTCAGGAAAGCGTAAGAATGAATAAGCTTTCATTTATAACCACATGGAGAAGAGTGCAATTGCAAAATCTAACTGGATCTCTCTCATTTCAGAAACCTCTTCCCAGCCTGTAAGAAGTGGAGGATCTAATAAGGCTCCTGCTGAATAAAACTAAACAATTCCAGCATCCTTTATGTGAAAGTAGACAGCTAGATACCTCTAAGAAGTCCATAAAACAGGTCCCATCTGCTGTGTCCCAAAATCTAGTATTATAAGCCATTTTGCCTCTGATCCTTGAGGCAGCTGTAGCTGTGAAGATTGCGAAAAATGAAGGTTGACAATTAAATTGTTTTGTAGAGCACAGTACAAACTTCAATAGATGTGGACTCTACCCATTTTATTGCCAGTTTCTCTTGAAAGGCAAGTTTGCTAATATCACAGTACTGAATCGCAAAATCACCAGTGAATACATGCATGTTATCATAAAGGTAGTGAGTGGCGTTAACATCTGAATGAATATATGTGGGCAATTAGAGCTATCGATGTTTAAAGAACATAGTTATCTCAATATGAATATTATTTTTCGCTAAAAATCTCTGCAAAAACCTATACCTATGTTTTTTAACAATGCTTACGTGCTTAGATCCTTTAATGGGACCAAGTGTCCTAACTTCTCTGTATTCAAATTCATACCCACAGAATGACAGAATGTGACATCAATATAATCTATTCCCTGGTTTCTATTTGTATTCAGACCAGGAAGTACAGATCTACCATACACAGGAATGAGACAGGGACTCCCTCCCGTACTGAATTACATGGACAATCTCATAAATTAAGGACTTCCATGTTATCATGGGCATTGAAAAAGGTCTTTGGATTGGGCATATATTTCAACATTCTTATTTATGTCATACATACAGATTATCTTTAACTGAACAAAGTATTCTAAAACAGGACATTCTTATTTTCATCTGTTCTGTGAAAGATTTTTAAATTAAATTGAAATACAGCATATCTTCAGGCAGAGAAATATCTTATGTAAAGTTGGACACAGTACCATCCTAAAGTGCCAGTTTTTATGGGGCTGCACGTGGAGAAAAGATGGAGCATGTGGGATCTCTATTGAGCTGGTAGTTAGATGATTTTTAACTTTATACTAAGTTTCTTCTGCAGAAATTAGAAGACAATGAATGTGATTCTGTTTTAGTAGAGGAGCAGTCTGGTTTCGAACAAGGAAGATCAGATAACTGCTTTATTCTGTCCCAATCGGTTTAAAAATATTCAACAACTGGACACCAATACTACCTTCATCAACTTAAGTCATGCATTCAATTCTATAAACAGAATTTTGTTATGGGCAAAATTGACTAAAACAAATATTGATTGAAGGCTTTTTTTCCCTTATAAAAGCATTATATACAGACACTCAAGAGTCAAACTGGGGTGAATCATGTGTTAACTAATGAAATTCCCACTGGCAAAGAGTCTGTCAAGTCTGTATCCTTGCGCCATTTCTTTTTAACTTTTATATTACTGATTTGATCTCCACAGTTCCTGCACAAGAATTTCACATGCCCAAAGTATCTGATACCTCAGTGAATACCCCTTTATATTCAGAGGATATAATATTATTGTCTATGACACAAGTTGGTTTACATAGGTTACTAAGGAAATTTAGCTCATGCAGTAGTTAGAATGATTTAGAAATTAACAATAAGAAATCAAAAGTCTTAAATTTTTTGGAAAGAAAAAGAAACACTATAGGTGGTTCCTTGATGACAATGAAATTGAACAGGTGGTTTCTCTTACCTACCTTGGGCTATTTTTTTCATCTACAGGTTCCTGGTCATTGCAGATCAAGAGAAATGAGCTAAAAGTAACAGCCTATTATCAGTCTCTGAATTGTCTTTTGAATTAGAGTTACTCAGGATCTGTTTTACAAGCACTCAATCTGTGTAGCAAAGGCCTGGTCAATCTTAGCTTATGACTTAGAGATTTGGGTTTTTTTTTCCAATTACAAGAAATTAGAAAGTGTCCAAAATCGCTTTTTGTGCAATATTTTCGGAGTGCTTCCAGCTTGTCCAGCCTACCCACTTAGATCTGAAGTTGGAACCATGACAATTTCAGACCAAATTCAGGTAAAACTATATCATTATTGGTTCAAGGTAACAGTGATTATAAAATTAAGCTTCCAAAGAAATATCTATAAGAACAATTGTTTAACAGGACTGAATCATCCTGGTTATATACATTTACAGGGATGTTGCCTAACAATAGTTTCAGTCTGGAAGTCCTAACTGGGTCCACCAATAGTATAAAAAATTAAGAATCGTGACATCAGCACCCAGTCTGATATTGCTGCTCTGCCCATCTCCAAGTTTTTAAAATGGCTAGGTAGAACCAAGTCACAACTTAAGAAGAGAAATATCTGTTTCTTGGGATGAGAAGGAATCGACGTATTGCTTTTATTTATCTCTGGTTTGAGATGATGGACATAATGATCCTCCAGGCAAGATTCCAGGTTATTCCATTCACACATAGGCTGTGTAGATGAGGTGGCCAAGCAACAAAGGACTTGGCACATTATCTACTTGAGTGTCCTCTATCTTCAAGCTGTAGGAAGCAGTATCTGGGCCCCTTTTTGACCTGCATGAAAAACTGGTCTGTGACAAAGAAACTCACTTTCTTTTTGAGTGGTTCTAATCATTGTGTGTCCCAGATGTTTGCCCTCCTTGCAATCAAGGTGCTAACTAAAGGAAAAAAGAGGTACAAAGAAGGGAAAATGGGTAGTTTACTAGAAAACATATTTTTAGTTTGGCTCAATGTAACTTTAAAATAAAAGTGTCATGACAGTGTTTTTATTGTATTGTACCTGTATTGCAGTATTTGTGATTGTTTTACCATCATCTGGTCAGCAGACTAATTCAATAAATTGATCTATCTATCTGCGTAATAGGGATTTGTCTGGAAGGACCATTGACATCTGCATGCTTCATGCACATGGCTACCATGATTTGTGTGTCAGCTTAGTCCCAGTTGCAGAGATCTTTTGCCAACTGGGTGCAGCAGTTAGTGTAAATAAGTGTTCATGTAAACTCCCTCCCAGTCGTGTACTGACTACTTATGTGAACCCTTGGAACCCTCTGCCAATGAAGGCTAGGTTGGCTGTTCCAGTGATATTGTGTGTCTAAAATCTAAATTGCTATGCCAAGGGCTCTGTGCCAATGTTATTGTACTTGATATCTCTTTCATAATATTTGCTGGAGTTTGAAGGATGGGAGTGTAACATATTTTTAAAGGAATTATTTGTGAAAAACAATACTGGAACAAGAACAGGAAAAATCTCCTCTTCCCCTTTGCCTAGTAAAGAAATTAAAATCTCAGTCTATAACATCTTCATATGGCTGCCACAAATGTCAAATATTTTGTACCATGGATATAATGATTCTTGTTGTATATATTCCTGACTGTGGATGAATGAAAATCAGCAACTGTCTTCAAAATCCTTGCAATTTGTTAGAGATAATTTTTAAAAATGTCTGGGTGAACCAGGTCCATATTTAGCTTTCTGAATGCCAGTCACTCTTCATTTAGAGTATTGAGACTTCCACGTCTGTTGCAGCAATATTCCGTGCTGCACTGGAATGTGCTTAGAATGAAGTCACAGAGTGTAGCTTAAATGCACTTCTTTTCTTCAAGGAAAAATATATCCCAAATACAGAACAATTGTTTGGGCTTTGGTGAGTAAAGTCTCTTCTCCTCTTCCACGTTTCTACCCTATTTTATGGAATTTGGATACAATGGTAAAAATGCATTTTGAATCCCTTTTTTGAATATATGAAATACAAAGTAGTACCACATCTTTGGGGAAAAACAGGTCAAGGGCCAAGTGGTTCAGTACATAAAAAATATTGCAGCAGACAAAACATAAATGCATTTTAAGATCAAATATCTTTAACAGATGCAGTGTGTGGAAAAATGCTTGACTGACTAGATGAACTGTCTGATCTGCCAAACTTGGTATAGTATGGAATAAGAAGTCATGGATAATAGCACAGAGTATGCTGCTAAAATAGGAGACAAACTGAAAAGCTTAGCTTGAAAGTTGCTTTTATGACTGAATATAGTAACATGCTTGAAGCCATCCAAAACTGACCAGGGTCAGCTCTATCTGCCATCCAGTATATCTCTATATGCACAGTTACTTGCATTCTTCAGCACATTGTTGTATAAATTCCTCTTAAGCATCATTTCCCAAGCAGATGAAATGACAGTTTTGTGTATTATGTGATAATACACTCCCAAAGTCTGCATTTGTATTACCAAATAATAAAACTGCACAGATATTTATGTGTAGCCTAAACCACCAGCTGGAATCATGTGGTCCTCTGAGTGTTGTTGGACTATAACTCCCAGCTACCCTAGCCAGCACATGCAATTTTGGTTGTTGTAGTCCAATAACAACTGCAGGGCAGCTTTCTGTTATCCAAGGACTCTGCAAGGGAAGGGGCCAACAACTAGAAAGGCAAAGATGTCCTCACATGGGGGAATATTGTATACATGTGCCCTAATGCACATGGGAGAGAAAGGTGTTGTGATGCATACAGAATGAACAGAGCCACTCCTACACCTTTGAAAAAAGGAATCCAGCAGAATTGGAGTTGAATATCTGGACTGTGTAAGCCAGCAACCTAGATGTAGCAGAGAAGACAAAATTGACAGAAAATGCTCTTTGGGCATCTGTTGCTTTCTGTAGGAGGGCTTACTTCTGCTTGTGTGTCTACAAATAAAGCAAATGTCACAGACGTCTCGCCATTTCTTGAGCTCCCTCTGTCAATGGGAACAACCCCAATTGCCGTTGACAGAGGGAGCTCAAAAAATGGTGAGACAGCCACTCAGTCCACAGAGATGGAGTTATGACCTAGGGACAACGTCCATGTCTTTGAAAGCTCCTCAGCGCAGGGATGGAAAGCTTCACCAGTGATGTTCTTCCAGCAAAGGGAGGGAGGAAGGAAGATAGCGTGTTGTCGTCAGGCATGAGGACACCAAATTCAAAGGCTTCTGTTTCCCTGACGTGCCTATGGAAATGATGTTACTGACTCTGATGTAGTTTATTTCTTCTTATTGATTGCAAAGGGAGATATGAAGTAAAGGACGTTCCAGCTCTTGAAAAATTTAAGAGAAAAAGAAATTATATCATCCAGGAAATGTAGATCTTTAAGGCTCACTCTTATACCTACTCACTTGGCAATAATCCCCACTGAACTGAATGGGACTCGCTTCTGAATAGCCAACCACAAGATTGTGTCTTACTGATTAATTCTACAGAAGGGTTAATATACTTAGATTTTAAAATACTTCCTATTGAAATTAATGGAACTTAAACTGTATCAATTCAGCAGCAGAAATCCTAAATTCAATGTTTTAAATATCTTATTAAGGTTTTTATATTATATTTAATATATTTAAATTAAATAAATTTGAAAGTAAGATATGTTTAATAAAAACATTTTTTAAAAAATAATTTTAAACATTAAATGAAACAACAAGCCTTGTGGAAACATAAAAGTTAACATATTTGTTAGGTGATAAGCAGTCCTGTTCATCAGATGCATGAAACAAACCTCAGCCCATGAAAGTTTAGCCATTAATCAATTTATTAGTCTTCTGCAATATCATAATACTCTGTTCTTTTTCCTACCAAAAAAATACCAGTTAGTATAGAAGATTTCACCAGAAACATCTATTGGAAAATGAGAGATATTTGGTGAATCTCCCCATTTAACAGAGTTTTGGTAATGCACAGATACAAGATGAACAGCTTACCAGTCTCACCTCAGTCTCCCCCAAACACACTTAACTCTAGCTGGGAAGTAAACACAAAAACAGTTTGGTTAAAAGTATATAAAGGTTTACTTACAGATACTTATGCATAATCTAAACAGGTGCATGTTCCTGAAGAAAAGTAAGAAGAAAAGGATAAGCAATTACACGCTTATAGGGAAGGATCTCTTTTAGAGCATCTAAGACCACATGCAGAAGACAAAGGAGGGATAGTAAATAGCAAGAGAGGCTCTTTTTTGAGAACAAAGGAGTGCCTACCTGCAGGAGGAAGTGGGCATGTACAACAAACAGGAAGTTGCCCTGTGATCTGTCTGGGTTGTGCCTCTAAACCTACGATAATCATGCTACCTAACTAGGCAGTGATTTCTGAGCGTGCAAAGGTTGCCATTCCCAACATCAGCCCAACTAAAAGAAAAATCTTCCATAGAACCACTGCAGTTGAAAATCTTATGAAAAATAAGGCCACACTACTATGCTAATGACATCTTTATTTACTCCTTTCCACCTAATTCTAAGGAAGTTGTTTCTGTACTAAACCAGTACCTGACAACTATAAATGGGCTAGATAAGGGCAAACAAATGGAAGCTTACGCCAGAGATGCTCCTGATCAGTAGAAACACATAACTGGAAATAGGGATCAACTTGGGTAGATTTTTCTCCTGAAAATGTAGGTTCACACTTTGGGTGTCCTCCTGGATTCAGCCCTGACCATGGAAGCTCAGGTATCAGCAGTAACCAGAAGTGGATTTGCACAGTTAAAGCTAATGTGTCAGCTGCATGCATTCCAGGGTAAGTCAGATCTGGCCACAGTAACACATACCTTGGTTACATCCCATCTGGATAACAGTAATGTGCTGTTCGTAGTTCTGCTCAGAAATTTCAGTTGGCCCAGAAGAGCTGCAGCCAGATTGTTAACAGAGGCTGGCTACAGGAAGCAAATAACTTCCTTGTTCCAACAGATCCACTAGCTGCTCATCCATTTCTGGGAACAATTCAAAGTGCTGGTGGTGACCTATAAAGCCCTATACAGGTTGGATCCATGACATCTAAATGTCTGTTATTTCCCTTTATGAAACCATTAGAGTCCCAAGGTCTTCTGCAGAAGCCCTTCTCTCTGTCTCACCACTTCCTTGGGCTCATTTGTATGGAACAAGGAAGAGGGCTTTCTCAGTGGCTTTTCCCAGACTTTGGAACTCCATTCCTAGGAAGGCCAGGGTTGCTCCACCCTTATTGTTTTTCTTCTGGCAAGTCAAAACATTCTGATGTTGTCAGGCTTTTAGAAACTGACTGGTATGGGCTTTTAATGATGTGCTGTGGTGTTTTATGGTTATAGAAAGTCTTTTAATGAATTTTAATGTTTTAAACTATATAAATTGTTCAATCTTTTAAATAACTTCCATAGCTAAACTCTTATATAACTTTTTGTATAGTTTCCAATTTATATTGTTTTTTAATCTATTGAAAGCCACCTTGAGTTCCCATTACTGTGGAAAAGGTGAGATATAAATGAATTAAACAAACAAACATTCAGAATTTTGGTTTGGTCTCTTTCAGTGTCTCCAATACACAACCACTCACCACTGAAGTGTTACCCTGATTTCTGGGGTCCCTTGGGGGACGCCTTAATGTGCTCCACATGATGGGGAATGGAAACTAGCCAGAGCATGAGCAATAGCAATGCGAGAGGCAGGGTAACCTAGCAGGGTCTTTTTACCCAGTTTTTATGGTGTCAGGCCAAGCCAAAAACCAAACAAAGATGTCCAATAAAATGATTTTATTGAATGAAAGTCTCACGCACCAACACAATCACACACACACGCACTCAAGACCTCTTAAGAAGCAAAAGAGAGGAAACTGGATAGGGAGAATATTGAAGGGATTGTAGCTGGGGTAATCCTGTACCTTTTCCTGAAGTCCTTGATCGGGGAAAGACACTGAAGAAGTAGAGCTCAGCACGGAGAGAGCTGAGGGATTACTCAACGGACAGAGAAACGGTCTGCTGGGATGACCGGAAGTGATCCAAAGAACCGCTCAAAAACTGGGACTATTTGTAGGGGAAAAAGTACCTGGAGGGCTAATCCTTTCCTGGGGAGAACAATGGGTGTTGCAATGAGAAAGAAGCTCCACAATAGTAACTTCCTTTGCGTGGTGAGATTACAAGGTGTTGCCAAAGTCTCAGGATCTTCAGCTGCATTGGGTTGTGGTGTGACTTCATGTAAATGGTCCTTGCCTGATAGGATTTTATTGCTATCGGTGCTCAACTGGGGAAAAAGATGCTAATCCCCTCAAGTCGGCTTCTCAGGGGCTGAGGACCCTTTGTCTACTGTGGGTTTGCACAGCTTGAGGTCTCCTGGGGCTACGTGACTGGGGATTTTAGTGGCCTGACCTGGCTTTCGATTGTTCGACCGTTGCTGCCTACATGCCCATCCAGGTGACCTCTCAGGCACATTGAATCATATTTTAATATCAGAATTGTAGACCCCGGGACAGGGTTTACCAGTGAGATAACAGAAGAATGTTCTTTAGCTTTCTCTTAATGGGAGTTAAATCAATTCCAAGAGGGTATCCATATGTATTCATCCTAAGTTGTCTTTATTTCAGTATACATTGTAAAGTACACACTGGCATTTGTCCTTCGATAAAAACATAGGGGCACAGGGTTTCACTAGACAGTTAGACTGACTATAACTTAAAAGCCAGACACACAAACGAATCATGTTCTTTGCACATATTGGTTTACTGATTCATTTAATCTTCAGGGGATTCTTTTCATTTAGATTTGGAAATGTGGTGTCATAAGCAGTTTGGAAGATATTCACAGCCTGTTCCAAACAAATGGAAAAGATTGTTTAAATTAGGTGAAATTCTATTGGGAAAAGAGGAAGGAGGGAGGTCCCTGCTCCTTTTGATGGTAAAATTCAGTACTGTTATCTTGATTTTCATAATCTCTGTAAAAAGTACAGTTCAGCATTACTGGGATTTGTCAAGCCGTGCCATTCAACACATCATTCAAGCATAATAGATGCCTCTGTATGTAATGTCATTGTTTTTACTGAAAGAACAGAGAAAACAAACACATGCAGAGCAAACAGTGCATGGTACAAATGGCCAATTGTAAACATCAATTTCTATTATCAAAAAATCAACAAAGACCGTGGAAGGAAAAAGAAATCAGGTTTAATCAATGTGAACACAAACAGAACACCAGGGAGGTAGAAAAAATGCTGTTGCATAAGGCCTGTGATGAGTACATCCACAAATTTCAGTTTTATATTTTCTACCTGCAAGACTGTTTGGGCCCATGATTCATAAGTTTTGGGAAAAAAGTTGTGCCTGAGTGGGAGGAAAGTCCTCACAAAATTTTGACACACTTTTGCATGTACTGTAAGCAACATAGTTTTTGAAAGGTCCCTCCCATACACAAGATAATGCTTATGTGTCCACGCTAAGCTCAACAGGTGCCTTTTGAGTGAACCCTTCCTTCATATACAACTTTTGCATTTCCTGAATTGCGAATGAGATCACAGCATTCTGAAAGGTGCAGATTTTGGCATGCAAATCCCCTCTGGTTTACTGATAGGTTAAGCAGGCCCAAATTTGGAAAGTTTACGCACAGATTCTGTTTTTGTAACATTTTCTGCATTCCTTCATGTGCCTCAATAGCACTCCATTTACCCATACTATTGCCAACACAGGCACATGATGTCAGTTCAGGCAGTACTACAGAAAGTGGAATCAATATGCATGCCTCCCCTTCTGCAATCCCTCCATGTTCATAAACCCTCTGTAATATTCATGCTCTGAACATAAGTAAAACCCACAGTGGAGAGATGGAGGATGGTTTTTTCAGACCTCTGTTCCCTGAAATGCCCCCTCTGCATGTCCTCAGCTGCAAAAATGTTCTGGGGAAGGGTGAGTAGGAAAATAGGAGTCGTTTCAGCCTACACGGTTATAGCACTTAATTCCATTTTAATTACCATGGTTCCATCTGTAGAATCGTGAGTATACAGTTTGGGGACAGCTATTTAGAATCATCAGCCAGACAGGTCCCTAGTGCCTTTCCAAACTACAAACCCCAGATCCCACAGGGTGCAGCTGTGCCAGTCAGTATGGAATGATAGTGCCACAGTTGTGTAGTGTGAAAAGTAAATCCTGTGGGACTAGTCTTGTCCATGTCAGATGCTAGGAAGAGGAGGAGAAGGAGGAGGAGGAGGAGGAGAATAGGAAGAAACAGCTATTGCATAGAAAAAATAGTTTGAGAAACATGAGGATAGACAAAAGATACTTTTCAGAAGAAAGATAGGTTATCTCAGAGAAGAGAAGAAAGAGCTAGATCAAAATGTATTTCCAAACCTTTAACAGTTTTTCAGTCTTGTCATCTAGTCCCAATACCACAAACAATGCTTTTGGAATAAGAAAAAGGATAAATTAAGGCACATTGCATGTTGGGGGAGAAGCACTTATGAAAAAAAAAAGTAATCCTCAAAGATAAATTGATCTCTTGCTGTGTCTGCCAAGGAAGATTTGTGCAAGGAATGCACACTGCAAATTTGATTTGAACAATCTTGTTGTGGTTACTTTTAATACAGGACCTGAGAGACCCACATTTAAATCTCCGCTCCATTGCTAAACTCACTGGTTAACCTTTGGCCAGTCACTGTTTCTTACCCTAAGCAACCTTACATGGTTGTTCAAGGGTAAAAAGGAGATAGGAGCAGCAGTGAAACATATGTGTCACTTTGAGATCCTTGGAGGAAAATCAGGTTATATAATATAATATATAAAATAAATTTCCATGGAATATTCATGTTAAACACATTGCACATATTGAGAAACCTCCAGCTAATTTCCTTGGTTTCTCATTGAAGATATTATTGGCCCAATAGTGCTTTTGTGTAGGAACGGGACGAATCCAGAATTTTCCAAATCCGAATCTGGATCTGAATCCCTGGAAGGTTCTGAGAATCCACAAATCTCACGAATCTCGAATCTTTCAAATCCTTTTTTAAAAAAGAATTTAAAAAGCAAGGGAAAGAAGGATAATCTTGGGCAAGACACACTCTCAGCCTTAGCAAAAGCCTAGGCAAAGGCAAACCTCCCTCTGAAGAAATCTGGCCAAGACAATTGTCATAGTTTTTCCTCAGGGTTTCCCCAGACTGAAAATGTCATGAAAGCACTTTCTACACAGGCAGGAAAATGTGGATTAATCCCACATTTTCCTGCCTGTGTAAACGGCCACATACTACAGTAGAGAGATAATCCAGGTCAAAACTGGCTTTTCTTTGCATAGCTCCTTCTGGCATCATGGGGTTTGTAGTTTGATGATGCACCAGTACACTTTGGGAGAGAAGGCTGTGACACCCTGTAAAACTCCAAATCCCAGAATTGTGTCTGAAAGAGCTTTGTAAGGGAGCTAAGCAAAGGAATGTTTCAGCTGTCTTTGAAATCTCAAGCCTGTAGCTTCCAGCCAAGTACTGAACTTAAATATGAAATGTTCAATTTAAATATCTTAGAATACAACCCCAGCTGTAATTTGTGAAATTGTTAGCAAAGGCCATTATTACTCCAAGGGAAAACCTCATCTACTTACTATCTTCCCTTGTATGTATGGTCTACCAGGTTTTCAGGCATCCCGGTCTCCCTGGTTTTCAGGCTTCCCGGTCTCCAACAATCTATTTAGTTGGCGGATTCAAAAGATTCGGTTTGCCTATTTTGGTACAGGGATTCAGATTCAGGAATCTCGAATCCTTACCCAGGATTCGAGGATTTGGTTGGCCCATCCCTACTTCCATGAAAAACTAACATTGACTGAGTTTGCCAGTTTTGAAAAAGAAAAATCTTAGGCCATTTCTGCAATATGCTGTTGTAGTGCTGTTATTCTACTTTCAACATTCTGTGAAATTCTGGGGTCTGTAGTTTACTGAGGCCCAAGAGCTCTCTGGCTGGAGATTCTAAAGGCCCCTCTCTAAACTGTAAACCCCAGGATCCCATAGGATGTTGAAAGTGGAATAATAGCACGATAACAGTGTAGTGTGGAAATGGCCTTAACCTTTAAAACCAGACAAGAATTTTTAAAATTATGCTTACATTTTTTCAGTACATCTGTGACTAAAATGATATACAGAGGAAAGTAATCAAATAAGCAGCACCTTTGTTTGAATGGAAACACGGTATACACGGTATACTTACACTATTCAAGTTTGATAGGATTAAGTTAAATATTGTGCAGAGGGGAACTCTGGAAATTGGAAGCTCCCATGGTAGAAGGATGGGAAGAAATTCTGTAGGTTCTTTCTCCATCCTGCAGCCCCTTATGGCCCTCTCAAATCTGTTTTGGAAGGCTGAATGGTCCTCCTGAATTTTATAAGAGGTGGTTCTGGGAGTGACACAAAGACAGAAGAATCAGTGGAAATGACTACACAGCCCTCTTTGCCCAGTACTGATACAAGGATGAGTATAAATCAGATGATAATTAGATCAGTCTAATCTGTTATTTAGAGGCTTGGTTCTTCTGATGGTAGAACAGTGATGGGCAACTTGTGTTTCACCAAATGTTTCTGGAGTGCAACTGCCATCAGCCCTAGCCAATATAGCCAGTGGTGAAAAACCATGAGAACAATAATCCAATAGCATATGGAGAGCACATGTCTCCCATACCTGCTATACCTGACCACCTTCATGTTAAATCTGGCACTGCCTTTGATCCTACTTATAGACTGGCCTCATCTGAACTAATCCTTATCTATTTCAAAAGTGCTAGGTTGTCTGGATCTTACCATTTCAACCTGCACAGCCTGGACTCTGACGGAAATGTGAGAGCTTTTGAGGGACAAAAGAGAGGAGGCAACCTTAACTTAGCACTGCAGACATGGTTGAAAAGGGACAGGGATTCAAGGGCTGACATTCAAAAGCTAAGCTTTTAATTGATGAATTCAATGAATTTAGCTCAAAGTACAGGCGGACAAATCTGTCACATTTCCTTTCTCCCACATTAGAATTTTGAATCTCAAAATTCTTTCCACTCACTAAATAATGAAACGTGTGAATTTTCAGTTCTTATCAAACAAAATCTTCAGCCTTCCTTATTCCAGACACATTGGATGGCACAGCTGCATAACGGAATACACGCTCCTTCTCTGACACCTGAAAGCTGAGCTCACACTATCTGTAGATTGCAGACATGCACTGTAGAGATCTTTACATGGGAACCCTATATAGTCAAATGTAGCTTGACCTGTGGCTGTGAGTCCAACCACAAGAGCCTCTTCCCCCTGAAGAGAAGAATATTTGCAGAAAACTAATTTTCAAGGCTTTGAGAAATGATGTTTTGAACAGGCAGTGGAAGAAAGCAGATTTATAAAGGGGATATCAGCAAGCTAACACATACAATAGTTAATCCTCAGTGAGGATAACATGAATAAGGCATGTCAGGCAAAATAATGAATTCAGTTCAAAAGCCCTGTTCTTATTTAAACCAATATGCATAAGGGTTATTATCACAGGAGTGCTTTGGTTGTAAATAGGATGCAACCCCATCAGAATGTAAAATAAGCACTGGTTAAAGTTTTACATCTGGTCATGTTACGTTGACTTCAGTGTCTTCAATCCTCTTTTGAGTGAAACTGTATCTACGTCCTTTTGGAACAGAAGAAAAGAGCAAACTGTCACAAAAAGTGTCAGTGAGACAAATTCTGATTTCAAGCATTTGAGGAGCTGGTAGGACTATAACTGTTAAAGGAAAGGCAACCAGTACTTCCTTGTTGATTTCAATTAACTATCAGGCTTTTGAAAAACAATCCATTTTAGGATAATTTCCATAGTGCTGCTAATAACATATTAGCTGACATATTAGCATGGTCAGCTTAAAAAACAAAACAAAACCTGAAACCTGAATTCCCACAATGCTTCCTTGTTAATTTAAATGTAATACATCCATCAATCCTGCTGTTGAGTGTAGGGAGATCCAAAACTGCAGTCATCGCTTTATCCAAAGTTTTGCCAGCTGAACTGATGTTGGTATGGTAGAAGGACCTATTTTTTCTTTCCTTCTTGTTTTCATTTTTAAAACTGTCCTTTTTCTGTTATCTGATGCCGAGGAGCATCAACTCTGAAACTTTCTATAGCCTAATGAAAGAAGACTGAGCTCTTCTTCTCTAAGGGCAGGCCTCTCTCTCTACACCCTTAAAAAGGGAGATCTGAAAACTCCTGTGGCTCCTAGGGAATCCTTTCAGGGACCATACAGTTGTGACCTATGATCTGGGAAGGAACAGAAAGGTTCTCTCCTCAAAAAGAGTAAGAACAAGAGATCCATAGGGATTCTTCTACTTCTGAGGCAATTGGTTTTAATGTCAATGGATGTCAGCCAGTTGCAACAGAGCTACGGGACTTTGCTATTATTATTTTTGAGGTCCTTAGTAATGATGGGGGGTTGCCCTAGGGGGAGCAGTTCCCTCAAGCCCTGAAAAACAGAAAACCCCTCAAAATGAAAACAAGGAGTGTATGTCCTATCACTGTTGGGTCTAATTTTTTTGGACCATTTCCTGGCTATATCCAGGCCTGTTGTAGTTCCACATTTCAGGTGAAAATCTGATACCACAAAAGTTACCCATCTCTGATCTATAGATTGTTTATAGACCCACCTGGACAATATTGTATATACAGTCCAACGAAATACGTCAGGATGGACAAATCCATCAGCTTTGATTTCTGTGTTCCAATCTTAATTCTCACTCCATACTTTGAGATTATTTGTTTTTTAAAAATGTATGAAATATTCATATTTGTGCACATTTCTCTTAATGCATGCATTTTCATATCCAGTTTTTCCCAGTATAGCCATTTTCCCAAACAATTTTATTATTAGATTTTCAACATTATCCTCACTAATACATGAAAATTTATGTGTGCATTTTTTTCCTAACACAAGCGTACCTCAATTAACAAACCCTCTGAAACTAGGAATTTTTTTTTACAAAGTCTTTTTTTGCAAAGCTCCCAGCCCCTCTTTCCTCCTCAGCCTATGCCTTGTGGGAAGTTTTTCTAACAACATTCAAAAGATTATGAAGGAGGGCTGGAGAAACACAAACGTCCAGTGAAGGGCTGCACTGGCACGCTTATATTAACCAATACAGTAAAACTTCAGCTGGGAAAGAAAGTGAGTCTCTTCTTGGTGATCCTCCTATAGCTGCCTGCCAGCCTGCAACAGGGAAGGTGAACAGAAATCGCCCCCAGAATACCATTCTAAGTATATGTGAACAGCAAAACAGAGAGAAAAGGGAAAAGCAGATAAGCCTGCCTCACAGAACATTTTACACATTTTAAAAAGCATAGATGTGCACATCTGGCTACCAAAATGGAAGTCATAAGAAAAGTGAAGGCTGGCAAAAGCAAGAAAAAAAATCCTTGTGTGCATTTTGGAAGAATCCTTCAAATAGTCTCTTGAAGATTCCAAGTGGTTTTGTTTACTTTCTTAAGACTTCTCTGGCCTGGTTGTTTTATTTCATATACACATAGTATTAGTTCTAGACAAAAAGTCTGCTGAACCATGTTGAATTTTTTCTTCTATGGTACAGGAACCTATCCCTATCCTTTCCATGTTAGTCCTGTCTCTTGTACCAAATTTTCTGTTAAAGAAGTAATTGCCAGGAATGCATCTGCTTCATTATCTGAGATATGCATGTGCATTTGTGTCTGTTATTTTTTGATCGAAGAATTCCAATGAAAGATTCAAACTTCGAAGGATAATTGAGTATTCTTCCATGTACTGACTGAAAATGAATGAATTTCCTCTCCTTTCCTAAGAATAGCTGGTTTATACTGAGTCAGACATAGACCAGTCTAACCCATCATTGTCTGTTTTGATTAGCAGTGTCTTCCTATGGTGTGAAACAGAGCTTGGACATATTTTGCTAGAAATAATTCAGTATGTTCTAATTCAGTTTTTGTCCAACAAAGACATGGTGCCAACAATTTAAAGTAATGAGTCAATAGGAGTTTGGCACAGCATTGATGAGGCTTTATTCACTTTGCCCTCTGCCTAAGAGGCCTCAAGCTGGACAGTCTCCCTTTCATTACTAAACGTTAATTTGGCATGCTAATTCCCCTGGTTTCTAATTGAAAGACTGAGGGGAGAATGAGTCATTCCAAAAGCTGCAGAACTGAGCTGACATTCTGCCTGCCTGAGATTTGCTTTGTACCATATCTTCACTCATTACACAAGACCTGCATGCATCCTGTACGTTTGAGGCACTTCACTTCTTTCCAATCATATTTGTCCTGGTATACAAAGCCATTTTCAAAAATAGCCACTTCTTGTTTCATGAACTTTCCCAAAACATAGTTTTATTAATGTTATATTTTAAGGTATTAAATCATTCCATCCGTTTACTACAGAATAAGATACAGGCCCTTTCTACAGGATGATGCTGAGCCACTTCTGCTATGGGATGGCAGCAGTCAGCAGGTCGTACTTCTGCATGACATTGTCGCCATTCTGCTGCCAGCCCATTGTGAAACGTCACATTTGCATGGTACTTGAAAAACAGAAAAAAAACCATTTTACACCTCCCATTGCACAGTGCTCCCGTACTTACCCTTGTGCAGAAGCCTCATCCATGCAATTGCAATGCTTCTTGCCTCAGTGCAACAATGGTAAGTGTCTGGCTGCGGAAGGAAAGGGCTATCCCACTCCCTTCCACAGGGAGAGAGCTGGTACAGAGGGAAGCATTGATGATGCGCTCCCTTCTGTATCCGGATTTGCAGCACAGTGATGCAGAAGACCGTCATCATGTGGAAAGGGGCACAGTCTCTTAATTAATTCTTCGATCACAGTGCCCAGTGTCTATACATTGCCTATACCTCCTGATTAGATTACTGTAATGAGGCTGCCCTTGAGAAGCGTTTGGAAGCTGCAGTAGGGCAAAATGCAGCAGGTGTACATTTTAGAGACCATATAACACTGCTTTTCACAAACTGAACCAATATCTATTTTGCTTTTGAGTTCAATTCAAGGTGCTCGTTTCAATCTACAAAGCCCTGAATGGCTCAGGAGCAAGTTATCTGAAAGAACACATCTTCTCATAAGAGTCTTCCTGAAGTTTGAAATCTTCATTGGAGGTCCTGATGCATGTCCTAAGACCTCCAGAAACTAGGTTGGTGTATGCGTGTGGCCGGGTTTTCTCTGTAGCAGCATCCTGGCAGTGAAACACCCTGCCAAGGAAAGTAGGGAGGTTTTGAGTTTCCAGAGGGCAGCTAAAATGGTATTGTTCCACATGGCCTCGGATGTTTGACATGATTCTTTTCATTTTAATTATTTGTTTTAAAACTATTTTTAAGGACTATTTTTATATCATTACTTTTAAATAAAAAGAGTGGCTTTTTTAAAAAAAAGTTTTATCCCTGTAATGTTTTTACCTGTTGTGTATTGTCTTGGGGGCCATGGTGGGCTGAAAGGTGATATATGAATGATATCAATAAGAAAGAATTTGGAGGAGAGAAACACAACAAATTCCTTGCACCTGTCCACTTCTTTGGAAAATGGGTATATGATTCCAGGCTTCATTTCCAGTAAATCCATTTTTCCTAAAATAATTTAGATCTCTAAGGTATCCTTTCCTTTGCACACTGAGGTTTAGAACCAGGAGATGGACAGAATTAAGAAAATAACCCATCAAAGGGTGTGACAATGAGGAAGGCATTGCAAAGCTCTGGAGCTGTGATATAGATATTGATCAGGGATTGAATTTGAGCGCTTAAAGCAATCACCTGCATACAAAATATTTATTTAATTGATGTATATATTGCCTTTCTCCTGACACAGGACTCAAGGCAGCTTATAACAAAACAAAATACAGATTTTTAAAAAAAAACTAATAATAGAAGTGTTAAAAATTAAACTGTCATATTTTAACAACTACTAATTTAAACCAATGTATTTAAAAATCCAGGAGCATGCTGTAGTGGTTTGGGTGTTCGACTAGGATGCTGGGGAGCAGGGTTCAAATCCCTGCTCAACCATAGAAACCCACTGGGTGAGCTTGGGCAAGTCACACTCTCTCAGCTTCTAAGGAAGACAAAGGCAAAACTGCCTCTGAACAAATTTTGCTGTGAAACCCCCTCTTAGGGTTACCATAAGTCAAAAATGGCTCAAAGGCACACAACAACTACAATTTAAAAAACTAACAATAAAGACAGAATAACCACTACTGATCTTTTCATATCGTGGTCTTTCATTCTGAGCAGGGAGGCAGAAAATGCAATTGTTTAGGAGCTGCTATTTTGAGAGATATTCAAAATCTTTCAAATTAAAAATTCTCCACCCCTTAATCCACCTATTGATCTTTGTAGCCACTTCAGTATTGTGCTGATTGTATTGTACTGGTTCAGCAGCTGGTAAATGGAATAAGCACATCTGTCCATATTCTTATTTTCCAGTTCAAGCAAACAATTCATGTCATTAAACACAGATATCAGTGGAGGCAGAAAGAGAAGTGCAGATCTGTGACCACACTTAATTGAACAGGTTGTCAGATCCCATAAGAGAGCAACCTTCCCAGCTTGGCAGTTTGTAGATAAGGTGAACTACTATTATCACCATCTCCACTTGTCGCACTGTAGGGCTTGTAACTGAAAGCATCTAGAAGCTACCAGATTGAGAAAAGCAGCTTAAAGATTACAAAAACAGCACTTTGAAGCATCCAGTACAAAGTTCCAAGCGGGACAGTGGTGATCACTGAAAATACCATTCTCTGCAAATCCCATGGCTTCATCAAACTCTGCCCTCTCAATTCATGGGTTAAATACTTATCAATGCAATGAGTTAATATATGTCCTTCCCAACATTTACAGCAATGGATTAACACTTGCCATTTCGAATAATCAACATTAGAGAATTAATTTTTAAATCTAATGTTCCAAGATTAAAGAAAGCATCTCCTAGCTATGATGAGATACTATATATTTAACTATACAGACTGAAACTGAGATGTATAAACAAACCATTTATTCTACCTTTTTTTTTTGTTCCAACTAATGGGTTGTTTCAATATTTCATTTCTGAAATGATTTTTCCTTCCACAGTGTAAACTTTTTTTCAATTGTTATTTGGCAACATCAAAAACATCAACAAAGTGTTGGAGAGATTCAGAAATCTCAAGTCATGTTTGAGTGTGAGCAATCATTTCTAATCAGTCCTAAGAAGAAAATGAAAAGTCTAGTGTGTTAGCCATAGCCTTTCCTTCTAAGCCATCATTTGTGCATCTCCTTGTTTCAGAATTCATTTCTAAAATGTTTCACCTTTGATTTGCCACTCTCCTGCATTGAATCCAAACTAGGTGAGGTGATAATGCCAGTGCAATGAGCTGACCTGTGGCAAAGAGTGACTTTTAAAAGTTATTAATATGATTTCCAAGTACTGTTTGTTTATAACACATGCAGTTAATATAAAGCTTTTGTCAATAATGTAATTCCATAAATGGAATTTTAATTCTATTTAACCCTAATTTATAGTCTTCTGCTTCATTCTTTTAAAAATAGCTTTATCCTATTCCCTTCTTGGTTTTGCCCCTGCTTTGTATTACAAAACGCTATGAGGAAAGTCAGAGGATAAATGTGGCAAAATGGAATAACTGTGTTTATTGGATTGCAAATTGCATTGAGTAATTTGTTTTCTTCTGCTAGGAAGAAGAAAATAGAAACTATGCTGGAAATTAAAGGTCTGTCAGTGTGCTGCAAAATCCTCTTGAGTATTAAAAGATTAATTAAATGCATTTTAAAAACATCACTGTAAATGTCTTGGGTAAGACACCCAAAGGAATAGAATGTAGAGTCAGTGTGTACACTGTAAAGAACCTGATTTTATAAAACATTTTCATAAATGTCATTCATTAGTTTGGGATTCAGCAGGAAACATACAGATATTGATTTAAAATTGGATTCTCCAAGGATTAATGTAGCAGTGTTTCCTACTGCTATTTTTTTTAATGCTCTATTTTACATGTTAAGAAATTGGGAGGAAAATGAGAAGTCGTTATTTAAAGCAGCTTACGCTTCAATTCATGGAATGTAGGCTTAGTTAGTTGTATAGAATTTGTTGCAAGTATGTCTATCTCCAAATTGTCCAGGATGGAAACAGAGGACAATGTAACTACAAGGTACCCCATATAGTAAGTCTGAGGAAGTCAGGCTGAAAAGAGTACTGTGCTTATTCTCAAAAATGACCAGCAAGTACCAAATATTAGCTTTTCAATGGATTGTGACAAAATGTTCTTAACAAGAGTATTTGTATTTCTTGACAAGTTTAATTTTGGAGTAGAGACATTCAAGTCTTCTACCAAAAATACTTGACTGAGTTGTATAGTAGCACTGTACTTTCAGGAAAATGCTAGGAGTTCACACATATTTTCAAAAATCTCATAAAATTTTACAGATATGGCAAGGCCAGACACTAATTTGGATTAGAATTGACAGGCCCAACCCATAGCTGATTTGAAGTGGCACAAAAACTCCATTGGAATTGAAATCCTTAGTAAAAATATCTGTTTGTGATCTTGTGACACTTGTTGTGTGACAAAAAGGATGTTCCCTTGGAAACACGAGGACCGATGTATGTTTCTGAGAAATAAGGTATTCATAAAATTACGCATACTTTTAAACAGCTAAACATGGGTATCACTGAAACATGTGTACATAGCTTCTTTACTCAATGACAGCATGTGTACAAAAATGCATATATTTAAAAATGTGTGCAAAAGTATTTATATTTAAGTTACGCAAATTAGGTAAGTTCTGCAAATAAATGCAAAAACCAGTTGTTTATACAAGATTTGGTTATTACATTTCAAGAAAGAAACAGTTCTATCTGACAGGCACAAATGTGGAACTCGTCCCTGGCACACTGGGGGAAAAAAACCTAGCAGTCTGCCACAACACATAGCTTAAGAGGCACTGGTATAGCCCATTACATGAGCTGGCTGGAAATTGACTTGAGTCTCACAAAACAATGAATGAAAAAACTATGGATAGAAGATGAGAAACAGGTAGATTGAGGCTGCAAACAGAGCTGAGAAAGTTATTTCTTAGGACCATCATTCCCAGAAATCCACAACTGGTAGTTATTCAAAGAAGTAAATTTTGCTAATCCAGGAATAGAGATGGTGAAGACAAGTACTTCCATTCTTAAGCAATACAATGCTGACAAGAACCAGGAACAGATCAAAATCATTTATTGGACTGTAGTATTAAACCATTCAGCAGATACCAGAAAACTTCCTCAGGGTGGTAGCAGAATGCCTGAATACTGGATTCTCCCATTGAAACCAGCAGATTAACACAAACAAATGAGAAAAGCTTGATAAATAAGTAATGAATAAAAAAAGTAATTCAAACAAATATAAACAAAAGGAAGGTGTAAAAAGAAAAAATTAACACATTCCATGTTCCCCTTGCAACTTCCTACTCTAAATATTGGACACTAAATATTGAACACTTTGTATCTATTAATTTTGGTGTGTGTGATGGTGGAGTTTATTAATTTCTTCACTGATTTCAGCAACCTCCAGAAAAAAAAATCACATGGACTTTTCAAGATTTGCTACCTCACATTTCAGACTTAAATTAAAATGTAGGCAGAGCTTGCAATGGAGAGTTGAGAGAGAAGAAATAGTTAATACGCTACCAATGGTACAAATATTTTCCAGGATGCAAGTGTGACAGATGCGAGTTATTTTTTACACGAGAATAAATCATTCTGCCCTTTAGCTGTCAGGCTGTCAGCTTCACCTCTGTAATTTGGAGAGAGCATTTCCTACTCTTTCATAAAATGGCAGATTTCAGGTCTGCAGCCTTCATTGTAAATAATTGCTGGTTTCATGAGAGCCGACATTCTCTTTTCATAATAGCTAATATTTGGAGGCATAGATTCCTTTATATAGAAAGAAATCTCAGTGCTAACTTTCTTCAAAGTCTCAGTAATTAACTCTGTACAGCAAATAATGGGAAGATGAACATGTCTTTGCACAACTTACTTATAGCATATGCTATAGCATATGCATATATGCTATATGCTATAGAAATATGCTAGCTTTTCTAAGACAGATGTTTGCCTTTGCCCCAAAATAGATCCTGTTCCATGGCCCACTAGAATGACCGAGAGGTAGGAATGGAAATAATATTTCAAAATATTCAAAAAATGGTAAAAGAAAAAAGTGCTGAGAAACATGGAAGGAAGAATCCTTGGCCGAAGATAATCTTCACATTGTGGTTATTTTGCACAAGACATTAATTTTTCTGCAAAGGAAATACTTTTTCACACAATTTTTTCTCTACACAGAAATATTTCCTGTGCAGAAAATGCTTTCTCCAGCACAGGCAATGCTATTTTCTGTGCAAAACAACCAAATACAAATTTTGCACAGAATAACTCCTGAATTGTGAATGGGCTTCAAAAATGGCATGATTTTCAAAGATTTTCTCATAGAGGGATGAAAATTGCTAAAAATTACTTGTTGCTTCCTTTGAAAAGAAACTTAGCAATTCTAGTAAGGGTGGCTGGGGGGATTCCCTGCAAGTAGCATGGTGAATCCAAAGAAATTTAAGGGAGCTATCCAAGGCGCTAAACCCTACAAATCCTACAAATAGTTTCAGCGTTTTGGATAGCTCCTTTTAAGCTCAAACTAAGATACAGTGTGGACTCACCACGCTACTGACATGGAAGCTACTAAAGCATACCAAGAGAAGACAGCCTGTCAGATGAAAGAAGAAAAGCTCTCGCCTGCAGGGCCAGGCCCAAGACTCCAGGCACCGGGCTGACTGCCGGACCAGCCCACTAATCAGCCCCATTAACTGAGAACCATTCCCACTTATTGGTAGCACTGTCTTAACCGTTGTTATTTTGTTTTTTGATTTTTAGGAGAATGAATATGAAAACTGGGGTGGCAATACAAGTTGTAAAGGGCAGAGGGAGGTATAGTGATGGCAGGGTTAAATGATCTTATAGAAGAAGGAGGGAATGATGTTTCATACCTATCTCACCTTCCAGTCATCCTGTCAGCCTTGGGAACTTGGGAGAGTGAGCCAGGGCACCCGCAAAACTTCACTTTACTCTTATGTAATGCCTGGTCAGTTAAAATAAAACACATATAAACTATGATCTCCTCCAAGATAAGGATGCTGGCCTACCATACTTCACTGAAAGTTGGCTGGGGGATGATAGTGGCCCTATATTGACTCAGGCTCTCCTAGCTCGTAATACTAAGTTAAGAAGTGCACTGATTGGGTTGAGTGGCATTAGGGATAAAAGTGATTACCATTTTACCTATCTCAGTCATGTCAAATAAATATTCCCTTCCCTCCAATTAAACAGTTATGTATGGCTTCTTATTAAGTGACTGTTAGAACAAGGAATGTGGAACTGATAGAGAAGATTGTAGCTGTAATGTAATCAAAACCAGGTAACAGTGGGAATGTATCAGAGCTGGAACATGGATGAATATTTGCATTTATATTTTGTGGAGGTGGGATATGTCAGAGAGCACTGTGCTCTGGTGAATTAATGTGTTTGTGAAACAGCTGTTAAGTCTGCCATCAGCTGGGAAAGTTTTCACTGAAGCAAAAATGGTCTTATTGAGATTGACAAAGGAGTCAGATATCCCATAATAAGTGTTGCCTAACTACTTTACACCTAGCAAGATTCTGCTCCCCAACAATTCCTTAACCATAGATAATCCATGCCTTAGCTGTGACTTTAGGAGAAGATGCAACAAATGCATTTAAAGAACTCAGATCAGATAGATAATATTGAGATGTTTATTATCTGATATCATTTCTGAACATGCTGAGTTGGGTCATAGCATAGAAAACAATACTTGCAAATATTTTTATCATTTGAATAAAGAAAAAAGGATACCTTGATATACAGAGACATCCTGTTAAGAAAATGGTCACCTGTTGAAAGATGTTTTACATTTTGGGATGGAGGGGAGAATTCATTTATGCAAAAAAAAAAAAAAAGTTCCAAAATGAAAATACATAAATAAGAATGCACAAAAACTCCCTTTTTGTTCAATAGGGAAAAAACTTTTGAAATCCTTTGTTTTCACATACAAGAATGAAATAAATGAATGTTTCTATCTCTAGCTCAGTGGAAGAAGACACAAATGCATGTTGAAAATGTGACAGTCATGATGATCATAAAGGGATTAAAGTTGAAGCAATGCCATTTCATGATCACATTCAACTGGCAAGTTGTGGAAAGCAACCACAAAAAAATAATGGTTTAGTATCTGCACAGTTACAACAAACTTAAGACTTACAAGTTTGACAAATCTAGCTATGCTGTATCAAATCTCTGCTGCCAAGCTACTTCATGTATATGAAGATGTCTTGATTTGAGAAACTGGAACAGAAAATCTGTGTTTTTCTGACAAGTCTCTCTCTGTGTGTGTGTGTGTAGCCAGAATGTCAATATCTTTATTCAGAGCTTCTGTCATGTTGGCAAAGAGCTACAAGTACAGTTGGTTTGTAGAGTTTCTAACTGGCAGAGTCTGTAATCTTTTTTGGGTCAGCAGTAGCTTCCCAGAGGCAAATGGATGCTGTAAAGTCCAAGGTCCTGGGGAAAAAAAGGTTAAATACAATATTTTTCAGCAATTGTGGACTTCCAAGATTCTGTGCAAAAAGGAAATCGGAAGATCTACAAAGTATTAATTTCAAAAGATAATTTGACTCATTCACCCTGGCAGTTCCCACATAGTTCTGTTTTTGGCAGCTATCTACTTGTCTTCAAATTACTTTAAAAAGGTTGTCAACATGTAAATGTGCCTAAGAATACGTCCATATCTCTCTGAAAGTAATTACTATTGTGCTGCATTAGAACATAAAAAGAGCCATTATGGATTAGACCAAAGCTCTGTCTAGTTCTGCATCCTACTTATAGAATGGTCAACTGGTCGCAATAGCATCCTCCTCCTCATGATCTGGTATACATAGGAATACTTTTCTGACACTGAAGACAATATACATAATCATGATTCGCAATCACTGATTGACTGCTCCTCCATAAATTTGTCTGATCCATTTTAAGGTCATGTTGACATCCATCACTATGACTTCTGGTATATATTAACTATGCTCCGTTTAACTATGCATTGTGTTAAAAAGTACATTCTTTTTTCAGTCCTGAAATCCTTCACCATTTACAACTTCAGGGGTGGTCCAAGGTTCTAGTTTAATATAAAAGAGAAAAACTTCTGCCTATGCACTTTCTCCACACAACAGAAAATTTTATATGTCTCTATAGTCCCTTTCTGTGTTGTTAGCAAGAGACCCCCAAACACTGCAGTCTTTCCAGATAGATGAATTGCTCCATCCCTTTGTTTATCCTTTTTTTAGTTTAGCATGGCTTCTTACCAGTTAAGCATATTTCTGACTGCTGCCCTGAAATATCACATAAGACTGGTGGGAATGGTTTGAACACACAGGTTTCTCAGAAGAAAAAGCAGTCCAGCACACTTAAAATGTTGTGCTTGTCCTTCTCTATCTATCCATCCATCTAGCTAGCTAGCCATCATACGAAGAAATAGAAAGGTCCAAGGCTAAGCACTGTGGGCCAAATATTAAGCCTATTAAGAGTACAAAAAGAAAATTCTGTCTTTGAAAAATGACAGATACCTTCCTCTGCTGTTTAAACACAATACTGGATATCAGCGATGAATACAACAACCAACGACTATTAAAATAATGGGAATTTTGTCAGAAGTGTCAGTAGACTGTGGATTACATCTAGCAATTATTGTTTCTTTTTTCAAGGTGAGAAATAGCATTTTGTAGATGTTCCCTGGTTCTAAAAATGGTAAAAATAAAAAAAAATACACTTAACTAAGCCTTCTTCTCTGGATTAACCTGTGTTTTCCTGGGGAAAAAAAAGTGAGCATTCCCTAAAGGGGCAAAGTTACAGCTAACTTCATCGGATAAATTCCCCCTTCAGCATTTACTTTGGCAAAACCTCCCTGAAGTTAACATCTGTTCAGTGCTTAATGCCTACTGAAAGAAATGGGTACAGAAATATTCCATCCCATGTCCAACAAATACAGATCATTTTCTTCCTCTCCCAGCGGGTGAACAGAATGCTGTTGCAGAGTATAAAGGCCATTCAAGAACAGTTGCTATTATCCTGGGCATCCCATCTGTCCATACTTTTAATTACATAGGATGCCTTCCACTTCCTGAGGAAATACAGCCCCTCCTTCCTTTCCACCATCTCTCATTTCATTCTTCTATAAATTGTTCAGACTCATTTTGTATTTATTAGGTTTTTGGGTGTCCTGCTGTGATACGTACATGAGTAATGTAACATAAAAGCATACTTTACCTGCTTCCCAACTGAAGAATGTTCTTTATCAGATAGACCGTCAGGTATGCTGCAGCTTTGATTCCAGCTTCCTTTTGCCACACATTTGGAAAGCAGATGTTCTCCCGTATCTGTACCATCTGGCTGAACCCTACAGAACTTTTTAATAAGCCCTCTCTCACCCTCCAATAAGATACATCTAACCAGTATTTGCAATCCAACGGAGAGGAAGTAATGGGTGTGTGAGGCAAACAGCCGGCAGTACAACTGTATACTGAAGAATGGAACTGTTTGCACTAATAGCAACTAAGTGCCTCAGTACAAATGAACAAAAGTACTCTGGCACATGATGTGGAACTAAGTTCTCTTCATATCAGCAGTGCTTACTTCCATGCAGCCTGGAAAAAGGAAGGTTGATATTTAGCTTTACATCGTTTTTTTGGGGGGGGGGAGGCACCACAAGATACTATCACTTTAAATAATCTAATCACATGCAAAATTTTGTGTATTTGATAGGCTTTGGAAGTGTATTTCTTTCTATCGCAATTTCTCTGTTCAAACATCTTTTAGGGACAGCAGAGAGCTATTCTATGCTCTGGTGGCCCAAGAACAAGAATCCCCACAGCCCACATTTTGAAGTAGCTACACACTCCAGCACATTGGGATGTCTGCATAATCTTCTTAGAACTGCCTTGCTTACTAATGGTGATCCAAATGAGAGAAAGAGGAGCACTTTGGTTCAGGTTCACCTAGCAGTCAAGGTCTTGTTAGTGAATTGCTCGTGTTTATTTCTTCAGCATATGCTCTCAAGTGGCTTCTTTGTTTCACATGCTCTATGTGCTGGTCTAGAAAACAAGACAATTAATATGAACATCCCACATGAATGATTTAAGCATCCTTTGGATCATGGACAGGGAGGCTGTGGCCTTCCAAGTGGTGGGGACTACAACTTTCATAATCCTTTACCACTGCCCGTGCTGGCTGGGGCCAACAGGTGTGTAGGCCAAAATATCTGGAAGGCCAGAAGCGTTGCACCCATTTTTTCTACCAATTCATGCACGCATATCGTGTATACTGCCTGAGCCTGAATGTGTGAACTCAACTGACTGTAGTAAACTGAAATTTTAACAGATACAAAATACAGCTATTTAAGTGCTGCTAGAGAACATGTGGTTGGATCATGATGCCAATTGTACTGTACCCATCTCACTGCATTTATGAGCCTAATTCGCAGTGTTGTTTTTAACTATGAAAATGCTGAAAAATTTGAGACCATATTATTTGAAAGACCTCTGTCATCCCTGTTAATCTGCCTAGACTTGGGGATCAGCAGCAGGTAGTGTTCACTTTTAAGAACAATTATGTGGACATGCAAAAGAGAGGGTCCCACAACTCTGGAATCAGCTCCTGATGTGGGTCAGCCAGGTCCCATCACTGTAAGCTTTTAGGAAAGCCCTACTTTCCTTGGCCTTTCCTTGGTGGATTTCTGGACTGTCCCAGGTTTTTAGCTGTCCTCTGTGCAGTTGTCTACCACTTGTTTTAGACCTTTTGTTCATTGCTTCAAAGCATTCCGCTTGGACAGATGTAGGTGTTATGTATGCCATTGCACCAGACCCTGCATATTCTATATTCTTCACCTGACATCATGCCTGACATTCTGGTAATGTATTGGTGAATCTGTTATCTTATCACTTGCCTGAATATAGATCTGCTTGCCACTTTACTAGCCACTTCTTTTCCTTTCCTTTTAAATAAATTTCCAATCTTAAGTTGTTTTGATGTCTTTAGTCCAAAAGTGTTCAATGCTGAATCAGGGCCTAGTAACTACCAATTGCTACTAGTCTAGTTTTAGGATTAAAGTTCCAATTCATGAGACAATGCCTCCTATACTGGGAATGTTAATCAGATCCAATCAAGTCCAGGAGCCCCTAGGCCCAGATTATTGACAGAAGGATGGTGGTAGAGATTGAAGATGGGTGGACAAGGTCAGCACTGGAATCTCAATGGAGTGAAGAGTGGAGAAACCCAGCCTCAGCCTAATGCCCTCATCTATCACTTTTCCAGTAATTATTAGCTATCAATAGTAATTATATTATTAGCTGAGAATTAATGACAGGAAGAACATTTACTTGCTGTGTTACAATTTCATCGTTTGAAATGAAAGAAAGGAAATGGAAGTCAGGGCATTTAAGCAACAGGCTTTAAGAGCCACTTTTTGACGTGCTTGACAAATACTTCATGAAAGCCAGCAGGCTAAAAAGGGATCACAAGAGAGGAGAGGAGGGAATTCTAAGACGCCCATTGACACCTACAAGGAACGTTAGTGTGAGAGCTTTAAATGCCTGAGCTTTCTACAGCTTTGATTGATATTAGCCTTGCTTTTACATCGGGTAGAGTAGAGACTTGGCTTGTGGGATATTTTTATTTTTTGCTAAAATCTGAACTCCATCTGGTACAAAAGAAATAGGGCTAAATTCCACGTTAGCCTTTCCAAGAGTAGCCTAATAGAAATCAATGGGGCCTAAGCTGGTTGTGACCAACAAGTCTCACTTATTTTAAGGGTCTGCTTGGGGTAAGATTTAGCCTATATACTTGGAATTAAAAGGTTCTGAGCCTAAGGATTTGGCTGGAGTACTAGAACTGTTCAGAAAGCACAGTTCTTCCATGCAAAAGTCCTGTCCTAGTTATCTCAAGCTTTCTTAATTTGTGCAGTATAGTTTTAGGCAACAAAATATGTATTTCTGTTACTTTGTTGTAGCTGTCATTAAAAACTGGTAGACAGAAATCTTTGAACAGCTCCTTCAAATCACCCAGAAGAATTTGACTGAATGTTTATTGTGTCCACATTTCAACTTCAACTCAGTAAAGAAATGTATGTTCCTGATTCAAAGAACTCCAAGAATTTTTGGAGAGATTTTCATTTGCTGAAGTTGGGGTTGTCACTGAACATCTCTGCCATTTCCTTTTCTTCCCAACTGTTGGCCTTACGTAGATCTTTCCATGCAATATTTTTTTTCTTATGGTTTAAATCCCAATGTCCTTCCCTTTTTGAACTATTTTTTTAAAATTAGAGTTATACATTTGATGCATTTTAGCATTAATGTTACACTACAAATAGTACAGGACTCTGTTCCTAAGTTTCAAGGAAACTCAACCACTTTTTCACGAGACATAGCATTCTCAAGCAACCTGTTTTGAATTTTTTTTACTCCATATTACATTTATTTGTTATATTTATAATTTAAATTAACTTGTTTTACTGAGATAATAGTTTGCTATTCCTCTTCCTGCCCAGAAGGGGCTTCTTCTCACCTTTTAAGTGTTCCCTCTCGTTTTCCTCCATCAACAAAAGAAGACTCACTTATTTGGCATTCTGAATGAGTTACACCTTTTTCTAGCTTTGCTGATAGACATGCAGGGGAACTTCCACGCACTTTGACCTTTTCTGAAAATATATGCATCTCAAAGGACCTGTCCCTGCATGGGTTGACATCATGAATTAGTAAATGGTTAAGTCATGAGACCTATGCCCAAGGTCTTAATAGTAAACCAGGCCAGGAAGTTGACTTAGAAGCTTCGATATCAGACATGAATTGGGTGAAAATTTGGACATCAGTTCCATACAAATCCTGCCTGAATAAATTTAAAGGATTGATTCACAGGTGGTATTTTACACCTGTTCAACTGACTCACATCATGCAAATCATATCATCCAAGTATTGGAGGGGCTGTAGCTCCAAGGGCACCCACCTCCAGGTATGGTTATTCTGTCCTGTGGTAGCCCAATTTTGGTCTGAGGTTTTGAAAGCCATCACTGCTATTACAAAACAAACAGTTGATTCTTGATGTAAAGTTGAAGGCTTTCACAGCTGAAATCCATAGGTTGTTGTGGGTTTTCTGGGCTTTGAGGCCATGTTCTATTAGTATTTTCAGATCCTCTGAAGATGCCAGCCACGGATGCAGGTGAAACGTCAGGAGAAAATACTAATAGAACACGGCCTCAAAGCCCGGAAAACCCAAAACAACCTATAGTTGATCCTTGTCCTACCCTTCAGTTGCTTTCAATATATGACTCACAATATAAGCAGCTGAATCACAAGGACTTCGCTAACTTTTTTTCTCATAAATGCAAGATTGGAAATTGTTTCCAGTTGGAAAAGGGGTAATTTTTCCATTGAAAGATGGTGGGAAAGGATCTGGGACACATGGCTAATGGAAAAGCTTGCAAACAATGAGAGGGTAAGGATACACACACAAGACAACTTTGAAAAAACAATAGCTTCCTTTTATTGATTACATTAATGATGCAGCACATCACCATCAGAGGCTCCAATGTGCCATTCAGGACTCTGGCTGAGTGCTTTCCTGGGTAGCCTGGTTGCCTGTGGATATGAGTGACTGATGGACTTTCATTCTTGACACATTTATTGTTTCCTTTCTACTTTGCTTTTTCTCCCCATGTTGTAAAATATGTAATAAAACTTATTTTGAAGAAAAAAGAACTTAAACAGCCGTTTGACAATAATAAATTAGTATCCCAATGTATGCTCTATATACTTTGGAAACCAGGAAGCTTTCCAGAAAGGGAAATAGTCTTGGGTGGGGACGTAGATCTAATTTTTGACTGTCAGTTGAATCAAACTTCCACCCATCCCAAATGTAAAAATAGAACAAGTGCAGTACTGGATAAGCTGGAAGATTTAAATTTAGTAGATACTTTGAGATACCACCATCACACACAGAATGATTATATGTACTCAACCCATTTTCTCATTTGGGGATTGACCACATTTTATTTTCCAGATCTCAGGCTCTTAAAATAAAGCAAACTGACTTCCGGTTTGGCATTGAATGGACAAAGACAGGGGGAGATCGTGATCCGATCTCCAACCAAGAAAGTGGCAGGGATCCGCAGACCATAATCGTGTCCTGAGAACAAGGGGAAAAATAAAGAAAAGCCAGCCAAGAAAAACTCTATATAGATAAGCAGAGATAGCTCTGCACAGCTATCAAAGCGTGCGAAGCTGCAAAGAACACCTTTAGCAACAAATGCACTAAGCCAGTAATATCTCCCACTCAGCTTGTAATTTTCCAATGTGGAGGCTCTTTATTCTTTGTTACAAAATATATACAATATTTACAAAGTCCAGATGGTGATCCAGCATATCTAGCTTGCTCTTTCCAGCAGAGCCTCCAGCAACATGCTTCAAGCAACAAGTACAGTTGTTGGCTGGGATTGTGCTACCTTTATACAGACACGCAGCCAATCCTGGCCAACCCTTGCATTGTCTGCACCTAGTGCTCATCAGCATGACTCAGCACAAACTAGCTTGAGTCACATTCCTTTCCACAGGTGCACTTAACAATTAAAGCAATTAAAGCAACATGACATTTACACTTACATCACAAAGTATTTTTCTTGAGGTTTAGTCCAACCTTTTCTGACAAATTGTTCTAATGTCTGCAGGTGGGAGCCCCAGGAACTAGGGGCTTCCTGAAGATCTCTGGTCTTAGCTGCAAGCGTCCCAGCAAGCTGTCACTCGAAGGGAACGACAACTGCAAACGGACGCAGTCTCAGAAGCAGAGCTGCCACATTGCCAAGCGGGAGGAGAAACTCCTTCCTTCTTCTTACCCACACTGCAACCGATCCGTCAGACCTCTTGAAATTTGTGGGTAATATGAACTAAATCGTCTAAAATCAAGAAGGTTTCGCCGTCAATTGGGGAAATAACTCTGATTAGAAGCTCTCCGATGGTTTTTCCTCTTTTTTTCTGGTCATGATTTGCCCCGATTTGTTTTGAGGTTCTCCAGCCTTAGGGCTGAGTCCCTCTGGGGTTTTTTTCTTGTTTTTTCTTTTTTGAGTCCAATACCTAAATTAGGTCCTAGAAGTATAAAATATTCTGATGTCTTGCCTGATCTGAAAACTGCAGAGTTCTGTTTTGTCTTTTTTTTCTTTTTTCTTTCACTCTCTATATATGTGCTTTTTTGCTGTGAATTTGTTGAGAACCACCTGAACAAAATTGAACCTTTTGATTGAAGGGGTAAGGTCAATAAAATTAATGACAGTCTCGAAGATATGGCAATTTGATTTTGAATTTAGTCGGGAGTCCTAACTTGTTGCATTACCCTGTTGTTTAACACCTAACTAGAATCTCCCAGTCAGTAAAGAAGCCACTCTTGTTGTGTGGTTGATGGGACTATAATGACCTTGGAAACGCTGACAGCCTAAAGAATGCTTCTCCTCTGATTCCCTTTTTTGAAAGCAACAGAAACTGTATTATCTCTTAAGGTAACATAACTAAAAGTATTGCTCCTGTGTTTTGGATATTTTTCTTTTTTTGGTCCTTTACTGTTTCATTTTTGGATTTTTTTCCTTTTCTTTCTCCTCCCCCTTTCTTCATCTTTTGGCTTGAATTTTTGTTGTGGAGATTTCTTTGTTTCCGCTAAATATTTTTCTTTTTTCAACACACACACACACACACACACACACACACACACACACATATATATATATATATATATATATTCCCTCTTTCTTCATAATAATAAGAATTAGAGCAAAGATTTAGAAGGAGAAAGGAAAACAAGAAGAAGGGATAGAGGAGAAGAGGAGAAGATAAAAGGAAAGGAGATCATGAAGGAAAGAAGGAGCAAGAAGAGAAGAGGAAAGAAGGCAAAAGTATGTTGAAGAAGATATGAGTAAGTTGTACATCTGAGTACACCAACAGAAAAGAAAAGGATGTGAAGAGAGAGGAAGAAGGAAAGAAGGGAAAGAGAAGGAGAAGTAAGATCAGGAACTGAAGAAAAAAGGGAAGGAAGGGAGAGGAGGAGAAGGAAGAGAAGAAAAAAAAGAAATGACTGGTGTAAAGACAAGGTTTAAAATTCTTGAAATTAACAACACAGAGACCAAAAGAACATCCACGGATGAGGGTGTACCCTTCTATATGGTAAAATTTATGGAGGAAATGAGAGACTTTAGAAAAGAGACAGGACAAGTGTTGGAAGGTCTGAAAACAAAATTTAATTCTATGCAAGGAATGATGCTTCAAGTCAAGAAAGATGTAAAGGAAAATAGAGAAGAAATCCAGAATTTGAGAAGTGATACACAGAACTTGAACCAAGAACTGGAGAGACAACTAGATCAACAAGCACTAATGGAGCAAAGAGAAAAGGGATTGTGGCTGAGATTTAGAGGGGTTATGGAATCTCCAAATGAGAATGTAAGAAAGAAAATAATTGAAGAACTGGCAAAGAACCTGGAAAGCACTGAAGAACTTTTGGAATTTGAGGTGGACCGCGTATATCGAGTTAACTCCTTGGCAGCTAAAAGGCGAAACCTCCCAAGAGATCTAATTGTGCAGTGTGTGTGAAAGATAATAAGAGGCCACATTTTGGAAGTGCACTACAATAAAGGAATTCAAATTGACAGGAAATTAATAATAATACCAAAGGAAATCCCTGCACAACTCTTGAGGAAGAGAAAAGATTATTTTTCCTTGGTGGAGGTGTTGGAGGAAGGAATCCCCTTCAGTTGGGACAGAATTGAGGGAGTCAACTTTACTTACAAAAAAGAAAAATATAGAATAAATTCAATTGAGAAAGCCACAGATTTTTTGAAAAAGAACAAGAAAGAACTTCGAAAGACAGCCAAAAGTCAAGAGGAAACTGCTACAGACCTGGAGGACAGTGGTGCTCAGCAAGAGGACTTAGACCAAAGAGAAGAGGAAACCCAAAGGAAAGATCAAAGGAAGGAGAGTGAGGAAAGAAGACATCAAGAGGAAATGAGCCTGTTGGAGCTGGATTTTTCAGATAAGGAATAGAGAGACAAAGACATAAATAAAAGGTAATTATTAATAAGATAGGGGGAGTAGGGGGGTAGAAGGAGTGGAAATAGAGTAAGAGTAAGGGAAGAGAAAATAGAAAGGGGAGGTTATAAGGATAAGATAAGGATAAGATACCATAGAACTATAATAAGCAAGTAGGTTAAGAAACTCGTTATATATTGGAACATATATTGATATAATTAGAGAAATATGTAAATGTATCTATAATGAAATGGAGTGTCTTACATGGAATGTGAAAGGTATAAACTCATTTGAAAAGCGGAAATTAATATTTCATTACTTACAAAAACAAAAATTAGATCTAATATGTCTTCAAGAGGTTAGAGTCAAGAATAAATATGTCAAATTGTTAACCCAGGAGAAATTAGGAAAAGAATTTGTATTGGTCAGCCAAACAAAAAGAAATGGGTTAGTTTTGTATGTCAAACCCTATTTGGAGCCCAACTTGGTGTTTATAGATAATGAGGGAAGCTTTGTAGGGGTGGAAATTAAGATAAATAATGGTAAAATGTTAGTGGTTGGAATTTATGGACCATTAACTGAGAAAAGTACATTTTATAAGGAATTGAAAGAAAAAATAATAGGACTGGACTATGAATATTGGTGCCTAATGGGTGACTTTAATGGGGTGGTAAATCCGCAAATAGATAGACTATTGGGTAAAACAATTTAGAAAAATCAAGGTAAACTAGCAAAAGAATTTTTTGAAATAATTAATGAATTACACCTAGTAGAATCTTGGAGATTAAAAGAAAGGAGTAGGAGGGAATTTACTTTACATTCGGATGTTCATAATTCCCTATCTAGAATTGATATGATTTGGGTTTCTAAAAATATAGGAAGTAATCTGGGGAAAATCAAAATTTTACCTAGAATAATATCAGATCATAATCCTATCAGACTAACTATTAAGAGAAGAACCCAAAATTATAGATGGAGAATGAATGAGGTATTATTATACAAAGAGAAAGTGATAAAATATTGCAAAGAGGTACTCACAGAGTATTTTAATCTAAATCAGGACAAAGGAGTAGAGGATAAACTGGTATGGGATGCAGGGAAAGCAGTAATTAGGGGGACTTTTATGAAATTAAATGTGGAATGGAAAAGAAAGAGACAAGAGAAAATTATTGAAATTTCTAAAGAGACTAAAAAGAAAGAATTGGAACTAGCAAAAAACCCGACGAATAATAAAATTTTAGAACAAATAAAAATACTACAAAAACAAACAATGATGATGGCGGATGAGATGAAAAGGAAATTAGATTATTTAAAACAAAAAAATTTTGAATAAGAGAATAAACCAGGGAGATGGTTGTTATATAGGCTTAGGAAAGAGAAAGCTGTGATAGATAATGATGCTGTGATTGAGGAGCAACTGATTGTGCAGGGGGCCAAGTCAGCAAGTCAACCTGCAAACATCCCTTGCACTGGAAGGTCAAACAGAGACTGAGTTGCCCCAGCCAGCTCATGATGGAGAGAGAACCAGCAGTGATGCAGAGGAATTGCAGTCAGCTGTGCCCATCAGCCCTCAGTCACGCAGAAGGCTGAAACAGGCTGCTGAGAATGAGGCTGCTTGGACTTGGCTGAGGAAACAATAATGAGCAGCACCTGCCCACAGGGGCTATTTAAGTCTGCTGGTGTGGCTGCTCTTTGCTTGCAGCAAATTATTAGCAAGCCCACACAACGTTCTCCTGCTCCCTGAAACCCTCCAGACTGATCTGTGCCTCCTGAACCTTTGGACAGGACCTTGTCCTGGCTCAGCTTATGTTTTCCTGGTGTTTGGTATATTGGGACTCTCCAAGTGTTCCTGACCTCTCTCCTTCCTTCCTGGCTGTGGCCCGGCAGGGAGAGATTCCTGACATTGTTGCTGCAAGCCAACAGATACTTAATTGCTGGTAGTGAGTGTTTGTTTTGTCTGTGGGGAGGATGCAAGAGCAAGAAGAAGAAATGACCATGGAAGGGGTAGTGACTGAAAATCAGTTGCTGACTCAGCAGGTGGCACAGTTATCTGCTCAGCTTCAGCGTTTGCAGGGTCAGTCTAGTGCATCTGGGGCCATTGCTTGGGTGAAGCCTAAGTGCCCTGTTGCTACTCACCCCAGGTTTGATGGGAGGATGACAGATTTTCCTCCCTTCCAGGCTCAATGCCAATTATATATGTGTCTATGAGCTGAAGAGTTCCCCAGGGACACCCCCAAGACTGGCTTTGTAGTGAGTTTACTCACTGGGGGAGTAGCTTGGTGGTCTCTACCTTTGCTACAGTAACAGAGCCCCCAGTTGGACAATTCTATTGCCTTCAGCCAGCTGATCCAGTCTGTGTTTTCTGATCCTGCCAAGGCACAGACAGCCATCAGGGAACTGAAACAGGGGCAGCTTTCTGTGGCTGACTATGCCAGTGAATTCAAGTTGTTGGCCCAGGATCTGGCATGAAATGAGGCTGCTCAGATTGATCAGTTCCTAGAAGGCCTGGTAGATCCTGTCTTGGACCAGCTGGTGCAGTTTGATACCCCCAACACCTTGCAGGAACTGATACAGCTATGCTTGCGTATTGAGGGGCGTGTGCTTCAGAGACGTCCAGAATTGCTTCCAACGAGCCCACTCCCTCTGCCCACACCGGCACCACTGAAGGAGCAAGTTGTGTCGCTGCCTTCTCCTGCACCTGGACAGGATGCTGTGGCTGCTGAGGAGCCAATGCAGCTCGGCAGCACCTGCCCTCGCCTCTCCACAGCTGAGAAGTCCAGGAGGCGCTAACAGAGTTTGTGCCTGTACTGTGGCCGGCCAGGACACTTTGCTGCCATGTGTCCTGCGAAGCAGGCAGGCCCACCCTGGCACGAAACTGACTGCGTCTGGTTTAAGGGGGCCTCTAAATCAAGGGGATTTGACTCAGTTCCCAGCCCGCCCTCCCTGCTGCCTCTTGTTTAAGCACTTGGTGGTTGAGGTGCAGCTCTGAATTCCTGGTCAGGCTGCTCTGCAGACATGGCCATGGTGGACTTTTTATGGATCAGGCTTTTGTAGATGCCTGGGACATTCCTAAGCTTCCTGTTTGGCCCTCTTTGCTTGTGGAGACTATTGATGGCCATCCCTTGCGCTCTGGCCCTGTGGCTTGGTCCACCGTGCAGCTACAGATGCAGCTGGGCTTCCATTGTGAGGATATTGAGTTCTATTTGGCCTTGTCTCCCCCGTTCCCTGTGGTCTTAGGGCTGGAACAGTTGCAGGCGCATGACCCTCATATTGGGTGGTCTTTGGGGATCATTACTTTTGGTTCTCCTTGTTGCGCCTCCCACCTTTGGCCAGCACCTGACTCTCTCGCTGCTGGCGCCTTCTCAGTGCTGCCTCCAGATCTTCCGTCCACATACCAGGACTTTGCAGATGTGTTTGATGAAAAGGATGCTGACCAGTTTTCCCTTCATTGGCCTTATGACTGTGCTATTGATTTGGTTCTGGGGACCAAGGTTCTGGTGGGCCGCATCTATCCCCTCTCTGAACCTGAACTTGTGGTGTTGCAAGACTTTATTGCGATCAATCTTCGGAAGGGGTTTATTCAGCTGTCTTCCTCTCCTGCGGGTGCTCCCGCCTTCTTAGTTAAGAAGAAGACAGGGGACCTGAGGCTTTTCCATGATTATCAATGGTTAAATGCCATTACTGTCAAGAACAGCTACCCGCTTACCCTCATTTTTGAGCTCCTGGAGAGGTTGCAGGGAGTGCAGATCTTTACTAAGCTGGATATCTGGGATGCGTACAATCTGGTGCGGATCCGCCAGGGGGATGAGTGGCAGATGGCATTTCACACGCGGTATGGACATTTTGAGCATACAGTCATGCCCTTTGGTCTCACCAATGCTCCAACTGTTTTCCAACATTTCATGAATGATGTCTTCCAGGATCTTCTGGACCGCTACATCATCATTTATCTGGATGACATCCTGATTTTCTCTTCCTCTCATCAGGAGCATGAGCATCATGTTCGGACGGTCTTGCAGAGACTCCAGGACAATCGTCTGTATGCCAAGCTGTCCAAGTATGAATTTGAGAAGTCAGAGATCGATTTTCTGGGCCATTGCATCTCAGCTGGGGTTCTGGCCATGGACTCGAGCAAAGTGGATGCTATGCGCACTTGGCAGCCTCCTCTCATGATCAAGGATGTGCAGTGTCTCCTTGGCTTTGTGAATTACTACTGGGCTTTCATTCCCCATTTCGCAGAACTCATGGTGCCCTTGACTGCCCTTCTTCGGAAGGGGGTCCGTTTTTGTTGGGACAACAAGGCACAGGTAGCATTTGAGACCTTGAAGATGGCCTTTGCCTCTGAGCCGATCTTATGACACCCGGATCCCGTGCTGCCCTTCATCATGGAGGCAGATGCTTCGGATGTGGCTCTTGGAGCAGTGTTGCTTCAGGGGACTGGAGACTCGACTGCCCTTTTCCCCTGTGCTTACTACTCCCAGCAGCTGGACGCCTCTGAGCAGAATTGCACCATCTGGGAAAAACAGCTACTGGCTCTCAAGGTGGCATTCGAGGCCTGGTGCCATCTGCTCGAGGGGGCTCAGTTTCCCATGGAGGTCTGGATGGATCAACGGAATTTGGAGCATCTGCGGACTGCCCAGAAGCTCAATCAGCAGCTGATCCACTGGTTGCAGTGAAGTTTTGACTTCAAGTTGACGTACATCCCCAGCAGTCAGAACGGGAGAGCTGATGCTTTTTCTTGGAAGCCGTAGTATGTCCGTTCGGGAAGAGACAAGCCTCTGACCCGGGTCATCCCCTTGGATCGTTTTGCTGCTGCCAGTGTTTCTCCAGACTTCCTGCTGGCGCTGTGGGAGCAGCAGCTTCGGGATCCCTATGCCCAGGCTCATCTTTGGGATCTTGAGTCGCATGCTGGGGATTTTCCTCCCTTTTGGTCAGTGGAAAGCGGGCTCTTGTGTTTCCGGGGCCGCTATTATGTCCCTGCTGGTCCTCTCCGGGGTTGGATCCTCACGCTGTACCATGATAGTCCTCCGGCAGGCCATTTCGGTCACTTTCAGAAGCCGTGCTTGGTGTCCTGGGCCTTTTGGTGGCCAAGGCTACAATCCGAGGTTCAGCGCTATGTGGCCTCCTGTCCTGTTTGCCGTAGATCAAAAGATTTTCCTGCAAAGTCAGCAGGTCTGCTGCTGCCACTTCCCATGCTGTCTTGTCCTTGGCAATTTGTTTCTTTGGACTTTATTATGGATGTGCCGCTGTCATGAGGGTCCACTACCATTTTGGTCTTGGTGGACATGCTCACTAAGATGGCTCACTTTGTCCCCTGTTCAGGTCTGCCATCTGCTAAGGAGATGGTGCAGCTCTTTCTGGACACAGTTTTCCGTCTCTATGGCCTGCCTGAGCGTTTGGTTTCAGATCGGGGCCTGCAGTTCACTGCTCAGTTTTGGCATGCCCTGTTTAAAGGCTTGGGAGTGCAGCTTCATCTGTCCTTTGCCCATCAGCCCCAGTCTGACAGGCAGACTGAGAGGGTAAATTCTGTTCTTTTTTTTTATATATAATTATTTTATTCAAAATTCACATATAAAACAAACAATTATAACTGTCAGCTTAATTGAAATATTTCTGATCTTCCACACTGATCTAGATTTCATTATCAAGATTTCTTAATGCTTAAAATATTATACAAAATTTTACTGTTAATATTACTTGTTGATTCTTGCATTTCCATCTCCATATTTCCACTTCATGATATATATCCTGTAGCACCCTCATAATTTATCTTAAATCATGAATTACAGATTTCCATCTGATAGAACCCAGCAATTACACGTTACAATTTGCTATTCTTTTTGTATCTCATCGTCTGATTTCCCTTTTAATCTCTGAGAGACCATATCAGCATTTTTGTTTTCAATAAGTGTACCCCACCATTGTTCTATTGTGGGTATTTGCTGAGTTTTCCACAACTTTGCATATTCAATACGAGCTGTTGTTATCATATACAGTAATATTCTCCAATACTTCTTTATACCAGTACCTTCTAATGTATCAGTCATATTTAACAAATTCAATTCTGGTGTCTTAGCAAACTGAACTTTCATTAATGCACTAATTTTATTATGTATTCCAGTCCAATATTTCTTAGCTTTTGGACATGTCCACCACATGTGATATATTGTACCGACCTCATTCTGACATTTCCAACAGTGTCCGGTACCTGTATTATAAATCTTTTTTAATTTGTCTGGTGTCATGTACCATCTATGAAATAGCTTATAATAGTTCTCTTTCAAATTCTGAGCTACTATAAATTTCTGTGTTTTTTTCCAACTCTGCTCCCAAGACTCTGATTGAATTGAATGTCCAATGTTTTGAGCCCATGAAATCATTGTTGCCTTTACTATTTCTTCTTGCCTCTCCTGATGTAATATTTCTTGATGCATTTGGGCTAGTAAATGAGGCGGATTTTCGAACAGCCATTTAATTACTCCAGTTTTCTTTTTTTGATTCAATTCCATATGTTTTTATATCCATCTGAAACCTTTCTGCCAATTGTCTGGTAAATTCTGTTCTTGAGCAGTACCTCCGCTGTTATGCTAACTTCCATCAGAATGACTGGATGGCTTTCCTGCCCTTGGCTGAGTTTGCCTATAACAATGCCCACCATATGTCTACCCAGATGTCTCCTTTTTTTTCCAACTATGGTTACCATCCACATTTCTCTTCCACTGTTCCCCCTTGTTCTTCTGTACCGGCCGCAGATCGGTTCCTGCAGGAGCTGCAGGTGACCTATCAAGTCCTCCACGATCAGCTGCAGGAAGCTAAGGACCAGTACAAGCACTTTGCTGACCAATATTGGAGACCTGGGCCTGCCTTGTCTGTGGGGGACCTTATCTGGATTTCTACCTGGCATCTCCCAACCCAGCACCCCATGAAGAAGCTGGATCATCGCTTTGTTGGTCTCTTCCCGGTGAAGGCGATTATTAATCCGGTTGCGTACAGGGTTAAGTTGCTTGCCTATTTCAAGGTCCACTCAGTCTTCCATGTCTCCCTGTTGTCTCATGACGCCCCTGGCAGCCCATACCAGACTGCGGCCCTGCCTCCCCTGCCTGTCATGGTGGATGGGAAGCCTGAGGTTGCACAGTTTGAGGTTGCACAGATCCTGGATTCCTGGTGGCATTGGCGGTGTCTGCAATATCTGGTGGATTGGAAGGGGTATGGTCCAGAGGAACGATCCTGGGAGGATGCGCATCATGTCCATGCTCCACAGGTGGTTCGCAGTTTTCATCAACGCTATCCCCAGAAGCCAGCCCCTCCTGTGTGGGATGGGGAGGGTCCTGGGGGAGGGGATAGTGTGGTAGATAATGATGCCATGATTGAGGAGCAACTGATTGTGCAGGGAGCCGAGCCAGTGAGTGAGCAAGTCAACCCAAAAAAATCCCCTGCACTGGAAGGTCAAACAGAGACTGAGTTGCCCAGCCAGTTCAAGATGGAGAGGGAACTAGTAGTGATGCAGAGGAGTTGCAGCCAGCTGTGCCCATCAGCCTTCAATCATGCAGAAGGCTGAAACAGGCTGCTGAGAGGGAGGCTGCTTGGACTAGGCTGAGGAAACAATAACGAGCAGCACCTGCTCACAGGGGCTATTTAAATTTGCCAGCGTAGCTGCTCCTTGCTTGCAGCAAATTATTAGCAGGCCCTCACAACCTTCATGTCTCCTGCTCCCTGAAACCCTCTGGATGGATCTGTGCCTCCTGAACCTTTGGACTGGACATTGTCCTGGCTCAGCTTGTGTTTTCCTGGTGTTTGGTATATCCAGACTCCCCAGGTGTTCCTGACCTCTCTCCTCCTTTGCTGGCTGTGGCCCAGCAGGGAGAGATTCCTGACAAAAGCTAAAAGAAGGGTTACAGAATTGTAATAGAACAGTAACTGATGAAAAAGAACTACATAAAATATTTCATAACCATTTTCAAGTATTATATAAAAAAGAAGTAAAAGAATTACCAATAAACAAATATATATGAGAGCATGAGATTCTGAAATTTACAGATAAAGAGAAGAATTAAATAAGGTAATATCAATTGAAGAAATTAGGAATGTCATTAAACAACTAAAAAGAGGTAAAACCCCTGCTACAGATGGTCTGACTGCCCTGTATTATAAAATATTTTGCGATGTATTGGAAGAACCACTCCAAAGAGTAATGAATGGTATTTTAGGTACCCAGAAAATTCCTGAAAGTTGGAAGGAAGCAAATATAGTGCTGTTGCCAAAAGAAGATAAAGATTTGTCATTAGTTAAAAACTACAGGCCTATTTCCTTACTAAATGAAGATGATAAAATATTTGGGTTGACTCTAGCAAATAGGTTGAAAACATGCCTGCAGGACTATATACATGAAGACCAGAATGGATTTCCAGCAAAATGACAAATTAGACATAATACCAAAAGAGTATTGGATGTAATAGAATATTGGAATTATCACAATCAGATTAAAGGAGCGTTAATATTTTTAGACACAGAAAAGGCTTTTGATAATGTTAATTGGGAACCCTTAATTAAAATACTGGAAACAATAGATTTAGGAAGTAATTTCGTGAAGTGGATTAAGGCAATATATTCCTTACAGAAGGCTAAAATAATAATAAATGGAAACTCAACAGAATATATTAATATAGAGAAAGGGACAAGACAAGGGTGTCCTCTTTCACTGTTGCTGTTTATTCTTCTATTAGAATGTCTAAATAGATAAGCTAGAAACAGTAAAGATGTAAAAGGAATAAAGATAAGAGGGGCAGAGTTTAAATTAAAAGCATTTGCAGATGATGTAGTTTTTATTTTAGAAGACCCAATCAGTAGTGTAGAATCATTACTGTTAACAATAAAAGAATTTGGCAACATTTCTGGTCTCAAGATTAATAAAGATAAAACAAAGATACTAATTAAGAATATGATTAAGGAAGAGGAATTACATAGGAAAACTGGTTTTGAAATTGTGAAGAAAGTTAAATACCTAGGGATAGAATTAACAAAGAATCAACAATTGTTTGAAAACAATTACGTGAAAACCTGGGAGAGTATAAAGAATGACCTTAAGAAGTGGCAAAAAATTAATGTCTCCCTCTTAGGGAGAATATCAATAATTAAAATGATGGTCTTACCCAAATTAATGTATTTATTTCAGACAATGCCAATCATCTTCTCTAAAACTCCCTTTGCAAAATGGCAAAAAAATTTTGAAATTTTTATGGGCAGGAAGGAAACCCAGGATAAAATGGAAAATTTTAATAGATGCCAAAGAATGAGGAGGGTTTGGAGTCTCAGATTTAAAAATTTATTTTGAGGCCACATGTCTAGCCTGGTTTAAAGAATGGATTATGTTCGAAGATAAGAGATTATTAGAACTAGAAGGCCATGAATTAAAATTTGGTTGGCATGCTCATTTGTGGTACGGAAAAGTAAAAGTAAATGCGGTATTTAAGAATCATATAGTGAGAAGATCAATTTTCAAAATTTGGAAGAAATACAAAAACAGATTCGGATCCAAAATTCCAGGATGGCTATCGCCACAAGAGGCATTTTACAGAGGGGAAATGGGTAGTCTAGACACTTGGTTAAGATATAGTGATATGTTAAAGGAGAATGGAGACAGCTGGAGTATCAAAGACATACAAAGTTTAGAGACACAAGGGCATAAATTACAATGGTTAATATATTACCAATTAAGAGGGAAATTTAGAGAAGATAGAAAAAACTATGGCTTTGGAAACACCAAAAATGAATTTGAAAAATTGTTATACGTAGAAGGATCTCATTTAATCTCCAAAGTATATAAATTACTGTTAAAAATGAATACAGAGGAGGAGCAAATAAAGGAGAGTATGATATATTGGGCCCAACGTGTTGGACATACTATAGAACTAGACCAGTGGGAGGAAATTTGGGGAAAGGATTGAAATTTACAAAGTGTTATGATCTTAAAGAAAATTTTTATAAAATGATATACAAATGGCACTTAACCCCAAGTAAATTGTCTAAAATGTATAGAAAAAAGAATAATAGATGTTGGAAATGTAAATACCATGAAGGCTCCTACTATCATATGTCATGGCAATGTTGGAAAGCAAAGAAATTCTGGTTAACAATTTGTAAATATATTCAAAAGGTCTTAAGGATGGAAATTGTATTTAGAGCAGAACTCTTCTTAATATGATAGATAGGACAGATATTAGAGAAAGACAACATAAAAATTTGATAAAATATATGGTGACAGCGGCTAGGATTGTGTATTCGAAGTACTGGAAAAATAAAGGAACTCCAAAAGTGAGTGAATGGATAAATAAAATAGTGGAATTAGCTGACATGGATAAATTAACAACATTATTGATGAAAATTTGACAGTACCATTTCTGAAAACATGGAAATTTTCATGGATCATGTAAGAAATAAAAAGGGGGACTTATCGATTAGTGGATTTGATCTGTTAAAAAAAAATAAAGCAAACTGAGATTAAGGCCATTTCTGTACAACGTTGCTATGCTGCAGCAGCAGGTAATTTCTGGCCCAGGAGTTGTGCTACCCAACTGCTATCCTATCCCCAAGCATTGCAAAACCACCTTATACTTTTTCCAGAAAAAAAAATTCATTAAGAGCCTGCTTTACCACTTCAATCCCATCAGCCAGCTCACTACAGTACTGTGATAGTGCTTGATAGCATTTTCTGTCCCCTTGGATCCAGGAGTGGGTGGTGTGTGGGCATGCCTAGCTTGTCCTTCCCTCAGCTACTCCCATGGCATGGTAACTTTGAAATCGATCACCTCTCTGTGTTTGTTTTAAATTTCTCCCTTAAGTTAAAACTTTTTAGGTTTTTAAATACATTTATAAGCATTATAGTATAAAAGTGCAATAGTGTACTGATGTGTCATGCCATTACGACATTGCTGTGCTAGTACAGCTTCCAAAAAAAAAGGCAGTGGGGGGGGGAGTCAAGGCAGGGAAAGGAGTGCCAGGGACACTGTAGTGCAGAAGGAACACCAGTGGCAATATTGCTGCTCTCCCGCTTGAGGTGGAAACGTGAGGAAGAAAGTTTTCCTGACCTGCTAACATCATGTGAATGGCAATGCTGGGATTGTAACAGAAGAACACGCTAATGCAGTACAGTGCGGAAAGGGCCTAAGTCATAGACAATATCATTATTGTTACATTATTAAAATGTATGTATAATAGTTTACATCCTGCCTTCTCCCCAGGGAAGCAAGATGACTTACAAAGATTAAAACAAAAGCAGATAAAAGCACATACAAAGACATAAGTAAAAACATACAAAAACTTATTGTTACAAAGCAATTAACTACCCATAGAACTGACACCAATTAAAGCAAACATATTAAAATGGTGAAAGTCAATACAACAGTACACTGTTAAAAATCATTGCAGTCAGTTTCTAAAATGTCAGAGGGATGGTGGATGATGGGAGCTACACAAAACCTCGGTAGCACTTCCCTCCAGCACTGAGCTCTGGCAAAATAGCTTACCAGAGTCAACTGTTTGAAAAATCACCATGTAGCAGAGTTTACTCACACAGCTTAGAAGCGTCCCAGCAGAGTAGCAGCAAAGCCCTGAAGCCAGGAAGAAAAAATACTCCCACGCAATGTTATCTTCCAACAGGAGGCTTTTACTTTCCAGTTACAATACATACATACATACAGTCCTCCAACAGAGTTTCAGGATAGCATGTGAAGATATGCATCCAACATAGCTTTCGGCCACTCTATCAGACATCGAGAGGGGTCAGTTGGCTAGAACACACCCCGTTATATACATACATTTCTGATGCAACTCTAGCCAATCTTGCTAGATCCCTTGTATGATGCAACCTTCTTCCCTGGTTACACAACTCACTGACTCATGCAGGTATTACATGGGATTGCATCATTCACTGTCTTCCCCAGGTGCAAATCTTAATATATATCATATATATTTTATTTGGACTTAGGTTCTGTCCAACCTTTCCTCACATAAAAAGCTTTTCGGAACTGAAAATGTTTCATTTGCCAAAAGAAGCCCAACAATGAGGAAGGCACTTTAACATATCAAAAGAATGGAAGCATGGAAGCAGCTACCAAGAGGAGTTCTCCCATGTTCACACCCAACTTAGCCATGAAGCACATTCTGGCTGACAAAGTGATCACTTGGGAGACTATACAAAGGTTATGCTTTGTCCTTAAGCACTTAAAATTGAGCCTATCTCCTCTGAGTGCAATTTATTCCCGCGAGCTTACATGTGGTGTTCACACTCAGCCAGGGATGGTGATTGGTTGTAGTGTTTTATGTGCAGTTCTCTTGTCCAGGGAAGTGGTGGCGTGCTAAAAGAGCTCTGGTACTGAAGAGGGATTTTGGACATGTAGCAAAGATATGAAAGGATACCTGGGCGACTGCTAGTGACTGGAGGCTACTGTTAAGGGCCAATAGCTCCCCTCTTGTTCTGTCCTTATGGCATGCATTGGGAAATTATTTTGTAGTGAATTTGCTTTGGTTTCTCCCTGTTGGAGAAGGGGGGAACTGAGTGGAGGACTTTGTAAAAGATGCTGAAAAGCTCTCTCTGTGGGCATCTCCACTATGGCCTATTTATCCTTTTTTCTTTTCAGGTCATGGTGTAGTTTTGAAGTACAGAGCACTGTGTGGTGGTCTCTTCTGCCCCAAACCAGAAGGATTTTTACTTGCTGACTGTGCAGGGAAGGATCCAATAAAGCTACATCCTTTACCATAGCCTTGAACTCGATCCATAAAGAAATCTGATTTGCAGCATGTTAAAGAGGACATTCTATGTGGCCCACCCAGGATTCACTGGTCAGAAATTGAGCCAACAAGTCATAGACAAACACTAGAGACAACTCTCTATGGAGGGTATGAACAACCACATACTCCTCCTTTAAATGAAGTAGACTAATATGAATGAACAATGAAATGCCAACAATATTTCATTGTGAGGAGCAATAGAAGGTGCAATAAGGATAGGAACAACAGTTAAAAAAAATACAGGAAGACACAATGTGAAGTCTGAATGAGTAGATTTACATTCAGAGGAGGAGCTCAATAGACCCTTGAGATATGGAGGATACATACAGGCACACGATTGCCTTAGAATCAGGAATCTTCATAGCAGAATGGTAAGCAATGCATAGAATGATCCTGTTTTGTCACGCCATTTTCCTGGCCTTTAAGGGTTGAGGACCCCTCTCTAATGAGGAAGAAAGTGTGAGTTTTTGAAAATACGTCCCTAGTACTAGTGTATACATAGGGGTATCTGCTTACAAAGGAATCAGGATTCTTGTAGCTGGAAGCCAAGACATACCTAGGATGACTTGGCCTTCTTTTCCCAAGAGTTTTCACTCAGGTTGCCTGGCCTTGTAGGATTGGGGACTTTTTTCTGGTACAGATGGGGATCATGGAGCCATGAATGGTGGAAAAACATGTTCCCCCCATAAAGTATAGAGCCCATGGGGATGAGGAAACAACTCTGTAGAACATCTACTGTTAATGAAAGAGGGATAGGATGCTCTTTGTGCAGGCTTTCAAGGGTATTCCATATCAACAGAACCATTGCAGTACTCTTCAAGAAGCATTATGAGAATGTTCTGAAGACAGGACATCACCCCAGGAGTGTATTAGTGTTCTGCTCAAAAGCAAGATACAAATTGTCTTGACAGGGTCAGAATCTGGTCAGCAAATCTAAAAATACCACAGGTGTTGAAGAGCAACTATTAGAATTAATACTGTAGCAGCTCTACAGTCCTCTATCTGACAAGCAGTTGCAGCAGAAATTATTTGGTGATGTCTTCTGACTCCCCGGAAGTCCCTGTGGTAGCATAAGCCGTGGTCTGATCTACAGCAAACTTCCTCCATTGAGTTTTGCTCCGGTAATTAAAATTAGAAAGGCAAGAAATCTCAGCCATGAAAACCGGCACATTAGACAGCAACCAGTCACATAATCCTAGCCTTACCTATTTATTTTATCCGTTTTATATTCTGCCTTTTTCCTGCCATGGGACCCCAAACAGCCTACAACATACGTTAAAACAAAGAACCTCCCTCAAAGGACAGTTGTGGGGATAATTTGAGGATTAGGAGACCATGCATCCTGGTTTGGGCTGAGTGGTAGAAAGGGGTGTTACAAGAAAGAATAGCCAGCCAATACCTATCTGCATTGGTTCCTGAAGTCCTCTAACACACCTTCTACTGCCTGTATTCATAAAAATACCTGGATAGGGGTGGAAGGAGTCATCATATGCAATGTGCCACTGGACACTGCTTAGAAAGGAGCTGCCTATCTGCACCTTACTCACAACACACACAAAATATATCAAGTCAATGTAAAAGAATGAATGAAAGCATGAAGAAGCAAAACAAAGAAAGCAGTGAAATGAATACTTCAACCTCTAACACATTTGCCCTGTCAGTTAGAACCCTCTGTTTTTTTCGGTCAGGGTTTGTTTTAAATGATGGTTTCTTTTAGGCATTGCTGCCTGCATTCCTACTCAGATTCAGAGATACGGTCTCCTTGGTCAATGTCTTGCTATCACTTTGTCATCTACCTTTTGCATTTGCCCTCTTGGTGTTCTATTAGCTGACTGTGTGATGGTAAAATAAAAGAAGTAATGTCTCACTTGTTATATGTAAATTTGAAACAGCCTTCCTAAATCACCCAGAAATATTTAATGGGCGGAATAGAAGAAGTGAGAGAAATCATCTTACCGCCTACCTTCATGCTCAGTTATTCATCTCCTTCTGGATTTAAAATACAGTGAGCTTATAAAACACCATTATAATGTATACTCTGAACAATAACGACGGTGGTTATTCCACTCTTCTTCCAAGTGGTATACTTTTATTCTCCCAGTAAGAAGGAAGCTCAGGCTAAGAGTGTGTGAGTGGCCATTAAAGAGAATCAATTGTGTTTTTACCACTGATGCATGATAAAATGTATTATTATGTATATGCAGCTTATGGGCATATACTAGAGGTTATGTTAATTACCAGAAGGTAGTTGCAGATAGGGATAAGCTGTTTTTAGCTCAAGTATTTATTAAGGGTAGAAAGGATCCAAATGGTAGAACAATATCCAGCCAGAGGTGGGGGGACTTGGAATGCTGGATACCAGGTAGGGGAGAATAGGACTGCTAAGATGAAAAAAGGTGAAGTCGAGCACCAGAAGGGATAGAGGACAGCTGATGCCCAAGATGATAACAGCTGAAGGAGAGCACTGGCAGTGGAAGATCCAAGAAGAAAGAAGGAGATGCCTTAAAAAGGCAGAACCAGAGGAGTGTCTCTGCCATACGAACAGAGGCGGACACTCAACAGGCTATACCCTTTCAAAGAGTAGAAAGCCTAACAGTGAGAGAAGAGTTGGGCCTGGAAAGTTGGCTGCTGAATCAGGGGTACAGTTTCTATAGGAGAAGCCAGAGCTGTGATGTTGTTCCTCATTGTGATTAGGCATGTGCACAGTACCAAGCTCATATTTATGGCCTGGAAGTAGAGTGGAGTCGAGCAGAGAACGTGGCTGTTAATTTGATACAGAGTGGAAGTTTGGCTTAAGCACCTTTCTACATGGCAGTGACAAGACAGTATTAGCAATTATTATAATTTTATATTAGGAATGTATGAAATAATAGATAAGTTAATACATTAATACTTTTTCATATATTAATTTCAAGTAGTTGGCTGAATAGTGGAGGGGAAACCATCTGCACCTTTGATACATTTAGTGACAGGAGAAATATTTGAACCAGCACATGCTTTTATTTTAGATAAGATAGTCCCTATGCATCGTACCTGTAATCAGGTTTGCAGCAGAAGTGTCAAGCGGGGGCAGTCCAGAGTACAGATGGGCAAAAGAAGCCCAGTGAGAACTGAGCATGCTCAGTCAGCACAGAATATGGACTGGCTTGGGGGCGGTGGGAACAGAAAACTAGAGAGGGACCAGGATAGAATACCCTGGAAAAGGGCACGGCTGGCAAACTGTTTGGCAGCCTGAACAGGAATAAGCTGTAATACTGTGTTTCAGATCCTACTGTTGAGAAAGCCAGGGTGGTCTAGTGGTTTGAGTGCTGGACTAGCATTCTGGGAGACCAGGGTTTGAATCCTTGCCTGCCATTGAAACCCACTGGGTGACCTTGGGTAAATCACATTTTCTCAGCTTCAGAGGAAGGCAAGGCAAACCTATTCTGAAGAAATACTGCCGAGAAAACAACTAGGATAGGATGGCCATAAGCCAAGAGTCAACTTGAAAACAACAACAACTCACTCTTGACCATATGAAAAAGCAGAACAGATCTATTAACAAGACACAGAACAGAACAAAAATGAGCTATGACTTTGGACTTATCACTGCTTGTCATTTTTACAATAGTCATGCGATAAGTGTCACATACCTTTTTAAAATCAGGAGTTGAGAAGTATCAGTATAGCAAAGATACACATTCATATTTTCCAAAAGGAGAAAAGTTGGCACAGTGGGGGGAGGAATAGCTGAGAAAGGAATCTTGTGAATCATAATTGCAGCAATAGATAAATTAGAGTGGTTTACTTGAAAATCTGGCATTAGGACACTTTTGGACAGGGTCCAGAAGGACACATTTGTATGATGATCTATCTGGTGCTTTACAACTTCTTCTTCCTATTTGGAAATGAAAGATTCAAGATGTCATTGAGCACAATCGTGTAATCTACAGCTGAAGAAAGTACAACCTCCAGTTATTCTTGTTGAATCATGTCTACCAGATCCCACTGTATACTTCACATATTTCCCTGATAAATGGCAATTGTCAAGAAATAATTATTTGATGCTAATGAGATGAACTACCCTAAAGTAGGTAATGACTGAACTGCAGCTAGAGCAGACTGCTAATGCTTTAGAAGCCAAAGACCCTTAAATTCAGGATGAAGAATGAGGGGGAACACAGAAAGAAACAAGTAATATAATATATCCCCTTAGCACTAATCAAGAGCCCTGTGTCATTTTGTCATTTTAAATTCATGAATTTGTTCACATCCTGTGACTGTCTGACATACTAACTGCCCCCTAAAACTGAGTGGATTAATTTTTATGTACTTTAACAGCAGGCTGTAATAGTGATTCGATATTTTCTAATTTTAAATATTTAATTCCCCTGCCACACATACTAAGTTGTTTTGTCTCAGTTCTTATAAGAACAAGGCATAAACAGATCCAGGACTGAATAATTAACAATCACTTTGTTTTTGACCCCTGCCCCCAGCGTATGGGACTTTATGAAACTCAAATAGCCAAGACTTATTTAACACTGAAGTCTGCTCTGACCATTTCCCAAAAATCAAAAACTCCCAAAAACCAAAAACAGTGGATTGAGGGAATCTGTGGTCCACTGAATGATGCTGAGCTTCAGTTTACATCAGTTCCAGCTAGCCTGATTAATGATGCACCATAATAAAAGTAAAAATTCATCAATATCTGCAGGCCCAAAGATTCCCCCACTATAGACTTGAAGACTAATTAGGGTATACCTCAGTTAATGAAGCTGATGTGCTCCTGAGCATTATTTCTTTACCAAAAAGACAAGTCCCAGTGGTGGAAATAACATGGAAAGAACTGAGATAGATTCCTACTCCAGAAAGAAAGAAGCATAGTTGAACATGCAGCAGGTAACTTTTTATTCTATAACATGCACATGCAAAAAACATTTTGAGCCTTCTAGAGACAATTTGAAGGCTTCTTCCAAAATGCATGCAAGGGTTACTTTTTCTTTCATCAGCTCCCACTTTTCTTATGATTTTCATTTTGGTCTGTAGATCTTTTCTTTCTTTTTTAACATGTTGAGGAAGCAGAATAACTTACTTTTTCTTTTTTTCTCTGTTTTCCTGTTCACACGTGCTCAACAAGGGATTCCAGAGGCAGATGCTGTTTTGCTGGTTGTCATGTCCTACCCTGGAGACCCTGGCAGAGAAGAGGAGAGTACCAACTCAGAGGCAGAAGGTAGCTCAGAGGAACAGAACTACCAACAGCTGGGGCCTGAGCAAAGGGAACAGAATGACCAGCAAGAGGGGTCAGAGGAAGAATCAGCACAGGTACCTGCCTTGGTTGAACAATGGCAACAGAAAGAAGGTCTCAGGCATTCCCCTTGTTTATATACCAAACAAGCCCTTATGAGAGAACACCTGCATCAATGTCTTTAGGCTATAAATAAGAACATCTGGCTTCACTCAGCAGGGCCGACAGATGCAGGTTGAAACCCTGCATCTGTCCGTTGCTTCCTTGCCAAGAACTCCGTCTCCTACTGGACCTTTGCCTGCTGTATAAGTACAATTCTGGTTTGCCCCCTTTGGATTTGGATATTCTTGCTTTGAGATTACTTGGATTCACTTTGAGATTACTGTCTCTCTTGATGCCGCTCCTTGCCATAAAAGCTCTTCTTCCACAGCCTGCCAGTTGTTATCAGCTTTGCCTGGCCTGTCTTAGACATGACACCGGTCTACTGTGGGCAGGCACACATGGCTACAGCAGGGTCAACTAGAGTAAAGTCCTACTCTTCCCAATCCAAGGTTTTATTACATTATTTACTGCAGGCATGCTGCTTCAACCTAGCACCAAAAGTCTGTGTCATCCCCCCTTCCTTGTCTTCCACTACTCAAACCAAGCCAAACCAAACAACTCTTTCAGTGAGACAGAAGAGAAAAAGGGGGGTTGGGTGGGTTTTCAAAGACTTTGCAAAAAGGATTTTGTTTATCAGAGCCTTTGTTAACTGAGATATGCTGGTATTTCATACTACTTAACTTAAAGGAAACTATTTTACTACCTATTTTTAAATTAGAAATGACCTCCTTCCCTATAATCTGCCCTGTATGTGTCACGTAGCTATACATCAAGCAAATATGCATACATCAAAACATATGTGCAAGTTGGGCTACAAATCATAACACAGAGCAGCCCTGCCCAACCTGGTGCCTTTTAGCTGTTGGAACTACATCCCTCATCACCCTTAACCCATTGACCATGCTGCCTGGCCATTGTAGTCCATGAGCTGTCCTTCCTGCCCAGCAGTGTACACTATGAGACCTATAATCATGCAAAGCAAGCTGTTGCCTTCTGGTCATAAGGGCTAGTTCGTGGTGTCTAGATAGTACTATTTCAGATTGCAGTTGAGAACTCACATCACAGTGTGCCTCCATACAGCTGCCTATTTGCTATTGATCCATCTTCAAGGTCTTGCTGTTAACATACTCTAAAACAACTTTAGATGAAATGACCTGGGGAAAAAAATCAGCTTCTCCTACTTAGGCTCCCCGAAGCATTCAGGTTAGCTGGGATGTTGTTGGTGCTCCTATCATCTAATGGTGACTCAGAAGCAAACTTTCCCCACCATAAAACCTGCATTTTGTAGTAACCTATTGCTTGTTGGGAGGCAGGATCAGTCATATGTTTTAAACACCTCCTGAAGATGCATACGTTTCCTTAGGATTTTTTTCCCCTCAAGTTATTCTGCTGTGTTCTTTGTTATATGCAATTTTATATGGGTTTGTATTTTTTTTTCTATGTTTGGTGTACTTTGTAGGCACTCACTGCCACAGTCATGGGAGCAGGAACACATTGGACTTTGGTGCAGGTGATGGACAGGGCTACCAAAGAACATGTTTGACTAAAGAACAGAGAGATGGTAATGAAAGGAGAAGCTAAGCTGACCTGTACTGAGGGAAGAATGGGGCAGATTCTTTCCAGTGGAATCCAGACTCTCTCATTCTCCCTTTCTGGGGGGACAGGGTGGGCTTATATCAGAAAAGAAGAGCACCCTGGGCCATTTCACACTCTACAGCTATAGTGCTATGATTCCACTTTAACTACATCCCGTGGAATCCTGGGGCCTAGTGAGGCACCAGAGCTCTCTGTCTAAGATTCTAACTGCTTTTGGTGTAGTGGTTTGAATGTTTGACATGGACTCCAGGAGACCAGCATTCAAATCTTCAAATGCATGGAAACCTGCTGGACGACCTTGGGCAAATTATACTCAGACTCAGAGGAAGGCAATGGCAACCCCTCCCCCTCAACAAATCTTGCTAAGAAACCCTGTGATAGATTGTCTTAGGGACACCATAATTTGGATACGATATGATGTTAAGGAAGACAACAACTACAATGCCCTCAGGATTGCATGGGGTGGGGCCATGACAGTTATAGTAGAATCACAGCACTACTGTGGTGTGAAAGAGCCCCTTGGCTCAACACAGTGTGTTCTTTGCAAACAGAAATACCACAAGGCAACACAACACTTGGGGCCTGAGGTCACCCCTTCCACAGTCCAAGGGAGAAGCATTACTGAGATGCATTCCAGCTGCTCTGCTCTCCTCTTATCACTCTCCAGTAATGTTCCAGCTAAGGCACAGAAACAATTCCTTTCTAAATAAAATGTATGTTCAGCAAAGGACATGTACTAACAGTACTACCCGGATTGGATTTTTTTGGCATAAATATTTATTACAGTTTAATCTTTTCCTCCAAGGATATCACTCATAAAACCAGAGATGAAGAAAAGCCAAAGTGACAGGAGACAGATGAATGTTAACATATTCGAACTTTCAAACAGAAAGAGGCAGTTTTGATATTAACACAGACCCTTTCTTTGTCAGGTCTGGTTTATTGAACAGTTGTTTTAACAGACTGGATGTGTTATATCATCAAGAACCATCCTTCAGAGAACATGTAAGGATGAAGAGAAAGAGTGTGCTCTGTTTGTAAGGTTTTTCCCCTACTCACGAGCTGATCTTTAGGAGAGCAAAATAGTTTTACTTCAGATGTTCAGATAATTTTGATCTAGAAAACAGAAACCCATCCCCTGGGCTTTCAATTCTATTTTTACAGTAATAAAGCTGGTGGGGCACAGAACACTCGGAGCTTGGAAAAGTTACTTTTTGTACCATAACTCTCAGAATTTTCTACCCAGCATGCTCAGTGGTCATGGTATCTGGGGAATTATGGGAGCTGCACTCAAAAAAAGTTAACTTTTCCAAGTTCTGCAAGAATGGAGGGTACAATTTTTTTTCTTTGCACAGTGTTAAAGTCTAAGATAGAATTTCCAAAGCATTTATATCCATGGAGAACCAGTTGCTTCTATTTTATCGGCCCCCTATAGGGCTTAATGGCAAAAAGGTTCATTTCCCCCCCCTGGAAAGAAAACCTGGAGAGTACTAGTAAGTTGTGAGCCAGCATGGCATAGTTGTTTCAGCAATGGGTCATGATCCTGGAGACCAGGGTTTGATTTTCCACTTGGTATGGAAGTGTGGTGATCCTGGACACATCACACACTCTCAGCCCCACAAAACCATGTAATAGGTTCACCTTTGGGTTGCTATAAGTTGGAAATGATTTGAAGGCACACAAAAACAGCAACTGGTAAGTTAGGGTAAAATGAATTCCTCATCATACCCTTTTGCTAAAAGTGTCTGCACCCTCTGCACCAGGAGCAGGCAACCTAATGGTCTCCAGATGTTTCAGACTACAACTTCTGTAATCCCTGCCCTGAACAATGTTGTCTGGAACAGATGGGATTCATAATCCAAAACACCTGAAAGGCACTGAGCTAGCTCACCTTTATCTACACACTAAAAAGGGACCTCCTGAATTCATTATTGTTCAATTTCCTCTGTTTCTAATCCAATCAAGACAACATATTTATGTTGTTGTAGGTAATGGAAAGTTATGGTGTCTAATGGAAAGTCCTGAGATCAGATGCTCTTTACAAGAAGTAGTTTCAACTGGAGTGAAAGCCAGAACCACCACCATCACCACCACCGCTTTGTTAAGCAGGAAAATACAGCAGTCTTTCTTTTATGCATATTATATTCCAGGACCATCCTATACTTTTGTGAGCTTAACTCATTGAAGACTGCAACTGTCTTAGAATCCCTGAATTCAGAGTCTGTTAAGTTGCCCAGATATGATTCCAAGGGCCACACTGTTAACAGACACTCTTCAAAAATAACTCCAGGATTCTTTCCCAATAGATAAACATATTTAATCTTAGAACAACCCTCCCCGTGTTGGCTTGGAATGATGAGAGTTGCCATCCCACACATCTGGAAGGCACTTAAGTTAAGGCTGTCTTAGATCCTAACTTTACGCTCAGCATTTCAACAACTTCCTTTGTCCCCTCATGGCCATTACTTAATTTTGCATTTCTCCATCAGCAAGGCAAAGAAAAAGAAAATCACAGCTAAGTAAGGATATTAATAATAAATTGCCATTTGACACAGTCACCTGGAGATATCAGACAAACTGCAGGCCACTAGGCTTACAAACTTGGGAGAAATGTAAACTTTATCAGATAACACCATTGCTGAAAAATTAATCAGATGTAAGTGAAAGAAATTCTCAAAAGGATAAGCCTTCCAAACCCTCTTCCTTCATATTTCTTACTTAGTCATTAATATGCAAAGCATTTTTTTTGTAAATGCCAAAGTGAATGGAATATATTTATAAGGCAGGAATACTTTTGCTACATACTAATTTACTTCAATTAGGTTCATCCCAAAGAACAGCATTTTTTTTTTCGTTCTGTGGGGGAAACCTAAGGATTTAAACCCCATTGAAAAACTTCCAAGATAGATATTGACTTTTATACCTGAAATATCAACAGGAATATTATATTTTTGTAGGTTAAATTTGCTTTCTATTTACTTTCCTTCTCCTAATTATTAACAGAATTTTGACAGCAACCACAATACTACAAATAACAAGGCCACTGCATTAGTTTCAGTGAATGATTGCCACTCTTCTGCATGATTATGGAAACCATTACCATTTGCTTTCATAGTTCCTTTTTCAAAGTTGATGTGACTCAGCAGGAAAGAATGAATCGCTAATGCATTCCCATATAAAAATCCTGTACATTGTGCCAATCAAGAATAATAAAAATGAATTCATAATGGCTGTTAATATTCAGAGTTATAATATTGGGTTGCCATTACTGAGCCTTAAATAAGCTTCTAAAAGCTTTTTTAAAAATGTCATCTTTCAGTCATCTTTCAGCTGTTGAGGCAGAAGTTTTCCAGAAAACGGATATTCATGAAAGGGAAAGCTTATAAACACTGAAAAATCTGCAAAATACTTGCACAGCCTATGCAACTGATTCCCCTCGCCTCATACATATAATTCGTAATGACAACCCCATTGCAGAAGTCTTTGGCCATTTCCACCCTACACTGTTATAGTGCTATTATTCCACTTTCAACATCCTGCGGAATTCTGGGGTTTGTAGTTTACTGAAGCCAAAGAGTTCTCTGTCTGAGAATTCTAAAGTCCCCTCCCTAAACTACAAACCCCAGGATTCCATAGGATGTTGAAAGTGGGATAACAGCACTATAACAGTATAGTGCAGAAATGGCCTTTGAAAATCCCATGATCCAAGCCAGAATGGGAAAATGCCAAATCACTTCTTCTGGTCTTCATTCCAGATGCCAGTGATAACATTTAAAGCTCTGAACAGCTTGGGACCTTCCTTCTTAAAGGAGGCCTGTCCCTGAATATACTGGCCTCAGAACTGTGGTCTGCAGAGGGGACCTTCCTCTGTGTTCCACCAGTGGGGGCAAGATGAAATTGGGGAGAGGGACAGGGGAAAGAGCCTTGGAGATTTTGGCAACCCAGCTGCAGAATTTCCTCCCCTTGGAGGTTGGCCTGGTGCCAATATTGGTGTCTTTCTGGCACCAAGTCAAAAAATGGCTTTTTATTAAATCAGTTAGGTACTAAGTTTCTTCACAGTGTACATATACATGGTTTCAAACTGTTGCTAACTATGAAAGTTCTTTGAACTGTTTTCTTATTTAATGTGCATTTATTTTGTTTGAATTAGTTGTGGTTTTCATCTCAGAGTGTTTTAAAATGCCTGTATTACACACTGCCTTGAGACCGATCCCAGGGTGGCATACAGATATTTTAATAAATATTAAAAAATAAAATGGATTCAGAGTTCTCCTCCCGCCATAAACAATGCAGCACACTTTTTTGTACCCCAGTTCCTGAAGGAAAGGGATGCCATGTTCAGAGATCTTTGTGGTTTCCTGAGTGGGACTTCTGTCAGCCCAACTAGCCCATTCGCTGATGTGTACTTTTGTTTCCAACTTAAGGCAACCCTAAGGTGACCCTATCACAGGGTTATTAACCCACAGTCAGGGTTAAATCCAAGTCCATCCAGGAAATACCTTGCTGAAGGCTTTAGAAAAGAATACCTCAGTAGTTTCATGATGAAGGACAGCACAAATGTTGATGTGCTCATCAACAATAAAAAAGATAGACGTGGGCTACTTCTTGCCCCAAGTGCCATGGTGATATATTCTCAAAGAGTGAATACACAAGTATCCAGAACAATACAGTTTTTAGATTCAAGCAGAGTCAGTGAACTTGATAAGTCAACATTTATGCTGACCCTCAATAGGTCCACTCTAGTTAGGACCAACAATTCAATTTAAGCTAAAATTTTGATTTATAGATAGTCAAAATGTGAGGTGAACACAAATTCTTCTCCAAGTAAACTAATGCTAAAAGAGAGGGTTCCCAGGCACACACAAGAAATGCAAATCTCCTTCTTCCTTATTCAAAAGTCTTTGTACTTTTGAACTTATTCAAACCAGATTAGTCCTCATTTTGTCAGGATCTTACAGCTACCAATCTGTCACTCAAGTGAGACTCTACACAGAGGTTCTGAATGGAGGATAACCTTAATTATGTTTGGAGTAAGAAGGGAGACTATGGAAATAGCTCAGGTTAGAGGAACTGGCTGTTCAGCAAATACATGAATGTGTAAGAGACCCACTATGTCCAAAAATGAAGTTTAACTCAAACCAAGAATGAACCCAGGATCTGAGGATGAAGGAGGGGGAAAAGATGCTTCCCCCACACAAAAAACCCCCCAAGTGCTGTGAAAGGAAAGTGAAGAAAATATGCAGAATATACCGGAGGCACTTACCTCCAAACTGCAACAGAGGCCGGTGTAGACTAGCAGCTGAAACAATATACAGAAGTCAAGAAAATGTAGAAGCAAGTGGTACCAAGTAATGGAGAAACAGTCCTAATAGGCAACAGTGCTACTTACAGTGGAGGCTTGTGGACAGGTGCTGGGCCATGAGCTATTGACTGATGGTCTACAGGAAGTTTCCAGGGCAGAAATTAACAGTTGTGGTCAGTTGTGGTCAATATAGTGCTGGTCTCTAGCACACTAGGGTACAAAGACCTACTGTTCCCCTACACCAGATAGCTTAGGAAGCACTGGCCTGTGGGGACAGAAGGAATAAGGAATCAGCCTTTTCCTGACAAGCAGAAGCAAAAAAACAGTTTGAGAGTAGTGATATAAAAAATATTCCTAAAATTTACCATCCTCTCTAAGAAATGATATCTCAACACACTGTGACATTTGTTCTTCAGCAAAAATGAAAAGACCAAAGCAATTTTTAAAATTTTCTATAGATTTTCCTAAACACAAATGCACATTATGGAAAACCTTTTTTTTCCATAAAAATGTTATTTTACTTTTCAAAAAAAGACAGCGATTTTGTTCAAAGGAAATTTTCTCAAAATAAGTTCTGAAATATGAGAAATTAGAAAGTGTAAAACCTCTCTTAATCTTGCCCAGCAGGGAGAAAACTTTAAAAAAAAATCCCCATGTGAAAACAGAGTAAGATTTACTTACCCAGGTCTTTTTCCCATTCCCAGCTTTAACAAATACCTGGGGGTAACCCTTAGCCTTCATCCCCAGTAATTTGGTAACTGATAGAAAAGAAGGAGACTTTTTTATGAGTAGGTTTTTTTTAATTTTATAGACGCCTTTATATATGCTAGGCAGACATATTGCTTGGGTTGCTGCTGCCACACATATTGCAAATGGGACTACCATGTTTTTCTTTATATGATGTCCCTCAGAAGAACTGCACACTATTACATCCAATGACTCCCATGGGCTTACTAGCCATTTTGGAGTGGCTATTACCTCTAAGGAAGAGGAGAAATAAAATAAAAATCATTTAAAGGCAGCTCTTGGATGACTTTGTAAGTACTAAGTAATAATTTCATATAGTTTTTTTTTTAAAGAAAATCCCTACAGTTTTAATGAAGAAAAGAGAACGAATGGACTTCATTATGAACTTGTGTGAAAATGACATTACTCAGATTTGGACTGATCCGCCTTCAAGCTTTGAGAACATTGAACTTGAAACATCTCATTTTAAGGAAGACACTTGGTAAAGAAACAAATACCTTTAATTTAACAAAATACAGGGATTGATCTTAGTAAGGAAAGAAATGTACAGATAAGTACATTTGGGCTTCCTTTCCTCCTCCCTCAGGATGATGAATTCTAACATTTAAATGCTAAGCTGGCATTTTTAGCAAGTCAATGAGACATGTTACACACAGAAAAATGGAGGCAGCACAACTGGAATATTAATGCTTTGTTATGAAAAACACATCAAGTGCTTTCCTTAATTTGTGATGGACAAAAATGGACTTGCACAGATGTACAAGGCTTGACTGGGAGGATATCACTTAACATGAGATGCCATGCAACTCTTTACATTTTTCCAAGTCCCTCTTCAGTGTATCAAAGAGCCACCTTAAACAGGCCACATTTATTATCCCTCATATTGCTGAAGGGGTGACAGCTGAAGCTCAGATACCAACGTGGCTAAGGTTGCCCACCGAAATCATGACCCTAGCATGACATTACATTGCTGACCTATTCACACATGCTTTTAAGACTGTAGGTGCTGCTTCCCTATAGTACCATCCCACGCTGCTGGAATACAGTCCCTACAAGTATCCCTCCACATTTGCGAGGCTCAGGGGCACAGAACCGTTGTGAAAGTGGAAAAAACACAAACAACTCCCCTCCACACACAATTCCCTTCCCATTCCCCTCCAGAGTACCCCCTGCCATTCCTTTGCCTCTGGCCCTGGTGTTCAGGGGTGAGGGGAGAAAAAAGACAATGTAAAAGGCTTGCGGGTACTTTCTCCTCAGATAGAGAAGAAGGGAGTTCTGGAGTCTAATTACTACCGGTGGTCATCTTCAGAAAGGAGCACCTGACCAATCAGCAGCCAGTACACAGCAGAATATGCAACCACATGGCTGAGAGGCCACACCGTTAGCAATGGGAGGTGACTTTGCTCACCCAAAAGGAAAACAAACCTCCATTTTAAACACAAGCCTTGCAAGCCTAAGGTGAGGAATGCAAGGGATGGGAGGAGGAAAATGGGTGGAGAGGCAAGCACCTGCCTTGTGAATAGTCAAATTTGTACAAACCTAGAAGAAGTGTGGAGGGAGGACTGTACTGCCAAACACACAGGAGAGAACAGTGCTGAAAGGGAGTAGAGACTAGGTATGGGAAACCCCATATAAAATCTCTCAAATGTTGTTCCACTTCTGCCTGCAATGGTATGTCAGGCCACAACTACAGAAAAGGCTCTCATAGCATCTGTAGAATGATGCTGTAGGCCCCTACACCAATCTTAGTCAAAAAGTAAGTGCAACCACACATATGACACATAAAAATGCATGTAAGAAAGTCTCAGCTGTTATTCAACTAAATAAAAAGCAGCTATAGGAGGGAATTATTTTGAAAAGTGAATGCTTAACCCTCTCCTGACTGCCTTTCTTTCACTTCAAAATACTACCACCTGATCCCTCCTGGGGATCCCCTTCTCTGACAGGAGTGGCAAAAAGCCCTTTTAAATGCCTAGGTGGAAAAACAGCAGAGGCCAAGGCTGAGGCCAGGTGCAGCTGGACAATTGAGGCAGCACTGACGCTTTCCTCTCCCCACAGAATGATCCTCGACTTATCCGCCAGTCATATCAAAATCCATAATTTTGTTCCCAAAACTGCCCTTCACTTACACCTGAGCTCAACTTATACACAAGTATATACAGTATGTAAAACACTAGTTACAGGGATTTATTTTTATTTATATAACCTGTCTTTCTCCCAACATCAGATCCAAGGTGGCTTAGAGCAACCTCTTGTAATTCATCACATGTATTTGTGTATAATATGTACTTAACCCTGATGTAATAGCTGTAAGATCTTGAGTTTTAAGATCTTCAGAGGAGGGCTTTCTCTCCATCCCATGGCTCTCCCAGGCTTGACTGGTCAGGACAAGGGAGAAAGCCATCTCAGTGGCTACTTCTGGGCTATGGAACTCTGTCAAAGAGAGGCTTGCTTGTCCCCCTCTCTGCTCTCTTTTCATCTATAGGCAAAGACCTTCTCATTTAAACAGACCATCAGTTTTCAATTAGGGTAGTGCAACAAGTGTGCTGTTTCTTAATATGTTATATGTCTTAATGTATTTTCAACTGTTTTTAAGTAGATTGTTGCCTATCTTTTTTTTTTTTTTTTACTTTTTGCATTAAACACTGTCTTGGCTATTTAGCTTTAACATACAATATAAATTACTTTGGGTTCCACATGGGCAGGGAGAAGCAAGATATAAATTAAATAAATAAATCTTTTGGGAAGCCTAGAATGTGCAAAGTAGATCAGGGCAAGCTGAGAGATAAAGAATAACATGAGATTACCTACAGAGCAGCCCCACATCCTGGTGGTAGATGAGGAAATAAGTGGTAGACTATCTGCAACAACCAAGTTGTGCCAGTTTCTTTTAGCCAGAGCAAGAGATGTGGGGAAGGGGAGCAAGGCTTCTTGATGCAAGTGTTGCAAAGTTCCTTTCCCCTTGGTTCAAATGGGAGGGAACACCTCTGAGCCAGCTCATGAGTTTTTTTTTTCCTCCTCTTGTTCTCACAGCACTTGCAACTAGGGCCATCCAATGGGGCTAAAAGGTGGGGAAGTAATGACAGATAAAAGGAAATACTTCTTCACACAGCACAGAGTTAAACCATGAAATCCACTTCCACGTGGTGCAGAAGTGGCCAGCAATTTATACGCCTTCAAGAGTATTAGATAAAATCCACAGAAAATAAAGCAATAAGCAGCTACTAAGGACTGTAAATTTCCTTCATTTTCACTATGTACCCATTTGCCAGTTTCTGAGGACTGATAAAGCAGAAGGTGCTACTGCACTCATGTCTTCTTGTGGGCTGCCCATAAGCATCTGAGTAGCTACTGTTGGGAAAAGAATGCTGGCATAAACAGACCTTTGCTCTGACCCAGCAGGATTCTTCATATGCCTTGATATAACACTCAATCAGGGCTGGAAGAGCTTGAGATCAGGTAAATTCCAAGGCCACCCCGTCTGACTCTGATGTAATCCCCCGCTGCCAACATTTCTCATAAATATGCGGGGACTCTAGGGGCCACAAAAGTGGATGGTGCACCTTGCTGCTGGTTAGGCTTCCCAGGCCTCTTTCTTTTCTTCTCAGGTGGCTTTTCAGCAACGATTAGGAATGCTCTGCAACTGAATCCATATCTTGGGTTAAACAAAATTGAAATTGTTCCATTTCTTTTGAATGGCAACATAGTTTTATTCATTTGCTATATTCCCATCTCAGCAAAAACAAATAGAGTTTATGATGGAGGAGGTATTCAGTGCCTTTCCTCTCAAAGTGACCAGTATAATAGGAGCTGCATGCTGACAGAAGAATTTGACATAGCTGAATTTAGATTTTGAGGGTAAGAGTAGGGTTACTGCTTTTGAGTTACGTACATTTTTTTTCCTAATGGCACCACACTTATGCTTCTGCATTGTCAATTTTTTAAAGCACTTATCTGCCCCATCATCCAAAAGCCATTTGTCCATTCTGTGTTTCACAGTCCCTAAGACAACCATATTACGATTTTGCATCTACGTCTTCATGACGGACCACAGTATTGCCTTTTTTTGTTCAGTCCCCTTAAGCAAATGCACCTTTCGTTATTCTATATTCATTATGTCTCATACATATATACTATCAGGAGTCCAGAAATAATCCACATGGGATGCCTTGGAAGACTAGGGCCCTTTCCGCATGTGGGGGGCGGGAACGCCCGAAAACGGAGCTTACCGGCTTTGTTTTCCTGCCGGCTGAGTCCGTCGCCACGAGGAGCAGCACGAGTTCGCTGCTCCGCAGTCTTCCAGCGTCCCAAATGGCGGTTTCTGGTTGGTGGAGGCTCTCCATCAACCAGAGAAGCTCGCCAGCCAAAAGCCTGCCCCCGGAAGATCTGCAGGCACGCACTTGCGCGCGCCTGCAAATCTGCTCCAGAGTCGGGTGACGGAGCTACATGGCTTCGCTCGCTCCGTGCTTTTTAAAACCCTCAAAAAAAGAGGTTTTTAAAAACCACGCTGCGTGACCACTTCTGGTCGCGCAGAACTGGACTGAGGTGTGGATCTACAGAAAGTAGTCCACCCCAGTCCACTCTACGGTGCAGAAGACCTCCGTTGGAGGTCGCTCTGCACCATTTTAAATTCCCAGTGCGGAAATGGCCTAAAATTAATATTAATTATTATTTTTATAATTATTAATAATTATAATTATTAATAATTGTAATTATTATTAATACAATAAATTTTAAGTCTATAGACCAGGCTTGGGAAAGGTGTGTCTCATTGCAGTCCCATTGCTGCATATGACCATTCCCAACACTATTCTTAACGTCCCTAAGGGCCACCACTTCCATTGGGGGAGTGGTTTTTATAATTCCAAAAAGTTCATCCAGAAGCTGAGGAGGAGGTCTAGGGATAAGCCAAACCCTCCCTCAGCAGGTTGTTCCCCTCTGTTGCTCCATACAGAGGAAAAGACCATTAAATAGGTTAGTAAACTGAACAAACTGCTGCATATGACCATTCCCAAGGCTATGACCATTCCCAAGACTACTCTTAACGTCATTAAGGGCCACCACCTCCATGTTTTTTGGAATGTTTTTATTCAAAATGGACTCTGTACCCTATAACACAAGTAAACAACTTCAGAAGTGCTGGGTTTTTCTCCCTTTTGACTCTTGGGTGCCCCCGTCACTCCTGGTGTGACTGGAACTGGCAAAATGTAACTTCTGGTTCGAGAAATCAACCCCATGATTTTCACACGGGAGGGGTGTTTGAGGTTGTAGGAAGTAATGAAGGAAGACCAGTACTTCTACAGAAACATAGAGGTGATGGGCATGGATGAAGAACCCAGCTCCAGAACCACACAGCACACAATGCTGTTAGGAAGACCCAAATGTGCATAGCCAAATGGAAAGGAGATGGAGTTAGAGGTTGTGACACACAGTGCCATAGTGTTGAGCATAAGGGGGTGAAACCAAAGGATTTATATGCTTTGGCCACCTCCACTTCAATGTCAGCAGTTGATCCACCTGCCCACTACTTGTGCAGTGTAAGCTTTGCTGGTCACTTCACGGATGGGTGGGAATTTTCTCCCTTTTCCCTAAGGTTTTTTGGCACTGTATCTTGGGCAATTTGGCAATTGGCTCGAGATGGGCAAATATTTGGTCACTTGACAGGTAGTAGGGGAAGAAAAGTAAGATTATAATGGACACTTTTGACACTCAGTTGGTGAAGGGAAGGGCTCTGAAACTGCCTTTTTAGATCATGGGATCCAGAAGTGGGGAAGGAGACTGCCCTTAAGGCTGGCCTGGTGCTGTGCCCTCACTTTAAGCCATGGGGCTTGGGGGAGGGATTCCTCAGGTTTGCCTTCCATCAGCAGGCTGGACAGGGAGCTACCCAGATACTGGGATGTCTTTGGGGCTCTGGTGTTCAGCCAGTAGAGGCTGAGCGGAGGTCTGGGAGAAAAGCCCTTCTTCAGTTGCTCCCTCACCAGGATGCTCCTCCACTCTTGCCCCACAAAGAGTTTAACACAGTTAGATAGATTAATAAACTCAGCAATAAAACTCACTTTCTTGTGGGTGGTATCTTTATTCCCATGGTGGGTCAGCAACTTCACCTGTTCCAGGCAACCCAAAAAGAAAAAAAAAGACAAAAATAAAATAATAAAATAAAATCACAAAATAACATGGAATGAGTTTGCCAAGAATTAGAACCAAGGATTCTGATACTTTGGACCTTTGAGACTACAACTCCAATCATCCCCAGCCATTTTGGTCAGGGATTTTGGGAAGCAATGTGCCAAAATAGTATGGGAATCCCAGGTTTGGAAAATCTCACCTGCAATAATTGGCACTGGATCTCCAGTAACACTACTGTTAGTAGTAATAACAAGAATTGCTACTGCTACTAATAACAATAGAGAGGCCAGTTCCTAGAAAAGATACTATTTTAATTTTATGGGCCATAGTGTCTCTAGTTTCTGGCTGTCCTACTGAGCCTCCTACTTGCTTTACTTTGCTGCCCCCCCCCCCTTCCTGGGCCCATCTAGGTTTTTAAGCATGAGTCTTTACCAGCAGATATCAGGAACTGAATGTAGGGCTTTTTGCATACAGAGTCCGTGCTTTCCTACTCAGCTACACCTTCCTGAAATCTGAGCAAGTAGCAGAATGTGACTTAGAGGGAAATTAAGTTTTCCACCACTAACTCCATTATACAGTGCAACTGTTGGACTCCTGGTGAGATCTGGGAGGAAATGGCCCTTCATGACTAAATTAATCTTTCAGACCCTGAACCGTTGGCCCACCAGATTCCCAGCTGAATCCATTAGAACCTGATGAAAAGTGACAGCTTGTATTTTAACTTTCCTGAGGGAGCTGGATGTGCAATTTGATGTCACTTTATGCTAAATTATAGAGAAAGGAGGCTCAAAGAAAGGTAACAATCAAAGAAACGGCTCAAAATCCCACTCCTCATCTACCAAAAGCTCCTCTCCTTAACAAAAACAGACACTGACATCCAAAAGTATACACATTTAAAATAAGTAAAGAGAATATAGTAAAGAGAATATAGGTATCTTTACTAGGAAGTCAGCAATTAAAATGCTGCTTAAGAGCAAATGATGCTGAGGACTGAACACAGAAACCTGGCATTATGCAACTCAAACCATGCATCAAGTGGAGAAGAGGATCATCTGTCAAATGGGGAGGTCCCAGAGGAGAGAACAACTAAACCAAACTAGGGCCATTTCCGCACTAGACTATTATAGCGCTATTATTCCACTTTCAACATCCTATGCAGTCCTGGGATTTGCAGTTTAGGGAGGGACCCCCAGGATTCCATAGGATGTTGAAAGTGGAATAATAGCGCTATAACAGCCTAGTGGGGAAATTGCCTAGGATATCAGTGGTAACTGTCCTCCAATGTGTACAGTTTGGCAGACTTTAGATAGAAAGAATGCCTCTTGTGGCTGTATCACAACTAAGCCCAAAGGTATTCTGTTTCTACCATTTATCACATCACTTAGCAAGGAACCCCAGAAAAAGAGAACTGCAGAACACTGGTGGAGACAGAGGTAACACATGCATAATTTAGAATATCAGTCACAGAGAGAGAGAGAGAGAGATAGAATTAGAGAATATATCACCTGGTTCAGGACAAGCAGCTAGGGCATACACATGATAACTCACAATTCTCTATATTAACACCAACCTCACCCAAGTTATTTTTACAGGAGGCAGTGAGAGACAATGTTTTCTGAATGATACGACTGAGAACTGAATGACAGTTCTGTACAGGTGCAGAAGAACTGAATAAGTCATTAGATTTTTTTCCCTTGAATTGTGTGCTTTTTCTCTGCTGCATGTTTGGCTATTCCTACTTTTTTACTGAAAAGTACAATATTGCTCAGGTTAGACATTGATGAGGATTTCATTAAATTCATTTCTTGAGAAGAACTTTCCAGAATTTGCCTTGATAAATGAAACAGAAAGCACCTAAGAGCCAAATGGACATATCTGCACTGAGACAGAAGGGTTTGTGTACTTGGCTTCTTTTCCTTTTTTTTTTTTAAAATCTGACTTTGACTCACCATTCGTGTTCTGAATTTGAGTTGCCAACTCTTCTGACAGGCTCTTCCATCTTTAAGAGCTCCATGGCTGATGAATAGAACATGTTGTATTTCCATGGTGGGAATAGCAGCACTTTTTTGGACTGGACAAGTGGAGATATTTGGAAACATCATTCAGTTTATTTTTGATAATGATGCAATGTGTGAGAAAGTGAACATGACATATTCATCTATCTCTAGCCCCTGCAGTTAGAAAAGCAGCTTAGGAGGGAAGGAGAAGTACATTTACATTCAAGGCCTATAATGAAGTATTCTAATCATTTTCCCCCAAGACTGCTTTTCCAACAAACAAACAAACAAGCAAGCAAACATAGAACTTTCTACACAGAAGATCTGTAACTACATCTCCTCTATCATTTTTCAAGCTTCCAAAACAATTTTTGAGTGCAACAATGGCATTTCAGAAGGGAAATTTTGTTCACTCTTATTGTCTTCTGACCTGAAACTGCTATCCTTAAATCTGATTATCCCCCTCCCCTTGGGGAAAAAATACAAGTAGCTGTATGGTGCTGTCAGATTTCTCCGGTAGAACAACGGCAACTTCAAGGTGGCAGTTTGATTCCGGATGGTAGTACAGAGGAAGAAAAGAGTACTTTGTGCCACTACTTTCCTCAAAATTAGTGTCCCTTGCAGTTGCTTTGAAGCTTCATTTAAAAAATCCGTAAGAGATCTAATTATGAGGGTTCTACATCTCATCTGTTTTGTCCCCAAGTCATGTCCAGTTTGATTTTTGATATGCATTTGTTCAATAAAATTCCTGTTCAATGTGACGAGGCAACATTAGAAATTAACTGTCTTAGAGCTCCCTCTACAGGCATCTTTTGTGGTTTGTTGAAGGCCTTCAGCAAAAAGAAAGTGTTTGCAAAGCAGCCACTGCAAGATGCAATAAGGCCAACATGAGACAAGCCAATTTGCTATTAACTTTGCTATAATAAACTGTGGTCCAAACAATTATTCTCTATTGATCTGAAATATTATCTTCTGGCAGCTTTGAAAGGGATAATCCAAACTTGACAATAAAAAGGAAGAAGTTTATCTGAACTGAAAACTTTCAAAGAAAAAAATCTTCTAGAAATTCACCGAGAAATCCATTTGGATTAGTAGCATTCTGATGCCAGATAATCTAAAGATAACTTTTAAAAAATCCATCTGGCTGATACTTTCGTAGAATTGCAATCACAACATTTTATGGGAAAGTACACCATTGCATGTGAGATGTTCACTTGAGTCAATAATTCATGTATGAAGTGCCCACACATTAAATCCTGTGGAAAATATAGACTACCAATTTACCTAAAACAGAAAGTTGTTTGTCTGCAAGTGTGGCAGCCTGTAACAGTATAAAAGCCTATGACTGGATTTGTATTATTGTTATAATTCCTGTTGCGCTCTGTTCCTGGTTACTGAATAGATATCTTGCTAGAAATTCCAGACCTGTCTCTACATACATTACTTCAATGTTTTGTTATAATCTCCTGGTCCCTTGTTTAATTAATACAGTTCTCACTATATTTAAAAGCCCATTCATACTTAACAATGGTGTGTTCCTCAAACAGGTCATAGCTTAAACCCCATTTAAGCTTTCAGCATCCTCTGCAGTACTGTTGTTTAAAGGCTGCAACCCATCAACTTTGACTCATTTTAGATTACCCAGGAGTGTTTTTTAAATTTTGATTTCTATACAACTCCCCTCCAACAAAAGAAAGAGTTAAAAGCCCTTAATTCCATATTCAGCTTACACCTTGAAATCAAGATCTATCATAAATATATCTACCTCATGCTCTCTTTCAGGACCCAACAAAAAATTAATTTCAAGTTACAACTGAGATTTTTCACCGAACAACACCTATTCAAATACATCCAAACTTCTATGAATACTAAAATGCATTCAGGAGGAAAAATATCCCCCTTCCCCCTTTTTACTCTCCCTTGCAGAAATGGCTTTAACAAAAAATTACTTCATTTTTGATAACAAATTTTATTGGCAGATTAAAAGTGTAGCCATAGGATGTCCTATGGCTCCTGAAATAGCCGATTTATCCATAGCAAATTTTGAAAAACAGGTCACCAGTCCTACTGGGGAATTTAAAGACAAATTAATATTCTGGGAAAAATTCCTAGATGATGTTTTTCTGCATTTGGCGAGGTGATGAGGCAGGTCTCACACTATTCCACAATACAATCAATACAATTCATCCTAACATACAATTTGATCTACAGTTCAGTCACACAAAGGTCCATTTCCTGGACCTGACAATTTCCAAGGCAGGAGATCAACTCATCACGTCCCTGTACAGAATATCTACTGATGCCAAGACATTCCTTAAGTGTGACAGCTCACATCCAAGGGTTATAAGAGTCAATCTCCCTTATGGTCAGTTCCTCAGGCTTAAATGCAATTGTCACAATGAGGAAATCTCATATATTATCCCAATAACTTTTGGAAAGGGGTTATCCACAAAGGGTAATATCCCAGAGACTTGATAAGGCAGCAGGCAGACCTCGGTTTGAATTAGTACAAAAGCAACACAGGCTGTTGTCGAATCACCTCCATTGCTCTCTTATACTTAATCATATAACAAAAAAACATACAGGGGTTCATTAAAAAAACATTGTTTTTTACTCAATGACATTCCAGGGTATAAGGAAAAGCCACAATTCTCTTTTAAAAGGACTAAAAATATTAGAGATATTGTGGTCGGCTCAGTTTTCAAGGACTCAAACCAAACATCACAATCCACTATATTAGATGCAGGCAGTCCCACAAGACACCACCCCTGTGGACATTGTGCATATTTCAAATAAACAAACAAAATGACAGAGTTCACAGATCCTCATGGCCAGAAGAAATACAATTTTAAACCACTTTAGCACTTGCAATAGCAGTTATGTAGCATATGCTGTTCAATGCAAATGTGGAAACATACATGTGGGGAGAACAACAAGACCCTTTTAAAAAAAAAGAATAGCAGAACATCTTTACAATATAAGGAATAAAAACTTGAGGGCTCCTTTGGTTAGTCATTTTGCAGAAATGCAGCATTCTGCATCTGATTTTAGGTTTTGGAGGCTGCAAAAAGTGTCACGTAATAAAGAGATAATTCTTATGAGAAAAGAGATACAGCGGATTTTTAAAACTTAATTCTTTGTCTCCAAGAGGTCCTAATGAGGATTTGGACCTTTACTCAAACCATTCCATCATGTATCAAAAAAACAAAACAAAAAAACACCACCAGGCAATCTTGTAGCCAGATTACATCAGATGTCCTTACAATTGGTCACACCACCTTCTCTAGACTAATCCATGCTTTCAACCATCTGGGGAATTATATAACTATATTTTAAAAAATGTATACCTCGTCTCTTTTGTTGCATAGCAGTTTGGTTCTGAAGGAGAATACAGCAGCAACTCCAAAAATTTCTGCTGGATTTATGGTACGTATAAGATGTGTTTTATGTCTAATGTTCTGCTATATGAACTTGATGGATTTTATATATGTGTGTTGTTCTTTTAGATAAAATTTATAGTATTGTATTTGTTTTTAATACAGCCCCTGAAGAAGGCCAAACAATGTATAAACAGGCTGAAACACACTGGGTTTTTTTTAAAGAATAAAATTTGGTTCATCTGTAAGCCTAGCCTCCTCATCCTATGCTGATTCATTGTACATGCTTTCCAGTATTTGCTCCTGCTCCTTCAAAAATGGAAAGGCCTACACAATTTCACTTTGGACTGTCGGTATAAGAAGTTGTGGTCTCTCGTTCTCATGGAAGAACTCATACAAGAAGTTCGCAACTCAAGAAATGAGTTCCATGATGTCTCATTAATTACAGATTTGTTTCCATTTTTTTCTTTTGTTAACAGAAACAGAGGTAACCTAGATCCACCTGTTTCTCATGTCACTTTTTCAAATGACATCTTAATTTGAAGGCTACAAAAAAGAAATGTATTTATATTCATAGTGTAGTTTGAGTGTTGGATGACGATGCTGGAGACCAGGGTTCGATTCCCCATTCAGCCATAGAAATCCACAGGATCATCTTGGGTGTGTCACACACTCTCAGCCCCAGAAAACCCCATGATAGGTCACCTTAGAGACACCATAAGTTTGAAACAACTTGAAGGCACACAACAACCAATAAGTCTCTTTAAGGAATGCTGATGGTTTGTAAATTTTATATTTTTTTTGTTGAATTTTTTTAAAGTTAGATTTCTTTCTATTAAAAAAACACATTTTTGTAAATATAATAAAAGAAATGCCTCATGGTCAACATAATTTTTTAAATCTTCTATACAGAGAGGGGCAGAGAAACAATGAGTTTATTTTAAAATAAGCTAAGCTGTTCCTTGAAAGACAAATGTATCCATCAAACTCTATAGCCAGAGGAAATAACATCCTCACTTCACTGCCACGGACTGCTGATACAATGGCCAAATTACCAAGTAGGTAGTCAATTTGATCATTTGACCAAAATGACCAAAGTAAAAGTGGCTTTTACTGTTCAGAACAAGCTGTGTCAGAAGTGTAGTATAACACTTTTATTACAAATAAGAAAATCCATACTAGAAAGGCCTACCATTTCGTATAGAAAAACCTTACATGCACACCCAAATTCAGCAATGTGATGCAATATAATGCCTAAACCTAAGTACTAATCCCAGATGTATATTTGGGATATCAGAGCTCAGCTATGCCAATGAAACTGTAATGATATGAGGATAATGTAAGTTCATCTACATATGTAAAAATTTGAGTTTTGTGGCGAAGAAGGAGATAGACACTGCTCTGTGGGTTAAATATTTAATCACAGTTTTATTACCGCACATAGCAACCTGGAGCAACACAGCAGGGAGAGGTTTCTGGCAGCCTATGAGGACTGTTTCTCCTGGAATAGTCAATGGACCTTTCTGCACCTTACCTTTTTTTGGCGCTGGGGCGTGGGGATCATGCGAGCAGCCTCCAGCGAGAGGCTCTTGCATCCCTGCTGCTTCAGCTCCGCACAAGAGCCCCGCCTCTTCTTTCTGCAGCGCAGCCTGGGAGTTTCCCAGGCTGCTCTGGGGCAGGAAGCACGACCACTGTGGCTCCGGAGGCTCCGCACACACGGCAAGTGCGTGTGAGGCCCTGGAGCAATGTACTATCATGCACCATTTTTGGCTGAAAGCCGAAAATGAAAAAGTACGCGAGCAGCGCCTGCCAGACCCTGGAGCATCACGTGATTGTGAGCGCATCATGCAGATCACTCATCACAATCATGTGACACTCCAGGCGCCCTTTTGCATGGCAAATGCAGTGCGAAAAGGGCCAACATTAGGAAAAGGCGGCTGGAATTCCAGCATCTCTGGCTGAACTGAAGCCAAGCCACATGGAAGGAGAGTTTATATAGGCCTGTCCCACCTCACCTTGTACAATGTAACTGCGTGGATCTGTCAACTTTTCCCTCTGGATATCTCATGGCAGTTAGAAAGTCATCACAAGATCCCTGTGATTTTGGCTCATGTTGGGCCAAACCAGTAGTCACTTAAGAATGTGAGAAAATATTGCTGGCTCCTCAGCCTACCACAACCTTCCCCGCTCCCTCCAAAGATCAAGTTAGTAGACAAACAAAACAAAATTCTGAAGAATCAGTTGGAAGGAAATCTTTAAATCTGTTTCTGTGTCTAGAAGTTGAGAGCTCTTGTCTTGAACAAGAGTCTGCTAAAATCAATAAAATGGATAGCCTTCAATGGATTTTGAATTAATGTTAATTTATTTGGTATGGTACATAAACAAAGCATCTACTTAGAATCAGATGCCTAAACTGAAACTAGACATTTTCAGAATAACTATGGTCAAGGAAATAAAGGGGACGAATGATTACAAGAATCTGATATGGCTGCAGTCTGAAGCTGAGAGAATTAAGATCTAGAAGCTATGCTGCTGATTCAGATGCTGGATGAACCAGGCTGCTGCCAGAGGTCCCAGTCCATCTTCAAGTTTTGTTGGTTATTGATTATATTGATTGTATATTTAAGTATTTTTATATTTCAATTGACTCACAGCTAGAAATAAAATACTATGGCCAGAATCCTGTTTGAGAGTTAACGAATGTGTAACCATTGTAGCTACGCAGCGAATCCTGACCGATCTTCTGAATCCCTTTTATTGGGAATCAGCAGCTGCAATCGACGGATAAGTTCTCCTGACAATTGGGAGCTGACTGATGTTCCACTGTGTTCTGAGAGTGATCCCCATTGCTATAGGCAGAAGTGAGGCCCCTCTCACAATTCTCCTTTGCACAAGGAGATCACTCACATGAAGAGTCACCAGCTGCTTCCTGAGCAATAGCAGAATGGATCCTCATCAGACACAGTGGCTGCCTGTTAAGTGAGACTGGGGAATTTTCATGGTTCTATGTGTCCCCTAAACTAGGGAATAATTAAGGATTTGCCAATACAGTAGTCCCTCCACATTCATGAGGGTTTGGGGTGCAGAACCCTTGCAAAACTGGAAAAACTGCAAATAACTCCCCTTGCATTTCTCCTCCAGAGCTTCCCTGTCCCATTCCTTTGCCTCTGGCCCCAGAGTTCCCAGGACGAAGGAAAAAGACAAGGTAAAGGGCTTACTGGAACCTTCCCCTCAGACAGAAAAGAGCAGAGTTCCAGCATTCTGGATACTTCTGGTGGCCATCTTGAGAAAGGAGGGGTAGGAACAAAGAGAGCACCTGACCAACCAGCAGCCATTACACAGCAGAATATGTAGCCACATGGCAGAGAGAACATGCCTCCCTCAGTAAGGGGGGGGGGCTTTGGTCACCTGAAAGGGAAAAAAAATCAATTTTAAACACAAGCTTTGCATGGCTGGAGGGAAAAATGCAAGGGAATTGAAGGAGGAAAATGTGGGGGGAGGCAAGCATTTGCCTTGCGAATAATCAAATTCACAAAGGTCAAACCTGCAAATATGGAGGGAGGACTGTACCAAAAAGTTATGAATACGTAACTCTGAGTTCCAGGATTCTAGCTAATCTCATATTGCCTGGCTTGTAAGCTGCTCCAGGAGCCTTCTTGACAGAAAAGCAGATGTACAAAGGCTTTGAATGAATTAATATTGTACAATATTATATTCCATGAATAAATTATATGAATGAAGTTTTAATAAATATTCATCATAACCATAAATAGAACAAGGTTTTGTATTTAGGTTATAACGTATTTCTGTTAGGGTGGGAGTGGGGAGCCAACAGCCCATTGTGTAGCCTTTGGCCACTATCTCTGTGGACTGCAGAGTTCAGCTCACTTTCCCTTGCCACTCAGTTGAAAGCTACGGAACACATGGAGCCCGTCCAGACAAGAAAAAACTTTCTGTAAGCCCCAGGTTTTGTTCCTGTAGAAGCCGATTTTATTTTGGAGATCCATACAATGTTTTGTTGGTCACTCCAGAATGTATTCCAAGTACTTAGCAGACCAGGAAGTCATTCATTCTGGTTCTTTTCCTCTGTCCTCACAGGTACAAACCCACTGATTTTGGAATCTGTAGGACACTACAAAACTTGGGTATCATTTGTTGGTGCAAGGGGTTCCCAGAAATGGAAGAAACCTAAGTAGTAGATGGTAAAGGGACCTTCTTCGCACCACACCTGCCAGGAACTGCTCAGGATCTTTGCTCTCTGATATCCATGTTTCTTTCTCAAACTAGCCGGGTTGTTGTTGTTTTTGCTCCTTAGCTCAGCTTCTTCCTCTCTCCTTTACTGCTTTATACACTTGGGATCGTTTGCCCAAAAATGTGTGGACTACTCCTTTACTGTTTTAAAGTCTCTGTTAAAATCTCTTCCTCCCCTGTCTTCTAGCCTTTGAAGCTTGGATTTAACTTTATCCTTACAATTTTGTATATTCAGAGAATGTTTATCTGAACTATTTTGCTTTTTCATATTTGTCATAGTTCCTTGCTGTCCTCATAGTTCCATTTCCATTAGCTTGTACATCTTTGGCAGGTATATGTGATCTTAAAGTTTTGGGAGGTTTTGTAAACACAGTATCACATACATTAATGGTGCTGTATAACAACAGAAAGAAAGAAAAACAAGATCAGGAAGCCTGTGAAAGTCTAACTAGGCAACATAATTTGTTCTTCAAATTCTCATTGATTTTTCAAAAGCCCTCTTCATAAGACTCTCGTCACAAACTGAATATCAAGTAGTGTACTTCCAAAAGAAATCATAAATGGCAAATTACAGAATAATTAACAGATATGCCCAGTGGATGGAATTAGTAATATACATAAGCCAAGCACATGTTCTGTTAAATCACTATGCAGTTTTCAAAACAAAAATCCCCCACCTTTATCTAACCTCCTTTGCTTGGTGCTGAAATCCTTGCCCAAGAAAAAAAAAAGTAATTTGTTTACCTGTAAGCCTCTTATAACAGCTTCATGCTCTGTAAATCTTTACCTAATGCTCCATTTCTGTTTCTCTCATAGAATAATAAGCCCCTAGCTGGAAAGGATTTTAATAAACAGATGTACCTTCAAAAAGAAATGCCAAGGTTTTATTGTGTATCTCACATCTGCTTTATTATCAAAGTTCATAAATTGCAATCCAAAGCACAAAATATATTTGGGTGATTTTGTGTGCACACATCATTGAATTGTGGTCCTAAATACATTACTCTGTGCGAGAGTCCCAAAGAAATTCAGTTAAGTTTACATATGATGAGGCATGCATAGGCTTCCTGGTAACACACCTATGCTGTTAAAAAATTATCCTTCTCCCTTCAGGCTATAAAAATTAAGTGGAAAATGGAAAACACTGAGATGATCCTATTCATATAAAAAGCACAATGCATTTTAGCTCTTCAATATTTGAAGACCTTCAGTGGAATTCAAAGAAAGGAGTTCCTTTCAGTGGAACTCTGCAGGAATTTCTGATGAAAGACTCTTTACTTACCAGCAATATGAATTGGAGGGTGTCATCAGAAATACTTTCAGATATTCTTCCTGATTCTTTGAAGAAGGCTTTAAAATATTAACAGATTGAAATGTTTTGAGTTTACCCCACAGCATCTTGAGATGTGCCTTTTTCATAAACAGGTATAAAAATTAAACACATGCAGATCAATTCAAAAGCCAAAAACCAGTCAACTGCTGATTTGCTGCTGTTGTTTTTTCCTAAGACAAGGATACATAGCTTTTTAGTCCCCGAGGGATGGATCTCATATATGATGGTCTCCTCTCCACACAATCTCCCCTGCAAACAGTGTCACCCATATCCTACCCCCAAGAGAAATGCACAAACTACTCACCTCCTTCTTCATTTCTTTATTAAAATACTCATACCCTGCCATATTTCCAAAGATCAAGCATACAATAAAATCAATTTAAATAATTTAACACAATGTAAAAAGAGCTAAAAAGAATTTACAGTCTCAAACATTTTAAACTATCTGACAAGTTCAAATAAGTTAAATACTTGAAGACATAAACAGAGTTGAGAGCTAGTGTGGTGGTTTGAACACTGGATTATAATTTTAGAGACCAGGGTTTGAATCCCCACTTGGCCATGAAAACCCACTGGGTGACCTTACACAAGTCACACTCTCTCTGCAAACCCTCTCTGAACAAATCTTGCCAAGAAATGCATGTGACAGGTTCACCATAACTTGGAAACAACTTAAAGGCAAGCAAAAACAAAAACAAAAATGTCACATTCTAACTTGATGCTGAATTGAAGCCAATACTGTTGCCAGTTGAACCTCTAACTAAAGGGAATTCCATAACCAGGGTGCCACAACACATACAAAGAAAACAGTGTCCCAGCCACAGATATACATTCTCCCCTGAATAGACACACACACATTCCACAAACCCACCCCAGCACATCCCATCCTTGAGGGATGAGATGCTTTATGCCTCCCTTCTTAGCTAGCTAAAATGCAGGCATCTTTTTGGGTGTCCACCTCTCTCCTCCCACAGTGAACTCGAGCCAGATTCCTACATCTCTGTTTCCAACAGCTACAGGTTGGTGGGCACTGAGAGAGAGGGGGAAAAAAATCTATCCCAACTCCACAGATCCCCAGAAAGATCACTTTTTCACTGCTGGTATTACTAACTGGGAAGCGGTAATACTGTGGCCCCCTCTCCCAGTGACATTGCTGATACCGCTAACTTTGTGCTGTGATTAATAGTACAGAAACAGCAGTGTTGGTGCTTCACATTCGCTAGCCAGGACAACAAGTTGTGGCAAGAGAAGACTTTAGCCTCTCCATTCCCTCCCAGTGTCCTGATTGGAAGTAGTTCTGCAGTGCTGTTAAATGGTACTACAGCAGCAGTGTTGACAATTGATGATGCAAAGAAAGTATATTCCTTAGATCATGTAAAGCAGAGGTGGGTAATTTGGCAAGCACAAGGATCATTTCCTCCTAGGGCCCATGGTGAGTCACAGCATTTCAGTGGAACAGCAGTGTTTCCCCCCAAAAATCACTTTTTATATTCCCGCCTTACAAAATTTTTGCCAGCATACTGCTGAATTTGGGCAGAAGAGGGGGCAGCAGATGCTTAAGAAGGAGGGGAGACTTGTAGCCTATGGGTCACTAGACCCTGGTGTAGTGCCTCTCCAGTGCCTCTGCTGTCTATTCTTATTTAAGTTTTCAATGGCTTGTTATTTTCCTTCTTCATGGAATAAATTGAAGGTTTCCTGTCTGGAGACTATTTATTTTGCTAATGACTCCTGTTTGTTTGTTTGTTTCTATTTTAAATATGCTTAATTGTGTATTTGTTTTATTATTCAGGTACATTCTTAAATATTTGATGAAATAATTTTCTCCCATTTCACTGCGAAACATGCTTGGTAGCTCTTAAGATCTGTAAGCTGATAATATATAAAACATTGCTGGCTGGAATTCAGTGGTCAAGAATAGTGAAAGGGAAAGGAGTTCAGGAGGCATGGGAGTTCCTTAAAAGGGAGATACTGAAGGCACAGTCTAAAACTGTGCCAATAAGGAGGAAAAATGGAAGGCATCTGAAGAAACTAGAATGGTTGACTAAAGAACTCTCAGTTGAGCTAAGCGTTAAGAGAAACATGTACAGGAAATAGAAGAAGGGGGAAACCACCAAAGAAGAATTTAAGCAAGTAGCTAGAAGATGTAGGGAGGAGGTCAGAAAGACTAAAGCACAGAACGAACTTAGGCTGGCCAGAGACATCAAAAACAATAAAAAGGGCTTTTTTAAATATGTCCGCAGCAAAAGGAAAAAGAAGGAGACGATAGGGTCACTGCGCAGAGAAGATGGCGAATTACTAACAGGGGGAAGAGAAAAGGCAGAACTACTTAACACCTTCTTTGCTTCATTTTTTTCCCAGAAGGATACAAGCACCCAACCTGGCGGTTGGCGAGCAGGGGAGGAAGCAGGGGAAATGAGGCACGTAATAGGTAGAGAGGTGGTACAGGAATACCTGGCCACACTGGATGAATTCAAGTCTCCAGGGCCAGATGAACTGCATCCTAGGATATTAAAAGAACTGGCAGAGGTCATTTCTGAACCGCTTGCTATAATCTTTGGGAAATCTTGGAGGACAGGAGAAGTTCCAGCAGACTGGAAGAGGGCAAATGTTGTCCCCATCTTCAAGAAGGGAAAAAAAGAGGACCCAAATAATTATCACCCAGTCAGCCTGACATCAGTACCCGGAAAGATTCTGGAGCAGATTATTAAGCAGTCAGTTTCTAATCACTTAGAAAGCAATGCGGTAATCACAAGAAGTCAACATGGATTTCTCAAAAATAAGTCATGCCAGACTAATCTTATCTCTTTTTATGATAGAGTTACTAGCTTGATAGATGAAGGGAATGCTGTGGATCTAGCATTTCTCGATTTCAGTAAGGCCTTTGACAAAGTTCCCCATGACATTCTTGCAAAGAAGCTAGTAAAATGTGGGCTGGACAGGGCTACTGTTAGTTGGATTTGTAATTGGTTGACCGACCGAACCCAAAGGGTGATCACGAATGGCTGCTTTTCATCCTGGAGAGAAGTGACTAGCGGGGTGCCACAGGGTTCTGTCCTGGGCCCAGTGCTGTTCGATATCTTCATCAACGACTTGGATGAAGGAATAGAGGGCATGCTCATCAAATTTGCAGATGACACCAAATTGGGAGGGGTTGCTAATACGCCAGAGGACAGGATCAAAATTCAAAATGACCTGGTCAGATTGGAGAGCTGAGCCAAAGCTAACAAAATGAAATTCAACAGAGAGAAGTGTAAGGTCTTACACTTAGGTAGAAAAAATGGAATACAGAAATATAGGATGGGGGACACGTGGCTGGATAGCAGTACGTGTGAAAAGGATCTAGGAGTTTTAATAGACCACAAACTGAACATGAGTCAGCAGTGTGATGCGGCAGCCAAGAAAGCCAATGCAATTCTCGGCTGCATCAATAGGAGTATGGTGTCTAGATCGAGGGAGGTACTGGTACCACTCTACTCTGCTTTGGTTAGACCTCATCTTGAATACTGTGTCCAGTTCTGGGCACCCCAATTCAAGAAGGACATGGTCAGGCTGGAGCAGGTGCAGAGGAGGGCAACCAAAATGGTGAGAGGCCTGGAAGCCATGCCCTATGAGGATAGACTTAGAGAGCTGGGTATGTTTAGTCTGCAGAAGAGAAGGTTAAGAGGGGACATGATAGCCATGTTTAAATATTTGAAGGGATGACATGTAGAGGAGGGAAAGGGCTTGTTTTCTGCTGCTCCAGAGACCAGGACAAGGAGCAATGGATTCAAGCTGCAGGAAAGGAGATTCCACCTGAACCTCAGGAAGAACTTCCTGACAGTCAGGGCTGTCCGGCAGTGGAATATGCTGCCTCGGAGTGTGGTGGAGTCTCCTTCTTTGGAGGTTTTTAAGCAGAGGCTGGATGGCCATCTGTCGGGAGTGCTTTGAGGGTGTTCCTGCACGGCAGGGGGTTGGACTGGATGGCCCGTGTGGTCTCTTCCAACTCTACATTTCTATGATTCTATGATTGAGCAAATACTACAGGGTAATGAATTTAATCATCCACATCTATTTTCTCCCAAAGCATGCTTCACACATTTAGTTCTGGAAATTCCCAGTGGAGTGAAGGTTCAACAGGTATTTTAGGTTGACTTGATAACACTGGAATAATAGGGGAGACAAACCAAAGGTTTGCAAGTCCTTTGCATGGGGCACAAAGGAGCACTTGTGTGCAGCCTCAGCAGTTTTGTCAGAATCTCAAGGCATCTTTCCCCGTCCCACTTCTACCACTATTTTTTCATGTACTACAGAAAAAGCATCTTGTCCTAGTTAATACAGCTAGGTGTTGAGTGTACAAATCTCTTCCCTTGGGATCTTGCTTCTCATATTTTAATCCTCTGGGGATTTTGATACATGCATGATGCTTCTAGCTATTGTCATAGCATTTTTTATTATTGGATTCAACAGAGATGAGAGCAGTAGTAGAAAAGGGTTAACTCACGTCATTAATAGTTAATGCCTCCCCCCCAAAAAAATCTAATTCAATAAAAGTTAAGCTCAAGAGGGTGTTTTTCACAATTAAGCTGCTATTTCAATTTAAATACGATGACTGCACTAATCCAACTGACTTTTCTCTTCTCTATCCTGTTTGCAGCTTGGGAAAAAAGGACAGTGTAATATGAATCTTTGAAAAAACCATTTATTTCACACCCCACGAAAAAAAAAAAACCCTCTCCTCTTGCTTTCTCTTTGCACCTCCATCTTAATCTCATTTCCATAGACTTCCCCTTTCTTTAATCTACTGTTTCCTACATGCATCTCAGCAGAAGTCCTAGGGCAAAAAGCTACAAAATGGAGATTCCTGTGTGATGCCTAGATGCAAAAGAAGACCACCTCCTGCTAAGTTGTACTTCCTATCTATTGGTTTAAAGTCTTTGAATCTTACAATCTAAAGCTAATCAGATCAAATTATGTTTATGCTCATTCATTTTGCTGTCTGTCAGTTTTTCAAACATGGATCAGACAGGTAATGAACGAAAGAATAAATAAATATATATGTATGTGCACAATAAATATACATGCATGTGTACACATGCACATACTACACACAGCAGAAAGAAGATTCTTATAACCCCAGATAGGAACTAATTACCCTCTTATGTCACTGTTCACTACTTTTGCCAACATACTGTGCTTGACTGGCTTTTCAGCCATTTCTGAATTGTCCAAAATGTTCAGAATTGGCAGCAAATGACAAATATATGTGTTGACTTGCTGCTGCAGGATATCTAGGAACATGGCTATTAGCTCTATATAACCTTTTTCCTGCAATACTAATTGCTCAGAACCTATGAATCTGGCATGCAGCATTTTTCCATTACAGCATCCACAAGTGGCATAGTAGACAAGAGTTTATTTAATTGCTTTGGTGCATCAAAGACAGAATTCCATCTGGTTTTGTCCAATATCTTTAGATACACCTTATAGGGATCATGAGTGAAATGTGCAAACCATGTTGATTGGTTTTACATTAACCACATTTTGCTGCATGGTCTTTCTTTCTTTCTTTCCTTCTTTCTTTTGTCCCAGAACAAAATATTTTCTGAAAAGGGCCAAGAGCACTGTTTCTGTTGTAAGAAACTTGTGTTGGTTTGTCCTCAGGACAATGCTATGGATTTCACACCTCTGGTGTTGGTGGTAAGCCAGAGTCTTCATTCTTCTCCTTTCTCATTCCCCTTCTGCAGAACCTCAACTTCATCACAGCCTTCTCCTGGCTGTCATTATAATCACTGAGAGTACCCACTAGTTCTTTAGCCTTGAAAACATGCATCCTTTGACAAAACTGGACCCACTGCCAGTAATCATGCGCATGACTTTGTGGCAATGTAAGTGACTTTAAGTGGCATACTGTGCATGGACATCATGCAGCTTTTTTCCAGGAGTATCATACTTTTTTTCATTCTTTCAGACGCTGGAAGGTCAAGGTCCCAGACTCATGTTCCAGCATAACAGAGTTGCTCCAATGGGCAGTCATCCCCCAAGGAAAGTCATGTGACTGGTCCAGCTATCTGCTGTGGGTTTTACCTATGCCACAAAATCCATTCTCTTTGTTAATTTTTTTCTTACATGTTGCCTGCTCATGTCTCCACCCTGGTTTTAAAAGTCTTGAAACACATGAGAAACACATGACTTTCGTAAGAGCAGAGAAAAAAATCAGTGAATATTTGTTGTCCATAACGTTGAGCAGCATTTTTGCTGTTGTTATTGTTGTGTCTTCACGTAATTTTTGACTTTTAATGACCCTAAGGTGAACCTATCATGGGGCTTTCTTGGCAGAATTTGTTTAGAGGGGATTTGCTTTTGCCTTCCTCTGAGGCTGAGAGAGTGAGACTCTTAGCATTGTATCCATCACAATTTAATAGGATTCTCCTGTTCAGTCCTGTCTGGTTGACTGTCTTCCTGGCAGGTAGCTAGTTCTCAAGGGGCGTCTGTTTACCTGACATTTTCACAATGCAGGGATGGGGTTACCAACAAATGTTCTTCTACATGGGCAGACCTCTTTCGTTTTCCTCCTTCTATGGTTTCTATCTTTCTCAACAGCATGCAATATGCCTCCAAGGGAAGAAGAAGAAAAGAAAGGGGGGGAAATTCTTTAAAAAATTGAAAGGCACTCTGCCTTTAAAATATTATATAGCCAGGGCACAATGATGAGGGCAAGTAACAAGAACAGGTTGCTTAGCTGTAACTGTGGTTCTTCGAGTGGTCTTCTGTGAACTCACACAACTGGGTTTTGCGCCTGCGCAGAACAGCATTCCGAACCTTCTAGAAATCCCAAAGTAGGCGTTTTGACGTTTGAACCCCTCCCCCATCCTCCGGGGTATAAAAGCCCCCTCCTGCTCCAACGGTCAGTTCCCTCCCGCCGCTATAGCAGCATTAATGGAACCAACACATCAGCAGGACATACAGAGGGGAGGATGGGAGGGTTCGTGTGAGTTCACAGAAGACCCGTCGAAGAACCAGTTGCAGGTAAGCAACCTCTTCTTCTTCTTCATGGTCTCTCTGACTCACACAATTGGGAGACTAGCAAGCTGTCATTACAAGGATGGTGTCTCCTTTCTGTTGCAACCAGCATCTGTACATAAATCTGCATGTGCTATCCTGACAGGCGGCAGACGACGTGACGTGACCCAACTGACAACTGCGGATGAGGTAGGCAGCGTTCAACAGAGGGAAGGTAGGTAGTGCAAAGTCAATTTTACCTGATTTAGACTGACGATTTGTAAAGGAGTACTTTTACGGAAAGTGCTGTCTATCTTCAATGTGAAAAGTGCCCGGCATTTGGCACATAGCATTTTTGATGCGTGTCAGGGTAGCATGCTATACCATGTTTTATAACTCTCCAGCAACAGGGGCGGAAAGCATCGTGATTGAAGACACAACCTCCACCACAGAAAGGGAGGAGGAATACCTACCAGGGCCCAGCGTGCTGCAAGGTAACGCAGTTCTTATTTTATTCAGGAAACAGGAGAACCACAATTACTTTCAAAAGCATTATTTGGTAGCATAAGGGTGGCCATAAACTTGAAAGGTTTCTCCATATTTTTATGTAAGCCACAGGAGGACAAGCGGAAACTACCGCAGCGTCTTCCTCGGACTCAAGCTCTGGACGGTTTGCGATCGACCTGCCAGAGGAAGGTGTCCGGGATGTTGGAGGTAAGTGTATTTTTGTTCTTTGAACTATACCGTGTGCTAACTGAAAGCCAGCCCAGGATTCATTAGAGTACATTTAATTTTAATGCTACTTTTATTTTATTTACAGCGGAGGTCACGATTGAGGACACAGCGGGGCAAGGAGCAACCGGTGGGGAGATTCCAGGTTCATCCACACCTGGCAAGTATATCTTCATGCTAAACCTAATAATTTTGGGGATTGCGGTAACGGATGTTGCAATGGTGTTAAATTTCAAGCAGTTACATATGTGCCTTGTAAGCCACTAGCTGTTTGTTTTAACCTTTCGCGTAGCTCCAGGATGTCAGCGGAAGAGGTCTCGAGCAGAGGAGATCTTGGACCACCTGAAAGAAATAGATGAAACAACAACAAGCCTCTGTAAGTGCATGCTTCCAATGAGGGGTAAAGCTGACTACTCATTCTTGGTGTCCTACTGCGAAGATTTCCATGCATAGCACAACTCACCAATCCCCTTTTTTTTGGCTCTCCGCACAGATGACAATGTGCAGCGGAGGCTGCCGCAGGTGACCACCAGCCTGAAGCTATCAATCTCCCACTCATATAAAGGAATAAGAGAGGAACTAAGAGACATCAAGAAAATAATAACGGAGAATATTGAAAGACCTATAAATAGTTACCGTCAGTAATAGTTCCCCTTCCTTTTTCAACGTTCCCTGAACCATTTCCTCTCCCTGCAAGCCGCCCACCTTTTAGTTTAATTGAAGTTGTATGTTATTAATAATAAAGGATTTGTTTAATGATTTGACATCTTTCCCTATCGTACTTAATTCATTTTCTGGTTTCTGGGAAACGCGTTCCATTTCCCCCTAGGAGTTTAATACTGGTTTCCCGGGGGGGGGGGCACCTTCTTTATGGAGGTTGTATTCGTGGCTGGGAAAGTTTATAGTAGTGCCCTGTGGTGGATTTTGGGATGGCATTTACCTGAGAAAATCACGGCCCTTCCCTCTCCCCCTGGGTGGTGGTCCTGGTGTTCCTGGGGGGGGGGGGGGCAGAACCTTCTGTTAGGAGGCTGTACGCGTGGGCTGGGAAGTGTAGTGTAGTGCAGTGTGGTGGATGTTGGGAGCAGCAATGCTTAGAGAAATCTCTTGTCCCTCCCTCTCCCCCTGGGTGGTGGTCCTGGTGTTCCTAGGGGGGGGCAGAACCTTATGTTAGGATGCTGTATCCGTTGGCTGGGAAGTGTACTGTAGTGTGCTGTGGTGGATTTTGGGAGCAGTCCAACCCCAGAAAAAAAATTCCAACAAAACCTGACTTTCCCTCTCTCTCTTCTCTCCTCCCTCCCTCCCCCTCCCTCTACCACCTTTTACTGTCCCTAATTCAACCTCACACACACACTGTCTCAGCCCAACCCCCCAAAAAATCCATCAAAACCTGACTTTCCCTCTCTCTCTCCTCTCCTCCCTCCCTCTCTCTCTCTCCCTCTACCACCTTTTACTCTCCCTAATTCAACCTCACACACACACTGTCTCAGCCCAACCCCAAAAAAATTCCAACAAAACCTGACTTTCCCTCTCTCTCTCTCTCTCTCCCCTCTCTCCCTCTACCATCCTTTACTCTCCCGAATTCAACCTCTCACACACCCTGTCTCAGCCCAACCCCCCCCAATTCAAAAACAACCTGACTTTCCCTCTTTCTCTCCTGTTCTCTCCTCCCTTCCTCTCTCCATGCCCTAGGAAGTGTGGTTTGGTGCGCTGTGGTGGATTTTTGAACTGGCAGTACCTTGTGAAAGTAACGTGGGTTCCATCTCCCCCGGCAAATGGGCATGGCGATCCTCCAGGGGGGGCAACTTTCTGGAGGGATGGTGTCTGGGGGCAGGGACGTTTATTGTAGTGCCATGCGTTGAATTTTAGAGTGGATTAACAAAGCAGTCCGAGTCCCACGTTCCCAGTAAATGTTAATCTTAAGGGTGTTTTTAAAGTAGAACATTTTCGTTACTGCTGTTTTTCTTATGTAGAGGAAAGAAGAGTAATTACCAGAAGGAGAAAGGGGTGTTTTCTAGGGAAAGTACTGCTGGTCCCACACTGCAGGCAAGGCTGCATGACAAGTATATATGGAGGATATTTGGGATGAGGGCATAATGGGTAGTGGTAAATGTTTGGAAATGAAAGGAAAGAGCATGCAGCACTGGCTCTGATCTAAAAATCTAAAATCTGATCTAAAAGTACAGCAACCATTATCCCCCCACACCTCCACGACTACTTCACAGACCATGAGCACATAGAGCACACAACATGTAAGCAGAGCACTGTAGAAATCATTACAATTTCAAAATACAAATTACAAAGCAACGTACCTGCAGCCGTTTTCTTGCTTTTACTGTTAGCTGCTTTCCGAGGATGAGAAAATGGCGGATTCCTCTCCTCTCCTTTCTTGGGCAGACCAACTGCTACAGCTGACCACGCCCACAGCCCGCCCTCCGCTGAACACAGGCTCACATTGGTGCGAACTTGCATATCTGCACAACTGCGCAGATACGAATTGGCGCGTTCCGGAATTTTGAAAGACCAGTTTTTTCCGGTCTTTACTTAGCACGCTAGATGACCAGTTCGGGGTGTTTTAGACTGAACCGGAGTGTGTAACCATGCTAAATAGTCGGGACCTGGTCTGCTCCAAAGTGCAGACGAACTCCTGATAGGACGCACTGGCCCATTTTAATTTTCTTGTGCGGAAAAGGCCTTAGTTTCACTAATGGTATCACCATTGTTGTTGAAACCATTAGCCCCAATGCCACTTGAGTTGTCTTTGCTCTGACTCTTCTGTGTTGCCAAATCATGTTGAACACCTTCAGCATTTTTAACCATCTGTCCTCTGGTAAAAATGCTTTTTGTAGTGAAGAGTCTAGTATGGCTTCTATGAATTTGATTCTTTTTTGATGTGTCAACCAGTCTTGTTCATCCTCAATGACACGATAGAGAGATTCCAACTTTTTTGATGTTGATGGTACTGAAGAAGGAGTCGTCCATGATATTTTTACAGTATGCAACAAATACAGTAGCGGAGCTATCATTGAAGTTGCAGGCGCCCTATCTTGAAGCTCCTGGAAAATAGGGTCTTTTAAATCTTTCTCCATTTTAGTTGTGAGACTAAGTGAACAAGACATTCTCGAAACAAGCTCTGAAAAAGATCTAACATCATCCGTGGGAGAAATCCTCTCAGCATTCGACACAAGAGTAGAACAATGTCCATCGGCATCTACAGATCCATTAGATGATGTTGAACTCGATATCGACACCGATCTCTCTACATGATGGGTCATGGATCTCTCCCTAAATCTCTCTCAAGACTCAACAACAACCTACTTATGAGGAATGTCCTGTCTACGCTCTCGCTCCTGTTGAGGTTCTAGTTTTTCCACTTCCACTACCTAAACCCTTTGATGTTGAGGCGACACAGAGCGAGATCTCGACCTATAATAGTCAGAGCATCAGCACGGTATCGATAACATCTATGATCATAATACTCCCCAGGATAAGGTGAAATGTCTCTTGAGTCAACAGAAATCTCATCCAGATAATATTCATGATGTCTACCCAGACTAACATGTCTATATCGGTGATACAGCACAGGTGATCTACTTCTCGACCTCGACCTCCTGTGAGAAGGAGGTGGAGGTGATGGAGGTGTCCTCCTACAGCCTCTAGAAGTCATCAAATCATGCTGTGGACTTCTCTGCACCAACACTGATGGCCCTGCATCTTGAGGTCGATCTTGAACTTGAGGTCAGGACCCCACAGCCATCAAAGGAGAAGAATCAACACTTTCTCCTTTCGATTCCACGCAGACCTCTCGTATCTCCAATGCAGGACTGAGGGCCTGCTCTAGATGTCTGCCAGGAGACGAGGACTCAAGCTGCACCTCCACAGTGCGCTCAGATGTTGCCGGCCTCGATAATGTCAGAGAAGCTGAAGTCAGATGTCGATCCTTCTTCTTACGTTTTTCCAAGGGAGCTTGGTCTACAGGCTCCTTCAGCTTCCTCTTTTTATCCTTATCCTTCTTTTTTAGCACAGAAGGAAAGAATATGCTCTCAACAACATCAGACACCTTCTTCACTGCCTTCTCTGATTGTGACTCTCAAGATCGAGAAGTCGACCTCGACCTTGGTGTCGATCTCAGCATCAACGAAGAAGTCAACTGACGAGACGACGGAGTAGAAGATGTGTGGGCCATCCTGGATTTAGTGCCAGATGCCTTAGCACAACCCGCAGGGTCCGATGCAGACAAAACTTTTTCCCAGAGCAAAGCTTTTAACTGGCTTGCTCTATTGCGACTAGTCTGCGGAGTGAATTCTTGGCAACACGTGCAAGAATTCATGTTATGGCCCTCTCCCAAGCACAAGAGGCACTCTGAATGCCCGTCTCGATCGGGTATCTTGCCTCTACACGCTGTACAGCGCTTAAACACTTTAGTTGCCATACACTGCAACACTGCCAAATCCAAATCCAAAATCTTAGTCGAGCACAGTCTGTCGTCAGTCCAGTAAATCCACAGTTCAACAAGTCCAAAACGCCAAGAAAAAGTCATCGTCAACTGTATCAAAGTCAAAAAACCGATCAGACAAGACAAACACTAGTGAAAGGCTCCTTAGATGCTGCTAACGTGGCGGAAAGAAAGGACCTGACTGTTGGAGCAGGAGGGGGTTTTTATACCCCGGAGAATGGGGGAGGGGTTCAATCATCAAAACGCCTACTTTTGGATTTCTAGAAGGTTCCGAATGCTGTCCTGTGCAGGCGCTAAACCCAATTGTGTGAGTCACAGAGGCCACAAAGAAGAATCAGACTTTCCCCCCCTTACAATATGTGCAAAACACCTGAGCAAGACCTCCACTGTGAGCAGTGCTTATCTCTAAGTATAGAGTCATGTTAGAGATATAAATTTGTTATATCATTCGTGCATATGTGAATGAATGCAACATTTCAAAATCTTTTTTCTTTGCTAGTTTAGGAGAATTTCTGTGAAGCTAAGCTCATTGCCTTTGTTACTGGCCAGCAGTAGTCACACTAAGTATCATGTTTTAATCCTTCTTCTTCCCAAAAGGAACCACTAAAAGTTGTACCATCGGATTTGGTCTAGTTATGAGGCTGCTGCAGAAATCAATGGTTGTTCATCCTGTATTCCAACAATGCCCATCTGGATGGGTTCTGAATCAGAATCCTGGGCAACAGCAGAAGCATCTAAAATAAGACAGAGAAGTCAGTGAGTTCATTAGTTTCAAAGAAATCCTAAACTGATCTGATTGTGAACTAAAATAAAGATACATATAACTACTTTCAGGTATTAATGTACTGACACTGCTATTAATAGTTAGGCATGCCTTTATGGCTTCTTGCATAGATATATATTATTTGTTACTCCCTTTTGGGGTGAGTGGCCTATATTTGCAATTAACGATGCACTGAAATTGTCCATTAACACAAAGAGTGACTTGGGTCCTAGAAAGCAAGGATCTACAAGAGTGGGGGAATCAAACAACCACAACCCACATGACTGGAGCTGTTATCCCGTACCACTTACCCGGGAATGTAAAACAATATAACAAACTATTGTTTCAATAATTCCTACTTTTACCATTACTTTTTCCATTCAAAAAAATAGAAATATCTACTTTTGAAGATGGAAATATTACAACAATGTAAATAAGAATTGATTAATTTTTTTGAACTGAATTTAAAAAGGGACACAGATCTCAAGAGTAGTTTGGGATGCAAATAAAGGTTATAAGAGAGGACAAATAATGAAACATAGCTCCAGACTCAAAACAGAAAGAGGAGTAAGAAAGAGTAAATTGATAAACGAAATACAATAAAGACACTCAACAAAAGTTTATCTACTTCAACAACAGTTTTCATGTCTTACAGTCCAAGAAATGAATACCAAGCTATTATATATTAAATAAAAGAACTCTGAATTTGCAAATAAAGCTGGAAAGTGGCTTTCTTACAAGTTGAGATAGGAAAAGATAAAGGCATCTGTCACAAAGTTCAGGAGAGGAAATCAATAGATAATGGACAATTTGAAAATATTAAAAGCCTTTGAGGAACATTACAAAAGTTTATATGCAAGGGGCAATAAGATAATCTCAGGTATGGAAGATTATTTGGATAGACTCTAATTGTAATGAAATCTCTATGTCTAGAGAAGTCAGGGCTGTATCCTTGCACCTTACTTTGTTTAACCTGTATATAAATGACTTTGAGGAGGCCCTGTCTGACTCTGAAGGACACTTGCCCAAACTGCTGTATGCAGACGATGCTGTTATCTTCTTTCGCTCCAGACTTGGATTGAAACACCTTCTAATGAAATTTATGAACTATCGTACATCCAATGATTTGAAAATTAATTTTGGGAAATCAAAAATTATGGTCTTTGAAAACAAATTTTCCCAATGTCATTGGTCTCTTCAGGGGCATACCCCAGAACAGGTGAAAAACTTCTCATATCTGGGGCTGTCATTCCATCTCACTTTCTCATGGAATACTCACAGATGGGCTATTCTCCAGAAAGCATCAATCAGCTCAGTCGCAATAACTTGCTTCTTCTTCACTAAAAGGGGCATGTGTATATACCATCTGCCATCAAAATGATTAATGCCAAGTCAGCTGCACAACTTTTCTTTGCCTCTAGCATCTGGATAGGGAGAGTCATATCATTCAAAGTTCAAGTGACAACAAAGTTCCAAAGGACCCTTCTCCAACTCCCTAACTGTGTCCCTAATTCTGTGCTCCTATTGGAAAGAGGGGAAAGCCCTCTCTCGATAAGAGCCTGGTGATATGCCTTAAAACTCTGGTTGGAAGTCTGTGTTTTTGGGGTTGGCTCAGGTTTACTAGTGTACTTGTCCCAAGATGATTATGTAAGTAGCTGGTCCAAGCTTCTTGCTAAAAAAAGCAGCTTCAATTGGTCTCTCTACCTCACTTCTATCCAATCTAGGTTTTGACTGTTGCTCTTAAATCTCTTAAACAAAGACCGTGGGACATAGCTTTTTGTGATCTGCACTCTTGCTCATATGTATCTTGCTCTCCCAGTGCAATGGACATTCATTACATGGGGCCGTTTGGATTAACTAACTATATAAAGAACCTGTCAGTGGCTAAGTACCGCAGATTTTTCTCTCAGGCCAGATGTAATGTTTTTTCTCCACTGAATTATTTTGACGCAGATTTGCTGCTGTCCTATATCTAGAAAGACAGTGCCCTTGCAATAATATGGAAGCTGAGTTGATGAAGCATGTTCTTTTGTCCTGTAGCTACTATAATCTATCAAGATATTCAGGGTGAAAGCAGGCATTCATTTCTAAGTGCATGGCAGAAGTGGGGTGACGTGACCTTGGGCACAGGTGCAAGGTTGTTATGACTGGCCAGACCCAGAAGGTCTTTTTCCTCATCACCAAGTGAAGGTTGCCAAGAGGGAAAGGGATTGGATTACCCCACAAGCTCCAGGCTCAAAAAGGCTTCAGTTTGCCGTATACTTCATCTTTTAGGTTTTTCTCCTAACTGGTCATGTCGCTCTGCTGAGAGATATATGCTTTGTTTCCTGGCATGCTGCCAGTCTATTTGCTGATTTACTGCTGTGCTAATTGCTGTCTGGTATGTGGCCTGCCGCTTTATCTTAACCTCAGTGTGCTTAAATAAACTAACAAGCCCTGAGCCTACCTAATGAGTCTTTGAAACTGTTTTTTGTTCCACTGAAATTGCCTGGTTGCAGTGAGGTGACACTTCCCTGTCAGCACTCTGTGTAAGCTCAGAGGAGTTGTTTCATGCCAACCCTGACAGGTTATGGGCCTTATGCCCTGCAGTGCCAGTTGACCAAGTGGAGTGCCAATTCCAGTCTGCAGCTGCCTGGTGAGAGCCTGCTCAAGGACAATCTCTGATGAGTGAGGATCCTGCATAGGAGGGGCCTGGAAGGCAGGAGAAGCTGCAGTGATGGCATCCTCGGTGAGTGAGACCATTCCCCTGGACAGACTAAATAAGAGAAATTACCTGACATGGGCGATGAAGATGGAAATGTATCTTCGCAGAGAGGGTTTTTAGAAGGCAACTGCTGATCCACCAATGCCTCCTTTCAGTGCAGCAGATGCCCATATAGAAGAAAAGGCACTTGGCAGTATTTTTCTAGCCCTGGAAGATAGCCAAATAAATCACATTAGACACCTCACCACAGCACGCGCATGCTGGGATGCTTTGCGGGCTATCTACATCCACCCAACAGCAGGAAGTAAGCTGTCCTTGATAAAAAAGCTGTACAGAGCACAGTTGCAGCCTGGTGAGATTGTACATCTTCAGCACTTAAGCTCCCTGTTTGTTGCTCTGCATGAAAGGGGGAAAGACTTCTCTGAAGCAGATAAGGTGTACTGTATCCTCAACTCATTAGATCCCAGTTGGGATATTCTCATAGCCACCATGGAAGGAATGCGGGAGGATGATCTCACTGTGCAATACATTTCTGGGCACTTGCTGGAGGAGGAGGAATGGTATGCTCAGAGAGAGCAGCTGGAGGTTGTCAGCAGCAGCAGTAGCAGCAGCAGTAGCAAGATTGTTAAAGACTCTGAGCTTTGATGGACTGAGACAACTGAGACAGTCAATGTTGTAAAAAGATGTTACAAATGTGGGTCTAAAACATCTGAGGAGAGACTGTCCTCTCAGTAAAAGTAGCATGGCAAACAATCAGAGGAAGGGCTCCAAGGACAAAGGGAATCGCCAGCTGTTTCCTGCTGTGGTTAGTGACTATAATCCCCAAGATGCTGTCCGGTTGCTAGACACTGGATGTTCACAGCATCTGGTCAATAGCAAGGGTGTGTTTGTCTCTGGGCAAGGCAAACATTGATGCTGTATCCCTTGCAAATGGGTCCCGGTGTGAGGTGGAAGGTATGGGGAAGGCATTTGTTCCTGCTTTGGGGAAGTGTTTGGAAGATGTCCTTTATGTGTCCAAACTAGGGTTCTGTCTGCTGTCAGTATCTGGGTTGGCACAGAGTGGGCATGAGGTTCTATTTACAAACTCTGCCTGCAAAGTGATCAGAGATGGGGTGGTGCGTGCAGTTATTGAACTCAGGGACCAGCTGTACAAGCTCTTGCCAAAGGAGAACACATACATGGCACGTGGTAATAATGTTGGAAAAAGATTGCTGTGACCTTTGTTCCAATTAAAAATACTATGATGTGCATGTGGAAAGCACCTGGGAATGACTGTGCAAGTATGAGGTAATTCCCATGTGACAATAAGGCTGAGTCATAGTGCTATGAAACCTGGGCAAGGGGTTTCATAAACCATGGTGACATGTAATCCAGGCTGGGGTTACATCAGCTAGTCCCTATGTATATAAGAGGTGGGCTCTGGCAGGTTTTTTCTCTCGGTCTCCTTGATTCTGGCCGGAGGCTTTGCCAGAGCATATCTCTACCTGATATGGTGATGGAATGCTGAACCTGTGTCGAAGGATCTGCAAACCTGTACAGATGTATATATTGGAACTGAAGAATAAAAAGCCTCCAGGTATATTTTTGGATGACAACACTGTGTGCTAGTGTTCTTAGATGGCAGCTTTTGGGGTCAGAGCAGTGCTGCATGATATACTCTGCTACACACGCTTCTTGTTGCTGTGTTTTCAACTCTGCTGTATGTTTGTTTTGCTTGCCTCTGTGCCACGTTGGTCAGAGCATAGCGTTATGAGGGAGGATTTAGTGCGGTCTGCCTAAGTCCCATCATCCACCTTCCCTCCACAAATAAGCCCCAGCATGACAATCGTATCCATTTGTTCCATAGAAGGTTGGATCATGCCAGCTTCAAGGTTCTGAGAGAGCTGCCTGAGGTCTGTAGGGACTGCAAAGTCAATCCATGTGATGCTTTTTGGATTGTGCTGTCTGTAAACAGTCCAAGTCAAAAGCTCTCCCAGTTCCCAAACAGAGTATAACAGAGTGTCAAAACAGCCTTTTGAAATAGTTCACTCAGATTTGATGGGTCTTTTTCCAAAATCCCAGGGTGGGGCTCATTCTATAATGATCCTGGTGGATGACTACAGCAGGTATACTTTTTGTTACCTCCTCAAGCAGAAATCTGAGGTCTGTGAGGTATTCAAAAACTGGTATGCTTACATAGAGAATCAGTTTTGTCTCAAAGTGAAAGCACTCCAGACTGATAGAGGGGGAGAGTACCTGGTCGACAGTTTGCAGTGTTGGTTAAGGATGATCGGCATTGCTCACAGAAAAACGAACCCCTATTCCCCTCATCAGAACGGGGTGGCAGAAAGAAGTGGGGGAGTGCTGCAAGTCCTAATGAGTTTGTTGTTGGCAGACACTGACATGCCTCAGAAAGCTTGTGGGCAGGCAATGCTCACTGCCAACTACATCCATAGTAGGCTTTGGTCCAGCATGGTAAACCTAACTCCCCATGGCAAATTGTATGGTAAGAAACCCTCTATTACCCACATGAAGGTGTTTGGGAGCTATGCGTGGGTGCATATACCAAAAGCCCAGAGGAGAAAGGGGCAGTCAAAAGCTCAAAGGCTCTGTTTTGCTGGGTATCAGCCCAGGGGCAAAGTTTACTGGTTTGATTTAAATAATGGGAGAGTTGTTGTATCCAGGAATGCACAGTTTGAGGAACACAGTAACTTGAGGAGAGTGCATTCTGTTACTCCACTGGAAAAACCCTATCCCAGGGTCTACAATTTTGATATTAAAATATGATTCAATGTGCCTGAGAAGTCACCCGGGTGGGCACGTAGGCAGCAATGGTCAAACAATCGAAAACCAGGTCAGGCCGGTAAAATCCCCAGTCACATAGCCCCAGGAGACCTCAAGCTGGGCAAACCCACAATAAGCAAAGGGTCCTCAGCCCCTGAGAAGCTGACTTGAGGGGATTAGTGTGTTTGCCCCAAGTTGAGCAAATATCCTATCAGGCGAGGACCATTTACATGAAGTCACGCCACAACCCAATGCAGCCAAAGATCCTGAGACTTTGGCAACACCTTGTAATCTCATCACACAAAGGAAGTTACCATTATGGAGCTTCTTTCTCACTGCATCACTCATTGTTCTCCCCGGGAAAGGATTAGCCTTCCAGGTACTTTTTCCCCTACAAATAGTCCCTGTTTTTGAGTGGTTCTTTGGATCACTCCCGGTCATCCCAGCAGACCATTTCTCTGTCCGTTGAGTAATCCCCTCATCCCTCTCTGTGCTGAGCCCCACTTCTCTGCTGTTTTCCCGGACCAAGGACTTCAGGAAAAGGTGCAGTATTACCCCAGCTGCAACCCCTTCAATACTCCCCTATCCAGTTTCCTCTCTTTTACTTCTTAATAGGTCTTGAGTGAGTGATTGCTTTGGTGCATGAGAGTTTCATTCAATAAAATCATTTATTAGACATTTTTTGTTTCATTTTTGGCTTGGCCTGATCCCATAAAAACTGGGTAAAAAGACCCCGCTAGGTTACCCTGCCTCTCACATTGCTAGTGCTCGTGCTCTGGCTAGTTTCCATTCCCCATCATGTGGAGCACACTGAGGTGTCCCCCAAGGGACCCCAGAAATCAGAGTAATGATTCCAATGCAGAAATCCTGCTTCCAATTAATGAAAATGGTACTGGTACAGCACAGCCCTCCACTCCTGTAGCAAGCCCTCCAAGAGTTAAACAGGAGGAAGAAACAGAGGCTGAGCTGGGAGAGGCTTCTCAGAGCACTGAGCAAGCCACTCAGGGGGAGGAAAAGCCCGAAAGGAAAAGAACCAGGTCTCTGAGTGATGAGGAGGAGTTGCCCATTACAATTCCGAAACGGTCTGCCAGGAAAACAAAAGGCATTCCTCCACAGCACTTCGCAGTTCAAAACAATGTTAGAATGTGCCATGTTTCCTGTGAGCCTGAAACTTCTGACAATGTGCTGCAGTTACCCAAAGCACAGTCTTAGTGTTGGTTTCATGCCATAGATCAGGAAATGGAGTCCATGGACAAACATGGTGTGTTTAACTTGTCTAAGTTACCAGAGGGTGTGGCTCCAGTGGGCTGCCAATGGGTATACAAACTTAAACCCCTGGCTTCTGGTAAAGTATAAGGCTCGACTAGTTGCCCAGGGTTTTTCTCAAAGAAAAAACAAATCTTTTGATGAGACTTTTGCAGCAACAGCAAGGAGCGAAAGCATTAGGTTGGTTTTGGCTGTGGCAGCACAACAAAATGCTTTGGTGCATCATTTTGACATCACCACTGCCTACCTCAATGCTGATCTGCCTGAAACCATTCATATGTACAAGGCACCAGCATATGAAACTGGAAAACCCAATCAGGTTTATCAACTAAATAAGACAATATATGTTCTCAAACAGTCTGCCCACTGTTGGAACAAGTGCCTTGACGGTGTTTTAGAAGGTATGGGGTACAAACAAAGTGTGGCAGATCATTGTGTATATCCTAAAGGGTCTGGAGAAAATCAAGAGATACTTCTGGCATTTGTTGATGACTTATGCTTGGTTGCCAGGACAAAGGAACAAATGTCCAAATTTACCAAAGAACTGGGCAAAAGGTTCCAAATCAAGGAATTGGGGCCAATTCAGCAGTACCTAGGGATTGAGGTATAGAGGTCTGAAAAGGGGTTTCTGCTGAGCCAAAAGCAGAAAATAACTCAGTTACTGCACAAATTCAATATGGCAGACTGCAAGGGTGTTCAAACTCCAATGTTGCAAGGGTTTACCAAAACAACTGATGACAAGGTGTTCCAGGACAAAGAGTTGTATGTCAGCTGTGGGGTCTTTATTGTACTTAGCTGGATACACCAGACCTGATTTGTCCCTGGCAGCAAACATTCTGGGAAGAGGTAATTCAAAACCCACACAACAACACTGGCAAGGGGTAACAAGAGTGCTGAGATACTTGAAAAACACTCTTGATTATTGTCTATGTATATCATCCTCTGAAAAACCAGAACTTGTATGTTTTTGTGACAGTGACTTTGCTGAGGATGTAAATGACAGAAGGTCAACTTCAGGGACCCCCATGATGTACAGTGGCACGTTCGTGCACTGGAAAACCAAGAAACAAAGCTCTGTAGCCACCTCAACTGCAAAGGCAGAGGATGCTAGTTTATCCTACCTGTCCAATGAGTTAGTGTGGTATACACAACTTGTAAAAGATCTGAGTATTGATGTTCCAACCCCTGTGACAGTGTGTGAAGATTCCCAAACCTGTATTCAAATGGTTGTACATGAGAAAGTCAGGGGGTGCACAAAGCATGTGGATGTCAAATATCAGAATGTAAAACAGGCAGTGGAAAGTGGGCTGATCTAGAATATTGTAAGTCTGAAGATAATTTGGCAGATGTGTTCACAAAGGCTTTGGCAACAACAGAACACTGGGACATGCTCACAAAGCTAGGAATGTCTGAAGTGTAACTTGCCGGTTCACATAGAAAAAGGAGGGGTGTCAAGATATTCAAGGTGAATGCAGGCATTCTTTTCTAAGTGGATGGCAGAAGTGGGGTGACGTGACCTTGGGCACAGATGCAAGGTTGTTATGACTGGCCAGACCCAGAAGGTCTTTTTCCTCATCACCAAGTGAAGGTTGCCAAGAGGGAAAGGGATTGGATCACCCCACAAGCTCCAGGCTCAAAAAGGCTTCAGTTTGCCGTATACTTCATCTTTTAGGTTTTTCTCCTAACTGGTCATGTCGCTCTGCTGAGAGATATATGCTTTGTTTCCTGGCATGCTGCCAGTCTATTTGCTGATTTACTGCTGTGCTAATTGCTGTCTGGTATGTGGCTTGCCGCTTTATCTTAACCTCAGTGTGCTTAAATAAACTAACAAGCCCTGAGCCTACCTAATGAGTCTTTGAAACTGTTTTTTGCTCCACTGAAGTTGCCTGATTTCAGCGAGGCAACGCTTCCTTGTCAGCACTCTGTGTAAGCTCAGAGGAGCTATTTCACGCCAACCCTGACATAATCAGGCTCATCAGTATATAATTACTCCATTACTGAGTGAATTTCCTAGAAGTTCAGATCAATTTTACATTAAGTTCTTGTTGGAAGAAAAGTCCTCAAAGGTGATCCTGGTTGTTACTAAATTTCTCAAAGAGGCGGCCAGGATTAGAGCTCACTGTGTATCAGATAAAAGTCATCTGTAACTGTTTTATTGTTTTGATTTTTCCTCTTGGATGTTTTGCCCACATTCGTTCTTATGCTTGAGGTTTTTTCTGTTGGATCTGTAGATTGCAATAAACTGATGTATGTATATATGTTTGTGACTCCAATTGGATGAACTACAGTTGGAACAAAAGCAAAGTTTGAATGGGCCTGTGACAGCTATGGAACTTATTGAAACAATTAGAAATATTAAAAACCTGGAAAACTGCCAGGACTAGTTGCAGCATATTATAAGAAATTAGATGAGCTGTTTCAATCATTAAAAATGATGTGTGATGAGGTTTAGAAAAGTATGGATGCTAGACCCTTACATTACAGCGACTCATAAAGAGGATTCAGATGAGATATTGATGAAGAATTATAAAGATTTTGTTACTAAATGATGACTATAAGATATTCACCACTATTTTGGAAAACAGATAAAGGAAACATATTGCTCAGAATATCCACGAAGATCAAAGAGGATTTTTGCTAAACAGACAACTAAGGAGTAAGAACTGTTCTTAGCATTATCGAATATCTGGAATATCAGAATGAAAAAAAAATTGCTTTTATCTTTTTAGATGCAGAGAAAGCATTTCATAAAATTTCTTGGAATTTTCAAGTATTAGAAAGAATTCGTCTCCCACCGCCCGCGTGACCACAAGTGGCGGGGGGGGACACCTTTGCTGCCCTCCCACGAAGAGCAGACCACGCAATCACCGTGCGACAAGGGTCGCACAGTGGGATGGGGAGGGGGCGGGGTCTGCAGACCCCTTTTTAGGGCCGCGTCGCCCCTTCCTCAGCCTCTTTGTTTGCTGGTGAGGCTGACGGAGGGGGCTGATGCTGCTGGCCCTGAAAGCCAGGCTGAGAGAGCATGCATGTCAGGCTGAGAGAGTGTGCTTTTTCACTTCCTTTTCTTTTCCACCCCTTCTCTCTGTTGCTCTCGCTTTTACACCTCTCTCCTGGGGGGAAGGTGCTCTTTTGCAGGTTTTGCCGCATCTGGGCTGTGAGAGAGTGTCCATTGGGCTTTGGCGGGCTGAGAGAGTGTGATCATTTTGTTGTGGGTTTTGTTTTGTTTGGTTAAGGGAGTTAGGGTTTATTAGGTCTGCCAGTGGTGCTGATGGTTTCCAAACAAGCTTCATCAGCATCCAAGGGCAAGCAGCCCACCAAGAAGGCCACACCAACCAAAGCGGCCATGCTGGCCAAAGTGGCCACGCCAGCCAAAAGGGCCATACCAGCCAAGACCTTAGCTGCCCCAATGTCAGTGTCCTCATCGTTGGATGAGGATGGGGGAGCAAATGTGGCAGCCGCCATTTTTGCTAAGCTTCGGGCCATTGAGAGTGGCCAGCGGTCTGTGGGGCAGAACAGAGGAAGGGAGGAGCAGAGGGTCTCCATGCCAGTGAGTGTTATTAACCAGATTTTGGCATGGTTAGACGCTATTGAGAAGGACAGATCGGGTGAGAAGCGGAGCGAATCGCCTCCAGAGAGGTGGGAACAAGCATCCTCATCACAACATGTCAGTTGGGAGGCCGGGCCCTCGGGAGAGTCGGAAGCAGCAGCAGCAGCACTGGGTGAGTCTATTGGCCACGAGGAAGGTACTGCGTCCGTAGCATGGCCCTGGAGTTTCATTACACCACCGAGGAATATGATATGGGCTCCGCCAGCAGGTTTCCCAGAGCTATCGTTTTCTTCTTCACCTTCTTCCCCTGGGGAGCAAATGTCACCCTCTCAGCTGCCATCAGGGGTGACGCTGCATTCCCACGATGTATCGCGGGAGTCAAGCAAGGATGCAGGCCTTGAGGAGAATGCCGGTGGGCAGTCAGGGGTATTGGACGAGCACCTGACCTCAACCACTATTGAAAAGATACTGAAGGGAGAATACGTGGACCTATTCTCCCTTTTGTATCGAGAGCTTGATAAGAAAGAGAAGGAGGATTTGGACGCAGGCGAGAGGGAAAAATTGAAAAAACGCAGGACTGACAGGAACTGGACTAATTGGTTTATAGGTTATCTCATTTACATGGACATTATAGTTAAGGCCCAGCCCTCCAGGGCTCACTCCTTGGTGGTATATTTGAACATGATTTTCAGGGCTCATGCAGATTTTGCTGGGACTGGTTGGCTGCACTACGATGAGACGTTTAGGATGAGGGCAGTGAAGCAGCCAAGCCTGCGATGGGACAGTATACACCCTGAATTGTGGATGCAGACGTTGACCCCGGCTCGCCCCATTTTCGGTGAGAGGTCCCACTCCGGTCATCTGGTGCAGTTCAATAAGTCCAGAGGGCCTCCCCGCACTCAGGGCTCGCAGGAGCAGCAGCAAATACAGCTCTGTTGGGAATTTGGGATGCAAGGGTTTTGTGCCCATCGCCCTTGCAGATACAAGCACCTATGTGGGCTCTGCTGGGGCTCTCACTCCATTCGCAACTGCAACAAGGGGAGAGGGGGAGGGACAAGCCTCAGGGATGGAGGTGGCAAGCGGGGGCCAGGAAATCAGCCACCACTTCACAAAGGGGCCCAGTCCAATTAATGTGGAGAGGCTGCTGGCTTGGCTCCGCTTTTACCCGGACCGGGCCGCAGCTCTATATCTGGGGGAGGGATTTACTTGGGGGTTCAGGATCCCAAGTATGGGATCTCGGCAGTTTTTTATGGCCAATAACCTTAAATCAGTAATAGGCAAAGAGCATGTAGTGAGGGAGAAAATTAGGAAGGAGGTTGCTGAAGGCAGGGTGTTAGGTCCATTTGACCAGCCTCCCACTCCCAATGTTAGAATTTCCCCACTAGGAGTTGTCCCTAAGAAAGCTCCAGGTGAATTCAGGTTAATCCACCATTTGTCTTACCCCAGGGGCGAATCCGTTAATGATGCCATTCCGGCTGAGCTATGTTCAGTTAGGTATACTTCGTTCGATGCAGCTGTACGGGTGGTGCGCAGGCATGGTGTTGGGGCCGAGCTGGCCAAATCTGATATCAAGTCAGCCTTCCGCCTGCTGCCCGTTCATCCATCTGACTTTGAACTTTTGGGATTCGCCTTTGAGGGCAAATTCTATGTAGATCGCTCCCTCCCCATGGGATGTTCTGTGTTTTGCTCTGCTTTCGAGACGTTCAGCACCTTTTTAGAATGGGCCACCAAAAGTAAATCAGGCCTTAAGGGCATTGTGCATTATTTGGATGATTTCTTATTCGTAGGACGCTGCGGTTCTGGGCAGTGTGCATTCCTCTTGGCAGAATTCACATTTCTTATGGGGGAGTTAGGCGTGCCCTTGGCACATGAGAAAACCGAGGGCCCCACACAGCAGCTTACATTTCTGGGCATTGAATTAAATACAGTCAACCAAGCTTGTAAACTGCCGCCAGCTAAGGTTCAGGATCTCAGGTCAAGGGTGGTTTCCTTCATGGGTAGGCGCAAGGCTACCCTTAGGGAATTTCAGGAGATCGTGGGGCACCTGAATTTTGCCTGCTGAGTGGTGGCACCTGGCAGGGCATTCCTTCGGCGCCTGTGCGATGCCATGAAAGGCATCACCAAACCGCATCACAGAATTAGGATCACCAGAGGGATTAAACCGGACTTAGGAGTGTGGCAGGAGTTCCTGGCTGACTTCAATGGTGTCTCTTTTTGGCGGGATGAAATCAAGGTCAGGGATGCACTGAAAATATCATCTGATGCAGCAGGATCCATCGGTTTTGGTGTCTTTTTCAGGGGCAGGTGGTGTGCACAGAGATGGTCCGAGAGTTGGGCAGAGGCAGGCCTCGCAGCTGACCTTACATTTTTGGAATTTTTTCCAATAGTAGTGGCAGTTCACATCTGGGCACGTGACTTAGCAAACGCCTCAGCCCACTTTTGGTGTGACAACTTGGCCACAGTCAGAGTAATTAACTCTCTCTCCTCTAGGTCACAGCGCGTCATGCGCTTGGTGTGGGCTTTCACGCTTCAATGTCTCCGTTTTAACATAGTCTTTACAGCTGTACACATTCCTGGTGTGGATAATTCCTTGGCTGATTCTCTCTCCCATATGCAGATGAAACATTTCAGAGAGCTGGCACCAGATGCTGCCCTCCTCCCAGAACCGATGCCCTTCGATCTGTGGAAGCTTGGCGGGGTGAGGTAGCACAGATCATCGATATGTCAATTGTGCCCAGCACCAGAAAGAGTTACAATAAGGCCGCTAAGGATTTCACTAGCTTTCGGAAATCTAAAGGGTTACAGGACACATGGCCACTCCCGGTGGACCACATTTTGCAGTTCTGCTTGTCCCTTAAGGAAGCAGGCCTCTCCCCTCAATCCATTAGATCCTGCATGTCCGCCTTGGCCTTTTGGTCCAAGGCACGAGGCTTCCCTGATCCCACCAGCGATTTTAGGATACGCAAATTTATTGAAGGGTGGGTCAGGCAAAAAGGGATGGCCCGAGATGACAGGCAACCACTTTCTCCTGGCATTCTGAAGGGTTTGGGCGGCACACGGGAAGTCTTGTGCTCTTCTGCATACGAGGCTCTCTTGTTTCACTCGGCGGCTCTCACTGCATTTTTTGGCGCACTGAGGGTAAGTGAGTTGGTGGTTCAGAGTAAGGGAGACAGGTCTGGCAGGGTCCTAGAGTTTAAGGACCTGACCTGGGGTGAGCGGCATTTATGCCTTCACATAAGGGGACCGAAAACTGACCAGGCCAGGCAGGGCACTGTGGTTACTTTACAGGAATGTTCTGATGCCGCTTTACGCCCGGTCAGGGCGCTGAGGGCTTATATAGCCAGCTGGGGGACACATTCGGGGCCTCTGTTTTGTCATGCTGACACAACCCCGCTCACTAGGTATCAATTCTGGGCCATCACGAAAAAGGCTTTGACCTTTCTAGGCCTACAAGGCACCAAATTTGGTACACATTCATTTCGCATAGGCGGAGCTTCCACTGCAGCTTTGATGGGCATGAATGCTGACGACATCCAGAGGATTGGGAGATGGAAGCCCAGGGTGTACCGGCGCTATGTCAGGCCGATTCACCTGTTATAACGTTTCTGGTTCGTTTCAGATCATCCTGTTCTGGCTGGGAGGAAGCAAGCGCTGATCTGTGGTCACAGTTTCATCTTCTGGCAGAGCGGCAGGCTCGTGATGGCCATTTTGGCCCGCATTTGGGATTGGGTGACCGAGCCTCGCTCCAATGGCTTGGCAAGAGAGGCTTTTGCTGGCATGGCTTGTTGCCTGCGCTGTTTGGGGAGTGCCGTGGGCCTCCGCCTGATGTGTTGGTCATTCTCCTGGGTGGTAATGACCTTGGACTTTTAAAAGGAAAGGCCTTGATCATACAGGCCATTCATGACATGCGGCTTATTCTCAATACTTGGCCTGGCACCTGCATTGCTTGGTCTGCAATGATTCAAAGAAAAGTGTGGGGTGGGGGAGGGGATCCTCAACCCTTGGAGTTCGCTCGCAGCTGAGCGAACAGAGAAATTCGCAATGCTTTGAGACAGGGCTTGGGTCACTATATTCCTCACTGTGACATTGTCTTTGATAAACCTGAGCTGTATAGGCCCGACGGGGTACACTTGTCATCCGAGGGCAATGAAATCTTTCTACGGGATTTGCAACGGGGGCTTGAAGCTATCCTGAGTGGGAGTTGGGGGGATAAGGACTAAGCAGACGCTTGCCCTTATCCATGGCTGGTAGGGGGCGGTCTAAGGGTTTTGGTGAGTACCTATGGTACCCTTTGGTGTAGGATAAATGCTGTCCTTGAGGCGGGCCCGGGACTTGCCCCTACCGTGATGAGACGGGGGGGTTGCAGTTTGTGGACTCGCCTTCCGGAAAAGGGTTGGCCAAAGTTTTAATCCAGCCTCATGGGTTGGCTTTGGGGCCCGGTACCTCGCCCAAGGAGGGCTGGGGAAGAGGTCTGGAGCTGACCCTTGCCTTAGCCTACCGATGCGGTTGACCCCCCCTTCTCAGGTCATAAATTCAAGTTGAAGTTCATGGTCAAGTTTAAATTCAAGCCCAAGTTCACTTCCAGCTTTATGTTAATTAGGCATGCATTAATAAATTGCCCTAGTTCAACCCAAGCCCTGTGTGTGGTCTCTTCATTTCGTGGGTTGGGCGGCAATGGACTTTGGTGAAAATTTTATTAGGGAAATAAGAATATTAAGTTCAAAAAGCACAGATTTTGGTAAATAGCAATGCAACAATACTGATTTGAGATACAAAAGGCCCGAGCAAAGAAAGGCACCCCGGAGGCCAGATCTGCCAGCCCATGAGTGCCTTCATGGTGTTGGTCAAGGATGACAGGGAGCAGCTGGCCATCCAGAACCAGAAAAATTGGTCCAGAAAAATTGGAGATGGTTGTTTTATGATGACCTATAGTATCTTGAACAAGACAGCCGGGAGCTTAGATCAAGCGAAACTCCACAACGCTGAGCTGAGCAACATGCTGGGCAAATCCTGGAAGTCTTTAACTCCGTCCCAGAAGAGGCCCTACACTGAAGAGGCAAAGACAATGAAGGTTCAGCACACGCAAGATTCCTCCACCTACAAATATTGCCTTAGGAGGAAGAAACATGTAAAATGGATCTTAAGGAGAGGATCTGGGATTCCTTCTGGGGAATCTCTGCAGAGACTAAGCCCGCATGCTAGAGAAGAGGCTCTGTAGCACGGCAGTGGGTGAGAAAGATGGGCAGAACTAATATTCTTCCACTTTGCTGCTACTCAGCCTTGGGAGATACTGGGAGACACCAACCAGCGTCAGCAATCTGGGTACCCACATGGACATTTATCTGTACGGGTTGCCCACATCACCTGAGACGTCCCCCTTAGATGTGACTGACCCAGAGCAAAGTTTGTTCTCCACCTCATGCCCTGAAGATCCTCACCACCCGCACATGCCTGGATCCACCTACTCTCTAGAATACAATCTCAGCCCCCTTCAGTGTAACCGCACTCTAAGCCACCTGCCAGTCATTCAGACTCCTTCCTCCAGCCATCCCGCACAATCTAGTTGTCCTGGAGCTCCTTCTTTGGGTAATTATTAACCCCCAGTTTTCTGTCCCACTCTGCAGCCCTCCAGCCTCCCAGCCCACTTCTCTCCTCCCCCCGAGCAGCAAACTTTACACTCTGGATCCCTTGAGCCCAGCTGAACCTGGAGGAAATGGATCGCAACAAGTTTGACCAGTATCTCAATGCTGCAGGACAGCCAGAGCCAAGGGGCTGTTAATCAGTGGACATGTCCAAGTGTTTCATGTGGCAAGCGGGTCACAAGCTGCCCAGTCCACCTTGTCCTCCCCCGAGGCCAGCCTTATTGCAGTCCTCACTGATGCAACAGCCATTTATTACAACAGCTATGGCATCTCCTAGGCTGGAGAAAAAGACGTAACCAGTTCCACAGACCTGCTGTGGATAGACTGGGCCATTTCATGGGGGGAAAAAAATCAAATCTGTGGGCATCTTCAGTTCTCATGTCTGTTGTCCCTTTCTCCTCAGGATTGCCCAGTCTGGAACTGAAATTGCTTTGGGTTAAAAATTGGAGATGGTTGTTTTATGATGACCTATAGTATCTTGAACAAGACAGCCGGGAGCTTAGATCAAGCGAAACTCCACAACGCTGAGCTGAGCAACATGCTGGGCAAATCCTGGAAGTCTTTAACTCTGTCCCACATGGACGTTTATCTGTACGGGCTGCCCACACCGCCTGAGATGTCCCCCTTGGATGTGACTTACCCAGATAAAAGTTTCTTCTCCATTCCTTGCTCAGAAGATCCTCACCACCTGCACATGCCCGGATCCAACAACTCTTTCGAATATGATCCTAGTCCCCTTCAGTGTAACTGCACCTAAGCCACATGCCGGTTGCTCAGGCTCCTTCCTCCAACCATCCCACACAATCCAGTTGTCCTGGAGCTCCTTCTTTGGGAAATTATTAACCCCCAGTTTTCTATCCAGCTCTGCAGTCCCCTCAGCCTCCCAGCCCACCTTGGCCAGCTTTCTCCTCTCTCCTCCTCCCAAGCAGCAGACTTTACACTCTGAATTCCTTGAGCCCAGTTGAACCTGGAGGAAATGGATCGCAACAAGTTTGACCAGTATCTCAATGATCCAGGACAGCCAGAGCCAAGGGCTGTTAATTAGTGGATATATCCAAGTGTCTTATGTGCCAAGCGGGTGGCAAGCCACCCCGTCGATCTCAACCTCCCCTAAGGCCAGCCTTATTGCAGTCCTCACAGATGCGATAGCCACTTAGTACAACAACTATGGCATTTTCTAGGCTGGAGAAAAAGACGTAATCAGCTCCAGGTAGTTGGCAAATTAAAGATTAGGAAGCATCAAGCACTCTTCTCTCTTACCCAGAAACACTCTCTCTCTCTCTCCCACTCTCTCATCAAAGCCTCCCTCCCAGGTGGATCTTTCTAGATAGATAGAGAGATAGATAGATAAAACTCTGTTTTCAGTTAAATTTCCCACCTATCCCTTCCCTCTGGCTAGTCTGGGTTCCATAGTCACCAACCGATCAATTTAATTCCTCTTGGTTGCTGGGGTGGCTCTGTTGCTACATCCCCTGCCCCTGGGTTCATCACAAAGTCAACTGAAGATTTTTTGAAATATTGGAAACCATTTATGGACTTTTTGAGCAATAAGTAATCTAATGATGGAATAATATGAGGCTATGTTCACTAGTAATTCTAGTAACATTACCTAGTTGGACCTATAATAGTAGAGTAACATTTTTCTTGTTTTTTTATTTTTTTCTTTCATTACAGTTTGGCTTGGGAGGGTTAGAGCTCTTTTGAGTTTTAGTAGGTTAACATTTAAGGGTTTCAGTTGATCAGTATTTGATATTTTAGTTTAGTGTGCTAGTATTGTATTTTAGTTTTAGTTCCTTTTCTTTTTCTTTGAACATACAGATATCTGTGTAACTGATTTTAAGTGTGTATCTGTTTTAAAATGAATAAATAATCTATAAAAATTGGATATATCTTACCAAAAAAGAAGATCATTTGCTTTCAAATATACAAAAAAGTGGGACAGGATTATTGCTGAGCCAAAGTGATATTTTACTTATTCATAGCTTGCTTTCATATTTGGAATCTTCTCTCCACTACCTTTTTCATAGGAGTCATCTCTTTCCTCCACAATAATGATGTTAAAGTATTTCTGTTTGTCTCCTTGCATTTGTCTCTTCTCTATCAGCAACTCATCCTTTGCTACTCTGTCTCACTCCACATGACAAGCCAGGAAACATCAATGTTTACATTGTCTGTAACAGGAGAGTAAGTCATTAAAGTTAGAAAAAGAATGCCGATAGAGGCAAATTCTTGGTATCAGCCAGCTGAGCTCTTCTTACTTTTAGATGACCACTTACACCAGAATATTCAGCACTACAAAAGACTATTTGGCCTGTCAAATAACAGGTGGTAACTTACAATATTTTGGCAGCCATTACTGACCAGCATTCCAGCCAGCCTCAGGTATTAACTTTGCTAACATCAGTGCTGATAATTGTCAGCCAGAAGAACAGCAGCTGGCTCTAAAGCTTCTCTTCATTCTTGTTATGAATATTGTCAAACTGAAGCCAACACAGATTCTTAATGACTCAAAAATCCTGCAAATGAGTGTAATTGAACAGCATAAACCTGACATTTGCAGCACTTTATGTAAAGAAATCTTTGATATCACCATAGTGTTTGCAAGCTTACAACTGATAACACCTGGCTTTGCGTAAGCTGAAAAAGGAAAGAAAATCAATGGCCCCTCTGATAGAGTTGCAAACATCATGCCCAAGACCCAGTCATGAGGTAGTGCAGCGTGAGGCTAAAAACTTTCCTTCATCCTTGCAAGAGAACAAGTAGGTAATGTAATTTAAGAGAGAGCAAAGCTCCATGGTGGGCACTGCCCTGGATTAGGCTCACAGGCAAGACCTCTCCTGACTTTTTTTTGGGGGGGGGGGAGTGTAAAGTGCATGGGAGAAATGAGAAAACACATCACCTTGCCACCGTTATCCTTTTAATTATAATACAGGTGTCCATCGCTGATTCAACAGATTAGGTACTAGAGCACTGTCAAAAAGCAGAGATCATTGAAAAGTGGGGGATATCTGTAAAAGCACTGCTGCCACAGCCACTGCCTACTCATAAGTGGTGCCTCAGAGCAATGGTTCTACTCCATCACTCATCCTGTCATGATGAATCTTTGGGAGAGACAGATGGCTCCAAAATGAAAGAAAAGGGCTGAGGCATCTATAAATACTGCATCTAGACTTTCTTGCTACATCACCTTTCTGCAGAGCAACATAAAAGGGTGACATATAAGCAGAGATGAGGTTTTTTTCTTCTTTTTATGCAAACATAAACAGCATCAAAATGGGAAAGACTTCTGATTTCACTGTAAATCACCCCTAACTGCCTGTGGCATTAAATTTCCCATGGTGCTTCAGGAGGGAATGTATATCTGATGTTCTTCTGTCTGTTGTTAGGGTGTCTTGATGATTTCCTAACCCAATTCAGTGCCTTCCCTCCCTATCCCGCTGGTGCCCATAACGCCACTTCCACCGCTCTCTCCAGCTCAGTTTTTTTGCAAAGTTGATTCTTCTGCCCATTGGAATGGAGAACCTTTTCAGTTACAAACAGAACCCATATATTCAACACATGGTCAAAAGAGCAGACCACACATCAAATAAATGGGTTCTGGTAATATTTTAAAAACACTGAAAGAGCAAATCATCAGATAATAGGGCGTTAAAAGGAGAGAAGATCCTGTACAGAGCTGCCATGCATTCATTGATCCTCACTGATTTTGATAACTATCTGAAAGACCTCCCAAAACAACCCTACCACCTTTTAAGATCTTTGACAGAAAACTTTCTCTCAGTTCCACCACTATCACAGGCATGTTTGGTGAGGACACAAGAACAAGACTTCCCAGGGGTTGTTTGAACCCCTTTGTATTAGAGGTTCAGTTAGCCCCCTATCTGCTCACTGTTTGCCAGCAGGCAAAAAACTTTTCATTTACATAGGCCTTGCTTCTTAAATCATGTGGCTGAAGGGTGTTTTCGCTGTGCTGTGTTTTTATCATTCTAATCATGCTCTAAATGCACTTAAAATTGTTTTAACTATGTGCTTTGAACAGAACTATTTACTTAATTATTATTTGTTTGTTTCTTTTTACATTTCTAAAATAAAACTTTAGCTGGACTTTGTTCTAAATTTTTTGAAGCCATTTTGGGTCCTGTGCTGGGAAAAAAGGTGGGATTTAAATTAAATTAATTAATTAAATATAAGTGCTGTTAAGACTAAGGCCATTTCCGCACGGGCTAATAGAAACGGTGCAAAGCGTCCTCCAGGGAGGACGTCTGCACCTGGGAGCGGACTGGGTCGGACCTACTTAACGTAGATCCGCACCTCAGCCCGCTCCGGAATGACCCCAAGTGGTTGTCAAGTGTGCTTTTGAAAGACCGCTTAAAACAGGTCTTTCAAAAGCACAGAGCGTGCTGTGATACCTGAAGCCCCTGTCAGAGCTGCTGATGACGAGCAGCAGCTGTTGGTCCCTGTGGCTCTGGCTGGAGATGAGTCCTGCAGCTCAAGAGCTCCCCCTGCTGCCATGGACCAAGCAGGCTTGGACATTCCTCTACCTGCTCCTTTAGGGCAACAGGGATCCGATTCTGAAGATGGTTTGGAGCCTGTGCCAATCAGCCCACAAACAAGGCGGAGACTCAAGAGAGCTGAGCAAAGGGAGGTTTCCTTGATTAACTTCAAGAAGCAGTGACTAGCCACATCTGTGTCTTGGGCTATATAACTGCCTGCCTGGAAGCTTTCCTTTGCTTGTGGTAAACTTCTTTCAAGCCCTTCTCTTGCCTGTTCCTTGCTCCTAACACCCGGTTCCTGCTGCCTTGAATTGATCTCTGGACTCTGACCCTTGGCTTTTGGAACTCTGACTACGGCTTTCGTTTGACGCTCTGGTAAATGAACTCCCTTGTGTAAAGTGCTTGTTTGTCTCCTCCCGGCTTGACTTTGCTGGCTCTTGCACTCCCTTCTCTGGGCTGGCTCGCCGCCCAGGTCTCTGATCTTGACACGCACCATTCCGTGCCTGCTCTCCAGAGCAGATTTGCAGGCTTGCACCAGCGCGAGCCTGTGATCTGCCGGGGCGGGCTTTAGGCTGGCGAGCTTCAGTGGTTGGTCGAGACCCTTGACCAACTGGGAGCTGCCATTTTCATCCCTGGAGCAGTGCGGAGTGACGAGCACACACTGCTCTGGAGCAGCGCGGACCGGACCGGGGAGCCAAGAAGTCCGGTAAGTAGTGGCACGGGGCGACTCCCTTGCCCCGTGTGGAAATGGCCTAAATTTCTGGTTATCTCTAGCTTTCTCAATAGTCCTCTAACCCACTTCTTAACCCCAGCCCCAATATAGCAAGCTGTCAGTAGGGGACTCAGAGATCGCTATTAGCACAATGATTCTCCTTCCTTCTTCTCCTTCCAGTTCATCCAACAACATAACTCATTTGGAACAGCATTACCAAAACTTGTGCAATGCTGGGATACCCATGTATGCTTATTCATATGAAGAATGTAGTTTGGGCAATGATCATTTTGTTTGTTCTTAAAAAAACAATATGCACATGTCCAGTGCCTGATATTTGGCCATTACCTACACCATAGGTCTACTTCTGTCTGCATTTTGCAACACAGACATGTATCTGGGAGTCTGAAGTGATCCACTGCAGTGCATGAAATTTAAACTTAATTTTGTTGGCATACAGAATTACTTCTCACACTAACAAAAATCAAAAGGTCTTTTTGAGATTGCAAATTGATGTTCGATCCAGAGTTTCTAGGAGCTGTTCATGGGATGCTCTCACTGGAAGAAATGAGGGCTGGGACTGGCTATTCATGGAGGAGCATTTAGAATTCTCACCAGAGAGCTCCTCTAGTGGAACAATTCCCCACAGCCCATTTAGTCCTGATGGGAATTTTAATACTTAAATTGGGCATAAAAATGATGTTCTTTTTTCTTCCCATGCTTGGTATCTGGATGAAATGGAGAAAAACATTCCCAATGCTGATAGACACTCCAAAGACCTGGGATTAATTAGGCTAGTGTATGTTTTGTTCAAATTGTGGGGTAACTTGCTTTAAGAATACATAAAAGGAGCCTACTTTTTGACCCATGTGGCGTATATACACATATATCAGCAAAAGGTAGCAGTACTATTGACTGTGCCCTAGTTTCCAATGTTCTTCTTAATTCCGTAGTCAAATTTGCCATAGCCAACAGGCTTCAGAGGGATCATTTACCTTTTTCTCTCTTCCTTGGGATCTGTATGGATATTCATTCCCAAACACAATCAGAGGTGGTAGTCAGAGAACCTGCATGGTGAGGTCTCAGCAATCCTGAACTCAATGCTATACTTGGGGATTAAAAATCATATTATTGCAACCCATGATGCACAAAACGCCCTAGAGAATTATTTTCAGCTCCTTTCTGTACTGGCAATGTCACTGAGGTGCATGGGGAGGAGGCCCAGTAATCTCAGACACAAAGGGATGGCCTGTGCCAAAGCTAGAACCCATTTAAGGAACATGCGTGGCCAATATAGGAGAGACAATTGTCAGACACTGCCTCAATCTTACTATCTTGCCAAAAGGTACCAGAAATCATTATTAGAAAAGAAAAAGAAAGAAACTATTCAAAGGCAATGGTCTCCTCTGATATCTTTCTCTTTAGAAAAAAATGCCATGTTGTTCTGGGCTACAGTCACAGGTATGTTAGGCAATATCGTGGCCTCAGCCCCTTACAATATCCCTAGAAATGAATTGGAAGATTGTATCTCTACCTTATATAGAGACAGTGGGGAGCAGGCTTTTGAGTTTATCACCTCATTTTCTTTGAACTCTTTGGACTCTCTCCAATGGCCTCCTGTGTCTCAAGATGAATTCATACATTATTTAATCAGACAGCTAAACTAACTATTCCAAGCAATTATAATCTCCATCTATAAAAAAGGAGATAGGAACAATCCATCTAATTATTGACCTATAGGCTTATTTTCTGTTGTGGGCAAACTGTATGCCTGATTTCTTAACAATCAACTTTCTGACTGGACAGAGGCTGGGAACATCCTTGGTACTCAACAAGCTGATTTCAGAAAGGGCAAGTCAACTCTTGACTACTGCTTGGTCCTAAATCATTTGACCAAGAAATATTCCAGATCTCACAGGAACATGTTATATGCTGCATTTATTGACCTGAAATCAACTTTTGATCTAATTCCAAGCCAGAGATTATGGTTCAAACTCCCTGCCTCTTTTGTTGACAAGAGATTACTACGTTTAAGTATGAATCTATACAGAAATACAACTATACAAGGAAATTTTACAAATACTATCCCTGTTGAAAAGGGTGTGCATCAGGGCTATATTTTGACACCGTCATTATTTAACCTATACCTTAATGAGCTCTCTACTTATATCTCTTCATTGGCCTTCCATCCCCCTAAATTGGCTTAGTCAGAATCCCCCTACTTATGTATGGAGATGATGCTGTCTTCCTTTCATTTACTAAAGTAGGTTTGAAATGAAAGCTGAGAGCCTTCTTGGGTTATTATAAAGAAAACTGTTTAACTATATCATCTATACTAAAACTATTGTTTTCTTTAAGAACCAAACTCTGTCTAACTGGACTGTAAACAGCATAGCTTAGAGCAAGTTAAACAATTTCAAGTACCTAGGAGTTACCTTTCAATCGACTGGTGGCTGGGTGATCCCAGCAGTTAGGTGCCACCCACTCTGCAATAAATAGTACTAATGCATTAGTTCATTTAGTGTAAAAGGTCGTCAATTTTTACCTGCTGCAATTAGAGTGCTGTGGGTTATGGTTCTGTCACAATTGCTTTTTGGCATCCCAATATGGATTTTGGGGTTCTCCTCAATATTAGAATGGGGTCTTTCAGCTGACCTTTGGAAATTGTTTGGAGTGCCATACTATGTGCTGTAAGCTGTCTTACAGCTTGAAGCTGGTTGCCCCTCAGTTGAATGAACTGCTTGGAGCTGTGTCCTAAGGTATTGGCTGAAACCCTTCTATGTGGGCCCTGAGTCTGGTTACCCATATCTAGTGATGAAAGATATTTATACTACCCTCTGGTCTAAAAAAATAGAGAAAAATTGCAGAAATTGAGGCTTTCAGAAAATTTTCTTGTCATGCAAGACTTGACTAGGGTACAGCTGATTTTGGTGTGCCGTATTAAAGATATTGATTCACAATATTCTGTATCTACTGCTCGTACAACCTGTTCTCCTATTAGCCTAGGGCTGCAGTTTAATCCTGAGGGAGGCATATTATTTACAAAATTTGACCATCACAAAATAGCATGCTGCATTCACCAAAGCATGATTCAATGTTCTCCCCACTGCTGTATTAGAGGGTTGTTTCAAGGGAATCCCATATAAGGAACATGTTTGCCCCTATGGAGAGGGTTTTGTAGACTCTCTAACTCATGTTTTATGTTCCCGTTCCTTTTATAAAGATGAGAGATGGAGATGAATTACACTTCTCTTAATTAAGTTCTGTTACCACAGTTTCTAGCCCAAGCTTGTGGTATATTAGATATCATTTGATATCAATAATTTGGCCTTCTTTACCCATTCCTCTTCATGTGCTTGCGAGGCCCCCGGACAAGCACGCATACAGGCACGGCCGAAAATAGCCGAAACATTCCAAACTAATCCAGGCAGGCCAGAAATAGCCAGACTGCCACTTTAGGAGACCTCAAGGCAAGTACCACATTATGTATGCACGCTACTTACAAAGGACTCCCTGCCCCGAGCAGGCAGCTTGACGAGCCTAATACTCAATTGTCAAGCACTCCGCGTTTGCATACTGGCTACTCTATTGACAACTCTGTCATAATTCAATCATCTAAAGTACTGACCTTTCAGACGCTTTGTCTCCAGCCCAAAACTCATTGTTACCCCCAAGAACGGACTAGCATGCTGCCACATTTTCCCCTATAAGAACTCCTGACTTTGAGTGTCTTGTTGGATCGCTCTTGGCTTTGATCCCGCCTCGCTGTCACTTCGTGAGCTTTCCTCTCAGCTCCTTGTGCTGAGAATCCTTACTTCCACGAACTTCGTCTTCAGACTACCCAGGCTTCAGGACAGGTATAGTATTCCCCATACAAAACCTCCTCTTAAAATCCCTCTATCCAACTCCTACCTTTATTTCAATAGTTCTCTGTGTGAGTGTGTTGCATACACGTATTTGACTGTACATCAATAAAACAACTATTATTATTTACTTCTGTTTTCTCCTTGACTCGGCCTGACCCCGTAGACATCGGGTTCAAGATCTCGCTACGTTGCCCTGCCTCTCGCATTGCTAACTAGTGCTCTTAGCTAATTCCCATTCCCCATTATTTTGAGCACATTGAGGTGTCCCTTCTGGGACCCCGGGAAATCAGGGTAACAGTTCCCAGGTAGACCTTTCCATTGATACCTGGTATACTTGTTAGGAGATATCAAGAAAAGTAAAACAGAAGCAATGGCAAAGTTTTTCTTCTCTGCTGCTAAAACCCGTAAGACTATGATGAAAATGTATATTATGAACATGTATAAAATCAATTTTGCTCATTGCCTATTAATTTTTGGTCGTTTTTATAGCTTTTAATTAATATTTTCATATTTCACATTATGCATGAATTTGACTTGTGTGATACTAAATGTCCTTCCCTGTTTCTATTCCTATACTGTTTGGAAATAGGTAATACATAATTGATGATTAATACATTTGTAAATGTTAAATGTTGCCTTTAACTTGTCTATGTATTCAAAGCACTTCCTAACAGTCTGCTGATTGAAATCAAGGCTGTTTGTGTATGTGAGCTCCTCTAATTCTTCATGAAAGTACGAATCCCAGGACTCTCATATAATGCAGCCAGGGAAGTTAAACTGGAATCATAACTTCTATAACTAGGTGTGTGTAAAGGAGCCCGTGATCCAACAAAGCACAGAGCTTAGCTATGTATACAAATTGAAGGGTTTACAAAAAGTCCAAAGTACCTTCTAAGAAAATTAGATTATTAGTATTTTAGATAATATTTTTTATGCATCGCACATCCTTAAAATGGAACACAGTTTGTCACAATATTTAATTTTACCACTTATTGTCAGTCAAGTCTGAAATGGCTTTACAGTTGTACAGTCTTTAGCTCTCCAGAAATAATTAAGTGACATATTCCTAATACTACCACTAGCATGGTTTCCCATCTGCCTCCATTAGTCTTAAAACCAATTGCTCACTTTTTCTTTCCCCTCACTGGCAGTAATTGTTTCATGCAGGGAGTCCAGCTGTTAGGCCGTAATATCATTCTAACTATTTCTCAGATCTGATAACTTTTGGAAATGTAAATCATTTCCAGAGGCTGTGAATGAGATGGCCCCTGAGGATGAAAGCATGCTCTTGTGGAGACACACAGCTCACAGAAAATGCTTGCTGAATCCATATGCAATCCTTTGTAAGCAACGCTTGTCAGAACCTTTGAAAACAGTCACACAAAAGCAACTGTTTCCATTTGGAAACTATTCCACTGCCTTTATGCATGCAGCTAAGCTGCAGGCTCAATCGATGTCTCTCACACCCCTAAAACTTTTTTTTGGGCGGGGGGTGCTGTCTTGCATTAGTTCTTCTTATGATTTCCAAAGTCATAGCCACATCTTCTCATGCGAAGTGGGTACTTTGTCAAGACATGGATCATGATGACTCTTCAGGAATATACTCACTATGAACCTTTTTGGAAAAGGTTTCTAATGCAATTTCACTTCCCCAGTGAACATCATCACAACATCAAAGGAGACTAAAAATATGGGGCAGGCCGTTGATGGAGGTGGCCTTAATTGTTAACTTATCTCATTGACACAGAAACGCATTCCCTTTTTAAACGTAGCCTCTCTTCTGAACCCAAACCAAATTGTAGTTAGATTCCAAACTAGCTCTCACTATATCTATAAAAACTATATTTATACTTTTTGTCAATTATTTGTTGAACATGTGGGGAGACAGTTGCTCTCAGACTTTTTTTCAACCTGTTAATGAAGATGTGGAGGGGCCAGGCCTGCTTTCCTTCTCCCTGATTAGAGTAGTTGCTTTCTTTTCAGTCTGCTATTGCACCCTGTCCCCACTTCTTATACAACCCTGCTTTTCCCTTTAAAACCACCACCTTAGTGTATAAACGGATTAAGCCCCTCAGTTGGTATTCAGAATGATTTACTGATCTGTGGTAGCATGTTACTAATTGATTAGAGCTAATGGAAAGTACTCTACTGAGTCAGTATTTATAAAACTATAATGTGATCTTTACTAAAATAACAAACAGGGAAAAGGTATTGGGTGTCATAAGTAATTTCAAGCAATACAGAACTTTAAAAGGGTATTTAATCAGTTTCTTAATAGCTTCACTCAATATACAGGCACAAAACTTTCACTTTTGGCTCAAAGGCTTAATTCCCAAGTTTAGGTCACACCTTCTGACTCCTCTCAAAAATGGCTTGGTTTCTCCTCTCTTTCTCTCTCTCTCTCTCTCTGAGAAGACAATCATGCTTATTCGGACACACACCCCCATTAACTGAAAAGCTAAACTTAAAACTGTCTCTCTGGAAACCTCACTGAAGGAATCTGTAAAACACAAGTCATGTGCCTTATAAAGAAGAGGCCTTCTCACCACCACCCTCAGCCCCTTCCTCTCACCAATGGGCTGGATGTCTCTCTCTTACAGAGCCACTTTAGTTACACGGCAACCTGTTGCTAGGGGTATCCTGCCACTCAGGCTATCCATACACCTAGGCTCTATCACAGAATGTGCTAACATAGTGGTTATGGATAAAAAAAAATTAATATCATGAAGCACAATGCTGTTGGAACTGACAAAACTTACAACTTTAGTCATTATGGGGTTAATTGGTCTGTTGGTGTTATAGAGGACCTTCACCTGCTACTGTTATTGGAAGCAGTTGTAAAGGCTCTATAAGAGTAGCATTCTCTTAGTGAACACTTACTACCTGATTTGCTCTGATCTGTTGTTGCGGCAGTTTGTTTCATATCCTGCTTCATTGTGGTATTGTATTATATTATGATATTTTGATATATTTTGTATTTGTATTTTAGCTTTCCAAACTTGCTCATGTTTTCTTTAACCTTTTGTACATTAAGAAGCCACATGCTATTTTTATCTTTTAACTAAAATATATAAAATACTATTTCTCTTTCCCTATTTTGTCTTCTGAATTTCCTTTTTATTTACAACAAATGCCAGTTAGGTAATTCCAAAAATTACACAATATTCATTATACATACTATACACATTATTCAGTAGAGATCCTAGACATGACCTGTCATTTATTACAAAAACAAAAAGATGTCAATAAAACTCAGGTGGACTTGTTGGCTTGGAGTGCTTGGGGCCAGTTTTGATTGGCCTGTAAGCCACTACCTTTCCTGGACAAGGATAATGTAGCCGCAGTCTTCTATGCTCTGGTAACTTCCTGATTTGCCTGATGTAGTGTAGTAGACATGGGACTGCCCTTGAACAAGGCTCAGAAGATACAGATAGTGCAGAACACAACAACAAGTTTACTGACTGAAGTATTGTACAGACTGACAGAGGGTGTGTGCAGCAGTTAGAAATCCTGATTAAGACACCAGCAGCTTGGAGAAACAAACTTAAGGCTTTATTATGGGAACTCCATTCATAGTCGGGAAAGTTGCTCTGGGTGCCAATCTAATCTAGCTTCATTTTAGGGAAGAGGTGAGAAAGAGTGGCAGGAAGAGAAGAGGTGGAGAAAACATCACTAAGAGTATCAATTTCTGTCACAGGATAAGCAGACAAGAAGGGCAGACACATTGGGTCACTCAAACTATCTAATCCTATTACTACTGCCTGCTCTGAGTTATTCTTTACTCTTCAGTGCTAAGCATTGTTGCATTTCTAACATAGACACTACCTCAAGATATCAAAATAGTTAAAAAATTTCCCTTTGGTTTAGTCATTTATCAAAGCAGAAATGTAGACCATTTCCACATGAGACTGTTACAGTGTTACGATTCCACTTTCAACATGCTATGGAATTCTGGAGTTTTGCAGTTTAGGGAGGGGCCTCAAAGGAGACCTCAAAGGCCCCTCCCTAAACTGCAAACCCCAGGATTCCATAAGATGTTGAAAGTGGAATCATAGGCCATTTCCACACGGGGTAATAAAAACAGTGCAGTGTGTCCTCCATGGAGGACGTCTGCACCTTGGAGCGGACTGGATCCGGACTACTTAGCGTAGATCCGCACCTCAGTCCGCTCTGGAACGACCCCAAGTGGTCGTCCAGCATGCTTTTGAAAGACCTGATTTTTCCAGTCTTTCAAAAGCACAGATCGCGCCACTGCGAGCCTGCTCCCTTGTGCAGATTTGCAGGCTCGCACCAATGCGAGCCTGCAATCTGCTGAGGGCGGGCTTTAGGCTGGCGAGCTTCAGCAGTTGGTCGAGACCCACAACCAACTGGAAGCTGCCATTTTGGATGCCGGAGCAGAGCGGATGGATGATCACTCAGTGCTCCGGAGCAGCCTGGACCAGACCGGGGAGCCAGAAGATCCGGTAAGTAGCAGTGCGGGGTGATTCCCTCGCCCCATGCGGAAATGGCCATAGTAATATAATAGTCTCGTGTGGAAATGGCCGTAATCAAGAAATCAAAAGACAAGGATGGAAGGGCAGCTATAAAAGAACTAGATAAGACCCTCAAGTGTGAAAATGTATCATTGAACACAAAACTTGGGATCACCTGCATCATAGTATTTCCAGTTTCTATGTATGGCTGTGAAACATGCATAGTGAGGAAATATGATAGGAAAAGAACCAACTGATTTGAAATGTGATGCTGAAGAAGACTACTAGAAAGACAAATGATTCTAAAAGCAAATCAAGCCCAGAAGCTACGATGACTAAAGTGAGGCCAAGATACTTTGGATATGACCTGAGGCAACATGACTCATTAGAAAAAGTAGTAATGCTTCGCAAAGCTGGAAACAGTAAGAAAAAAATAGGCCACATTACAAATGGGTAGACTCAATCAAGCCACGGCCTTGTATCTGCAAGACTTTAGCAGGGCTGCTGATTAACAGTATGCTTTGGAAGTCTCTCTTTCATAAAGTCACCATAAAAAGACTCCAACTTGATGGCTATCAACCACCACCACAATGAAAAATTAATATATTTATGTGAGAACATGAACAGGAAATATGATAGAGTATGTAACAGTGTTACTGTGTAAATTATAGATGATGGGAAATACAGTAGTGTACATTTCGTGTGTAAAGTATGATTTCTTTTAAAGTGGGCAGAATCCCATTGCTTAATCCTGAGTTCTGTTTGAAATCCCATTGGAGCAATGACTTCCAAAGGAAAGGAGAGTGACTTACATAGGATTTGGACAGCTTGCCAACAGCCTAGAACAACTCTTGGGATGTTAAAAAGGGAGGCTGGAAGGGGAAACACAAAATTGGCAGTTTAACCAACAGTTGGAGCTAAGAGTTGGAGGCTTACTGTTTGCTGGAAAGCACGAAGAAGGAGAAATAGAAACAGTAACACTGGCCACGGCTGGAAATAGTTAGCCAACTTGGTTATTGAATGTTACACCCCCCACCCCCCAAAAATGGCTCACCATAAAGAAACCTTTGCTTCTTATTCTTTAGCCTGAGCTTGAGATGATTCTTTCTGAGGACTTGCGTTTCAGCCAGGCAGCATTAGAGATGCTGAAAAAACATGTGTCCAGCCACTTGTTAAGGTTCAGCATAAGGAACCTTATTGATTTCTGCAGAAGGGATAAAGAGGGTGACAGGAGCCCAGGGTTACAAGGCAAGTAAGTAACCTGGAAGGTGGTTCAGACACACTGATACATGGCTGCAGCATCCAGACTATAGTCACTTTTGATGAACCTGAAGTGGACCTTTCTGAATTTGGGCATCTAAAAGACAAAGGTCAGGCAAGGGCAAAATTTCAGCATTTAGGGGCAACGCTATCAGGGTGCTTTTTGTTTGCATTGGGAATAAATGCTCACAAATGATGTCTGTAACTTGAAAGCTGATTTTGTCTATAAATATATAGGCAAAGCATCCTTCCCAAACTCCATGACCACAAGATGTTAGATGTCATTACTCCAGCCACTCTCAACCTCAACTTCTCCAGGTTGTGCTTGGCTAGTGAATATGGGAATAAGCATTCTTCCTTAATTCAAGACTTTCTGGTCTCCCAGGTAGGAATGGTTCATACGACTATGGCTACATGACTAGGAGCATTCACTCATGTCCACAACATTGTAAATTAGAGTGGAAAAAATGTAAGTTAATGAAGGATTGAGGGGGAAACACTTTGCTACACATTTTCTAGCATCATGATCCTGGTCTTCTGATTAGGTGGCAGTAGGGAGTGTGATGTTTTTTTTTTCTCTTAGAGATTATGCCACATATCTGAAAACCGTATGACTTTGGTTCCCTAAAATGTGGGTGACTCAGAGGTCCATCTGCAATGATAGTGCCTCTGTGAAACAGTGGGGAATATTAGCTAAAAAAGGAGGCCTGTGAGATCTTCTATACCTATGTATACTGGTATTAGTGCAGGGAAAAACTAGCCTGGCAATCAAAAGTAAGTTTGTTTGTTCTACTGAGAGAATTAAAAATCTCTCAGACACAAGATCCAGGCAGTCTCCCAATCACACAAGGCTAACTGAAGGAAAAGGGAGGATAAGTTGGATAGTAAGAGTTTAGGATATCATGGGTGATATTTACGAATCCAGTAGAGAGGAAGCAAAGAAGCGATCATAGCTTAGACTATAAGTCTAAGGGTAGTACAAATCAAGAATCAGAGCGGGAGAGTGATAGAGACTATGCCAAAAGTACTACGAGTTGGCTAGTCCGAAGTTGGCATTTAAATACCCTATTTCTCTGGAGAGCAAAGGTGTTAATGGCTGTCTGGCAGAGTAGACAATGGAGTCCGCAGAGTGGACAGTGGGGTCTGTAATGGATTAATGGTCTTAGCATTAGGTAACAAAGGACCAATGCGAATCGAGATAGTTCTTTGATTACTGGGCAGGAAAGGTGATAAAGGAAGACTTTGTCAGGGAGTGGGAAGAGGATTGAAGATTGTTCCGGTTCCATTGTCTCTGGAGATTGAGTCACTGACAGACATTTGCAAGTCCATAGTCTCTGGAGTTCCCTGATAATTTCCAGACTATGACCTGGCCATGCCTTGAAGTCCCATCCAACTTAGTTTTTGCATGTGTTCGGCCAGTCTTTCCTTTTAGCTAGCATGGTTCTTAGCAATGTATAATTTATATTTGTGCCAATTAATATTTGCCAGTTGAACCATATCAAAGTGTGAGGGTGTATGGCCGGGTAACAACTAAGCCCCCCCAAATGGATTTTTACCAGAGCCAAGTTAAGTTGCCTGCCCCAGTCCTTACTGGATATTTCTCAGGTACTCCTTTTATGGAAACAGCTGCGCCTCTGTGTGGATGGATCTATAGAAGCCCTGTTCATACTTTGTTTGCACGTAACATTTCAACAGCAATGACTGTAAGAGATTGTTAATTTCTATTCTTTTTAAATATCTAGCTTGGGCTCATGAATGATATTTATCCTGTTAATAGAAGATGTGAATAAAGCAATAACAGTTACCAGGGAGCTCACTGCTTTAGCTCACCATGTATGGTATTTGTCTGAATTGTACATTCTCTTATTCTTTTAACTGATTACAGGGTTTTAACTTATCTGAGTAATATAGTGGGAAAGCCACCATGGTGTAGTGATCTGAGTGCTGGACAAGACACTGGGAGACCTGGTTCAAATCCCCATCCAGTCTTGGAATCCCACTGGGTGCCCCTGGGCAAGTCACACTCTCTCAGCCTCATGGGGAAATAAAGGCAAAACCCCTCTGAACAAACCTTGCCAAGACGACCCTGTGATAGGTTTCCTGTATAGGGTTGCCATAAATCAAAAAACAACTTGAAGACACAACAACAACAACAAAATTGTAATTTAAATAATTTTTGCTCTCTTTTTTAATAGGTTTAGATTATACAATAAAAGTAATTTGATTAAACTGTTAGAAAGTTAAACACCTGAAAAAAACTATTTCCAATTGTAAAGCCACGTGCCAGTGCAGGAAATCTTGAAATGCAAGTTGCTACTGTGCAGTAGATGTGCACTAGACCCATTGTTTCTTTCCTTTCCATTTTTAAAGTAGGGTGATAAATCTGAGTTAGATAAAGAGAGCATAGTTGTTTAAACTTTCAGTCACTAATATAGTTCACATGATGGTTACTTGCTGTTTTTCACTTTTACTTTACAGACTGGAAGCAGCTTGTCATTGGAAGTGCTGTAACTGGGGCGATGGAGACTACAGGCACATTTTGACACCTGTCAGATCAGAGTAATAACTATATTTTCCCAGAGAGCATAAGAAGATGGTAAGAATATTCCAGGGTGTTCAGCAATCATATTACCATTTGCGATAGGTGAATTTGTATGACAGAAGATGTCAGCTTTCCCTGCATACCAGACTCTCTGCCCATGCAATAAGCATATTGATTCAATAAGCAATTAATAATAATTACCAGCCTCCACACACTTTTTCTCATTTTCAGATTTTACACTCCAACATAGACATATAATTAAGTTTGCATGCTATTGTCATAATCCATTTGTCTTGATGCAAATAAGCAAATGGGATCTACTGCATTTGGAACAAGTTCACTAGGAAGGGCCATCAGAGGTTGCTGCCTCCCCCACCCCGAATCAAAGCCGTGGTTCAAGTAAGATAATTAGGAACAGGCTCACCTAGGTGTGATGTCATCAATGAGCATCACACACTCACCTGGTTGCCCAGCAACAAGTAACCACTGTATCTCAGGATATTCTGTTCATACATATTGCAGATCAGCAACAGAAACTGATGGCACAAGTATCTAAACATCAAGCACAGCTGCTCTTCTCTGGTCAACAATAAGCCAAGGCCCCAATGATGAAGCAAGACTGGCTACTGCTTCACGTCGTGACAGTGTGACAAGCTGGAACGTGTCCAGAGAAGGGTGACCAAAATGGTGAAGGGTCTGGAAGCCATGCCCTATGAGGAGAGACTTAGGGAGCTAGGTATGTTTAGCCTGACAAAAAGAAGGTTAAGAAGAGACATGATAGCCATGTTTAAATATTGGAAGAGATGTCATGTTGAAGATAGAGCAAGCTTGTTTTCTGCTGCTACAAGAACTAGGACATGGAACAATAGATTCAAAGTACAGGAAAAAGAGATTTCATCTAAATATCAGGAAGAACTTTCTGACAGTCAGAGCCATTCAACAGTGGAATATGTTGCCTCAGAGTGTGAAGGAGTCACCTTCTTTGGACGTTTTTAAGCAGAGGCTACATGGCCATTTGCTGGGGGTGCTTTGAGTGTTTGTTCCCTCGTGGCAGCAGGTTGGACTCGATGGCCATTGTGGTCTCTTCCAATTCTATGTTTCCATGATTCTACTCCAAGTCAGCTCCGTTGAGGCAGACAGGCCATCCCATGCTTCTGTCCTTCCAGAAACAATGGCCCTGGACAATGACCCAGAAGTCCTTTTTACACATCTGAAAGGCTTGCTACTGCTGCCATATGGCCACAGTATAATAGCCTCTTGTTTTCATTTCTTTCCTCATTGGACCAGACAATGTTTTTGCCCTCTGCAGAGGCAAGCCTGCATTACATTAAGGACATCATCCTCAGTGCCTTGGAGTATTCATATAGATGATGATCCAGATGGGTAAAATGTGGAGGGGAAGATACACCCAAGAGCTGTCGGACACAAGGCAAGGGCTCAGTGCTTCCAATGGGTGAAACCAGTATATGATTGAGAGATCAAGCAGCAGATCTGGTGATGAATAAACAGTCTGTGTCTAACATGCTATCATGCTACTCTCCAATTTCTGAAGCTGATCAAAACATTTGAAAAGCTGGTGGTGTGCAAGGATGGAACTGGAGTGTACACTAGGAATAGGGAGGGCTATGATGTCAGAACTGGGAGAAAGAGGTATTCCACATTTCAGCAAAGCAATGAGATAAAACCATTAAAGGGCCTGCCTCTACCTAATCAAAAGGTACCATTCCCCAGCTAGATTTTGGTCAGTGCAACACACTCCTCCAGAAAAGACAGCAAGAAAAGAAGATAAATAGCCTGTGCAGGAGGGCTGGTCCTTGCTGGTGGGGATGGGAAGATGGTATTGGCCCTCTGTCAATAGTATGTGTGGTTGTACATTGACACAATTGAAGGAAAAATGTTAGTGTGATTATTCTTGGGGACAGTAAATCTTGTAAGCATTACCCATATTAAGATCTCCTTACTAGAGTAAAACCATCTCCTGATTGTAAATGTACTAAATGGTTTGGTCTGGGAATAAGCAACGGGATGGATTGGCCAGAGTTATTGTTCCTTGTGGGCAAAGACATAAAAGGACACTTGGATGAGTGCAAACCAGTGAGTAGCAGAAATTTATTTATTTTAAAAAGGCTCCAAAATACCAGGAAAAGAAAAAAAAGGAAAAATGTGCAAAAACTCTCCACCCAGTGGTGAGACAGTGATTGAAACTGTTTGTTTTTGGATGCAAGAACATTCTATGAGACAATTTATGCACCTTTCTTCTCTCTCAATTTCAATAATTTTTATCCTGGGAAAGTAACTGCTTATTAGGCCAGGCCAAAAGAATTCCAGATAAAGGCCATTTCCACACGGGGTAAGTAAAACAGTGCAGTGCGTCCTCCACGGAGGATGTCTGCACCTTGGAGCGGACTGGGTCCAGACTACTTACCGTAGAACCGCACCCCAGTCTGCTCCGGAACGACCCCAAGTGGTCCTCCAGCGTGTTTTTGAAAGACCTGATTTTTCAGGTCTTTCAAAATGCCGGCACGCACTATTGCGTGCCTGCTGTCCGATGCAGATTCGCAGGCTCGCACCAATGCGAGAATGCAATCTGCGGAGGGCAGGCTTTAGGCTGGCGAGCTTCAGCGGTTGGTCAAGACCCACAACCAACCGGAAGCTGCCATTTTGGACACCGGAGCAGTGCGGATCTACGACCATGCACTGCTCCTCCTCATCCCGGACCAGACCGGACCGACAGAAGATCCGGTGAGTAGCAGCAGGGAGCAATTCCCTCGCCACATGCGGAAATGACCAAAGCCTCCCATTAGATAGGTACTGCTAGTTTTGAGCTACACATGGCATTCAGGAAAGGCAGGATTGACATAAAAGTAGCTCTTCCCAGCAATAGTGAGTGGAGAACCTGAGATCTAAGGTGAAATCAGCAGGTGAGGAATGTAAGCTCAGCCTCAGTAAGCAGGCTAACCAAGAGTTGTCTATCTATCTGTGAGAACCACTTCTAGTAAGGATGCTGTTATGTTTGAACTCAGATGTTATCTTGTTCTTTTTGTTTAAAGGTGTAAAGTCCACAGAGGAAATCTTTGCATTTATCGCCACCTAGTGACAGAGTTAGGAAGAGTCGTAAGTATTTAATTTTTAAGGGCAGGGGAACTAATTAATTAGCAAAGCCAGTTAGTAAAATTATGAGCCTCCCTTTTACTCACACGCACACACACATCTTATAAGCGAAGAGGGTGAAGACAGGCACTGGTTGCTTATAAACAGGAGTAGAAGTGAATATTTGTTTAAAGTATATTTATAAAAGTATGAATAGTGTAGATCCCAAGAAACATTTCTACCTATCTCATATGCTGACTTATATATTCAAGTGACAGTGCTTTGCAGTAAATTTAAGAAGGTGTCAGCATTTTTTTCTCACAAACATGTAATTCGTTTACAGAAAGTGCTGTCCCAAAACGTGATGATGGCTCTCAAACGGCTTGAGAAAAAAATGCATGGGTGGCCAGATCTATCATTGGCTATTCACTAGATATGGAAGGTAAAGGTTCATAACTGCATGAAATTTCCATGTTCAGATGCAATTTACCAGTTATAGGAAAGGCACAAACAATGAGAGATATTGCTTGTTGTTTGTGGGTTTCTTTGAAATATCTCACTGGCTCCTATTGGAATCAGGGTACCGGGCCCTTGATTTGATGCATCAGGCCTCTTCATAGGGAGGACAATTATATATTCTGCTGCCACCTTCTACCACAGCATGAGGGAGCAGCATATTTGTTACTGTGCTTTTACAGCTTTGGTTTCTCTTCTCTTTAGGCCACTTCCGCACTAGCCTGTTATAGCACTATGATTCCACTTTCAACATCCTACAGAATCCTGGGGTTTGCAGTTTTGGGAGCGGTCAGCCAGCTGCTCCCGAAACTGTAAACCCCAAGATTCCGTAGGATGTTGAAAGTGGAATCATAGTGCTATAACAGGCTAGTGCGGAAGTGGTTTTAGTTGTAGTCTTGGTGGGGAGGAGGTAAGGAAAGAATGTGGTGGACATAATTGTAGTAACATTGGATAGTAAGGAATTGAGTGTGTAACTTTCTTGGCTACTACCACTGGGCTGTTAAACATGTAAGGGGGAAAAAACTATTTGCCTATGTTAAGAAGGCAACCACTTAATTACAGTAGAATTCTCCAATTGTTCAGTGTCAAAGCAAAACACATCCAACAAAGCCATCACTGAAAAATAATTTAATAATATACATATGGATGGATACATTTCTTTCTACGGGGCCAGCTTTACCTTCTTACAAACAGCAAAGTCACCAAGACAGCCTCACCACACATTACTGCATTGGACCAACTGAAGTGACAGCTGTTCAGAAACCCAACTCCTGGGATTTCAGCTGGGTAAAATGAGAGACAGGAAGAAGTTTCTTAGCTTCCTCAAACTGCCAGGTCCATCTTTGTCTTTTTGCAGACCACAAAGTCAGCTTCAGCTACCAAAGGTTTTTCAAGTTCAGAAATGCTCCAGTACCGTGCTTCAAAGTGAAGGATGAAGTGGCTATAAGGTGAGATGGAGGACACAGACCTTTTCTCCCAGAGTAACATAGAACTGAGTGTGAGCACAGAGCCCTTCTCAGTTAAGGTACATAGTTTTCTTTGGATTACTGTAACTGCGCATTTGTGTCCTTTAAGAATTAGGGAGGTAAGAAGTTGTGGGTGAGCCTTTGCCCCACTTCTCTGTTGGGAATTGAGAGATTTGGTAAGTCTCCCAATTAGCACAGCATTTTCTAATGCACAAATAGAAGAGGAACAAATTAGCCCCACCGCTATTGCCCCCACCCCAGACACACTTAATCTAGCTCAAAATAAACACAAAACAGTTTGGTTACAAGTATATAAAAGTTTACTCACAAAGTCTTGTGTATAGTCTACACAGATTCAAATCCTTGAAGAAAGGTAAGACGGAAAATAAGCAATCACGTGCTTGCAGGGAAGCATCCTTGTTAGAGGATCAGAGAGCACATGCTCTCAGGATGAGGGCAGAAGACAAAAGGGAAGTTGTAAACAGCAAGAGAAGGCTTTTCTAAGAACAAAGGAATGCAGGAGGAAGTAGGTGTTGACCAAAACAATAGCAAGTTTAGTCTAGGCAGTCCCTCTATACCTACTATAAACATGCAAACTAACTAGTAAGTTAATTAAGCATGCAAACGTTGTTATCCCAACATTTTCACCAGTACTCCAAATGTGTGTCCCTACTGGTAAGCAGCTGCCCTGAGAAAGGGAAAGTGAGAAACATGAAACAATGTGTGGTTTGTTGTTGACAGACAATGCTTGATGAACACTTATCATAAGCCCATTCCTAGAACAGCTGAAAATCAGAGCAGCTTGTGTGATCCAACTTTATGGTAAAATGGTGATCTACAATTAACTAAATAATTGAAACAGCTATTTAAAAAACATTAGTGAATTCCCTTTTCAGCCTTTTCTAGGTTAAAAATCATATACATGTTAAACATACATCAATGATTCTTGATTATCTCACCAAGAGGTTTTATTTACCATAAAAAAAAAAAGAAAGAAAGAAAGAAAGAAAGAAAAAGGCAGGGATAAAGATCATTTGGAAGAGATTAGAATAGCAAGATGAGATATGCTGACATTCAAAGATCTCACAAGTCCTTCTGATGTCTTTAAAATAAAGCCTGGTGGAAATGTGCTATATATACCACAAAGATTGTTGTCCCCAACTTGAAAAGAAATGCTGAAGCTCAAAAGTTTTAGGATGAGTTTCTAGGGGATAAAAAGGGGATGTGTCAATAATTAAGACATCAGACCAAGCCTGTTTTTGCAATGCCTAGAAGCACAGCCTATATTTGGAAAATACTTGTACTAATGACATTATTTTGATCAGATGAAAGTAAAAAAAGACTGCACATAGGATATGTTAAAGTTGGTCTCTATGTGAAAGTTTTAAAAGTTTTTTAAAGCTCTGATTGTTGTTGTTCATATTTAATAAAAGAACTGTTTAAAAAAAGATAGTAAATTGGATTTTTTTAAAAATGTGAAAGTAGGTTACTTTTGTTTCCCATGCTAATATTCAAAGTAGTTCTTTAAAATCTCTCACCATGGCTGCTGCTGAAAATAACTTCTCTATAATCATGATTCCACATTAAAGAATGAAAAGTAATGCATGGCAACCTAGTGCTATTCTTGTGGCAATCACCAGCTCTGTAGTTTCTCATACATAAAACACAAATTAAAAACATAAACAAACACCAACAACCACAAAAGCAGCAATGTTCAGTACAGTCAAAATTCATGTCCCACTTCCTTTGCAAGGAGTATTTCCAATAACCTGCAATTCTGTGCATGTAGAACCTGGCAGCATCTTGAAATCCTGAAATCTGAAACCAAGGAAGCAAGGACATATGCCAGGCAAGGGTAGTTCTTTGTGGTACCCATGCCTTCCACAAACAGGCTCTTACACCCATGCAAGGAGTCCTTCGCAAACCTGTAGATCTGATAGTCTTTGGTGACAGCCCCACCCTATTCTCAGTACTGCACATGCTCCAGCCCACCAAAGCTGCTTCCTTTTAGTTCCTCTGAAGCCGAGAAGACATCACTAAGAATATCAGTTGATATCACAGAGAAGTTACGATTCGTAAAGCAAGAAAGGAGCATACTTAGTCACTCAAACTATCTGGCCCTATTACTACTGCCTTCTCTGAAGCATTCTTGACTTCATTGCTTAGCACTGTTGTACTTCTATAATCCACAACTGTTTTGCTGCAAGTCTTGTAGACAGAAGGTGTCTCTTTCAGACTTACACCATCAGCACTGGTTTTGTTTAGGGAGGGATATATTGTCAAAATTTGTTCATTTTGCCAGGGTATTGCTCCACAAGCTCAAGGGGAAAGCTATCTGCCCTGGCATTCCTTTCTAAGACCCCATTGGAGGTTTCATAGTTTGGAAATTGTTGCAAGGCTGATCTAGAGAATGTGGTAGGACTCAGGGTGCCAGGGAGCTGTTACTGCCCTGGCTAGCGCGAGTTTGGGGGATATAAAAAGATATCTCTTGATATCAATAATTCGGCTTCACATACCCATTCCCCTCCACGTGCTTGCGAGGCCCCCGGACAAGCATGCATACAGGCTCTGCCGATAATCGCCGTAATATTACAAAACAATACAGGCAGGCCAGAAATAGCCAACTCGTAGCTTTAGGAGACCTCAAGGCAAGTACCTCCATTAGGTATGCACGCAACTTTCAAAAGATCCTCTGCCCCATGCTCGCAGCTTGACGATCGAGCTATACAATGCTCAAGCACTCCGTGTTTGTATACTGGCTACTCTATTGAGAATTTGGCTATAACTCAATCATTCAAATTATGACCTTTCGGAGGCTTTGTCTCCAGCCCCAAATCTATTGTTTTCCCCAAGTCCAAACTAGCCTGCGGTCACAATTCTCCTTATAAAAACCCCTGACTTTGAGCGCTTCCTTGGATCGCTCTTGGCTTCCATCCCGCCTTGCTGTCGCTTTGTCCAGGGAGCCTTCCCCTCACCCCACGTGCTGAGATCCACGCTCCCCAGCTTCTCCGCTTCTAACCGGGCTTCAGGACAGGTGAAGTATCACCCAAACCAACAACTCCTCTAAAAATCCCTCTATCCCACTCCAACCTTTATTTCCTTAGTTATCTGTGTGAGTGTGCTGCATACACTGTTTGTGTTTTGATAAAACATCATTTATTGTTTCAACTTCTGTGTGCTCCTTGACTCGGCCTGACCCCGTAAACATAGGGTTCAAGATCTCGCTACGTTACCCTGCCTCTCATATTGCTAGGCTGTGCTCTTGGCTAATTTCCCCAACTTATATAATTGAGAGCGCATTCTGGTGTCCCTCCCGGGACCCTCAGAATCAGGGTAACAGAGCCAATGTCTCCGGATATCTTCTATGGGCTGCCCTGCTTATGGAAGAGGGTCTGAAAAAGACCTTATAAATCAGAGCTTTTTCATACTTATGGCCTTTTTTTTTTTTTTTTTTTTTTTTTGGTGCTCTGCAAGTATGGGAGTTGGTGGTAGAATCCACAGGGGACCAGCCTGGTAGAGCCACGCAATTTAGAGATTATTATTGGGTTTCTAAAACTGATCCACTTGGGGTAGGTTTGAGAATTCATCTGGGCCAGTGTGCTGACAAAACTCTCTGACCTGTTCATGCCCCACGCAGGTATGTGTCACTTCATGGGACACAGCTGGGATTAATATTTAGGCATAGCAAGGGTTCACTTCGTACTAAATTTCAGTTTGGGATAGTAACATCCAAGGCTTCAGTTCAATTAGGGTTGAACAGGGTGAAATTTGGCACCCATTTCTTCCATACTGGGGCAATTTCTACAGCTGTGGCCATGGGTCTGAGCACTGACTGTCAAGGTTTCTAGAAAGTTAGTGTGTGTGTGTGTGTGTGTGTGTGTGTTAGATATTTTTCTAGTGAACAGAGCAGAAAGGGTCACAATGTCCTTCGCTACAGCTGCTGGAATATGTTTTGTCTATCTTGTCTCCTAAAGTTCTTGTCTCATGGGAAAGCAATAAGCCTGAGATCTAAATATGTAATGTGTCACATGATATACATCTGGGAATGGTCTAACACAGGTTGAAACCTTACATCATGTTCAGTGTGAGACTACTGCAACTGCTTCATTATTCTTTACTCTTGTTGTCCTGAAATGTTTTTGCTTTGTTTCTAGACATGATGTCTGAAGTGCACTGCTTTATCATGTATTCTGTATTACTAAAATCAACAGTTAGTTTAGCCTAGATGCAAGGCATTTGCGTGGCTGTTTTTCTTGCTTGGAGCAACTATCATGGGCATAGCACTGCTGTGTGGTTTTGCACTCTGAACGTGCTCAGGAGAGCTCACCATGTCAACCCGACACTCCATTCAAAGCACTGGGTGCCGGAATTCTCAAGCTTATAAGCCCCGCATTCATTCCATTCAGTTTTAAGATGTCTGATCACTTCTTGTCTCTCAGGTCCAGGAGCTTCGGGGGGGGGGGAGGTGTGTGCTGATCCGTAGGCCCAGTTTGATTTCCTGCCACTTCCTGCTTTGCCACTTCAGCTCCCAGTTGGGCCTCAATCCGCTAGCTACAGTTGAATAGTTGGGAAAGTGCGCCCTGAGGCGCCTGAGCTCTTGCCTTCGTTTTTGAATAAGCGCACGGGACTCCCCTTGATGTATTAGTTGTTCGCCTAAGGGTAATGACCTGGGACGGGTGAAGGGCAAGGTCCTAATAATTCAGGTTTCAAATGTGAAAGAAAATTATTATAAAATTTTCTACAGATGGTACCTTACACCTGCACAGATTTCTAAAATGAGCAACAATACAAGCAACCTCTGTTGGAAATGTGACCAAAACAAGACATTCTATCATGTTTGATGGAGTTGTGTCAAAAGTGAAGAAATTTTTGAAACAAGTTTACTTGAGAGTTTCTTGTACTCTCCCATCAGAGCTTATTTTTTATTTACAGAAACCTTTCCCTTCAAGGGCCTTTCAGCCAATAACCTTACTTTATCTAACTGCCTAAGATGTTCCTTGATCTTTTCCTATGGATACTTACTTGGAAGTAAAATCTGTTGCATTCTAGAGTTACTACTTGATCAACATAGAAAGGAACATCCAATTGTTTCTGACCTCTAACTGAATACACAGGATTCACACACATGCTAACTTAACAAGTCTCAAAGGTCAACTCAATGGTCGATTCAGTCCATAGAACTGAGCTGCATATACTAATTATCTGTACAGTACTTTCTGTGCAGCTTATAAAACACATCTATCTGGCAAAAATGTATCCAATGAATAACAAGGATAGGAGAAAATGTCTCCCATCTCCAAATCAAAGTGCAAGAAAAGAACAGGACTTTATTTCAATTGCTTTCCCAACAGATTCAGAAACAAACAGAAATCACCTTGAAATATTCCATCCCACAGAATTGTTTTCTGACACACTGAATGCTACATTTTAACAGCAAGGTGATTACAAATAGTTGTGCTCACATTTTCTCTCTTCTGGTATTTATCAGTTTCAGATTTAAATGCAGTTGGATAAGAACTACGGATAAGCACTATGATACTGTATAGCACGAAACTGGATAAGAACTGTGAAGTTGATTAGGATGACTGGAAAAGCTCCTTATAATCCCTTGTCAAGAAAAAGGAACAAAGATCAGAAAAAATAATTTCAGCAGTAATGCTAATGTAATTGGGAACCCATTATCAAAAGAATGACCAAGATAATGAAAAATGTACTGCAAGTCAAGTAAAAATACACTACCTGAGTTTCTCCTCTCTTTGTCTCTGTTTTTCCAGTTAATCTTTTAAAGTTCAAAAGGGGTAATTCAAATTGCTTACTCATTAAACTTCTCACCTACCTATTCATACAGTTACAGAATCTTAATAAAAGTAGTTCTTAATGCTCACATAACAAAATGTTCAGTGTATTCACATTCATTGTATTTGAAATGATTAGGCATTTTTACAATTTCATAGCATAGGTGGTCAGCATTACTTATTGCAATTGGATCGCAGGACAAATCTGAAGCTCAGAGAATGGAGACTTCCAAGTTCACCTTGTAAATACATAACAGAAGTGAGTTGTGAACTGAGTTCCTAACCAACATCATACACCAGGGCTTTCCAAATGGTGTGCCACGACACACTAGTGTTGTTGTGGACAGCCAGAGAAGTGAGACCGGCAGTTTCAGAAAACAAGAGTTTATTTTTTACTACGCAGGGATCTCAGTGGAAATCAATTTCCAAAAGACTGAGAGAGCCCCTCCCCTTCATATCCACAGCAATTTATACATTCTCCAGTACAGTCATCACATGTTCAAGAAAGGAAACAGATACATACAAAGGTTCCCACCGGCACAGTAGACCATTCTCTAATGTTGCAATTCTTAATGTATCGAGGCCTACCAGAAGCGAGCTTGCCAAGCAGAGGCGAGCTGCCAACATTTCAAACTCTCAAGGTTCCATTGCATTCCCACAGTTCTTTACAAACCCAGAGAGAAATAACTGTTTTTTCCCATACCTAGAGGTCATCTAGACTGACCCCACCACATTTCCCCCCTTTTATGCAGAATTCTTTAGCAGTTCAAGCATAATTATTCGGTATGTGCCATCAGAGCATATACAGCAGTCTTCATCATCCATTATTTCATTCATTACAGGTTGAAAATACTTTAACAAGCAGCGTACTAACAGGCAGATTTAAGAAGGCCATTATTTATGCACAAAGCAATTCTACAACCAGTGCCTGTACCCATGCTTAATTAGGGAGCCAGATAATCATGTCCACATGTCTGCAGACTACAAGAATGACTTTCTAATATTGAATACTTCAGAATGCATTTTTCTTTTCTTTTTTTTTTTCACGTCCAGATTCTTTTACATAATAGCCATACACCCAAACCTTCCTCACGTCACGGCTGAGGAGATAGTCTAAAGCTATTTCATGCTGGGCTGACAGCCAACAATGCATCTGCCTTACATTAAAAGCAACTCCCACCATGGGGAACATGATGACTCCCAACCTCTCAGATTCGTGTTGTCAGGATCATACCCATAGCTTTCATCATAAGCTTTTTCATTCTTGCCCAGCCAATCTACCTATCCCATGCCTGCATTGGTTGGTGCACTGGGTGAAAGGTGATACCCACAGTGGCCAAACTCTCAAGGGCACAGGTGCTGTTTCGCACCTAGGGAAATATTTTCCCTCCCCAGTTTCCACATAACCAATTCATCCCTAGAGGTAGACCATATATCCATTTATCCTTATGAAAGCTGGTTTCTTCCTGGAACTTATTTAAGGAGGACCAGCCCCCCTTATTCCCATATAACTCAATGAAACCATTGCTACAACTAAAGAAGATATCGACATTGGGATACTTTCCTGGGCATGCCTGTGGAGATTCAGGGATTTCAAACGTTACATTCCAACTGAGATAGTCTCCTGAGCTTGCCCCATGAGAACACACTCAGTCATTACTAGCATCCAGGGGGCTCAAGATCTGAAACCAATTCACTTCCCAGCCCCCCTTGCTCAGCATCATCCTCTTCAGCACTAACAATCCTCATACATACATATCTTCCAACCCCACAGAACCACCGTCTCAAGTGGTAAAATAGGTAGCCCAGGCTTCCTGCTCTTCCTATGCCTACTCCAACCCACAATATTGTCTCCCACATTCAGGGTCTCGCCGTATGTGGAACAGTGCGTCCTTGGTAGCAACTGCAATAAGGCCTAGCCCCAATTCTTCTTTCCTTCTCCAGGTGGAGATCTGGCCATGCGCTGGGTGTCTAGCTTCCAGGTATTGTAGACACAGCAGGGCCTAGTCTCAGTCTTCTTACTGCTTTCTGGTAATTCTCAGCTTCAGAGGTTGCCCTGTGTTTGGGGCAACAGTCCAGTCAGACTGAGCCTTTTTATCCCAAGGCTTCATCCTGTCCACTTTCACTATAGTGTGAGTTGTCACTACTACCTGGTAGGGTCTCCTCCACCCATGACCAAGTGGCCCCCAATCCTTCACCCATATCTCCTGGTTGGAAGGGGTGTGCCTGTGTCTGTAGAAAGGGGAGTCACTATTCTAACATATACTTCCTTATTTTACTCATAGCTTTCCTAACGCACTAACCTCCTCCTGTAGAGTTTTATTTCCCAATTCCTTTGTGTCTCTCCTTAATCCTCCCAAAACGGCTTCATACTTTGGCTAAAAAGGGGACAACCTTATGGTTCTGTGAGGTGTGCACCTTATCCTATGCCTTATCATACTGGGGCTACGGGAAGAACAAAAACACTCCTGGTTTCTCTGTTGTGGGCTGCACATGGAATAAGAGTGAGAAGTCTCTGTAAAAAGGGCTAGGAAGGTGGTATCGTGCCACCTGCCCTGTGTTGGCATCCAGTCCAAAGACATAGCCAGGGCTGTTGTCTGGGCCATACACATTGAACTACTGTGTCTTCAGGATTTTGTTTCATCCTCTCCACGATTCCTAGAGCAGCGGTTCAATCTTTGATGATCTTGTGGACAAATGCAGGTCTGTTGTTTGAGCCTATATGGTGTGGGCTTTTGGGGCTGGCATTGGTCTCCTGGCTGTCTCACAGCCTTCAGCTCAGCCACTACTTTTTCTTCGCCTTCTCAGTCACAGAGTCCTTCAGCCGCAGTTCCACTTCAGCCTGGAGAGGCGCTCTACCGCCTCTCAGAGGTGCTCTATCACCTCTTCCTCCCAGCTCAGAGGTGCGCTATCACCTTCTCCTCCCAGCTTGAAGGGGTGCTCTATCACCTCCTTAGTCTGCTGGGGCTGGGCCAGACACCCTTACCAATTGCCGCTCTATTGGGAACTGGTGGGGGGGCCCCTTCGCAATTTGGACTGCTTTGCATCTAGGACTCTGCCTTTCCCTTTGTTCTCCATGCTCTTGCTGCCAACTTCTCCTTCCAGGATGTCACAGCTCCAAGCCCTTGCCCTTCTCTATCTGTGGGATAAGGGACAAAACCTTTTCCTCAGTCTTCACTTGACAGCTGGCCACAGACACCTTGGTTTGCAAAGCCAATACAGTCAGATTCCGCTGAACCTATCCTCTCAGCTCTGCTTCTCTCTCCTTCAATGCCTTCACAGAAGCCAGCTCCCCTTTCAGCTTGCTGACAGTCTGTCTTTGCAGGTCTCTCAGCTCTTCGCTGCTAGAGTCATTCTTCAAGTGCAATTCCTCCAGCTCCCTCTTTCCCCTACCAGCTCCTGGACTCAGCTGCCTCTTCTTGGAGACCAGAGACCTCCACACAGGGCTCATTGGTGGGGTCTTTGCAGCTGGATCTCCAGCGCTGCCTTGCCAGCCTTTCCTGTGGCTAGTCGCCCTGGTTCGCTTCTCCTTTCCTCTCAGCCGCTTTGCTTTCGCCTCCTTCTTCATACTCTTGCTTGGAGATCCACATCTGCTGGAAGGTACCCAGAGAAGCCAAAATGGAATCTCCAATCCAGGAACTAAACCTTCACTCCACTGTTGTGTTGTTTGCTATCAGCTTCAGTCGCATGCTTGGAGGGGTTTTCTGGGAGAGTTCTCTATTCAGCCTGTCCGTGAAGGTCTGCAGTAGCGTATTGCCTCCTGCTACAATCACACTACTATAGAGACCTGGCCTGATGTCTATATCACACATTCCAACGCTCGTTGTGACCACGTGGCTCACACCAAGCATTGTGTTGCCAGATAAACCCTTTACATTGGAAGGGTCAAACAAGCCTTCAGGAATTTTTAGCCGCTCAGCACCAAAGTCACAGTTGTAACCATTGGGGAATTCATAATGTACAGTTGGTATCTGTGCAGCCACCTGTTCATCATATGCTGAATCAGACACTTGCAGGACAGAAGCTTGAAAATCTTGAATCACACACGGTTACTATTTTCAGGAAAAAGTAGTTTCGTTCTCATTCCAATTGTTAATGACTGTTCTCTCTCACAGGCTCAGATTGGAAAAACACGATTTATGGGCATTTCCTTTCCACACATTGCTTTCCTCCTTCTTGCTTCTTCTCTGCTACACTTGTCTCTGCCGTCTTGGTTAGCAGCTCCCTCATGCTGGGGCCCATGGCTTTGCGGGGTTTTGAGTGGCTTGCTGTCATCAACTCCCTTGGCCTCACCCATCTATAGCCCCATCTCGTCAGCTGCTCTCCTGCCGCTGCCTCCGGCAGTCTCCGCTGCTCCTGCTGCTGGCCGCTTCTCAGAATGGGGTATCTCTGATTTCCCCCTTTTTCCAGATGTTACACAATATGCTTCTGTGGTTGTATTATGTCTCTTTACACACAAGGGGGGCCAGAGGCACCTTCTCTTCTCTACTCAGTATAAACTGGCCAGAATCCCTTAAGAGCTGTTTCTTCGGGTTATCCATTTTCTTCTTATAATGCACCCTCCCAAGCAGAGAAATGGGTGGAGGCAGGCAGAATAGGGAGACAGGAGAGGGCTGCCAGAAGCCATGATCCCCCTTACTCTTAGGGGCAGCAAGACAGCCAAGGAAGGCTGAAATGAGTTGCTCCCTCTATGCTAAATGAATCTTTCAGGTGTTACTTGACTTTAAAAGGAACCTTCAGCAGGGAACTGGAAAATGGCATTGTTTGTCTAAACAGGCTTTCAAGATTCTTTCTTTCTTTCTACTTCTCCCTCCAGCAGGGAGGGGTTTACTTGGAGGCACATGAACCAAGTAAATCAAACTTGCTTTTGAGGAGACATGCATGTGTCCAGGTAGGAAGATCCTAATCTTGTTTTTTTTCTTTTTAAATAATTTAATGCTTCCTCTGATGTGCCTTTTCAATGCCTTAGCACTCTTTGAAGGGCTGCTTCTTGCACCATCCAGACATCCATTATAACTTTTCCAGTTCCTTAGGCATGTCTCCCACTATTCAAGATCAAACCTCCATCCCTTTTTTTTCCTTTTTTTTCTGGTCTAAAGGTTTGTTTTCGCATTAACATACTGACTTAATTCCTGTTATAGCCAAGCCTCGTGGCTTAAATGGGCTTGCTAGTCCATTGAAAACAGTAATTTTCATCTTTAGTTGTTGTTTTTTTTTCTGGGTAGAACTGTCCCCAGTTTTTCTCCAACATCAGCCCCCATTGAATATTGAACTGAATGCTAGGGAGTTGGTCCTTTAAGGGTTAAATCCGAATCTTAGAGCCTGAGGAGGAGGAGGAGGAGCTGCGGGGGGGGGGGGATAAGGTGGCTCTGAGCACAGGAGAGGAACAGAAAAAAAGAAAGAAACCGGAAACTAGGCAAAATGCCGCTTTGCTTACACACAAACCTTGGAATTTTTTTTTGTTCCTACATACATTGAAGTATTAAAGTATTGTTTGTCTGTTACCTCAAACCGGACGAGAAACTGCTGAAAAGTGCGTCTCTAGTTAACCCTTTCTTGGAGTTTTTCCAACATACATCGAAGCAGAGTCTGATTGAAGCAGTGTCTGTTGGCTGCTGCCCCCTCCCATTCCTCCCCAAAACGACAACACACAATAGGTTGAGGTGGTTGAGCTGCGTGTGAGGGGTCCCAACAGCTCGAAACAATAGGGAGAGACACGGCACATACGCTCACCGACCCAAGCAGCCGGAAAATCAACGGTCTGCATTGGAAACTGCGGTGCCAAACACACTTTCACACCAACACACAACCTCCCACCTCCAATACCACAACCAGAAATAACCAAAAGCCTCCCACTTCCAATACCACAACCAAAAATAACCAAAAGCTCTGTGGCTTCACCCACAACAGCAGTGGGGTACTAGGGCAAAGCTGAAAGGGGTTGATCAGGCCCCTCTTCCCCCCGAGTTTGTGGGGACGTGACTCACCAACAATTGTGGGAGGTTCCTGTTTTCTGCTCCGTCTTCGGGTCCCTTGGCTGGAGCGCCGTCGCCAGAGCCACCGCCCCGCCCCGAACCAAACCTTTCGACAAAAGAGAGTCGAGGGCGTCCCGGGTTGTATCAGGAAAGGGGCGACGGTCCTGATGCCCTGGCGTCCGCCAAAGTGGGCAAAAAGCCCCTCAGTTTCCCGGCCAATGCACCAGAAATGTTGTGGACAGCCAGAGAAGTGAGACCGGCAATTTCAGAAAACAAGAGTTTATTTTTTACTGCGCAGGGAACTCAGTGGAAATCAATTTCCAAAAGACTGAGAGAGCCCCTCCCCTTCATATCCACAGCAATTTATACATTCTCCAGTACAGTCATCACATGTTCAAGAAAGGAAACAGATACATACAAAGGTTCCCACCGGCACAATAGACCATTCTCTAATGTTGCAATTCTTAATGTATCGAGGCCTAGCAGAAGCGAGCTTGCCAAGCAGAGGCGAGCTGCCAACATTTCAAGCTCTCAAGGTTCCATTGCATTCCCACAGTTCTTTACAAACTCAGAGAGAAATAACTGTTTTTTTCCCATACCTAGAGGTCATCTAGACTGACCCCACCACAGTGTGTCACCTGAAGTGTGTAGGTGTATCACCTACAATCTTGGAAATGTATGTATTTTTTTATAAATCATATATTTTTTAAAATATATGAAAGGTTTTCATGAGATATGTCGTGTCCTCATACACTGTGTTATTACAATTTATGTATGTGTCTGTATCTCTTATAAGGGGTTAGTTTAACCTCTGGTTTGCTAGTAAAACTGAATTACAGGGTCACAAAATGATGCATGTTTAAAAAGTGTGTCACCAACATGAAAAGTCTGGAAAGCTCTATCATACGCTCTTAGTCCATTCCAAAATATGGCACTGTACTAGTCAAACTGATTGTACCTTTTTGGAATCAGTGTAAGCACTGTATCCCAAGATTTTTGAGAAAGCATTTTTCACATTTACCCAAGATTATACAAGTGGCTGCACTGTTCTGTTCTGAATGAGCCAAGTTTTATCTTCAAACACATTACATAAGTGTTTGAGCATGAGATGGTCTGTCCCGGTAGTACCTTAAGATAAGGAACAAGGAAACATCTTCCTGTGGAGATGTCGTTAACCTTCCTGGGGTTGTGAAAGCTAGCCATGAGATTACCATGTTGAGAAACAACAATTACCAAGTATAAAGAATATACTGGAAGGCTCAACAATCAGCTGAGGGAACAGGACTGTGTCTGCCCCATGAGTTTGCAATGAATGTGGCTGAAGGCCCTAAGCCACATTGGTCCTCAACAGGAGGCATCCGCTACTTTGGGATTTAGGCCTGCTGGATTACTGCAGAATGGCCTGTATTCTTTTCAGGACTTTTGAGTTGTTGCAGAAAACCCTGCAACTGGCACCTTGCTGGCAAGTTTAAGTAAATGTTTTTCAGTCCAGTATTTGGCAGGGAAACTGTGTTCTGTAGATGGCTGAGAACAGAACCAAACATGTGCATGCATACGCTGCAGAACTATCATGTGAAGCAAAAAATAGCTGCAGAGCTGTTACAAAGTACGTGAGACTTGCACAAGTGGTTAGACACTGACAGATCCCTTTACCCAGGCTGGCCCTGCAGTTCCAACTGTGGGAATCCTGCCACTTATCTTGCCCTTATTTCCTCAATTAACCCTTCCTTAGACTGGGGTTCCAGGCCTCAGGGTGAACGTTTAAATGTGGACCTGTTGCTTTCTTGTGTGGATTCTGTATTGGTATGTGTGGTTTGACTCCAATCCAGGCTTGGTAGAGACATTCACAGGCAGTTTGAAAACAACAGCAAGAACAGGTTTATTAAACACAGGAGAACAATATATTAGTATCTAATATTCTATTCTTTTAGGCTCCTCAAAACCATAGTTAGTGCTCCCTTCTAACTCTTCTCTCTGAAATCCACAGTTCTCTTCAAATCTGAAATACTGTCTCTTTGCTTTGATAAGCAAAAACCTTGCCCAACACTTCTGCTTTTGTTACATCTTGTTCACCCGCAGCCCCACTTCACAGCCAGCCTGAGCTACAAGCGGCTGCCTTAAGCCAGGTCTACCCAGTGCTTCCTTCACACAACCCTCCTTCACCGGTTGTTGTTCTATTGAGGCCTCAACAGGTCTCAGTCAAGAGCAATGAGATATAACACCTTGATATACACAAAGCACTACAAAATATTAATCTTATCGTTGTACTTACCATTCATATTTTCTTTTTCCAAGTTCTTATTTCACATTAACCTCAACATACTACTTACCAATCATTTTACAGTCTTTTGTATTTCATAACAACACACATAATAATAATTCTTCATCTACTCTTGTTAACATACTTACACTTCATTATATTTGTACTGGAAGTATAAATATAATGGAAATACAATGAAGTGTAAGTATCAAAATAATAGTCCATACCATTAAATGCAAACATTTCTTTTTTCTTTTAAACAATGTGTTTAGGACTCTGTCTGTGTCTATACAATTGTATCAGTGGCCACGTATTGCATATTCTTTTGTTACAGATAGCGCATGAGTGCAGCATCTCCAGTACTTATATAATGCTGGACACCTTCTATTCTCCCTGGGAGGTCAGAAATACCTGCTGGTATGCTTTTAGCACATTTTGCATTTCTTTTACCTGTTCCTTGGACAGGAACACATAAATATGTACTTCATCAACCCTGCTGCCTCTCTCCCACTGAGGTAAACAAGATTCCTCCTCCCCCTTTTCAGAACAGGCATACAGTAACAAATTTTCTCCCCTATAGTAGGATTCAGCATATTAACATGCACTACCTAGGATAGATTTTCCTTCTCCCTCAAATTCACCACATAGTTCACACCACTCAATCCAGCATGGTTTTTAATAGATCCACTCCAGGCATATTGCAGTTTGTTCCTCTTTTCTGGATGTAGAACCAGGACTCTATCTCCAGGTCCCTAGATGCGATCTCTTGCTTTCTGGTCATACCAGGTCTTTTGTATGGTTTGGGCTTTCCAAAGGTTCTCTCCAGCCAACTGCACAGCATCTCTCCATGGTGTTTGCAGGTTCTCCACATAGGTTACAACTGGTGGGTTATATATCATTCCTTCTCATCCTTGTCTGATCAAATCCAGAGGTCCATGCAGTTTCCTTCCATATAATATTTTCATACAACTGTGATTGGATGCCTTTAAGTCAGGCCTGCCCAGCACCTCCTTCACAGGCAACAGATCAGCAGCGTGTACAATTATTATGAATAGTGGCACAGGGTGTATACAACCCAAGACTTGCAACAGTAATAGTGGCTGGAGATTTAAACTTCCAAACTGGAGGGAAAAAAAGACAATGACGCCTTATATACCTATTATCATAAATCTCCCCCTGAGTTGGATGAAGCTCATTCCATACCTTACAGGCACTCAAAAGAAAGGGACTTCAAAATGACCTTGACAGATTGGAGAGCTGGGCCAAAGCTAATGAAATGAATTCCAACAGAGAGAAATGTAAAGTCCTACACTTAGGCAGAAAAAATGGAATGCACAAATATAGGATGGGGCGACACATGGTTGGATAGCAGTACATGTGAAAGGGATCTAGGAGCCTTGGTAGATTACAAGATGAGCATGAGTCAGCAGTGTGATGAGGCAGCCAAGATAGCCAACGCAATTCTTGGTTGCATCAATAGGAGTATGGTGTCTAGATCGAGGGAGGTAATGGTACCACTCTATTCTGCATTGGTTGGGCCTCATTTGGAATACTGTGTCCAGTTTTGGGCACCTCAATTCAAGGAGCATATCAACAAGCTGGAGCATGTCCAGAGGAGGGCGATCAAAATGGTGAAGGGTCTGGAAGCCATGCCCTATGAGAAACGGCTTAGAGAGCTGAATATGTTTAGTCTGCAGAAGAGAAGGTTAAGAGAGGACATGATAACCACGTATAAGTATTTGAAGGGATGTCATGTTGAGGAGGGAGCAGGCTTGTTTTCTGCTGCTCCAGAGATTAGGACAAGGAGCAATGGATTCAAGCTGCAGGAAAAGAGATTCTATCTGAACCTCAGGAAGAACTTCCTGATGGTCAGAGCTGTCCGGCAGTGGAATATGCTGCCTTGGAGTGTGGTAGAGTCTCCTTCTTTGGAGGTTTTTAAGCAGAGGCTGGATGGCCATCTGTTGGGAATACATTGATGGGTGTTCCTGTATAGCAGGGGGTTGGACTCGATGGCTCCTGGGGTCTCTTCCAACTCTATGATTCTATGATTGCAATTATGTAGGCTTATGTCCCTTTAAAAATATCAACAGGTTAGACCTGGTGGTACTGAATGGTTGTGCTGAAGGCAATAAGGCTGGGCAATTCGCTCTTACATCAAGCTCAGGAGCATGAAAAATTGATTACATCACAGTATCTTACAATCTTGTGAATAAGGTGTTAGTGTGCAAGGTGAGGAATTGCATGGAAAGTAATCGCTTTGCCTTGAGTCTATTCCTCAAGGTAGAAAATGATATGATTCACAACAGTGAGCATGAATCTCCAATGAATGAGAAGACAGAACCAAGATTTTCTCATATTGGGTGGTCTGGACAACTGGATAAAGAAATGTCCAAAAACCTTCACTCTTATAAAAGGATACAATAGGCGCTGGTATCTGCTAGATTTTGGTCCCAGGACACCCCATCCCACCTGAATACGAAACTTTGTGGATGTTCAAGTCCCATCATGTACAATGGTGTAGTAAAATGACATCCTTTATATAAAACGACAAAATCAAATATTGCTTTTTGGATTTTTTTAAAAAATATTTTCAAGCCATGGTTAGTTGAATACATGGATGCAGAACCCATGGATACAGAAGGCCAACTGTACGCTATCAAAATGCTTGGTTAAATGCTACTTTGCCAGAAATAGCAATAGCACTGTTTCAAAATATGATTTTCTCTCTGCAGATTTGTCCACATCATAAAAGAGTTCACGATGCTCCACGCTACTAAAAAGTCCAAATGCTGGTTTGACATGAAACAGACTCTGGTGAAAAAATATAGGTCATATAGGTCAGCTAATCTACCAGTAGTCCCAGCAGAGTGGTTTCAACTTAAAAGGAAATATAAATCTCTAATTAAAATGAAAAAGAGTCAGGCTCAAAGGGAATCATGGAAACAGTTCATAGATGCCTCTTTGAGGAGAGATTCTGCCAGCTTTGGAAAGTAATTGCAAAAGAATGACAAAATGATCCACCAAAAGTGAAATATGCTATTCCAGCTAAGGTCTGGGAAGCACATTTCCATCCCTTATTTGCAAGCAAGCAACCTCTTCAGCCACTCCTTCTATCCTTGAGCAGTGCTGGCCCAGAGCAGCCATCAGTTACTATGGAGGAAGCATATTAGCTTTTTTCAAATCATAAACAAGGCAAAGCTCCAGGTGCAGATAACAATCCACCAGAATTACTTAAGGCCAGTGTTGAGTGATGGGCCACAGTGCTAGCAGCATCCTTCACTAGCACTGATTGCTCTGCAATTATCCCTGATGACTGGGGATTAGCAATCATCATACTGTTATACAAGAAAGGGAAAAGATCTGCTTCATCAAATTATAGACCTGTTTCTTAAGTATCATTAGTAAAGTATATGCTGCCCATCTTTGTAATAAATTAGTAGATTGGATGAATCAGGAACATATTCTAGCTGAAGCACAAGCAGAATTTAGGGCTGAGCTGTCAACTATTGATCAAGGGCTAGTGCTTCAATATCTTGTGGAAAAATATGCTTCAATAAATGAGGGATCCCTCTATGCTGCTTTTATAGATTCGAAGTCTGCTTTCCATCTCTTACAGTGTGGTAGGTTATGGGAAAAATTAAGTGGTACAGACACAGACAAATGTCTTCTGATTCTCATCTGTAGGCTGTTATGAAAACACAGGGCTCCAGATTAGATGTGATTGTCAGAAACAGTTAACAGAGCAAACCCAGACCTATAATGGAGTAAAGCAAGGTTGTATCCTTGATCCTATTTTATTTAATTTATATATTAACTCCTTAGTTGAAAGCATGGAGGAACAGTGCGATCATCCACAAAAACTGAGAAATATGCCTCTCCTTGTTCTCTTGTTTTCTGAAGATGCAATTCTACTTTCTCTGTCCTGTGTGGAATTAAGACATTTACTAAGAACCTTAGAGTCTTCCTGTAAAAGTGAACAAGTGTCAATTAATTATTCCACGTCCAAGGTGATGGCGTTTTCTAGGGGGAAAAAAAGTGAGACAAATGGCAGATTGATATTCAGCCTATTGAACAGGTAATGTTTTTTCAAATATTTGGCCATAATCTTTCATGCAAGGGGTACTTGGGATACTAATATTAAAAACGGTTTTGCAAATGCCCAGAGAAATAGCAAAGCAGTCTTGAGATTCTTTTATGGGCAAGGAGGACAGTTCTTCCCTGCAGCTTCCCAGGTATTTGTAGCAAGTTATTTCTCAGTTTATATAAGGCTCCTAGGTGTGTACACAAAAAATGTCACCTGTTTTGAAATGCTCCAAACCAAATTTTTTCACATGTTGCTGCAGCTCCTTTCTTGTATACCGAATGCAGCAATCTGTCTGGAGGTGGGACAAATTTCAACAGAGGCCCTGACATGGATCCTTAAGATTCATTATTGGTTAAAAATGATTTTAATTCCAGTGGGTCTGGCCCCTCTAACTTTAATTGACATGAGCCAGACAAAATGGAAATATATATTACAGAAGAACCTGAGAAGCTTGGGGTTCACCTCTCAGACTTTAATAATCTCTGATATGAGAAAGTCAAATCCACAATTAAGCCATGTATCTGGAATGTGGATTTGCAATGTCATCTGAGTAAAATGGCCAGGTACCCAGAAATTAAACATAATGGAAGGTGCTTACTCCAGCGAGACATCTGCCCAAGCTAGATATTCTTAACTTTAGGAAATCCATCACCGTAGGCAGATTTAATGTTCTGCCATCAGCATTACTGCAGGGTAGATTTTAAGGCATACCTACCTGGAACAGGTATGTCCATGCAGGCTGAATGAAGTGGAAATCATCAGTCATGTCCTATTATATAGCCATTTCTACAGGGATACTCTTGCACTAACTCCCACTGTGCAGTGAATCTCTGGTAGATGTGATTACTACTATTTAAAGTATCCATTAGAGGATAGGGAGCCACAGATCACTTTAATAGTGGCTAAATTTTGTGTTACAGCTATAAAATTAATGAGATAAGTTGAGAATGATCTTAGTGGACAATGCTTTAGCTCACTCATTTTAACTACTCGTTGTTTTTACTTTATATATTTTAGCCATGCATGTATTTATTTGTATGTACCATATATCCTGTTTTAGTTTATAGATTTTAATTGTTTTATTTGTATGTATCATGTTTTAGACATGCTATGGTTATATTGTAAATGCGATGCAGATTTTGCTGTTGATATATGCATTTTACTTCTAGTCTGTAACCAACTAATTACAATTCAAAACTTGCAACAACAGGCAAGTGGATGTTATAGGTGATTTCCCAAAATTACACTATTTCTTTCTCTTTTATTTTAATTTTTAACAAAATTACATTTGCTTTAATTGCAAAAGCAGAAATCAAATAGAATAGTCATGAAAAGAAGAGAAATAGAGAAATAAAATCCAAAACAAACAATATAACATTCAACTTAATTGCAAGATCAGTGCATCAACTCAGTATTGGCAAGTTGAAATATATCAATTATATGTCTGTTTTCTGGCTGGGTTAAGCCAAAGTTTAGATGTTTGGATGATATGATTTCAAATCTTCTATATACAATAAATGGATAAAATATCAAAGCAAATTTGTCTCCAATTTGTCTCTTTCACGCTTTTCTCTGATATGTTAGTTTTTCCACAAGAGTGATGGACCTGTTGGGAGATCCCAGGGGGCATGCTGTATAGCCAGCATGACCCACAGAACACCAGTGCAGCAAAAAATAGACAAAAGTTCAAAGAGACCAGAGTGAGGCCATAAAAATACTATACTACACGTTTATTGCAGGCTTGAATACATGGAAAAAGCAAAGCTAAGTTAAAATCCATTGCGTCTGTGTCTGCATAGACAGGCAGACTTTTAAGGCAGTGAACAACAAGCCGTGTATAAAGACAGAACAGGACCTTAGACTAAATAAACTGCTAGCGACTGTGAGAAAAACTCACTTTGTTTTGAAAACAACCTGTTTAGTTTCCCACAGCTGCTGCATGTGTGAAAGTTAGAACCTTCTTATCAGTTACCATGACTACGAGAGTCAGTGAAGGAACAAGAAACTTAATCCTTTAGGCAGGGATCTGGCCAGCCTAACTTTAACAGGACCATTCTCTCTTCCTCCAGGAAGAAAAAGAGATCTCCTTAAGTTTTCAATACTTAGCAATTTCCAACTGTGCCACTGTCAAAAGAATTCATTTTTTTATATTTAAGAGATTAATTAGGTCCTTCGAAGATGGACAGGAGAAGAGCCTCAGAGTGATGAACTGTTTGGTAGAGCTGAAAAAAATTTAAAGCATTCCATTTTTTTTTAACCTTATTGCATTGTAGCCACACATGAATCATAGTTCCCTCATTCTTACAACACCACCAAGACCGAGTGGATCATTTCAGAAAGTTTCACTAGAGTGAAGTACCAACTGTGTAATAGTTGTAAAAATGTTCTTTAATTGATGCTGAAATTTATTTAAATGTTGATACATTCCCTAAATTTGCCCATGGTATTTTAGAAATTTGTCAGCCCGAATCACATGTCATATCACACCTCTATGAGGTTTCTATAGATTGCTGAGATGGCTCCCCTAGATTGTAACTTCATTGTTATACATAGTTTCCGCATGTCAATTCTCCTGGAACTCTTATTCCCCTCCCTCGGTCCACTTTGCCACCACTGATAGGTCAGTTTAATGCCCACCTCTGTGGTGTGAATCGATATGGTGCATCCACATGTAGGAAAAAACGCTGTGAACCATTTTGGCTGATCTGCTTCAGAGTTTTTCCGTTTTTACATTACACCAGTTTCACAATGATGTGAACTGCTTTAAGAGCTAAACATGTGCAGAACAAACTACAACAGAACGATATCAAAATTGGTTTGACGTGTGGATGTATTCGAGACACAACAATGCCACAGCGATGTATCTCCCTTGTGCGGAAAGGGCCTTATACTCAATAGGCTGCAGTGTGAAGACAGAGGGGCCAAATGTTTTGATGGCTTCATGGCCTCCAAGGTGTCTTTACCTAATTGCACCACTTCTACTGATTCACAGAGTCTCAAGAAAACCAGGAAGTAGAAAGCTTAGGAAGCATTAATAACACTGACCCCTAAAGGCCTGGGTTCCCAATGTTGATGCAGATGCTTGAGGAGCCATCAATTAATGGTGAGCAGATTTACTACTTCAGGGCCCAATACTATATGCAGACCTAAACTGGTTGTGACTAGTTGCTGGGAAGTTGAACAGAACAGGATGAACTCAGAAAGACATTGAGAAAAAGTGACTGAGACACATCTGGCATCAAGGAGAAAATCCACCCAGATCTATTTTATGGTAAGACTTGATGAAATGTGCCTATGTCAACGATACTGAGTTGCAGAAATTTGAAACAAACAACATATTTTCTTCAGATTTTAAAAGCAACTTCAGCTGGGCATTCTGTAGAGACAGATGGGTGCAATTTCAAATGTGTAGAAAGTAGCACATCAATCCTGGTCAGTGCATTCTCACATGCAGTGTTTCCTGAGAGGAATGGCATTACAGGCCTATCAGAGCAACACAGATTTCCAGCTTGGAATTTACTGGTGCTAAAGTAGATCTGTTATTTGAACAATTCTGAAAACAACATTGAGTAGTTCCATAGGATTTCTACATGGAATTTACCTGAATCACATCCAAATCATGTCTCCCATCTCTAGCCACAGGCTGAACAACAAAAACCGTGCACCTTGTACATCACTGTGCCACCATGGCATAAAAACATGGATCTGAATTACTGATTCCCATTGAGTGATATAATTTTTACATAGAATCCACTTAAACCACATCAACATGTATCTTCCCTCTCTGTTGTTCTTGTTTTGTGCTTTCACATCATTTCTGACTTATGGCAACCCCAAGGCAGTGCTATCACAGGGTTTTCTTGGCAAGATTTGTTCAGAGGGGGTTTGTCTTTGTCCTCCTCTGAGGCTGAGAGTGTGGCTTGCACAAGGTCACTCAGCATCTTTCCATAGCTGAACGAGGATACGAATCCTGGTCCCCACATGACCAAGAAGGGGGTGGCTTCTGCTGCATTGAGATCCACCCAGAACAACTTGACTACAATGCAAACAGCATCTGATACAAAATGTAGGCCTGTGACTTTTTCACTGTGACATCACTTTTTTTCCCTCCTTTATGTTTTTTTAAACATCTTTTATCTGATGAAGAAAGCTTGTATGATACATTTTCTGCATTTTGGTTCGCCAATAAAGGTTTAGTTCTTCTGTGAATGTCTGAATTATACTGACCCTAAAAGCAAAGTTATCACTGGTTTTCCTGGTAAGATTAGTTTGGAAGGGGATTATCTTTGTCTTACTCTGAGGCTGAGTGGGGCTTGCCCAGGGTCACCCAGTAGCTTTCCATGACTGAGGGGGGATTCAAATCCCAATCTTCAGAGTCATAGTGTTTCCCTGATTTCTGGGGTCCCGTGAGGATGTGCTCAAAATAATGGGGAATGGGAATTAGCAAGAGCACAAGCTAAGCAATGCAAGAGGCAGGGCAACGTAGCGAGATCTTGAACCCAATGTCTATGGGGTCAGGCCGAGTCAATAATCAAACAGAAGTTAATAATTATTTTAATTTTTTTATAAAGTCACAGCAAACATACGCACTCACTCACTAGAAATTAAGAAATACTGCACAATTGCGCAGTCACACACACAGTCCTAAGGAAATAAAGAGAGGGAAATAAATAGGGGATTTTCAGGAGGATTTTTGGGGAAATACTGTAGCCCGGTATAAAGAAAGAAGCTTGGGAGCGTAGATTCTCAGCAGGTGGAGGCTGAGGGGAGGCTCGTCAAACAGAGCAGCAGCAAGTTGGGAGACAAGTAACGAGCAATCCGATGAGACGCTCAAAATCAGGGGGTCTTATAGGGGAAAATGTGTCTGTAGGCTAGTCCGTTCCCAGGGAAAACAATGGATTTTGGGCTGGAGACAAAGCCTCCGAAAGGTCAGTACTTTAGATGATTGAATTATGACAGCGTTGTCAATAACGTAGACAGTATGCAAACGCAGAGTGCTTGAGAGTTGGACAGTCCGCTCATCAAGCTGCCTGCTCGGGGCAGGGGATCTTTTGTAAACACCGTGTATACATAATGTGATCTTAAAAGGGTAGTTGCCTAGAGGTCTCCTAAAGCTGCAATCGGCAATTACTGGCCTGCCTGGACTTGTTTTTGAATGGTTCAGATATTTTCGGCCGCACCTGTGTGCGTGCTTGTCTGGGGGCCTCGCAAGCACGTGGAGAGGAACGGGTAGTGAAGGCCAAATTCTTGATATCAAATGATATCTAATATCCCTCAAGTTGGGACTAGAAACTGCAGTAACAATAGTCCAACACTCAAACTACTGCATCACATTGGCTCCTTCCATCCCTAGCCAGAGGATGAACTGCGAAAATCACAGACCCTGTACACTGCTGGACCATTATGATGCAAATACATGGGTGCTCATGGATCAGTATGCTCTCTATGTGTAAGCCACTTGAATCACACCCAAATAGTGTCTCTCGTTCCTAGCCAAAAGCTGAACTGTAAAAATCATGGCAGCTTGAAAAAATGACCTCACATATGGATCTTCATAGATCCATATGATTTCTCCATAGAATCACATTCAGATTTTATCTCCCATCCCTAGTGACATTCTGAAACACAATAATCATGGATCCCATACACTGCTTTGCTATCACAACACAAAAACATGAATCTGAACCACAGATCCTCATGGATTCATTTATGTGAGATCCATCTAACCCACACCCAAATCATGCCTCCTATCTTTAGTCACAGGCTAAACCAGAACAATTACTGATCTCATATATTGCTGCACCACCACACTCCAAAAACATAGATCGCAGGCATGAAGCCTCATGGGTTCAGTTGAATTTTCTATGGGATCCTCAAGTCATGTCTCCCATTCCTAGTCACAGGATGAAACACAAACAACTAGATCCTATACAGTGAGTCACAACAGCACAAAAATATGAATCCCAGCCATGGATCCTAGTGAATCCATTGGATTTCTATATGAGATCCCCTTGAACTACACTAAAACCATGCCTCCTATCTCTAACCATAGGCTGAATTGCAAAAATCATGCATCTCACATACTGTTGCACCTTGATAATCCATTGCTCATAACCATGTTTGTGTGCCATGCTGGTGCAGTGCTGTACATGTTACGGGCCCGCACACCCTCCAGGTTTGATATAGTTTAATTGGTGAAATACATTAATTGGCATTGATATAAAATGGAACCTGAGGTGACTGGAAGATTAAGCTGGGCAGAAGAAAATTACTGACTGAAGACATGTACTGCAAAGAAGGCCAGCAGATCCCTTCTAGGCATAGCCAAAAGTCATTTTCAAGCAGATTACCAGACGACTCAAGAGATAATAGGCTTAAGCTGAAGCTGTAACATCTCTGATAGCATAAGGGAAGTTCTCACCAAAAGATTGATTGTTTCGGCCCTGTCTCTTCATACCTGGGTATTTCCCTGCATTGTTCTAATACCTCTCCATAATTACAGAGGTATTATCACAGCTATTAACTCTTTGTCACCTAACACCAAGACCACTAAATCTGTCCAGGTCCCATTGTCCATGTGGCAACCTCCATGGTTTGCTTGGCCAGAGAGCCATTCGTACCCATGCCCTCAAGGTAGATTTCAGGTATAAGAACTCTCTGTTTTGAGCAGTTCAATACAGTATCTCACTTGCTGAACTGCATGCTATTGCTCTGATTCCCGGCCGAGTAATGTCCTTAGGTGCCAGTCTAAGCCACATCGCTTTCTTCACTGCTCTCTGGATTGGTAGTTATTGCCGATTCCCTGAGAACTCCTCTCTCCACAACTTTCCTCCCTTTATCCTTCGGTTAGCTCTTGTGTGAGTCTATGAATGTTTGGATCTTTTCTGTGTGTGAGTGAACATTCAGTAAAACACATTTTAGCTTATTTTGGAATCTCCAGCTGGTTCTTTCATGCAAGACCTCATAAACATTGGTAGAAAGATCTTGTTAGTTTACCCCGTGAAGGCATCCTAATTTGAGCTAATTAATTCCCCATTGTCATGTGGAAGTATTGGCATCATGGGTGGACCCTTTAGTTGCCCATGTGTTAGGGTAACACACAACGTGTAATTGCGGTGGTTCAATGTTTGGTTAGGCATAGTAGGCATGAGATGGGTGAGGTTCTGATCGATCTCCTGTTTTAAAAAAAACAACCTATATACCAATGAGAATCAATGACTTTGATCCATTCTTTTGTGCCTTGGTCAAGGTCCATGGTTTTTGTGGTTCATCCAGTGGCTCCTATGTGTAGGAGACATGACTTCGGTCTGGTTAAGGTGGATCCCATGTATAAAATCCTATGGATCCATGAGAATCAACGACTCTGATCCATCCTTCTGTGCTGTGGTGTCACTTTGATGTATGAGATGCATAGTTTTTGTGGTTCGGCCTGTGGCTAGGGATGGGAAATACAATTTGAGTGTGATTCAAGTAGATCCTACGCATCCATGAGGATCCCTGTTTTGGATCTGGACTTTTGCATGGCAGTGGGGCAGCTGTGAACAAGACTTGTGATTTACACGGCTCAGCCTCTGGATAATGATATGTTCTATGATTCCAGTGCAATTCTATTGGATCTTATGTAAAGATCCTACAGATCCATGCAGATCTATGCATCAATTCCATATTTTTCCATTACAGCAGTACAGCTATGTACAAGGTGTATGATGAGGTTTTTTGTTTTGTTTTTTTAATTTAGTCTATGTCTAGAGATGGGAGACAAGGTCGGGGCATGGCTCAGGCAGATGCAACATAAAAATCCTATGTATCTTTGAAGATCTGTGCCCCAGATGCTCATTTTTATACCATGGTGGGGCATCAATATATGATATTCATGATTGTTGTGATTCACCCTGTGGCTCAGGATGAGACATATAATTTGGCTGTGGTTCAGGCACATTCTCCTTAAATATGCTATAAGTCTATGATGATCCATGTTCAGATCCATGTTTTCATGCCCTTGTCACATGGCAGTGAATGAGAAGCATGATTTTAGACATTCAGCCTGAGGTTAGGGTTGAATGACACATATGAGTGTGGTTCAGCTGGATGTCACATAAAAATCCAATGGATCTGTGAAAATCTGTGCTTTGTATGCATATTTTTGCACCAGTGTTGAACAACATCCATGATTTTTGTTTCACACTGCAGCTAAGGATGTGAGACATTATTTAGGTGTAATTCAGGTGGGGCTCACACACAGAAAAAAATATCCTACGAATCCAGGAAGAATTGTGCCTTAGATCCATTATTTCTGCACCACGGTAGCACAGCACTGTGCAAGATCCACCATTTTTGTGATTCAACCTGTGGCTAACGATGAGACACTAGTTAGGTGTGGTTGGAGTCCATCCCATAGAGAAGCCAAACGTACTTATGAGGATCCATGCCTTAGACCCATGTTTTTGCCCCATGGCTGCAGCAGAATGCACCAACTATTAAGATTGTTCTGGTTCAATCTATGGAGCCAAACGAAACCTCTGAAGTGAAGGTTTTTTGAATGGCGTCGGTTAGAAAACTCGCATAAAACGAAGAGGATCAAATCTTTCACCTCATTGGATCTAACTTTCACCCAAATATCCGCTAATCTCACATCGAATTGATAAACCGAGCCACAAAATATTTTATGAAGAGATCCCTGTTAAACTTGCTTAATCGAATACTATTCCAAAACCTACAAAACTTAGCTGTACTTTTTAACTACTGCTTTAACTCCAAACACACAAATTCCCCTCCCACAACTGCAAACTCCAGGATTCCGTAGGATGCTAAAACTGGAATCATAGCGCTATTAACAGTATAGTGCGCAAACGGCCTTAAGTTCGTCCTCGCCGCCTGACGCTTGAAAAGAAATCCCCGTTGCCCTCTCCTACCCTCCCACCATCTCTTCCAATCGCAAACTAACAGGGACAAGGCGACACACCCCTATTTATGCCTTCTGAAAGTCTCGCGAAACCCACGAAGACTCCGCCCACTAAAAAAAAAACTCAACCTCACCCTCCGCTTGCTCCTTTTTCCTATCCCGGTATTTTCTCGCGAGAATAACAGACTGCTGCCCTCCCCGCCTCCTCCAGTGGCCAGAACCCTATGAAGTTAAAAGCTATACTTCCGGATGCTAATTGAACGCACGGGAGGGCGGCCGGCAATATTTTTTTTTTTTAAACCAACAGAGACCATAGAGCTACAAAGCGTATAGAACACCTCTACTTTTCTGCCACGTACTCCTGAAGTCTTGATCGCCTTATAGAGGAGTTCCAAATTGAAACCGGAAGTTTATAGTGTAACTCTTGGGAAGCGGGTTCCGCGTTCCTCCGGCGCTGCTCTTGGGCCATGGAGCCTCCAGGGCGCCCGCCCATCGGAGTCGTTAGGATCCTGACGGTAATCTATTTACACGTGTGTGTCTTGGCGGGAGGATTGAGATGGGAGCCTCGTTCTCAGAAAAGGCAGCAAGGCAGGAGTGCGTCCGGGGAGTGAGGTCTTTTGCCTCTGCCAACAGCGGGGAATGGCACGCGTCTTCCTAGCAGGAGGAGGAACCGTGCAGCTCGAGTTGCAAGGCTCAAAACTGCGGTGGGCTTCTGTAGCCTTAAGGGCTGTGCAGAAGAGAGAATTCCAGCTGGTGTTGCTCGTCGGGTAACAAACAACACCTGCACAACCACTGCAGGCGCCCCTCACCTTTTTCGCTCTGGAAAGCCTACCTACAGCCCATAGGTTCAGAGGATGAGAAGGCTTTTTAAAAAAAAAAAAAAAAAAAATCTCTTCCTCATCTGTCCTTATATCATGTAGACATTCCCTGGTGTGGCTAATGAACCCCTCGAGCGGCTGGATGCAGCTGTGTTGTTTTGAGAGTGGTGTGTGTGTGTGTGGAGAAGATTGCCGGTGAATGCTTTTTGGCTGTTTGGAAGGAAAAGCTAGACTGTAGTGTACTGCGGCAATGTTTGTGTTAAACTACGGATATCACTTTCTAGACACACAGGCTGTTTTTATGCTAAATTGGTTTATTCTGCAATCAGGTCATAGCTTGAATTTTAGCTAGGATTTCAAATGAATCCATTGGATCCAAGTAGACTGATACTGTCAAAATGAATAGTGGAGGAGGGTTTAAATTATTATTCACTGCCAGCTCACCAACACTCCTCCTGCACTCTGGCCCACCGTGCATCTGTTAAAGACAGAAGAGCCCCACCACTTAAAGGAGGTGGCAATCCCACACACACACACACACACACACACACACCACTCTCAAAATAACACAACTGCATGCAGCTTCTGGAGACGTTCGCTAGCCACACCAGGAAATTTATACATTATAAGGGATGAGGACAGATAAGGAAGGGAATTAAAAAAAAAAGATATACCTTCTCATCCTCTGAACTTATGGGTTGTAGGTAGGATTTCCAGAGTAAAAAGGTGAGGGGTGCCTTTAACGGCTGTACAGAAGAGGGAACTGCAGCAGGTGTTGCTATATAATTTTGCCAATAACTATTTCCCCACCAGATATGTCATTATTTTAAATGTATTTAGAATTACACACACACACACACACACACATATATGTATGTATATGTATGTATTTAAAAAAATATAGATAGATAGTTTTAGATATATTTTTAAGATAATGAGATATATCTGGTGGGGAAGTAGTTATTGGCAAAATTCTCAAATCTATTGAGGATTGTCTTCTTTCTTCTTGATAAAGTTAATGCTCTCTCTCTCTCTCTCTCTCTCTCTCTCTCTCTCTCTCTCTCTCTCTCTGCCTGTTACTTCACAGTACTGGGTCAATTGGCCAGATCTTTTTTCCCTTAATAGACAAATGTGAAGTCCCAAATTAGCATCAAACAAAAATATGAGGAGAGCACAAAAGTTAGAAGTGGCACATACCTTCTTTCCTCTTTTCTCCGACTTGTTGCTGTTTCATCCTCTTTGTCCCTGCTAGCCACATCCATGCAGATTGGCACACCACATGGCTAGGCACACACTAAGCTACATAACCAGTACTGCTGGAAATATTTTTTTTTCTTGTTTATTTATAACTGGATAAAGGTACAGCAAAAACCATATTTGTTCTGTTTTGGCACAGACTTGGAATGCAGTATAGGTCACACCATTGCAGGCATTTCAGCTGTGGTTCTTGATAAAATAACACTGTTTTCAAATTAGTTTCTTTGAATTCTCATACCTCCACTGCCCATTTACAGACCGGTCAAAATGAGCACAGTCTCTTGTTAAATATATTTCAGCTGAGACATTTTTGGTGAAGTTAGATGGCTTAGGAGGGAAGATAGGAGATGTGAATTCTGAAAAAGTAATGCAAACAGTAATGGGAAAAAAGATAATTCATCCATAGTTGATATAATGATAAAGATAATATATTTTGTTTCTTTTTCTTTTTTTGATAGGACACAGACTGGTCTGAACCATGGATCTTAGGACTTATATTTTTCCACATAGCCTGCCTTTTTCTCACTTACTTTTCTTTCTGGCACTATCGCCTGCAAATAGGGCAGTTTCTTTCTCTCAGTGAGTATTGAATGAAGTACTTTTATGCCATCTTTGCTCATTGTCAAGTTAAGCATCCTGGCATATATTTAAGTGATGAATGTAGCTGGCCTCATTTTCTGCCAATCTAATATTATTAATCTAGGTCCTTACTAATACCCCATCAAGGGTAGCTACTCTGTCCCTTCAATATTGCTGTTGTGCCTGTATCAAAATATCTCAGGGTCGTGTACGTGTAAAATCACTGCAAATAAATTAAAACAATATAAAGTGACAACAATAAATAAACTAACAACATATTCAATACAAGTAACAAGTTAAAAACAGGTTTAAAAGATTAAAACCATTTGAAAATCATGTGCATTTTGATATAAATCAGTGAAGCCCAAAGGCCATGTTTCTTTGCAGATAAGGTCACTGACATCCACTCTGACCTGGATGCTATAGTTGGTACCGTTCCAGTGAATATAACTTTGGTTCCTGATTGTCCAGTATTACTGGATACTTTTCAGTTTCTGCATCCTGAGGATGTGGACAGGATCCTTGGAGAGGTGAGAGCCACCACATGTGCTAGACCCTGTCGTCCTTGCTGGCTTATCAAACAGGCCATAGAGGGGCCAGCTAAGTGGGGGAAGGGGGTAGTCAGTGCCTCCTTACAAAAAGGCAATATTCCAACTTGGCCTTTGTTAAAAAAACCATCCCTAAATCTCTCCGTAATGGCTAACTAGGAGTCAGTGTCCAGCCTTCCATTTCTGGGCAAGGTTGTGATGGCCTTCCAACTCCAGAGGTTTCTGGATGAAACAGTTTATCTAGATCCATTTCAGGCTGGTTTCAGTCCTTGCTATGAGACTGAGACAGCTTTGTTTGTCTTGGTGAATGACTTATGCATGGAACTGGATGTGGGAGTGTGTCCCTGTTGATTCTGCTGGATGTCTCAGCAGCTTTTGGTACCATTGACCATGGTATCCTTCTGGGCTACGTTGCTGGGATAGGACTTGGAGGCACTGTTTTACAGTGGTTCTGTTCCTACCTGGAGGGGAGAATCCAGAAGGTGGTGCTGCAGGGCACCTGTTTGACCCGCTGGCCATTGGCCTGTGGGGTTCCCCAGGTTCTGTTTTGTCCCCCATGCTATTTAACATATACATGAATCCACTGGGAAAGGTCACCCATAGAGTTTTGGGGTCCAGACACTTGACAGAACCATATCTCCGTGTATGAACTGGCCCTAAGATTCTCAGGAGAGGCCCTTCTCTCAGTCTCTCCACCGTTACAAGCACAGTTGGTGCAGACGAAAGAGAGGGCCTTCTCAGTGGCTGCCACGAGACTCTGGAATTCCCTTCCCAAGGAGGTCAGAATGGGCCCTTCCTTGCTGTCCTTCTGGCAGCAGGCAAAAACCTTTTTATTCAGGCAGACATTTTAATACAGAAAATTTTTAAAGACCAGGCTTGGGGATGCTGTACTGTTTTAATTTTAATTGCTTCTTTTAATCTCTTTTTAGCTGTTTTAATTCTTTTATAGTTTAATTCTGCTTTAATATTGCTATTTATATGTTTTTAAATTGTATTGTTTTAATACGTAAGCCACTTTGAGATCCAATGTTGGGCAAAAAGTGGGATACAAATAAAGATGATGATGAGATTTCTACTTGGTGCCAGAATGAAACCAGCATTGGCACTGATTGGTGTCCAAAAGCCACCATGAAAATCTGAGAGTCTAGAACAATGTTGCAGGGACTTCAGGGGGAGGGAAGAAGCAAAGTGCACACTCTCCTCTGCAGAGATTGACCTTGTTGTGGCTTTGTATATTGGTTGCAGTTCCATACTCAGTATTCTTTAATAAATTGAAAATTGCACTTGTCTTCCCTGTTTAGTGATTCTGGTATTTTCTGCAGAATATTTAAATGAAATTGCGGCTTCAAACTGGAGGTAACCATATGAATTTCTTCTTTATTTTTTTTTATTAGTATTTTAAAATATTTGTATCTTGGGTTACAGATGGCCTGCAACAAATATTTAACAAGACTATATTTATTTAAAAGCAAAGGTAATATGGGTCCACGAGAAACAAAAACAAAGGTAACATGGGTCCATGAGAAACAAAATCAACGGACAGGCAGTATCTTTACTAGAAGCAGTTAAAATGTGACAAAAGTGTAAATTTTTGTTTATCTTCAGTGGGTTGCAGGAGGAGATGACGAGGGAAAGTCTAAACTTGGCAAGTCGACATAGCCGTGTCTGAGTTAAACCCGGTCCCAAGATGGAGATTGCAGGCTGCATGAGACACTAGTAAATGTGCAGATACTGTTTTGCTGTATCTGGTGTGCCTCCATTTCTGTGTTTCTGTAAACACCAAGCTAGCTGCAACCCAGATTATCTGCTTCTTGCCCAGAAATATACTGTATTCATTTAAATGTCTTAAACATCTGTCCATAGCAAAAAATGTTATTCTATCTCTACTTGTTCTTTATCTTCAGGCCATTTGTGACTTAGGCTCACCTTGAGGTTGAAAATGAACCCTGTTTGGGGCTATTGTGTTCATTTTAAGACCTTAATATGCTGTTACAAAAGGAACTTTCAAAAGGATGGATGAGTAATGAAGCCGTGCAGTTCATGCAAACAACAGTGAGCCCTGAATTCCATTGACTGTCACTAGTGGAAAGAAATCTTGAGGAAAATTGATAAGATGGAATTCAGAAAAGGCCACTGATGAAAGGAATGCAGTGGAAAGCATTCTCACTAGCTGATGAAGGAGATAATCTTCTTCAATATCCCCTTTCTCTTTGCAGTTCTTGTATGCCTTCAAGACATTTCTAAATTATGGAAATATATTCAGGAGTAGCTGCATTGTCCATGCAGCAAAATACAACAACAAACCACCTTTATTGGCCAACTAAAATGCACAGGATACACCATGCAAGCTTTTAAATTTCTACTAGCTTCTTCATCAGGCAGAAGATGTTCAAAAAATCATACAGGAGAAGTGATGACGTTAGAGTCACAGGCCTACATTTTGTATCAGATGTTGTTTCTGTTCAGTTGTTCTGGGCAGATCTCAGTGCAGGCAGAGGCTACTCCCCTTCTTGGTCCCGTGGGGGACCAGGGGCAAGAAGGGGATTCAGCTCTGCTTGCATCAGGATCTCTCCAGGACAACTGAACTACAGCAGAAACAACATCTGATACAAATTGCAGTCCTGTGACTCTTAACATCATCAATTTCTTTCTGTATGATTTTTTTACATTTCTTGCCTGATGAAGAAGCCAGTGGAGCTTTGAAAACTTGCATGACATATTTTCTGCAGTTTGGTTGGCCAATAGAAGTATTGCTCTTTTGTGGGCTTCTGCATTATGGCCACTCTAAAGTAAAGCTATCACTGGTTTTCTTGGGAAGATTTTTTTCGGAGGAAGTTTTCCACTTCTTTCCTCTGAGGCTAAGAGGGTGTGACTTAGGCCATTTCTGCACTACACTGTTATAGTGCTATTATTCCACATTCAACATCCTATGGAATTCTGGAGTTTGTAGTTTACTAAGGCCCTCTAAATGCCCCTCTCTAAACTGCAAACCCCAGGATTCCGTAGGGAGTTGAAAGTGGAATACTAGCACTATAATTGTGTAATGCGGAAATGGCCTTACTCAGAGTCACCCAGTCAGTTTCCATGGCCAAGCTGGGATTCAGCTTTTGGTTTCCCAGAGTCCAAATCCAGCACTCAAACCACTACAGTACGTTGGCTGTCCCCACAAGGTGGCTCTTATTATGGGTTTTTACTGTCTGATCAGCAGCAAAGGCATTGCTATGTAAATGTCATGTCAAAATGGCAGAAATGAAGAGAATACCTCAGGTGTAACCAACCAAATGCTAAATCTTTTAAAGTTATGTTGATTTGTACAGTTCAGTATATGCCTAGCCATCAGCCATTGAAATCAAGGTGTTTAATTTTAGTTGGATTATGTCCCTGGTCTACCATCTTGTAAACTTTCTTGTTTGGAACAAGAGTCTTCTGCTTGATGCTACAAAAGTATTCACATCCTATACTTTGAACAGCCTTCTTTTAAAGGGAAAAAAAATAGATTTGTGTCTTATAGAGAAAAGTTGAGGAAAAATAGGCTCCCCCTTCCAATTATTTTTTATGCCCAATGTAGCACCTTGTATAATTGGACTTCCTGACACAAGATGCCAGCGCTGAACAGCAGGAGTGTTTTATAGGTGATTCCAGGCACATATTATTTCAGGAGTTCTTACAGTTTTCATGGCTGGCTTGAGCCAAATGCTCTCAGGGGTGGCAAGGTGCATGAGTGGCAAGAAGCAGGTATTAATTTATTCACTAGGGGAACATGATTTTTCAAGTTTGGGTATCGAAAAAATAAATACTAGAGTCAGCACAGCTTTTAATACAGTAAAGCAGCCATGCCTTTAAATGACTGGAAATAATTACAAATGTGCCTTGCCTCTTAAAAGGTGCTTGTACTCATCTGTTTCATTCAATGCCATCTTTTCTGATACTGTCATCTGGTGACATGAGTGGGCATACTCCTTTAAATAGCCTCTAGAGAAAGCAAAAATGTCATGCAAATCCCTCTGCAGATTATGGCAATTAAAAGGGAGAGACCTGAAGGGAAATGGATTGTAACTAAACTCTTCAGTTCAATGATTTTCCTATCATTAAGCCAGAACAAATATCTTCTTCATTCTGATGTATTTTTCTTTTTCTGTGTCATCTGCTTCTTCAGTTGAATCAATACACAGAAGCATGGATGAGGTGAAGATCTAGAGAGTGGGATGGGGATCATGTAATGCCCCCAGCTATTTTTGCAGTCTCCATCCCCTTCCTAGCCTGTTGCCCCACAAACTGGAGAAAAAAGGATAAATTGCTGCTCCTAGAAACCTGCATGACTGGTGACATCTTTTAATCAGCATCTACCTTGAAAAAGAAATTAAACTCACTTTTAACTAAGAAAAAAACACAAACAATACAATGATACCTGAGACTAAACTAAATTAATACTCAGATGACTGTCTGACCTACTGAACAATTCCTAAACTCAAACTAGGTAAGGAATATCACATACACACATTTGACTTCCCACTCCGCAGAGAATGATGGTTGTTCATCCTTCATTGTACTTCCTCTACTGCCCTATCTATACCTATAATGCTTAGTGATATAATTTGTAATATAATTGCTACTTTATGCTGTTACATATAAGATAGGCTAATTATAAAGATGAATGTTTTACAATAAAGATCCAAATCAGGCTAAATAAATCTGGGAAATTATCTCCTCTCAACCGTACAAAAACAGAGTAGCCTCTCTCACTAATCTCATAAGTGTATCAAAAAGAAAAACAAAAGGAAACCCTCTCTAGCCAATATCAATAATATTGATAAAATTCTTTACTGTTGTTAATCCTCTCTAATACAAATTCTACTTTTCTTATTAAAGTCTTTAACATTTCCCTCTCAACTAGTTCTTTTTTCCTCTCCCTCCAGCCCATCTTTCAGAATCCGATCTAGCAGCTTTCCTTTATTTTTCTCAATGCTTTCTTGGTCACCCCTATTCTTAGGATCTGTTCTTCCCAAATCTTTGTTGACATTCATCAAAATGTCTCTTATGTTTAGAGTTGTGCTCTTTTTAACTCTCCTTAGTAATATAATGCCACTTTCATAGTATCTCCCCCACCCCCATGTGTGGCTCTTTCTCAACATCCATGCTTGACAAATTGACCATATTTCTTGGTTTGACATTCTGTATCTCAGTCCCATCCATCACCACCAAATTCCCATCAATTTCACAACTTTCCATCTGTAGGGAGACTGTTGGAGCATCAAACACACTTTTCTGGATATTCTCATTTTGTCACTTCAGTACATCTCTTATCTTCAAATCTTTTTTCTTTTTCACTTCCAAGACAGCAGCTGTTACCCCACCATTTCAAGATTCCTTTCCTTTTCCAGGATCTGCCCCTTGGGAATTTTGTCTGCTTTCTCAATGTATTTGCTGTTTTCCTCCCTCAGTTCCATCTTTTCCATTTTATCCTTAGGCTAATCTTTTTCTTTATTTCTCTGTAATAAGAACCTTACCTCCTTCACAGGACATTTCACATCTGAGATCATCTGAAGTATCTCCTGTCTCATCACCCTCATCTCCTGCAAAATCCATTGCTTTAAGTCCAGCTCCATAAATTAATTTTTTTACAGTTCTTCTGTTTAATTCTGTTGTCCAAGCTGCTTTTGACAGCTCCTGTCAGCTGTCAAAGCAAGTTTATTTTAGATTCTTCCCTTCAGGAGTGTCAGCACTGGTACATCAACATCCACTCTAGTCTTTACTCTCTTTCAAAAGGCTAAGCACAATTCATTAAAAGTTCACTCCCATGTCACTTCCTGTTATTGCCTCCTCGTCATCATGAACATCAGCCTTATCAGATTCTCACAAAAGATATTTAAAATTTATTTTTAAATATTATCCTTTCAGTCTTTAATTAACATTATTTAAGTGCTGTCTCTTTAAGAGAAGCAGTTTTTACTTTGTCTTTCACAGCTGCAGTTGTAATCTGGTTATTTCCAGTCTGTTCCAAATTATAAAAGAAGAACCCACTTATTAATTTTGTACAACTGTATTGACAAAGTTAAGTCAGTCCATCTGTGAGAAGCATCTTTAATTGTTGACTCTTCAGTCGGGATGTTTAAGTTGGGGAGTGGAGTTAGGCTGCTCAGATAGCAGTGACATCTGAAGAGAGAGATGATGGTGTTTCAAGGTCTCATCCAATCTGTCTGGTTTATTGGGGAATTAACTTGTCCCTGCTGAGCCTGAATCAGGCAGCCATGATCCTAGGTGGGCTCCTCTGATTGTCTTGTCCCCAAGACAGAGTTTACACTGGTCTCTCATGCACCAGACCAGCTCCTGTTGCTTCAGGTCCATGGCCTCAGGGAGGACATCCTTAACCATGTTTCTCTTTACCATTACAACTTGGAAGTGAGTTTCAGCCTTTTCTGATTTAAAAGGAGAAAGACTAAAAAAATCAGAAGTGGGCTTCGAAATTTGCTTATTTTCTTTTGGTGCCTTGGTGTGGTTCTGATGTGTCTAAAATTGGTTCTTAGGCTTCTGGAACTTGCTCTAGAATTCTGCCAACCTATTAAACATACATACATTTCTGTATAAAGCTCATATACTTTAGGATGAAGTAACTGTACAAGCTAGGGTTCACACGCCAGTCAAACATGACACCATGGTTCATTGGGTGACTAACTTGTCCTCGCTGACATGACAACATGTTTGATAGCACTGAATATTCCATGAAAGAAAGAATGCCCCTGTACACATGATACTGGGGTGGGAGTACAAGTTGTTTTGCTGGAGAAACAACTTAAAGCAAAGCTTCTTATCCTGTCTGCCTGCTATAACTGCAGGGATCTTGAACCAGGAGTCCAAGTGGCCTTTCCTGACAAAGGTCACTGATTTAACTGAACATTTAACAATGTTGTAACAAAAGACTGATCCCCTGGTATTCCAGAATGAAAGCAAATATAAAATATTTAGTGAATTATTCCCATTTATATTTTATGAATTATTTTCATGTATAGAAATTGTACCCTCTTACCGCATTATGTGGCAGCATTAAAATCCTTTTCATAATACACTTGGCCTCCACATTTGTTAGAGTTAGAGACACAGGACCCTTGCAAAAGTGAAAAATTCACAAATAACAAAATTTGTGTGTCTGTGGGAAGGGGGCTGAGGCACAGGTGGGGAAAGTGGGCATCCAGGGTCTAAACCAGGTCAGGGAAAGTAGATGGTTGGTATCGTGCTCCTGTACTTCCTCTTTCTTGCCCATCTCTTTCCTTGGGAGTGTGTGGGGCATAGGTACAAGGTTTGTGATGCTGAGAATTTGGGCAGAGAATCAGCTGGCCAGGCAGAGACTGGTAGAGGAAGAGGAGAACCAGAGATGGGTTTTTAAAGGGCTGTGCTGACTGATTGGAGCCACCAAGAGGGAAAGGTTCCCCCCCAAAAAGAAGCACCTGAAGTGGGAAGGGCATGGGTTGGAGAAACTCGCAAATAGTCTAATCTGTGAATGTCAAACCCGCAAATATGGAGGGCTGACTGATTTGTTTTCACAATCAGCACAAACTGCTAAACTTGTTGGGATTTGCTCTTACAAAGTTATTGATATAGAAACACTTTGACAATATTGACTACATTTGACTGGAATTTCTAAGTATTACAGTACAGTAGAATGTATTTTAATATCTAAGAGCTGTAATCGAATAGATTGAAATAGAATATCTGCATCAACTACAAATGTCTGTAGGTTTGCATAGGTTTTACTGACCCACAATCCTAGACATGTGTCATTAAAAGTAAGCACCATTGGCATCGGATAGACTTGTTCCAAGGTGAATGTGTGTACTACTGCAGCCTAACTTCTTTACTCCTTCTTTGTAGATTATTCTCGAAACACCAGTACTTTGATTCAAGAGGACTGTTTATTTCCTTAGTGTTCTCAGCACCATTACTGCTGAATGCTATCATCATTGTTGTAAGTGTTAATATTTTCCCTTACAGACATGAATTTTAAGAAATGTACTAATGGGGCCTCCAACAATTTGTGAAAATGTTTAATTTTCATGTAGTGGAGGTGCAGTCCATCCAACCATGTGATTTTGAGTATGTGCCATTGTCTTGTCACTCTAACCTAAAAGGGCCTCCATGATCAGTCAGTGGTCAATGCTCACTAAGCATGCCCAGCCCTTATTGGGCTCCTTTATCTTCCCTTACTTGCAACCTTATTTTGTTAAAGATTGTTTGCATTTCTGTAAACCTTGTGGTTCTGTTATACCTGCTAGTACCTTCCTTTCTTCATGGCTGGCACCATTTTTTGTTACATAAAGATAGGCACTTGGAGAATGAGTTTACAATCAAGGAAGCAAAGCTTTTTACTTGTGAATAATTTTGGCTTCTTTCTTTCCAGATTGCTTGGGTTTATAAAACAGTGAATGTCATGACCGAACTAAAGACTGTACAACAGAAGAGAAAAGCAAGAAAAGAAAATAAGAAAAGTCAATGAATAATTCTTTTTTATTTGCAGTTGTATTTATCTGAGAGCTACCATATTGCTCTTCTTAACAATGTAATGTTGAAAGGCTTGGATATTTTTTAACAATGCTGTGTTCCTGTTATCTTATCTTTTTCTTTCCTGTTCTTTTGAATAAAAACTGTTCAGACGTGTTTTGAATGTGTGTGTCTGAATAAAAAATTCACTCAAGCACACCATTACATTAACTGGTATGTTTAAACCAGTAGTAAACCCTTTTATTTGATGGATTTAATTTTATGTTGTACATAAATCAAATATACTTCTATAGATTAATTGATGTACTCTTCTTTCAGCCAAGGTAATGATAAATCTTGTGCAGAAATGCTGCCAAAATACTAATCACATGCCAAGGATTTGTTTTTAATGATTTCAACCATTCCATGTCCTGTCACTGAAAACCTTGAAAGATATTTGTGCTCGTGGCTAAGAGCATAATTGACATTTGTGCCAATTATTTTCTCCGTGACAAGTTGTCATACCAATGTGATTTGTAAACTGGATGTCTGTACCTCTATAACATTTTGTTGTGTAGCAAAGGAAAGACCATAATCCTAAGCATACTTGTTCAGACAAATCCCAGTGAATCCAAGAAATTTATTTTCAAGCATTTTGATCTCTTTGGTCTAAACTACTGTTGTATGTTACTGGACAGATTACTGCATATGTAAATTTTATGGTTTTACAATTAAACTTTTTTTTCTTAGGTGCACAGCTCTTCCTTCTTTAAATTAGTTTATCAGACAGTTGTAAATAAATTTAGGTTTCAATCCCATATCTGTCTATTTGAGAATAAGCCCTACTGAACTGATTGAGTTGTTCATAGATAAAGCTACAGTTCTCTGCATCTTAATGGGAAGTGAGCCTCACTGAATTGCATAGGACTTTCTTGTGCATCAGAAAGCATAAGATTGCTCTGCAGCAAGGTTTAGGGTTGTATCCATTGCAATGCTAGTAGAAAAAAGTGAGTAAATATTTGTTGCAAGGCTCCTGGCTTGCAAAAGCTTGCAAAGTTCAGTTATAGCCATTCCTGCATTCAAGCATACAGTCTGTAAGACATTACACACAAGGAAAAGATTTGGAGGAAAGAGGGGCAGAAGTATGCATGAAAACTAGTTCTTATAAGAACTTCGTAGTATCAGCTGGAATGAAAAGCAGCCCAAGGAGAGGAAATGCCAGAAATTGCAAGCCTCTAGTTGAAGCCATGATGTCCTACTTCTTCCATCTGTTCTGGCCAGATATAATGGCTGCTGCAAGTTTTGTTGTGACTTAAGTGGGTGTATGGGGAAGCTAAAGTTTTCATTGGAAAGAGGAATGAAAATATTTCATCATTTTTATTTTTTTATTTTTAATTTAATTATAAGAAAAGAAAAAACACACAAAAATACATAAGTTGATAAACATAAAAGTGAAAAGGTTACAACAAAAAAATGCTTACATTTCTATTTCTCTAAATCTATTTACATAATATTATTCAACATATTTCATAGTTTTTTATGAAAGCTGCAAAACATATTTGATACTGTTTTCATAAGGGTATGGTAAGCTGATAAAAAAAAGTTTTGACTTCAGAAACAGCTTCCTTAAGAGCCATGGAAGAATTCAAAAGACTTCTGAAGTGTAATCTAATTCTAATGAATTTATATGAGAAAGATGTATAACAATACCCAGAAAGATTCTAGAGCAGATCATTAAGCAGACAGTTTGCAATTAATTAGAAAGCAATGCTGTGATTACTAAACATCAGAATGGGTTTCTCAAAAACAAGTCATGCCAGACCAATCATACCTCTTTTTATGATAGAGTTACAAGCTTGATAGATGAAGGGAATGCTGTGGATGTAGCATTTCTTGACTTCAGTAAGGCCTTTGACAAAGTTCCCCATGACATTCTTGCAAAGAAGCTAGTAAAATGTGGTCTAGACAGGGCTGCTGTCAGGTGGATTTGTTATTGGTTGACTGACTGAACCCAAAAGATGCTTACCAGTGGCTGCTTTTCATCCTAGAGAAGTGACTAGTGGAGTGCCACAGGGTTCTGTCCTGGGCCCAGGGCTATTCAACATCTTTATCAATGACTTGGATGAAAGAATAGGGAGCATGCTGATGACATTTGCAGATGACACCAAATTGGGAGGAGTTGCTAACACCCCAGAGGACAGGATCAAAATTGAAAATGAACTTGACAGATTGGAGAGCTGGGCCGAGGCTAACAAAATAAATTTCAATAGAGAGAAATTTCGGGTCCTACACCTAGGCAGAAAAAATGAAATGCACAAATATAGGATCGGATACACCTTGGCTGGACAACAGTAAAGAGATCTAGGAGTGTTAGACCACAAGCTGAACATGATTCGGCAGTGTGATGTGGCAGCCAAGAAAGCCAACACGATTCTTGGTTGCATCAATAAGAGTATGGTGTCTAGATCAAGGGAGGTAATGATACCACTGTATTCTGCTTTGGTTAGACCTGATCTGGAATACTGTGTTCAGTTCTGGACACCTCATTTCAAGAAAGATACTGACAAGCTGGAGCGTGTCTAGAGTAGGGCGACCAAAATGGTGAAGAGTCTGGAAGCCATGCCCTATGAGGAGTGTCTTAGGGAGCTGGGTATGTTTAGTCTTCAGAAGAAAAGGTTAAGAGGGGACATGATGGCCATGTTTTGATATTTGCAAGGATGTCGTATTGAAGAGGGAATACGCTTGTTTTCACCTGCTCCAAAACCTAGGACAAGGAGCAATGGATTCAGACTACAGGAAAATAAATTCCACCAGAACCTCAGGAAGAACTTCCTGATGGTCAGAGCTGTTCGGCAGTAGAATACGTTGCCTCAGAGTGTGGTGGAGTCTCCTTCTTTGGAGGTTTTTAAGTAGAGGCTGGATGGCCATCTGTTGGGAGTGCTTTGAAGTGTGTTCTTGCATGCCAGGGGATTGGAAGAGATGGCCCCTGTGGTCTCTTCCAACTCTATGATTGTATGCTGTTAACAACACCTTGTAGGAATAATATAGTAGGTGGCCATAATTACCTAGAGACTATCTTGTGAGATGATTCTCAAGGTCAGTTCATGACTGAATATTTATTTTGTGGCAACACAGATAGCATCATGTGAGATTGACTAATATAGTACCTGAAAGGATACTAATTGCTGACATTCTTGGTCAATGTACCTTGTGGTAGAGTTAATGTCAACTGAAATATTCCATTCTGGTACTCAGAATGCAGCATTTTTCAGCATTTTGTAATAGCTGGATCAAATACACAAGAGATCATTTAAAAATTAATAGAAAAACAAGTTCACCTTCTGTGTCAAAAACACTTATCATTAAATGCAAGAAGAGCAATAAGGCAATTCTTTTAAAAGGTTCACCAGCCTTCCTTTTAAAAGATTAATATGAAGGTATGTTATTATGTTTATAAGAAGACTAGATTGATTAAGTGGTAAAATGATTAATATTGTGGCAAGGTAAGCCTGCTTTTGAGACTCAAATACTGCAAACCCAGATGAATTGCATCATAAATCTGGAGGAAAATGCCTGGTTTATTGTTAAAATTAGTTGCACGTGGGGAGGGGGAGATTCTGACTTAGTACAACCTAAACAAACAGTTTGCCTAGCAGTTTAAAAAGGTGTGGAGGAGCAGAAGTCTTCTGTTGCTGTAATGTACAAAAAGAAGAAGTGAAGATGGGCTGTTTGGATATTTTCTAAAAGTTTTGAACCCAGTCACTTCCATCTGACAGCCAGCATGGTGCGGTGGTTTGAATGTTGATCTACTATCACGGAGACCAGGGTTTGATTCCCCACTTTACCATGGAAACCCACTGAATGACACTGGGCATGTCACACACTCTCAGCCCCAGAAAACCCCGTGATAGGTTTGCCTTAGGGGTGGGAAATGAAGGCACACAATAACAACACTTGCATATAGAGTTGTTGCTGAAGAGTCTTTGGAGACTGGTTAACAGAATGGAAGGAGATGACTTTCAGAGATTTTTTTCTTCCCTTTACAGCCCTACCACCATCTCCTCCCATACTTCCTAGAGCACCACCAATATCCACAAAATAGCTGCAAGAGCCACCAGATATCTAATATTTAAGTTGATATTTATCACATGCAACTCTATGTTGTCTTTAGTAAATTCCCCAAAGAGGTAAGAATTGGTATACGAACTGGTACCGTACATCCTCTATTGAATGCGATTGTGGCATCTGTATCATATAGCCTGGCCTCAGGACCAGCCTGTTTGAAGGGCCGTATATTCCCGTATGAGCCTGTCTGAGCTCTAAATCCTGAAGGGGGACACTTCTGTCTATCCTACTGCCTTCAGAGGTTCAGCTGGTGGAAACACAGGAGCAGCCTTCTCTGCGATTGCTCCCACACTTTGGAACCCCCTCCCCAAGGAAGTTAGGATGGCTCTACCTTTGTTTTCCTTTCAGCAACAGTTTAAAACTTTTCATTTCCAGCCAGCTTTTGGACACTGTTTTTAAACAAAAATGGCTTTTATTCAGTTATATGAAACTCATGGGGTCGCCATAAGTTGACAGACGACTTGAAGGCCTACACACACACAGTTTTAAATATTTTACAGTAACATTTTTGTTGGTTTTAATTCTGTTGTTATTTAATACTGTTTTAATCTTGATTTTGTATGCTTCTAACTATGTGTGTTTTATTTATTCTGTCTTTTTGTAAGCCACCTTACAGAGAAAGGTGGGATATAAATAAAGTGATGGATAGATATAGTTATATCAGGTAGGATAACCAAGTCAAAAGGTCCAGTGTGTACAAAGGAAGTTCCAAACAGCGTATCTTCTGCTTTAGCTCAGATTCCGACACCAGAACAAGAACCTTTTATAGTATAGCAGTTGACCTCCACAATGAGAAAAGGATTACTCTTTCATATCCCTCAGAAAGTTGGGAAGTAGAGCTGGAGAAGAAAAGAAAAAGAGTTGGCAATTTAACTGACAAGACTTGGTTGGAAATGGAGATTTGTGTTTTCTGGCAGAAGGAAAGGAGCAGGCAGTAAGTGAGAGACCAAGGAAAGTGAGGAATAGGTATAAACCATAAACTTGACAGGCTTCTGCTTCTGGTATGATATAAAGGAACCTTTATGTTATAAAGAAACCTTTTTCTTGTCACTGAATATTCTGTAAAGCATCCATACTTTAACTTATCCTCAGGTAGAAGTTAAAAGAATGGCAGTATAGAGAGAAACTGTTTCTTTCCCTGAGCCGGTTTGGGTTGGGAAATGTCTTGGCCTCCTCCAATTCAAGCAACAATATATATGTATATGTATATGTATATGTATATGTATATGTATATGTATATGTATATGTATATATATTTACTCATTCACCAGGAATCAGGGCAATATTTGTGCCATTGGCTACAGCTGTTTCTCCCTTCTCTGGAAACTCTCTGTGGACCGACAACTGATACCTTATGGTCCACAGATCATCTCCTTGAGTAGCACTAGCTTACACAATACAAATATAAATCATCAGGAAATTAGAAGCAGACCTACCTGTAAAACAAACAGCAGTAAAACAGCATCGTAAATACCACAACAACAATAGAAAACTAAAAACAGTAAAGCCTTCGCTAATGTCCCAATGGAAGGAAATTTCCATTAGTTTTTACATAAGCAGACAGTCTCTGCTGGGATTGTTCCACTACTGTAATTTTATCACTGGAGTTCTAACCCAGTTTTCCTTGGAGGACTTGATTGATTGTATGGAGGACCTGTCTAGTCATGTGAGCCTCCTGCAATCTGCAGTGGGGGAGCCCAGACACAGAATGAAAGGAGCATCCCTTATAAATGGGCCTATTATGTCAAGCTGTTTGGCCAAAAGAGCACAATAGCTATAAAAAAAAAAAATGATGCAAAGCTGCAGAAAGGAAAGTAGTAGGGCAGGGTTAATGTGTTTAGTTAATTGTCAAAAAGCTAAAAATTCAATTACACTTATGTTAAAGGAGAAAAATAGCTATTGCCTTTATGTTAAATTGCCATTTAAATTTATGTGAAGTGCCTGCACTAAAAATTTTATGTGAATGAAGCTGAAAGACACTGTTTATGATTTTACTCCCCCATCCCAGAATGTCCCTGTTTTGAATTTAGGACAAAAAAGGACACCTATATGACTTTTTTAAAAATTCCCATTAAAAAGTCCTTATCTTGCTTTCCCTTTCTCGTTGCCGTATAATTTCATATCCTTACCCTCCCCTTTTCTTTAGCTTTAGAGTCCCATTCAGATCCCAGAAAAGGTTCCAAGGCTAAGAGTTTCAAACTTTGTTTTCCTGGAACAGATAAGGAGATCTACGTGCTCCTTGTAATAGAACTCAAAAGGACCATCTGGATGCAAAGCTCACCCCTTCCAAACTACTCATAATATTTGTTGGTTTAATATCTTTTACCTTGGCAGTTAACTAAATTATTATGCACTAATCATGCATCTAAAGAAACAAAGTTTCATATAGGTATTTACATTTATTAAAATCACCTGACAATGAAAGTAATAATTTAGGCACATGTGCATGTACAATTTCTTAACTGGTCTGTTTAGACTCATTCCTTTTTAGACAGAGCGGAAATATTACTGCACTGATACTGTGGGAGAAAAAAACGGTCTTCAGAGAAAATGCTTATCTACTTATTTATTGTTTACAATTATACCCCAATGAGCTTAAGAGGGTATGCATGTCTCTCCACCTCCCCTGTTCATGCTTACAATACACCCTGTAAAAGATAGATAATGCGTGGCCCAGGACCTCCTTGTGAGTTTCAAGTCTCTGTTGGAATATGCATTTCCCAAATCCCACTCCAACACTCTGACCAAATCTTATTGTACATCAAATGAACACACTTCAAAACCTAAGTCATAACATCTGGTCTATAGTTTAATAAGTTAAATGTGGGGTGATTTCTCCTTTTTCACTGCAATTTTGCATTGTAACAGAAGTTAAACAGGCTTTAATAGGGCCATACAAACATATCTCAGCAAGTATGTATTTCAGCTCTCTTAAAATCTGAAAAATCAATGTATTTTGTTGTTATGTGCCTTCAAGTTGACTCTGACTTATGGAGACCGAGTCACAGAGCTTTGTTCAAAGGAGATTTGTCACTGCTTTCCTCTAAAAGTGAGAGATTGTGACTTGCTCAAGGTCACCAAGTAGCTTTCAATGGCCGTGTGGGGAATGAACCCTGGTCTCCCAGAGTCTTAGTTCAACACTAAAACCACTAAACCATACTGGCACAAAGTATCATTTTTCATGGTGCAGAAGGCTTGGATGGATTTCATAGAATCATAGAGTTGGAAGACACCACGGGGCCATCCAGTCCAACCCCCTGCCACGCAGGAGCCCACCTCAAAGTATTCCTGACAGATGGCCATCCAACCTCTGCTTAAAAACCTCCAAAGAAGGAGACTCCACCACACTCCAAGGCAACATATTCCACAGCCGGACAGCTCTGACTGTCAGGAAGTTCTTCCTGAGGTTCAGGTGGAATCTCTTTTCCTGTAGTTTGTCTTTGCCTCTTTTTCTTTAAAATTATAGCCTAAGCCTAATTGCTAGTTACAGCCAGAATACATCCATTGACTCAATGGAATTTACGAAAGTTTTAACTTGCTGTTCAGTAGATCTGCTCTAATTTAGAGTAGCAATTGGGTTTGGCCTAAAAACTGTTCCCGCAAGCAGAGAAGAAAGTTATTTGCTGCTATATTCTTAAGGGTATTTCTTTCCATTTACTTCTCATTTACTGCAAGTGTTTCAAAAACATTTTGAAGTCCTTCAGATTTTATAAATATAACTAATATCTGGATCAATTAATATAAATCCTTTATGATTTTTAGAAATGGTGTGTGTATGGGGAAGAATTACTCATTGATACAACTGACTTCAGAAACCCCTAACGCACTGGAACTACTCCTGAGTAACTGATTTGGATCTTAGGAGCTAAAACCAGATGTGGGAACTGTGCAGCCCTCCAGATGTTGATGGACTGCAAATCCCAGTAGCCCTGGCCTTTATAGCCAGTGGTGAAGAATCCTGTTTTAGTTGAACAGGAATTGAAGTGCCACACAATTCCTTCCTTGGCCCAAAACATTCTAATTCCCCTCTTTTGGGGGAATTACAATAAGCAGTTCTGCAAAATCTAAGAGTACTAGGCTGGGGTAAAGAAACAGCAGGGAAATGTAATTGTTTTAGTTCTTTAGTACAGCTTCCATTTTATAAATCTAAGAAAACTAATTCAATTAAAAATAAATTTAATTACTTTGCTCCTTTTCCTTAGAAATTTTCCAACCTCATTGAAAGTTTAATTTTAATTAGTTGGTCCTCATCATTGATAAAAGCACCCACCATTGTTGCCAGTGTCTTCTTTCTCTAATAAGTTCTTTCATGTATGTTTTTTGCTAATTACCTGGAAGCTCTACTTAAAGTGAAAGTATGAGAGATCCCCTACTGCATTTTGATTAAAATGTTTCCTTTATGCAATGTATTTTAAAGCAACAAACAAACTGAAATCAAAATCCTGAAATGTTTACGTAAGCTTCCATTTTAGTGGAAGAGACAAGAGGGAGAAAAGGACAAACATATGCATCAATTACTTCAGTGACACAAGCAAAATGTATACAGAATTTCTCTCTGTCTAATTCATATCTCAAATACCTCTGTATTCTCTGCTTAATTCGTCTCATGGAGTGTGGGTTAAAACAAAATTAGAATTGCAAAACACTGTGCACGCTGGAAAATGCTGAAAAAGGTTGAATAATCATATATTTCAACACTTGTCATTGCTTGTTCTGAGGCAGATGAAGTAGAACAGCTTGAAAGCCTACAGAAGAGTAAATATAAACATTTGTATAATTTGTTTTTCCTGCTGTGCACTGCTAATTTATGCTCGAGTCATAACATAAAGCACTCAAATATCCAAGAGCAAGAGTGCTTTCATTATTATATTACAATTCACCATGCACTCCACTAGGTGTTGCTGTATTCACACCTTTTCTTCAAAAGCTCATGTAGCCTGTGCACTATGAAAACTGGTAGGAGTTGGGGAAGTTAGTCTAGAATGTAAAGTGGATGCAACCTTGGGGTGGTATGAGCCCCCTCCCAACACTGTTTTTGCAGCTGGCTCCAGAGTCCCCAGGCTGCCCTTTGTTTGGGGGAAAAAAGTAAATTCTCATCCCTTGAAGCTTTCCAGAGTGACAATTCACCTTCAGAGAGGTTGCAGCCCTCACCGCACCTGGCATTGTTTCATATTTTAAAATAGCAATCTTTTCAAAACCATACATGGATCTCTGGCAACCTCTGTGGGGGTTTTGTTCATTTTGAGTTTGCATTTTGGCAATCTTTGACAGAAAGCTGGGCCTGAAATCTGTTTCACTTACTCATGCCTGGCCTAGAGACAAGAAGCAATAGGGGGGCATCTGCTATTTGAGACCTTGAGACACCCACAAAAACTGTATGGTACCACATACCACAGCACTATCAATTCAGAGCCAACAAATGGCCCAGCATGTGGCTAATGCAACAGATATATACACAGTAAAGAGCTGAATGTCCAAGTGCACACAGAGCAAAGGAAACCAGGAGCTCTTCCACACTACACAATTATAGCACTATGATTCCACTTTAACTGCCATGGCAGCATCCTATGGAATCCTGGGTTTGTAGTTTGGTATAGCACCAGAGATCTCTGACTGAGAATTTGAAATGTTCCTCTCTAAACTACGAATCCTAGCGTTCCACAAAATGGACCCATGGCAATTAAAGTGGAATCACATACTCCAAGACAGGCAAAAGCCTTCTGTGCTTCAGAAAAGTCTCCCCCAGCACCTTAAAAAAAGAAAATGATGGATCATTTACACCTAAAATTATTGTACAATTCTTTAGACTAAAACTGGCCTAATCTTATGTATAGATACTATGAGATAATGAAATTTAACTTATGAGACAGAATTGGTGTAAAGATTAAATAAATGAGATTGGCCAATATGATTCGCCATCTGTGTGGGAAACGATCATTACTGAGATTAGTATCAGAGGAATTTTTCCCTTTGCCTGGAAATCTTTACTTCTTCCTTCATGGAAAACGTAAGAAGGATAAAACATGACAGGAAATTCATCTTTATAGGAATCTGTGCTACTTAAAAGAGAATCTTGTAGGATCTCATCTAATGTGATATCACTTTCTAAGAAACTTTTATGCTCATTAGCTGTAGTACAAGTAAGTGTTGGGTTCAAATAATTTATTCATAAGTTCTTACTTTGCTGCTCCTGTTCTGCAAGGCTGTGAAAAAATTTTTGGAAAGAACAAAAACCATGTCTTCAGATTCAGTACAAGTGCTGGCATTGTCATTCATAATTGCAGTAATATTTGATCAGGTTTGCATCTGGAGCAATTGCTGAGCTAGCTGGGCATCTGTGTGTTCCATTTCCCCCCACAGATCTTTTGATTTTAATAGATTAAAGTCTCTTCATATTGAAAGTGGCTTGATGCTATCCAGATATTTGTCCAGGAAGATCAGTTGCAGCTCTGGAACTCCCTTTCTAAGGAGGTCAAATTGATGCCCTCCTTGTGGTCTTTCTGTGGGCAGATGAAGAATTTTTCTTCCAGCAGGCTTTTGAGAACTAATTGGTCATGAGGACAAGACTTTTAATAATGTGCTGCATTGTCTAAATTTGTGGGGGGGGTTTTAATGGGCATGTTCTTAATTGCTTTTAATTCTATTGATCATTTAACTATATTTTAGCCTTTGTATGATATGCACTTTTGGATGTATCTGTCGTAACCTTTGTAAGCCACCTTGAGCCCCAGAGCTGGAGGAAAGATGGGATATGGAGGCGGAGGAGTGGTTATTGTTGTCATATCATCCATGTCACTTCGGCAGTGAATGTGCTCTTGGAATTTTAATCTTTTTAATTTTTAGGATTTTAAAGAAACTATCCAACAACACCCAAATAGGTTCAGCACCTTGGATAGCTCCTAGAAAGTCAAAGTGGATTCTTGACCACAGTGACATGACTGCCATCAGCTACCAAAGAGAGGACTGGATTTGTGTTTCTTCTCTTGGGCATTAAGCTCTTTCATAAAAAGTTTGCCATCTTCTTTTAATTTCTTAGGATAGAAGGGTTGTACAAATGCAGCTTCAAATGGATCCATGCTGTATAAGGGGCCCTCCAAATATATCCAGCAGGGATGGAAAGTGTGCGGCCCTCTAGATTTCATTAAAGTGCAGTTCCCATCATCAGTAGACTGTCAGGGCATTCAGAGGGATAGTGCGATCTGACCAAGGAAAGGCTTTCCTAAGTGGATGGAGAAGTGAAGTAATGGGACCTTGAGAGCACATGCAAGGGATTGTTATGGCTAGCCTGCCTCACAAGGTCTTGCCTCATCAGAGAGCATCCAACATGAGAAGGTTGTATCCCATTGGATTACCCCATATGTACCTGGGTGTGGTTAAGCCCTTAAAAAGGCTTAGGTGTGACAATGCAACTTGCCTTAGATTATTCTGCCTTTGGTCATGTTGCTGTAGGCTATTTTGGTACTGCCACTGGCCATGCTGTAGGTCTGTTTCCTGTACTGCTATTTTGTGCCTGTATGTTTTCTTTTTTTTTGCTTCTAGGCTTGCTACCAGAAGCCCTAATGCTTATTGGATGCTATGGCGAATAAACAGCACTAAGCTTTAATGCTTGAGTCTGCATGAACACTTTTTCCCTGTCTGGAGCAGATGGTGGCAGTTGGGCACCGCTTCCTTATCTGCACTCTGCATATGCTCTGAGGTGCATACCTCACATTACCCTGACATAGACAGCATAACCAGTTGTGAAAGATGATGTAATGTTAGCGCTGTTTCTAGCCTGAACTGGTGGGATATTAGATATCATTTGATATCAATAATTTGGCCTTCTTCACCCATTCCTCTCCACGTGCTTGAGAGGCCCCCAGACAAGCACGCACACAGGCGCGGCCAACAATAGCCGAACCAGTCAAATCCTGATCCAGGCAGGCCAGTCATTGCCAAATGCAGCTTTAGGAGACCTCAAGGCAAGTACCACGTTATGTATGCACGCAACTTACAAAAGATCCCCTGCCCTGAGCAGGCAGCTTGATGAGCGGACTATACAACGCTCAAGCACTTCGCGTTTGCATACTGGCTACTCTATTGACAACCTTGTCATAATTCAATCATCTAAAGTACTGACCTTTCGGAGGCTTTCTCTCCAGCCCGAAACTCACTGTTATCCCCAAGTACGGACTAGCCTGCGGCCACAATTTTCCCTATAAGAACCCCTGACTTTGAGCGTCTCGTCAGATTGCTCGTGACTTGCCTCCCGACTTGCCGCTTCTCAGTTTGACGAGCCTCCCCTCAGCCCCACGTGCTGAGAACCCATGCTTCCCAGCTTCTTTGCTACTACCGGGCTTCAGGACAGGTGTAGTATTTCCCATACCAAACCTCCTCTCAAAATCCCTCTATCCACCTCCTACCTTTATTTCTATAGTTCTTCATGTGAGTGTGTTGCATACACGTGTTTGACTGATTAGTGTCGGTCAATTGTTCAAAACGCAGATAACCTCCTTCAGCCATGCTGCTGCCTTTGTAAGGAAAAAATTCAACAAACAAAGCAGCTGGCCGCAGTGACCTTGATGAGCTCCGGACTGAAGATTAACTGTCTCTCTGCCAAAACACAGACTCCCAAGGCACCGGAGAGCCAGGCAAACAGTCAAAAACAGTCCCAGTATCCAGGGGAAACCAACTACAGGTGCGCTGTGGATGCTGTGCACTGTGGGTCTGGGCCCATAACCACTGTTGGGGGATGATAGATGTTTCAGCCCCACAGAAATGCAGCGGAAAAACCAGAAGGCAGTGAGCCAGCAGCAGCAGCCTTGTTCCCCAGTAAGGATACTCACACACGGAGGAGTTTCTTCCAAACAGGAGGCACTTTATCTTGTAGCAACGTTTCGTTATATACACAACATGGAACAGACGGACAAAGGCTTGCGCCAGACACCGGTTTGGTCAACAGACAAATACATACTGGGGATCGCTTTCTTATATACACATTTATAACCAATCAGGTAGAGGTTTGCACACCTCCCTCTACCATCTGCACACGACCCCAGTTTCTGATGCAACCTTGCAATCACCCACAGCTGGAGCATGATGCAACATCTTTGCAGTGGGCTGATCATTTTCCCAGGGTTCCATGCCTGGAATCCCTGACAATCTCAATAAAACAACTATTATTATTAACTTCTGCTTTATCATTGACTCGGCCTGACCCGGTAGACATTGGGTTCAAGATCTCGCTACGTTGCCCTGCCTCTCACATTGCTAACTAGTGCTCTTTGCTAATTCCCTCCCCATCGTTGTGAGCACATTTAGGTGTCCCTCCGGGACCCCCAGAAATCAGGGTAACAGTAAGTTACAGTCCAACAACATCTAGAGGGCCACACATTTCCCATCTCTGCTGTATACAAAATATACCTGCAGAGATATTGAATTCAGCATAATCTTTGCAGGTATGATTCCCTGAGCAAATAACTGCAATTGTGAAACAAGGAAAATACTGTCGACCTTCTGCATTTGATAGTGCTAGGAGCACAAGACCCCCACAAAAGTGGGGGGAAAAAACATATCAAAATGTGTGTCTGTGTGTGTGTAAAGAGCTGAGGCATGGTGAAGAGAAAAGGCACCCTGGTCCAAACCAGGTCAGGGAAAGTGGGTGGGTTGGCATAGTGGCCCATACTTCCCTCCTCTCTTTCTCTCTGTCTCTCCCCCATCTCTTCCTTAGGGGGGCGGCATCAGGAGAGGGGTTGTGATGTTGAGAAATTGGGCTGTAAGCCATCCTTAGCTGACAAGGAAACAGCTGGTAATGGAGCAGGAGAAGGACCAGAGGCAAGTCCTTAAGGGCTGTGTGACCTGATTGAAGCTGCTGAGAGGGAAGGTTTTCCCGGACAAGAAGCACCTGAGATGGAGTGGGGCAGGGGATGAAGAAACTCACAAATAAGCAAAGCCATGAAAGCTGGATCTGCAAATGTGGAAGGCTGACTGTAAATGCAAACATTTTGATGCCATAAATGAGAAATAAAAGTAAAATAAAGCAAGGAGAACTGGTCAGCATTTCTACAGTATAGAACCAGGCTGGCAGTTTAAACATTGGCCAGTCCCCAGGTCACCTTGGAAAAAAAAGTTTTTAAAATTATATGTCTGAAAATAGACAGAGAAAGGGGGTGTCACATGAGCCATCTGGCAATTTTTTTAAAACTTGTTCTACCTTCCTTCTGCTTCTATAGACTTTGAAATATCCAAGAAAGTGAACGGTACTTCATGCCAGTGACAATGTAAACATTAGCCTGGCCTTTTTGATGTCTCTTAGAAAACTATTTTGTGCCTTCCTTCGAACCTTAAAATGCAAAGAAGCTTTCACATCTGTACTGGAGCACTCAGACTTCACACATAATTCAAGGGGTGTCTATGCATCATCGATTAATTAACGTGCCATATGGCTGAGTTGATAGAGATAGCTAGAGATGAAACATGCTCAGTAGAGTCAAAGTTACAGGCAAAGGCAGAATTGTCTTTATAGGCCCTGATATCTGCATCCTCAGCTGTTATGGTATAATGAACGATTAAGAGAAGCACATCAAGAAGAAAGCAAAACATGAACAAAAAATGCCAGCAAGGCAAGCATTAGACAATAATGCCCCCAGGTGGCCAAAAATATAGTTGCAATTAAAGTGGCCAAAATTTGCCAGGAATTAAGGGCAAGGAAAGTTTTAGAAGCTCTGACTTTCCATCCTACAAAACACAATTAGCAGCCCACATTTTAAAAAAAGGAATAAGTGGAGCCATAATCAAATTAGTAAATTACATTAATGAGTAATTTAAAATGGTAAGATATAGACAATGTAATTTCACCATTTAAGAAAATGCAGAGGTCCATGTGCTTCCCAGAAGTAAGAGGAGAAGGCTAAGAACCTTTACTAGGTCTAACTTGTAGTTACTTTATGTATTTATTTATTTATTTGTATTTGTTAATAAAATAAAGCATCCGTTAGAGCTTTTCTGTCTAAGTTGGCAATCTGTGAACCATAGATCACAAGAAAGCCTGCCTCTCGGCTTCCAGTCATTTACTGTATTTTTGCAGATTCCCCTGAGGGTTCTTATTGCTGCCACCTCTACTGAGTTTGCTGAATTTGCACAATGCTGGAAAAAGTGCCATTCTGTCTTTAAATTTGCTGGTGATAGTTGCCAAAGTGCTGGGATCATAACCCTCTCCCTTTGAAGCAAGCCTTTCTGCTTTAAAACAAGGTATGTGGAAAGTGCGCAACTCATGTTTAAGCCAGACCATGCTCCTCTAAAAAGCACACTGATTGGCTTCAGAATGTTCTTTCTACAGGCCTCCTTGTGAACTAGAAGTACTTGTTTGAAAGTGAGGATGGATGTGACAGATGCTAGTAAGACAGTAGGTGGAGTATATGCCTTCCATGGGCTATAGGTAGAAGGAATGGCAATACCACCCCTTCCAATACACTGAACTTTTTCATCCTTGTTTTTATCTCTCTCTCTCTTTCTGTGTGCATTTGGAGATGTGTGTGTAGGCATGCACTGAAGAAAACCAGCTACATCCCCTCCCTGCCATTTGTTACTGCCCTGGCTAGTCTGAGCGTTGGGGATATTAAAGATATCCCTTGATATCTCAATTCGGCTGCACTTCTTTATTCCTTTCCACGTGCTTGCGAGGCCACCGGACAAGCATGTAAACAAGCTCAGCCGTTAATAGCCGTAATATTCAAAATACAATACAGGCAGGCCAGAAATAGCTGACTCACTGCTTTAGGAGACCTCCAGGCAAGTACTCTAGTTAAGTATGCACGCCACTTACAAAAGAGCCTCTGCCCCGCGATGGCAGCTTGATGGGTAAACTATGCAATACCCAAGTACTCTGCATTTGCATACTGGCTACTCTATTGAGAACCGCTACGATAACTCAATCATTCAGATTCTGACCTTTCGGAGGCTTTGTCTCCAACTCCAAATCTATTGTTTTCCCCCAAGTACGGCATAGCCTGCAGTCACAATTCTCCTTATAAAAACCCTTGATTCCGAGACCTTCCTCGGAACGCTCCCGAGTTTCATCCCGCCTTGCTGCCGCTTTGCTTGGCGAGCCTCCCCTCAGCTCCACGTGCTGAGCTACATCGCACCCCAGCCTCGCTCTCTATTTTTCTGGGCCTCAGGACAGGTGAAGTATCACCCAAACCAGCAACCCCTCTAAAAATCCCTCTGTACCACTCCAACCTTTATTTTCTTTACTTATCTTGTATGAGTGTGTCGCATACACTGTTTTGCTTGTATTTAATAAACGTCATTTATTATTTCAACTTCTGTGTTCTCCTTGACTCGACCTGACCCCGTAGACATAGGGTTCAAGATCTCGCTATGTTACCCTGCCTCTCGTAACATTAGGCAGTGCTCTGAGCTAATTTTCCCCAACTTTAGTTGATCACATTTTGGTGTCCCTCCCGGGACCCCCAGTTCACAGGGTAACACATTATTCACAATGCTTTTTCTTTTCCTGCAGCACTTGAAGACTGACGATAATGATTATGATCCCTGCTTCATTTCTTGCTTCAAATCAGTTTTAAAAGCAAAGGATGGTGGGGAACTTTAGTGCTTTGCTTTTCATCTTACTGATGGCAAGTAAGATTCTTCTCTGTTTCAAGGCCTCCTGGGCTCCTGTATGAAAGCAGGCATTGTCTTCCAACAAACACCTTACACAAATACTTACCAACTTTTGCCCATTACAGAGGATTCTCAGGCATATGCTAACAGAGGTATTCTGATGGCGCTAGCTATGAAAGTGGAATGTATCTTTAGACAGGCGGGAACTGAAACAATGATGGACATACAAAACTGTCTCCTATGGATACAGAGTGCATTGGAATTGGTAGTGATGGACAGGGAACATTTAGAAAAGCATTTCCACCACTACTGATCTTCTCACTGAGGAACCTGTGGAGTGCTTCTAGGGAATCTTCTCAGCTTACCAGAGGGTACTTCCTCAAATACTTGATCTTAAGTGTACATCACAGGGCATACAACAGCATCATCTCATGATGGGGGGATTCAGTAGCATGGAGCAGATGTGGAGGAGCTGAGAAGTTTCTGCTGCTTTGTCATGAAGTGCTACCAGAGCTTGTTACTTTTTTTTTAGACCGCAACTCCCAGAATTCCCCAGAAAATAACTTTTCTAAGCTTGGTGTGCTACATAGTGATGATGACTGCTTTATGGTGGCATATAACAAGGCAACCAGCTTTGAGACAAAGTCTCAGTTGATCGCTACATCGTGCTCCAGTTTACTTCTTGTGAGACTGTATTTGTTAAATAAATAACAAAGGTTTTAGCTAAGTTGTTTTTTAAAAAAATGGAAAACTGAAGTTGACAACATTGATGTTTGCATGAGAAAGTAATCTCAAAATCACCATTCCTAATGTCAATCATTTGTGTACTTTTGAGAGAAGAGACCTCCACTCCATAAATCACAACTCATTTAAATTACTAGCACATGTTAAAGTAGAGCTGCTAATAATCCTTTTGTCATGCTTTTATTATACTTTCTCTTACTGACAGATTTATTTTCCTGTGTAGCCACAGTACAACTCTTGGTGGATTACATAGCTTTTGAATACAGCTCCTCTCCTTTCTTGTCCCCCTTCCCGCAAACAAAAAAGTTTTTCCCACCCTGTAATAGGAAACATTTATACCAAATCCTGTGAAAGATATTGGGCATGTTTAATGCAGCTGGGATTGATTAGCTGAATCCTGCCTTCAAGGAATATGCAAGTTTAAAAAAAAACCTTTTGAATACCTCCATTATTATTTTTTTTTTTACAAAGAATTTCAGTTAATGTCCATTTCCTTTCCAATGTCAGCTGCAAATGGCATTCAACCAGCTAATACCATTCTCATGTTCTGTTGACGGTATTTGTCCATCATTGTTATCATGTATGAGGCAATAGTGGTGTGTAGTGGTTTGAGCACTGGACCAAGACCCTGGAGACTAGGGTTTGATTCCCCACTTGGCCACAGAAACCCATTGGATGACCTTGGAAGCATCACACACACTCAGCCTAAGAAAACCCTGTGAAAAGTTTGCCTTAGGGTTGTCGTAAGTCAGAAAAGACTTGAAAGCACACAAGAATAACAATGAGGAACTACAGTAAAAACTGAAATAGACATATTCCTACTTGTTTAACTGTGGTAAAACATGAACTCCAAAGAAAGGACAAGAAGACACAACAAGGGTCGATCAAGACAAACGAGAAGGATCATGGTTGAAAATCACAAGCAAAAATGCATTTTCAGTAACCTCTGAAATGGCAAAAAGAGATCAGATCAACAGCAGAAGCTGAAGACTACAGCCATAATTAATACAACTGGCAACAGTTGTGTCTGACATGGGAAAAGAGCTGTAGCTTAGCGGTAGAGCTTCTGGCTTGCGTGTAGGAGGTCTGAGATTCAATCTGCAACATCTCTCCAATGTATGGTTGGAAAGGACCTTGTCATAAAACCTGGGTTATTGCTGCTGGTCAGTGAAGATAGCACTGAGTCAGAAGGAACAGTGGTCTGAAAGCCAATATAAATAAATAATAATTAATAAATAAAGCCAATATCTTTGTTCCTGTGATGAGAAAACATAGTTAGTTCGGTCTAAGAATTCAATATAGATATTTAAGGCTAACGAGAAGAACAATAAGATAACTCTATACATATTTTTTTATGAGAAAGAATAGTTGAACAAAGAGCAGACATCAATGGAAGCCCAAAATGGGAGAAGAAACCAGAGCTTATAAAATTTATTTTTTGGTATATAGCTCCCTGAATCCTTCACCCCCACTGCAGCAAGCACAGCCACTGGCACAGCACTTGATTTAAAAGAAAAGGTATTGTGATGGTTGCCTAGGTGGGTGTGGAAATAGGAGCTCTGTGGTCTTCCGGATGTCGCTGGACTGCAACACCCAGCATTCCTCTCAATTGGTTGTGCTGGCTAGGGCTGATAGAAGCTGCAGTCTCCCAATATTTGGGAGGGACATTGGTCCTCTCAGGACTAGACCAATTTTTTTGCCAAGGCTTTGGACTGAGCAATTCAAAAGTGCCCTCATGTGTTGGCTGGCAGAGCAGCGAGAGGGTCAGCAGGGAGGCACGTGCATGTTTTTGGGAACACGTCTCTCAATCTAATCAATGGAGGAAGCATATACACAATTACTCTGACCACACAATGACCTTTCAAGTCCATGTCACCATTCCTGGGAAATTGCCATGCTGCCTCCATAATGCTATATCAATATCCCAATCTGAACATACCAAGTTTAACTTTATTTCCAAAGCCAGGTAGTATCAGGCCAAGTTAGTACTTCTATGGGAAGAAATACCAGGGATCTTGGAGTAAGACTAGAAAAAAATCTTGCCTGAGACCCTGGAGAGTTGCCAATATTGGGCTAGGCACCAATGGACACACTCAAACTAAGGCAGCTCCCCATGTTTCCCTGGAACTAAACCAACACATCATAATGACACGAATGAAATGCATAGCACAAAATACACTTGTCTAAAGAGCCAGCACAATCTAAGTTCCTCTGCAACATAACTTACGGGTAGACTGTAATGCTTATTCTTTTAAATAGCAGGTTTAAATATCATTTCCTTTTTCTCCTGTATATTTTCCTTGTGTTTCCCTATCTCTAAGTTAAAATATTCCAATGGATTCAGACTTAATTGCACTTGGATACGAACAGCACTTAAGTCCAATTGATTTAGTCCTGCTGGCTAAATCTGGATTCAGCCCAACTAGTTCTACCACAAAAAGAGGTAAAATTTAATTGTAATTGGAAATGAATTTTCAAGAATCCTTTGGAAGTTATATATTTGCACACACACACACACACACACAGAGACTTAAATATCCTGAACTCACAAGATCCTATCTGATCTTGGTGCTAAGCAGGATCAACTCTGATTAGTACTTGAATGGGAGATCACCAATGAGTACTAGGTGCTGCAGGCTATATTTCAGAGGAAGGAACTGGCAAAACCACCTCTAATTATTCTTTGCCTATGAAAACCTTACGAAACTCATGGGGACATCATAAGTCGATAGGCAATTTGAAGGCATGTGTGAGTGTACATACACATATGATCTCTATCTTTGTCTCTACAATTGCTTCATTTAAGATAGGTTATACCATCACTTGATATAGTTACTGTTAGAAATGATTGTATTTGGAAAAATCAGTTCCTCATGCTGACGTCAATATGGCAAGCCTCTTTAGATGTGGATTTAACAAGATCCATGTTGTTGTTGAGTGTCTTCAAGTTGTTTCTGACTTATGCCTTACCATAAGACAAACCTATCACAGGATTTCTTGGCAAGGTTGGTTCAGAGGGAGTTTTCCTTTGCTTTCATCTGAGTCTGAGAGAGTGTGATTTGCCCAAGGTCACCCAGTGGGTTTTCATGTCCAAGCAGGAATTCAAAACCTGTGCCATTTCAACACTAGACGGTAATAATGCTATTATTCCACTTCCAGCATCCTATGGAATCCTGGAGTTTGCAGCTGGCCGCTTCCTAAACTGCAAACCTTAGGATTCCCTAGAAGGTTGAAAGTGGAGTAATAGCATTATGACAGTCTAGTGCGAAAGGCTATCTGGTTTCTAGAGTCATAGTCCAATGTCAAATGACTATACCACTCGGGCTCTCTAAAACAAAATGTGCTATCATGTGGTATTTCTTACATAACAATTGTTCTGTATTCACTCTTTTTATTGCTGGAGATCATTTCGATATGCTGATATCCCAGCAAAAACAGTTCTTGATTATATAACTTGCTTCTAAAAGCATTTTTATTGTACTAGGCTGGAGTCCAGACATACTTTCACCAATGTATGTTTTTTTTGTTTTCTTTCCCTATTTTTGAGGCACAAATAGTGGACTACGTTGCTGGCATACGCAACTGCATAGCCTTGATTGGTGCACAACAAGAAGTCAGAAAACTGGAAGATGGCCAGTGCAGCAAGCTCTTCCAGTATTAATACCAAAATCACATTTTCTGAGGAAATAATCAAATGCAGGTCTCTGTCTCAGCTTGACCACACGAAAAAGTCACCACACTTAACGAAATCTCACGCTGAATCCGAATTGAATATTCAATGATGAGAGCATGTATGAGCAATATTTATTCCAGCCAGTCTTGTCTGAAACAAAAATGGGAAGCATGAAGACCCCCTCTGGGTTGAGTAAAAAATGTTGTTCTAGAATTCCCCACTCTGTCTATGGGCTATAAAACTAGAGTGGTCATTCCATCAAATATCCTCACAGGAGACAGAATTCTCTAACCCTTGGAGGGTGTGATGGGCAGGACAATAAAAGAAAAACCTTAGCAAATGTCTCAGAAACATTTCTTCTGAGGAATTTAGGTTCTGTTAATGCTAAATGATACTGATTCATACTTGGTTGGGTGAAAGAAGCAATGGAATGAGACAGAAAAATGGATGAGGTAGGGTACAAACTCATTCAACAAATATATAGCCTACATCAAACTTTTCAGCTCCTATGTTTGCTATACTTTTTCCTGGCAGAGGTTCTATAACAAAGCATATGCAACAGATATAGTTTTCTCAATATCTGTAATTCAGCAGATGCAGTTTTTAAATCAATGACATTACGGGAAAGACTATATTTGTGACACGTGGCATAATTGCATTAAAGCATGAGCCAACATAGTGCAGTAGTTTGAGCGTTAGGCTGTGACCCTGGAGACCAAGGTTTGACTCCCAACTTGGCCATGCAAACCCACTGGATGACCTTGGGCATGTAGCACACTCTCAGCTAGGGTTGCAAGAAAGAAATAAAAAGCCAGAGGGTTCCTATACCTTTAATGGCTGTGTAGAACAGGGAATTTCAGCAGGTGTTGCTTGTCACACAACCAGGTAACAAGCAACACCTACTAAAATACCCTATTCTATACAGCCATTAAAGGTACAGGAACACTTTGTTTTGTTTTTTTTCTGTGGCAATTCTGCTCTCAGCTCCAAAAAATCCCATGATAGGGTTGCCTTAGGGTCACCGTAGACTGAAAAACACAACAGCAACAGTTCTTGACCAGAGAAGGTGAAATTTTTCGTTAAGTTCGTGGGTGTTCCCAGAGCTTGAAAAATTACTTTTTGTTCTACAAAAGATGGCTGGAGGATTCTGGGAACTGTATTGCAAAATTCTGGGCACACCCAATATCCAACACATGGGCAACTCATTTTACTAATTTAGAAATAGGGTAGTGATCATGGGAACGTTGCTGATTCTTTTTTGGTTAGCTTCTTCTGTGAAATATGATCAGTCAGCTGTGGGTCTTTTCTGTGCCGCTGCCAAGCATTGCTGACTTTTTTCACACCTGATAATTTTGCATTTCCAACTTCTTAATGAAGGCACTGCAGTTCCCTAACGGTGGTACGTATGACAAAACTAGTTGCAAGGAATAGTAGCTGATAATAAGCTGGCAAGGCAACATTTTCTCTGTATGCTCATCCAAGAAAGCTAAAAGAAGTTCCATTAGTCTAAATCAGTAATACAAAAGGTCTTAAATACCTATCTGGGGATATAATCATGATGACATGGAATATAGTGGGGGAAAGGACTGGCATCCTGAACAGCCACACTTCACAGTGCAAGGCTTTGTTGTCTTTTTCCATCACTGGCCATGATGGCAGATGGAGACCAGGAAACTGACATCTCAAAAACTAACTCTTCTTAGCTTTAGCTGGGACATGATAATATCTTCATTTTGCTTAAGCGCTGAACGGATGTGAGGAAACAAAACTAACTTGGAGGTCAAAGTGAAAAGCTGTACCATAGCAGAAGAAAGGAGGGAGGGAAAGACGGAGGGGAAAATTCTATGTTAAAATTATTAGGAAGGGGACTGAAAATACAACAGTGAGCATGACATTATACTTGAGCCCTTTCCGCATGAGGCAGTTAAAACGAGCCAAGGCATCCTGGCACGGAGATCATCTGCACCTTGGATCGGACTAGGTGCGGAATATTTGACTTAGTTCCGCACCTCAATCTGATCCAACCCGCCCCCAAATGGTCCTCCCCCGCGCTAAGTAAAGACCGGAAAAATCAGGTCTTTACATTTTCTGGAACACGCCATTGTGTTCCTACTTATCTTGCAGATGTGCAGGCTCGCACCAATCCCAGCCTGCGATCAGTGGAGGGCGGTCTATGGGCATGGCCAGCGTCACTCCCACGAAGACACCGGAAGCCGCCATTTTGAGCCAGAAGCCACAGGAAGCCGCCATTGTCAGCCGGAGCAGTGCGGATCTACAGACCTCACACTGCTCCGGTTCGCCTTGCACTAATGGAGGAGCCCTGTGGAAGGGCTCAAGAGAAAGTCTGCATTACTTTGGACCCAAGAAGAGCCGGTAAGTAATGGCACGGAGCGATTCACTTGCCTCGTGCGGAAAGGGCCATAGTGTAGCTCTTGTTGATCTACCTTGAAATAAAGAGGTGAATATTACAGAATTTGAGACAGTAAAGAAAATGGCAAAGTTAAAGGATTAAAGCAACTTCTCTCTGAGTAAAGTTGAGGGAGTGTCTTCTCCCCCCCCCTTTCTTCTCCTCCTCTTCCTCCTCCTCCTCCTCCTCCTTCCTCTCCTTCCTGGCACAGGTTGATGAAATTATGGCAAGGAAGGAGAGACAACAGAGGTCTAGGTCTACCATGATTATATCTGAAATATGAGACAACATATCTAATTTCCAGCAATTTCAATCCACTATTGTTATTTTCCGTAGGATTCAATCTTTCATTCACTGGGAATCAGGCAAATACAAGCCTGTATGCTGTCAGATATCCCATTCCTGTCTTATTAAAAAATAAGATGAGAGATATATTAACATCATGGAATAAGGACAGCTTTGCAAACTTTCTTTTGTGGCTGTCTTGTACTGTAAGGCCTAAAACCAATGTTGCCTGGGAGCAGGGGAAACACTGAGTAAGGGAAGACATGACAGAGGTGTATAAGATTATGCACAATGTGGAGAAAGTGGATAGGCAGAAGGTTTTATTTTTTTATTTTTCTTCTCTGATAATACTAAAAAACAGGACCACCCAATGATGATTCAGGAGACATAAAACAAAATACTTTATCTCACAGTGCATAATTAAATTGTGGAATTCACTTCCCCGAGATGTACTGATGCCTGCCAACTTGGTTATCTTTGAAAGAGGATCTGATGAATTCATGGAGAGAAAGGTCATCAATAGCTAGTAGTCATGATGGCTATTTACATACCTTACTTCCAGTTGTCAGAGTCAATGTGCCTCTGTGTATCACCTGCTAGGGAAAAGAAGAGGGAATGCAGAATTTACACATATTCTACTTGTAGACTTCCTGTAGGCAGCTACTTCACTGCTGGGAGAATAGAATCCTGGGGCCCACAATTATAGCACTATGATTCCACTTTAACTGCCATGGCGGCAACTTCTGGAATCCTTGTTTTGTAGTTTGGTGAGGAACTAGAGGTCTCTGGCTAAAAATTCAAAATATACCTCTCTAAACTATAAATCCCAGGATTCTATAGGATGTTGCCATGCAGTTAAAGTGGTATCAAAGTGCTATAACTGTGTAATGTGCAAGGGCCCCCAGACGAGATAGGCCATTATTCTGATCCAGTATGGTTCTTCTTGTGTTCTTTATGTCACACTGGCACTGAATCTCCCATGCAATGGAAAAATCTTCACCTTCCACCCTCTGCAACCATTGGTGCTGCCCAAAATCCACCTCCAGAGAGTTTTCCTTAAGTGGATTTACTCTATCAGAGCCCGGCTTTAGCTTGTGCTATGATGTTCTCATCATGAGGATGTTTTGAGCCCTTGACATAAGCATAGACCATTTTTTTAAATTAAAAAAAATTAAAATCATCCTGTTCCTTAGTCATATAGATGACTCATTTGCTATCCAGTGTGTTGGCTTGTAAGTTTCCTGTTGTTTGTTCCTGAAGCATTTTTAGCTAACATTCTCCCTCTTCTGTTACAGTAAACACTGAGCAAAAGAGACTGAGGCTAAAATGACAGTTAAAATGGAATAGGAAACATCACACAATAACTTCCACTGACAATCAGAACATGAGAAATCTTGACGAAAAGGACCTTATTGGATGCTTCTTTGAAATCTATAACCCACAAGGTATCAACTGTCTAGGTTTGCCTTCCTCCCTCACAGAAGTAATATCCAAATTAATAGAATTCAGAGGCAATTCAAAATGCAATAAAAGCATCAAAGGCACATTATCAGAAGAAGATCACCTATAATGACAAATAGGAAAAGTTTTTATTTCCCTGCCATGCAAAGCCAATAAAGTGATGGGAACTGGATTGAAAATAGCATTGCTCATCACCACTGCCTTTTCAAAAACTTTCTCCCTACAATAGAAAAGGTTAGAACCAAGTTGGAAATCATAAGGCCAGGGACATTTTGCAGTTTTAAGGCCTCACACACCCAGATTTAAGCATTTTAATGTGATTTGACTTTGAGTGACAGAGGTGAGTAGAATTGTCTCCCACTGAAATCAGTGAAACTCAGACATGGGAGCTTATGGTATTTTGCATGCAATGACTTAGCCAGGGATTGTTTTTCCATGGCGGGTTCTTATGGTCTTCTCCAATATATCTATAGATATTCTAGGAGTTCACAAAGTCCTCTCACACATTAATAAATCTGATCAGGAGGGCTTTAAACTGTGTTCTGGCAGGGAGGGAGATAGTATTTTTCAGGGCAGAAATTCGGCAGGTGCTGGGGAGAACAGCCCACGTGTTCTAGAAAAAGCAGGCCAAGTGGTACTAGAGGACAACAGTGAGAGGAAAAGCAACTTTAGTAAAGGACTTGTGGGAAGAGCACATGGTCTTAAATGTCTCTACACCAATGTACAGAGCATAGGAAATAAGCAAAATGAACTGGAACTCCTAATACAACAGAATAAATATGTGATAGGTATCACTGAAACCTGGCGGAATGAGTCTCATGATTGAAATGTAGTAATTGGGGGTATCACCTATTTCGGAGAAGCAGACCAAACAAGAAAGAACAAGTGGCTTTATATGTCAAGAATTTTTACATCTGTGAAGAGATCCATAAATCGAGGAAGCCAGGTTGAGAGCATCTGGGTAAAAATTAAGGGGGCAAGAAACAATACTATTGACCCCCAAGCCAGCCTGATGATTTGGATGATCACACATTCAAAAAAATGAGAGATGCAGTAGTAATGGGAGATTTCAGCTATCCTGATATATGTTGGCAGTCCAACTCTGCCAAGAGCATAAGGTCCAACAAATCCCTCACTTGCCTTGAGGCAACAAAGGGATCAACTATTTTAGATCTGATTCTAACCAACAGAGAGGACCTTGTTAAGGGGGTGGAAGTGGTGGGATCCTTAAATGAGAGCGATCAAGCTCTTTTGGAATTTGTTATTCCATGGGAAGGGGAAGCCTAGTGTAGCCAGACACACATTCTAGACTTTCAGAAAGCCGATTTCTGTAAACTTAGGGAATTACTGGCTGAAATTCCATGGTCAAGAATACTGAAAGAGAAGGGAGTTCATGATGGATGGGAGTTTCTTAAAAGTGAGATACTGAATGCACAATTTAAAACTGTTCCATTAAGGAGGAAAAATGAGAGGTGTCTAAAGAAACCAGAATGGTTGACTAAGGAACTCTCAACTGAGTTAAATGTTAAAAGAAACACATACAAAAAATGGAAGAATGGGGAAATCACCAAAGAGGAATTCAAACAAATAGCCAGGATATGTAGCGAAAAAGTGAGAAAAGCTAAAGCACAGAATGAACTCAGGCTTTCCAGAGACATTAAAAACAATAAAAAGGGCTTTTTTTAAAAGATATGTCCATAGCAAAAGGAAAGACAAGGAAATGATAAAGTTGCTGCATGGAGAAGATGACCAAGTACTAACAGGGGAAGAGAAAAGGCAGAACTACTCAACACCTTCTTTGCCTCAGTTTTTTCTCAAAAGGAAAAAAGTACTCAACCCAGGGGGTGGGAAGCAGGTGGGGAAGTGGGGGAAATGCAGCACAGTATTGGTAGAGAAGTGGTACAGGAATACATGGCTACTCTAAATGAATTCAAGTCTCCAGGGCCAGATGAACTACATCCAAGGATGTTAAAAGAACCGGCATTTTTTCACTTCAGTAAGACCTTTGACAAAGTTCCCCATGATATTCTTGCAAAGATGCTTGTAAAATGAGGGCTAGACAGGGCTACTGTCAGGTGGATTTGTAATTGGTTGACTGACCAAACCCAAAGGGTGCTCACCAATGGTTGCTTTTCATCCTGGAGAGAAGTGACTAGTGGGGTTCTGTCCTAGGTCCAGGGCTATTCAACATATTTGACTTGGATGAAGGGCATGCTGATCAAATTTACAGAGGTTACCAAATTGGAAAGAGTTGCTAATATTCCAGAGGACAGGATCAAAATTCAAAATTACTTTAACAGATTGAAGAGCTGGGCAAAAGCTAACAAAAAGAATTTCAATAGAGAAAAATGTGAGGTCCTACACCTAGGCGGAATAAATAAAATGTACAAATATAGGATGGGAGACACCTGGCTGGACAACAGTACATGTGAAAGGGATCTAAGAGTCTTAGTAGACCAGAAGCTGAACATGAGTCAGCAGTGTGATGCATCAATAGGAGCATGGCGTCAAGATCAAGGAAAGTAATAGTACCTCTCTATTCTGCTTTGGCCAGACTTCACCTGGAATACTGTGTCCAGTTCTGGACACTTTATTTCAAGAAGGATGTTGATAAGCTGGAACTAGTCCAGAGAAGGGTGGCCAAAATGGTGAAGGGTCTGGAAGCAATGCCCTATGAGGAGCGTCTTAGGGAGCTGGGTATGTTTAGTCTGCAGAAGAGAAGGTTAAGAGGGGACATGATAGCCATGTTTAAATATTTGAAGGGATGTCATGTTGAAGAGGGAGTGGGCTTGTTTTCCACTGCTCCAGAGTCTAGGGCAAGGAGCAATGGATTCAAGCTGCAGAAAAAGAGATTCCACCTAAACCTCAGGAAGAACTTCCTGGTGGTCAGAGCTGTTTGGCAGTGAAATATGCTGCTTTGGAGTGTGGTGGAGTCTCCTTCTTTGGAGGTTTTTAAGCAGAGGCTGGATGGCCATCTGTTAGGAGTGCTTTGAGGTATGTTCCTGCATGATGGGGTTGGAAGAGATGGCCCCTGTGGTCTCTTTCAACTCTATTATTCTACGTTTCTAAATGGACAGTGGGATTGCACCCACTGAATTTGGCCCCAGTATACTATTAAAAATACTATTATGTGCTCTAGCTATGTCTCCAACACAGCTGTTCCAAGATATTGTGCTCACTGGAACATACAGCAGAATGTGACTCTTTCTATTCTGTGTACAGAGGCAAACTGGACTGCCCTCTGAACTTTGTTTCAAAACTGGCAAAAATAATTTCAAGACTAGCTCAGGGGTTACAACATAGACTATAACCCAGGTCTCCCACTGAAGAGAATGGCCAGGGAACTCAGGAAAAATGGGAGTCTGCCCCTTCTGCCCCTCAGCATTTGCTCTTTGAGTTGGTTGCCTCCCTCTACCTAAGAGCTGGACTGTCCTGACCCTGTCTTCCTGGAGGCAGCAGGCTAGTTTATTTCTATCTACCACTAGCCACACATTTGGCAACAGAGTGAAATACACACATGGGGCTTCTTCATGCAAGATAGAATTTCTAATTATCTCAGGATTATTGCATGTGTGGAAAAGCCCTGTGTGGGTGAAACTATTACAAATTTGTAATAAAATTTGTAAAACAATCTGCCCTGTACACTCAGGTCCTCTGGGGGACATTTACTTAAACCAGCCAGGGCTAGAGTGGCAATAGTCACCCAGAAGACTTGTTCATCAGCTGCCCTAGACTGTGGAATGGTCTGCAGGAAGAGATTTAACAGAAAAACATGGTGTCTGAATTTTCAAAAGTTTTAAAGATCTCTCTCTTCTGACAAGCCTATCAAGTCAACTTTTAACTATGAATTTTAAATTAGTGTATTTAAATAGTTTTTTGTGTGTGTTTTTAGCTGTATTTTAATGTATGATGTACCTCACCTTGATATGTGGGGAGAGGTGAGTAAGAAATAAAAATTTATATAATTCATATTATTTGCAGCTCCTCCATAATGATGACGAAACACAGCCATGTGGTATGTGACCAGTGGCCATGATCCCACCCATCCCCAACATACTTGCCAACATGTGAAGAGGCTTGTCTGCCTCCCAATGACTAAGATAGGCAATTCTATTTAAATTTGCAAAATCCTATTTACCAATAAAGTTTTCACAATGACACCAGGTCTATCCTCAGTCCTAAATACATGTGATTTTTACTTATACAGAGTATGCAGACTTTAGGCTTTGCAGATGTAATGATTTTTTTAAAAATCAGTTCCTGAGTCGACATGGTGCAAAATAGTTCCCCCCTGTTGGGTGGAAAGGTTGCAGGTCTCATGGAGTTAATACCTTTGAACACATACTCAGAAAGGGAACTAGCTATAGCTACCTACCTACCTACCTAAACTGGGCTTGTACTGTTTTCACATGCAAACCTCTCCTGGTTTTTTTTAAAGCTGTTTCCATTTCAGCAAACTAATTCTTTGCCTGAGGGGTGAATATTTTGTTGTTAATATCAATACACAGTAGAAGAAGCCCTTTTCCAAGTCCCAAATAATCTTACCAATCCAATTCAGTGCCTTTATTACAATCAACAGACCATGAGACAGTAAAAGTTAAACATAGCAATACCTAAAACAGCATATAAATATGCAATATAACACTATACATATACAATGCATACAATACAATAAATATACTATATATGGTGTATATACAAATTAGGGATGGGATGAATCCAGAATTTTCCGAATTCGGATCTGGATCCGAATCCCTGGAAGGTTCTGGGAATCCATGAATCTCACAAATCTTGAAACTTTCGAATCCTTTTTTAAAAAAGGGTTTAAAAAGCAAGGGAAAGAAGGATGATCTTGGGCAAGACACACTCTCTCAGCCTTAGCAAAAGCCTAGGCAAAGGCAAACCTCCCTCTGAAGAAACATGGCCAGGACAATTTTCATAGCTTTGCCTCAGGATCTCCCCAGATTGAAAATGGCATGAAGGCCCTTTCTACACAGGCGAAAAATGTGGATTAATCTCACATTTTCCTCCCTGTGTAAACAGGGCCACGTATTACAGTACAGAGATAATCCAGGTGAAAACTAGCTTTTCTTTGCGTAGTTCTTTCTGGCATCCTGGGGTTTGTAGTTTGATGATGTGCCAGTACACTTTGGCAGAGAAGGCTCTGACCCCTTGTAAAACTACAAACCCCAGAATTGTGTCTGAAAGAGCTTTGCAAGGGAGCGATGCAAAGAAATATTCAGCTGTCCTTGAAATCTGAAGAAGACTGTACCTTCCAGTCAAGTCTCAAGTCTTGCAACAAGGAAGGCACTTAAAACACACAAACAAACAAACAGCCTCTAGTCCAATCTCAGTTCTGCACCCTGCAGTCTCAAGAGTCAAGTCTCAAGTCCTGCAAGAAAGAAAGCACTTAAACACACACACACATAAACACAAACGAGCCTCTAGTCCAGTCAATTCTCTACCCTCAAGTCCTGCAAGGGACACTCAAGACAAATCTCTAGGCCTGTCTCAACAATTCCCAATCGCTACCCTCCAGTCTCAAATCAAAAAATAATACAGATTAATGCATGCTCAATAAACGATTCTAGAGGCAGCTACTGTTCACCTTGTTTCTTGTAGGCAACACATGCTCCTCCTATAGAATCAGCTAGAGTAGAATCCCATTCTTTCCCAGATCAAGTTTTTTGGCATTCATTGTTTACCATAGACATGCTGCTGCAACACAAGACCAAAAGTCTGTGTTTTTCCAGCTCTCCTTTGCAACCCTTCCAATGGCAATGCTGCTTGTAAACTTGCAGCTAGACAGAGGAAAAAGAGGAAAAGGGGGTTGAGAAGCATAAAAAGACTTTCTAAAAGGGAGCTTCAAAATGGGTTAACTGAAGTACTCATGTATTCAAGACACAGAAACTAAGAGAGGAAGTGGCATCATGACAATCTTAGTCCCCGAACTGACCAAAGAAAGCTGGTGAAGGAGAAAGTATGGCTGGAATGGCTGGCATGGAACCCCTGAACCCCTTTTTGCATTCTCTGGGACCCCCTGGAGAGTCAGCACTGGGAACACAGGCAGCAGGAGCGAAAAATGGCAATCTCCAGTGCGTGCGAGGCTTTATGCCGGTCTGCCAGCCAATCACCCGTGCCCACGTTGGGTGGGGAAGCACGTGAGGAGCAGGATCCTGTCCTGGTCCCAAATTTTCAGGCATCCCAGTCTCCCAAGTTTTCAGGCATCCCGGTCTCCCAGGTTTTCAGGCGTCCCGGTCTCCAACAAACTGTTTGAGTGGAGGATTTGAAAGATTCCGTTTGCCTATTTTGGCACAGGATTAGGATTCCTGAATCTCAAATCACTGCCAAAGATTCAAGGATTTGAGGATTTGGTTGGCCCATCCCTAATACAAATAATATGTAGTTATTAAAATATATTAAAAATTATATTAAAGTTATAATTATATTTAATTGTATTAAAATTATTAGTATCATTTTATTATTTTATTAGTATCATTTAATATAATTTTATTAGTATCATTTTAATAACAGAGCAAGATCAGTGCACTCTTCCATTTACTTTACCCCTCTCAAAAAAAAAAAAAGATCTATTATACATGTTAGTCTTTATCTACTTCCAATTGCCTTATCAATTGTAATATAGCCTTACGAGTTTTGTTGCTGCTGCAGTCACCGCTCCTCTCCTTGTTCTTTGGTCCATCTTGTATATTTACTCTTTATAGGCAATTTTCTTTAAAATCAAAAGTTCTCTCTTTTTTCTTTCTCCTCCTTCCTCTTCCCAACTTGAATGTGTCTTCTGTTTAAATATAAATGGTCTTTGTGCCTTTTAGAGCTTACTATTACACTTGATTGCTCAAGATACTTGATGCTATAACAATATAATAATGTAATATATATTAATATAAAAAAAGTTCAGTTCAATGTTATATATTGTAATGTATGTATAATCACTTCACTTATGCTTAAATTCCCTCTATGTATATTGTAATCTTATATCCCCTATACTTGTTTAGTTTACATTGAGTTAGTATTACAAAAGAAAACCATTACATTGAAAAAGTAAACAAGCAATCAATTTCAACTAAATATCAAAATGTAGATTATATTTATAGTCTAATTAGATATAATATTCGTATATATATATGTATGCTTATATGTCTATATTAAACAAAAAATACAATACAAGTTTGATTCTATAAATTTCAGTCACTGTGCCAAGGCCAAAGTCTTTACAACTCCCCCTCCCAGCAGATACTTGTTGTACTTCCCTCCCTCCTTTGGAGCAGCTTCCAGGACCTTGACTGTGTACTTTCAATATCCCTAATTCACTGTACAAGAATCGACTTTGCTGTGAACAAATTAAGTGTAAGAAGGAAGCTGTCTGAGAGGCCTAGTCTCTGAAATTTTTCATTAACTGTTTTGGACAATTTTGTTTTATATGTATCTCTCTGAATAAGGCTGATATAACCACACTCTGGACCTGCAAAAAGGAGTCTCTACCAATAACCCAGTGCCCATCTCCAGGCAGTACACTCTAATGATGAGCAGCCCACTTCCATACGTAGAGCTGCTGATGAAACACAATTTGGTACGCCAAACAATTTCCTGAGGAAAGTTGATAAAATATGTTCTACTAGTGGAGAGAAACCCAGAATCCACAGTGGTATGCCAAATAGCAATTGGGGTAAAACCTTAGCTTGAAATACCTTGCATGCTGCAGGTATAAATTGACCTCCTTTAATATAGAAGAAATGGATTATAGCTTTGCTGCTATTAATTGCAGACTGGGTAGCTGCAGCCCGATGTAGTTTCCAAGCTCCAAAGGCTTGGAAGGTAATGTCTAGGTACTTAAAACTTGCTCAGTTTTCTTGCCCTCTATTACCCAGTTTGTTATAGTTGGATTTTTAGAAAAAAATCATAATTTTAGTTTTACTATAGTTAATGTTTAGCTGGTTTTCCTTATAGTAATTCATAAAGAATCTTAACAATCGTCTCAATCCAACTTTGGTATAAGAAAGGAGGACCGCATCATCTGCGTATAAGAGTAAGTGAATATTAACTGAAGCCAATTTTGTGGGGTGGAAGGCTTCTGATGAAAGATGTGCAGCAAGATCATTCAGATGTGTGGGTGCAAGAATGCATCCATGGTGAATACTTCTTTCAGTAGAGATAGTAAGATAGTAAGGCAGTAAGATTGCCTTGTAAACCAGATCTTACTTGTATCGTAGTATTTCTGTATAAGTTCATGATTAACCAAAGCAGTCTTTTATCAATTGAAGAGGTGAGAAGTTTGGCCCAAAGTCTATTTCTAGAGATTGAATCAAAAGCTGATTTTAAATCCATAAAGGTAGCATGCAAGTTAATATTCTGGGCACTGGAGTATTTCTCTGCCAAGTGGTTCAGAAATATACCGTGATCAATAACTGTCTTTCCCTTCCTAAAGCTTGCCTGCTGGTTCCCAAGAACACCTTCAGCCTCTATCCATTCTGTTAGTCGATTATTAAGATAGTAGCCATATATTTTGCCTACTACTGACAGTAAGCTGATAGGTCTGTAATTTGTTGGATCCATCCTATCCCCTTTTTTATGGATGGGTATTATGATGGCTTGGGACCAGCTATTTGGTAACTGAGCTGTTCGACTGATATGACTAAAAAGGGTTACTAATAAAGGTGTCCACCATGTGATGTTAGTTTTTAACAATTTGGGCATGATTAGGTCAGGGCCTGGAGCTTTGTTGGATCTAAGTGCAGTGATTAGTGATTTTACCTCAAGTTGAGTCACAGGTGGCCACTCTGGGGCATCTAGTAGGGTTGACAGAGTAGATTTTGATACTTCTAATGTTACTGTCTCATGCTCCCCACTATCTCTATATACAGTGGAGAAATAGTCTTCCCATATATGTGGTGGTATATTGCAGTGTGGGGATCCCTCCAGATTACCTAGCATGCCTGTAACAATAGCCCAGAACTGCCTGGTGTTTTTGTGCAAGGAGGCATCAATTAATGCTGACCATTGGTTTTGTCTAACTTCTCTAATTTCTTTGTCACCAAATTTTTATAATTTTTTTTGTGTTATAATAAATTTTAGCCAAGACTCAACAGTTATCTTTCCTATATTGACAGTACAAATTCCTTAAAGCATTTTTGGTCTCAAAGCATTCTTTGTCCAAGCCTATCCTCTTATGTTTGGAAATTCTGGGTCTTTTCTCCCTACTCCCCAGGGTTGTAGCCAGCACTGTGAGGAGCAATGAGTAATTTTCCAAAGCAGATTGCACCTCTTGTGATTCAATAATATAGTTTTTCAACTAATTGCATACAGATGAATTTAGTGTTTTTGAAATCTTACTACTCATATTATCTGTCCACCTCAGTCTTTTGTTTCTGACTTTTACTACTGAACTATCCAGCTGGCATTGAGGTCTTAAATGAATATTGGTGGAAAATCTGAGAGTGAAAGAAAGGGGAAGATGGTCACTTTCAATTCAATCAAGTACAGAAAATTTTGTTATAAATTTGTAGCTAGATTGAGATTAAGATATAGTCAATTGTACTGCTGCCTGTTGATGATACATACGTATATTCCCCTTGTGTTTCAAATTGTGGATCCCCATTGATTATTTTTAGCCAAGACATCCTGCCATCTGGGCAAAGCATATGCCAGCGTAGTTAATCTTCACATCTTTAGAGTGTCTGTTATAATCAAATACATAGTCCTCCAGTTCACTGAGATGCCAGCCTGGAGCTGAAAAGAGTGTGTCATTATTGGGGCCAATTCTGGCATTAAAATCCCCCATTACAATTAAATGGGCTTTTGGGAATTGTGTCTCTAAATTGACTATATAATTTTCTAAGGTCTCCCACTCCTTATTAATTTCGTCTTTTGTGGCCATTGGAGGAACATGTGCATTGACCGACAATAAAGATGCAAAGCTAAGGTCAATTAAACATGCCATGGCCATCTGTCCCCTGTATGGTAAACATTTGCTACAGGCGTTGAGAGAAGTAGAAATCAGAATGGTCAGTCCCACTTTAGGTCTCCCTTTGCCCCTTGGGGCTACCACAGGTAAGACCATAGTGGCATAGCCATTAAGATCCAGATTTGCTGACTACCATTTCTCTTGGAGGGATATTATATCAAAATCTTGTAAAAAATCAATAAATTCAGCATTTTGGATTTAGCATTCCACCCAGCTATGTTCCAGGATATAAAATTTATCTGAGAACTTGCCTGAGATTTTTCTGATAGAAATGGATTTGTATCTTGGGCAGTAAGTAGAGGACAGTGAGAACCAGGTGTTTTAGTGAGTTAAGAGATCTCCACCCTATTCTTTGGTTGTCAATCTATTATTTCTATCGTTGCCAGAATGTTATTTTCATCACAAAATATAGAGCTGTTATTCAAAAGATGCCTCACCTTCGGAAATTGTTTTCCAACCCCAGAGTTGTTGGTTCTATCTGTATCATTTTTACAATTTTCTATCTCTGGCAGAGCTAATGGGTCCCTATTGTAATTTGCTACAACCAAGTCTTCAGTATGATGCATCGTTGTTTGCTCCTGAAGAAACCAGTCCATTTTTCTGTCTTTCTCCTTCTCAGTTATAACAGGATTTGGCTCCAGATCCATGGATTTTGCCTTTCCTATTTTCCTACCTTGGAGACTGAGTAAGGTATCTCTCAAAAGAGTTAACCTATTTATAATCTCAATTTGTGGCAATATTGGCAAGGCTTGGAAAGTTTTCAGAAGTGACTCTTCTTCATTAATAATTGAATTGTTAAATGCATTAGATGAGAGTATCTTAGCAGGAGGGTCTATCACTCTTTGTTTCTCTTGCGGAGTCTGAGCTGTACATGTTCCAAGCTTTACTAAATCAGTAAGTTTAGTTGACTCACTATGATTTATCTCACTGAAGGAGGGATATTTAATTAGCGGGATTAGAGGTGCATTATTTTCAAAATATCGAGAGACTGTCATACCCCAATTTAGAAGTTTGCCCCTAAGGAAATATGCTTTCTTGGTTGAGCTCTCACTTGAAAAAGTTATGAGAGCTCAAGCGTGAGTATAGTTGTAAAACAAATACCCTATGTGATCAATCTCCGCCAGAGTAAGAATCTCATTTGCTACTCTGTTTACTATATGCAAAAGATGTTTCTTTCTCTCAAACTGAATTAATATATACCACGGCTTGGGGTAATTACTAATAACCACTTTTTGTTTAGCTAAGATTAAATTCCAGGTCTTATTTTCTATATCACCCTGGGGGATTAAACGTTGGGAGTTCTCCCATTGAGAGGCCTTCTTTTCATCATGCTGTAAACTTTTCCTGAGAGCTTTTTCCCAAGGATCTTGATTGTCCAGTTCTCCTCTGCTGTTACAGATACATAAAGGCTGGTGAAAATTAGTATAATCTTCAATCCTGGTACTCAGGTTCTTTTTTACAGGGCTCATTGCTATTTTCTTAGTTTTCTGTAGTTTTGTAGGTTTCTTTTGATTCTTTGTTGTTTTTACATTCTTCTTCAGCAAACTACACAATTTTTGGAAATTCATCCTTTCACGGATCTGCAATGAGCTGCCCTCTTTCGCTGATCTTTTGATGTTCTTGCTCTTTGTCATATTAATTGTCTTTTGAGGGGGTTTCTGTTTCTGGTTAGATATCTTCCTGTTGGATTTCTTAAGCTTCTTTTTTTGGTTGAAAGAAAGTGATGGAGCCAATGGCTTTCTCTCACCTGTAGATTCCAGCCTTACTAAAGCTTCAGTAATGACTGTGAGCAAACCATTACATTCAGCAAGGTAGGTCTTAATTGATTGTATATCCTTATTCGTATCACTGGCATATGCCTCCAGATCTGCTAGAGTCTCTGACATCTTCCTGTCCCAATTTATTCTACTCTGGGATGTAGTGCTCACTGGTGTGCCAGCATTCTCATTCAGAGTTTCTAGAATGATTTCATTTCTCTGATCTTCTAGAATGATGGCCTTTTCCTTTTCATAGCTAGAGTAATTTCATCTGCTAGGTTTATATTGCTCACATTATATGGGTCAAACAAGATCTGTCTGTGGTCTAGGGTCCAATCTTATACTGTGTCAGAGGGCGGATCAGGTCCTGGGTCATTTATTTTACCACTGGGGGAAAATATGTGGAAATTTTTGCTTGGCTCAGGTGTTTTGTTTGTTCCATTTGTTTGGTTTGGTTCTTCTTTTTATTGGGAGAGGAATCCATACAAACAGGTGACAAGCCCAGTTTCTTACAACCTTGTCTGGTAAGAACCACCGTAGTTCACAATGGTCCCACTTTTACCTCTGCTCTTCTCCTCTTCTTCTATCTGGTGTTTGTAAGTTTGTTTTATTTGCTATCTCCCAATGATACCTATTTTTCTTATTCTCTTTTCTTATTCTCTTATTCCAAAGATGTTTGTCTAAAGTATGTCTCCATGATTTTGTCAAGGATTGTAGATGAAGAGTAAATTGGTTTCTGATTCTAATTCACTTATTATTAGGGTTCTCAGTAGTAGTAATCATTTGGGAGTTAAGAGTTTGGCATGAAAGCAAGGAGCAACTGTCTCTTTAATTATTTGGAACACCATTCAGTTACGCTGCTAGTAGTGTTAGTTTTAGCTTACTTATTTTCTTCTTTCTGTCTTCTGCTTTTCTAGTACATCTCATGCTTCTCTCAAAATTCTAAATCCTTCTTGCTTCCCAAGGACAGTTAGTGTTAGTCAGATACCAACAAAATTGATAGCTGGAGAAGAAACTAATGGGCGGCAAGGCTTAAAATGCTTCCAGCAGCAATGAAAGCAAGATAAGTGAATTTCTTTGTTGAATACATTATCAACAATTTCTCAACAGTTTCACAGGGCAGCAAGTATCATCAAGCCAAACTAGCTGGGCAAAATAGAATCTTTAGAACCACATAAAGCTTCATTACTAAAGAAAATCACCAGTGCTCCATAGACCACTCCTTACTGTGTCTCCGCCATCTTTCCCCTCGGTTAGGAAAATCGCAAAGAATCTTACCAGTAGCTCACAATCTATCTATCTTCTGCCCATCCCTGTTATAAATGGAGTGTAGAATGCATGATGGCTCATGGAATGACCCTTCATTCTGGAGTGAGTCCTGGGCTAGCTCAGAGTATGTTATTGCCTGCAGTGGAGAAAGCAAAAGCACTTTCCATCCTCCCAATCCCGTGAAGGTACGTAGTATACAAAGTCAGCCAAATTATTTGGAGATTTGTAGCAGGAAAATCTCTTCAGCATCCTTTGTCATTCTTTGTAATAAAAATAACAAGATGCTGTCCTTTCGTGACATCTCAGATCATGAAACATGCATTTTTGCAGAACCAATTCCAGCTTTAAATCTAAAGAAATGGTATGTATAGAAACTAAGGCAATTTCCCCATTGATTACATTGTACAAGACGTTTTGGTTCCTCATTCCACTGAAGCCTAAACTCCTGAATGTCAGATATACTATATTCCAACGCACATCTATAGATTATTGTTGCTGGTTTAGACTTTTCTAAAGATAAGATTATTACTTCTAGCAGTATAGGAGATGCTGAAGCACACAGAACTGAGAGTCCATAAATAGACACCAAAACATGCTATACTGGCTAATACTGTCACCCGACACTGACTAAAATGGTGTTTCAACTGCAATCTTGCAAACGGCAGTAATTCTGTATTTGAACCCATTAGCTGGTCAACTCTTATTCCACTTCAATAAGTTTCTTGAACAGAACATTCCTGCTGGTTGCTTTCCTCTTGGTAGTCACGGAAACAGGAACTGGTTAAATCATTTAAAATATTTTTAATATAAATCAGTGTTATTCCATTTCATGCTGTAGCAACCCCTAAATCATTAAAGTGGAATTTACTATAACAATATCTATCTATCTATCTGAATCTAAGGATATACTTGATTTTCAAATAGGTTTTTTATCCATTTGGCTATGATGTCAAGAGAAATTAATTCTAATTGAAAATAAAAGGAACTGAAACACCAGATGAAGATGAATAGCCACCTTATGACATGGTAAGGTTTTCTTCCATTTAGTTGTTAATTTGCCTCTAGAAATCAAAATCTTATTTTTTAAACATTCTAGGATGTAGTAAAGGTTAGAAACGTTACCAACAGTAAGATTCTCCCTATTTGCCCCTTGGTAAATCGATTCCTTTGTATTAGTATTCCATGGAGGGTGACATGGAGTGGGAAAGGAACTCGCCTAAGTTCTTGTCTTTACTTTTTCATTGAATTTTATAAGAACTCATTTAGAGTATAAGAACTAGTCCTTGCGCTTTCTCTGTTTCAGATCCATGAGTTTATGTACCATTAAAACAGTACACATGTGTACTTATTGCTAGGCATATTTTAATATTCAAAATTTTCTTAACAACAATCATTGCCCAGCTCTAAAGTTATGATTCTGCACATACTGGGTGATAGGGAGGGGAGCTAGGTAGAGCTGCATATATAAGATCAAATTTGATTTTAATTGATTGTAACTTTTGGCTTGTGCACTTCTTTTGCTTGATTGCAGTTGTTATGTATGCATGCACACAGTCCTTCAGGAAATCTTATTACAATGAATTGATTTCAGTTGGACTGGAAGTAAAATATTCCTGGTGGAATGTGCCCTCCTATCCATCTTCTTTAACAAATTATTAGGAACAAACATGGTGCACCAACGGTGCCTCTTAGATCAGCTGTTCATGTAAATGAAATGAGCAAGATCTGACTCAGTATACTAACAGTGTACGAGATGCAATGCTGTCCTACTCCTATCTACTGATAAGCAGGTCCAGCTAAGTATAATGGGATTACTCCAAGGTAACTGAGCATCAGACTGCAGCCTGAATGTACTCCATACACTCAATAATACACATTTCCATTGCGGCTGGAAATGCAAATATTTCTTCTTGAATATTCATAGATTTGGGATAGATTTGAAACGTGTCTATAGGAGGGTGATCAAAATGGCGAAGGGTCTGGAAGCCATGCCCTATGAGGAGCGCCTTAGGGAGCTCGGTATGTTTAGTCTGCAGAAGAGAAGGTTAAGAGGGGACATGATAGCCATGTTTTAATATTTGAAAGGATGTCATGTCAAAGAGGGAATGGGCTTGCTTTCTGCTCCCTCCTTGACTAGGACAAGAAGCAATAGATTCAAGCTGCAGGAAAGGAGATTCCACCTGAACCTCAGGAAGAACTTCCTGATGGTCAGAGCTGTCCGACAGTGGAATATGCTGCCTTGGAGTGTGGTAGAGTCTCCTTCTTTGGAGGTTTTTAAGCTAAGGCTGGATGGCCATCTGTTGGGAATGCTTTGATGTGTGTTCCTGCATAGCAGGGGGTTGGACTGGATGGCCCCTGTGGTCTCTTTCAACTCTATGGTTCTATGATTCTATGATTTTATCCCTTTCTAGTGTGTCTATGTGTCCCCAGGTATTTCTGCACATTTTCTAAGGCTCAAATCATAAGCCCATGGAGGAAGTAATCCTAGTAAACAGAGGAGGACATACTTCTGGGTAAACTGGCATAAGATCATGCTATTATTCTTTTTACATGTTAGAGAAGTGTCTGTGCAAAGCCACAAATTATTATAATGTCACAGATACATGGATGCTTTTTTTTTAAAAAAAATCACCCCAGATTTCCAAAAAAAATGAACTCAATAGCACTATGCATAGCACTATGATCCTAATCATAAAAGAATATAATATTACAAAGTGAAATAGGCAAACTATTATTATGGAGTATAGCTTTATAATCCTGAAGAATATTCAGATATTATTCTGCATCAAGGGACTAATGAGCACAATTCAGAAGTTCAGAAATGTTCCCTTCCATGTGTTGAAATACAGACATGATCTATAACTGTGGCCATTATAGGGTTGATGGTGTATTGTTGAGATTGAAACAGCCTTAAGCTGTATGTGTTATCTAAATCAGCTATAGGTCCTTTATAAGGCTAGCATTTTACTGTGAACCAGATTGCTTCCTTTTTGCACTGTATTTTGTTTGACTCTGTTTTGGTGTGGTCCATTTCTACTGTTTGGTATATTTACTATTTTTTTATTATTATTTTGCTTGCCTTATTGCTCTTGTTCATTCTAAAACTATATATTCATTCTAATACTATGACTATATTTGTTTTGAACATTGCTTTGGTATAGATATATTGTTTATTATCTTTTAATAGAGTAGATAAAAAGATTATTTTCAATATTTGTTTGGTCTTCTGAATCCTAGTTTTCAACACTGTGTTGGGATCTGAAATATTTTCTGCATGGCAATAGGGAGTAACATACCAGAGTATTATCCAGCTCATAGAAGATAATGGGAGACCTATGTGTGCAGAAAAGTTGATGGGAAAATATGCAGCTTTAAGAGGCAGCATAACAGATGTATTCAAGGTAATACCTGAAAAATTCTGAATGTGTTAAATGTTACGTTTGGGGAAATGGGAAAACAGACTGGAGCAATATTTGGATGATTTTTAAAATCTTTTTTCTGTCAAAAATGTAAAACCAACCCATTTGTAAAATGAAAGCGATGTTTGAGACTCTGTGGCCGTTTCTGCACTAGACTGTTACAGTGCTATTATTCCATTTCAACATCCTATGGCATCCTGGGGTTTGCAGTTTAGGGAGGGGCCTTTGAGGCCCCTCCCTAAACTGCAAACCCCAGGATGCCATAGGATGTTGAAAATGGAATAATAGCACTGTAACAGTCCAGTGCAGAAATCGCGTGTGTGTGCTGTTGTGTGTCCTTGCATGTTGACCCACTATTCTGGTGTGTACGAAGGAGAAATCTGGATGCAGGTGTACTACACTGGTATGCAACATGTGCAGACAAATGTATCATAGTGTTCAGAATGTGCAGATAAACTAGAGGGTATGTTACTGCCCTGGCTAGCCCAAGCTTGTGGGATATAAAGATATCTCTTGATATCAATAATTCTGCCTCACATACCCATTCCCCTCCACGTGCTTGCGAGGCCCCCGGACAAGCACGCATACAGGCTCGGCCGATAATCGCCGTAATATTCCAACACAATACAGGCAGGCCAGAAATAGCCGACTCACAGCTTTAGGAGACCTCAAAGGCAAGTACCTCCATTAGGTATGCACGCAACTTTCAAAAGATCCTCTGCCCCGTGCTGGCAGCTTGACGATCGAGCTATACAACGGTCAAGCACTCCGCGTTTGCATACTGGCTACCCTATTGACAATTTGGCTATAACTCAATCATTCAAATTCTGACCTTTCGGAGGCTTTGTCTCCAGCCCCAAATCCATTGTTTTCCCCAAGTCCGACCTAGCCTGCGGTCACAATTCTCCTTATGAAAACCCCTGACTTTGAGTGCTTCCTTGGATCGCTGTTGGCTTCCATCCCGCCTTGCTGTCGCTTTGTCCAGCGAGCCTTTCCCTCAGCTCCATGTGCTGAGATCCACGCTCCCCATCTTCTCCGCTTCTAACCGGGCTTCAGGACAGGTGAAGTATCACCCAAACCAACAACTCCTCTAAAAATCCCTCTATCCCACTCCAACCTTTATTTCCTTAGTTATCTGTGTGCATGTGCTGCATACACTGTTTGATTGTGTTTTAATAAAACAACATTTATTATTTCAACTTCTGTGTGCTCCTTGACTCAGCCTGACCCCGTAAACATAGGGTTCAAGATCTCGCTACGTTACCCTGCCTCTCGTATTGCTAGGCTGTGCTCTTGGCTAATTTCCCCAACTTATAACATTGAGAGCGCATTTAGGTGTCCCTTCTGGGACCCCCCAGGAATCAGCGTGACAGGAAATACTGATAGAATTACATCAACATATCATAGGAGTTTAATAGCATTTACGTGCCTTGCTTTCTCCTTCTCTTTACAATATTCTACACTTTCCCCTAATGCATTAAGTTTTTTGAATTCATGAACAAAAAAACATTTTTCCAGTATTACCACTATTAAGAAAAAAAAATCAAGGTTTATACTGGCAAATGATCATACTGTGAGGTAAAACACAGCTGGAGTATACATAATGAGACAACTTTATTGTGTACCAAAATAATTGTGTTGCCAACATGAGGGAGGGAAAACAAGACAAGGATATTTATACCATCCTAATGAGGCCCTGCTCAGAATCCAGCTGTGAAAATTTGATTAATCCACACACCCTCTGGGCCCAAGAAGAAAGAGAATATCCTGTGTTAGGTTTAATTTGCACATCCACTGCATTGAACTGTGTTTCTTACCATCTGCCTGTCAGTGTCAAACATACAGAGCATGCAAACATACAACCCAACAACAAACATCTGTACTATAGTGGTGAAACCATTTGCACTCCTCAGCTGCTGTGGAATGGTAGCATATGTGGAAAAAAATGATAATTGTGTTGATGTTCCAGAAAGACTCTATGCTTAGAAGAGCCAGAAGCCAGTGAGAGGCACTAAAGGTTTAGAAGGGACATATTTCCCAGTTTCTTTCCTGGCACAGATAATAGACCCCTGATAAAGGAGGCGTCTCCCTGTCCTGAACCTTGACCAGAAGCCAGAGTGAAGTGGATGAAGACAATCAATTGTATCCCAAAGCTTCTGAATTTGATATGCTACTGCCCATTTTGCTGATGGGGCCAAGTAGGGTAAGTCTGAAATTAGGCTATAAATATAATCCCTCAGTTGACAGGAAAGGACTCAGGGAAATAATGGTCTGACAATTGCTTTTGTAAGGACAGATGGTAATAATTGTGCAATAAATATGTTCATAATGACTAAGATGGAATTTGACCACCTTCTGCAATAAGCCATTACCAGTCAAGCTGGTAGGATAAAGTGAACATGTTGTAGGGTGAATGAAACATAGAAAGGCCTTACACGCATATTTGCATGTTGACAACCAAAAACCATCCAATATGAACAGCTATGAAGATGTTTGAAATGCCTTTGTTAGAGCCATTGTTCCTAAATGGAATTTAAGTTGGGAAGCATCTGTGTCATTTATCACCACCCCACATACAGAGTACTTAACAAAATGTCCGCAGCACACTACTGAAACCCCACAGAGATTGAGCCACCAAACCATCTACTATTTGAACAAGAACAACACAGAGAGATAATATGAGAGGTGGCTCTACCAATAGGCAGAGTGAAGCAGTTGTCTTGGGCATCAGATGCTGGGATGCAGCAGCAGGTTGTTAAAAGAAAAGAGGTGAGTATTACGCACCAGGCCCTGTCCCCTCTAAGCTTTGCTGCTGACTTCACTGTCCCATCACAATCAGTGCTGGCATAAAGATTCAACAGCCAAGTCAAGTTGGAATGGCAGGGGTGGCATCTTTGCCTCATACAGCAGTAAGTCTGGGGCTGACCCTGGCTGTAATTGCAGATTTACCATCATGTACCTCCTGGCTACTATCCTTGTGGCCTCATTGTTCACGATTCTTTGGTTAACAATGGCACAAGTGAAACAGTGCCTACAAGTCCTATTGCATCAAATCTTCCAATGATTTCCATATCCCTGATATCCACTAACGGAGTAATTGTCTTGGAGAATGGAGAGATCCATGATAGAGGGGCCAACACTGTGTAAACGTGCCTCTGATTTTTAAATTCCTAACTCTTCTGTGCTGATTACCTTTGAAAAGTATGATTCTAATTCTCTTGCTGCATGATTTAAATTCACATTACTTATTTATTTTAACAGAGCCACTACTCTGTACAGATTCAGCCCTACGAATTTCAATATCAGTCTGCAATTTTTTAAACAAATACAGCCCGATCTTTCAAATGAAGTTTTAATATTTTCCCACTTCTTGATTCAGCAGTTTTGCCTTTGATCTCTAAATCCCCTTAACTCTTCATTTGCCATGTTTAGTAAGCACAATGCTCAACATGTTTTTAAAACAGAGATCCTATTGCACCGTAAATGGCACACACTATTAAATACATTGTTGTTGCTGTGTACCTTCAAGTCATTTCTGATTTATGGCAACCCTAAGGTGAATCTATTGCAGGATTTTCTGGGGCTGGACATGTATGATATACCCAAGATCACCCAGTGAGTTTACATGACTGAACAGGGAATTGAACCCTGGTCCACAGTCCAGCACTCAACCACTACACTGCTCTGGCTCTCTGTTAAATAGCATCTAGCTAAAGGCTCTTTTTCCCCCAATAAATGTGATAGCTTGATCCAAACTGGGGCTGCCACACATAGATAAAGGATCCACAGCCTCCCCCAGTCTGTGAGTTTTGCAAACACAAGATCACTTTTGTTCTTCAGATTTTGCCTCTTTTTGTTGCAAGAGTACTGGATAGGAGGGCAATAAATAATAAATAAGTTCAGCATTGCTAAACAAAAGCCTAGAGAGATGAGTGTACTGAAGAGTTTGTCATTTGTTCCCTCAAAAGTACACTTACAAGTTCTAGCGTATTGTAAGATACATCACTGTAGACGCAGAGTTAAATGTACAGGAAATGAATGAAGACTCATTCATAGTGTTGGCTGTGTGTGCAATTGACTTCAGACCATCCAAAAGCAATTGTCTTAAAATGACTATTGTAGTCTGTAGGGCATTGAAAGAAAGAGGATTATATTACTTTCTTGCTATTTCTGTCTATGAAAACAGAGCAGAGAAAGAGAATGTGTGTTTAATGTGTTCTGAAGAAAAGCTGAGGTATCTTTATCTGATGCGAGTAGGGTAACCAAGGCTGGGGAAAGTCACATTTTTGGATGAAGACTTCCAGAATCACCCAGCAAACTTAGGGGATTCTGGGATTTACAGGACCAGAAAAGGCTACTTCTAAAGTCTAGAGTAACTATGGGTTAAGGACAGTAATCTCTATTTGAAACTTTCCTGTCTTGTTTGGCTGCTGCTCAGCAAGGGTGAACAAAAAAGATAAATTAAGACCTTGTAGTGCTAGGCCTAAGTACCCTAAAGGCATCAAATTCTATCTGATCATGGAAGCTAAGCAGGGGCAACCCTGGTCAGTACTTGGATGGGAGTCCACCAACTAATACCAGGTGCTTAGGCTATATTTCAGAGCAAGAAACTGATAAAACCACCTCTGAGTATTCCTTGCCTAAGAAAACCCTACGAAAATATGGGGTTACCATAAATCAACAGGTAGCTTGAGGCACACATACACACAGTGTGTCACCTAATTCTGATACAGTTCTTATTTTATTTAGCACTCTGTATTAATCCACTTTATTGGGTTTCTGTCGTGGTGGTGGTGGTGGTGGTGTGCCTTCAAGTTTTTTCTGACTTATGGACATGCTAAGGCCACCTATCGCGTGGTTTTGTGGGGCTGTGAATGTGTGATACGCCCAAGATCAACCAGTGGGTTTCCATGGCCAAGCGGGGAATTGAACTGTGGTCTCTAGCATCATAACTTAATGAGCAAACCATTACACCATGCTGGCTGCCCCCTGCCGTATTGGGTTAGTATCTGCCATAACTATATATGAGGGGGTTTTATGTCCTGTGAAAGGGTTTGACATAAATTTTAAAACTGCTCCCGCCATGTTAAACTTTAAGTAGACCAGGCAAACAAAACACACAGCCCACAAATCCCTCCCTGCCCCCACCCGGATGTTTTTATAGTCCTTGGATGGAGTCTCTGCTGCCACTGTTTCCACTGTCATCATAAAAAGCCATTTAACAAGGCTCTTCCGTATATATTTTTTAAGTGGGGGGAGGCCTCTCACTTCACAGTTTGTTTAAAAGTGGAAGGACCTTGGTAAAGACGCAACATAGCTTTTCCCACTGAAGGACAGAGAAAAAGGATTACCTGCTTTTCCTGTTCTTATATTGCCCTAGACAAGAGGTAGGGATGAGAATTATGATTCTCCAGGTGTTATTCAGATTGCAACAGCCATTTTCCTGGCATTAGTCACCAATAAATTCTGTGGGACTTCATCCCATCCAATTGTCCAGATTTAGCAGGGACACTTAATGCTCTATCCCCCTACATTTTCAGGTGCTTTTAAAATGTCCCAGTTTCTCTAATCTCTTCCTACTTCCCCCTTTCTCCTCAGCTTACTTCAGCTGCTGCAAACTGAGTTTAAAGTCCAAAAGTAGCTTGCGCTCATTTAATCCAGTAGGGGGAAGAGTTACCAGGCCATACACCCCCATATTTTGGTATAGTTTAATTGGCAAAATATGATTTAATTGGCAAAATGTATTCATCATCATCATCATCATCACCATCATTGTAACAACAACAACAACAACAACAACAACAACAACAACAACAACATAATAATAATAATAATAATAATAATAATAATAATAAATATTTTACTTGTAACCCAGCTCTCCCCAAAGCTCATGGCGGGGTACAACAGAAATTAAAATACAATTAAAAATACACCATATGTTATAATATACTACAAATAGATAAGACCATTTAAAATACAAACATATCACAGTTAAAACATATCATTATTAAAATGCATCATAGGCCCTTTTCACATGTGGGGGGGGGTAAACGGTGTAGAGCGACCTCTCACGGAGGTCGTCTACACCGTAGAGTGGACTGGCGTGAACTACTTTTCGTAGTTTCACACCAGAATCCACTCAGGAGCGGCCGGAACTAGCCGGGCTGCGTGTTTTTTAAAAACCTCTTTTTAGAGGTTTTTAAAAAGCATGGAGCGCGCAGCCCTGTGCCGCTCCGTCGCCCGGCTCTAAAGTGGATCTGCAGGCGCGCGCAAGTGCGTGCCTGCAGATCTGCCGCGGGCGGGCTTCCAGCTGGCGAGCTTCTCTGGTTGGTGGAGAGCCTCCGCCAACCGGAAGCTGCCATCTGCGATGCTGGAGGAGTGTGGAGCAGTGAGCTCGCGCTGCTCCACGCGGCGACGGACTTACCCGGCTGGAGGTAAGCTCCGTTTTTGGGCGTTTTTGCCCGTTTCCCCCCTGACATGTGAAAAGGGCCATAGTTAAAAATAGACTGGGTAGGCCTGCTGGAAGAAATAGGTCTTTAGTATTTTTTTTTCCAATTCAGACAACACATTTCACCCTAAACGTAAAATATGCCCTGCTATGGCCACATGGCCAGGCTGAACAAAAGGAAAAACACTGGATGAACACATGCAACACAAAGTAGGTCAGAAACCCCCTCTAGGCATGGCCAGGCCATAGTCAGGACATCACCAGGTGACTCCAGAGATAATAGGCTTAAGCTAAGCTGGAATTACTCTGCTTTCAGAAAATAGCAATGGGGAAGTTCCCACTAAACCACTGACTGTTTCAATTCTTCTTCCCACCAACCTATAAATTGTTCCATGGTCCCCACACCTGTGCAACCATTACAGAGCTGTCATGACAGCCATTAACTCTTTATCACCTGACATTCAGATTAACACAGCCTGGACCTCGTTGTCCACCCTGAGAACTCCACTGTTTACTCAGCCGGGGAGCCCTTCACACTCATGCCCTCCAGGCAGAAATTGTGTATAAAACCCCCTAGTTTTGAGCAGTGAGAAGCAGTATCTCACTTGCTGGTGGCTATGCTGTTGCTTCAATTCCTGAACAGTGTCTTTAGGTGTGAGGCTAAGTCATATCGCTGTTTCTTCACTGCTCTCTGGATCAGTAAATATCGCTCTTGTTGCCCTTGAAACCTCGCTATCAACATTTTTCCTTCTTTTCTCCTTCAGCTAGCCTGTGTGGTTGTGTGTGTGCCTGCTTCTTATGTGCGATTGTTAATTGCACAAATAAACACATTTAAGTTTACTCTTGAATCTCCAGCTGGTTCTTCCCTGCACAAGACCCCGTAAACATTGGTGGAAAGATCTCGCTGGGTTACTCCCCTCTTGTAGGTCTCCTAATTTGAGCTAATAATTCCCCACCTTGAACAGAGGTACTGACATTGCGGGTGGACCCTTGCATCACCCACGTTTTTGAGGTAACAGGAGCAATCTTGCCATTCCTTGTAGACTTAAGCAAAAGTGAACTGTTGAAGCCTCTCCTAGCCTCATTAATGACTTTTGCCATTTTGCCATTTTGCCCACATTCTGATGTTACATGTCCCCAAATGTGTTGATTTTCATCTGATTGTGATATTGGACAGTATACATTGTGATTTGCCTAAAGTGGGCTAAGAAATCAGTGGCCCTGAAGATACTGTTGGACTGTAATTCCATTGTGCCAAGACGGCAAAGTTAGAAGTGGAGGCAATAGCAGTTGTAGACCAACAACATTTTCTACCCATGCAATAAAGCATACCAGTCTTCATCTGGCAGCGTAGATTTAGAAATAATAGTAAGGAAGGTGAAAAAAGCAGTCTTTGAAAATTGGTTTGGCTGACAGTTATTATAATAGGCTTCTTAAGGTGTTTTGTTTGTTTATAATTTGTGTTTATGTGTATTAATGAGGCATATATAATTTTATGAGGCACTATAATTGCAGAATCATTCCTTCTGCACAGGAAAGAATGCAAATAATTGCTTTGCAATTAGTCTCGTTGGCTTCAATGAATTTCTTCATACATGCAAGTATTAATCACATGAGACTATTTCTCAGTGCCAAATGAAATAGTGGGAAAAGAAAGAGAGATGCATGATATTCTACAAACAAAACTGCAACACAATATAATCACAATCAATGATTCAGAGGTGTGAAACAAGAAGATGAGAAGGCTTTGGAAGCTTTGGGCTGAAATCCTAGTCAATGGGGCAGAGTACAAAGTTCCAAAGTCATATTTAGAATAGTAATGTTCTGACCAATGTTCCAGTGACCATCTATGTATTTCAACATTTCACAGATGAAAACTGGGAGGTGTGGGACCAAACTACATCACAGTGTGGTCAAGATGCCAAACATTTTTAATGAGGAAGAACATACAAGCTAGGAGAGGCTGCAGCAGTTTGTTTTTGCCTGAGCCAACTGGGAAGGGCAAGATTCTGGCTTTCCTCTCACCCCAGTGAGTTGATTGAATGCTTTGTTCCAATGGAAGTAAGCCAAGGACAAAAGAAAAAGTGGAAAGAGGAGAGAGAAATTGGGACATTTTAACAGCAGCTTAATAAAACGGGGTGACAAATTGAGAGTGTTCTTGCCAAATCAAAATAGTTGGAGGGTATGACACCCTGATTCATGGGACAGATGGAGCTTTGCTACTCTCCAGACTGGCCTTGGAGCCATCCTGTTTCACTCTAGGCGGATAGGTAGACTTCTTGTATCTGGGCTACTATAAACATGGGAAAAGAAAAAAACTGCTGGTGTAATGGAGTTAATGCCCTAGCAGGATTCTGTTTGAAACTTAAGGAAGAAAGTACAAATTCAGGGTTACAGTTGAATATTAAGAAAAGAAAAATAATAACCACAGGTGCTTTATGTAACTTTAAAGTAGACAATGGAAACGCTGTAAGAGTTAAAGATTTTCTATTCTTCTTAGCATATTAAATATTAAGAAAATAGTAATAATGATTACAAGTGATTTACATAACTTTCAAGTGGGAGAAGAGGATACTGAAACAGCTAAAGATTTCCTGTAATTTGGTTCAGTCATTGATCAAAATGGAGATTGTAGTGATGAAATCAGAAGACTAAGGCCCTTTTCCGCACCTTACCTGCATCCCGCAACATCCCAGTATCATCCCAGCAGTGCCTTTGCCAGCAGATGGTAGCGGTTGGGACACGCTCCTTCCTTCCTTCCACTGTACAGCTGGCTTCTTCCTGTCCTTCACTGAGGAAGGAAGTGCCCAGACAGCACTTCTGCCCTTTCCGCACAGCCCCAGCCAATGCAACTGTCATGAAAAAGGGGCCTATGATCAGATTTTTTCCGCTAATAGTATAATGCGCGATCGCAATGGCTGGGGACACCACAAAAGTCGGACCACCATGATGTCATGCGGTAGCATGTGCCATAGCCTGGCTTTAATGCATCACCATGCCAGGATGGGGCCGTAGTGCAGAAATGGCCTAAGTCTTGGAAGAACAGCTTCGATGGAACAGATAAGATACCAGAGTCAGACTCATGCATGCCATAGTATTTCTGATTTCTGTGTCAGAGCATGAAAGGAAGTCAGTGAAAGAAAGGTGAAAAGAAGAAAACCAACTTATTTGAAATGTAGTGCTGCAAAGATAACTCTACACATACTGTGGAGCACTAAAAATACAAATGAATGAGTCTTATCACAAGCCTAAACACTCACTAGAAGCTAAAAGACTAAATTGAGGCTGCTATACTTTCAATATACCAAGAGACAACAAGATTCACTGGAGAAGAAGAAAATGCTTAGTAAAGTGGAAGGCAGTAGGAAAAGAAGGAGACCACATTATGTGTGAGTTGATTTCAATCAAGGAAGTCACAGCCCTGAATTTGCAAGACCTGAACAAGGCAACTGATGACCAGGAATCTTGGAGATCCCTCATTAATAGGCTTGACATAAGTCAAAACTGACTTGTTGGCAAATAACAACAAACCACAACAAAGATTCTAGGCTTAACTACCAAAGGAGTAAGGTGCACAGTTTAGGCAAGTTACATTTTGAACTATAGCTGCTGGTGTTCTCCAGGCAGCATGCCCAGTTTTAGTTCCTCCTCCCCAAGGAATTTCTTTAAGCCCTGGAGAAATTAAGTCGCTGCAGGATTCCCAACAGAAATGGCCAAGATCCAATAGTAGGTAGGCAGGCAGTGGTAAACTGGATGCATGAAAGCCTGAGAGAAGTACTGTTCCTCTCAGAAATGTGCTAGCTAAGGATGCATGGGAATGTACTTTCCGTTTCTTTGTTTTTTATAAGAATTTTTTTTTAAAAAAAATTACAAATGGAAAGAACCTGAGAGTGGAAAAAAAAAAGAATGTGGGAGAGACCAAAACTGAGAGATTTGTTCATTGAGGCTTAAAAGACTGAATTAGATTTCCTTTGGATTCATCCACATTACATTACTGTTGAATTAGGATTGCTGCCTTTTCTTCTGAGACATTCCTTGTCTTCAGCCGCTACATGTTAGACAGGTACAATACAATCCACTCCATGCTGAGAACAAGTTACCTAGTGATATAATTCTTGTGACTAGTTTCAAACCCACTTTGCAAAAAAAAAAGGGGGGGGCCAAAATGGAAAAATACTTTTGGTTGTTTAAGGAAAGTCAGCATTAATGCCTGGCACTAATATAAATAGGGTTCTCAGATCTCCAGGCCTGTCCCTGGGTCTCTGGGTCTAAGTTCTCTTCTCCACTTTAGTAGAAGGAATTTCAGGACAAGAACTCTGCCTTGCAAAGTGTGTAAATATTTTTCCTCATTTGCTGGAGTTGGTGTTTTTGATTAGATTGGCATATTCTGAGCAACTGTGGTTAATGCCCAGGGTACCATGCTTAATGGCATCATTGTTAATATCACCAAGATCCAGCAGTCCCAAGGTTTCAGGTTTTGGCACTGAAATCTTAGGCTCTAGCAGAGTTCTGACTTGGGACTTCTAAATGCAGAATCACATTGTGGCTTTCTTTCATGCAGAGTTAGACCATGCTGTCTGGGAATTGTAATCCCAAAAAAATAACTTGCCCAAGTTCATGTGGTTGCAGACTGGTAGGTAGTATCAGAACAACAGCTTTGCATCACTATACTAACATCAGAAGATGTCATTAGTTTGAAATGAAAGTGCAGGTGTGTAAGACCACACCATACAAAACTTCCCAGAGAGCATCAGGTAGATGCCATGTTAGGGCCTTTCCACATTATACTGTTATAGTGCTTTTATTCCACTTTCAACATCCTGTGGAATTATGGGGTTTGCAGTTTACTGAGACCCTAGAGCTCTTTGGCTGAGAATCTAACTGTCCCTCCTTAAACTGCAAACCCCAGAATTCCACAGGATGTTGAAAGTAGAATAATAGCACTATAACAGTGTAGTGTGGAAAGGCCCCTAGTTTTAATTGCATGGTCATAAATTTGCAAGGTTGGTCCTAATGACAAAAATCCCTTAAATGCTTGGTGCTCTTTTGTTCATACTGCACAAACTTAAAAACAACTTTTTTTCTTTGCTCACTTTTTATTTTGAGTGTTATACGAAGAAGTTATTTAAAAGATTAGAAAGTAAAACACATAACAACATTTTTAATGTAAAAGAAGAAGTACTTAAAGGGGAGGCAGTGTTATCTGCAATCTTATTTGCTTTAAATTGTAAATTGGTACTCTGGGATCTATTATCTAATCTATGTAGCTGTGGGTGGACTGGTAGGTGAATCACAGAACGGGATGTTTATAAACCAGATTCCTTCATCAAGTCATTTGCTGTTTCCATTTTTTTCTAGCCCCAGTTGGGCTTCAATACATCAGTTTTAGAAGATGTGTTGTAAAGCTGAAGTAAGGCAATCATGATCAGATTTAGCTGTCACAACAGGGTTCCCATAATTTTGATGAAAATTAATGGAAAGTGAAGCCAGAGTCTGCAGCAAGTTACACAATTCTATTGTTTTTCATATAGACCTATTAACTAGGCTTAGTTGTGAATATGGGATTCTTTTGCTTACAAAATGGAAGTATAAGAGAAAGCTCACATGCTTTACCAAAGAGATTTCTTTTTCTTTTCGATTTCCACTTGTTCAAGCTGAGGACACCATTATTAGGTTCCTTTACTCATTAGGCATGTGGCTAGTGCTGCTTTTCAACATGTGCAGACACCTCTAAACTAGATGCTGAGGTACAAAAAGCTTAGCTCTTTGCTCCCTCCTCCTTACCAAGTGCCTCCTCTTCGAAAGGAAACTGGAGTCAAAAGAATCATGGTCCCAAGCAGGATGAGAAAAACTGTAGCTCAGTGACAGAGCTCATGCTTTGTTTCCACAAGGTCTCAGCTTCAATTCCCACTATCTCCAGGTAAATCTGGAAAACACTCCTGTCTGAAATCCTGGATAGTGTCTGCCAGTCAGTGCAGATTGCACATGGGCAATCAACAGGCTGCAGCCTTTGATCAGACCCTACTTGGAGTACTGTGTGCAGTTTTGGGTGCCACAATTCTGGAGGGATATTGACAAACTGAAACGTGTCCGGAGCAGGCCACCAAAATGGTAAAAGACCTAGAAACCATGCACTATGAGGAGTGGCTTAGGGAGCTGGGTATGTTTAGCCTGGAGAAGAGAAGGTTAAGAGGTGACATGATAGTGTTATCCTGTTTACTGGGGGTCCCATGAGGGACACCAAAATGTGCTCAATGATAGGTGGGGAAGATTAGCTCTGAGCACTGCTTTAGCGTTACGAGAGACAGGGTAACTTAGCAGGATCTTGAGCCCTATGTCTACAGGGTCAGGCCGAGTCAAGGAGCACTCAGAAGTTGAAATAATAAATGTGGTTTTATTAAAAACACAAGCAAACAGTGTATGCGGCACACTCACACAAGATAACTACAGAAATAAAGGTTGGAGTGGGATAGAGGGGTTTTTAGAGGAGTTATTGGAGTTATTTTGAGGAGTTTAGAGGAGTTATTGTCCTGAAGCCCGGTTGGAAGCGGAGAAGATGGGGAGCGTGGATCTCAGCACATGGGGTGAAGGGAAGGCTCGTTGGACAAAGCGACAGCAAGGCGGGATGGAAGCCAAGAGCGATCCAAGGAAGAGCTCAAAGTCAGGGGTTTTTATAAGGAGAATTGTGACCGCAGACTAGGTCGGACTTGGGGAAAACAATAGATTTGGGGCTGGAGACAAAGCCTCCGAAAGGTCAGAATTTGAATGATTGAGTTATAGCCAAATTGTCAATAGGACAGCCGGTATGCAAACGAGGAGTACTTGAGCGTTGTATAGTCAGATCATCAAGCTGCCAGCACGGGGCAGAGGATCTTTTGAAAGCTGCGTGCATACCTAATGAAGGTACTTGCCTTGAGGTCTCCTAAAGCGGCGAGACGGCTATTTCTGGCCTGCCTGTATTGTTTTGTAATATTACGGCGATTATCAGCCGAGCCTGTATGCGTGCTTGTCCGGGGGCCTCGCAAGCACGTGGAAGGGAATGGGTATGTGAGGCCGAATTAGTGATATCAATAGATATCTTTTTATATCCCCCAAAGCTCAGGCTAGCCAGGGCAGTAACAATAGCTATGTTTAAATATTTGAAGGGATATCATATGGAAGAAGGAAAAGCCTATTTTCTTCTGTTCCAGAAACTAGGAAACAGAGAACAACTTCAAACTTCAAGAAAAGAGATTCCATCTAAACATTAGGAAGAACTTGCTGACAGTACAAGCAATTCAGTAGTGGAATACACTGCCTGGGAATGGGGTGGAATTTCTTTCTTTGGAGGTTTTTAAACAGAAGCTGGATGGCCATCTGTTAGGAATGCTTTGATTATTTATTCCTGCATGGCATGAGGTTGGACTCAATGGCCCTTATGGTCTTTTCCAGCTCTTTGATTCTATGGCTGTATGTGGCTCTCGATTGCTTTGTATGTGGCCTGCTGGAACCCTGGAATGGACTGCCAACCATCCTCTTGTCATCCAGCTAATCTGGTGTCACTTGGGACATGCAGAACAGTGAAGAGTGAAGAAATGAAAATCAAGATCAATGGGACAGAGTGAGGTTTAAGCCTCTTGGTACACAGAGACTTGCTGTTTCCTTACTGCTAACAGCACTGGGGAAACACTATGGTGGCAAGAAACTCACTCTTCCTTTCATCCTGTGTACTTGGCAAGCAGGGACAGAGATTCGGAACCTATCCATACTTCCTTTGCTAGTATGGCTGGGCTACAACCCCAGCGTATTTAGAGGATTCTGGGAGTTATAATTCCCCAAAACTAACTTTTTCACGCTCTGGTGTTGTGTACATGTGTCTGTGTATTTATGTAGCCTTTGAGGTCAAAAAGTTGTCCACTTCTGATGAAAACAATACTTGGCTAGATGGACCAATAATCTGACTCAGTCTTCTTTTAGTCCTGTGGGACATGACTTCTCCATACCTCTTTTCTTCTCTTGAAGAAAACTTCATGGTATAGCTGCAGAGGAGCTCCCCAACTACTGAAATGGGAGAAGACAATGTAAGCAAAACAGAAAGAGTATGAGGTAGGAATACAGACAAGAGTACACGAACTGTCAATGGAAAATGAAGAGGCCTGGCTTTTCAAGCACATCATTTCTTTAACCTTGATACACAGGGACATCCATGGTATTCAAGCCTGAATAAATTAAATAGTTGACGTCCACAGGAGACCCAGCTTAACAAGCTATTATGCTCACCATGTCCTGAAAGAAATCAACACATTCATCTTTCAAAGGACATATGCTGAGTCCTGAAGAGTACAGGTTAAGAAATGAATACATTAATAAACCCTGCAGACTTTCAGTGGGAAAAGCAAATTCCTGTTTACATTCTGAAGATAAAGGAGGTGCCTGTAATATTTTCACTGATTGTGTAATGTACAAATATATGTCTGACAGAGATGAATATGCCTCAGGAAACATATGATTGACTGGGAAAAGTTTTGGCTGCAAATCTATAATCTCCAGCAGAAACATGTCTTGGGACAGATCCACCCAAATGAGTTAGCATGTTTGTAGGGCATGAGGCACTGGTTCTCAGCCAGTGTGTATGTATAACGTAACCAAAACACAAGAGTCCGTCTTATATAGTGGCAAACTATTACTCCATCTTTATTTATTTAAAATGTTATTAATTATTTTGTCTAGTTGATATGGTTGTCAAAGCAATGAACACTACAAAATGTTTGAAAAATATTTTAAAAGAAATTTAAAAAACAGAAGCCAGTTTTAAAATCCAAAGACCAGACAGAAGCACATAGTCCCGGCTGCCCATTGGAAGTTCAGCAAGGGTCGAACTGGCTTGACTTCACTTGGGAAGGAATTCCACAACTGGAATTCTCCTACAGAGAAAGAGAGAGGGCCCTGCCTTTACTGATTCAAAATAACAATAGCCAGAAGTTTCCCTCTTCTAGAAAAGAGGGAGAAAAAACAATAATGATTTCAAGAACCAGGATTTCAAATCCCCATCTGAGGACTTTTCTAGCATCTTTGAGATTAACTCAGAGAAAGAAATTTGTAGCGTATGCTTTCATAGACTCAGGCCATTTCCACATGATGTTGCTATATCGCCATAGTAGTGGATTGTTTCCAGGTCAGGAGCTGTGCTACCACACGGTGTCGTCACTATCCAGCTGCTGTCCCATCCTCAAAAGTCACCAAACTGCCCTATTCTATTTCCAGAAAAAATCCATTACGTGCCTCCATTAGCGCTTCAATCCCATCAGCCAGCTCAGTGTGGTACTGTTATAGTGCTTGATAGCACTTCCAGTCGTCATGAATCCAGCAGTGGACACGCTGTGGGCATGCCCAGCTTGTCCCTCCTTTAGTGGCTCCCATGGGTGGTAACTTTGAAATCTATCACCTCTCTATGTTTATTTGAAACTTGTTCTGTGAGTTAAAACTTTGTTTAAATACACTTTTAGGCATTACAGCATGAAAATGCAATGGTGTACTGCCATGTTTAGTATGGCTTCCAAATAAACCAAAAAACCCCCGATCAATCAGAGGCAGTGGGGCAGGGTGAAGGTGGGGACAGCAAGTGGCCAAGGACTCTGTGGTGCAGAAGGAACAGCGGTGGCAATACCGCTACTCATCCACTGAAGGCAGAAGGGTGTGGCAAACTACATTCCTAACCTGACAGGATCACACAAATGGCAATGCTGCAGTTGTAACGGTACATATTGCTAATGGCCTCTAGCGCAGAAATGGCCTCAGTCTACTTTATCAGATGCTATAGGCTTACACAGACTAACATAGCTACAGTCACGTAGGGACATGGGGGGGGGGCAATTTGCCCCAGGCAGCAATGTTTTTAAGGTGTCCCAGCCTATAGCCACACCCCTGCACACCCTGGCCATGCCCCCATGCACAGTGGCCACGCCCCTTGCACCGCAGGCACACCCCCTCCTGCCCCCCCTCCACATAGTCCAAGCTCTGCCACTGCACAGCTATGTATTTGAATATTCATCTGAGGAGTAGGAGGATGCATAATTACCAGCCCAGGGAAGGAGTTCTCTTCTGGAGAGAGCTCACGAAGTTTCCATTCTCCAGAACTCAATTTTTCTGGAAGGCCCTAGTCAGCTCTTATATGTCCAGTAAAGAAGTTACACTTATCACCCTTTGACTATGAAGAGTCAAATCATGAGGACATTAGCCTGCCCCAGAGTGTCCTGCTCTGTTACAGCCCACAACAACAACAACAAACTTCCTTGAACCTCATACCTGAAGCTATCCTGGGTACTAACTATCTTGTCCTGGCTTCTTGTGAATCCTGTTGTAACCAGGTTCCCTACCCAAAAAAAGGTAGATATCTCAACATAAGCTACAGTCACTTTTTAAAGTCACCTATGACAGCACCAAATAGAGACTGGACCTGTGATGCAGATGGGCATACATACCTTTAAGCCCTGCTTTTAATAAAAATCCATAAAATATGAGTGAACTACCAGTGTGAGGAAGATAGAAGACAAGGTTTCACTCACTGCACCCACTGCTACCCTTTTTGGCATTTGTATTTAAGAGGAGTGGCAATATAAGTTTCAAAGAAGAATGACTAAGGCCTTTTATGTACCCTACCTTCTAGTGAAGATGTCCAGTGGGGATCCTGGCAATGGCTCTGCTGGGAAGGGAGTGCAACAGGAGCACTTTCCTCTGCGCTGGCTGGCTCCCTGCAGAAGGGACTGAGATGGCCATGCCTCTTCCTTCTACAGCATAGCTGAGTACTTTCCCAAACTGTGCTGGGGAAGGAAGCACAGCCATTGCAATTCTGTGGCTTCCGCAGGACAGGTAAGTCCAGGATGGAGGTGCAATCTCAGGTCATTGATGTTGTAAATAAAAAAGAAATTCAGAAGACAAAATAGGGAAAGAGAAATAGTATTTTATATATTCTAGTTAAAAGATAAAAATAGCATATAGGTTCTTAATGTACAAAAGGTTAAAAGAGAACATGAGCAAGTTTGGTAAGTTAAAATACAAATACAAAATATATCAAAATGTCAAGATATAATACAATACCATAATGAAGCAGGATATGATACAAACTGCAGCAACAACAGATCAGAGCAAATCAGGAAGTGAAGTGTTCACTAAGATAATGCTACTCTTATAGAGCCTTTACAACTGCTTCCAATAACAGTAGCAGGTGAAGGTCCTCTATAACACCAATAGACCAATTAACACCATAATGACTAAAGTTGTAAGTCTTGTCAGTTCCAACAACTGATGGAGAAAACCCCTCACATTTAATCCATGATCACACTACCTGGGGATGGGAGAAGGACAGGACTGTGACATCATGCAGAAGTGTCATCACAGTCCCGTCTTCCCATCCCCATTGTAGGATGGGTGGATGGTGTGGAAAGGGCCTAAATCACTTAAAGCAGAATTAGATTTCCACCAGAGTTCCACTATGTTCGCTGATTTGAGGAACCATAGTCCAAAACCTAACTTTTCTAAACTCTGATTTAGACAGAGTACAATTGAAAGTGATTAAAATTAAAATGGTTTAATATTGTTGTGACTAGGATTATCTTGCAAATCGCAGTGTCTTGTCAGAGGAGCCTGTGATCAAGTTTTATGAAAGGTCAGAACTCTGTAATCAATGCATATGATGAATGTGTACTACAAGATGACTTGGAAAACCTTAATATTATAATGGAAGATGCAAATAATATTCAAGAAAGGTGATAAAATATTCAAGGGAACTTCAGACTTCATGGCATATTCCACAGGCAGGTAAATGTCATGAACAAACACAGAGAAAGTATCAACAGACACAGAAGAAAATAGAAAGTGTGGTGTAAGATACCTTGGTTTTGTTAAAGAGAAATCCAAGTAACATGATTTCACTGGATTGAATTGCAAATTAATTTATTTGTTTTTAATTTTATGTTTGTTCCTAAGAATGGCTCAAAGATGTAGATTGTTGACAAAGCAATAAAGGAATTTTTGATGAATACTGACACTCACTGGGAAATGTCAACTGTAACCAGTGGGTGAAATTGTAAATAATCTGTGAACTTAGGTTCTGACATTCACAGTAATACAGAATTAAGAACCAGAATTGAGAATCTCGGTGGTATCTTGATGATCTATAGCTTAGTTAATACAATAGATTCTTACAAAGTAACTATAATGGGGCCAGGACAATCCAAAGAATAACATTCTTATTTCCTAGAAGGACATAATTATCAAACAAGTCTCTCCCATCCTTTAAAATCGGTAGTGAGTTCTAAAGCTAGTTGATGTTTCTAAAGCTATATGAGGGGAGCAGCATTCAAATGAGGGGAAATCACAAAACCCTCTGGGAGTATTTTGCGGTTGTTAACTGATGTCAAGTTGGCATCATCAACGTATGAATGAGAGACCCCAGAACTACCCTATAACCAACAGCCATGTTCAACTCTTGCAGACTTAGTGCCATGGCTTCCTTTATTGAGTACATGTATGCATAATGCAGTCTTCTTCTTTTCCTACTACCTTCTTCCTTGCCAAGCGTTATTGTCTTTTCTAGTGAGTTATGTCTTCTCATGATGTGTCCAAAGTAAGACAGCCTTAGTTTAGTCATCTTGGTATCTAGGGACAGTTCAGGTTTCATTTGCTCTAGGACCCATTTATTGCTCTTTTTAGCAGTCTTCTGTATCCACACAACTCTTCTCTAGCACCACATTTCAAATAAGTTGATTTTTCTTCTTCTAAGCTTTCTTCATTGTCCAGTTTTTTCAATCTAAACACATAGAAATTGGAAATACAATGGCATAGGCAATCCTAACTTTAATATTCAATTATATATCTTCAGGATCTTTCTTCATAGCTGCCATCCCAAATTCTAGTTTTCTTCTGATTTCTTGACTGCAGTCTCCACGCTGATTAATAACTGAACCAAAGTATGGAAAATCTAAAACTATTTCAATGTAATTATGTGGTCATTATTTTTGTTTTCTTAATGTTCAACTGTAAACTTACCTTTCCACTTTCTTCCTTTTCTTTCTTCAGTAATTCCTCCAGGTCTTTGCTATTTTCTGCTAGTAGTATGGTGTCAGCTGCATATCATAAACTGTTGATGTTCCTTCCTCCAGTGTTCATACCTCCTTCGTCCCAGTCTAATCCTGTTTTACGTATGACATATTCAGCCTACAAGTTAAACAGATAAGGTGATAAAATGCAGCCTTACCTTACCCCTTTGACAACTGGAAACCATTCCCATTTCTCCATATTGTGTCCTGACAGTAGTTTCATATTCTAAGGACACGTTATGCATTGAAACAATCAAATGTTGTAGCACTTCTGTTTCTTTAAAACCAATCCATAGTTTTTCCTGCTATACACAATCACATCTCTCCTCACTATTAATGCCTTCCCATTTCTTCTCAGGTTTTCATTTCCTGAGTGAAACACTGTGTGATTATCTGACTCAAAATGTCCCATTCCTGTCTACTTTAGCTCACTCACCCCCCAAGTATTGCAATGTTTATACATTCCATTTCTTGTTTTACTATGTCTAGCTTCCTCTGATTCATGCTTTTCACATTCCACGTTCCTATAATATGTGTTGTGCAGCTTCGGACTTTCCTTTTATCTCTAAGCATGTCAACAACTGCAATCCAGTTGCATCATTAGCCACAGTGGTATCCATAATTATCCTCTGCTCTTCGCTACTAGCTCACTGAGCACCTTCTGATGCAAGAGTGTTATCTTCTGGCACTATCTCTTGTTTCATTTTGAATTGTCTCATAATGGGGTTTTCATTTGTAAAAGATATTCAAAAGGGCTTTATTGTGCCTCCTTCTGTGCAGCACTAACAAGCGTTAGCTATGGTGCCACTGCTGTTATCACTGAGAAATGCTCTGTCAGTGTCACACACACGCACACCCCACATACACTACTGCTGCTGCCCAGTAACTTTTTGGCATATTTAGTCTAGCTCTTCAACAAAAGCCTGACATAGAAGACCCTCCTAACAGCATTGCTACCCATCAGCATAGCCTCTTGCCTCACAGAAGCATGCAATCCCGCCACCACAAAAAAGTAGTCCCATGTTGAGGAGAGTATTTTAGTGCTCCTAAAGTAGTACTTTACTTTAACCAACTTCTTTTGGAGTGTTGTATATGGACACAACAGATCTACCATTATGTTCCAAGTGATGCCTGATGCACAGATCTTCTCCAGCTGCTACTCTTCTCTGTTCCATTCAAAAACAGATATTAAACTCCTTGAAGGATGAAAAAGCTGTGTATGGCAAATCTGTCTGTTCATGCTACAAGGGGCTATACTATTGCTGTGACATAAGCAACTGCTGGGGAGTGCATGGAAACTCGGCTGATCAAAGGGAACACGTAACACCCTTGTTGCAACAGCTTCAGTGGTTACCAGTTCATTTCCTGGCACAATAAAAGGGCTGATTATAACCTCCATAGACCTAGTCTGGACCCAAGCCATCTATCTGGAAGAGTGTGGCCAAAATAGTGGTACATCCAGCAGTTCCACAGCCATCCTTCAAGTTTCCTGTTGACTCATGGTGACCTCATAATTTCATAGGGTTTTCTTAGGCAAGGAATACTCAAAGGTGGTTTGCCAATTCCTTCCTCTGCAATATAACCTACAGCACCTGGCATTCATTGGTAGTCTCCCATCCAAGTACTAACCAGGGCTGACCCTGCTTAGCTTCCAAGATCAGAAAGGATCTGATGCTTTCAAGGGCTTAGCTGACCAAAAAGAACTAGCTTTCAAGGCAATGAAATCCTTTACTTGCTTTGCGTTCAAGAAAAAAGTAGAAGTTGATGAAACATGATTTGTAGATCTTGGCATAAATATAGGTATTTATGCATCTCTCAAAATAACCTTGTTAATTCAGTTGACTTGAAATTAAAAAGGTAATCACACTGTGTGAGATATAAATGTTATATACCATTCTTAGCTACAAACATGAAATATTCACCATGACTGCATAAGACAATTTCATTTGTGCCTAAACAAAACATTTTTTTAAAAGAAGGAATGAAGCACTTATTTTTAAATTGGAAAGGACTGCCTCTCTTGACCACACTGAACCATAAAGAAACAGGAATGTGCATTTTTCATTTGGGGCACGGATTTAAGCCCACATGAATAAATGATCGTATTTCCCTATGAATAATTCATGCTGTTTGTAACTAACGCTTGCCTCTGAATTTTCACCAGACTTTTGGAATAGAAACGTGTGACTAGTTTCACCTATGCCTTGCCAAGGGAGTTTTGGCAGTGTATTCCTTCCAAAGCAACCCTCGCCTGCACGCTACCTGGCAATGCTCTTTTGAACCTGAAGAGAGTTTCAGAGCAGGTTGTAGTCTGTCTCAAGAGAGCCAGGTTGGTGGAGTGGCTGGACCGGCGTTGGACTACGGCCCTGAAGAATAAGGTTCGATTCCCCACTTGGCCATAGAAACCTATCAGGTGACCTTGGGCGCATCACACACACTCAGCCCTAGAAAACCCCATGATAGGTTCACAGTAAGGTCACCATAAGTTGGAAATGACTTGAAGGCGCACAATGACAGGAAGTGTGTCTCAAGGTATGCTACCCAGATACAGGGAAAAAATTACTCTCAGAATTCCCTATTCAGCATGGTCAGCATTAGGGATTTCAGGAGCTGTTGTCTAAATAATATTAACAACAGCAGCAGCAGCAGCAACAAAAACAACAACACCTTTTATTGGCTACTGCCATATTTACCTGGCATTGCCTGGGATTTTATTTTCTTCTTAAGAACTCAGCCAACTGTCTTCTCCAGTACCTGTAACTTTTCCCCATATTCCCCAATCCAATCTGTATTCAGAGCATTAACCTATAGAGGTTGGGTTCCTGAGAGAATACACTGTCTTCCTCCTTTCTGCTAGGCCTCATCTCCATAGCAACCAGCCTCTTCTAGTACCTGTAACTTATCCCCACATTCCCCAGTCCAATCTGTATTTGTAGTTATTAACATGCAGAGGTTGGGTTCCTGTCCTCCTCCTTGCTGCTAGGCATTGTCTCCATAGCAACCAGCCTATTCTAGTACCTGTAACTTTTCCCCATAGTCCCCAATCCAATCTGTGCTCTCTGGCGATGTTGATGTACTGGCTTCTGATTTTTTTTACTTTCTGTTGAATTTGTGCAATGGCTTTACATTTTTCTGGAAGCATTTTTTGTTTTGAATTTCAACTTTAAGATTCCTCACATATGGAACCCATACAATCTACTGTGTGAGGCAAGAAGACTTTGTAACTAAGTTATGTATGTCACTTTAATTTTTCTCACATATGCCTCCTCAAAATTTTCTGGCATCCTTATTGATGGTGGGCCTCGTCTCCATAGCAACCAGCCTGAGGCCCAAGAGCTCTTTTGCTGAGAATTCTAAAGGACAGGTGTCTGAATCTGCTTATTTTCCTGTTGTCTCCCTATACTCCCCCTCTCTGCTTTCGTATTGTATCTATTAAGCCATATGCTTCTAATCATAGACTTTCTAAAAATCTCTTTGAAAAAACCTGGATCTTAAAAAAAACTTTGTGCCTAGAAAACTGTATATATTTCAAATCAAAGAATAATGATAATGGTTTGACAGGTGAAGGGGGAGGGATTAAGCATGCATTTGACTCTGTCAATGAAATCACTGCAATTCAAAATGTGCATAACTTTGAGTGGGATATTCTCCATATGTTTCTGGAATACAGTCAGAAAATGAACTCTTCTTATAAGTATGACTACTTTTTAACAAAGGAGTAAGTTTGTTCTTTAAGGAACCTAAATATTCTGTCTGATCTTGGAGGCTAAGCAGGACCAGCACCGGTTAGTATTTGGATGAAAGACCGTCAACAAATATACCACATGCTCTAGGTTATATTTTAGAGGAAAGAACTGGCAAAACCACCAGAGAAACCACCTTTCTCTGCCTAAGAAAACCCTTTTAGAAGATTCATGAGGTTGCCGTAAGTTGACAGGTGACTTGAAGGTGCATACACATACAAGTCTATCCTTTAGGCCATTTGGAAAAATTAAATTGGAATTTATCTCAAACTCCTTCTCATGTTAGAGTTTAGAAAATATAGTAGTCCCTTATGCCTCCCCACATCACCACTGATCTGATTTTCAACCATCATTTGTGTGTATATGTGATGACAAGTGGTTAATTTGCAACAGGAAGAAACACAGAAAGATTGCATCACATCCAAGATTTTTTTTCTTTCTCATGCTCTAAGAGCTTGGTAAAACTCCATGTACCTGGTTTCAGATCTTGCAAGCAGCTTACTTTCCACCTCAGAATCAAGTGTTGGGAATGAAAGAATTGGTAGTTCTACAAATTTGTGAAGTGGTAATTCTGCAAATAGAAACAAATCTAAAAGGGCTAACTGTGGGTTTCTCTAATGCAAGGCAAATTTATCAGGAGATTGTAGCATTTGTTGCTGTACTTCTAGGGTTTTTTGAAAAAAAAATACTGTTGTTCCAGATTGCTTTTTGGCAATTCCATCAACAGCTGCAGCACTTTATTCCCACCCTCAAGTGGATTTCTTTTTAATTCTGATAACTATCGGAATAGCATGTTGTGTTCTCTTCTCCTCTTTTCAGATTGTCAGATTTTTAAACTAAACTACTTAACATATTTTTTCATTTTTTTAAAAAAATATTGTTATTGTTTATTGTTTTAAATTGATAATTTTCTAAGCTGCCTTTGAGATGTTCAATGTCAGGTGAGATATAAAGGTAAATAAATAAATAAGGAAACTTTTATCCATATATAGTATCTCCGCCGTCTGGGTATTTCAGTTCTAGTGAGAGATGGGGATACTCATTAGCTAAACCACTGCACAGAACTGCCTGCTGCTTTAGACCTCTTACCTCTTTTTATTACTGCTAACTAATTTTAATTGAATAAGGATCTGATTAGGTCTGGTTGCCAAGTAGCAAGATTGGTTATTGAGCTAATTTGGAAATGTCATAATATCTTGTCCATTTCACAACAGAAAGACATACTGTGATCCACATGTACTTCTTCAGAAATGAAAACAGCTAGACTGACAATTTTTATGCAATATGGTATCCATTTATTTCACATGCTTGCAACAACACAGATCAGCTTCATATCCCAGTCTCTCACACTGATCTCTGGAAAAACATGACACATATAAATAAGCAAGTTTTGAAAGGTCTTGTAAAAGTTTAGTTACCTTTGGTTTGATTCTCTCTCCCTCTGTTATAACCTCCTGCTGAAAATTCTAAGAAATGAGAAAAAAGTTTCATAACTTATTTTCTTGTTATCTTGTTATTCTGCAAAACTAGAGCTAGGGCTGATGACTGATGGCTCCTATGTCAGTGTGGCAATGAGTCAATTCCAGGTTTTTGGTCTGAATTTTAAAGGAAAGATCCAGGATACTAAACTCTATCCCCAAATTAGATACCTTAGATAACTCTTTAAAGGTTAGGTCTAAAACCTAAAGCAGATTCACCACCTCACTAGTGCGGGCCCATTTCCATGCTACACTGTCATAGTGCTATTATTCCACTTTCAACGTCTTGTGGAATTCTGGGGTTTGTAGTTCACTGGGGCCAAAGAGTCTCTGGCTGAGAATTCTAAATGCCCCTTTCTAAACTGCAAATCCCAGGATTCTATAGGATGTTGAAAGTGGAATAACAGCACTGTAACAATATAGGGCGGAAATGGTCTGGGAGGCACAGAAAGTTAGATGAAGAAAAGGGAAAAGAATACATCTTCTGAGAATCTGTTCCTCAAACCAGACCTTGCCCCGTTAAATGTAGTGTTTTCAATATATGACTGTGACAGATGTGGCCTCTAATTTTCATCAAATTAAATAATGTTTAAATAGCGCTTGAGGGAAAGAATGCTTGAGACAAGGACAAAATCTGGAGTTTGTACACAGCTTGAAACACTTCCATCCATAAACATTAAATTGCCTACCAAACAGCTGGGGGAGAGTTTATGTGCTACTTACTCTCTGGGGAATAATTCAGCGATGTCCCTGTGAAATATCAGTGACCCACCTCATCAATTGTTGAAGTTAGATGCATGGGAGGGAGTGAGGGGGTTCATTTCTCCTAAAGCCAAGAGGCAAAATATGTATCTTTTACTTGTGTAACAGTCAGGTTGGCTTTTATGAGTTTTGAGTAAGCTCCATGCCTTCATGACTAATCAAAAACACACCGTGTTGCATATCTCATTTTGTGTATTGCCAAAGCAGAAGAAAATCGAAATCCAAAGCTGTGATATAATGAAGGTTTATAAAATAAAAATAAGATAATCACAGTCTAAGCTTAATCACTGCCTAAGCTCAAAATGTTGATTTCAAATATTACAGGGCTGCAGTTGTGGTGGGGCCCCATGTTAAGGGTGCATTGGATGAATTGCACTTTGCCATTAGAACCTGAAAAGATTTGGGGAGTAGGTGGTACTGCTTATGCTGAGAAACAAACCAACCATCATTCAACCGACTGATCCAAAACTTTGTAGTGCAGGCTTTACATCTTAGAGTAACCCATCCCAATTTTAGCATATAATGCATGCTCACCAATCACTTTAATTAAATCCTGTTTTTATTCCAGTACTGAGATCCAAGCCAACTTGCAGGATAAAAACAAGCATTTTAAGAGTTTATTAGAGTTTTGATGTGTAGCTTCCAGAAGCTGAACAGGTATTGTCCTATTCTCAGTAGTAGCTCTTTTGCACTCTATCAGTCTGTGTTTGGATGGTATGGGCGGCCATTTGGCAACTTTCTGTAATGGGTAATGTTGTCTTCAGATGTGTAGATTCCATGTGGCTATTCCAGTGAACAAACAAATGTGGGCCTTAGGTCAACTACCCTGCCATTAATGGCCATCTAGCCCCAAGGTCACAGTGAAGCGGGAATCACAGCCTAGGATATAACTTTATATCCACACTGCCTAAACATCTCTGTTATATGTATTGTCCTAAACAGGAATGGGCAATTGTGAAAAGGTTAGGTGGCCGTATTAGTCCTCAGAATACCTTGCAGGGTTGCAATCCACACCAGAATCCCCCCCCCCACAAAAACCTACTCCCCGTTGGTCCTAAACACTCTCTAGGGGTGTGGGAACATTTTTGCTATGTCAGTGCATCACTTCCTGTTCAATTCTTGTTTTTGGTTGTTTTAAAGGCCTCTCTTAGGCTTAAATAGGCCCGAGGGCAAAAATGTGGCCAAAATGCCCCCGCACACCTCCTAGAGGGCATTTTGGGGCAAAAACCTCTTGGTTTTGGGGGGCCTGTAGGACTCTTGGGGGCTATAGAAACAGCCATGGGGGCATGCAACACTTTGCCAATCCCTGGCCTAAACAGATGCAAGTTCCTATTACTCTGAGGTCTCCGTAAACACGGGAAAAACTTGACACAGTATATTAAAATGGAATTAATTGTCAGTAGAGTTAAGATACCCATGTGGCTATTTACAAAGATATTAGCTGATATCCTACCTGAAGTTTACATAGAATAGGTATTACACAGTGGTTACTCTACACCACCCATTTCCTAAATACTGGCATTGTGCCACCGATGGTGTACCTGCCATTGTGCTTGGTCGCTGTCCTGTTTTGCAACAGAGGAAGCACAGTGGCTGTCTCATCAATCTCAGTAAATCAAGTCATATATTAAAGGCACTAATAAATATTCCATCACTGGCTGAGAACATATATGTGCCAAGATTACACTTGCAGGACTCATTTACCCATGAACAGAACACATCTATTGCGTTGAAAAGGTACAACTACACAGGTAAGGGAATTCCCATGTGCATATGACACCCACAGCATTCCAGCCACTGTTCCCCAAAACTTGAAAGCATTAGAAGCTGCTCAAAAGTCAATGTTTTGCATTGCAAGGGGACCTTTTGAAAACATGCACCTTACCCAGTTTATCTCATTTCATGGAAGTTGTCTTTTCACTCAAAGTGAAATCTAGGGTCTACTCTATTGTATTTTTTTACTGTAATATCCTCTTATATAGATACATTTTCTCTTTATTAACAGATACCTTTTGGAAGTTCAGTCTTGTAGGGAAGGAATTATTCCACAACCATTGTTTTGACTCTGAACCAGTATGCAACTAACCAGATCACTTCAGTTCTCACCATTACATAACATCTCTCAAGTTGTGATCTTTTGCACAGTTTTTATGCCATCTAGTGGTCAAAATGGAAAAAAAAAAGAATCATGATGGGTGACTATTTAAATTCCCCACCCCCAGGGTTTATTATTCAGATTTCTTTCTTCCCCTATCTCCTAGTCCAGTTGGATTATAATATAGATTTTCTATCGCCATACCAATTCTCCAGAGAAAGTCATAGCTCAGGTGAATTTTGAACTTGGTTCTCTCTCACATATAAACCAAAAACCAAGCAACACTACTCATTTTCCAACCATCATCATCATCAAGAATAACAACAGGGTTGGCTTCCTTGCTCCAGAGCTATAGCCCTAGCCCAAAGCTCTTTATCAACACTGGTACATATCTACATAACCTACTTAATTGTATCTCCTGTCCCAACCTCATTTACCAGGCAGAAGCCACACTGAGAGACAGAGGTTTGTTCAGTTGGTGATTGGCAGAAGAGGATAGCATTTCCATCCTGTTGTGAGCAACCCTGCAACAAGGAACTGCAACAAAGGACATGCTTCTGATTGTTACAGCCTCACTTGCTGGTAGAAGCAGAAAGGCAACATCCTTCTCCTAAACCCTGGTTAGCAACTGAACAGACTTCCACCTCCTGGTGCAGCTGCTCTCTGATAAAGTAGCTTTAGGAGGGCATCATGGCAATTGCACCAGAGTCATGACTATGTAATGTTAGTGAATAAGGAGCTATGATGGATTCATAACTCTAGGGCCCTTTCCACAGCAACCTTCCCCTCCTGGAGGAGGATGGGACCGCAATGACACTTCTGCATGATGTTGTCACAGTCACATTCCTCTCTCATTCCGAGGCAGCACAATCACAGGTTAAATCATTGATGGGTTTTCCCTGTCAATGACCTACTATTGCACCACCCTCCCACACTTACCTGTCCTGTAGAAGGGCAGGAAGTGCGATGGTAGTGCTTCTGGCTGCACTGCGGAAGGAAGTGGTGTGTCCTTCACACTCCCTTCCGCAAGGAGCCAGTCCTATGCATAGGGGAGCACCGCTGTCGTGCTTCCTTCCCAGCAGAGCTGCTGCGGGGATCACCACCGGATGCCACCACAAGAAGGTAAGCTGTGGAAAGGGTCTAGATTACAGATCTGGAACCTCAAAATGCCAGCCAACATTTCACTTGTACACAACATTTGTACTTGTACTTGTTCACAACATTTCACCCTAAAGCACAGAGCAGTATTACTATTTGCAAATGAGGGCCTGAGGCTTTGAGTTTTTCCTAAGGTTCATCATCCTACATTAAGAACAGGGATGTATATCTTCCCCTATTTGATTCCTTCTTACGTTCTTTGCAGGTGAGAACAAAGTATTTCAAAAGTTTCTCTTTACTAGGTGAGATTATGAGAGATATTGCACATTTTTCCCAATTATGTTTCAAATTCTGGAGCTTTTTTGAGACAATTTCATTTGAGCAAAAACATTGCTTTTTGAACATTTTTTTTTTTTTTTGGTAAAACTTTTGCCAAAAGAAAAAAAAGTCCTAAAACTCTTGTAGTGGTTCACCTTTTCTTCCCCTCATAGGAAATCTCCACGTATTGAGGATGAGAAAATATGTGTGTATTCTTCACATTCCTAATTAGACACTAGAAACTAGAGACCAGAGAATCACTGATTAAGAGGCAGAGCTTCCATCTTGAAAATACTTGTGATAATTCTTTTCATGGCACAAATTTGAATGGGTTTCTGTTGCTTGAATGGTATCTTCCAATGAAAGCATTGCTTGTTATCCTCTTGGCTGTAGAAATTTGCATATCTAGATTACTGTTTTTACCAAAAGGGCAAAGACCTAGTTTTGTATTATTTTTCTCTTAGCATTTAACAACATCTGATATGAGATAATCCCTGAAAATCCACTAGAGCTGTTAGGATATGAACTGCCTATTCCATTGTAGTTATAGTGTTCTTTTGTGAGTATGCATGTAACTTCAAATTAGATTATTTGTTGAATATGAGCCATGTCATCCAACTGATGTTTGTCACTGAATTACAGCCTTCCTACCCTTTCCTGTCCCCAGAGCTGGGACTGGATGAATCATTCAGATGAATCACAGCTCATTTTTGGACACTATCCCATGGTAGAAACCAAAATATATTAATATAAGCAGGTGAAGTTCTCATCAACGTGCCCTGTAATCTGTGCACTCATTTCACTGAGAGCGCATGCATTTCTAGCATTCAATACACTTTACCACAAAAGCATTAATGTCATTTTAAAAGAAACAGTTCCCACAACACTTGCCTTGTTGCTTAAGTTTTTGAAGAAAAACACCAAACCTCCCCTCATTTCTGAATCATAAACACATATAGGCCACTTCCACACTAGACTGTTCTAGTGCTATTATTCCACTTTCAACATCCTATGGAATCCTGGGGTTTGCAGTTTAGGGAGCGGCCTCAAAGGCCGCTCCCTAAACTGCAAACCCCAGGATTCCATAGGATGTTGAAAGTGGAATAATAGCACTAGAACAGTCTAGTGCGGAAACGGCCTTAGTATGACAAGTGGCCCACACACAAGACATTAGGCCTTGGGAAAAATACCAGCAAGTAGCAAAATGACTAACTCCCAGTTAAGCCACTTTGAACTAATGGAGACTAGTCCTCATGGCCACAGAGATAAAGATGACTGTGTTAGAGAAAACATTTCTGAAATGGATCTCAGTGCCTAGGCACACTCAGTTCCCAGTCCGGGGGGGGGGGGCATTTCACTCTCTGAATGTTTTGAGCTACAGCTTCCATAATCCTTTCCCACTGGATATGCTAGCTGCGGCTTCTGAGCAATGCAGTTCAACAACATCTAAAGGGCCACATGCTGGCCATGCATAGCTTTGTCTGAATTTCCTTCATTCCAAACATGCATGTGTACCTATGAGCCAGTGTGCTACAGTGCCCAGAGTGTTAAACTAGAAATCCAGGAGACCAGAGTTTGAATCCCCATTCATCTGTGGAAACCCACTGGTGACTTAGAGACCCTATTCATATACATTTCAACTTACATAGGCTTCCTTTAACAGGCATTCTACTGAATGCATAGACATAGATAGACATGTGGGACAGACACAGTATGTATGGAACACTTCTCTGCAGGACCTGGGAGAGAGTCTTTCTTTGGACTACGACTTCCACAATCCACTTCCTCCTCCCAAGCAGCACAGTCATTGATCTTGCTGCCTGAAGGGTTCTAACGATCCAGTTCAGAAAGGCTGTATTTAAATTATGTCCATCTGTTCTTGGACTGCATTCAGAGAAACATGCATCATATTCTTGATTCAAATCAAGGCCACCCACTCTTTGTGATTAGATATTTGGGGCCACAGTATAAAAATTAGTGTGCTCTCAATGCCTTCTGTATAGCAACCCTGTGAGAGAGAAAAAGAGAGAGAGGGAGATCCGTCCATCTCTCTCTCCCCCCGCCCCCCCATGTCTAAGGCCCTTTCCACATGTGGGGGGGGGAAACGGGCGAAAACGCCCAAAAACGGAGCTTACCGGCAGCCAGGTAAGTCCGTCGCTACGCGGAGCAGCGCGAGCTCGCTGCTCCGCAGTCCTCCGGCGTCCCAAATGGCGGCTTCCGGTTGGTGGAGGCTCTCCACCAACCGGAGAAGCTCGCCAGCTGGAAGCCCGCCCCCGGCAGATCTGCAGGCACGCACTTGCGCGCGCCTGCAAATCCGCGTCGGAGCCGGGCGACGGAGCGGCGCGGGGTTGCGCGCTCCGTGCTTTTTGAAAACCTCGAAAAAGAGGTTTTTAAAAAACACGCAGCCCGGCTAGTTCCGTCCGCTCCTGAGTGGATTCTGGTGTGGAACTACGAAAAATAGTCCACGCCAGTCCACTCTACAGTGTAAAAGACCTCCGTGAGAGGTCGCTCTGCACCATTACAGAAGCCCGGTGTGGAAATGGCCTAAATGTTGATTGCTGGACCATATTAACACCCCTTCAGACCTTCAATACATGGTGAATAAACAGGCCTAGAAGAGGAGTGGGATCAAAGCAGCAGGATTCCCCTCTCCCCCCACACATTTTCACATTTGTATGAAGACTAAGAAAGTGTTTATCTTCTTTGAAGATGTTCTCTGTCTTTTCTACAAGGAAATACATCTGTCCCAAGCAAAAGATTCAAGCTCAGATTTTGTTTGGGAGGAATGTGTTTGTTTAACATATTGCCTTTGCAGCTTGCTCTGCCTTCATCACATCATTCATTCAGAGAAGAGACTCCCTGCTGATGGAAAACTGGATCATGGGACTCTTAATAAGAAACTTATTAAGGCAGCCAAAGTGAAGATATTTTTAAAACCTAGTCTTCTAAATTATAGACATGCAGCTGTGGTGTCTATTTTTGCATAATAGAGACCTTTGAGATAGTAATCAAAGAAGAATTTGAAATGGCTATTTATAAAAAAGTTACTTTCCCTTCATGCAAGCACAACATATTGCTTTCAAAAGACTGTTTGAAGAACAGGAGTTCTGGTTTTGGGGAGTGTATGTCCAAATATTAAACATTGTTTTTGATATTAGAGCAATTACTGGAATTTATTGCATGGGACACTGTGTTATTTATCACAAATGAAGGACAGTGGAGATATTCTATCACTGCAGGGTGTATATTGGTGCTTGGTTGTTTTGGAAATCCCAAATATTTTTATGAACAGGACCTCACAGTGAAATGACTTTGCTCAAAAGATAGATAGAGGGTGTTTTTTTTTTTCAAGCTTTGTTCATCTCAGTACATAAATTTCAGGGTTTGTTTGCTTAAAATAATAGTTTTGTGTGTTCTTCTTCTACATGAATTACTTTTGTTCCCTTATTGCCTGCCCACACCCTTTTGACCACACTCTGATGTTGCTCAGAAACATGTCCCAATTTTCATGTATAAAACTGTGAAGGGTACGTAAGCTCATGAGACCTGAACCATTTCTAATTATGTCTGTCTGTTGTTTCTTTCAAAGGGAGCTTTATTGTATTTAATTGTTGCTTTTACTTGCTGCTATCTTGAGTGGTATGTCATCACCAAAAGGGTGGGAAATAAGTTTATCTCTAAATAAAAATATTTTTTTTTTTAAAAAATGTCAATTCAAGCCTGGTCCTATCATTAGGCAAAGTGAGATAGCTACTTCAGGAGGCTTATGTCAGGTGTAAGTTGCTTTTTAAGGACCATAATCCCCAGACAGCATGTAGGAGTTGTGGCCTGAAAAAAATAATTTCAAATCTCTAGTGTGAGGGTGGGTGGTCAGGTGAGAAATTACAACATACATGCCCTCTCCATCTTGAGCTGATGTTCCAACAGCAGTTACATTTGCTTGTTGCTTGGAGACTGAGGGCCTTTCTGCAATACGTAACTACTGCACTATGATTCCACTCTAACTACCATGGCTACCTCCTGTGGAATCCTGGGGTTTGTAATCTTGGGAAGTACTGGAGCTCTCTGGCTGAGAATTCTAAATATTCCTCCCTAAACTGCAAATCCTAGAATTCCATAGAACAGAACCATGACAGTTAAAGTGGAATCATAGAGCAATTGTTACATAGTGCGAAAAGGCCCTCAGCTGGCTGCCTGGCTGTCTCACATCTCCCCAGGCAGTAGCGATAGTGCTCCTGGAAAGCTTTCTGGGTTTCTTGTGTGAGCCAGCAAAGGGACATTTGGAACAGTTCACACGCTTCAACAGGCCTCATGTTTGCACGTGCATTGCCCTACTTATGTTACCAATGCTGTTGGTAGAGCCCCTGATGCTCCACTCCAGCATTTGTTCTGAGTGGGCAATGAGCAGATGCCAGGCAAAGCAGTAGAGGAGCAACAATGATGTGCAAGAGGAAGATGGAGCTATGGGGCCACACAACCTGCTCCACCCTTTCCTTCTCCTCCAGCAGGATAATATATTGGCTCAGCCCTGATTGCAGGTACTACAAACCTATAGTCTGAAATGGGGTCCTCCTCCTTTTCATAATGCAAAGTTGTTGTTTTTTTCTTTTTGGCACTGGTTCATGAGTGTATCAGTTTACACTGTAAAGGTCACAGTCATCATCGTTTGCACTACTTGAGAGACTAATGAATAGTCCCCTGGCTTCAAAACAAAATAAAACAAAATCCTGAAATGCAGCATGGATTTAGAGTAATAGGAACTCTCTCTCTCTGTGTACTCATGTGTATATTAGAGTGGATTTAACTTTCCCATGGGCTGTGTGCAAGGAGAAAGATCTGTATAGTTTCTTTTCTGGGAAGAATGCTGAAGGGTGATTTTGGTGAGAAATAAAATGTGGGAAAATCTTGAGTGTTCCTTCCACCATACCGCAGCCCTGATCACATTTTCAGATTACTGCCACCAGTAAGATGTTATAATTTTAAAAGTCTGGACATTTTTTTTTGACAATTATTAACAAGCCAGGTAGACTGTAAAGCTTGCCTTTAAAGCTGTGAGCTGTGGTTCAGAGATGGTGGTGCACCCATCCAGAGTCATTCAAGGTATTCCCAAACAAGGCTTTTAGGATGCAACCTCTCTGCCTCATTTGTAGTCCCCTTATGCTTCTCGGTCCTTTCTTCTCTCTTTCTTCTTTAACAAAGAAAGTTTGCCACAGAGGGAAAGAAAGAATAGCTGCCCAGTGTCTTTGATTCAGTAACGCTAGGACCTATCTTTCTGAATGCATTCTCTAAAGGCTGGCATCTTGTTAGCATCTTATGCGTGTGTAAGTTTTCTTACTCCTGAAGTTGTACTTTTTTTGGCCAATGTGTGTTGCACATTGCAAATGATTGCACATTGTGCATTTATTGCATGGTTGTGCATAGTTGTGCACTGCCTATCAATACACAATGGCCATTTGGTTTTCCCACACTGCAGTTCTGTAACAAGTGATGTATAACTCCATGAGCATAAAGCTTATCACACTATACAGTTACAGTGCTATATTCCACTTTAACTGCCTTGCTGCTTTCCAGCATCTTATTGAATCCTGGGACTTGCAGTTTAGGAGTGTTTTATAGCAACAGAGCTCTTGGGCTTCACTAAACTACAAACTACAAACCCTAGAAATCGACAGGAAGTTATGGCAGTTAAAATGGAATGAAGCATTTGTGATAAGGATCTGAAGTTTCTTCAATGCAGGATTTTGGTCAAAGGTTGGATCTAATAGTGTCATTCTCTTTGTACCTTCCCCCTCTCTGCCACCCTTCCATGTATCCTCAAAATCTGCTCTAGATTGCAGAGCAGTTTTGGGGCAGTGCGGAGGTCAGGGGGCAGGGAAGCAAAAAGAAGGAAATCCTGTTAGTGGACTTTTGCTAAGATGGTGTTGAATGTAAACCAAAGTCAAATGTTCTCTTTGGGCATTAACACCACGGCGTGGATCCATCCAAAGCATTCTTGCAAAACTGCAAATACTTTTTGTAGCATCCTCAAGATTCACATATTTATCTTTACATAACCTTTTGTCAGTTACAATCAATTTGGACTATCATCCACAAAAGTTCATTCTTTAATAAATCTATTAGACTTTAGAAGCTCTTGTTTCACTGCAACACAAGGTAACATGACTATCCCTCTGAACATTGCTATGCTGGAGAGTTGTCTTGTGTTGAGCATGTAAATGAGCAGCCTGCTTAGTTCCACTGGTGTCCTCTTTCTGAACTACTGTGTCTGGTGGAGAGGAGGGCCAAGGAAAGCACATTAAGTGACCACATTTGAATCATGCTTAAGTCTTGTGTTTTTCTAGGAAATAAGTCAAGATTGCTGTTACATTTACCTATATATTGTTGGGAGTGGCAACCTTTGCATGCTTAATTAACTGGCTAGTTTGTTTGCATGTTTATTGTAGGCATAGAGAGATAGCCTAGGGAAAACCTCCTGTTTGTTTTGGTCAACACCTCTTCCTCCAGCACGTACACATTCTTTGACCTTAAAAAGGTTCTCTTGCCATTTACTCCTTCCTTTTGTCTTCGCCTTTTGTCCTGAAAGCATGCCCTGAGATCTCCTAACAGGGATTATTTTCAGCAAGCATGTGAGTGCTTAATTTTCTTCCTACCTTCTTCAAGAATTGAACCTGTGTAGACTATGCACAAGATTTTGTGAGTAAATTCTTTTATATTTTTAACCAAATTGTTTTTTGTGTTTATTTTGAGCTAAGTTAAGTGTGTTTGGGGTGGAGTGATAGAAGTGGGACTGGTAATCGGTTCAACTTCTGTTTTTGTGCAATTACTAAGATACTCTGCTGATTGAGAGTCTCATTACCAAAAATCTCTCAATTCCCCAACAGGTTATGGGGTCCCAGAACAGAACAGTTACCAGATTTTTTGGGTTTTAGTTATTTTTTGCATTGTGTCTTTCTTGTGAAAGCGGCTGTTTTTTTTCCCCCTTCCCCCCTTTTTGGAAACACACATCTAACTAGAGAATTTTTACCTTTTTGGGCGCTGATTTTTTTTGGGGGGGGGGATTGCTAACTAAAGCAAAAATGCTGCATGCAGATTTAGACCTAGCTTCAAAACCCAGACTTGTGCAATTCACCAATGAGAGCTATACAGAATGGAGACAAAAATTAAATTTAGCCTTTAATCACCATAATGTTCTTGATGCAATTGAAAAAGAAAAACCAAGTGGTGAAGCTGCAGAACAATAGTTGAGAAAAGATGCCACAGCACAGTACCTAATTGGTAATGCATTGGAGGCTAATCAGCTACTTTATGTAAGAGACTATACCACTGCAAAGGAAATGTTAGACAAAATTAAAGAAGTTTATGGTCTTTCATATGAAAAGTCTCAGTCAATTTGGATGAGGGAACTTGTACAGCTTCACCTTCATACTAAAGCAGGCTGTGAAGCTTATATCAGCAAACTGATTATGATTTTTGATAAGTTTAATTCCTGTGGATTCCAGTTTTCTGATAGACAAAAGGTTTGTTTCCTGACTGGAACTCTGGGATCAGAGTTCAATCCCTTCATCTCTCTCTTACAAAACTTAAAAGGGCTAACCTTTAATAAAGCTATGTCTAAACTACGAGAAGAATGCATTGACCAAGGGGCCTCCCCTTTTGATCATACACAGAGACCAAGTGGATCAAATTACCCGGCCACTAAGAAGGGCAGACCCAAAGCTCTGCCTAGGGACCAATCAGAGCTCAGCTGCTATAACTGCAATAAGAAGGGTCACATTGCAAGAAACTGTACCCTTCCCAAAAAGTCCTCAGCCAATGGTAGCTCTCCAAGTAAGAAATTTACAAGACAAAGGCAACTTGAAGTAGGTGAATCAAACAAACAGTCTTACAGAGGAAGTAATTTTCTTTTAATGGGACAGACTCTGGCAGTTAATGACTACAAGCAGAAAAATAATTGTTGGATTATAGATTCTGGCTGTACCAATCACAGCACATTTTCTGATGTTTATTTTGATAAAATTGATCAAGATGCAACAGGAAAAATTCAAGCTGCAAATGGTGAATCCATGCAGATCCTGGGATCAGGAAGCTGCACTTTAAACTGTCTATTGCCTAATGGCAAAGTTACCCAGAATGTAGCAAGTGATGTCTTGTTTGTTCCTGAATTACACTGCAACATGCTCAGTGTGTCTGCTTTGGATAAGAAAGGATTTGAAAAACTTTTCAAACAAGGAAAATGCACAGTTACCAAAGATAATGTCCTTTTTGCAGAAGCATTTGAGAATAATGGTGTCTATGAGTTACATCTTTCAGCTCAACAAGCTAATATTGCTAGAGCACAGATGAATGAGAACAGCCTTGACCTATGGCACAGATGTCTTGGACATTGTGATCCAAAGGCAGTTCTTGAACTACAGAACCAGAGTTTGGCCACAGGAATCAAGGTGAATCAACAATACAATGAGAGTACTACCAGGTGCGTAACTTGTGTTGAACAAAAGTCAGTCAGACCCTCATTTCATCCAAGGACTGAAAAGAGAACCACTAAGGTACTGGATCTCATTCACAGTGATTTGTGTGGTCCATTTAATGTTCCTTCACTTGGTGGAAACAGATATGCTTTAATTTTTGTGGATGATTTTTCAAGGTATTGTGTTACTTATCTTCTGAAAGAGAAGAGTCAAGCCCAAGACATGCTACAGAAGTATGTTGTCATGGTGAGAACCAAGTTTGAGATAACACCTAAAGCTATCCAGACAGATGGTGCTGGTGAGTACATTTCACATCGCACACAAGCTTTCCTGGAAG